>OW445485.1:0-1357500 GCA_918226075.1 Microctonus brassicae | reverse complement strand
AATGGCACAACATCATTTAGTAATCAATTAAGTCCAATTGTTGCTAATGTCAGTCCAAATCAACAGATGACATTTAATACATCACAAGTGCGTCCGACAAATATTCAGGGTCAGCAAGAATTTATTCAAATGAATGGACAAACATTAATGGTACCGTGTGCGACAGCACAAAATATTGCTGTATCGTCTGCATCAAATCAACAAAATACAACTTTTGTTCAACAAAATACAACAATTGTTCAACAACAAACGACAATGGTGTCCAATAATCAAATTCCGGATTTTCAATCGGTCACAACAAATAATAATAATGGCGTAGATCAATCACAATTAAATCTCGATCACAATCAATCATTTATATTGAGCACGGGAATGATTCAAAATAATAAATCGCCATCGTCGCCAAAAAGTACAATAAATTCGCCTACTTCTGAACAAAGCGTTGAACAATTGCAGCAGCAGTCACAACATCATCATCATCAACATCAACAACAACAACAACAACAACAACAACAACAACAACAACAACAACAACAGCAGCAGCAGCAGCAGCAGCATCAGCAGCAACAACATCAATTTAATGTAACAAGCATTAATGGCAACAAAAATAATGGCAATATTATCGAACAAAATAATTTATCAAGTGATCAACACAGTCCATCAATGGTTAGGCATTCAGTATCAACGCAAACTGCTGGTAATCAAGCTAATAATGCACAATCAACCATTATGAGACAGGGATCGCCACCAGATACAACAACACACAGTCCTGGTAATAGTCAACGTTCCAATAGTCCGGCAGTTGATACTACTACTCATGGCGCTGCATCTCCAGCGCCACCAATCACCACGAGAAATCATTCATCAACGGTAAATTATCGTGAAAATTATATTCTTTACAGAATCTTGAAAAAAAAAAAAAAAAAAGATGTTAACAATTTTATAATTAATCTGTGAACTTGTCTAATGTTTTATATTTTATTTATTCATCTACTTTTTTTTTCCAGCCGATGGTACATTGTATTTCTAGCAGTGAGCCTGATTCTGGTGACATTCAAGTTGCAACTGACGATTGGCGAATTCATGGAATTGCAACAAAAGAAATAACATTAAATCACGGGGGTGTTCATGGAAAAACTTATGTGGAATCAACAGTGACAACAGGGATCCAGGTTGGTAATCGTTTAGAGACGGGCAACAATCATCTAAACATAATTGATATGCATCAGCCAGCCGATACGACACACCCAGAAAAAAACACATACGCTGACTCACAGGAGTACATGGACACATCATCACCAAATCATTCAATTTATTCTGATACGATGGAGCACATGAGCGCGGAAGAAAATTTAAATATTGATAAAAGTCATAATAATTTATTACCAATTATTAATCACGGGCATTATCAAACAATTAATTCAAATCAAAATAGTTTTGTTTTATCTGATGAAAATAATGTTTATCGACAGCAGCATACATTAGTGCCAGATCATGCGGATTATACATTAATGCCGAATAATAAATTTCCCACACGAACAATTTCACAAGAACATAATAATTCTCACGTCACATTTAATCAACAACAATGTTATAAATCGAGAATTAATGATACTCGGTTAGAGAATCAAGAGGTGGAACAAAGATCGTTGAGTAGTCGTGGAGGAATAAATCGGGCGGCATTAACGCCGACAGTTGGATCCTATTTATCGTCAGCTGTTGGTGGTAATGAAAAAGTTATGAACTTTGGCGTCGCGACTACACCGGGACTTTATCCACATTTATACGATACAATTTGTAGGTCTCACCCTAATGAAATTGCTGTCGTTAATTATCCAACGAATAAATCGTTCGTTAATCCATTTATTACTAATCAATTTACTTATGACGATCAGTCGGATGATGAAAATGAAGATGACACTTCTGACGAAGAATAGAGAGGAAAATTGTAGACGTGATACTTTTTTTTTTTATCGTACTAATTTAATTTTGTAAATTATTACTTGAGAAAATAATTAATTTGATTCTTGAGATATTTTTTTTTTTTCTTAAACATAGGTTTGTAATGATTTTAAAATCTATTTTAAATTATTTTTTATTCTCTTTTTATTAAGATAATTAAAATAACGACAATCGATTAATTTTCATTTTTTATCGATATATTATTAAGTTTGTAATTAGTTTATATTTAAAATTATTTTTACACATTTTTAATCGATTTAATATCTGCGAATGACGACAGTAGTATACATTGAAAATAAATTTATTGTTAGCAATCAATTATTTACAAAAATTCATAAACATTACTATACATATATTCATTTTTGCAATAATGTAATTTGTAATTTTTCTGACCGATGCGGTCTAAAAACGGGAAGATTCAAAAATCATCCACAACATTATACAAAAAACGATAAATAAATTCAAGCTCAAAATAATATAAAAAAAAAATCTAAGACTTAAAAAAAAATAATTAAAATTATCCATCTGATGACCAATTCTTCTTCGTGGCCTTTTTCCGTTTCAAAATGAGCATGTGTAAAATCCAATTTTGAGTTTGATATACCTTTTGCATTCACATTTAAATGGCATGTTATAAAATTATTTATTTTAGTTCTTCTTTCATTATTTAAAAGGATAATATATTTACAGAAAATAAAAACTTTACTCTGACTATTTAGTCGGTGAATTTTTCACCTAATAATTATATGCATCATTAGAAAAACAAACAGATAAACAAAACTCATTGACAATAATTACAAAATCGGCATGTGTCTGATGTAGACATTTTTCGTATGATATGACAAAGAAAAAAAAAACGTTATATTTGGCGCAGATCTATACGCCAGAGACGTTGAAGCAAACCGAGGGTGTGGTGAGCACGATGAGGTGCGAGGGCAGGGGAATCAAGCGAAAGCTGGACTCCATCCATTCTATGCATTCAACTCTGCATGACGACCAGGATGGTCAGTATTTTGAATTGAATTTTATTGACATTAAATTCGTATGCATAAAAAGAAAAATTGAAATATTGTTTATTTTATTCTCGTGATAGATAGCATCGTTTATTATTATAAAACATGATTAATTAACAATTTAATCATATACACACATCATAATAATGATAATTAATCTTTTGAATTCTTCAAATAAATTAAAATGATGCTGCTTTTTTGAGAATAAAATAAAATAAAATTTTTATATAAATAAGAAAAATATATCTACAAATTTTGCTATTGAATGATTATGCTGATTCATATTAATTCATATTAGTTTATTGTATAGTGTATGTTTTTTAGTTTTTTAATATTTATTGCAAGTGTCTCGTATAAATTTATCGCTTGAATTATTTTGTAAACGCATGCATGGATGAATTGCACAAATGTTTCACATTGCATGTTTCAATTAATTTATTGGCATCAATTTACGCCAGCTGCTATTTTCATTTTTTTTTTCTTTTTTATTTTATTAATGGTTTTTCAATCCCAAATGTCCATCACAAATAATTGCATGAGCTTTATAAAAACAAAATTCATCCAACAATTTTCCTTTTCAATCATTTAGTGATAAAATCAATTTTTTCATCACATAACTATAAATAAATAAATAAATAAATATTAATGAATATAATAAATATTTTCTGAAATAGGTAAGTAAATATATATCAACTAAAATATATTTTTGTTAATTTAAACATTAGTAAAATGGCTTTATAGTAAATTATATTAACATCTGCTACTTATATGTAAATAAATACTAAATATTCAGTGAATATAAATAAATTAATTGGTTACGAGGATTGTCTGCAATATAACATAAACTCATGATTTAATAGAACAACATGAGATAAATCAACCAGTTAAATAATAAGATTTTGTATTATATTGTAAAAAGATAATTTTATTTTGAATTAATTTTGATATTATTTAATTTGGGGCAATCGAAAAATAATTTATTTCCCCGGGACACAGTCTTAATTTCAGTCGGGGTGTGGCTCACACTTCTCACATGTCATTCACAAATAATTAATTGTGTATAAATAAATAATACAAATAAATCGTAAACAAATCAATATTCGCATGCAAATAAAATAATAAAAAACAAATACAAATGTAAAATAAAATATTAAATACTATCAAAAAAAAAAAATAAAAATATATCCAAGCATAAATAATAATACAAAAGTGGATATGTATATATTATATTTATAATTAATTATATCCAATGTTTATATGTCCATTTCATGTAACAAATCACACATTCTATTGCACTTGCTTTGTGCACTGAAGTAGCTCCATTGCATTGAGCTCCCAACATACATTATATAAATTAAATATAATGACAATATTCACGCATAAAATATTAGCTTGATTTAATTATTATATATCACTCGATGATGCTCTAACAATTGTCTCAATGTATTTATATCAATAAATGAGACACTTTTGTGTGTGCATTTGGTGGTTATGGGGGTGTGAAGAGACCAATGGGCGCCACAATTGTTCATCTATCATTAATATTCCATCATTCATCTGTTGATATCACCAGCTTTCTCATAAATAATTGCCGATTAAATAAGTAGCAAAAAAAAAGAAATCAAAAGACAAAATTAATTAATACAAAAAAAAAAGAGAAATAAACATCGTTCATTCGTCATTAAATAGACGTTAAATTATTTTTGTCTTCTTCTTTCTCTCTATTTCTATCACCACATTCAGTATCAGTGGATGAAAGTGATAATGGAAACAATTGGAAGGTGAAAGTTGGCGAACTCGTGTGGGGTGCGGCCCTAGGGAGTCCGGCATGGCCCGGTAAAGTTGAATCATTGGGACCCACTGGCAGTTTAACCGTCTGGGTGCGTTGGTACGGGGTCGGGGGCACTCTCACCCAGGTTGATATCAAGAGTCTCAAGTCCCTATCGGACGGCCTCGAAGCACATCATCGAGCACGAAAAAGATTTAGGAAGTGAGTCCACATACCCGACAGGGATGCGCTTATAATAAGCAAAAAAAAAAAGAATGAATACATTTCATTGAAAAAAAAAGAAAAATCGACAAGGACAATTCTTTTTTTTTTTTTTCTTCTTTACTAACTGGAAATTTAATTTTTTGAATAAATGCTAAATTAAATGGCCAGTTGTGTAGTGGTAGTGCTTTTAATGTTGCAACTGTTTATCTTTTCATAGATTTATTTCATTGCTTTTTAAATTTATTATAATTTTATTTTTTTTATTTATTTTTTTTATTAATGGTCATTTGATAGCATTTATAATTGATTATAATAATTATTTTAATTACACGAATTTTTAGATGTCTCCAATTGCTACAGAACTATCTCTCACAAAGCCTTTTAGTATTCGAGTAGTGTAGAAATTTTATATTTAGTGATATATTAATTTGTTTTTATTTTTTTGTGATTAGTATTATATTCAATTTGATTAATTATTGATTAATTGTTCTATAAATTTATTTTTTATAATATATGTATTATTTATCCTGTCTTATAGAAGTCGTAAATTGAATATGCAATTGGAAAATGCAATTCAAGAAGCAATGGCAGAACTCGACAACATCACAAGTGATAAACATGCTCCAAGAAAAATCGCTAAACAATTGATGAAAAGTAATGCGGCAAGATCATCGAAATCTGCTACATCAACATCAACATTGAATGGTGCAAGATGTTTGGAAAAAAAAACATCAAAAAAATTAGTGGTCGTTGATTCACAAAAAACAGCGTCAAAATGTCGATAATTTTCCTTTTTTCCAGAGTTAATTATTATCGGTTGATAAATAAATAACAATAATTAATTTGTTTATTATTGTATGAAGAAAAAAAAAATATATTGCGTTTTGAATTAACGCAATTTGAATTTATTGTACATAATTATTGATAAGAAATGTAAAGGAGATAAAATTCCGTTTTGTTATAAATGGAAAGAATACTCAAAAGAGAACACGCAATTTGGCGAATTATGAAATGAAAAAGAAGATAATTATAGTAATAATATAAAGAAGATAAGAAAATATTAAGAAATAATTAAAAAAAAAACCGGGTGGGGGTAAAAATATTTGTATATATAAATATACGTGTAATGCATATAAATGAAATATGTATTATTAATTGCGTTTGTATAATATTGACTATAGCAACGTTAAATTAAATGTGAAATGAAAAAAAAAAAAAATATGGTGATATTAAAATTCCTTTTTGTATCTCAAAATTTTGACCAATTTTTCGCATGACTTCCATACAATTCGGAGGTTATTATTATTATTCTCATGAGAATTGATAATGTTCTATATATATAACTTAATTATGCAACGGGAGGGAGAGTCCGAAGAAAAAAAAATTAATTAATTAATTAATAATTGTATTGTACTAGAGATTTTGCTTATTAATTTGGATGTAATATATTGTGAAAAAATTTAACGAGGATAACAAAAATCGAGCAATTTTAAATAATTGAGTCTATTATAGTAAATATAAATTCACGACATTTTTAAATAAAAAAAAAAAAGCATAATATTTATGACCGGAATAGCAAGCAAACAAAATGAAAAAAAAAATATAAAAAGAGGTGACTTTTGAACATTTTCAGTAACAAATGTTAATTGTCTGAAAATTGAACTAAAATGTATGAAAAAAATACTACATACGATAATTTTTTTTTATATAAAAGATAAAAAATAATATAATCATTGCAAATCGATGGAATTTTTATCTTTTACCTGAATATTATTTATTCAAATAGATGCAAAAATAATATTTTTAATTATCAAATCACGTGAATTATTTACTTGTCATTTTAAAAAAAAATCCATTTCTATGTAATATTTAAAATTTTGTACATGAAAGAAAATTTCTGTACGATTTTATTTACTGTTTTTTTTTTTTTTTGTTATCGTATAGACGTCTATAAATGTTTATGAAATTGCAATCTATAATCAATTGAACATTATTTATCACGAGAAAAAATATTCATTCACACTTTGGAAATAAGCAGCTTTATCAAAATTAATTTAATTACCTATACATACATTAATTCATACTCACATAAACACATACATACATACATGCATACATATATAATGATACACAGTTTTAATTAAGGAAAAAAAAAGAAATATATATCTATACATATAATGTCGTCGATCGCCCCCCCGAGTCTTGCCAGTGAAACTTCTCTTCTTCCCGCAATATAAGTTATTGTGACAATTGAAATAATAAGAATACTATTTTTGCACGCTCACAAAAGTTTTTGACATTAAATTTAACAGCAAGAAAAATAAAGAGAATTAAAATCCAGACGATCATAAACGACCAAGTTTTATTGGAATAAATAATCTTTTTTAAACCGCACAAAACTACATTCCTCTGTAGCATGTTGCAATTTTTATTCAATTGACTTTAAGCCAGACTCAGGTTTTACATTCAGATGAATATATAAAGAAAACAAAAATATGTAATGATAAACTCAATCAAATTACTGAAGAGTATAAGACCAAACTTTGAAAAAAATAACAAAATAAATAAATAAATAAAAATGAAGATAACCAAGGATAAAATTGAATGAAATAAAGAAAATTGGTGTTTTCTGCGTAGTAAATGAAAGAAAAAAAAAAATGATACGATGGTGCTAGTAATGAATTATTCTTAAATACAGCGGCAATTGGCCCATTATTTCTACTGTATTAACGATATAAAGGTCCCTTGGCTTAGATCAACATACGACAGACAATAAAAAAAAAATATACAAGTATCAAAAAAAAAAAAAATTAAATAAATAAATAAAATTTCAAATTAAAAAATTCACAGATTACTCTGAACAGATATTAAAATTTATAATTATGCTTCTTCAAAATCTTAAATTGCAAAGAAAATAATATAGAATTTTAATTCTTAATTTTATTATCAAGTTTGTGCATTTGTAAATAATTCAAAAAGAAAAAAAAAAATATAACATGAACATTTGTGTGTAATAATAATTAAATTGTTGGCAAAAAATCTATATCCTATTAAAAAAAAAAAAAAAATCAAAAAGTCTGTGAACTCGTGAAGAAAATTTGGTTTTTCTTTTATTTGTTATAAATACTTCAATGTGAAAGTGTATAATAATCACATCCGGTGATCTTATATAAATATATAATATATTCTCCGCAATTAATTGATTAATCAATTAATTAATTAATTAATTGGATTAGTGTTTTTCCATATCCAAACACGAAATAGATTCGAATTAAATTTTGAATACAAATAAATAAATAAATAATAATAGTGCACACATATCGCCGGAAGAAACTGACAGCTTGTTTTATTTAAAAATACAAACAGAATAAAAAATAAATAAATAAAAACGTCGTCCGGCCAGCCTTGCTGTACAAAATAATAAATCAGATTGACTCTTTTTTTTTTTTGTGACGTGATTTTAATAAACTCCACATAGAATAAAATCACTTAAAATTATGCTCTATGCATAAACATATTATATAGTGTCACATAAAAATATAATTGATTGAACAAACAAATATAACAATTTATTTGCAAATATTATATAGATCAAAGTACATAATTTGCTTGCAATCCAATGTAGGAAAAATAAAATATTTAACAGGTAAACATCAATTACCTCAATGACATTTGCATCAGAATCAAATATCTTTCAATTCATATTATATATTTACTGTAATACCGGAATTTCTATGTATATTTTTCTTTACTGTGAATAGTCATACGCCTTAATGATAAATAACATTATACAATTATTGCTGATCGTTTATTCATGCAAATTTTTTATATGCAAATAAATTGTCAAAGTCACATTTAAAAAAAGATAAAATGAAAATAGTAATGGAAAGATTTTTAAATAACGCAAATAGAGTAACGAAAAAATTTTAATTGTTGAGGAAAATTAATGGAATTGGAGTTATAAATTTTTAACTACAAAATTTATCTATATTAGAAAATTTTCTTGTAATATTAAATAAATAAATGCCGTGAATTTGGAGTGATTTCATCAAAATAATAATTGTATAAACTCCAATATCTGTTAAAGACTGCAAAAAATAAAAAAGAATAAAATGTTTTAAAGGAAATTCATCAATTTTAAACTCATGACCGTGGTTTGTTAAAAGTCTATTTATTATTAACAACAGATTAACATTTTTATAGCAATCATACACCACTAGACACATTGATATAGGAATTGCAATTTAATTTTGCTACATCTAACAGAAAAAAAATCTATAATCATAACTTTTGTTCTTTGAATAGGAAAAAAAAAATTAAAAAAGAAAAAATATTGATGACCCAACGTTTTATCTGACGGCAAAAAAATTAATCTTCAAAGTTTCTTCCTCGACAAAATAATTATGACGTGTGACAAAGGTAACAGAAAAAAGAAAAAAAAAACCCATTTACTCAGTAGTGCAAACATATTTTACTGTGAACACTTTAGTAAATAAATAAAACAAAATACAAACATGACAAATGCTCTTTGGTGTAAAAACAAAATAAATAAATAACTAAATAAATAAAACATACAGTGCAGGTCAAAACCGATTATACATATGATATCAAATACATGATTGGTGTAATGATACAAGAGATGATAATTTTATATTTACACGTAGTGAAAATGGTTAATTATTATAATGAGTGTATTATAAAAATGCTGTAACATGAAAGAAAAAATCGAAAAACGAAAACAAAAAAAAAAAAGAAAAGAAAATCAGCCCCCACCCCTATACTCTATATTAGATAAAAATTAGTAAAAGGCAACCTTATTTAAATATTCGAAATTAAGGTCTAGTGCATAATGAAATAAATAAATAAATAAAGAATTAAACAAAATAAAATAAAGAAAAAAAAAAACTAGATTTCAGTGTGACGCTAATTAATGCGTTCACCTGGAAAAAAGTATGAAGCTATGTGATCCACTACTACTAGTAGCTTTTAGATGTAAAGACTTATACTTTATTTTGTAAATTTTGTTTATACAATGTTTGATCGTTCACGCATAATACTATTGTATGTGAAAAAAAAAAAAAAATAAGTTAATAAATCATTAACACGTGAAGTTAAGACATTGGCAATTTGAATCATTATTTGTTTTCTCGCCACCACTTCATGATTTATTGTATACCAAAAAAAAAAAAAAAAAAAAAAACCCAAAAGACATTTATCACTGTCTCACATTTGAAGAAATAAATTTCTTCACAGTGTCAAAATATGACGTGCAAGGGAAAAAGTTCGAGGATGATGATAAATTAATATTTGCTATAAATATATTTATATCACAAAATGACAATGCGATTTTATCTACTGAGAGAAAGCAACAAATTTATTTCTTCACTATAGTACCAACCAGTCTGACTAAAGCTTGATTCTCTCCACTTGCTCACACGTCAGTATACACAAAAGCTCGAATGATCAACCAAGTCTCTGCTTTTACCAATTCAAAATTACATCAACAGAGGGCATTGATAACTTTAAATAATATTATTTACCTTCTCTCGAGTAAACAAATAATATTTATCATTATTTTCATTTAATAAAAACCCCGGACACTTCAAAACTTCATCACAATTAAATCACAATGATAATAAATAAATAAAAGAAACAAAATAAATAATATAAATGAATAAAAATCTGGCAGAGAATTCTGAAATGATTTTATTCAATTTATATTCATCACAATATAATAAATAAAGTCAACAGTTAAATTAAAATATGATAATATTTATATCAGGATGGCAACACAATAGGAATAATTGTAACATTCTATGTAGCGACAATAGAATGTAAAAAGAGAGAATAATACGATGGTGGCTATGTTGTCGTGTGTCTCTGTATCAAACAAACAGCAAAGGTAGTTTCCAAAGTATTCACATGGGAGGGTAGATGTAATAAACCCCCAAGTCGCCTTCTCCACCCGTGACACAAATTTACACTATTTGGATTAGCGTATTCTGCACGTATATATCCAACCCATTCTCGTAGCAACCTGCTACCACGTATATCTCATTCACCGTGAAATATATATAATTTTGCTATCGCAAATTCTGACGATAAAATAGTATTCTCCGAGTGTTGGTTTTGGTCTTCCCCCTAGAGTACCACTGTTGGAATATATATTTCATGTTGCTTTTCCAACATTTTGTATAATACAAACATCCATTGATAAAAATACACGATGCAATATTATGTACTTTTAATGAAATAGTGCATGAATGCAGATGTAATAATTATTAATTTATCGCCAGATGTGAATATGTGAATTTTTTAAATTGATCAACGGCAATGAGATAAACTAAATCCATTAATTATTCCACTGATAATGATCATAAAAATAAAATAGAAAAGATATTATATCTATTTTTATTTCTAGAAAATAAATTGTTAAATATATTTATATATTTATAATTTATTTTTATCTTTCACCACTGACTGATTGAAAGTTTCTTGATTATCATGAATATAACTTTGCTACTTAATTATTAGCAATGATGTATTTGTAATAAAAATAAATTTAACATCATATAAGAATTTAAATAAAAAAAAATAAAGATTAAAAATACGATAGTAAATTATATTTTATATTTGAATATATTAAATTAATTTCGCCTCGTATATAAAATATTCTCAAGGTAGAAATATAACTTTTAAAAATTTTCCCACTACACCTACATACACATGTCACTTTTATACATCACACAACTTCCAGGATTGAGTTCATAGCATTTGAAATATCACCAATGCAGCATCAAATGTATACGAACGCTGAGACATGGCAAATAAACTCGACCTCGTTACCACTTCTAGACGCATAAATTGGCTTGGGTTGAGCCAAAGAAAACTATACAGACATCACATTTATATATTCAAGTATACACATATCTACAGTAATAACCAATATACATGTATATTATAGCCAAACCACTCCTCCAACATTCATTAGTTACCTTGTATTGCAAAGCCTGGCGAAATGTTGCCGAGATATACTCACTCCTATTTATGAAGCAATT
Source organism: Microctonus brassicae (assembly GCA_918226075.1). Taxonomy (NCBI): domain Eukaryota; kingdom Metazoa; phylum Arthropoda; class Insecta; order Hymenoptera; family Braconidae; genus Microctonus; species Microctonus brassicae. Next base: position 1,345,474 of record OW445485.1, on the reverse strand, counting down.
TACGTTACTCCTGAGAGCATCCAAAGTTCCGACATTAGTAATAAGCTTTGCGTCATTACCGTTTGCATTGGCATGAGTTGGTGTATATTAAAAAATTTTCATCGACGAAAAAAGAAAAAAAAAACAAATAAATTATCGACGAAATTCAACAGCTCAAATTATTTAATTAATTTACAGCATTTTGATGAAAATTAAATTGTATCTCATTGCCCTATAACAATATTAAAACTCGTACATATATACAGTTACATATATATACATAAATCAACATGGTTTAGTTGTATATACAGTATACACATAGATATATACGTAAATTAACATTCGCATATCGGAAGGATCATTGCCGACATGATTACTAAATTATGCGCAGCAATGTCCGCGCGTTCCGCTTGTTATCCCCTCATGTGAGAGAGAGAGAGAGAGAGACCATAACCAATATTTAACGGCTATTAATGCCAAAGAGAATTTACCTTACGGGCCCCCATAGGGTATATGTATATATTATCTATGTGTCTCGCTTATACTTTAACAAACACAAATTATATATGAAGCCATATCTGTTATTGATTTACTGGCACCAGGTGTCCCGACGAAATGTCTATACTCACTCTCCCTTTTCGTGATATCGCCTCCATTCTATATTGTAGAAACGGAAGAAGACACAGTAGAGAGATAGAGAAGACAATTGTAATTGTATTTGTGCTCTTGAATGTTACATTTGTATATATATTTTTGGAGACATCAATTTAGTTAGAGAACAACTGAGACAATTTTTCTTTGGTTGAAAAATTTCTTTATAAAATATATTTTTATATAAAATCTTTGTACCTTCAATTTTACAACACTTTTCAATAGATATTTTCCAACACACAAATACACGTGTATGTATATATGTATATACGATTAAATTTATGAATATAAATGTATATACACGCAAAGACACGTCTTTCAAAACTCCTTCAATATATCTTTTGTGCCAATGTGTCATATTAAATTCTAATCCGTCATCTAAAAGCTTAAACTTGAGCTTGTGTATATGTAGACACACTACGATTACATATATGTATGTATGTATATACACGTTTCACCATGATTTATAAGGCTTAGTTATATAGAGGGTAAAATACCCGAGAGAAACATCCATAGAGGTCAAAGACACATCCCTATAATATTGACATAAATACACACGAGACAGACGAACGCATTATACACACACAAGAATAGTTATAAAAAAAAAAAATTTGCAACATGTACTTCTGTATGTATATCCATGCAATAACGCGGAATTAATATATGTGTATGTCTACATATATTTTATGGTTTATAGGTTGTGTAATCTGCCAAAGTCTGTATCGTTTGATCGCTTCTCGTTGTCTCTGATATATTTCGTGCGTTGTCAAATATTTGCCAACGATGGATCCATAGATGTAGAGCAATATACGCGTACAACCCTCCTGTAAAAAGATAAAAACATCAAAAGCACATCGACCCTCGATGAATATCAAAGAAAAAAATAAATAAAATGGAAAATATAGAAGTGAAAAAAAATTGATAAAAGCTAAAAAAAAAAATATTTTTCATTAATAATATTTAACCCATACGCTCCCTTTTGAATTTAAATATATGTATGTATATTATTTATGTGAATAATTGCAGGGGATTTGGTGACTTGGCCTGTGAGATTTAACGAGGTGTTAATTACCTCGTTAAATTAATAATAAACCCCCGAGTATTTTTCACGTTTATAAATACTCTTATCCACTAATCGACAATATTTTTTGTCACTCTATTTTTTTTTTCCTGACCCTTATGTATTTATATATATATCTGTGTGTATACCTGACGACATCATATTTCAACTAAGATAAACCAAAGAGGGATTTTTATTCGCACGGTGAGCAATCGTATAACCACTAAATAAAGCGTCCCAGGACAATATTACGAGACATACTGTGTCGTACAACGAGAGATCGATGAGTCTCGTTGTCTTCTTTGCTCTCTTACTCACATTGATTCATCCACGCTCATTGTCCTTTACGCTCATCGTGCGTCCCCAGCCTCTCGTCACTCAGCAAGGGATAAGCTTCGGCCGCCAACCCTTCCGACGTGACTTGAATTAACGATCACAATTAACGCCACCATCGTTCGTTATCTCGCGTTTGCCATAGTCCCCGGCGTCGCGTCACACCAAACCAAAATCGTCCCTCGTTATCTAATTTTCATCCTTCGTATATCTATGTATGTATATGTACAGCATATATGAACGAATATAACAATCAAATATCTATATAGATACAGCTAAAACATGACATAAATGTAAAACCATCGATGACACAAATATCAAATATTATAAAATCATTTAAATTCACATTTCAATCATTTAATTTATCCAGTCATTCGCTCTGATTTATTTCATTGAATAATTTTACAATTTTATTATTATTCATTTGGAGTATTTGTAATTTAGTGTACTCAATATCTATGAATAATAGTATCTATAATATTTATTAATATAATTATAAAATTATCAGCTTTCATAATTTATTGTAGTTGATAATTTTGACATAATTCTAATGCCATATTCACAAATTAATTAAACAATCTAATTTAATGTTTATATATTTATATGAATTCAGACCTTGTTCTCAGCTGTCTGTGCCCATACTCCCATCAGTTTCTCTTAACCTCTATAATTAACTCTCCCGTTTCGTATGACTCGATGCCCTAAGTCAATGTTGCCTGTTCGCTCTCTGTTATCGACATGCCTGATTACAAGACTCAAACAATTCGACCTTTTCCATTCCATTTTAATGCTTTTACGGGCATTCTGCGTAATTGGCGTAAAATTGAAAGCCCCAATGCTTGTATAGTTTCACACTCAAAACGTACTCCAAATAAATCGTGACCTCAGCTCTCTCAATCTCTCTCACTTATTCATGGTGAACAAAAGTCCCTGGAACTCTACACTACTATTGTTTTATTTTCCTTTTTTATTCCACAATATCAAACACAATGTTCACCACGACTATAAAAAAATAAAGAAAAAAAAAAACGTATTGTCAGGTTTATAAACGTGTACATACGTACGTGAATTTATAAAACTTGAATTAAGTGGAATTTTCTCCACTTCTATTAAACATGTTCGGACTCATCGTTGTCGTTTTCATATATAATACCTACCTATACATACATATGTATTATGTATATATGTGCTATAGCTTAACTTAAACTTCGTATGGTAGAGTATTCTCCATCTAGTCTGATTCAAACCCGACTTGACTACTTCACGAATATTTCCCCCATGAATTTCATCCAGTAGAGATTTCTCACAGTGAGATTTTCTCCCTGACAAATCGATTCTCATAACTCTCCGCACGTCGCACTCTCACTATTGTGCTGTGTTACATTTCCCTCGTTCTTCAATAAATAAATATATAGTAATAGGAAGATGTGTGAGGTTCCTTGTATACGCGTCTGCCATCCAATCTACCTTATGGCTAGATCATTCGTGACAATTCCAAAGTTTTCGATTGTCTCTCGCATTCTCACGCTGAACACTATATTCTCACACACATCAACTATATCAACATACATTTCTCCTTCTATCTGTGAAGCAAGTAGTAAATGGATTCGATCCACGGAATTCACCAATTCAATTAAACATCTCGACGCGTGAAATCGTTCGTGATGAGAGAGCACTAGTAGAATTGCTCAACGGATCGTAATGCAAGAGTCAGCGTGTTACCCAATGCGCGTCTGACTCAAATCAATGTATATCTACTAGCTTTTCATATTGTACATAAGTAATATACATATGTATATGTATATTATTGATGTAGATATTTGTATGTAGATACAACATGAATAAAGCGCCGATTCATGACTATACTTGATGAGACTTTGTTTCAACTTGCTGACGATTTTCAATTCGCAAAATGTTTTCGCAGCAGTTTAGGGAGGTGTTTCTCACACTTTGCACTTTAGTTAAATTCTCTGTCTTTACTACATTCATGAATATATATATTCATTTTGCATAGAACTTCCCTATACCTTTTGTTTTTGTTTATGAAACATCGCAGAATTCCAAAATAACAATATCGTGAAGTTGATTTACGCTTGAAGAGTCATGAATTTAACTGGTAAGTGGCGCAGTGTTGATCTTATTGTTTGTTCGACGTGTACACATTTGTCTGTACATATATACACTTATATGTTTAACAATATGACTATATACATATTGAGTAAAGTTTAAGAGAAGAGTAAGTGCAGACACACTGTTAGAATATTATATTCAATTTGTTTTGTAACGCGAATGAAACATACACGACTTTGCATTCTTACTACAAAATTATTCCAACAAATGCTAAAATACTTTAACTATTTAATATTATCTTACATAACTACATCATCCATTAAACAATTTTATAATTTATATATTAAACAAAAAAATCATATTAATTCAATATGTAAATGAATTTCCAAATAAATTAAAGACACAATTAAAATTCTTAAATGATGATGAAATAATATTAATATCCCTATTGTGTTCGCTGATGATTTTATCAAATTACAGTTATCAATTTCCGAAACCAAAATTATGTCAAGTATACATGTTCATCAATACCATTGGGACATTGGCAGGCGAGGCATTTTGGCCATGAGATAGGAAGTGGTGGCAGAAGACAAGGACGAGAACAATAGTCCAATGTTAATTAGCACTCGCGGCTTAGATTATATACATCTATACCAATACATATGTATATAGAAATACGCATACACATGTGAATTCGATGTAGTCCAGACGCATCGCGTATTGGAACATTAATGAGGTGTAGGTTGGCCGCAGAGGGTTCCTATTGCTATATTGCCATTGGACAGATGCAAATGGTATCCGCCACGATCTTGGTATAGGTCATGATGCCAGTTTTAGGGTGTATACATGAGTATATATGTATTGGTATTTACATATATATGTATGGTCCCCCATGAGCCAATGCCAATTTCATCCCCTAGCAATACACCTGGTGCTGTTGTGCATCACCATCGGAAAGTCACTTAGTATGGTAATTTCGTAATTTGTTTCTCATTGTACATATTCTATGATGTTACACAGTCGATCGATTTCTCATTGGTGCGCACATGCGTGAAATTACTGACAATACTGCAATGAACGAAATATTGTATATGTAGATATAAGTGACTGTGAAAATATTTATTTATTTATTTTTTAAGTAATGATAAAAAGTGCTTTGGTGATATTTTATTTTTTGATTATTAAAATGCGATATGAAATAATGGAAATTTTATGAATTTGTAAATTTAAATTGTGACAGATGATATGTGGATTTATTTTGAATTATTATAATAGACAGTGAGTATTTATTTATTTATTTATTTTAATTTTTATTCGTTATGTAGGAATACGATGGATTTTTGGTAATGTGGATTACAATGTACATTTTGTAGGAACGAAGACATCGCGCACAATTAAGTGTCGATCGTTTTAGTCTAGAAATGCTCCAGACAGAGAAGCCGGCTCCCAATGTGTGGTAAATCCCTGCTAATTGCCTTGGACAACGGTATCAGCTCTCTGGGGGTTGTGTTTTCCCTCATCCTCATCTGTCGCTTTCCCTCATCCTCTCACCCGCCCTAGTCTATCTGACCGTCCACCACTATACTTTCTCTCCTAACTCTCACAAAATTCTCTAACCCTGCTATCCATTATAATCTCCTATCCTTCGTTTTATGCAACTAAATAAATATATATCTACACATTTAACCACAAAATTTGTTCATGAGTTTTACATAATGTCATGGCAGTCACATTGTTTGGATATTTTATTTTTAATTAAACCACAAATATTCAAAATATTATTCTAATAATTATTTAAAAAAAAAAAATAAATAAAAATATCACTCAACTGATGATAATTAAGATAAATTAAAATTGCAATGTGGTAAATTGGTGGAATAAAAAATTCGCTTTGGGGAATTCTTATTTAAATAATGGCATCACACAATCGTAAGATAAAATGAATTTAAATCTGTGTTTCTCCTCTTCCATCTTCACTTTCACCCTACGTCTTATTATCGTTCACTTTCCTATCTCTCACAACGACTTTTGCAATTCAGCCCCCACGTCTGACAGAACAACGGGGGGGGGGAGGAAAAAGAGTATCTTCCATGCCAGTGAATCCTCGTCAAGGCGAACTAATTTTGGTAAGGCCTTACTTCTCACAATTTCCCATTCGCTGCTTGTGCTGTCGCTCGTGTCGCCCCATCCCATGACATCTTAAGTCCTTGGAAAAACAAAAGAACAAGGAAATGGCAATGTCTATTTCTTTTGTTGGTATTCGCGTAAAACTAACAAAGACAGAAAGAGAGACACGAATTTAATGTCACTCGTTTTTGTCTTCTATTTTAATACAATACTAAAAGCATGAACGGGTAAAAGTTCAATGGTTGAATGCAATCATAAAAATATAAAAAAAAATAAACAGAAAAAAAAAATTTTTTTTATATTTTTATTTTAAAACAAAAAACAGAAGAAGGGTCGATTAAAAATATTATATATCTATGTACACAATACATAAATATGACATGCTCTCTTGTGGTTAGTTGACAATGCCAAAGTCAAGGAAATGAGTAGAACAACAGTGGTGCAGTCAGACAGTCGTAGAAATCACAACAATAAGAATTTACGGAAATAGAACCAAAGAAAATGAACCAAAAGAATAAAAGCAAAAAGAAAAAAAAACATAACGTACTATTCACGACTTCTATATAATAGTCTTCGCGTGAGTTGAGATAAAAGAGAAAACGGGTAAGAATGACTTCCTGCAATCCACCGATTTTCATCTTATGCTCGTTGTTTTTTTTTTTTTTTTTTTCATTCTCTTAGTCTAAAGCACCAGGGGAAAGAGAATCGACAAAACGATAAAAAAAAAAAAAAATAAATGTGAAAATAGTAGACGAAAATCCTTCATTATACACTGGAGCGCGTTATCTCTGTGTGTACGCGCGCATACTCATGGACATAGTTCCTCATTAACTGTGCTTAGTGGCGGTTATCTGAAGCGAGCACGCGTGGAATTGCAACAGCGATGAAAAACCGAAAACGAAAGAGACCTCCACTATTACATCTAAAAAATTCTTTCTCCATTTTTTTTTTTTCTTCTAATTCTATATATACACAAACACCTATGTAATATCGTTGGTTCTTTTGCTGTATGAAATTCGTGCGCCCTTGGATTTCAACTACTTGTATGGCTTTTTTTTTTTATACATACATCTACCTACTTCTTTATACGTGCGCTGCCATCGAGTTCTCTGAGAGCTTTTCTTCAATGTGTCGTCGAGTTTCAGGGCTCCAAAAGTACATTTATCGTAACTTTGCAGTATATGTATAAGCTTTTGTATATATATATATACTTGGTGGTATATGTATATGTAAGTCTTCTGTATTGTGCACTAAAGTCTTTGTCATCCCCTCGGCCTTTCGTTTATTATGAAACCCGCGTTCCCTATATCAGATGTTGATAAAGCCAAATTCCAATTTTCGATATACAGAAGAGAGAATTATATTTGTCGGATTGCTCTCCTTTTATTCATATAATACGATGACGGTATATATATATATATTATATAAATTGTGAGGGAATATTATTTATCAATTTATGGATTATTGTTTTCAATGATTAATTATTGTTTTGTGTTTAATGCTAAAGGGAAGTTTTTAAGTTTTCATTGTGTCAAGTTTATAAAGTTGAATTAGGGATTTGGGAATTTATGTAGATGAAAGAGATGATTTTATTTATTTATGGATGAGTGTTCATTTAGGGTATTTGAATTATCTATGACAAAATTTTATACATAAATTAAATATTTCATTTTGTTTGATGGTATTGTTTATCTCAAACAATTTGATGTATAATTTAAATTGAAAATAATTCAGATTGTATTATGTTACAGTTGTTTTTGGTCTCGAATTTTAATGTGCCTTGGATCGAATTACTGAATATACAATTTCACTTTCAAGTGTACACTGTACATGTAGTGGTTCAAAGTAAATAGTTGGTTGTATTTATATTTATATATGGTTTGAATAAAGAGGAAAATTTAATAAGTGAATAAAAAATTAATGCTCATTATGAACACGTCATCAACACATTTGTGTTTATCTCATTCTCGTTTATATAAAGTTGCGAATGGTTGGACAAGTTTTGCGGGAAAATCTCAGTTAATATAATAATAGTATGCAAAATTTAATCGTCTTACGTGTGGTTTCTTTTGCTACTCATAAATATTCATTATCCAGTGAATGAATTCATAATCTATAAATTCTCAACAGAATTAAAAATAAAAATGAAGATCAATATTGTTGCAATTCTTCCACCACTGATGAAATTCATAATAAATTAAAGCCACTAATTCAAAGTAGATAAGTAAATATTTAGAAATTTATTAATTAAAAAAATAAATTATTAATATTTTTTTAAATTCTTTTTTATAAATATTATATTTTTTTTACATTTTTTTAATGGTAGATTATTAACAGTGTTTGATCATTTTTATATTTATTTTTCTCTGCGACTCCAATTAATTTATTTTTTTGCCAACTCAGATTGTCCAATCAACGAGTAAATAAAATAAAATGTAATTTTAACAGTGTGACTTATATTAAAGTAACAGGTGCGGTGTCTGATTGCTTTTATATATACTTTGATTATATACACATACCTCTGCCTATTTCCCGACCATTTTCTTCTACTTTGTGACCAAATGGGATAAAAGAAAGAAAATAAAACAATGAACATCACATTTTACCGTTGAAAACAGAGTCGTATAGGTAGAGAAATAAATTTTCAAATGGCTCGTTGGGATTAATTAAACTCTAGAGGTTTCTATATCGATTACGCAGCAGCCGGCAAAATGAGGGAATGAAAAGTGGAAATACGCGAGGGGGAGCGGAAGTACGCATGATGCGCGAGGGAGCGAGAGAATTGAATTAAATAACGTCTATCTAATCGCTTCACTCGATCCTGACTAAACTCAATTGTGTGTATGTGTGATATTTGCACGGTGGCCTGAAAAAAAATTCATCGCCACAACAACACAATTCAATGCATCATATATAATAATTAACAAAGCTTTTTTTTTTTTTACCTCCAATCTCGGATTAAAAAAAAAAATCACTCAGTATTAACCGCTTATTGTCTACGTCGTGAATAAAATTTTTAATTAACACCCCATGTGTGAAAAATTATGGAAAATAATGAAAAAAAAAAAACAAATAAATAATAATAAAGATAAAATAGGAAATTTAATCGCGCGGTCAGCAACAAATTTAATTTAATTTTTTTCTAATTTACAATTTTATTAATTTTCATTACTACTTCTTTATAAAATTTTGTAATAAAAAATTAACCAATTTACTTTACTATAATTATTATCATCAATTTAAAACTGTATGTATTTTAATTATAAAGATTTTGCTATCAAAATAGAAATGATAAATAAATAAAACTTGATTTTATTTTATCATTTTCTTCACTATGAACATAAAATTATTGAATAATCGTCCATTATTGCTGTTCTAAACAAATGAAAAATATATTTGTACATATATTTACTATTAAATACACAAAAAATAATAAGAATCAAATAAAGATTTGTCTTTCTGACAAACAAACAATATAAAAATAGGAATTGCATTACACGAAATCCTCTTAAAAATAAAATGAATCTGAAACAAAAAAAAAAAAAACTTTAGTAAGAATGATCTGTGGTATTACTATATACGCATTAAATACGAGTGGTAGAAATGATGGGACATGAGCACAAGCCGACGGCTAACGAGCGTCGGAGTGAACTCTAATGAGCAGACAGGTTCTATTTGCCAGCGGCGACTTCAACAATAGAATAACTCCCTCTTCCATCATGTATATCCATCCATAACAATCTGATTGTAAAATTCCACGAATTCATTCATTGAAAATAAAAAACAAAGAAATTATTTCCCTTACAAATTTTTGTTCTCTTAATTTTGACAAATATATATATATTTTTTTCAAATTCCTTACAAAATTCCAACTGCGAATTAATTCTGGAAATAAATAAAAAAACAAAACAAACAGCCCATTCTTATCCCAACACTTTCATTCTCATTTCCGACGTTTTTTCTTCATATTTCATTATATATTATCTCACGCTATTTTTTTTTTTACACGACAATGTATGTTTATAATATACGGCTAATTAGAGGGTATATTGTGCTTGTGGTAAAGAATACCAAGTGAAAATACGAGAAAACAAGAACATTGTTTAAATGTATGCATTGTATATGTACATTTAAATCTACACGAAGCTTTTAAAGTATGTAACACGAGAAAATCCGCTTATAAATGTAATTGCCATAGTTTTTAACATTTTCTTTTTTCTTATATATATTTTTTTTTTTTTTCTATGCTTGAGGCAAAAGTTTATTTCGAGCTGTGTAGATTATTCGGGTGAAAAGACGAGCGAATGAACGCGCGCAGATTGAAAGTGAGAAATAAAACAGAAAAAAAAAATTTCAAAGAAAAAAAAATAAAATAAAATGACAACACGATAGGCAGTTATGTATACATATATATATACGTGTGGCTTCCGACTGCGGCCAAGATAAAGGGAAAAGGTTTTCTTATCTCACTTTTAAAAGATGTATATATATACATATATAATATAATATATAAAGTATATATTATTGTGCGAGATCTGTATAGAGAAACTATATACGAGGAATGTTGCGCACTTCTTCTCGTCTCAAGCTATTGCAGTATAGCTAGATCTTTGTAAAACTTTTAGCCCATCATGCTCGCGCAGACTAATTAATGCAAAGAAATAAAACGCGCTCGAAGTAGAAGAGAATAATAGTAGTGTGTGTGTGTATTTGTAGTTACAGAGGGTAAAAAGGTAGTGCACGCTACCAATTACTGTGCTGCCATTTAATTTTCGACATCGGAGAGAATTCTTTATTTTTTATTCGTAACTGTGTGTATGCTTTGGGATAAAAGTCGACCGCAAAAAGCGTCTGGATATTATTATTAGGCTCCTATCTAGTTTAACGTTGGATTTAATCGTGATTTTTTATTTTAAACTAAGACAACACGGATTTTTTTTTTTTTTATAGAGAATATAAATTTTTATTATTCAAAATATAATTGCGGTGAAATTGATATTATGATAGTGAAGATTAATTAAATATTATTTTTATATTGATAGTTATTAATTCTAGAGATTAATTATCGTTTTGGCTTTTGAGGATTTTTTTTTTTTTCACTTGTTATAAAATTGAGAATTATTTTTGTTCTTATTGTAAATGTTCTTGTTTAAATATAAGAACTCTCCTCGGCGAGTATTGAATCTGTAGCTTCTGATTGTTCCAACAGGTTGTCACTGTTCATTGGATCTACTGAAAAATTATTATTAAATTGATTTAATCCGGTGATTTATTTTCAAGGATAAAAAAGACAAGAGGTCATTTATAATATGAAATATAGTACAGATGTAGATAGTTACCAATGAAGTTTCGCTGTCTCCGACGTTTTATCATGAAGAAAATGACTACGGCGCTACCGGCAATTGCAATTATAAGAATTATCGTTCCAGCTATTCCACCGTAAATGCGATTACTCGTCTGAAGATCTATGGAATTACACCATGATGCTGAAATTGATTGAAAATTCAACAGTAATTAAAATAATTGCATTAGCAAGATATTCTCAAACAGCTTTGTCTATTATTTTTACTTTAACACTCTGCATTCTTTCAAGTTAATTTAAATATTATTTCATCAAACAGTCACAAAAAAATATATATACATACATGAATAAATAAAAAATAATCAATACCAACGAAATAAAAATACAAAACATCAAAGACATTTATATCAACCCTCTGTGTATTTTTACTTTATTCATTTATTAAATTTTTTTTTTTCCCCACTTTTTATCGGTAAATTCTTATCGGGTAATATACTGAAACGTGAAATAACATCAGGTACGAACATGTTAAACTGTCACGAAGGAAATATCGAAAAGTATTTGATGAGTTACGCACCGGCATCCACGAAGCAGACGAATGTACCATCAATAACGTATTGCTTTTCGTCGTCAGTGTTAAGGTGAAAGCATCTGGTTGTGTCATTGATGTTATTCAGAACACACTTTTCGTTGCACGTTGGTCCATCCCAGTTTAGTGCTTTGAGACTCCCAATGGTGTCGTTCGTTCCATTCCTATCGGCAATCCTGCGGAAACAGGGCAAGGCACTGGATAATTTTATCGTTTTGCCATTCGTGAGAGTTTCATTGGTATTTCTATCTACATCTATACCTTATACAAGTATAGTCACGTGTAGAGGGGAGTTAAAATCGATGGTGCAACGGTGGCACATCACGATTTGCTACCGTGCATCGCGCTTTATGACCCTCGTAAATACCCAGTGCTATCTTCATTTATTCTTTTTTGTTTGTTTTATTTATTTATTTTTTTTTTTTCGAGTATTTTCTGCTTGCGCACCACTACGACAATGACTCTATGAATGCATTCAAGCAGGTTAAATCAATGCCCGCAAAACCCATCGCATTGAACATATAAAATAATAAATTTACATACAGATATAAATAGTTCGCGCAACATTATCATCTCATTTAATTTTTTTTCCGGACATAGAAACAATTTAACAAAATTTAATATCTAATGTGTAAATAGGTCAACGAATAATATGAATTATTCAATGTTCCTTTTTATCATAGAAGCTATTTCACTGTGCATTTAAAATGTAGGGAATAAAAAAAAAAAAAAAGAAGGAAATATTTTTGAAAGAGTATTCCATGAATTTTTCCCAGTGAAAATTTTTGTGACGATAAATTTTATTCAAACGAATAAATTTTATAAAAACATTTTTAAGCCCTCAACATTCACTCTCGATCTTTTTTTTTTTCTCCTCTCTAACGTTTTTATTCTCTTTACCTCACGTATTTTAAAACGAAAAATAAAATAATGAATATAAACACACCATTGAAGAAAATCTTCGTCGGTTCCAATTCGAATAATTCCACAGAGCGTTGAAACACCACAATTTTCACCAGACCAACCGTAAAAACAATCGCACATTCGATTTTCAATGTTGCAAACGCCATGAATACCACACTCAATACTGCATGGATTGACACATTCATTTACTAACTGAGATCTATCAGATAATGATGTTCTATTGTCTTGATGAACATAACCAACGTGACATTGGCATTTATTTGGTGCAATGCAATCACCATAACCACAGCCACCATCGCAAACAGCAATGCACTCACTGCGATTGCTATTGTCATATATATAACCTTGATTGCATTCACACCTATTGGGTGATGAACATTTACCATTGATACAATCTAATTCACAATATGGCTGACAGATATTACCAATTGAATCATTATTCCAAATATAACCAACATTACAATTACATTGACCAGGTGCATAGCAATTACCATATTCACAACGTCCATCGCAACTTGGAATACAATTATTATCATCATCTTTTTCATATCCATAATTACATGTGCAAACATTTGGCGATATACAAGTACCATTATCACAATTAATTTCACATAATGGTGTGCACATACTTGAATTATTATCATCAATGTTATCGTGAATTATTGAAATATAACCAGTATTGCATTTACATTCAAGTGGCGCAATACATGTACCATTAATGCAACGACCATAGCAGCTTGGTATACATTGATTATTTTCATTTTTTTCATATCCAATATTGCAAATACAATTATTTGGAGCAATACAAGTTCCATAGGTACAATTTTCACATATTGGTTCGCATGTCCATTTGTTATTTACACTGAGTTGATATTCATCAAAGCATGTGCATACATTGGGTGCTGTACAATTTCCATAATTGCAACCGTAATCGCCACAAACTGGCTCACAATTAAATGCATCATCGGTATCTAAAATAAAACCCTCATTGCACTGACAAACATTTGGATATGCACAGAATCCATTAATACATTTTTTATCGCAAATTGGTGTACAATCATATGAATCAGTTGAATTTTTTGATAATAATTCATAACCAGAATAACATTCACATTTATTGGGTGATACACAAGCTGAAGAATTACCGCATGGTGGATCACAATGTGGCGAACAATGGAATTGATTATCTTCCAATTGCCAACCGTCATCACAAGAACATAGATTAGGTGATAAACACTGTCCACGAATGCCACAAGGTGGATCACAAATTGGTACACAATTTTGTGAAATAATGTTGTTTGTATTATTATCACGTTCAATTATCATATTAAAACCATCTGAGCAAACACAATTATTTGGTGATTGACAATCAGCATTCAGTGGACATTGAGGTTCACAAATCGGAATGCAAAGACCCCTATCAAAGGATGTTAAGAAAGTATTAATCGTTTTATATCCAGAAAGACATTCACATTGTTCTGGCGCTGTGCAATAACTATTTTCATTACAAGGTATAGAACAATGAGGTTCGCAGTTAATTGTCGTTGAAGTTGTGGATAAATCTGATGATGAATTTACTTCGACGTAGCCAAGTTGACAGATACAAGTATTTGGCGCAGCGCATTCGCCATATTGACCACATTCTGGAGAACAAATTGGCAGGCATGTCATCACTGATGTTCCAGATATAATTTCTATATCTTTGGCTTCGTATCCATGATTACATTCGCACTTATTTATTGCAACACACTCGCTATGTAATTTGCAGAGACCATCACAATGTGGTATACATGTGTAATAATTTTCTGACAATGTATAACCACTGTGACAAGTGCAGGTATTTGGTGCTGTGCATTCACCATTGATGCAATCGTGAACACATTCAGGCAAACATTTTTCCCCATAGCTTGGCGAATAACCAACGTCACAAGAGCATAAATTTGGACGAAAACAAAGACCATGGTCACAATTTCCTTTGCAAATTGGTTCGCATGAATTTTTAATTTGTTCATATCCAGCACAGCATTTTTCTTCAGTGTGCCATTCAGTGTGAAACTAATTCGTGAATAATTAAATACACTTGAATGAATTATTTAGAGTACATAAAGTTGAATGAAAGAATTAATTAAATATTCCTAAAAAAAATAAAAATTAAAAATATTATTACATTGAAATTAATTTATAAATAATTTACCTCCCATCGATAGTTGTATCGTGTTAAAGTTCTCCAGAATATTACAAATCTTTTTCTATAAGTCTCGATATACGGTACGTATCTTGAGACTCTTCGACTGCAATTAACTTATTGAATGATAAACTGAATGTAATATTTAAGTGCGCAATATTATATTGCACTTTGTGAAGTTTTATTTCAAAAATTTACCTGGTTACAAATCGGCAAATTGATGAATGGTCTCCAAATGATTCAGAAGTGAGAGCTGTGCTTGGAATAATTTCTGTTTGTAATATTAGTGTAATTAATAATATAAACACCACACCCATGATTTACTTTGGACTTTGTTAAACTCAACAATGATGAGTGTTTTATATTCACTTTGAAAGTTATATGAAAACTTATGGAATGTCAGATGAATTGCGAGCGGATGTAGGCGGATGCTATCAACTATCTCATACGCAGCGTCAATAGTGTCATATGTATATATCATTTGACTAATATATACAGCTGTGTATTTATAAACATATATGACAATACATCCTAAGATATATCTCACAATGACGCTGATGGTAAAAATAGAAAACTTGTTGTTTTGTTTCATCTTTATCAGGAAGTTTCCTTGAATTCAAAAAAAAAAAAAAAAAATAATAATGAAATTGGAGGGTACACAGTTGTGTGATTAATGAGAAATGTTTGTCAGGAATGATTGTATTTTATGTCACGTTTATATATATATGAAAGTATGTATTTTACAGTTACACATATATACAAACAATTGCGCTGAGTTTTGTGCAATAAAATATATGTATGTATTTTTTTATTTCAGTCTTAATAACGGAATTTCGTCGTGTAATAACACACAAGAAATGTCAAATGCATCT
Source organism: Microctonus brassicae (assembly GCA_918226075.1). Taxonomy (NCBI): domain Eukaryota; kingdom Metazoa; phylum Arthropoda; class Insecta; order Hymenoptera; family Braconidae; genus Microctonus; species Microctonus brassicae. The sequence continues at coordinate 1,329,382 of OW445485.1, read as the reverse complement.
GTCCCATTCTGCGTTATTACGAATTGAAACATTGTTACAAAGACATTGAGAAAAGACATATTGAAAATTTTGAAATTAATTGAAATTCTTTTGTTATGTGTTTTAATACTTGTACAAATATATAATATTTGTTTAATTAATTTTGTAAATTTATGCGGTATTTGTAGTGGAATGAATTAGTATTGTTCTGATTTTATTTATTTTTTTTTTTGTAACTAAAAACTTTTGGACTTGAAAAAAAAAATTGGCTCATTATTCTAAATAAAATGTTTATATTTTTATTTCAAAAGAATCTTAACATTGAATGAAGTCACGAAGACTAGCTCTGAAGCACCCGGTTGTAATTATTCTTTTCAGGTAAAAGAGCTTTCTGTTGGCAACATTTCCTGGTCTGAAGAACAATGCCTGCAGAAGCATTGTATTAATTACAAGAGTCACCGCTACTATGGAAAAGAAGCTTTTTGCATATTCTGGCTTCTTTATATATTTCACTGCTGGTATGGTGAAGTAACGTTATAAATGAGAGGAGTTGAGGGTACAATGAGTAAAAAGAAAAACAGAAAGTAGATTTGTTGAGCACAATTCTCTGTCAGCAATATAAAAAAACAAGTGATGATAACAAATATTTTTTTATTTTGTTTGTCACAAAAGAAAAATAATATTATGTCCATTGAAATTGTTTGCAAAACATATCAATCATTCAGTGTTTCAATTCTGAAAAGCAAAAAAATTGTGTTGACACAGCCAAATATATATTTTATAACTTTTGTTTGAAATATCTATTTGTCATTTTGTCTATAACAAAAATTTACTTGAGAATTTATTTCCCTTTTGCCATTTCGTATTTTCATTATATCATTTCCTATCTCTTTATCACTCTATATCTCTCTTCTTTGCCTCTTCTCACACTCTATATACTCCTCGAACTTGAGTTAACTCAAACATATAGAGAACGACAGATGAGCGCCAGTAGAGTCTACTTTGACACTAATGAACCTCTCGTTTGGTCGATGAATGAACGAGTGTGGACGTGTGTCCTTCTGTTCACTTTTATATTTCGACAGTAATGAAGTATAGAAAATAAAAAAATACATTGTGATATTACAATTTTTTTTTTCCTCATTCACATTATATTATTTTATTCATTTCAATCTCGTTGCAATGAAATTAAATTGTTTACCACATTTATTTCTTTGTGTATTTTTATAAAGATTGAATGTCTAACAAATTTATTGGTGTTGATTTATTCTTAAATGTTAAAGGAATGAAAGTGTCTCGTTTTAATATTTAACAGCGGATGACAATTTAAACAAAGTGCTAAAAAGCAAAGGAGTCGTCAAAGAGAGAAGAAACACGAAAGAGTATAGAGTAATTAAATTCACCAACGAGTCTACGTCTGAACTTGGTCGCAATTCCAATGAGAAAGAGAGAAAGTTGACAGCAACTTTTTAGCAGTTGAACATCAAAATAAAATGAAGTGGCGAAAGTCAGCGCACAGGTATGGCGGATTGGAAATACGTAAGGTAATTTATTTAAACATTGAATAGAAAAAAAAAAATATATATGTATAATATATTGAATGAATAAAAATTATTTGTTTAATTTTGTATATTAATTTATATTCTTTTTTCCAAGGATGATTGTGCTTATGCTTGGTACATTCCCATTAATGAACGTTGTGAATGGGTTAAAAAAGCTGAGGATTGTCATTTAGATTCATATATTCAGTATGCTCAAATATTATTCTGTACATTCCGTACAGATGATGATGGTTGGTTCGGCCTAGGGCTTTTGTTGTATATCCTGTGGCTCTGCTATCTGTTCTTCATATTAGCCGTAACATCCGACAACTTGTACGAAAAAACTTTGGATTTTTATCTATTTTATCATATTTTTTTTTTATATATCTCAGTGGTAATATACTAGATAACATGGTTGAAAATGTATTTCAAAGCAGGGAACAGCAGTATAAAATGTTACATCAAGGAGTTTCCACGATAACTGACAAACAACCTTGGAAACTCGTGATGTGACTTAAATATTTTATATCCAATGCTTCTGGGATTTCAATGTATTGAAGTAGATAAATTTTAAGCTCGGCAATATTTTTCTTTCAAACAAAATCCACAAGTTTCTTTTATTAGAAAAAAAAAAATAATAATAATAAAGAAATAATTTCACAATATAAATTAATATAAATATCATCAATGTTATATTTAAATTATATTCATTTGCAGTTTTTGTCCTTCATTATCAGTAATTGCTTCTGTATTACATTTATCGGAAAATATTGCTGGCGTAACAATTTTAGCATTTGGTAATGGTTCACCGGATATATTTACATCTATCGTTGCCGACGGGGGAGATGAAAGATTAATAATGTTTACTGAGCTCATAGGCGCAGGAATATTTGTTACTGCTGTTATAGCTGGCTCAGTAGCAATATTTTCACCATTTCGTGTACTTCCCAAACCATTTATGCGCGATTGTTCCTTCTATGCCGTTGCAGTTATTTGGATTGCATACATATCCGAAGATCAGTCCATTCACATATGGGAAAGTCTAAGTAAAGTCCTTGTTCATTATTAATATTTCACAGTGGTATAATTTTTTTTTTTTTTCAATTATTTCATCATTATTCCAGGTCTGATTTTCATTTACATAATATTTATTATAACAATTGTGACAACGCAGTATTGTGGAGCTTGTGCAGCCATCAAAACAGGTAATGATTGATTTTATAATAAAAATATAATTAAATGAATAAATAAATATAAATGAATTTAATGGAATAAAATATAATTTAATAATTTATTTTAATTTTTGTTTTATATTTTTCTATATGAATTATATTCAGACGTTGCAATCACGACAGAGTTAGCAAGTGCTAGTGGAGTAAGACGTTCGTCTGATGATGCAGATGACGAAAGTCACATTTCATCTGATGGACAAAATGAAAATCGTCCTGAAGGGCTCTTTAAAGAATTTCTCTACGACATAAATCCCATCAATGTGAACAACTGGCAAACGTCGAGGATCTTCGTTAGAGTAATTATGGTACTGCGGGCGCCAGTTATGCTGTTGCTTCAATTGTTAGTTCCAGTGGTAAACGAAACTGCGGTGAAGAGAGGTTGGTCCAAGTTACTCAATTGTTTACAACTCTGTGTGACACCAATTCTAGCAACCGTCATACTGGGAGGTGAATAGTATATATAAATATAGACATATTACCATTGAAATTTGTACTTCTCTCTAACTCAATAAAATTTTTAACGAGCATAAATACGTAATATGTTCTCATGTATATAATCGACGTAAACTATTTGTTCTTTCAGTTCATCGTGTGAAAATTGGACCAGTGCCAATTATTGCTATTATCAGTTGTTTCTGTATAATAACAGGAGTAATTGTTTTTCTAATAACACAAGAAAAATATCCGCCAAAGTATCACAATGTAAAATAATTAAAAAACAAAATAATTGAATGAAAGAAATAAAATTTTTGTGTATTAAATTAATAAATATCTTTTTCAGATATTTGCATTTTTGGGATTTTTAACTGCAATGTTGATGGTGTGGCTTATAGCAAAAGAAGTCATGTCAGTTTTACAATGTATAGGATTTGCTAGTGGTATTTCTGATCCAATGCTCGGCATAACATTACTCGCTTGGGGAAACAGCATTAGCGGTGAGTGATAAATAATAATACAGTTTTGGAAATAAAATTAAAATGAAAATCCAATTATCAAGTAGAATTAATTTATTTGTGGTTAGTTAGATTATTATCAGATAATGGATGAATAGTGATGGGATATAAAGTAAGAGAGTTAAATGAGATTATTACGCCACAGTAAAGTTCACTTTGATCAAATTCAAACGAATAAGCTTCATCCTTTAGCAAGAGTAGCCAGATAATATCTTGAGGATGCCTTTGCATACGATGATGTAAATATAATCTTCTCTCAACCCTTTTAGATCTCATCTCGAATGTGGCGGTAGCGCGTCAGGGATATCCACGGATGGGTTATTCAGCTTGCTTCGGTGGACCGATGTTCAACACTCTACTTGGTTTAGGCCTCACTTGGACCATTGCTGCTGCACGTCAACCAGGCTATGAAACGGAAATTCGAACCAGTGACATGATGCACGGTTGCTTGGCTTTTCTTCTTTGTTCTCTCATGTGCTCTGTTTTATACCTCAACATTATGGATTTTCTTGCTCGTCGTAGTTATGGGTTTTTACTTTATTCTATATATTTTACTTTTATCTTTTTAACTTTCCTCAGTGAAATACACGTTATGCATCCCATTGGCACGGATCATCATGAAGATTAAATATCATACATAATTATTTTATAATATATATTAAAATTGTGAAATAATTCAAGCTAAATTTTCATAATTTAATTGATTATTATATACATCATATGTATTTATAAATTAATGAATTAATAAATAATTATGTTTATCTGAGATCATTATTTATATTTGATGAGAAAATAATTTTTTTTTTTTTGTTTATCGGTGTGTATATATGTTTGAAAGAATGAGAAATGTACAGTGTTATTTTATTTTTTTTTTTTAGAGAGAAAAGTTGAGATGGTATGGTGGCGAGTTTGTTCAGGAATTTCCATTTAATGCAGAATTTATTACAATAAGAATGAAGTAGAAATAAAATCAGAAAGTCTTTCTTGTCGTTTCGTCTGCACCCTTCTCTCTTTTTCTACTTCGTCGTCACTACGACCGCAACTTTTGTGTGCTTTTCGCAGTACCCATTGTTTTATTCAACCTCAAGTCTGTCGTGTGTGAGACAGACTCTACTTCACCGTCGTCGTTCGCTTGTCTGTATCTCAGTTCTCTCATACTCTGTCGTCGCGCACATTTTTACCCTCCTAATTTTCACCGTCATGACTGTGTCCATGCATTATTTATTGGGGGAATAAGAATTGCTGCCGATGGGCATGAATTTACGATTCACATATATATTCAATTATTATTGTCCTTGCTGCGACAATTTCAGTCGCAATTTTTTTTTTTTTTTTTGTATTTCACTTATATTTTTTTTTTCCCCCTGTTTATATATGTATATATATATTTTTTTTACTTTGCTTTATTTCGTTATACGTGATATATTGATTGTACTCCCTTGATGTTGTTTCGAGACTTTTATTTTTTTCAGTTGCGTTAGGCGGAAATATTTTATTCATAACTATATATTACATGGGGTGTATTTGGCACGCGATTGCCAATTTTAATAACGTTATACAGTTATCGTGATCATTATGAATGCAACGGCATTGTTGAGTTGGCGATGGCGCAAGCAAGAGAAAAAAAAATAAAGAAAATGATAGAAAAATAAAAAAATAATAGAATGAAAAAGTAAAAAAATTTTATTATCCCTTTTATTTTTTGGTACAGTACAAAATAATAAATATTACACGTTTGTATAATGTAACTTTTTGTCCACAAACAAAGTTCCTATTTATGCAGAATGTGACAAAATATAAACGGTTGTTTTACGATATCGAATGTTCTTTTATATATTTTTTATTATTATTTTTATTTTCATTTTTTCTCACCCCTTCGCATTCTGTTACTGGTCGTTTCAATTAATTCGACATTGGGGGGATCGATTATTGCGCGTTATATATCGACATAACGCCAAATGCCAGCTGGCAAATCTGCAATTTATGCTCCATCAAATTTGACGAGAGTAATTACTTCGAACAATTGTAGTGGAATAATGACACACATATACATTTACACTGATCTAATTTCAATTTAAAACGCTCATTTTCCATTAACATTAACATTATCATGATTATTTTTATTATTATTATCATAATTAATATTTAACAATAGAGAAAATTTATTTCATCAATTTGTGCTGGAAAAAAAAAAATTTTTTTTCTCAATAATAAAAATAATAAAAGCTGAAAGGAAAAAATATATTATACACCAGGACAATATTGAACTTTTAGAAATGCGCAATATATATGTATAATATACATATATGAATACATATGTATGTATACATATATACTAAAAGCTATATTGTATTCAATTCGTTTGTGCGCAGACAAAACTTGCGATACGAATATTGCGCGTCTCGAGCTTTTGTCGCGTGTGTGGCAAAGGACCGTCGTACACTGCAAAAAATATATGAATGTTAGATATCCGCAAGTGTAAGAAAGACCTTTTTCCATCCTGATACTATATACTTATTGTACATTATATAATATGTATAGCTAACTTGAGCTTGGATATTACAAACGTATTGTTCTTTGCTCGCCCACTTTTGGCCCCTGCTGTTTTCGATCTCTCTTGTTCTCATGCAGTTTCTCGCGTATTATCATTGTCGTCAGTGTCTATATAAGTGCGTGTCGCACAGCCGGCGCATTGTTTTCCAGCAAAGTTTAATTCTCAAACTCTACAACTCGACGATGCCGATACGACAATGTGAACAATAGGGATCTTTGTCGTACTTCTCGTGCTGTTCTCATGATGAGTGCACAGGGTTGTGCTGAAGATAAAGGGTGAGATGAAAACTCTAAGAGAATATTACTAGTCATTGTAATATTACCTTGTTCTTCAACAAAGTATATAAACAATTACTTGGCGAGAAATGATAAATTTTTGTGTTTTTTCTTTAAAATAAAATATGAAATATATTTTTCATTATTCTTTTCGTATTATTCACTGTGCATTACAGTTTAATCTAGTTAAAGTAGGTAGATAATAATAAGTACTGGCACCTGTTGCAGAATTCTGACAAGAAAATTCATACATAAATATTTATATTTATATTTTTAGTAGAGAAAAGAAAAATATTCACTGGTTTGAAATCAAATTATGTATTTTAATAATCGCAACAGAATATTTTATTGAAGTCCGAGAATATTTATTCAATCGTATATTTCAGATTGAATAAATAAATATTAAATATTTATTCGAATCATGAAATAATATATTAAAATATTAATTTGAAATACTGATCAATTTTAATCATTTATTAAACATTCAATTAAATGAATTAATATCACTTTATACAATTTTATTTTCATTGTCAATTGTAATAAATTTATATTTATCTGCATAATAAAAAATTTATTTCAATTCATTATTAAAAATATATTAATTCAACTGTAAACAATTGAGATCAAAGTGCTTCCAGAATTACGAATCAATGTATACAATATGCCTGGACATATCTCAATAATCGTGCAAAGCATTTCACATCATGCCAAAGAGTAAGAGGGAGAGTAACATAGGCAGATTGAGACAGATATACATATGTATCTACATATATACATAGGTAAGAGAGTTTCCAGAGCAACACTTGAGTAACTCAACTCTATGAGAGTCTCTTCCACGCGAGTGAGAATTCTCAAATGGGCACGTGAAGTACTTTACATGTACTGTACATATAAAGCCTTTGAACATTTGACATGAGCGTGTCTGGACTGTGTCTTTATAGATATCTATCTAAATTCGTGTGTGTATATGTGCATCAGATAGATCGATACACATGAATCTAATGCAAAATTCGACACTAACAAGATAATATAATAAATAAAGGTCATTATTATTGAATGGATATTATATTTAATTTGGTAATAATATAAAATAAAAGTTGAGAGGAATAAAATTATTGTGTTGAAGGAGAATTTTCCGTTGTCTTGTGACCACGTCAGCTAAGTTGAATATTGCATTCTCACTCCTTTTCAAAATGGTCAAACCAGAGGAAATTTAATGTCACTTTGCAAATTTTCTTGTAATATATATTCATGTGTTTATATTTATTGGTTAAAGTTGATGTATATTGGACTGTCTCATGCTGACTCGGACATTTTTTTTTATTTTTGTGAGCATGTGAATAAATAAATGGAACAGTTTTATATGTAATTTTATTTGTGGATTTTATATGTCAGTTATATTGATTATATACGTCGGATATTTTAGAATTTTGTATTGACATTAAATATTCTGATGATGTGGTGAGGAAAACTAGGTGATGAATTTAGATTTCTATTATATATCTGGAAAATATTCTCATATTATTGGAAGAAATGAATATACTGAAATAGAAATTATTTCTGTGATGTAAAATTGGCGAGAAATATAATAAAAAAATTGATTTTTTAATTTATTCCTTTTTGGATATATTTAACATCATTTGTTTTTATATTGTGATAAATTAATGAATAAGAATATATTAATCTACGTGGATATATGTACGTTTATCTACACTTGTTCACAAGCATTTGACTCTTAACTTGTTCATTCAGGACGAGAACATGAGACGTGTGGGTGCATTCAACGTGAAACCCTTGAAAATAATGAATTTCTGGTAGAGAAAATTATTCCAACTGAAATAAAAAACAAAAACGATATAATGAAAAAGCCAAAGAGAGAGATAAAGTTTAAATTCATAATTAAATTTGTTTGATAAAATCAGAAACATTAATTAATTACTTATTGATTCCCCAACAAATAATTAACAAAAAAAAATAGTAAAAAATAATCTACACAAAAAATATTTCACTATCTACATAAATACCATTGTATTAAATAAATATCCGTATAAAAAATAAATATATCTACACAGTAACAATAGCTAAAGATGAAAATGTAATTAATTTTGATGTAGGTATGACATTAAATTTATTTCTCATGGGTATGGCGATTCAATTTAATTTCTCTGTACCTCGACATTATTTAATTAATTCAAATCCTTTAATAATATAGATGTATATGTATATTTGCACGTGGACATATTTCTATATACATATATATACTTGCAATAATATATCTAGTATTATATAGATTGAAGCTGATGCAAAATGTGTATAAAAGACATCATCTAAAATTAATTATATATGAAAATTTCGTGACAAATTAAAGGCTTGTTTACATAATAATGCTTTTAATACGATAAATTTTTATTTCAAAGCTGACAGTCGCTCAATTTACATTAATAAAGTTCAAAATTGATGTCCATCATCCGTTTTAATCGAATCACCATTGATCAATGACATCAACCTACGTATGTATATAATATATATTCATCTACACACAGATATTAAATTTATCCACTGTATTTTCAGTAAAGCATGTTCATATATCATATGTGTAAATGTGAATATTGATAATGAGATTTGAATGAATGTCACAGTGGATTGTTGCTATTGAATTTTACATATCTGATATTAATATTAATATCTTTTACATATATATTCGTTTTTCTTTTACTTTTTCATTTAATTTCACTTCAATTTTTATTATATTATTATATTATATACATATATACACATTATATCACGTATGTCGACAAATTGATATGTCATTTTACTTTAAAGCAATCGATATTTCACTTAAAACTCCTTCACTTGTATGTGTCAAAGTCTCACTCGCGCCGGCACGCGTGAACGAGATGAAAATTCGATAGCAGTCAGCAAAATATATATTATCGACATATGTATTAGTACGAAGGTAAATTTGAAAGTATATAGAGATTATATATGCATATATATATATCCATATTTATCTACGACAAACGTGTCACACTTGCCAATTGAAAATAATGCTCAATCTGCAAAATATAATCCAGATATAAGTTTGAATATAATAAACGTAATAATATAATTTAATTTAAATTATTTTCTTTTCATATTTATTCAATCGTCTTCACTTTTTTCTTTCTTTTTTCATTTCAACTTTACGATTTATTGAATTATTAATTTAACCATCGTTCATATAACTTTATTCTATCCAATTAAACTTTGAGGATTATATTTTTTATACACATTGAAAGTATTGTCGAATGCGAATAAAACGTTATTGACTCATCCAATCTAATGATCACAATGGATAACATTGGATTTTTATCGTAGTCGTATATTTCTTGCTCCTTTTCAGCTTCCGGCCGTCGTATGAAAACGCAAGTTTCGACAGTTGGGCGGAGAATACATGAGAAACGGCCGAGCACGGCGAGACGCTGACTGTATAAAAGTTATAGTACTATAGTATAGAGGAATAGTAAGAGTATAAAGCCACATAAAGGGTTTGTGTATAAGTGCTTTTATATATATATATATATATATATATATATATATATACATATAATATATATGTATAAATACATAGACACCCTTGGTGAAGGTCATTCGCTTCGAGTTTAATTTTATTTTCTTCATTTATTCATTTTTTTTTTTCTTTCTTTAAATATTACTTTCGTGATGGTATATATCCACTTGAATGCGCGAAAACTCTAGTCCAAGTGAAGCTATCAAACGATGTTATTCGGTGAAATGGCGCTTGTATCGTTGAGAATATTCCAATGCGTAATGCACGATCAAAGCTGAGTGCACACGCGGAAACCGGATGTCCCGGCGCCAGACGACCCGTGACGACAAATAATCTCACTCTTGATACAGGAATATATATATACAGCAGGAAAAGCACACGACGAACTCCACACGAGACAGAATTTCCGCTGTAATATACATACATATGTGTTTATATATGTATATAATATATATATACACTTAGACATTGTTGGATAATGTAAATAGTTTTATTTAATGGGAATATTCCAGAGCTTTTAAAATTATATATTTATATTTCTCAGTTTTGTATAAAATTCAATAAGTTAAAGAGGAATTTAATAAAATTTACTGGATGTTCTCACAAGTTTTTGCATGGTATTATTATTTTAAATTTAAAATTGCATTCATGTATCATGAATATTGTTCGATAGTTTATCTTCATTATTGTATTTTATTTGTGTTCTCTTCATAGAATTATTTAATTAACGTTTATATTTTATTTATGGATAATTAAACTGCACAGAGTGTAGTATTATTTATTATGATGGGTTCAGAAATTTATAAAGGTTAATAATTCTATGAATATTACAGCCGTGTTAACATCATGTGATTTATTATTAAATTAAATTTTATGTTGTATTGATATAGAGGGAATGAATATTTTTAGGAAAAAATTCATTTGAATTGGTGGAATTATTTTTATGAGTTTATTTATATGATGAAGGTATTTTTTTTTTTTGTGTTTGATTGGAGGAATGAAATATAATATTCATGAACTTTTGAAGGAATGAATGCTTTTAGGGGATCATCAGGGGAATGATACTAGAGATTGTCACTCCAAGTGGCTCTCTACTTCAACGTCAAATAAATGAAAACACTTTGGATGATGTACACGCACGTGTGGCTTTGCACGACTGGCTGCACATTGATTTGATTGTTTCAATTCTTTTTGAGCCGTGAATGATTTCAACCACACTATGTTCATGAATACCACTGCAATAGAAAAAAAAAAAAAAAAATGGTGATAGATACATGAATCCATGTTTTCAATTGAGGATAAATGAAAAAATAAACAATCATGTTGAATGGAGTTTGATGAAAATTAATTTCTTTTGAACACAAATAAATTGTCAATCTATTTGATGGTACAGTGTACAATTTTCTTTTCATATGTATATATATTTATACTATGTCAATTGAATCCTCCATGTTCATAGTTTTTATTTCATATAAAATCAAAGAGCTTTTGTAGTAAAAAAACAAATATTAATTTTTTTTCTAACAATTTTACTCGTATTTTACAAGTGCTATTAGATGGAAAATAAAAATTTTTCCAAGATTCTTCATATAATCTCGCGTGAATATTATTTCCAACGAAACATCTACGAGAATTTCATACTGTTAAACATATCATATTCTCCATTTATTGCATGTGCAAAGAGTTTTTTACGTTTGACGAGATATCAAGTGACGTTTGTTCGCAAGGAGAAATTCGTTTCGTGTGGACGACCGCAAAATGTCTTCCAATAAAAAGAAAACCCCATTCGCACAGTGAACATATAGGAGTGATAATAAAAAAAAAATACATACAAAAAAAAGAAAATAAGGAAAGAAACGAAGTGGAATGTAAAGTAGGTAACGTATACGCGTATCGTAAATGCAAAAGAAGCAAAAGGCAGAAAGAAATAATAAAAAAAAAAAGCCGAAAGTTTCAAGAAAAAGCGAATAAAAAAAAAATACGAAAATAGCAAAAGGGGGGTTTGGAGTAAAGGCAGACGTTTTAGACATTGGAGGTAATAAATACGAGCTTGTCCTGGGGCCTCCTTAAGGGCATAGATCAACACCCCTCATGATGTGAAAACGGGAAAGAGTTTGGCAATGTGCGGATGCTGCGTTATATTACATTCACATACTATACATTCACACACAATGGGATTTCAACTTCTTCCACATAGAGGACACGTTGGCCAACGTGTATCCATATAAAGAAAGCACAATGACGACTACAGTTTCCTTTTTTTCCTGCAGCTTTTTTTTTTTTTCTTTCCTTTTTTATATTTTATGTATAGCTCTGCTAGAAATATACACTTGAGTAACTCCATTATGCAATTGCGCGAGTAGACTCTCGCATGGTTATATTATTATGTATAAGTTTCTCCAACCATCTTCATTTATTTGAGCAATCGATATGTATAGATATTCACCCACAAATGTAATAAGTTCAAAATATAAATTGGAATAGTCAACGTGTGTGACGAATCAAATGATAGGGGAAAGTTGATGGCTGTGTCTTTAACGATGCCTGTGGGATATAAACCTTCGAATGTCAATATAAAATGTCGAGTAAGCAAAATAAATGAATAAATAAATAAAATAAAAAAATAGCAATGCTAGAAAAATTACCAGACAATAGAGTTTTTAAGAGAGCTTGAAATGGAAGAGAAAAAAATAAATGTAGGAAAAGAAAAAAAAGTAATTAATTATTAATTATTCTCTGTCGTAAGCGAACGCGTTGGAGCAATAAATTCGTTGTTTCTGCCAGGAAAGACTTACAAGGAGGGGTCTTAAGCCTGGAGTGTATATATACTGGTGGTTTATATAGAAATATTTGTGAGTATGAGTGTGTATATATATAAACTGCTTCGCCTCCGTTTACTTGCTGCACTCAAATGAGCTTTTTCCACCGTGTGCTGTCGTAAAAATAAAAAGAATTGTCGGTGTAGGGTGCGAGGGAAAAGAAACGAGGCGTGATGAAAAAATTACTAAGAAATAGTTTGTTTATTTATTTTTTTTATCTTTCATCTATTTTCCGTTAGTTTTATAATCTATTGTTAAGTTTAAGCAACAAAGATCTCTCGTTTTTATATGATGACGCCGCATTTTGCTGAAGTATTATGTTACTTTTATTATTTAATAGGGTGCGCATACACGTCAAAAGTGCGAGTGTATAGTAATATAAACTTTTAACTTGCACGAGGTGAATTTGACGTTAATTAATACGCATTAATTGCAGCTGTTACTCGATGAGTGAGAAAAAATATAAGAGGGGACTGCCAGTAGTAGTAGTAGTAGTAGTAGTATAACCACAAAACTTGGTTACGTATTATAATACCACGAAACGGATGAAGCGGTATAGTATATAGTCAGGGTATATAAATATATACATACATATATAGAAGATGTGTTGCAGCCGTGTCTAATTGCAACCGCGAATTCACGTCACGTGTCTACGTCTCCCCCTGGTAATTAACCTTAATTGACAATGGACTAAGAATTAAATTTGATAAATGAAATGTACGATTTTTAAATTTTTATTCTTTAGAAATATATTTTCTCACATGAATATATATATATTTATATTAACTCTGAATATTAATCCGATGAATTTATGTGAATGTGGAAAGAAAAATGCAGAGATGAAATAATGAAATTGAATTAAAAATGAATAAAAAAAAAAGAAAAAAAATAACCGCTTGGTAAACGTCAGTGAAAAACGTGATGAATAAAATTTTACAATGATATAATAATGAATAATATATTTAATAAAAAATTTATTTCTAGCAAAATATAAAAATAATACTAGTCAAATAATATTAATAATAATAATAATGATGATAAATGAAAATTTGAAGCAGGAAAAAAAATTAATTTTAATTGTAGTGTAATAATAAATTGTAGGATGAATAGGATGAATTGAAATCCAAATTGAATCGCGTGGGAAATGAAAAGGTTTAATATATATGAATATTTGCAATGCGCCAACGTATATGAAGAATGCTCTCCATATTACCTACACACACACACACACACACACTATTTCTATATAAATTCACCTATACACATAACCATGTATGAATAAAAAATATTTCCGGGTAAAAAATTCTCCGACAATTTTATATTCACTGATCAATGAAATAATAAAAATAATATTCAACGGTGATAGCATTTATTGCTGTTGTTGGTTTATTTTTATTGTTAACAAATAGCCAAATATAAACAACAGAATATAATATAAAAATCATATATTTACTACGGTGAACAATTTAAATACAAATATATATTTATCTATTTTATTTGTGCATGGTATTTAAACTTTCGTATATAAATAAAATAATTAAAGAAAAATAAATTTAAATTAAACAGTTTTATTTATTGGAGTATATTTCAGAAGTATTGAAAATTAATATTAATAAATTAGATATTTTTAAATTTATATTGATATATATAAATTCGTCGGATTTGAATTGCAATTAAATAATATTTCACGTGATATTGTTCGACTATTTACCAAATAGTTGTGGATTTAGTGGGCCCATCACGATATTCTCTACACCAGGAACGTCATTGCGCCATATGCGCACCTATAATATGCACATATTCACTCCTATATACATAGGAATATATATGTATACACATGTAGATAAACATGTGAGTGTAAATGAAATATCCATATACATAGTGGATATTTGGTGGTTCCAACCCTTTATGATCGTATCGCACACTGGATTGCAGATCAAAGTCCACCCACATTTGCACTCTATATGCTACTAATTAACAATAGCTATTAGTCGACTTGGTCAATTATACCAGAATTATTTGCGTTGATGATGATACCATCCAGGTAAACAACTGACTCGCGCCATATCCAATAAATTGTTCTCTAAATTTGTTCCGTATTGTGAAATTCAACGCTTGTTGACTTTCATTTAATTTCCCTTCGTGTAAATAAATCCATTTATTTATTTATATTCACAATATCACATATTTCAGATTATTTCGTTTATCAAATAGAAAAAAAAAAATCATTTACTATTTTTTTCCTCATTGGGGAAAATAAAATTTATGGTTTAATAAAAATGATGAAAATAATTTAATAATCATTCGAGTAAAATTTGAGATTGAGTATTTATTATCATTCGTTATCAAATGTGTTAGTGAATTATTACACTTGTTTAAATACTAAATACGATGAAAAAGTGTATTCTAAATTAAAAAAAAAATAAATCGATAGAAATAAAATTCTCAATATATTATTAATAAAATTCTATTTTATTTCACATACGTATTATTTATATTTATCAACATATATTTCATTCCCTTGATAATAATTAATTTTTATATCCATATTTATATATATTTCTACAATATACATCATGTATAAAGAGCTTAAACCATATATATCAGACTAAAAGCTTGCAGGTTTCGTTGAGAACGAAAATACTCGACCACTTGGACGACTATATATGTGTGTGTATGTGTGTTTTTGTGTGTGTTTTATAAGTTCTGAAGTACAGCCGTGCAGCAATAAAGCTTGGTACACCCAACGAACTTTAAAGAATCTATATAATGTACATAAAAGCTGAATATATAGCTAACAAAGACAAGGAAAATTGTAAGATGTATTTTTTCGTTTTCACAGAGCTGAAAATACCAAAGGTGTATAATGGAAGTGAGAGAGAAAATGCGTGAATAAAAGAGAGATGATTTGAGGATATATGTAACAAATAAAAGAGTTATCATGCAATAGAGAAAGCTTGCAAGCTTTAGTAATAGTTGCTTTTGTAGAAAGAATTCTAAGTTAGTTTTGTTACATGATGTATAACATTTTTCTTCTATTGTGCGCGTTGGCTTCTGAAATACAAATTTCCGGTTTCATATGTATCATGTATGTGTATATGTTTACTTAAATGTGTATATTATGTATGAATATATGTATTGATATTGACATACGTTTCGATTTCTAGTTGAATTTTCCAATCAATGTGTCTTTTCAGTAGAAATATTTCTACTTTTCACAGACTTTAAATGAAAATGTCAATTTCACAACCATTAAATTCAAAACTTATTTCTTTAATATATTCTAGTACTAATACACATGCAATCCTTTGTATATGTAATAGATTTATGATATGTTGATTAAACTAGTTGAAAAAAAAAAAATTTTTTTTATGTAGTTTTAAAGCAGTGAAAAAACAAAATAAAAAAAAATAAAAATTTATTTGCAAGTTAAACAATCAGCGTTATTATCGCAATTATATTTAATGATTTGTGAACTTTCGTTTCAGATTTATGAACAAATGAATATATATATACTCGTATGTAAAATTGTAATTGTGAAATGAAAGGAAAAAATTTTTTTTCCATTGGAGTGGAATTTTTTTTATTTATAATTTACTTATGAAGGGCGGTAAATTGGAGTAGTTAAATTAATGGTTCACCGCACATTCCGTTTTGCCTTTTCTTTCAGTCATATAAAAATAATGTATACAGTACAGGAAAGCAGTTGGACACAAACGAAACTGAATAATTAAATAAAAATAATTGATTAAAATATTGAGAATATGAAAATAAAAAAAATTATCAACGACTAAATGTTGATTTTGTCTCACGATTATATATTCGAATCACATATAACAAAATGTATATAGACATACACATAGTATAAAATAGAAATATCACTGTGAGAGGCAATTGAGATACGATGGTTTGAATTTAGGTCACGAGGTTGATGCATTGTGGCTATCCAAAGTCCAGTTTGCAATTGAATTCCATTAGTTCTACCATTTTAATCTATAAAAAGTCGCAATTTTATCGTTTTATGATCATTGGCCACTCGACTACATACACATATCCATACAAATTATATACATATGTATATAAACTCATACATACTCACTCATCGTTCGATGGTTCATGACAAATTCAACAGACTCTTCACTGAGTGCTGTGTAATGTACAAATCTACCACAAAAGAATAAAAAAAAATTATTCTCGCGCTCAATTTATTGCTTCTGTTTTTTTGTTTCTCAAGTAATTTTTTTTTCTTCTACTTCCACCAACAAAAGAATGAAAAGATACAGAATCTCAATCCAACATTAAATATTTATTTCTACAATATATTAATAATATTTCATACATGTTTAATTACTTTGACTGCCTTGATTAATATTTACACAATACTAACAATAATAAATGTATACTCACAAAATCACAAGTGTTTATATGAAAAGCAAATTCAACTACGTGTGTTTATGTCATATGAACTTGTGTATTCCACTTGGTAACATGTTAACAAATGTAATGAGAATAAACTAAATAAACGCCACATTAATGTTCTTGAATACAGTTATGTGCATGCCGCCTCGACAATTCTGCGATAATCCAACTTCTCTGCTTCACTTTCTCTCTTTCTGTCTCTCTATATACATATGTATATTGTATATACACTTTCTCTGTCCATTTCCTTACTCTTCTGGCCTCATACTCAATGTCATTCTCTCTCTCATTTACACGAAACTCCAACACTATATACGTAAAATTAGAGAGAAAGCCGCTCACAAGTGTTCACTTGTCTCATCCCTTATCTTCGCGTGCGTCGTAGGAAATCTCATTGTCCTTGGATTGTAGAGAAGCACGAAATAGTCAAAGTTGCCCTTAGGGATTGGTGTGCCACAGCCATCATCAACGCCAACAACACCAAAATCGTCACTGTGCTTTCATGCATCTACGAGAATCAGCACGTTTCAGTTTAACGATTGTTCTTCATGTTCTTACTTTATACATACATGTATCCTGTTTACATATGCAAGTATACATATGTATACGATGGAAAGACAGTTACATTTATATATCTTGACTCATCAAAATATATTTACTTGAGGATGCCAGCACAAATTTTGCTTATGCGTTTGTTTTATTTAATGATTTATTTATGTGGGAAAATAATTGGCTTGTGTTTGTCATTCTTCAACTTGGCACATGCTGTGTTTAATAATCATTTTGGAAAACTGCAATTTTCACTAGATGAATAGAAGTGAAACCACATGACTTTGAAAGTTGCAATTTTTTTTAATAGAAAAGCTAAAGAATTAAAATAAAAATTAATTTTTTTCATCTCAAATTTTAACATTTATTAATAATCCTTTGTTTTTTTTTTTTATTGTAGTGTTGGGTTGTTTGATTGTTTTGTTTATTATATTATTCCTGGTTTTTATATGTCAGGAATTTTTTATATCCATGTTAACCTTAGACTGTATGACTTGAAGTCATTTATTATCATCAAGCTCTCATCTTGAAAAACTTTTTCCATTTACGTTTATATCTACTCCTTCTTTTATACATATATACATATTTTTTTCTTTAAACTACCAACGACCAAACCAGTGCCCAGATGTTCCACAATTAATCTGAATCAACCGAGGAGAGAGAAAGAAACAAGGGAGAGGGTGTATAGTCTACTTTTCAGGAATGTAATCAAGAGAAAAAGTGAAAAAAAAAAATGAGGAAAAAACGAAAGCTATTCGGATATAATATCCTTACATATATACCTATATATACACGAATACATACAGCCAAATACATATATACTTTGATTACAGTTTCAACATTCAAGTAAATTTAAAAATAATATTTTTCATTGATCATTTTCATCCTGGATATTTTTCTTTGAATGAAGAAAAAAAAATTCACTGTGTCTAAAATTACTTGGAATAATTTATATTACGTCTATATATTTAATATTTAATAATAATTGAATATTTTTATTATATATTATGTCCTTAAAAAAAATTTTCATTATTTTTTTCTGCACAATTTTAAAATATAAAATATTGTGTATCACCATCAACAGCCCCAGCTTTTTTTTTTTTTTTACGATACTTAAACGTAATATCAAATGACATTTTACACGTAGATGTTATTCGTGACATAGTTCAACTCTCAATGTGTAAACTATAAAGTTAGGTAGCTTGTCGAGTTGGTTTTGTTACGTGTTTCCATACCTATGGTTAATGTCCAGCCATTTCAATCGCTATACGAAATTACTCTCTTTAATGTTCACAGTCATTTGAAATTTATTACACGCACATAATAAGTATAATAATATAAAACCTACAGATATTATTATTGATAATCCACTGGCTTAAACAATAATTAATTGTGAATAAATTTTGTAGTTGCATAAATTCATTTAAAATTCATATTACTAATAATAAAAGTTATTAAGTAATAAAATTTGGGATTTATTACATCAAATTATACTCTGTATATATAATAATAAGTGTTTGAGAGATAGTCGTTGACAATATTAATATATAATTAATTTATAAAGTTAAACGAACGTTGAAATAAAATAATTATAAATACATTTATTAAATATTATATATTTAATTTACCACATGTGCTTTATAATATTTAATTGTATATTCGTCTAGACAGTATTTCAATTTTCTATTTTACAATATACGATATGTGGTTACTGTATATAAAATAAAAATATTTTGCGGTGATAAAAGCTGAATGAACGTCATATGACATATATGACATCGTGTGAGTTCAATTAATCATTTGTTTCATTGTCAACGGGGGAAATTTCGCAAATGCATGAGAAAATTTGCGCATCATTTTATTCTCTATACACACAAATACAAAGTGCAGTGTGCGCATGATATTATATGTATATTCCAACATAATATATATATTTATATACATATGTGTGTATTTGGTAAATTGATTTTCTCGCGCTGTGCGTCATTAACTATTTACCACACTGACAATACGAATGAATGAGACGATTGATTTTCAATGGCCATAGCTTGGCCGCACAACCGCGCTTCCAATGTGAAATGCGACATGTTTCACTCGTACATCTGCATACATACACTTAATGATATATACAGATGTGTATGTAATACAAAATAGTAAATTAACGCGGCATTCAAATGCGAGTGTTCCGTGTTTCAATGCCATTAAGAGTATCTTTAGTTGAATGTCACTGAGTAGAAGAGACATCCTGACAAAGAGACTCATTATCTTAAACATGACGGAAGTTATATTTTTTCATAAGAAAAAAATATGAAATCTCATTAAATTAATTTAAAAAATTTTTAATTCACATTATATTAATTTTTATCTTATTTTATATATATTAATATGGAATAATAATAATATATATTCATAGATAATAAGTATAAAGAGCATATATAATAATAATTAAATCGCGTTAAGCAGAATAAAATGATGAAAATGATAAATTGACCATGTTTTTGCTAAAAAATTAATTTATTTAATTTTAATTCTACTCTCTTATTCATTTGAAATTTATTTTACGTTAAAGTATTTCATAGGTTTATCAGATAAAATAAAAAATATATGGGTTCGTTGGAGAGATCGTGAAATTCATTTATTAATCTTTCGTGAGTGACAGCACGCGACGCTTGGGAAAATAGTAAAAGGAATGAGAGTAACTGCTTTTGCGATGTGTCTCTCCAAATTCATTTCTAAAATATACAGATATACTTGTTCATACTATCCAAATGTTGGTATGTTTAAAGGTACATTGAGTGATGAAAGAGAGCGTGAAAAAAAAATAACTTGCCGAGTGGAAAATAACATCAGCAAATATACGTCTGCGTGCGAGAGTAATGTGCGGTTCATGTCAAAGTGATCACAGTGTTCTCTCTCCTCTCTTTATATTCCTTTTTGTTTTTTTTTTCTTTCTTTTATCTATTTATTCCAACGTGTATTCACTTTGAAAGCATATTTGTGCGTACACTCTTTATCCAGTATTCTCTTTACACAAACCACGAGGAAGTTTTGTATATTCAACTGGTAACAAAATGAAAAAAAGGAAGAAAATAAAAAAATTCGTAATCACAAAAGCCACATTGCGTCGATGATACAGACATATTTCAATGGCTATTTATGTATTGTATAGTATCATATTAGAAGTGAATTGACGCAATGAGAGGGCGTTGAAATGAGGGAGGAAAACAAAGCCGAGAAAAAATAAAAAGAAGAAGAAACCAATGAGCTTCAGCCCTTACAAATACGTGCTTTGGTTATACATGCACATAATATCTATACTTATAGTCAATATACAAACTTGAGCTCTCTCCCTCTTCTTATTTTGTCACCCTCAATACGCGTAAAGGAATATCAAATAGTATTATCATAAATTTTGCTTATTACGACTTTGAACAGCAACAACAGCAGGAGGAGTACCAGTAGTTTTTGTTATAATAATGTTTTTTAGTCATTTTTACCAGCTGGGAGCTCTTTACGACATATATATAAATATATACACACACCTATATACTAACATAATAAGTAAAAAATAAAAATAAAAGCTCCGATCAATGTGTATTAATTTAAATAATTGTAACAAATGAGAAAAAAATTTTTTTTCGAATAAAAAATAATTATATAAACAAAAATGGGTGGTAAATCTTGCATTATATTTTTTACCAGCTGAGGGAGGCTCTTTTATATACTAATATAATAAGTAAAAAATAAAAATAAAAGCTCCGATCAATGTGTAGTAATTTAAATAATTGTAACAAATGAGAAAAAAATTTTTTTTCGAATAAAAAAAAATTATATAAACAAAAATGGGTGGTAAATCTTGCATTATATTTTTTACCAACTGAGGGAGGCTCTTTTATATACTAACATAATAAGTAAAAAATAAAAATAAAAGCTCCGATCAATGTGTATTAATTAAAATAATTGTAACAAATGAGAAAAAAATTTTTTTTCGAATAAAAAAAAAATTATATAAACAAAAAAGGGGTGTAAAATATTGTATTTTATTTGTTGCCAGCTGATGGCTCTTTACGACATATACATAAACACATACACACCTATATACTAGCATAATAAGTAAAAAAAAAAATGTGTATGAAACTTAAATGTGACAAATGAGAAACAAAAATTTCCAATAAAAAAAAAAAATTATATAACCAAAAATGGATGTTAAATGTTGCATTCAATTTTTTTTTCTCATAATATCGAGTTTGTACACAACTTTGGTGAACAGTTAATTATCAGTGTGTACAGTGCAAATGTTTTCCTGGCGATTTAAAGTCCTGTTAAAAATCCCTAGCGAATCGACACGAGAAAAAGTGGATAAATTTGTACAGTACTCTATAATAAGTACCTACTCAACTGTGTTTGTGTGTATTTACGTATGTACGAAGGAATATTGCAATTGTATCAGTATAGTAGGTCTAAAGTTATGTTACAAGACGGGGCAATTCGAGATACCACACGCAGTAGTTGCTAAAACAGCACTAGCATACGTTACACACACTCTCGTTGTGAAGCCCGCGACCCGCATGCAAATATCGCGCATTATTCTATACACGCGCGCACAACAGAGCAACAGCGAGGACACGATCATGAGGGGAAATAGGGGATAGTAAACGAGTGAGTCCTGCCCATATATACAAAACCATACACGTATATATATTATATAATGTTCAGGCGTTTGATCCTTTTTATTGTTATTCTGTTGATGTAGTAACATACAAACTAAATGTGAATTGAACAATGGTAATATATATTGTTCGTAATTATATATAAATTATTTAATTATTTATTCAAATTTTTATATTATTTATTTTATTATTTCATTACATGGAATATAATGTTTTGATATTTTATTTAATTTATTACTCACGCATGGAGATGTACCGGATATAATTAATGTAAATGTTAAAATTATTTGTATATATTATATGTAGACATTGGTGCATGAAATAATTTAAATTAAATTGATGCAAGTAATCAGAGTCATAGGGTTATATACACATACGCCTGACATAAATGAGTGAGTATATATGTATAGTATTAGTTGGAATTTAATGATTTTCCCGACGGGGATGTAGCAAATTAGTTTCTGAAGTAGAGTCGCCAGCTGTAGCTGATGATCGTTGCTGTAAAGTTCCAGTTAAAATTTTCAGTATTATGAATATGTTTATTTATATATGTATATATTATAGAGATGATTTTTACGATATGGAGGGAACAAAGACTACTGGATGATACTGAAGTTTTATATATGAATTTTTATATTTCATCATATACAGGTATTATAATTTCATCATTCAAAATCACGAATATAAATGCTGAAACGAGCGAGTCTGTGTTATCTAATAATTTTTTTTTTTGTTCCTTTATATTTTTTGTTACGTTTCATTGTTCGTTATTTTTTTGTTGGTTATATACCGTTCTCGTTTAACGCCTGGAAATAATGATTGCCGCAAGCGTTAACCTCCAGGTCATAACTGATAACAATTTGATGGGTCCTTTTACGCCGGTAATTATATCATGCTCGTGGGTGCTTGAATTCGTAAAAAAAACCTGTAATAAAAATGTCTCGCCAAGCAGTATTTTAATGAAAGAGGAAAAAAAAAAAATAAATAAATAAATATTAGATATAAAGTGATTTATGAATAGTTAGGTTATAAAGATAAATGAGAATTATTATTGATTTGGATATTAATAGAGTATTTTAAAAATTTTTTTTATGTTGGAATTTTTTATTCAGATTTGAATATGATAGAAATTCAAATAAAGAAGTAGCACAATCAATTTATGGTTTACATTGCGCATGCGCAGTGATATTTGTGCCTAACTTCATTGTTTAATAAATAAAAATATTGAAGAAAAATAAAGTATTCATGTGAAATGAATGAGAAGAAAAAGTTATAGAGTTTTTTGGAGATGAGGAATTATTTCGAAAATTATTTAGATATAATTATAGTTATCTTTTTTTATTTATAGGTATTGTAATCAGCAGTTGGATGAGCAGTGCCATCTAGGAAAAAAATATATCTTACTGCGCATGACTCTCTGTGTTCGCATTATGAACGATGAATTCCCGCGTTATTTTATATACCTGTTGCGTTATTTCATATACCCGGTACACACAGTACAATTGAATTTTCTTTTCTTTTATTAGTTATTAAAATAAAGTGATTTCGAATGACAGGGATGTCGAATTGAGAGAATATTTTTTTCCAATTCGCAGTGATAAATTATCATTGTCAATCATTAAATATATTTCGTTTATAAATGTGAATATTTTATTCGTCACGAACATAACCTAAAAAATACTGTCTAGTTGTAGTGATGATGATAATTCATGATGTTTATTTTATTTAACGGCACAGTGACACTTATCATTAATTATCATTGAATAATAATTATAAATATTATTGGTAAAAGTTTATAAACAAAATGGCGGATTATATTTCTGCAGAACTCGCAGCAACATGCGATGCTCTTGGTTATTATGATGGTGCAATTTATCATTTGGATGCTGATGCACTGAGTGAGTATTATTTAACAATTATTTGAAGAATAATATTCAACAGTTTTTAAATTAACAGCAATTTTTTTGCTTTTTTATTCTAGATGTTATAAAAGATTTGATTAAATATTTGAAACGAGACGATGAAACAAATATTGTTCGACGTTATCTTGGTCAAGCCAAACTTCTTGAGACAGATCTCATTCAAATTTTTATTCAATTTAAAGAAAATGAAGAATTGTGGGACGTTTTACTACGGTAAATAATAATTTTTATTCTTTATTGTAATGAAAGGAGAAAATGAACATAAATTATTTTATATTTTATATTATTTTGTGATAATTATTTGTTGATTATTAATGTGACTTTTGTTTTTATATTTAAATTACAGTTTGATGATTAATTTGACAAGTCCTGCATTGATGGTTTATAATTCAGAATTACCAGCTGAACGAACAAATCGTAGTTATTATTTACAACTGGTTAATTATTTACAATCGTATAAAAAAGCTTTAACTGATGATCGTATTTGGTCAGTAGCGAGTAGTCGATTGGGAAAGATTTTAAATATTGTAAGTGAAAATATAAAAATATTTTTCTTTATCAATTGATTAATTTAATTAATTTATGTGATTTATTTTAGGATTATGCAGAGAGAGGTGAAGAAAATGAATTGATTATTGAGAGAATTTTAACATTAATTAGAAATGCTCTTCAAGTACCACCGGATGATAATGATAAACGTGCTGACAATGATGCTACTGTTCACGATGAGGTAAATGAATTTGTTAAATATTAATTATACAAAAATATATTTACTTAATTTTAATAATCAATTTTTTTTTTCACAGCTGCTATTTGCTCTCCATACGTCAGGAATCGTTGATTTATTATTATTTATTGCTAGTAACAGCACTGAGCAACAATTTCATATGCAAATAATTGAGGTGAATAATTTATTTCACGTTGATTAACAATTGTTCAAATAATTAATTTATATTTCATGTTTTCATTATGTTTTTTTCTTGATACAATAGATTATTGCACTGATGTTGCGTGAACAAAATGCGAGTAAATTAGCAACTGTTGGATTGCAGAGAAGTGTAGCAGAAAAGGAGCGCGATGAAGCTAAATTATTATCTATTCGTAGACGTGAAATTACGGAAAAGATGGAAAAAATGAGAAAATACACTAGCGCTCGGTATGTAAATTATTACATACAAAATAAAATTTATATTCTTTGTATTTTATTTTATTCAACTACATTTCTGCACTTTAATATTAAAGAGAGAGAGAGGATGGTACACTTTTATTTCGACGTTTAACATCACAAAGAAAACAAAAGTTTTTTGTATTGTGAGAGAAAAAAAAATTTATTTCTATTTTTTTTTTTTTTTGTAATATTTGACGCTACTTCTGTTGGACTTCAACGAGTCAAATGAAAATGGTTTTATTCACGTTCTGCGGCACAGAATGTGGATGTGCAAGAGAGAGAGAAAAAACATTAATGTCTAACGCTGCTTGAACATGACATAAAAATGAAAAAAAAAAAAGAAAAAAAAGTGTTCACTGCATACACGAGGATGGGATGTGGTAGTCGTATAGTAAGCAGTCGTTAGGTTACACTGTCAATGTAATGATTATGACCCAGTTTTTTAAAACAGAAAAATGCTTTAGACGTGAATGGCAAGCGCTTTTATCCACTTGTTGGGGCGAAGCGAGCCACATTTTTTTATAATGAGCAGATATTCACCCACATATCTCACGCGTAATGTTCCTCGGAGTTTGTCACAAAAAGAAATAATTAGACATGAAATGTTTATTTTCTCATTTATCCTCATTCGTTTCTGTAATGTTAAAGTAAGAAGAAATAATTGAAACCTTCATTTAATATCATTTATTCTTCATTCATGCTGATAAACTTTGTAATATAAACTTATTAATTTTTTTTTATTCTCATATTTAATTGCAGACATTCGCGATTTGGTGGAACTTTTGTTGTTCAAAATATGAAAGCCATTGGTGAAAATCAATTAATTTGTCATAAGCCATTTCAAAAAATTGAAGCATTGGATTTTTCTCACGACAAGGTAATTATCATGAAATAAAAAGCAACTATAACATGAGAGAATATGGCAAAGCAAACGTTATTAATTCAGATTTTTTCTTTTTTAAAAATTTCGTTTTACTTTTTTATCTCATATAAAAAACTCGAAAATGGCTTCATTCAATTAGCAGCCGGTTTCCCAACGATAGTTTTCATTAGCGGCAAAATGGGAGTTCCAAAGGATAGGGGGTGGGAAAGGGTGTTGGATAGGAATGAAAATACGACTGTTAATTAGAGATATTCTAGCGCGTAATTAAGCTTGGTCTTGCTTAATGGTTTCAAGCATTGGAAAGTGGGTCATTCTTTATTCATCTCTGTATGTGCCCCCTATTTTTTTTTTTCCCCACCGCTTTTGCATCACTCATCGCCTTATGCTGCAAACATTTGCGGATGTCATTGAATCTTATTAACTTCACATTTAAATTAAATATAAATTCAAATGATTTATTTAATTTAAATAGAATAAAAAAATATACATATAATTTTATTTAAATGAATAGGTAAAAGTAAAAAAACCAAAGAATAGAGTGCTGATTGAACCACCAAATGAAGAACGAATGTCAGCATTAAGCGTGCGTCTATTCTTGAAAGAATTTTGCATGGAATTTCTCATCGGAGCTTATAATCCTGTGATGAGACATGCCAAGTCATGTATAATTGGTGAAAGTAATGCTGATAAGTCGGATGCGAGCCACTATCTTTGGGCAATGCGCTTCTTCATGGAGTTCAACCGCTATTACAAGTTCCAGGTGAAATATGTGAGGTAGGTGTCGCTTGCATTCTTCCTCCTCTTTCTCTTCCTATGTCGAATGTAAAAATAAAAAGATCAAGAGGGTGAGTATATCCTATTCGAGAAGAATTTTCTTCAAGTTTGCCAATGAGTTCACCGTCGCTTTCCATTTCCAACTCAAACTCTCCTCTACTCACATACAGAACTTCTTCTTCTTCATACCAAAGTTTTCTCACTTATTTTCGGCAGCGTCAGTACTTTTGGAATTTGTAAATATATATATTCTCATTTCTTATCGACGTATTTTTTCCGACTATGGGATTTATTTATTTTTTTTTTATATAAATATATTTTTAATATTTATTACCCACCAATTTTATTTCACGAATTTATACATTTATATTTGTTTTCAGTGAGACAATCTCGACAGAAATATTTTACGTTGTACAACGACAAATGGAGCAATATTATGAAATGATGATATCAGATAAAAAACGAACATCATATTGGTCAAAGCGTCTTCATCTCGCATTAAAAGCTTATCAAGTAAGTCTAAATTCATATTATTTTAATTAACTTATGTTTATGATCTCTCTCTAATGATAGTATAAATGTAAACAGATAAATTTATAATGAGAGTTTAAACCGTGTTTAAATGTTATTCATGCGATTTAAAGAATTTACAATTGTAAGATTTTTCTCTTTCCTCTTTCACTTCAACCTCCCCATTTGCTTTTACAGGAGCTTCTTCATACTCTGTCGGCTATGGATAAAACTACCGACAAGGGGGTGCGAGCTTCCAGTAAGGTCATTAAGAGCAATGTATTTTACGTTCCGGAATATCGGGAAACGATACTATCCCAACTTCTATGCTACGACAGACTTAAAATGCCACGGTTAGTATCGCGCTTTAACTCCTGAACACCAATCCTAATAACGTTTAACGATCATTGCTCGTACCGTATCGTATTCCAAAAGCGAGTACTACTCTCCTAAGCACTGTCGACATTTTATCACAAACTCTCTTTACCATCCTGCAATTTCTCTAACACATTTGAATATTTCTCATTTATTACAACTCAATTTGTGAACTCAATATTTCATATTATAACATTTTAATAATGAGATATTATTGTTATGTGAGATTATAAAATAATTTTTATAACTTTGTGGATTGAATAGAAAATACATATCTAATCGAAGATAAAAAATGTTTTGCAAAATTGTGAAGTGAGTTTATAGGAAGGGGGGGTTACAGTGGATTACTCCAATCTACGGTTAAAAACGAGAGTCTTGGGATGTTGCCTGGTATAAAGTCGATAACGGGAAGAAAAAAAAAAAAGAAATAATAAAGTAGTAAACTACTTTTTGAAGCTTGTATATATTGGGTCTTGTGATGTCTGACAAACTTCTCAGAGCAAAAGAGGAGTGAGGAACGGAGAGAAAAAAATATTGGCGGGGCCAATAACCCAACCTACAATACTTTGCGAGACATGAGTCAAAAATCGATAAACATCTCTGTGTAACGGTTGTGGTATATTTATATACATATATATATATAGTGACTGGATCTTCCGGTTTGTGTCGCGCGGCTCAACAATTGTTTACCAAAAGTTTTATCTACCGCAGACATATTTACTCCACTCGTTCTCATTCGACGAGCGCTTGACTAAAGGTAGTGTCTCTTCGATTTTTTTTCTCTTCCTGTTTCTCTCCTGCTTTTGCCCTTTTTTTTTTTTTTTACGTGACATTGTTGAGCGTTTGTTTCTTTTTTCACTCATCTTTGCCGATATTCTCGTCGACCTACCTATCGTTGTGTATACTTCTCATCACTAGTCTTATTTTTTTTTTTTTTTTACCCATCTTCCTCTTGACCCTCCTTTCCTGATGTTATTTCATGAAAAAAACAACTTTTATTGACGTCATTGGTGAATGAAAGATCGGCGAGTGTTCGTTAGGTTTTCCGGTACTTCCGATTTAATACTTTCCATGTTTGTTCACAGCATAAAGCGAAAAAAATAAGAAAAAAACGATGAAAAAGTCGGAATTTTTTTAGTATATTTAAAACTTTAATTAAATTTCCTTTCTTAATGAATTTTATTTTTGTTTATTGTCAAACATTTAGGAGCTACTTGGTGGACCTGCTGATTACCGTTCATCTATTCCTCAAAATGCTTGAACAATTTTGCGCACAAGGACGTAGTATTATAGTTGCTAAGACAAAAAAACCACGTAAGAAAGTTAATAAAAGTAAAATGGTAAAAGAACAACAACCAACACTGCCGACAAAAAGTTTGGATGAACGTTGGGATGAGATTGGTCCAGAGTTATCTGCTGTTATGCAAGAGGGAACAATACCGGATGTTGTGCCATTTGATGCAGCTTCCGATGTGCCAATAGATGATCAAAAGTAATATACAATGAATAATAATAAAAATAAAAATAATGTGAATCAAATAAATAAAATTATTTAGTAATATAAATTTTTTTCTCACGTACAGGAGTAATGCAATGAAGAGAATACAAAGGCTGATGCGTCAAAAAAAATTTGAAGAAGCTGTTGGACTTTTACGATCTGCAAGGTATAAATTTTTGGTTCCGTAGTTTTTATTTATTTATTTATTTATTTTTTCCGTTTCACACATTGGGAAATAATACACTTTGTCTTCTACGTATCATCGCTACAGGGATCGTTGGCTTTTACGATGACAGTCAAGCCACGATCGTTTCTCTTCCCTTGATACTCTTCTCCTAGTGACGGTCGAGTGCAAAGTTGTAACTTTTTCTTTGACATAAACATATAGAATGCAAAAACGTTGTACGTTGAGGAGTGACGCCGCAAGGGTGTCATTTTTTTTTCTTCTGTTACCGCACCCATCCTGTATATGTATATCGTACTTATAATAATGGCAACAGGCCACCGTGCAAAGTGCGGTACATACAAACAGAGGGAAAGAGAGAAAATTAACTTCTCCGTGGAACACAGTCCCGGTGTCATTGTTTCGATAAACAAAAGGTTCACTCTCATAATGGTTGCACGCGCTCTCGGAAGGGGTGAATAAAAAATCCAAGTCAGAATTTACTTTTGTATACCGAGTGAATTTTTTACCATAAAAATAAAATAGTGTCTATATCGTCGTCTATCCGAGAAATTTCATTTCCGTGTTTCGTTGCGGAGTTACAAAGACGTAAGAGCTTCGTTAAAGCAAAATAAAACAAAAATAAGGAGCCTTTTCCTTTGTTTTTCTGTTTTTTTTTCCTTTAATTTTTTCTTTTCGTATTTCTCTCCGTGTTCTTCTTGACTCTACTTGCTTTAACCCAATTCCTTTCTTCATAGGATCTATCTATTATCACATGAAACTGAGTGCAACTATTCTGTATATAATTTATATATATGTAAGCACACTCATACATAGCAAAGCATTGCGCAGTCGTTATCACTAATTTTACAGCGTAACATTTCATTGATCGAATACACTCTAACCTGAATTACGTGCGAAGATTTTTAAAAAAATTTTTTCAAGCTTTCCTATGAGCGTTCTACCACTTATTTTCCAGTCACGTATTTTTCAAATAACTATTTTACTACCAATTAGTAGAAAAATAAAATTATGTTTGTTCTCGAACGTCAAATTTCCTCAATATATTTTGGTTTTCATACAATTATCGACTAATATTAATAATTAAATTGCCGTGATGCCAGACTTTGATATATAATATTAAATTCTCTCTCTAATTGTCGGTTAATTATTGTTTGTATTTATCCCCTTAAATATTTTGAACAATTCTATTTCATTGTGTATTATACATTTCCATGCATACATATTTAACTGTGAATGAACGTTCGGTTTAAGTGGAATTCAAAGACCGTACACAGAGAATAGTTGAAAATAGAAACTTGTATAGAGCAAGAAAGAGACGAGTGCATTAAGTGAGAATTCTTCCATTCCTCTATTAACATTCCAGTGACATCGCTTGGAAAACTTTTACGTATCAGTATTGGCAATAGTTTGTCCTTATACATATTACCTTTTTGTTCTTTTCTCCTCTCACATTTTCTATTCACACAATCCCCATATTACTACCAATTTCCATATTTTTTACACTGTTCATTTTCGCAAGAACAATTATAATCATTAATAATGCCGAAAAAAAAGCAATCAAAAGAGAATAAAAAAAAAAAGTTACCTCTTCATGACAATAATGAATTTCTAATTGAGTAAAGAAGTGCTAAACGATACCCTTAAAAATTCTGTAAACGCTTTATTACAAAAAAAAAAAAGTCCTCGAACCCCTTAAGAGATATTTTCATCGTAATTTGTCTTTTCTTATTTTTTTTATTATTATTATTTTTTTTTTGTCTCTTTACGTGGGGCTCGTTATCGTCCAACGACCAGATTTCGTATTCTGACACTCCCACCATTTCATTCTCTTTTTCTCCTCTCCGTTCTATTCCCTCTCTATTTTCATTTGCTTCTCCATCGTATTTTAGTTAGATAGGCGGGGTATCTTTCTCCCCAGTCACGAAATTGGTTCAATAATGCAACCTATTGGCAGGATCAGTCGCCACTATGCAACCCTCTTCACGTTTCATTACTATCGTCACCCTCTCATACCTCTTACCAATACTTGAACTGATGGACCGCGAGGAAGAGAACGAAACGCAGTCCACTGCTGATAGAGAATTGTCTGCTCCCTCATATGGTTCTCTTGCTTTCCCTTTTCCTCGCCCTCTCTCTGTATCTCACGTTCTATTATGGACGCTACCGTGGCGCACACGGACAATGGAAATCCAAGCCACATGGCTATCGTAGCGCCTTGTGCATACAACGAGGCTGAATGCGAGGTGGCAGACCGCCTCGACGTCTCTCGCATACTCATACACACATATGTATATCTATCTCTTTATATAGGTTAGTATTAGGGTCACTTGATCCTTCTGTTTCTCTATTTCCTTCTCTACAACACTCTCGTCGTCCTACCAACGGTATTATTAATAACACATTTATGTTAATATCACCGGTTTTATGGTAAACAATGTAGTGGCTTGGTCCCCCTTCTTATGGCAAAATCCCTTGTGCAAAGGGGATCTATATATGATCCGCTCTTCGTTTGTGCTGTGCAAATACACTATAACGTCGCACATTACATTCCCCTATACTTTGATGAACTATATAATCTTTGGGCTTAGTATTTGCTTCGTAGCATAGTGAATTCATGGTCGGTTTT
Source organism: Microctonus brassicae (assembly GCA_918226075.1). Lineage (NCBI taxonomy): Eukaryota > Metazoa > Arthropoda > Insecta > Hymenoptera > Braconidae > Microctonus > Microctonus brassicae. The sequence continues at coordinate 1,296,898 of OW445485.1, read as the reverse complement.
GTAATGTAGGAATATTGTTAATTCATATATGCAGATGGCAGGTGTATAATGTTCATTGTTACGCTTATTGATAATGGCTAATTATTTAATTTTCCTCGGTATAATTCATGTGTCTACAATGAATAATAGACGGAGTTTTAAGATGAAAAGCAAATGCTTTATCGTTTGATGTAGAGTATGGAAATAAATAAAAATATATGCAAGAAAAAATAACGGAAAATGATAATAATAAAATAGGATTCATTCGTGTCGTGTACGGTGGCTGCTGCTGCTGCTGCTGCTGCTGCTGCTGGGCCAGGAGACACGTTTTAGATGGGCACAAATGGAGAGAGGGAGTGCAAAGAGGGGCAAGGCCACCCCTATTGTCAAAGCGCTGAGAATCGGTGGAATAATGGGAATTGTATGGCACTGGATTTCTATTCAGACCATCTTGCTATATATTCCGCTTCAGTTGGTTCCTCTCTTCCTTCTCGCACAACGACGACGACGACGACAAGAACCAGAGGGGCACACGGACCACTCTCTGTACCTTCGTCCCCTGTGACTGCTTCATGCTTATTGGATTGGCCGAACGCGCGCGCGCTTTCAACGTTTTGCACTTTACAAAAAGCTTTTCTTGCTTCGTCTCTCTATGACCTCTTGTATAAAGACTGAATTGCCTTTTCCATTTGAAATTTTTCTTTCTATGTATTATCTATCGTTGTCTGCATCATTAAATAAAGTTGTTGAAATAGGGTTGTGATAATGGCTTTATTTGAATTCACATGAACGTATATTTTCAATGATTTGCACTTTGATGTCAGAAGATGAATGGAAATTATTAAGAAAGTCGTAAAGTTTATAATTAAAAACCGACTTTGATAATAGTAAATTATTTGGTGATGATGATGTGAATATAATTTTACAATATATAAATTAACTTTGCTCATATTGAGGAGGTTGATTTTAGTATGTGAAGATTTTGGTGCACGTCATGATGAAATATACGTATAATTTAAGGATTGAGAATAAAGAGAATGAGTGAGCGTTGGTTACTAGCAAGAGCTTTCATTGTTTGCATTCAATCCAAACTTGCCACTCAGATGTGTATACTTATCGTTCTCCTCTTCTCTATTTCGTCTCATCGAATATTCTATATTCAATGGCATGTATTTATTTCAATCGCAATAGCAAAATCAGAGTAATTCAAATCAATTGAGTTGTAAATTTATCATAAATGTGCATATATTTATACGTATGAGAAAAGTAAAATGGTAAAATTATAAAAAATTTTATTTTTCTAGATTAGTTTGGCCGGAAAATGATTGCTTTGGTAAGCCGGATATGCCAGTAGAGGAAGAATTCCTCGCGCTACGAGAAATATTTTTTGCAGATTTGGGCGGTGAGTACTTTTATTAAATCTTTTTTTTTTTTGTTTTTTATATGGATTTTGAATATTTTATTTATATATAACGATAAATCTTTATTGATACAGTGAATACTTTTTATTTTCACGGACTATCTACATGCGAATTTATTGCGCAAACCAATAACTTTTAAATTATATCATGCCATATCCGTTAAGTTTTTTCCTGAATAAATATTGCAGTGTTTTATAAAATTTTTATTGGATAAATATTTGTGAATATTATTAATTCGCAAGTGCAGTTGTTTTATGAATTGAGTTGAATATTAACGGGAGAAAAAAAAATAATTAATTGAGTTGGGAGAGTATGAATACATACATATATAAAAAGGACTGTGCAACAATTTTATTGACTTGTCTTCAGTTAGTTTTGAGACCTTAAGTAGAAAAGGTGAAAGTTTGTTCATACTTGTTGTATGCTGATCGCAAGTAAGAGAGCAATCGCGCCAGCATCATTTATAATTTTTCTTTTTGCTCCCTCTTAAAGTGGTCGGTTCAAGTTTATTGGAAAATTTTTTATGTCATCATAAAAATGAAATGTATATAAAAGGGCGAAAGATCATAAGAAATATTATGACTGATGCAGCTGTCAAAATTGGATGAAGTTGATATGTCATAGTTGTATAATGTTTGTGAAACTTTTTGAGAAATTTTAATACTAACAAATTAAAATTTATAATTCAAAAAGTGGCTATCGGATAAACAATTTACATGGATATATTATATGAAGGTTTATATAAACAGGATAAAATCATTATATATTGTTACATTTTAGATAATCATTTTATTATTTACGTATGTACATATGCAGACAGAATAGGTTAAATTATAGCCAGGTGGTATATTTCCGATGGCCGGGTGTCGTGTGTCCGTTTCAAAACTAGTTTGTCCACAACTAGTTTCAAAATCTGGCGAACGTCAGCGCAAAATGTTCGATGAAAATATTCACTCACGTGTATGTATATGTATATATTTGTTGGATGCACTCACGAAATATATTCTGATAGGAAATAGAGAAACTGAATCATAGTTTATTTATAGCTCAATACCACGTATCAAATATTAAATGGAAATTTTATTTTTTCATGATATTTATTCATTGATATGTATTATATTTTTATATAAATTTATTTTTTTAAATATTTCGTTAGGTAATAAATTGTATTTATTTACAAGGTAAATTGTGATAGCAAAACTTATAAAGACATGATTTTGTTTTAAAGTATGAGGCAAGAGGGGATAGTTGGCCGTAATAACTGGCGCATATATCATGACACAAAATTTAATTAAACGCGGCCTTTTCCCCACTCTTCTCTTTTCACCCTTTCCATTACAGTATTCACTTCACGCTTCTAATTTATGTATGAATAACTGCCCTGTTTATCCTTCGTGTTTCAACATCAACAGCTCATTGTTGTTTGTCTTTGTTATATACAACAATTATTAGTTCTTTTTTTTTTTCTTTTATTATTTTTTTTTCTTCACATTTTCAACACTTTTATATTCGAATTTTTTTACCTCATCATTTTCACAAATTTTTCAAACAATAAAATTTACTTTTAAAATATATTTCTCATTAACTTTTAATTAAAAAAATAATTCTATAAAAATATAAAAATATATGCAGATGAAGAAGAAAATATTCCTTTTATATTTTAATTTTTTTATTTTACTTTTACATAATTCAATCTCAGCGCAATAATAAATTTTAATGTCAAGTGCGTTTCATGAACGCAGCTGCGTGTTTACCAAATACTACCACCCGAAATTCATCTCGTGAATTCACTGTTATATTCACAAACCCAAAGACAGAAGTGACAGCAACAGAGAAAATGAAAAAGAGAGATACTAAATGAAGCAATTTAATTAAATTCGAGAATTATTTGCGTCTCTGTCACGTTTAGCATTTCCTCAACCATTAAATATATATTTATATATCTACATTGCAGCTGGATAAAATTAAAAAAAAAAATATATACATACATACACATAAATATCAACTTGTTGCGTTTTCAATGCAACTCACCCCTCAAATGACATATTGATTGACATTAATTGCGCACAGTCCGTCGCGACGCCATTACCATCATACAAATGTATATATCCTTATACATACAACATTCACAGCTTTATTATTATATTTTTTCAATGTCTATACATATATATTCTTTCTCTCTTTGTCTCCTATCTCGTTGTGTCTCGTCACGTATCTACCTTCACGTAGTCAATGCCAAACGATACGCGCCACCCTCCAATAGCCACTATGATTTTGTGACGAGCTTTATCCATTAATTGAGCGTCGACATGAAGAATCCCAATGTCCAACGTACGACTCCAATATTCACCGTTTGCTCTTCATTGTATTAATTTTGCTTAGTATTTGTCCGGGCCATTTATAATCTCCAATTCATGTTAGAATACAATTTAAATATTTATATTTATTTATTTATTTTTTATTATTCATCGACTTGATTTATCGATTAATTATCGAAAATTTCATTCTGATGTTTTTTAATTTCTTTTTTTTATTTTATTTATAAATATGTTTATGTATAAAGTGAACTATGTATGGTGTATAATTTTCCGTTAGCTTATTTTATAGTCTCTATTATATGCATTACATTTGGCTTTTAACATCTGCCTGACTTTATATATACTATCTCTACTGGCGCAGTCGTTTACGCGCTTTATCCACGCAACTGTGGCATTTGATACTTGTGTGCTTTTTTTTTTTTATTCTTTTATATAGTTATATATATATACATCAAGTTGTTAATGTATTGCAACATGTAGGAAGTTACGATCACTGTAACGCTTTTACTTTGGTTTTTGCTTCTCTTGTGCCGTTTTCATGCGTGACATCGTGTGTAGAATTTACGATCAACCATCAATCCAAGGTATTAAATTTTTAATTTCATTTTTAAATCTTTTGTTTATGAATTGCAGTATAATATATACACACATGACATTATAAAAATTTAAACCCAACGCTTTTCTATCATACAGCAGAGGAAAAAGACATATCTGTGACGTATTAAATTAAAATCAAATTAATTTTATCGGTGTTTTATTTACTGATTTTTCATTTTTTTTTTTTTTTTTTATTTAATAATTATATCTAATTCTATTTCAATCTAAAAAAATCTAATAAATAAAAAATAAAATCTAAAGAAATAATTTTTTTGATTAATTTGGATCAATTTAATTTTAAAGTCTATTTTAAATTGGTCTCTGGCTTTTATACGTGAAAAATTATTTCCAATATCCCTTTGTCATTGCGCCACGAGAGAAGATACGTATAAGAATCTTTTGTGATAGGGAAAAATAGTGCAGATGCTTAAGATGGCGGTGAAAGAGCCGAAAATTCACATTCAATTGATCGCTACCATACGTCTGCATCCCCCAACTTTTTTTACATCCTCTCGATGTATTCGATTTTCGCTTTCTTCATCCGTTCGCCCTCCATTTTCATCGTTTCTATTGCAGACATCACAATCCAATGCGGTCGTTTTTTAAAACCTCACCAATTTATTTATATATCTATAGAGCAAAGATAAAAAAAAAAAAAAGTTACGCGCATAAGGAACGTTTGATACTTCTGATCAAATTGCGATTCTCACAACCAGACAATTCTTCTTTTCACTTGTCTCTCTAGCTCTTCCATACTTCTATTCAACAAACCAATTCGAAAAAAAAAAAAAAAAAGCGAGAAGTCATCAATGATTGAAAATTTATTGATTTCAATGGTATAAAAATAAAATTTATTTCAACACTTTTTTTAACTCTTTACTAATTACTAAGATTGAAATTTTCATCTCACTTATCTCATCAAACGCAAGATGAGTACTCTAAGATTGTTTTATTTATTTTTCTGCATGTCTTTTTATATATCTATATTCATATATGCATATACAGCTGCCGTTTGATCTTTTCTGCGGTGGTTTTTGAAGGGAAAAGCAAACAAAATACTGCGAGTATCATCATGGAAAAGGCGACGTTTGATAAACATAAAAAGAAAAATAAATAAATAAAATATATACTCGAGTATATTTCTACCCTTGGAAAAAGTATTTTCTCTACGACCCCACTATCTATATGTGAAACAGAAAGGAGACAAAGAACTAACGTTATTAACTTTATAAATGGTTGCGTTATACGTCCATGCAAGTGTTTCATTTATATACTTTATCTAGTTATAAACTCTGCTCACGTTTCGATATTCGTTAATAATGTAACAATTTAAGAGTAAATTCGATAAAAAACTAAACGCAATTGCACGACATTTTAACTTACCTATTAAGTGCCTATATTTGTTATCATAAAATTTTATAAGTATTATTAACGATCGTGACCCTCCTTAAAAGAATATTTCGTTAAAAATTCTTTATTATTTCATCGCTAGGGGGGGACGTTTAATAATTCACATTAATTTCATATCTCTTTGGTATATTGTACATATAGATATCTCTCTATGTAAATATATATTGAGAATAGGGGAATGAGAGGTAGAGAGCTTCCACTTCGTATATTTGCTAATTACTAAATACATATACGTTAACGAAGCCAGTCCCTTTCTCTCTTCCCCTTTTGTGTGAGCTAAACTCTGATGGCTTAAATGGTGAAGCTCATCTTGACTGTTATATATGACCGAATGTCCTTTACGTCATTTATTCATGAGCCAGACCGGCATTTATAATATTTTACTGCTTATGAAATAATTTTACGATATGTCTCAGTGAAAAATATTACACGAAATAATTTTTAATCACATTCTTTATTTATTTTTTTATTTTATTTTTGAATTCATTTTATTCGTATCTTGATTGAAATATAAATAATGATTTATGATTTTATTATATTAAATATTATAATTTACTTTGAAATATTATATTGTCTGTATTTATATACAGATATGAAAAATATTTACATGACATTTTCCATCAGTTTTACCAACAATAGCGTTAAAATAATAATGCATTTGTAACTTGCGTAGAAATTGAATAACGGTTGTGCTTGAATAATACAGATATGTAAATGGCGACGAGCGAAACATTGCGGCAAGCAGGGATTGGAGTAAGAGGTAATGCGGGGGTGAATTGGTAGTAGGTTCTCGAGGGGGGGGGAGGGGGGGGGGGGGATTGAGTGAAGGGAGAGAGAAGGAGTGAAAGCAATGTGCAAAAGTGAAGGCAATCAGACAGACAATGTGCATGGAGAATATACAGGGTAGATCATTTATATTGTATCTAACCCTTTTGCAGTTTCATGGAAACTTATATGAGCATCGTACAATTTTCTATCTGACGCTATTACCTATTCTATTTTCGTTTTCCTTTTAGCGTACATTTATATTTATACCAAGTATACGTCAAAATAAGTTAAATCTGTTGTCGAGAATATCATATATATATATATTTTTGTAAGCACAAATATAAATATTTTATTTCTATATGTTGGGAAAAATTTATTTTCTATTTTTCTCTGAAATAAAAATACATTATTTCGTTGTATGATAATAATGGAAATATTTTTGTATCAATAATTTATATATAAATTTGTTCAATATGTTTATTTTTTTTATTCAGACAAATCTTTAAATTGTATTGAAAATTTTTTTAAATATTCGATAGGAGAAATAATGGTTGTTATAAATTACTTCGTGTGTATTTTACCTTTCATAGTATGGATTTTCTAGATTATTTGCATGGTTGAGCATTAGAAAATCTTTTGTTGTATAAACGTGTATGTCCACCAAGGGAATCAATGAGTCGATAACCAATTATCGTTTTTTTGTTTATTATTATTATTATTTTCTTATGTGCAGCAGTATCCCTTGTGGTTCAGAGACAATGATACTGGACAGAGAATAGTGACGGTGAGAAAGAGAGAAAATTTTTCGGTATAAATAACTTATATACGATAACCGTATCGTGTATATGCGATGGTTGCTACCATCCTGCTCCCTATGCAAATTGGAATGCTGCCGAGGTAATGTCGCTTCAAGTGGAATTCAGTAAGAAAATTCGATATCGGTGAGCGACCAGACGTAGTTTAAAAACAAGGAAAAAATTGGTCTTTTCATATTTTTTTGTTTATTTTTTTTCTCTAATATTTTTATCCAAAAAATATAGGCAGATATTTTTTTCTTTTTTCTTTGCATTCATTTTCAATGATTTGGACTTTCTCGTACTCTCCATAACAGTTTGGAAACTGATATGATTTCCCGTGCAGGATCTTTGAAAGCTTAATCCGTAGTTAGTATTACTCAAAACGTGCCATGAGTAGTGATATGTTCAACGACTTATTCTTTATTTTTTTTTTTTTATTTAATTTCATTTTATTATTCCACTCTCTTCTTCGCGTACAATCACGTACGCGTAAACGAATTCTATGAGTAACTCAATTACATATTTTCCTAGAGATCAGGAATAAAAAGACCGGAATATAATAAAGAAAATTGTCGAGAATTTTCTCAATGACTAAGGGAGGTAAAAATCTAAGAGTTTCTCATCGTTTTCGATCATTTATACTGTATAACTTTTTATTCTCTCACTTTCTGACCATTCACACATAACTTCTTCATCACATTTATTCATTTTTTTTCTTCTTTACATTCAGTAATCTTTCATGACTTGCCACATTCTCCAATAATGAAAATAGAAATCCACAAATGAGATGGTTGCAAGTAGATTGTGGCAGGTGAAGAAAACATTTTCTTACACCTCTTTCATATATATCTCTTCTATCGCACGCCGCCCGTTGGTTCCGCTTTTGCTCAAGGCATTTTATTCAGTTTTCTTTTTCTTTTCTCCATACCTCGTTGACCCACATCCCAACACGAATACTATCTCCCAGTGGAGTCGTTCGAATAATTTCTTTCAAGAAAAATGGCGCGATATAAAGTGTGCATCTTACTCTTTCGTTCTTATTTGATACTTGGTCCTCATCATACGATAATGTAATTCACAGCAGTGTGTTTTTTTCTTCATGAAAATACGATATACGTATTTTACAAGAGAGTCAAAAGAGAATGGAGCGAGAAGCAAAGTGGTCTTTTCATTATGTATACAATCTACAGAGTTTGTTAAAAAAAAAAGAAAAAGAAAAAAATTTAGTGTCGAGATAAACTACAAAATGAGATAGAATAATTTTACGAAGATTTTTTCGTGTTAATTGACGAATGTAAAATTAGTAGAATAATTACTATGATATAATAATCGATTACTTTTATTTAATTCTTCATTCCTATCGTGTATTATAGCTCAGTAATTTTCTAATCACTAGCGAGTATGTATTTTTTTTTTTTTTTTCCTTCCGGAGTTTAAATAATTATTATTCAGAGTATGAATAAGAAAAAAATTCAACGACCTAGTTTGCAGATTCAATCAGTTGAAATTATATCCGTGAATTTTCACGCTCAGCAATTTTCACTGAGAGCAAACGGTAACCAAGCCTCCATTGCTATACATTACGTTGTAAAAGCGACAAACTGCTGCAATGGAAGCTATTTTCTCTTCTTCATTTTATTTTCTTATTATTTCCTTCTCATTTTTTTTTTCTTTACATAAAGTATTCTTTTCTGCATTACTCACAGAGAAAGATTGCAAGAATTTTCAGCATCTGCAAAACTCTTAAAACTCTTCAAATGAGAAAGTTTTATTTAATAATGATATTCCTTGCTATGTATATTATAGTTATCAACAGAAAATTAACTTATCATCTTTTCATTTCCAACCATCAACTCCACATTTTTTTATATAATATGCTAATTATAAGTTTGATGTTGATATAATATACAAATCAGTATATATATATATTTATCTACACTTATGTCACAAGAAAATTCGTTGATTGAGAATGTTCTATCGAACCAAACATAGTTATACCGCTGATGATCGATTATGCAAATTCTTAACGTCAAACTTCTTCTCATAACTTTCATGTTCAAAGTCATCTTGGGCATGTTGCCAACATATTTTTGTCCCTTCATATTGGCAAAGGGAGATAATTTTTCTTTTTATTATTTAATGTGCTTTTTTTTTCCCCATCCTCCGAAGCTCTTCAAGTAATAAACATTCACGCAAAATTGGAAATCGATTGAGCGAAGGTTCGCCGCGACTTTTCAAGATTCTTCACCGCTTTCTAATGGTCCTTTATTTTTCTTTCTTCTATATTCTTTTCGATATTCTTTTTATTTTATTCACTTGTCTTTCTCTCTCACGAATAAAAGCCATAAGAAAAGCTGCGAACAATAATCCGACGTGGACGTACGAATAGAGAGCGTGAGTATAAGTCACGAAGAATCGGATGAACTCCGCCCCAACCATATCCGTTAGCTCGGTAAAAGTCAGAATAAGATTCCAACTATATATGTATAGACATTGCTATATATATCTACAGAGATAATAGTATATATGACTATATATATGTATAAATATATATCTTACCGATTACTGGGATATATCAGATATCTCAACCACCTTTGTGCACAGACGGAATTTTATTTCTTCTGATAGTTCAAGTGGTCACGAAACACCGAGGTAAAAAAATTTCGCGAGTATATTCCGATCAATGTTCAATCTCCAATCAAATATGAGTTTACTCTCAGTTTTTATTTATTTCTATTGTGAATAATTCATTAAAAGCTCTCGATGAATAATAAAATTCAAACAAACTTCCAAACGGAACTTGATATAAATTCATATTCGAATATTTATTAATCAAGTAATTCTCGATTTATTTTTTAACTTCTTATGAAAAGCATTCAATTTATATTTGTATTAAGAAATAATTTAATGCATCAATTTCTTTGACAATTGTTTATTGTAACGTTACTATCATTCACGCAGATAAAATAAATCTCAACAAATAATATAACACACATATACAGTAACAAAAAATAAATAAAAATACAAGGACAGACGAAAAAAATGATTAATCTCTGTATAGCGGTTGCTACCGAGAGAATGGTGGTCGTATACATTTCACCAACGAGGCCGCGTGCTCAATTCTCTTTTCACTACAACCCCCCGCAACGGCCCGTACCATTTGTGGCTTTTTCTTTTTATTTCTGTCTCTCATATTCATTTTATTTTATTTTATTTTATTTCATATTACTTTTTATTTTATTATTTATTTTTCTTTTTCGTTCATGGCAGTCGGTGTGCCGTCGCTTCTAATGGATTATTCCTCCACCGAAGATGATGTGCGCGAGAGTTATTAATAACGCGCTGCAGGTGCGAGAGAGTGACCGTGTCGATTAAACCAGCGCCCCTGGTTGGTGGTGTCCCAACCAATCCTACCCTCACCCTTACCAATCCTTTCACTCGTTGCTCTCGTCATTTCATCTCTCGTCTTCCAACTCGTTTATATCTCTTTTCCACACTGGCATTCTCTCATCTTCGTTATTCTCACACTCGTCCAACTGCACGTCGACGTTTTCCAGCTCGAAAACAATTACTGTATACTATATGTATATTGCCCTGTCATTCGTAGCATCAGAGACTTTATTTATTCCGGTATAAATTTCATGAATATCATTAATGGAGTAATAAAAAAATTATTTTTTGTTCTTTTATATTTTTTATTTCATATTGTTGAAGAGATCGATCTTAATTAATTGATCTTCAATTTTTTTTTTTTCTGTTTTTACCAATCAACATTCGTCAATCGCGGGATGTTTTTCCATTATTTTATTTTATTTTATTTTTTTTTTTAACCATCAGCATTAAAAGCACAACACACTTGAAGGGTTTTGAGCTCTAGATCGATTCAACGTCGATCGAAGTCATCACAGTGCCAGTAAAAGTTCACTGCAGTGGTATATCTATTTCAACACATATGTCTGACCACAACTCACTATTTCTACTTAGCGAGGAATTAACTCAAATACTCTATCGTGACCCTGTTCATTTTCACAATACATTTAATTATTATACAGTTATATCTTCTCATGCAGAGTTTTTATTCTTTGCCCATAATATTATTTTTATAGATTTCTTTTTCATTTTTTTCTCTGATATATTTTATACAATATTCTCATGATATATTCTGGTTCAATATAATATTTTATATATTCTTTGATATATGATTGATTCTATAGTTTCGTATGATGAGTATGAATGTCAACAATGCGAAAAAAAAAAAATTAAATTACTAAATAAAATTGAATGTAGAAATGAAGTAAAATGACAATTGACTCCAATGACCAAATGAATGTTCAATCGATTATTTATTATGTACATACACTTTCGAATAATTTCGCATCACGTTATCAAACGGGATTGAATAGTGTGTAATTTGATCTTTCATCATACTTCATTATCATCGAACTAAAAGTAGCTAAAAATAAAAAATTTATATCTGGTGTTTGAATGTTTCATGCACATGTATCAATAATATTGATTAAATAACTTTGTTCCGTTGTGATAACACTATGAAGGATGCAGGTAAAAGGCAGCCAGAAAATGGAAAAAATGAAAATACGATACACTCGTTTCAAGTACTGAGTTAATTTTCCCTCTGATTCCACGACTTAATCGGGTGATGTGTTTGATCTCACTTTAGTTGAAGAGGTTACGATCGATCGTGAAAAGTTCTCGACGTAGCTGGGCACTTTTCTCGTCTATATATTTTCTTTATCTTCACCTCACAATTTATACATATATACATACATACATACATAGTCTGTCTCCATTTCAGCTCGGCCTCTTGGCTCTCATGCCGTGCGACGAATAAGTTTTCCGGACATTTCTGTTCGTCGGTTTTACGTTGACCAAGTTGGAACGAGTTCGAATTATAAAAAGTCCCTGAGGTTGAGAATAGTCGAACGATGCCGGAGAGCAAGAGTTTTCCTTTCTTTAACAGGCAAAAAAAAAAATAACAAACTTTAAATTTAAACGTCATGACGGATGACATTAATGACGATAAGTATTGCCTTTTTCAACTGGCTCTAGAGTATGGGATAAAAGTTAGTCTCAAGATGACTTTAATGAGCTCTATGTAGAAAATCCGTTACAATTCTTTATTCTTTCATTCGCATTTTCATTTTTTTTTCACTATTATTTCCATCGTCTTTTCATTTTCCGTCGGTCTGTCAGTTTTATTTTCTTTTTTCTCCTTTATCTTATTCCATTTCTTTTTATTTTAAACTCTCATCATTGTGGTTACTTCCATAGCGCTATACTCGCGTCTATTCTTTTGTGCTTTTTTTTTTCTGTATACTTTTTCTTTTATCTTTTGTCTATGCGAGCGCAAGCAAAGCAGCTAAAATGCAGAGAATGCTACACAATCATAGCGTCAGAATGATGGTTTTCCTTTACTTAGAATAATAAGCTACGTTGATGTTTGCTCAGTTCTTAAACGATGAGAGTCTGCGATTCTCCGAGTGCTTTGCCGGCTCGGTTAAAAGTCATTGTCCCGTACATAACCGACGATTTCGCCTTGATGGAGCTTTCGTGTGTTTCCTTTCTCTTTAGCTCTATCTAACTCTCACCCTCGCTCATCTTCCTCACATTGTTGTCCTGCGTAACGTGATACGCCCATTCTACCTTTATATCTACGCGATTAAGGAGCTCGGGGTGAATAGGGGACGACTTTCACCATTCAGCTCTCAAGTGTCTCGCTTCGCTTTCTGCAACCACGAAATTCAGAGGGTTGCAATTCTCTCTCCTTTGGGACTAGACGACTTGACTTTTGTGATACCACTCAATTATACAAATGGAGAACGCGTTTAATGTGTGTGCAAGGCACTTTTTTGTACCTGGTAATGACACTTGGGTTATTAATTTAAAATATCTGACATTATGAATTTACCTAATTAAAGAACTTTTAGATTTTTATTAATTGTTGAAATTATACAAATATATTATCTGATGATTAACGTTAGAATAAAATATTTTTGATTAATAATCTATCACCATTGAGTGCACTGAATCTAATGGTTAATCCGTAGACAATCTCCAACATAGTCACATTCAGCTTAGCTTACAGTTCCTGTCTCAATATCCCTGCGGATATTGGATACGGAGTACCAACGAGCGTCGTAAATTAATGCAAATCTCTTCCGAAATGTAAATCCCTCCCCTTTTGAAACAAAACAACGATGAAACTTTCTCGCTTACGCTATATCTATCTGGCTTACTCTTACTCATTCTCTCCACCACTCTATCATATCATTTACCATGAAACATGAACAATAATATATACATAAACTAAACTACGATAGACGATCGAAGTATTGTAGCTTCTCATATAGCTGTAGAGTAGATTGGATATACGATGACAAACACTTTGGTGCTGTGCAATGCTAAATGAAGTAAATTAATGACAATTGAAGTTTCAACATTGCTCACATCAAATTGAATAATGAACTTGACTGATTGCATATTAGATATATTGCATATATACATTTAGAAATGTACACGAATGCATATAAATATACACTTGCGTACAGATATATTTATTGACCTGTAAAAATAATTTTGGAAAGCTGGCGATAAGCCAGTGACAGAACAAATAAATGTAGATTGTGCATACTAAATGTAAATCACACACTTGGTTATGCGGGTATCGCGTCAGTGCCAAGGACCAGCGCGCACGTTGGCCTCCAAGTGGGCGGAGTAATCACATAAATTAATATTAAGTTGATACTCACGTTGCGTCGTTTTCTCTATACTTCTATTTCATTCATTTCTATCCTCTTTCATGGGCATTAAGGCCACTGGTAAGTGCCAGCCCATTGCCTGTAATTGCTGGCTGACAACTTTCATGCGGAAAATGAGGCGATCACTTTGGAGCATTTCCACCAAGAAATAGTATTTTGTAAATGTTGTTTTAAAATCATTATCGATTACTTACGCAGTGTAATGTCTTTAGTATCTATTCATCTGATTCTATAGCATTTTTTATTATCACAAATTGATTTGTGAATGATATAATTTTTGTTTATTGTCATATTCATTTGTGTGTTTATTGTATTTTTTTATATAGAAATGAAAGACAATTTTTATCGCTTATCATTTTTACTGTTTTGATATATTTGGGTTGGCAATAGGAAACGATTTATATTTCGACCATGATATTGTTATATTCATATCTCGCACAAGATCGATTCTTAGAATCACCGACGTATCGAGTAGATGGAGGGTCGTAAATATGTAACTTAAAATCCCAACGGTGACCGCTGGGTAATCCTAGAATCGATGACCTCGGCAAAATAAATAGTTGCCCACGTTTTTTTTTTTTTTTTTTGTCGGTTTTTCAGATTGTATATTCTTGTTTTTATTTTTATCCAACTTTCATGATGTATAGAATTGACTTCTTTCGTTCACGAAGAAGATATACAATTCAACGACATTTTTGTTAGTGTCCACTAAATAAACATTTTATTATCTACATTTCTATTGTTACTGACAGTGATTTTAACTCGAAATAAAAATTCCTAGTACGTTCTTCTTATGTAAAAATAAAAATATATATTTTTTTTCTACTTCGTATACTTCATGCACTTCGTGCACACGGTCACGATGAAGTAATTTTTTTTATTTCATCTGGCTAAAATATATACGACGTGCAATGAATCCTAAGTAGAATGGACCATCAGGCATGATTAACCCACTTGCATTTTATGTACCGTAAAATACAATCTAGTTGATCCTAATTTTACTTGGAATATTTTCTTGACGTAAAAAGCAGTCTAATTCATTTCCAATTTTAAAAAGGACTACTAGACATAACAATCACACTCATCAGTGAGTGAAAATTATGATGATTAAATGACAATTATATAATATTAAATTTATTCAACGAAGCATAATATTGAAACCATTTTAATGAATCTACAGAATAACGAGTTCATTAAAATAAATAATATTATTGAAAATATATTTTCATCTAATGAATTTATTCGGTCACTGGTTTTTATCACATCATGTGTTGAATATTCTAAAGCTTATTTGCCTTGCATTGGATTATTTATCACTTGGCATTGTAACCGTCATGTAAATGCAAAAATAATGCTGAAAATTCTACCATTTGTTATTTTTCCTGTCGTCCAATGTTAATGTAGTATTAATTGACAATCGCGGCTACAACTGTTACCAAGTAAACCAATTATTCAAGAATGATTGCAGCCAAAAATAGAACATAGAGATTGGAAATAACTATAGTTTCATGTATATTGCACGAAAATCAATTGGATTATTTGACGTTGCAGTTGCAGTTTACCAAAGTGCTACTCAGAGTAAATTTATTTTACCGAATGAATTTTAATAATGGTCTCAAGTGACTAATAGCATCATTGAAAATTCATTATACATTATTAGTTATTGACCCCTGGTCTGTTTTTTTTTTTTCCGTTAAATATTAGTGCCTTACCATGATATTATTTTTCTGCAGATCAAAACATGCGACAAAAAAAGCTTATGTCACATCCTTCCTTTTTTCTCGCTTCGACTTTTTTCAACTTATCCGCTTTGGTACTAGGATATTTATTTTATTCCCTTTTTTTTTTTTTTTTTTTTTCTTTTTGAGCCCATCCACTGAAGGAAAAAGGAACATTTAGAGAAGTTAAGCTTCTCGTTGGACAGCGAGAAACGCTATATCCGTACAGGAGACATGACGGTGGGTTTATGCGCAAACTGGACCATGGGAACATCACCAGCGAGAATTCAGCCGTCTCTCTGTGTGTGTGCGTCTAGTGTCGGCTTTCCCCTGTCTGACCACAACGTACCAGTAACGCGGTCTCACATGCAGGAAGCTTCTCTTGGAGGGCACCACGATCGATGCTATCGTGGCTCTATCTATCGAATTACATCTACCATACTGCCACTTCTACTACTACCATTACGACTATCCGCTCGTATATTATCCAAGATACCCCTGTTCTCAACATTAAGGGACTCTTGCTCTTTCCTGAAATTTCTGTATTATCGTACAATAGGAAAATATATCCTCATGTGTTTCATAGTGTGCTTCGACCCACAAGCTATATTTGGATATGATTATTAGCAGCTACTGGCGATTTGTTTATTATGAATTAGATATTTGTAAATGATTTGAGTGTATAATGAAGAAGTAGTTTGTTTGACAGTTCATAAACTTGATCTACACAATGTGAAAGGTTAGCATTGGATTTTATGTGATATATTTACGAGAATTGTAGACTCAGGGGATGTATGGAGACATTTCTATAAATAGAATGGATACAACTTTAATACGATGAGCCAAGATTTCCCCTCGGCTTTCCTTCGACTTCGCCTACGGCTACTGCTACTCTGCACTTCTTACATCGTACGTTTTCACTCGTCTTTTTCTGGATCATCTGTTGACCTCCGTACAGTACCATAATACTAGACTTCTTAACAATTTATATACTGTAGTATTTTCCTATTTGAAAAAGACGTTTTTCAATTCAATAGATTAAATTAATGAATTCGAGTTGAATGTAGAGATATTTTAGTAATTTTGTATATTATTAATATTTCATTTTATTGCTGATATAATAGCGGTTTTTATTTGAATCATAATTCAGCAATGTCAGGCAAATGTAGATAATAATTCTGACATTGCATGGAGGAAGAATTTCAATGAAATACGTGTGTAATATTAAATGCACACCAAGAATGCGTTAGGTTGCGCCCACATTCAAGTCCACGTACGATTACATTTCTATTTAGGTTACGCGATGAGTTATTCTATGAATAATGGAATTATTAAAAATAAAAGCAGGTTTATGCATCTTTGTACAACATTTTTTATTATTGTAGTTGGTATTTTGACACTGGTTATTTTACGAAAGATAATATCTAACCTCTTTATTGTTATTATCATTAATTTTTTTTTCTGTTTTTTTTTTTTAGTTTTCTTTTTTTTTCTATATATTTTTTTTTTTCACAATGTTTCAACATTTTTTTTTTTATCAATCGTGGAAGTCTGCGGTGTATTTCAAGAAAAATTAGCCGTGTTTTGTTCCGGGCACGGCGAAAATTTAATTCTTGTCGGAAGATAATAAGTTTTTCGGTCTGCAAGTCTTTTATTCGCATTTTCCGCTCTCACTTGGAATCCTGTCACATCGCATTTGCTGATTTGACTGTTGTGCACCCGACCGGCAACGTCACATCTTACTATTTTTCACTGTTATACATATATATCCACTTTTTTTCCACCCCAATTATTCATTTCATTTAGCTCTGGTTCTTTCAATTTTTATTTTGTTGTATTTTTTTTTTTTAAATCTTTTTATCGCAACACGCTGAACTAAGCCCATCACATTGAAAATTACGTTATTGTCACTATGCGGCTCAATATATTTAATTTGCAATCGTCATATCTGCAATCACTGCAATTATCCAGCGCTTCATCAGTGTTTTAAACATTTCACCCTCACTTGATTATCGAATGATCAAAGTTCTAAAAGTACAAACAACATTGTCTAACATTTTCCCGTGGTGTTTCTCATACTATACAAGAAATTCTATCCCACAAGACACGACAATCTCATCGTTCTTTAGCATTTAATACAAAATTAATGCGCAAACTTTGCCATTGTCCTGCTCACTCTCTGCTATGTTTGGAACAGTTCGACGATGGACCTTGGCTTACCCTCTCAATCCTCCATCTTATCCAAAGTTTCACTTTAGGAGTCTTGTCTCGAATAAGATGTTCACCAAAGTTCTACGGTAGGCGTTAGAGTATGTACTTCAATGTTTTCATGCCGATGATATCTATCTCGTCGTCGTATTGTTGCACGTCGAGATAAGACTACTGTTAGCGCAGCAGCTGCACCAATAATCGCTCCGATAAGTATTAACATTCCTGGATGTGAAACCACATTTGATATTGGTCTTGCATCAATAGTTGTCGCGTGCCCATTTAATTCTTCAGCAACTGTATTAGCAATATCATTAGCAAGCACGAAATTGTGAGTAATTTTTTCCATTTTGCCATTTACCAATTTAACATTTTTTGTTTTTTCTGTATTGTGTCTGGTTGGATCCCATGTAATTTTATTGGAGGTTCTAAATTCAACATTGTCCAATGTGCCACTATTCGTAGTTGCATGAGTTTCATCTTTGTTTCGGAAACTATCGTCTTGACGTTCCATTGAATCCACTCGATTATCCAGGATTTCTCGTAATCTTTGGCGTCCCTCTTCTTCTCTAACTAATTTACCGCGTTCATTTGTTCTCGTGCTTTCAGTCGTAACCCTCATTGTAACCCCTTTGTCCTCATTATGAGACATTTCATTAACTACAATCGACTGAGTCTTTTTTCTCGGCTTGATAATTTTCCGGATATCAGATAATGCTTTCATATGAAACTGAGAAGTCATAGAAATTCCATTATATCTATCGTCATCTAATTCAACCGACCCGTTAGTATTCACCCGCTGAGTTTCGACATTTGGAATTTCATCTAGCATAGCGGTATTCTCGCTCTTCGATTTTGTGGCATTAATATTGCTAACGTTGGAAGACGTATTTGGCACACTAAGCTGAGGATATCCCATCATTCTAAAGTGATAAGAGGACTCACTGCTTGTAGTGGTGATTGTAGTTGTAGACACAGTGGTTGTTATTGGTGGTGCTGGTAATTCCACTAATAGAACATCGGGGAAATCACAAATAGAATTGCATCTGGCATGTGGCTCAATTTCTTCATGCTGTCTTATCCAATCACCTAACCATAGAAAATCGAATGTACAGTTCCACTCATTTTCAGACAAACCAAGAGTTCGTAATTGAGGAAGGAGAAATATTAAATCAAATCTAATGCTTGTGATATTGGTATTCATGAGATTTAAGCTCAGCAAACTCTTGCATGCTGATAATGCCGCATTGTCAGCAAGAAGTTGAGCGGCGAGTGCAGGACTGTGTGACACGTCTAACGACACAAGCATATCCGGTGTGGGAACCGGAAAGGCCATGTCACCACGTCGCTCATTTTCCCACTCCAAGGAACTTAAGCCTGACATGCGCAAGTCAGTGAGACTCGTTGGTCCGGCAAGGGTGTTTGCTGGAAGTTGCTTGATAGGGTTGTTCGATATATCAAGCTTTGTTAGTAGCGGCAATTGACTTAATGCACCCTCCTCAATTTTTATGATAGAGTTGTCACTCAATATGAGACTACATAAATTATCAATTCCCTGAAGATCATTGAAGGTCAATGTTTCAATGAGATTTCCGCGAAGATTGAGCAATGTTAAACTACCAGGTAAACTTCTCGGAACTATTTTCAATTCATTTCCGGATAAATCCAATTTTTCAAGAGTTTCTAGACGGCCCAATGCATCCTCTTCTACCTCATTCAAAAGATTGTCGGAAAGATCTAGAATCTTCAGCAATGGATAACCATCAAAGTCACCGTCCCGAATGCACGTAAGTTTGTTACCAGCCAATCTAAGTGCTCTTACGGACCGCGTAAGCGCAGCCGGTACTCGAACAAGTCCAGTACGCGATGCATCAACAGTCTCTAAACGCCTTCCTGTACCCAACAACAATGATACATCACGCTCCATTAAAGGATTCTCCGCTAAACGTAATACCGAGAGGCCTGGCAATGGCTGAAGCACACCCGAAGCAGCTTTTGTTAGTCCATTACGTGAGATATCAAGTTCTCTTAATCTTCCAAGTGCTTCAAACCATCGGGCACCTAATATTCTTAACTGATTGCCACTAAGATTTAACGTTTGCAATGAAGATAAATGTGTGAGCGTATCGTCTGGTAGAACTGTTAATTTGTTGTCTGCCATATCCAAATCTTCGAGCACACCAAGACCTGCAAAAGTGTCTTCATCAACCGTTTCAATAATATTCCCTCGTAAACTTAATCGCACCAAACCAGTAAGCGTCCTGAAAGCAATAGCAGTCAATTCACTCAACTGATTCATCGACAAGTCCAACACTTTAATGTCACTTCCATTTATTATTCTCACATCACTCAATTCCGCAAAATTATTACCAGATACATTCAAAGTAACTAACTGTGATACCCAAGGACAGGTGAAATTAGACTCCACTAATGAACAATTAGTGATAATTAATTCACTTAAACGGGATAATGATGAATTCTCCAATTCGTTTAACATAGACATCACCTGATAATCATCCGCACTCTGAATAACCAGTCTTTGAATATCCCTTGGCAAAGTGTCGATCAACGGGACACCGGCAATACACTCAACTTCAAGTATTGTGCCAGTGGCGTTTCGTATCACACTCCGACACTCACAAGTTGGAAAATCGCCGATCAACGTTGTCATCCTATCTAAACACTCGATATACATCGCGGTCTCAGTACTATTTGACAACTGTGTTGTATTATTGGTACACTCATACGGTCCTTCACAAGCAGATATACCCGCCGTGAAGGCGAGCACCAATGTCAACAGCCACATTGCACTACTCGACACCTGCATGCCCCAGTTCTTCTTCACGTATCGTCGCTGCTACGTATGTAAATTCGTCTTGTCTTCTTGGCTTTTCTCATCCAAACACCCACCATTATCATTGACACCCACTTCGGCCTGTACGCCGACGACTGTTTGCGTATCATACGCAACTGGATTTCTTAACACGAAAGCACTTGATAAATTATTTCGTTAATGTATACGCGAAATTGGTACTCTCTATATATGATGAGCATGTGTATGATGAAATAATACTGCGCTGAAGGAGTCGCTCGTCCAACTGACACGACTCGACTGTGTGTGCTGTCAGCTACACCTTCCCCACCTACACACCACGACCACCAGCCGCCGCTTTTACTCTCGAACTCGATAAGGGGGTGCACGCGCACGCGTATCACGTTGTAGGCAAGGGTAGGATTCCCTTTCATCTTTGTCAGTCGCTCTCCCTTTATCTCACCCTCGCCTGTGTTCTCTTGTTCTCCTACTCTTTCACATTTTCCATTGCTTTCCTATCTATCTAGCTTTCTTTGTTTTTCTCACTCCCCACATTCTTTCGCTTCTATTCTTTCTCTCTTGATGCGATGCGATGTGCACCAACCAACGAGCGAGATAAAACGCCGATTTCACGAACCGCCACCGTAGCTTTGCCAGAGTCGTTTCTCATCTGATAATAATTGCCAACCGCGCACACTTGGACATGAAGTGAAACGTACGACTTGGGAGTTGTTGCGGGTTGATCTTCCAACAGCTATTTTAGCTGTTCTATTCGGAATGAGAGAGGATGGAAGAAGGTTTCGTTGTGGCTACGCAATCAGTTGAGTTAATTGGCAGGAATGATTAGACATCCCAAGACGAAAATGAAGATGAAACGAAGATACTGTACACAATTGAGACATTAGTTTGGAATGATTTTCACGTAAGGGACTCTGATAAATATATCAAAAAGAACCAGATGGTGATACTTTTAGTGTAGTATAGGAAACTGGAAAGTTTGTGGAAATTGGTAGACGATAGAACAGGTTTCCTTCAACATGCAGTACATATATTTGAGATTCCTTCTCCCTTCTATCCTCCACTCACTGGCCATTTTGTGCGCCTTATTGCAGCGATATCGGAAAATATCTGCTACTGCTTGATCTTGAAACATCGTATTCATAGCTTCTCTGCACGGTCGTTTCTTACATTTCTTATTTCTCGCGTAGATGAATCTCGATTTTACTTTCAAATAAAATATCTTCCTTTGATCGTCATAGCGCCATTGCGATGAAATATATTATCCAATATTATTTCTTGTGAAAAATAATATTTTTTCATTTTTATTTTAAAATACATTTATAATACTAAAATATAAAATAATAATAATAACAATAATAATATACATAGAAAATTATCTCTAACTTACTGTGATACGCCTGTGTTTATGTGCACATGTAGTTCCATGTATATTACTTCATGTCTATAGAATGATGCAGAGAATGTATTTGCATAATATTCAAATGTTGGCATTCATACGGAATGCCTCTCACGATTCACGTGGACGTAAACGTGTCTTGTTGTGTATCCCGAACGAACAAAAGGCTGTCATTTTGCGATTGTACCATCGCAGGTTGTACCATACGGAAATATACAGTGGAACTCGATCGTAAAGGAAAACTGGTCGTCGGCCGTTTGGCTAAAACTATTTCATTGCAGCTCTCTTGTTCATTCGCAATTGTTCTCACACATTCACATGTATAAAAGTGTTTACGTTTATTTTTACTATTTGTGGAAAGTCGTGCTGAACGTGATATTGTCGTAGATGGCAAATGCAAGTGTATGGCCAGAAAAATACCATTTATCGCGATGTCCACAACGTTTTTACAGACTTACGTTTTTTTTTTTTTTTTTTTCCTTGAACATTGCAAAGCGTTATATTGCCAGGTCTAGAGAACGGACTTCCGTTTGCTGACTAGAGGGCACTTCCACTCTATCTTTTTCTATCTTTCTATTTGTCTTTCTCTCCTTTGGTCTACATTTTTTATAATTTCTTTTAGCACTTGAATTTTAAAATACGTGACCCGTCCAAGCGCCATTGTAAAACAATTCAGAGGTTTCACTTATCTTCATGAGAAATTTAAATTTTGTAAACGCCAAAGGCGCATTGGATGAGGCGAATCATATGGTAAAGTAAGGAACTGGCATGAAGTGTGTCTGATGCGATGCAAAGTGGGTTAAAAGGTTGATCCCCGCGAGCCAACATGAGTAATAGGAAAGAATGACGTTTGTTGGATGAGAAAACGAGACGAGAGAAATTACTTGCTGTCGAGTACGGAAGTGGGTTTGCTTCTCTCGCAGCGATTTCATCTTACGACACTTGAAATTCAACGCGAAGAGCACTATAGAAGTTACATCTCAGATATAAAATAGTATAGTACTTAATAATTTTCAAGTATATTTATCGAAGCGATCGGTGAATAATATTAGAATCAAAAAGCACCGAAATAACTATATGTACCTACTTTGATTTTGCTGACAAGACATTATTCTAACCTTTCCATCTCAGATACTTTTCAAGAGTTATTTATCAAAGACAGAGAGTTGTTTATCTTTGCAACAAACGGGGTCAATTTTATCGTTAGTTATAATAAGTAATAATAATAAATTCCCCTAGCAGAGATAAAAAAGTAAATATAAAATAAGTTTTTTATTTCGTACACTGTAAATGAAAGCAAATTTTCTTAGTCAACTTTGTAGATGTGCCCACATTTTCGTTTTCTCTCTCTTGAAAATCCAATTTCACTGTTTTTCACCACTACGCTCATATAAAGCACTCTCAATTAGTGTAAAAAGGGATGCCGATATGAGGACCGCGAGGGCGAAGGTCTCATGGAAAATTGCAAAAATGTCAAATTGTCAAGATCTGGCTTCAAGAAAATCTTGAGGACTTTACGATTACTCTCATAAAATATATTTCACCCTCTCTCTTTTTTTTTCTCCTCTATCTCTGCTTTAGCACCAACAAGGTTGGTTTCTTTTTTCTCCATTCTCCGTCACAAAATAGGGGCGACTGCTAATGCAGCGACTCACAATTTTCATGAAATGGCAAATGTCCACATTTTTGAACTCGGAATTAGTCACTTCACGAAAGTTTTTATATTTCACACAAACTCATACAGTCTTTTAATAGATAAACTAGCACACGAATAATTTTTTTTCTCCTTTTCTTTACAGTATAGTAGGAAGATGTAAATGTTTGTACGGTTCATACATAAATGCAGACATTATGTTTGTAAAACAGTCTAAAAAAATAACGAAGACAATGAGGACAAATAAATGAGCATTTGAGGGTGAGAAAGAATTTGACTAGCTAAAGAGGGTGGCAGCTTGAGTTTCTAATTGTTGAGGCTTTAATATGCTTATGGTGGTCGATTGCTATTTAGAAAATGGAGTTAATGGCCTTTATACAAAATATTCAACACATCTTGCCATCAGAATATTATTCAACCGAGCAAAACAGCAGGACCAAAGCAAGAAACAGAATATTAAAAGTGCAATCACAGCAATAATAGCAAATTACAATACTCTCAAGTAGCAGCAGGGAAAAAATATTCATCATATCATTCTTGCAAATTTGTTATTACAGACTTTTATCGAATTTAGTTGGCTTCCACTTTTGAATATATCAATTTAAAATATCAACAATCAACTCCATCAACCACTAAGCGTGCAACAAGCGAAGGTATAGATATTGATGGTTATATTCAGAGGACTCTACCGATCCGTGCAAATATTTAAATCAGCCAGGCTGTACCGTGCTATATTGTAAATGTTGACGTTGAATGTCTCAGCCGCTTTCGTCAGTGGAAAAACTATCGGGCTGGAAAAAAGAGTACTATCCACCCTCCGAGCGTTAGTCTCTCAAGTTTCTCGTTCTCTTTAAACTCCCCCTTTATTTTTTTCTCTCCTTCCTTTCTCTATCTCACTATCTATCTATCTGTATCGCCCTTTTTATGCCCTAGTAGACTTTGTATTTTTTATTCTCTCGCGTTACACTTCGAGCTTCCACATCGTCACTGTACGAACGAGTTTTCCTCGGGTGTCACGAGCTCAATATATATGGGGCGAGGGT
This sequence comes from Microctonus brassicae, assembly GCA_918226075.1. NCBI lineage: Eukaryota > Metazoa > Arthropoda > Insecta > Hymenoptera > Braconidae > Microctonus > Microctonus brassicae. The sequence goes on along the minus strand of OW445485.1, from coordinate 1,271,980 downwards.
GAGAAAAAAAAATACAAGGGTAATATAGTTGAAAAAAGAGAAGAAACAGAGAAATGATAGTAGATGTATGTGTGTGTCGAGTTCTTTTTATCTTTGACACATCAAAAATGTATTCTGTATATATCTCCATTTGATTTTTTTTTTCCCCCTGGTATTTTTGCTGGTAAAAAATCTCTGTAATTTTCAAATGTCCCCTTTATGGTATTTATTTATCGCAATTAAACCCCTTGATGATTTGCGTGTATAGTGAAACAATTACGACAAGTTATATACATATATCATACGCTCTCGCGTGCAATGTTATACGAGTTTGCTAATATTTAAATTACCTTCACCTGAAAATATAGGAGGTGTTGTCATACGAATTTATATATGTGCATGTCCCAAGGCGTCAACGGCAAAAGCTTCTGGGGACTTGTGCATTCTTCATACACGCCTTCTTTATTTATTTGACGAAGTACATTTCGTCGTGTGCTCACTTCCGCCATTTTTGTGTATGTATATTCTCTAAGTCAGTCGACTTTTTTATATTATACAGACGTATTTTTGTATTCAAGATAGTTTTTCAGATATACCAAGTAAAAGTTTATCTGAAATATATTCAAGTCAAGTTTTTTTTTCTTTCTCTTTTTTTCAACCAAAGTATTAAAATCAATGATTTTTTAGTGATAACATTTTAGTACGGTTGTTAAATAATAGACTGTTTATGATATAAAAAAATAAATTATGCATTAAATATTCTTATATTTTAATTATAATAATGCATGTATTTTTTTTTTGTGTTGATTTTATGAAACTTTGTTTATTGAATTAAGTACGTAACACAAAGCTTCTACACATGATATCTTGTTGCAACACACTTCATGTAGCGTGTGATGGTTTTGATGTACTTTTACTTCTTTCCGCTTATATTTACTTGTAAGTATCTTCTGTACTCTACTCTTTGAGAGTATTAGCTCATGTATACTGAAAGCTTTTTACAGTATAAAATAGACTTACACCTCTTCATGTAGTCTTTTATTTCTTCCGTCGTGTCTAGTTATCATGTTACAACATGAAACTTTATAAGTGTTACCTGTACTCTACACATTTCGCAATTTTGTAAACATCACCAAAGGATATCATCACAAAAATTTTAAAAAATAAAAAAGATATACAAGCTCAATAACGAAGCGTTAGATAACGAGTAAAAGATCGGGTTTATTATTAAGTTGTTTTTATCTTTCATTTAATTATTATAATAATAAATAAAAAATGATGATACTGTCCAGGTGAATTATATGTGAACAAAGTAGACTTTCCATGGACATAAGACAGATACGAATGTTAGCCAGAACGATGAGCAAAGAACTATACAGTGGTAGAGGGTGTAGAAAGACTGTACAAAATTGTCTGGGGGATCATTTGATATCTCTGGATAAAATAGGATCGAGGGAGTGACGGCAATGTCACTAGGGGAACATACAAAACGTCGTTACAACTATTCATTTTTTTCCTATTTGGTCATGAAAATATATATTCTCACTGTGACAAATTTCAGATGACAAATAAATAATAATATATATGAATGTGGTAAACAAATAATTCTTCACATAATTGAAGAAAGAAAAATATTTTCACCATTAATTTATCTGAATAAATATCATCAGTCATTGAATGAATATACAAAAATTACAAAGAGATAGTTTGAAGAAAAAAAGTTATTTTGAATGTAATGTAAGTAATCTTCAATGATTTTATGAATTTTTTTTTTTTTTATTCTTGGCAACTTCACAAATGCTGATGTTGACTTTTTCGTTTTTTCAAGTATATACATTTTTTTTTATTCTCATCTTTGCCGTCACTACGTCGATGAGAGTGCACGTTGAAGATTTATCGTTTCCATATCGAGTTTGGAATAGAGGAGAGAAAGCATAAGAGACTCTGAAGCAGAGATAAAAAAAAAAATGAAAGAAAAAGTGGGCGTAACATTGGGAAGATGAGGGAAAACTATACTACAACAATATCATATAAAGTGCACGCAACTTTGGAATTTTTGCTTTTCATTATACCTTTCTCTTCCTCTCTTATTTGATACCCTCTCATTCACCAATTTTTCTTTTTCATTTTATTTCCCCTCTACATATATATCTTCTGCTGATTTATCTTCAATCCTATCTACAAACATCAAATACATTTTTGGATATAACGAGAAGAGTATCCGTTGACTCAAGCGCTTTTGCAATCACGATTCAATTTGTTTCTGCTCATTGCCGCTCTGTATCTCTGTTATATGTATAATCACTATATACATACTTTGGATCTCTCTCCATCAGCGCGCACCAGCCACTTTGCAAATATTGTTTCTGCTGTCTCCGCAAATTTCCATATATTATTTACCTTTTTTTATTTTCCGTTTATTATCATTTTTTCTTCCAGACATTAATTAAAATTATATTCGCAGATATATAAATCAGGCTAAATTGTTTCACACTCGAATACGCAATTATTTTTGTGAAAATAAATCGTTCATAGAATTTATCTAACGTATTTTATATACCAATACATACTTGATTTGTAAAATTTTGCGAAATTTGCTAGTTTTTCGTTTTATTTATTTATTTATTTTCTTTTTTCGTTTCCGTTTATTTCTTCGTTCATCTATGGGGAATTTGGCTACTCCCCCATCAATATATTATCCCGATTCTTTTTCTTCTTCATTTCAAAATGTCGTCCGGTGTATATACATATACACAATACCTATACATTGGCGTAATGCCACAGAAAAACACACTTTTCAACGCACGACTGCTGACCTTACGAAGATTTCTTTTAGTAATAAGATTGAGGCATCAAAGCAGAAACTCGCCGAAGCAACCAGGCAAATGAATTCGATAATCGATCGGCTCAATGGATCCTTTGACGGGTGACCTGAAAAAAAAAATTACACCGAAAAAATACTGCCAGAAAAAAAAAATTGCTTGTATAGATATATACCAGCTGCCTCTAGGGAATTGGTTTTTTTTTTTCATGCTATTTTTTTTACTTCCAAATTGGACGAGCGGCGACTATCTCTGTGTGGGGCTGTATGCAAAAAATTTCTCCTCTTTTGTTGTGTCAATCCCATCAGAGCTGTTTTCATCAGTTAGCATGCTGATCCATATCATAATTGCAATTATGGATGTACCAAAACAAAAGCAATATTCCATTCATACACTCGTGATAGAGGAAAAAAAAAAGAAATTCCGAAAAAATTAATCCAATTTTAAATCATAAGAGAAAATAATTAGCAATAATAACAATGTTTGAAGGATTTTCATCAAATATAATATTCATAATTTTATATTAATTCTCATAATAAAATTTATAATTAAATTATTCGTGCGAATAAATTCACACTTATTTTCCTATTATTGAAGGAAAAATTCCACGGTTATAATTCAGTATATTGTTTCAATTAAATTTCATTTCGTGTATCAAAATGCGCATAAATAATTTCATACAGTATTAAATTGAATATTATCTTCACAGTGTGCTCATATTTAACTAAAATCAACTTTTCTCATTATCGTGTATTGAATTCATCGACTCTCACATTCGTTCAAACGTGTAACAGGAAATGAAGTAATATCCCACACCAATGGAATGCATTTATTCCACATGAGAAGATCATGATTGCATAAACCGCAAGCATAATATACTAAAAAAAAAATTTATTAATATATATACTCATATAAAAAAAAGTATACATAGCTCATTGCATTTCTTACCTAATGATTATCACGTGCTTAAAGCTCATATAAGCACGGATATTACGAACGGTTCAATTCAAAATAAAGTGATTACTTCTCGGTTGCATGCGTCAATTTCATCGTCAATATACATACACAACTCATTTCATCCTATTGCAACTACAATCGCTATCCCCTCATTTTACTCTATGTATACATTTATCTATATATAAAATATGTGTATATATACATATATACATGGTATTACGAACCTCGATCAGTGCGCTAATGCGTCCTTAACGGCCAAACGCATGGTCGATTTAGTGTTTACATAACGACCGCTATATCCACACGTGGGCTTTCAAAATCGATATCTCCAATTTGCATAGACTCGCTCCTGGTCGATTCTAATTCACGCGATAACGCTAAACGTTGAGTTCAATTCAAAGTATTAATTGTTCAATAATCTCCAGTATCATCAGTACCCAAAATACACTCGCACATATAATAATTATATACATAATATATAAACATATAAAATTACAATTTTAAATTTTTTATTTTTAATTCATTTACTAGTTATCAATTGTGATTCAGTATCTGTTTTAACAGATTAAAATTTTAATGTATTATTTTATTTATAAATGCATCAATTCTATTAAATTTCACTCGAGACACCATCATCAAAGTAATTACAAATGTTATTTGTACTGTGTGCATATATAAGCAGTAATAATAATTTCTCTCATCCTGCTGAAATTTCATTAGCCCGTCATTGCAATGTATCCCAACTCTCGTGTGCATCAGACATGTCATACAACAGTGGGCATAGGATATCATGCTGTGTTCAACAGTATAACAGAATGTTCCAATCAGATATTGGAGATGTATAATTAGGTAAATGTATACTGCAGTAAAGCGTATAAATGATCTTGATTATATTTGAGATAATTTTATAATTATATTCTCACTACTTTCAAATGAAAATATTAAATATAATTTATTATTTTTATTTTATGTTTTTTGTGGTTTTTTTCTCCATCACGTTTTTTATTTTGTAGATTTTTTCTTTTCCTTTTTAAACGAGTAAAGGAAAGGAAAACCGTTGTGCCGTATCATATCGACTTGGTGGTGAACATCCATTATACTGCACTTCTTCCGGAGCCAGCTATCTTTTCGGCGACCAACCCATTGGGGAGAACATATTGCTCTACTAAAGGCGTCCCGACGCGTACACGTACCACCGACGTTGTCGTTGCCATATAGTTAACCAAAAGCCCTCATTTCTTTCTCTTCCTCTCTCCATCTCTCTACATCCCCTGTTTCCCTTGCGTCGTTCTCTTCTCATGGTTCTTATACGTATTATATATAACAGATGTACTAATTAATTATCTAACTTGTCTTGGCAAATGTATCGTTGCTTTGCAAGGAAAGCTATTCATTGATGATCATGTCTTGGGTATCATACATTAAGTAAAGACTTTTTTCCAAACGATTTAACTTGAATCGTGATATTTTATACATATATAAAAAAGAAAAAAAAAAAGAAAAGAGAGTTCTTCATTATTCATTCATTATTTTTTTGAATAAAGAAATTTTCAGTGGATGGCAATTGATAAAGAGTAAATTCTTTAGTACCCGTTGAAGATGTAAAAAATGAAAAAAGAAAAAATTGAGAAGAAAAAAAAAAGGCAGGCGAGATATAAAATATGTAAAATCACTTTGTCGAAGGAGAATAACACGCGGAAGACTTGGAAGCGAAACACCCGGGAGTAAATGTTTTAACGTAAACCTTTGCAATTTTATTAGAAGCTTTTGAAAAATAAAGAGAGAGAGAGAGAGTTAGACCACCAGTAACCCTCCCTAACTCGTAATGTTTTTTTTTTTTTTTTTCATGCTGCTTCATTGTATAATATCTGTGTGTACATATATACTTGCACGCATTCACCTCACCAACTCACCTGAATTTTTCATTTTGATAGAATGCCGGAGAATGTACGATGAATAATTTAGAGGGTTGTGTATCCCTTCGGTCTTAGTCTGTAATCCTCAAATGACGCATCATTTCCTCTTATAAACGTGTACCTATCATCCACATTCTCTGTATACACAATACACATACACACAACAATATACACAGTGTGTATAATAATGCCTACTCATCGCACATCATGATAAAAAAAAAAAACAAAATGGGAAAATATTTTGACATAAATCCAATTACTACCTAAATATTTTGACATTGAATGAAAAAATCAGTGGAGGGAAAGCTGTTTCGTTTGACATGAGATTGTTATATATCCATGTACATTGTACATTGAGCTATCCAATGTGTCACATGTCCTTCAGTGTTCTCTTATACACTCGATTTAATGTTTATACTCGTATTTATATCAGCAGCAAGAGGCAAACGAGTTAACGTGCCTGAAAGTACGATAATACAATATAAATATCCAATATATTTATACATATATACTTGTATATACATTTGCATTTACGTATATATAAGTTTAGTTGAATATACATAATTTCCAGAAGCATTAGAGAATGAAGGAAAACTATTGGATAAAGATAATCGAGCGTCAAAGGATAGAGACGCGTTGACGATATCGGCAACCGCCATGGCGATGGTGTATGCGAATTGTATACATGTAGGATGGTGATGATGATGATGATGATGATGGTTGGTTGAGGATGTTCTCACCATTTATGTTGATCCTGTTACCGGAAAGCACCGGATGAAAAACGAAGCAGCGGAAAAGCGAAACGTTGTATAAGCGCATGCACCATCGCCTTCTCATCGCTGATGTTCCGGAACGTCGATTGAGTCTATCACACATAAATATAATCATGCACATAGCTATATACCTTGGTAGATGAGAGAATTAGGGGGAGAGGTTTATTGAAGTTTATACTCGCACATATTTCACACATTGTTATTTAAAGAATGTGGTTTAATATACTTAAATATATTTAAAGAAAAAAAAAAAAATCCCGAGTTGAAGTGGCAGAGGCAACGGTATAAAGCATGTTAAAGGACGACGAATTTTATATGAGTACAGCGGGGGTTGTATGTGTGTTGGTATGTGCAGGATAAGGTGAAAGAAGGAAAAAAAAAAAGGGTCGTTCCACTCAACGCTTCGTCAGACCGAGAAACTCGCGCTCCGAAGCGCAGAGAAAGTGCTTTCTCGGTGGTAGCTTCCCCAACGAATATATACACTTTATATAGAAAGGGAAAAAAATTTAACTACAAATTTTATATTGCGCACTTAAGTGCGCACAAACTGAAGCTATAGGAGTTATTTTTTATTTTATTTTTTTTTTTTTGCTCTGCTCTAGTTGCAGTCTCTAGATATAAATATGTATATTAAAGTTCGTGAATAAAATATGTAAAAGTGAATGTGGTTTGCGGTTATGTGAAGGAAAAATTTAAATTGCAATATTGCGATATGTATGTAATGGATAATATTTAAAATTATTGAAATATTATATATTGGAGTATATATTGAGTAAATAAATACAAGAGATTATATATATTATCATGTATTTATACACTGATTGATTCGACAGCAATTCACCAAATGCTATATAAAACTCTTCACAAATATATGGAGAATATTTGAAACAATATAACCGAACAAAGTACAAATCAATGATGTATAAATTTTGAACATGCTATCAAATATAAATCAGATGACTGACGTGTGTCAAATCGTGCTATCAAGTGGTAGTAAATCACTAAAGTAGAATTAAATTAACTATCATTATTAATATCTTCCGTCAGTGAATAATTAATTATCGATTTATCATGAAAAATAAAAATATAACAATTGATAATTTAACAATTTGACAGATCGCCACGACAATTCACATACTTCTCATATGTATATCATGTGTATATAAATTTATGAGGGCACGTGCAATTCCGTAAGGATTACACAAAGAGTCAAACAAGTATAAGAGCAAATGCGATAGTGTGTATGTATTCCAGGGTAATATAGAGAAACACGTGAAAGTCTGCCCGGGGATGGTAGAGAAACTGTGTGCAGCGTGGGCTCTTTTCTGAGCTGGGCGCAAAATCTGGGGTTGTACCTGGGGGGGCTAAAAGAGCCCCCGCGCGCAACGTTACGTGGGAAAGTTTTGAAATTTATGAGGAAAACATGTGCCTGTGATGCCGTTGCCCAACCTATCTATGTCTCTTTCGTTTTACCTACTTGTGCTTGTTCACCCGTGGCCACATTGGTAAAGTACATACATATAACTACCAAAAGTCATAGAGTCATAAACAAATGATATGAGTCGTTGTCGTTGTCGTCGTATAGTTAGCGGCATAAATGGCAATGCAGGATGTTGATGATGACTGTTTGTATAATTATCTCTGCTTCCACCATTGCATTTTACAAATAACTAGGGCATGTATTATATTGAATAGAATATAAACGTGTTAACTTTAACGAGAATATTAGATAGAGAGAGGAAAAAGAATTAGTAACACTATCAGAGATGTCGTAAAATAAGTTTTATTCTTGCAATAAAAAATGAAAAAACAAAATTATCTGAGATTTTTTTTGTTGTAAAAGTGAGTGAAACATAACAAAATTGCATTTGCCCTTCATATTATATGACAAATGACGTATTTCTGTTTACTAGAGGACTTGGTTCTCGCCTTTTTCTTCCATTGCTACTCAGAGATAACCACCCGATCTTTTTTAGATACCGTCATTCACTCGCTCTCCCTTCTGTATAACTACGTGTGTCACTGGCAGGTTCTACATAGCTGGTGTGCTGATACGATTTCAAGACTTGAAGGGCGGGAAACGACACGAGGGTGAGAACGAAAGGAAAAAAGGAAAAAAAAAAAAAAAAGAACGAACGAAATGACAACATGAAAAATTCCCTTGAGGCCATGAGCTTGCTGCTGCAAAGCACTGGCGACGCTTCTGAAATTGGCAAAGACGACACTCACTCGCGCGCCCACATCAAGTTATAAGAGGCAAAAATAAGGGTCCTCAATGCAATTCCCTTGACACTTTTTATTTCTCATTCAATTTTTTTTCTCTTCTTTTTTTAGTTCTCTGTTTATTTCACGTTTACAATTATGTAATTTTATTCCAACGCTCTTTAAAACTAATAAATCGTATGACCTGGAAATAAAGTACGATAGGGGGTGCGTGAGTAGAAAGTAGCCAACAAAATTCAATTGATCGTGCTGTATTCTCGTGTGCACTAACGGTATTTTATGTGCTTGTATCAAGACCTGGTTTTATGCAACAGCTTCGTCAAGTGTTAGAGAATTGGTAGAGTATTTAAGTATAAACAAGGTTCGGGTGTATAGCTAGTACATAAAAGGGTGTGTGTGTGTGTGTGTAGAGAGAAATCACTATGGCACACCCTTTCTCTGAATGATTGAAGTTTATTGTTAACGTGGATATAACAACTTCACATTCAATACAATACGCTAGAGATTACTAACGGTATTACTGATGAATATACGTTTATTATATTGCTATAGTGTTTTCAGTATTATATAAATGACCTCGTGTATTATAACTATTATAAGCGAAGTGTCTATGTCGCACCTTGCAATTGGATTCGATCTAATACCCAACCCATAAACCTCCGGAGTCGAGACAACCTTACCACCACAGACACGTAACTCGCTTCGTTTGCGATAAGACTATCGATTTACACTACTCTTGGTTCTATACATCCAACTATATATGTATATAGTAATATTCACTGATACTAGATCCGTGTTGTATAACACAAACAACGCAAACCACATCTAGATCTAATATTGATTTATCCGCTCATTGTTTTAATAACGTTATCTTAATCTTTGACACTAAAACACATTGGATTATATATGAAAATTATTTTTTACGATTTAGTAACTGGTTATTTTTTTATTTTATGGAAACATTTCATTATGGATTTGAGAAATTACTAAATATACACGAAGAGAAATGTGGAAAAAAAAAAAATAAACTGTAGTACGTATATATTTGAATTTTTAAACTAAATGATGCAGGGAAATTAAAAACTCATTAAAAAAGTGTATAAATATTAAATATATTTTTTTTTACCATAATTCTTTTGAGCTGATGAATGTCGTACGATGAGTATGAGCGTCTGCAGTGTGGGTTAGAGGTCAACGTATTACGGATGAGTGCGCTTCAGCTAAAGGGTGATCCCGGCGCGCCATTCGTAACGGAAGAGAAGGCAAACGAGGCGCAGCCAAGAGAAAATTGATGAGGATCCTGCGAAGCTATGGTGTACTATATATGTATACATATAGATATATACAGGGGTGTATATGTATATCCATGGGCTTGGGGTATGCGCGCTACCGGAAAGCTAAATCCTACTGTTTTAAAGTAAAGCCTGCGTGCTCTCAAAACTCGTCTTCACTGTGTCTCTGTCTGTCTTTTGATTTCACTCATCCTTATTCTTTATCGTCAACCAACGACACTTGAAGACTATCAGACACTCGCACACACACACACACACACGTATTATATTTATATGTATGTTATATACATGTATATGATACACAAAGTCTTGGAAAGATGAAAGGAGAAAGCAAGAGGAGCGGCAATTGAATTTCTCAGGAAGAAAATTGCGGCAAGCCTGATAGGATTTTGAAGATTTGGCCGCAATACCAGGCGCAATGAGTTTAGTAACTTTACATATATTTATATATACATCTTATTTATACGTTTGAATAGAGAATCGTACGAGAAATGGGATTTTTTTTTCTTCATTTTATATTAACATTTCGTATTTGAATAAAAAATGTATGATGCGAATATTTTCAATTTAAACGAATTTAGAATTTCAATTATTATTATAATATGATTAGAATAAATAGAAAAAAAAAAAGAAGCGTACATATACATGTATATATTCATTCATATGTATAAATTTATTCTATAAATGATTTATACAAATCCTTTCAAAGGAAATATCGAACAGTATTTTTTTTTCCTTTTTCATTATTACTTTTATTCCATGCGGCATCTTTGAGGATTTTATTTACCCTCTTTTTTAAATGGTATCGAATGTTCAGGCTTCGGATATAAAGTTTATATACTTATGTTTGTACATTGTTTTGAATTATGTATGTATGCTAACCGAGCCTATGTTTACGTGAGGATACATAGATGTATGTGTATATATACAATATACATGCGAAAAGTACATATAGGGTCGATCGTTTTTATTTGAAATATATGTATATAGAAATGGATAACAGGGGTTGTAAACTGCTGAGAGGTCTTTGGCGAATGGGGGTTGAACGACAGGGGCAAATCGTAGTTCCACTTTTTGTTTATATACATATCTATATATTCATATTTATCGTAAAACATATATATTCTTACATGTCTTTCAAAGTTTTTCAATACGATCGATATAGAATTCAGTAGCTCAACGTTTGACGATATTGTTTCTCGGCTTGCTGAAACTTTGTGTCTACGGTTCAGTGAGTAATAACGAAAACGTTCTATACAGATCACTCGCGTCGTGTGCGCCACTTCGTTTGTGATAGAAAGCAATAGCTAAAGTGTATAAAGTTTGATTTTTTTTTCTACGTTTATTGTTTCATTCGTTTTATGTATTCTATATATTTCATTTATTTATTTATTTATTTTCTTGTTTGAGTTCTAAAGACACTTTATATTTATATCACATTGAGAGATGAGTCTCTTGAGTCTAGAAAAAATCGGATTATGAGAGATATCGTAAGTCGTGAGCTGAAACACGAAAAGTTTATTTGAAAATATAAAGCTTGGAAATTCCAGGCGTCGTTATTTATTTATTTTTTTTTTCTACTTAGTTGCTTGTGCTTGACGTAAAATTGTTGGACCGATTTAACGATTCATCTGTTAATAAGATAGAGATGTCAGTTGCAAAGGCTGTTGAAGCAAAAAATAAGTGCAAGACTAGATAAATGTAGAATATTTTTTTTTTTTCATTTTACTCGTCTATTTGATGACCGGATGGTCGATATTTTCACTGGTATATTTTTTTTTTGTGTTGTGCTGGTGAATTTAAAAAACAGCCATGAGGTGTCAGGAAAATCCCTGGATGGGTACAGTATCACCTATCGTTCATTCACCTCGAAAAATACAACCGATAAATTTTCAAATATCTTTGAACGCAAAATATCCATAACACTCTGGTTTTTATTGGCCCTCTTTTGCTCTCGATCCCATGGGGGAAAAAAAAACAAAATAACAAGCACGATTGGCGAATATTTGATAACGAGTGTTACGTCATAGCTTGGAATAAATAGTGATGCGAATCATGGACATCAGTTGGAGCGTGTGACCTATTTTTTATTTCATTTCATACCAATTTTTTTCTTTACTCTCCATATTCCTTTTTCTCTCATTTTTTCCAAGCGTTACATTTTATGTCTGACCATCGAACATATTTATTTTTTTTTTCCATCAAACACAGAAGATCACAATTCAAATCTCGCACATCATTTATTATTGCATCACCAATTTTTATTCCTCTTGAATAATAAACAATATACTCATAACTTTCATCGTGTCTACTGCATCTCTATGATATAATTCATTTTCTCTATTATTTCATTTTACTTTATTTTCTCTCAAACGTCACATACACTCCCATTGTGTCCTCGTCATTGTAAAATACACACCTATATGTACGCAGTGACGATCATGTTTCTTCTCACCGGGGAGATTATAAACGTAGTTTTAGTATAAAAATATATATTTTATTTTCAATTCAACTATAAAATTTAATACTATAATTCTATCAATGTTTATATTTTCCTGTCGTCTGTCTCACAATTTATCTAACTATATTCATTTGTTTATATATAAATTTTCGAAAATGTGTATGTGCAACGGATGGGAATGTTGTAGAACGGCAAACGCCATAATTCAATTTATCCCGTCTAACTCCGTGGCGAGACTCGACAGTGACTTTTAAAAACCCCGAGGATTTCCAACGTCATTGTCGTTGTCGTCGTTCAACGGCATCGGCGCCAATTTTGCTGTCACGAGTCCACCATTCTTCCATATCCCCTCTGTATATGTCTCATCTCGTCTTTATACACATCTGTCTGGCCGCTTTCGTTCTTTCTCATTTCCACTTCTTCACTGTCCTGATTTTTTCTTCCTTTATTTATTTATTTATTTTTTTTCTTCTTTCTCATATCACCGAATATACTTTCTACCGTTTACTCGTGATCTCAGCTTCAACTACGGCGGCTTTCAGCAAATAAAGCGATTTAGGTTGGACTTTATGTATCTTGAAGGGAGTGATAGATTTGCATTTGAAAGCCACCCTTGCGTATCCAGACGACACGACTGCCATCGCGCTGAACGTTAAGGGATAAAGGGATGTTAGTAGTAGTAGGTTATATTGGCGTATTTTTTTTTTTTTTTATTCATCGTAAATACCTGGTTACTATAGGACGGAGATGAAAATGTCGGAGAAAACTGCCGAGGGGTATGAGAAAAATAGTGAATTTAAGGGTTGAATAGATGGAGGTGAACTTTTATATATCGATTCATGGGTTTGAGCTTTAGTATATATAGCTTGTGACCTGAGCGATGGCCAATGAAATAAAGTGAAAATTTAAGAAAATTCGATGCTACACATTTTAAAATATATATTTTCAATTTATTACCTCTGAAAAGCTTTTTTTTTTTTTTTTTTCTATTGATGTCAATTTGAAATTTTTGAAAATTTCCTTCAGTATATATATCTAAAGCTCGGCTTCTTTCAATGTTAAGTTTTGGATGAAACGAAATCTGAGATAAATAAAATATAAAATCGACAATCAAAACGAGAACAGATAATATAAAAATTGAGGTTTCGAATTTCATTTTACGCTTTTCACCATTTTATATTTATATATATATTTTATTTTTGAATTATATGTATATATATTTAGCGTCTTCATCGTTACTCAAGTACATTATAGAGATATGATCAAAGCACGAGAAACATCAAAGAGATTTTATCGTAAAGAAAACTAAAAGAAAAGTAAAAATAAAGAATTAAAAAATAATGTTGTATTGAAGCTTTGTGAGTTATATCATAAAATACTCCGTATATAAACATGAATTTTTATGAAGAAAAAAAAAAAAAAAAACAAGAAGGAGGAAAAAAAAAAGCTATTAAATCACGAAATAATGTTATAATCGAAATTTCAGTACACCCAATATTCTCTGACAATGTGGATTATCTAGATCAAAGGAAAAATATATTTTGCCCACGTTCAGTGGCCCACGTGGCATAAAATAATAGACGTGAAAGGAAAGTGGTAACGCGCGGTCGAATCAAGATATATATTCTCTCCCCACAGTTCACATAAACAGAAAAAAAAAAATAGAAAATCAAATTACTATTTTCCCCACTTCAGAAATCTGCCCTAACGACATTGAATTTAGTAGATATAGACACGGTGTACGAACGTACTCATCGCATTTAGGGATGGAAAATTGAGTTGGCCATAAAAAAAAAAAAAAAAAAAAAAAAGGTTTTTCATTTTTATTTTTTTTCTTCTTTCTCCATATTTTTTTTCCCACTTTCATCTGAACTATATTGACTCCGTAAATCTGGCAATCCTAGTAGCAACGCATTCTTCACTGTCAGCAATTTTTTGCCACATCTCCATAGGTTGAGCAAAGAGTCGGAAGGAGAAAAGTGAAGAGACCAAAAAAAAAAAACTGAAAAAAAACCATCCACAAACTTTTATACTAAAGTTATATGGCACGTGTGCGTTATGTTGAACGTGATAAAGGGACACGCGCAAATTTTCTAGAGTGGCTTATCGATCACTCAATCGTTATAGCTAGCAATTTATTTACTGCCTCTGCATTTATGATAACCTTCGCATGATATGTGACAGACATTTGTCTCTTCACCACGAATTCAAACATATAACGCATTAAGAAAGGACGAATCAACGACCTTCGCCTTTTATAATAGTAAAATTAATAATCTGACAAATCGCTGATAGAAATCACGTGGCAATTTTAACTGACATAAGAATATAAAAAACTAAAATAAAATAAATATTATACATATATTATTATAAAAATAACAATAAATATAAAAAGACCAAAATAAAATATATAATCGTACACACGTACAACATCGTCACAATATAAAATTGCCCTCTATCGACTTTTTGATATTCAAACTAAGTGTCACGCCCGTAGGGAGTATGTATACTCCATTGTGAAATATTATTGCGTGCAAAATTGTATATCTTTTCGGTCCTTTATATAGTGTGGATGAAGCGTGAGAGATTCAAGAAATGATCAGACACGTAGATCGATTTACATCATATACAAAAATATAAAATAAAAATTTTTTTTTACATTTTATCATGCGTGAAAAACATTCGTGATATATAAACACAAACATTTATTATTTGTTATTATAATTAAACCGTTAATTTTATCATTCATTTATTTATTTTATCAACCGCGTAAAATACTGATTAATGTTCTTGTTTTGCTTGCTATAACGTTGGAGAGAAAAGTGAAAGGATATAAGTTTACATAGCTGGATAAATTTATATAAATACATACGTTTATATACATATGTATATATATTCATGTGCTTTTCTTTGCTGCGTATCTTGGTTGTGGTTACTTCAATACACCACGCAGACGGCAAAGAAATCCAATAACCTTAGTGGGATTTTTGTTTTTCTTTGCGAATAGTTTTAATCTGATTTTATGGAGAGAACTACATTGAAGAAACTTGATTGTGTAACGTAACTCTATTTAGATAAAAACTAATATCTACATATATAAACATTTACTTTAATTATGAATTAAACTGAAGAAACAAAAATTATACATTAAATAATATTTAATATAAATATAAAACGATTATTTAGAATTTTTTTTTTTTAAATACATTTAGTCGGTGATAAATAACTAATGAAATTTTTTATTCATACCTAAAACTTTACAGTCTGTATATTTATATACATATTAATCATTCTTTGACTTTTAAATATCAAAGTCTCTACTTGAAACAATGGAGCAAGAATAAAGCATATATACAAGCATCATCGACGAGAATGAAAGACAAAAGTCTGTCTTTTCTCCTTTATATCAAAGTAAAACAGACATAATAATTCCTATGTGTCGAAAAAAAAAAAAAAGAAACTATTTTCCGAAACGCGTCTAGACTTGTATCCAGACATTTATCAACCATATAACTCAAAAGCCATTTTAAAAATATATATTCCATTAAATTCCATACGGTTAATATCGTCCATGTCGGTATATTGGAGAATTTCTATAACAAGACTTTGTGAAGGAGTTTGTCTCCTGTGAGCGGCGTGAGCGAATAAGGAATAGATAGAGAGAAAGGAAAGGAGTAAAATGAGAGAGTACCAATGACGGCGCATTTGCCGCAAGCGGATGGTTTTCTCTCGTGTGCCAAAGACCACCCTTACCATATTTCTCTCCATCTCTCATTTTCATTCTCTCCCACTCGATCCTTCAATTTGTCGCTATACTGTTCTTCTCCTTTATTCTCAACATGCTAGACTTGAAACTACCACAGTGTGGAGGACGAAGAGGGGCATTGAGGAACTTGCGGTGGACTCACAGAGTTCACCCATCCAAATGAACAATGAAAACCATCAATCCACCGCTGAAACGAAGCGGAGAATTTCTACTTGCGCCTATAGTATTGTCGCGTCTGGTCTGGCATTGCCAGTAACATTTCTACTATGGTACCAGTAGATTTTACTGTATACTAGCGGCGCCGCACAATGTTCCATTCGACTTTCCACAACCCTCTTTGTCAGTATACCATACTTACATATAGCATGTACTTATATATATTTACACGATTTTGTTTGTCATGGATAACGGATAGAGAAACCCCGCGGCATTTCAACCTTGCACTTGGCCATTGGTTCTTAAAGAGAAATGGAATGAGATGAGAAGTGAAAGCACAATAGTAATAGAGAGGGAAAGTTTAACATTCCACTCTGAGTGAAACTGTTCCCGAGGGTATACCTTACTATTCTGAAAACCCCTTGGCCATTTCTTTGTGTACATTTTCCCTTAGCATTTAGGGTATTAAGATTGTATGTGAACCATGTGGTTAACAAAAGTTTGCTTTTTCATTTCTATTGTATTCGATCTTTCAGTTTTATCGACCTTTTTATACATATATATACATATATTTTTTTTTTATATTATTATGAACAAACTCTCGAAGGGTATATTTGTTCAATGAGCTTCGAAAATTGCTGTCTTATTTTCTTTCATGTTGTTAGTGAAAAAAAAAAAAAAAAAAAGTACGAATAAAAATGAACATTTGAGGCAATATATTTATAGTTATAGTTGAGTGTATATAAATATATTGTATATCGACGGAAATTACTGGAATGTCCGTTCTAAGATTGCGCTGAGCAAGTCTTTGGTAATATCCTTCTCAAAATTTTTTTATCTAAATAGAAACAGAAAGAGAAACTACGAGAAATTTATCGTTATTTTTGATATATTTCAGACTGACATCTTGATAATTGACACGGTTGATATTAATCTCTGTATAAATCTACTCTCTTAATATTTTACCGCTGCAATATCAGCGGTTATTACGCTTTCACTCAATTTTATATTGTATTTTAGATACACGTGAAAATATATTTCGATATATAATTTTAGATAGTATGATCTCGTTGTTAGATTGTATAAAATAGTAGGGTGGTAACTGATAATATGCTATTGGACAAAAATAAATCAACAAATATATGACAACGATTGGTGTTTATATCTCTGTGTATATATGTGAAGGGGGAGTATAAAAATAGTGTGTAAAGATATCGGGGAAAATAAACGATGGGAAATAATTTAATATGACAATTATGATATTGGAGAATAAATAATGAAAAATTATTTCAATAATTTCATTTTAAATATTTATTTTTTTTTTATAATTTATATAATTGAAATATAAATAGATAATTAATGGCGTTAATTTTTTTTGCACAAAGGTTTATTATTAATTATACTGTGTATTTAATTTATAAAAAAAAAAAATGTTCAATACACAAAAAGTCACATCGGACATTCCAAAAATTCTTTTACATACATCCTTGGATTTTCATAGCTGCTATTTTATGACTTTTTTCTTTTTTCTCTTTACCAAAACTTATAAGTAAAGAAATTCCTAGCGAAAATAAAAAAAAAATCATTTATAGATGATATTTATATATATACGAAGACCCTCAATAGTTCGTTTTTGCCGGTAAATAGATAGAAAGCACGCGTGTGTGTTTATGTACATGGATATATACGTAGAAAGCTGGGTAGAGAGATGTGGAATAAGAGAAATATATATATAAAGAAAGGGAGAGTTGAGAAGCCAACGGATTATATGAAGTCTCTTGACGACATGCGAGCTTGGCAACGACGTGAGAATACCGAGCGTGCCATAGAATCCCGTCATATTCGACGAGAATAAGGGAAAAGAAAAAAAAAAAAAGAATTCGCAAGCACGTTGGTCGAAAGATTCGCAGCCATTTCGTTGATCCAAGTTCAGAGAACGCGGATGACCATTATGAGTCCCTTTCCAAATACCTTTTGCTTTTATATTCACATAATTTTTGGAATTTATGTGAATATAATCTATAATATTTTGTTGGGGTTTTATTCATGATGATGATGATGATGATGGAATAAAAAGTGGAGATATCAAAATATTTATTCAATTTTTCATGTAGAAAAAAATAAAAAAAAATGAGGAAAAGAGAATTTTTCTCATAAGTTTATTGGTAAATAATAATATATAAGGAATGAGTTTAAATACGAAATTCCAATTCATCGATTATCACGACGTGTCGCTAATATCTCTACATTCCTATCATTCTTTTTCATCCACATGTATTCGCGATATTAAATTAAAATTAATATAGAATTATTACATGTTTATTACTGGATTTTATAGAGATGAAAAATAAAATTATTCAAACATGTCTGCGGTTTGTTTCATTTTTTTCTTTTCTGCGTGTAGTTTATTAAACTTTAGCTGGAGGCTCCAACATTATTCGATGAATATCAAATATATATACATCAAAATATGTATATAAATGTATAGAAATTCACATACAAAAGCAGAGGGCAAAAAGCCAAAACGAATGTGCGGAATATCGGTTTTTTTTTTCTTTTATTTTTTGATATTTATATTTATGTTTATATGTGGATAAGTATGTATACAAATAAACAACGCATGAAGAAATTTATATCCAGTTAGACCAGCCAAACGGCCTTTCCGGCTTAGCGAATTGGCTCGTGGGCCAATGAAACTCATAGCAATCCCATAGATATTTTGAATGTAAGAGCCATGAGAAATTTAAGTTTGTTTCGCTTGCTTTTACCCATTTCCTTTAGCAATTTGTCTAACTATATACTATAATCCTTTTGTGTCTTAAATATACAATCCTAATTTATTTCGAAATTAAAGACGTCAAGAGAAAATAATTATATTCTAATATTTTTATTTTATTATCATTTATATTGACTCATCAATTTGCTGAATAAATTGATATTGATTTCCATTCTTCTGCACATGAAATAATACAGTTTTATTATAATAAATTGTTCAGAAGTAATATCTACGTTAACACAATAAAAATAACTTGTGTGACTTCTTTTTCGTTATAAAAACATTCCGATCGCTTGATTAAATAAAATAAAGTTAAGTTGAAATGAATTTTGTTCTTTTTTATATATTTTATTTATTTTTTTCTTATTTCATTCATTTCATTTCTTCGCCTCTATCTTTCACGCTCCGTTTTCCGTAACAGGAATCTCGCGAATACGCAGTTGATTTTACCCGGACGATTTTCCATATATATCCTACGGCTCAAACGTCTTTGCATTGGTATATATAGAGAAATGTATAAGAGAAAGAAATAAAGAGAGTGAGAAAAGTCAGAAACGAATATACATTCAATACACATATATTGACATCTTCCGTATTTTTCTTTCGTCCCCAGTGTCGTAAAAGAAATTGATTTCAATCCCCTTCGGGCACTATGTACAGTACAGGACTAACTCGTTTTTATTAGAATTTTTCAATCCCACAGCGCAATACAACGCGACATTTGCTATATCATATTTGTGTATACAAATATAGAGAAAATCTCGATGGGAAAAAACCTTCCTGTATTTTAAAACATGACCATTTTCTCTTATGATGGACGTTGCATCTTTCGCATCACAAATGAAAGTGAGAGAAAATAAAAGAAAACTACAACTGGCAGAAACTTGAGGGTCTGTAGAAGGTTTTGATGGAACACTCGCAAGCGAGTTTAGTCTTGTTTTCACTTCTATTTCATCTAACAATCTCATCTTCTTCCTGTCTTTTCTCTTCCATTACTCTTTTTACTACAACGTATACCAACCTAACAATTCCTTGTTTCATTTTATGTTCTTATATTTTTCCGCTCGAAAAAACAAAAGATACTTACTGAATTACTGATACGAAAAACGAAAAAAAAAATGGTATAGATGTTAAACAGGTAATTTAATTCAATCACGTTGACATTTATTTAAATTGACACAATACCAATTTACTTACATTCATTCAATTCTCTTTTTCTATACGATTGTATACATGTTTATATTGTATATTTATGTATCTACGCTTTTTGTTATTGCTATGTTAAATTAAATATATTGTCAATGAAAGGATGAAGGAAAAATTAATCAAAAATGTCAGGGCGATTTGCGCAGATTGTAGAATAACTATTGGCAGGAAAAAAAAAAATAAGTGGTTGGGAATCCAAAGCGAGTGATCGATCAGGCTATATATACTATCAATCAATTCACTGACAGTTGCCCTTACTCTCATGTCTGCAAAAGGAAAATTTCCAATGAGAAAAAAAGTTGGAAAAAAAAAAACAAAAAGGGAGCAGAAAAAAAAAGTAACGTACTTGTTATTCTATTAATTAATATTCTGGCAGATGACTAGATGAAAAATATATTCTGTTTGATTAATTTATTATCTTCATTATTTCCAAATAAAACCAAAAAATGATAAATAAAAAATAAAAGTTAACAGTATAAACATGTCAATGATATTAAAGTAATTTTTGCATCAAGAAAAAAAAATTGAATTGCAATTGAAAAATTGTAGATATGTAACGATGTGCACGAAATCAATGGGTGAAATATGCAGATATATTTTATATATATACATATATGTATGTATATATTCATGGTGTATGTACATATATATATGGAGTGATGATCGCGATCGGAAACAACGTAATGGAGCATATCAGGCACGATCGGGCAGTCATGGTGACAGGCGCGTGATGAATCGCAGCTCTATAATGGCCCATCCTGTATCCTCTTTTCTCTCTCGCTCTCTCTCTTTCCATTTCTCTACTCTCGTTCGCTGTTTCACTGTCATCCAATTCACTCAATCGACTTTATACTCCCGGGCAATATATACCATAAACCATAGGTCATATCTGTGTGTCTCCTGCTGTTTGTTGCATTCGTTAATTTTTTATTTTCCTCGTGAACTCAGCAGTGAACTCGGAAAATAACAAAATAAAAAAAAAACTTCTCTTGGAATTGTAATAAATACAAGTTTTATTATATAATATTTTATTTTTTATGTTTGACAGTTATATACACGTTTGATTCATAATTTTTATAATTCATAAAAAAAAAAAAAAAAAAATTAATTAATTTTATTTTTTTATGTTTAAATATATTTTTTTAAATTTTCTACTCACATACACACAAACTTTGTGTTGAAATATAAATTTTATTACATCACGTATTCCTCGGAATATGGTTGCCCTGAATATTTTGCACGATAGTTCACAAACAATTTTCTCGTAATTTTCCATTTTACTTTAGAAATTTCCAATATACATATAAACATCCTAATATATGTATGTATTTATATATATATATGTATATATGTATAGGACAACTTTATATTTATTTATTTTTTCGATTGCACTGCACAAAAGTTTACGAATATTCATGAGATAATTCGAAAGTACCGTGCGTATGCTAAAACACTGTATACAGACTATGCACATATAGAAGAATTGTGCATAGCACGTTGTTTAATATTAAGATGACTCTCGTGTTCATATTCATTTATGCATGAGCTCACATTACATTACATATATCTATATATTACACAATAAACATTGGAGTAATACGAACATTGATTTAAAATTTTGAATGACTGTATTAAAATCAGTTTAATTCTTCCATAAATATTCAAGTTTTTTTATTATTATTCAACATTAAGCTTAATAATTTTTTCAACATCTTTATTGCATTAATTATTGCATGACTAATTTATAAAATCAAGTAGATTATTAAATAATTAACTGAAATATAAATTACTCCAACAATTGTGAGAGTAAGTGGACACTCTGAAGATTTAAAATTTTAATAAAATTTAAATATTAATTAAAACTTGACTATTGAATTAAATCGTTGGACTTATAGGTGAAAATAAAAATTGCCAACGATCTCTTTGTTAAAATATAATATATAGTATATCGTTTAAATATTGAATAGCATCAGTTTCGGTAAATCCCAGTGATTCGACGGAGAACTTTATCTCTGGGCTTTAGCAATGTCCAACGCGAGGTTTGTATGGACACAGTAGTATATGGACAATTGTAACGGTGAATCAGAATGTCAAGAGGATTGAGGGGGGGGGGGGGGGGAGAGGTACATACATTGGTGTGTGCATGATGTGCGCCATGTAGAAAGAGAGAAAAGTGAAGCGATAAAAGCATGGTTGGTGGAATAAATGGTACGATTTGCTTGCCTGGCAGGCACACAGACCAGACTGACCAGTCAGCCCGGGCTTGCTATAGCTCAATGGAGCATTTAAATGAATTAAACCCCACGCCCGTATGCATTATTAGATTGTTGAGCCATGCGAGAATTAAAAAAAAAATTGTTCAATTTTATACCTAGTATTATTATTTTTTTTTTTTCCATTTTGATATTATTTCTTTTTGTCCAACAGCAAAACTAAATCTTTTTACTATTCACGTTTGCATACGTGGATTATTTCATCTACTATTTGATGAATGTTCGATATTTTTTTGATGAAATAAAATTTCATAGGGTTTAAAAAATATATTGTACAGGTAAAAAATTTTGTGCAAATGTATGTTTGTATGGGTATATGGTAATGTAGACTTTATATAGGTAGAGGGATTGAGTGCTTTTATGTAGTTTGTCGTGAAATACAGTTGAGTATAGTGAGAACAAGTGAACTAACTCCTTTAACAATCATACACCATCATACTGACGATAACATGTCCCGCATAGTAATCAGTATATATGAGCTTTGCTCAGCTGTGCATACTAATTGATTTTCTAAATCTATGTGCTATTTGTGGTTTTTATTTAATAAAATATTTTTGACACATGTTATTTTATAAATACAAAAAATATTAAAGATAATTTATCTATAAAAAAGCTCGATTAATTTTATAATGTCTAATTCTTCTCCAATAGTCTTACTTCTCAAATAATATTTTTTGTTGATCGTTTAGAGAATTTATTACTCACTTTTTTAAAATTGAAAATAAAAATAAAATTTCACGGAATTTTATTTCTCACAACAACAAAGGGAATAGCTCATATATCCATAGTCTGAATTTTTATTCATCATACATTCAATGCTAAAAATTTAAAGTAAGTAAAAAAAAAAAAAAAAATAGATTAATGTTGGAAGAAAATAAAAATTTGGTTCTTTTTTTTTTTATTCATTGTCTTGAAGCATATTTTTACACACATCTTCAATCACTGTTGCGCGTTAATGTATGCAGGAATATGATATAAAATCCTGTGAAGGTGTTATATTTGTATGCATCCATGTGAGTGTGTGCATTTGTGTACTCCTGCAGTCATGAAAAATGATTTAGGATCCTATTATGATAAAAACGGATCCGCTGAACGTTATCCACGATGTTATTATCATAAAGTAGCAATAAAAATTTATTGGCACGTTTGGGTGTGTCGTCTGATATGCATGCCATCGCATGATAGACCATCAAGTGTCTTGAACGTTTATGAAATATCGGGGAGACGAAGATTAACGGTAAACCCCAGTAATTTTCCGTATGTTCATTTATTCTTTGTCTCTTTACAATCCACCTACCATTTTCATACTTTTAGGTACATGTATAGTCATAACCTTATAATAATCTTCTATTATATTTTTTTCTTCCAATACATTTGTCTTTATATAAACGACATTGACTACTATGTACTTTTACCCAATATTATACACATAAAAAAAAAAATAAATATATATTAAACATTTGTCTATTACTTTCTGTTCTTACAATAAAAATTTTCTAAAACGTTTCTCAACAGAAAATTCAACTCGATCGTTGCAAAAAAAAAAAAATAAAAGCGCAATATATAACCACTTTATACGAGAGTTTTACCATCCAAAAATACATCGAGATGTATATAAGTGTCTGTGCAACGAACTTTTAACAAGTCCCTCGAATCTACTATACCCATTATTGATGAAAAAAAAAAATAGAAAGTGGAAAAAAAAAAACATTCTTCGCCCTTCTAAAAATACACCGGTGAAATTGAAAATAAAAAAATATTTTACTGCTTCAATCAAAGTTACTCCAACCGTTAAAATCATATAGACGCGAAGCGATTATTGTTTTCTACTCTAAAAAAACAAAAACAAAATATGCGTTTGCTCCTCTTAAACTTTAACATTTATTTTATTTAGTGTACTTTCAAAAGCTCTTCATACTCGGTAAAATGCAGATCAAGACAATGAGGCGCATGGCGTAAATCAATTTGAAAGACAAAACTCCCCAAGTATACTTACTTATATAATATATAACACCCTAAGGGGTTGGTTCGACCTCAAAGTCGCGGTATATAATTACCGAGAGTATACACGAATTATTTCACCATGTACATGGTGAATAACATTTATATTTATATACATAAATATTACATATAAAGGGCCAAAGTCAAGTTTCAATTATGCTATGAATAGAAACCTCACGGCTAAAGTTTCCAACCCTTCGCAATGTCGAAGGTCATTATTTTTTCAAGGATAATATTATCTATCTCTATAAACATACAAGTCAGAGTAAAATCTCATACTCCATAAAACCACCAGCACTTTATACGATACATTGTATATACCTATGTACTCATCATCGTGTCCACCCATCTTCAGATTACTCTCTCGCCACACTATTCTGAAGCTCCGTAGAAAATGTTGACATGTAACATCTCTGCACATCTGTACACGCGACCCTTTTATCCCTAAATCCTTCTTCTACCCCTTGACACAAAGTCTCCGTCACTATATATCCTCCACTCTACTCTCATTCGCTCGTTCGTTCTCTATATGTCGAGCACTCTGTTGATGGATGCTGACGTTCCCGACCAGTTCTATCCATCAGATGTATTTCGCGCCGACGCGTTGAGCCATGATTTTGAGAGTGTAGAAAACCCATTGCGATGAAATTCCCATTATTTTTATTTATTATGTTTCTTTTTTTTTCTTTTCCTTCGACTCTTTTGCGTCAATTTTTTTCTTTTTCGCCATTCTACTCAGTTGTCACAGCGTAAATAAGAAGAGAAACGTGTAGTCATAGGGAAAGCATTAGGATCCAGCAAGGATTACCACACGGGTTCTCAAAAAGGCCCATCATTTATTTCTCTTTCATTACTTTTTATTTTTTTCTACAGGTTCACTGAACGTAATACATACATATACACCACATTCGCTATGTCATTCCGCTATTTATATATAGATGTGGGTATGTGTACGTCGTCTTTTACGGGTCATCCCGCATGCCCTGATAAACGGCCACTTGATCCACGATGGAATCCCAAATTGGTCGATCCATCAGAACACTTCTACTTCGTATAGTAGAGTAAGCGCTCACCCAAAAACTCCCCCTACGGGGAATAAACCTTAACGCCATTCGTCACTCTGTGGGAATTGCTTTTGGTTTTCACGCGCGCGTTTCTTAACCGTCGATACTAACGAGAGGATTTTCTTTTTTCTTTTTTTTCCATTTCATTTCGTCTTGATGAAAGGGTTTATCTCATCACTTTATCATTCATACCATGCATTTCTTCTACCAATTTTACTTTAATATTATTTCCATTTATTACTAATGAATTTTTATTAATATATTAAATTAATTTCGTGACAAGTCAAGTGTTAGATCTAAATGTATTATATTAGAACGGCGAAGCTGCATGGATATATAGTTTTGCCTGAAGTTATGTGTATGCGTATGTATTTAAATGGTTTCATGTCTCTTGTGAGAGGGTTTGCATTATTTTAGTTGTGGCTTGAGGACGCGTGCATTAGCCTTGTATTCCTTGCATAATACTCATGATTATCATTCGTGTTCACTCGAATGAAATACATTGTCCGCTTGTGCAGCTAGGAAGGTATCAGGGCCCTTTTCGGATGACTGAATGCAACGCCATTCTCAACAATTATTATTATTATTATTTTATATAATGTGCTTTGTGCTTGAGTGTGTGGGCATTTTGGCTTTTGTAATCACTTCGTCCGCAGCAATACTTGAAATTATTCTCACATGTTCATTCTATTTATACGAACGATATTCATAGGTGAATAGTTATGGAAATTAATTGTGTAATTTATTTGCTATATCAATTGGAATTGAAGAGGAAATTTGTTTTTTTTCAATTTTATAATTTTATTTTTCTTCTTTGAATTAATTATACTTGACGTCATTGGTCGTAGCTATATGTAATTTAGCCTTATCTTTTTCTTTCTATGGAAAATTGATAATCAATAAAAATGGAAATAATAAAATGGTGAATGAAGAATTTGCAAATGATATCGTTTGAAAAATCGTAAAGACGTGTCATTTGAATTTTTTTTCCATTTGCAAATGATGCGGTGAAAGTTCAATTTCAATTTTTATTGCAAATCGCTTGACCTAGAGAGAGTATATAAAAATAGATCTGCATGGCATTTACGAATGAGAGAGAGAGAGATTGTAAGAGATGGAAAGGGAAAATATTCTCAATGTATGTATGACAGCGTGGTATGATAAATTCAAATTGCATTTAGCCAAGATAATTTATTTTCTTATTCTTCATTGATTAAATTCAATTTTTTTCTTTTATTTATTTATTTATTTTTTTTTCATTTTCATTTTTTAATGATTAATATACTATAAATATTTATGTCGATTTCCATTCTCGTATAAATAATTTTATAAATTGTGATGTACTATTCGTTTTCTGTCCATTGATTTTTATATTAAGTAAGAAAATATTTCCACAGAACAAAAAAAAAATACAATATATACCATATCATAACCTGAGAATTTTTTTCAATTATTTACGCAATTTTCTCAAAGCCAATATTTTCCATCCTATACGTTATACGTTTGACGTCGTAAAACCAACGATAAAAAAAATCCGGAGACAAAAAAAAAAAGCTCCAAAGTTATTCTTACCAATTTTAAAAAATGTGAATTCGAGATTTTTTTTATTTTTCTTCTAACAAAGCTCCCTGCGATATTGCTCTTTACTTCTGTTCAAAAAAAAAAATTCCTCCAGAGTCACACTCATAATGATTTGCCTCTCGAGTCATATAAAACCATCATACATGCATAATAAAAAAAAAAAAGTATTATTATTCCAACAGTCAACAATAACTTTATTTGCAAGTGAAAATATGGCATGGATTCTTCCACAAAAAAAAAATAAAATAACAACATCTAGTCACTAGAGACATTGTATATTTCAAGATATCCACTTGACTTCTCATAGTGCGCACGAGTTGTCGCATATATACATTGTATATATATACTATTTATCTATGTATATAAATATAGATAAAGAGTATAAGAGACCCCTGGTATACGGTGACAAAGTTTCGAGCGCCTGTGCAGGATCTCGAGGACGCCAGTGGGAACAAACAACAGTGGGTAGGCAAAAGTACGTGGTTAAAGAAGGATAACTTTATATATATATATAGGATATTCTTTGTATACATATATGTACTTTACTTGGAGAGATTTTCCCGGGCACACCCCTCAAGGTTATTGCGCCCGTGGGACTCTATTCGCGACATCCAACGCGTCGACAGTCGAAAGGATTAGCTGCTGAAAATACTGCGATCAACAAGCAGAAAAGAAAAAGAAACGCGTGAGGATTTTATCGAAAAAGTAAAAGGAAAAAAATAATTTATTATAATTATTTGGGGAGAAAATCAATTTTTAAAGTTGTAATGAAAATTATCTGAGAATTATTTTTTATATATTTTACGGATTCATTTGGCAAGAAATAAATTAACTGAATGCATATAAATGAAGTTTGTATGTTTGTTTTTGTTAAAATAAATATAGGAAACTTTTAGATAAAGTTATGAGGAAGAAAATAAGAGAAATTATAAATTATAAAAGGCAGCATAGATGAGAATTTAAGTGAAAAGATTCGTTTATATGTATATATATGGAAACTATATGTGTGTATGTATATCTTGTTTGCAATTTTCTTTTCAAGACGATTGAAATTTCACCTTTGATCGTAATATATATTCCACGTACTCATTTCAACGAAAACTTAATAGACTTCATCGATTTTGAGTATCATATACGTATATAAATACATTTTCTCTCGTCGTGCTCTTATCTTCATTCACTTAAAATCACATTATACATATTTTAAAATTTTCATCCATTTACTCCTTCACAATATCATACACACAGACACAAAATAAACTGATATACTCATCAAATATCAACACCCACAAATCGATATTCACATTTATTAATAAACAAGCATAAAATCAAAGTAGAATAATCAAAACAAAATGAATAAATATAAATATTATAATGAATTAAAAAGTAAAAAGTAAAATGATTTATTGATAAACGAAACTTTGTCAGTTTTAAAAAGAAATATAATCAATTTCAAAAATGTATTTCAACTCTTCAATTTTTTTTTTTTTTCTTCAAAGGAATTACTGCTTTTACATATCCGCTCTGACATGTTCTTCGGTCACATATACATACAGACATATCCAGTATGTGTATGTATAGAATTTACAAACGAGCGCTTTCACATTGGCCCCGTGGCATGGATTTAGTGCTGTTGCACGTCCCTCGATAATTTTATGCACCAAGGGCTTTTCCCAAAGCGTGTAGCTGCAACACCTGCACCGTTAGGTGATGCAAGCAGAGTAAGATTGTATCCATATATATGAATATATATATATATATATTGCAAGGAAACACGATGGAAGTGTACATGGATAGTGGAAACAAACACCAAGCGAACGTGTTGGTTGGACGAGAGATGCTTGAATGAGGAAATAGAGCAGTCTATCGCGTTACACTATACACCCAAGAGCACTTTGTGTCCAACCCCCCCCCAGTGGCGTAAACAAAGGGTAATTTTTCAAGGGATATTAAGAGCACCAGTGAGGTGTTTTTATTTATTTTTTTTTTTTCACAATGCGTAATTGAAGAGGAGAGAAATGAAAATAAAAAATTACTCGAAATTATCGGTAAATTAAATTGCTCGATTATATTGTAGCTTTAATAAATTTTCATTTAATTCAAGTAAATAGGGAAAAGGTTTATAGTACCATGCACTTTAGCATCCCCTTTAGCTTACGCCATTGGCTCTCAAAGTAATCCTCAACCTGATCCTCAACTATCCTGCTGTGTGTATCGACTTTATCATATAACTAAGATTATACCAATTGTGTTAAGATTTTTCATGTAAAATTGATTGATTGTCATGTGTTGTATCGTCGATATTAACGAACAATTATTTATATTACACACCATAGTGAGATAATTTAAAGTTAAATGTTATTAAAAAATTAAATCATAACGTTGATAATAAAACAAAAAAAATTATAAATTTCATCCTCATTTATAATTAATTAGGTTTTAAACATTTTACTGTCTACCATAAATATATTTTAATTTTATGTAATTATATTTTAACCATCCTTTTAGCTCCCACATTTTCATAACAATATTCCTCACATATGCATATATATATCTATGTATATAATATCTATATACAAATATTCATATGCTGGCAAATGCAATTTATTTTCTAGTCAATAAATTGAAAGCCACGCGTTTATGAAACACAAAACCCTCGAGTAAATGGTGTATCCTACCGCACATGCCGCATTTAGAACCGACACTCTACATGAGCCATACGAAATACATATATATATACTGGCCATATTATTACTGAAAAATCAGTACAATTTAGAAATTTACCTATGTATGTGTTTATATGTAGGATTTTAAAGTCATAGTGAAGTACTTGAGCGTAAATGGAAGCAAATCTCTCTGGATGTCTCTGTCTTGCTTGCTTTAGCGGCTATATTCTCAGAGTGAAATTGACCGAGGTTCGTTGCCACTCGAAGGCACACACACACACTTGGCAATTACTGGGAGCATCCTCGCATGGCCCATTGCCATTGGCATGGCTGCTTGGACGTACTTTCGCTCGTCCGTGATACCAAGCTTGTGCGCACAACCAACCACACATACCAGAATAAAATACATACATATACAAAAGACTATAAAGAAGACTATTTTGGTATAGTTGTTTGTTTGGAATTGGATTCATGGGCTTTGTCTTTTTATTTTTCATTTCTAAATCACAAGTTATTTAATCGTGGAGTTAATTATTGTTGTAAATAATTGCGGGTATTGTATGTTTGTGTATGAAAAAAATATATATATAAATAAGGTATAGAGAATGAATATGATATGAGATTTTAATTAATAGTGTGCCTGAGGCTTGTACTCATTTGTTTATTGTTTTTACTATTATTTATATCCGTGAGGGAAATGAATGGAATATTATTTGCGTTTTTTTTTTTTTTTTTGTGATTTTTATTTCTGTAGTACAGTGAGGCGAGTTTAAAAAGCACAGCACGGAATAGAAATGCGAATTATATGTACAGAAAAAGGACACATGTGAAAAAGAAGAGAAAAAATAATAGAGGAAAAAAATGAATGTGAGTGAATTTTGAAAGCAAATGCACACACGTACGTGTATATTTTTTTGTTATTACAAATGACAGTGTATTTATGTATAAACATAAATGTGAAATAAAGTAAGCACATATTGATCATATATACTCATGTACTGTGAATGTGTAATGATTAAAATTTAATTATTAAATTATACATGAGTGAATAATAATTCATAGATATATTTTTATTATGTATGCATTTAATTTAAAATAAGACGAAAGAAAAATTATTATGTCTGTTGGGGAATATTGTATTTTTATTAAATTATTTTTTTAGATTGAAGGAAAATGTTGTAGATGTATGGATAATTGTGAAAGACAAAGAAAAATATTCCATGGCACATTCTTCTACATGCCAGCACTTTATGTTACAGAAGCAATTTTGTCGCGCGACACTCAACTTGGTCTTGGATTTTTGCCAAATAATATACGTGCGCGAGTAGATAATACCACAGTCCTGGTTTGATGTAAAAATGCCAAAGAATTATCGCCCAAAATGAACTTCCTCGCACTCTTTATCTGTCTATACACCAAGTATATAAAAACAATAATAAAAACAACAAGAGTGGATTGTTCTTTTTGGCATTAACCCATCAACGTTTCATTGTTTCTTTTTTTTTTTTTTTGGAAATTCTCTTACAATATTCAAGCTGCATCCACGTCCAATCGGAATTTCGCACTTGGTCGTTTGGCCTGCCCACGAAAATTGTGCAAACATGAGAACGTGCCCAAAAAAAAAAATAAATAAATAAAATAAAACTAACCTTTTCATACTTTGGTTATATAAAGAACTATTTTGCATTCACCACATTGATGTTCCCTTCGGACACGATAAAAATGTTCAATAAATATTTTTTCTTTCAACAATACTCGGATTTTATGAATAATATTCACTCTATACTTGTGATATTTTATATTGAACACTAAAATTATTTTTAATTCAATTATATTCATTTGAAGAGAAATTCCAATCAATCGAACGCGATTAAAAAAAAATATTCATCCTAATTAATTAGTACTGTTCATTGTTCTCCAATTTTTTTTTTTATCATTTGTATTTTATTCAAGCTCTCGACATTCAGAATTCACTTTAAAAACAAAATACACATAGTTATCCGGATAATGGATAATTGATTCAATCGAGAAGAATCTCGATAGGACTATCAATAAATTAAAATTGTCATTGCCAATTAAATATTTAATTTCATCGCTTTAAATATTCGTATCAAGTTTATTTACCTTCACTAACTCACAACTTCTTCTCTCGATTGAACAAATACAAATAAAGTAATTACCATATATACTTTGGTGTATTAATTGTTAATGCTACAGTAAATTATTCCCCTGAATATTTACATGGAAAATCAACACTATGTTTTTATCATTCATCTTTTATACTTATAATACATTTTCCCTCTTATTATTCAAACGCAAATATTCTCCCCCAATAACGCATCAGATAAATTTACTACATAGTATAAACCACGATAGCGCAGTACTATTTACCAAAGATTCTCCGTTTATTTAACCTATGAAATTCGCTATGTCAATTTTAGATAAGAATCCGAAATTTCGACGATACGATTTTGTGGCTACGTCGTCACATGGTAAAAATATCAGGATATACATAGTGGTAACCAATCTACAATTGATGTCAGGGGAATATGTATATACATATAAGATTATCCTGACATACGAGAAAATTTTATTTTCCTATAAGAGGGATTTATGTAGACTGCATTCACTTTATACATCTAGAAAGTCGAACTATTTTTATCTTCAATTCTCTCAAATTGTTTTTTCATTTTATTTTATTATTTCTATTCTTTCTATAATATATTAATCAATGAAAGACGTCCTTTCTCTTGTAAGTTTATTGTCAGCAATATATCCGTCATTGTAAAGCACAAATAGTTTTACTTGTTTATTTTTTTACTCGTCTTACGATTTGTAATAAATAAATGATGATGATGGATGATTATGACTTGACATTTGTGAATAAAAAAAAAAAAAACATCCGCTGACTCTTTTATAATAATTTTATATTATTACTATTGTAATGTTCCATTGTTCCATTCATCGTTTTAAAAGCAAAAAAATAAATAGTGTAGAAATGTAAATTGATTAGAGTTCACTAGTGGTTTTAAAAATAATATAAAATTATTTTATCAATGTCAATTATCGATACAATCAACTAATAATCTTCTCATACTAATAATGTACATACAAGCTCTCACCCTCTCTCTATTAGCCGCATTGTTCACACAATAAACCAACGTAACACCGTAGGATAATGGAGTCCACAAGACTTATGACCAGTCGAAATGCCAGGGGCCAAGCCAGACGGATCAATAACACATTACGATAAATAATTAATAGTTACCTGTATACATAGTACATAGTGTGAATGCGTTGAAGGGGTTGCGAGGCTTTTAACTCTTCGTTACCCCTTTGGAAAATATTATACTCTATATAATTTAAGCCAATCGATAATTCTGATGAATTAAAAAAAAAAAAAAGTAAAATAAAAATAAACAGAGTTTTAAAAATTTGTTTGTGAATACGAATGATGTGGGTGAATAAGCCACCGACAGGGCTGGCAATTAACTTGATGAAATACACCCCGAGAAATGCCATTGCACTTTGGATAATTGTCACAAGGGTGAAACTCGTGAGGTCAAACGTATTTTATACTATATATGTATTTATAACTATGGATATATATATTTTTTAAATTGGATTTGAATGACAAAGAATATTTTTTTATATATTATTAATTAAATTCCGCCTAAATATTTTTACAATTTTTTGTTTTAATCCACATCAAATTTATTTTATAATACCTTCACAAATTAAATTTTTCTAAAAGCCTTTATATTTTTATTTTCATTTCAATATTTTTCCATTTGACATAAAAAAAAAATACTGATGTTGAATGAAAACAAAGAAAAAAAAAATTGAATAAATAAATAAAAAAAGAGAATGTTTTATTAGAGTTTTCATGACAAAAAGCCGCACGGGGGAGATTAAAGCGCCAGTGCAAATATTACTTCAGCTCAATCGTTGTGTGTGTGTTGTATAGTTGGGTTGTATATGTATATGAGAAGAGAAAGAGAGGAATTAGAGAGTGGGCGGTTATCACAGACGCACGCACAATATTGGCGCCAGAAGTCAAAGTCACGAAAGTTTCTAAAGCGAATGGCATATTTCATGGATAATAATTAGACGTCGACAATGCATGTATGGATATACATATACATATGTGTTCGAAAAAGGGTGGTGGTCTATGTGGTATTAAGAACCCTGCACCTATTGATGATGCCTTTAGTTAAGAAGATTTTCCAACGCTTATGAAACACAAACTTCTTCACACATTTAATCCACTTCTACTATTTTCTTCTTTACCTTTCTCTTCTTCTGTATTTTTTCTCCTCTCCTTTTTTTTTTTTTTTGTATCTCATTGTCCCTCAACAACTTTGAATGCATACCAATTACGTCGCCTGGCTTCATTTACGATACTCGGAAGAAACCCATTTTTCTCGAGCTAGATTATAAATTGCGCTGAGAATTTTCCGGAATACATGATAATGATGAGTTTTATTTATGCGAGAAGCGAATTATATTACTGCAAATAATTTTAAAATAAAATGTATAAGGCATGTGGGTAATATATGCATAAAAAAAAAAATATTAAATGCAATGTTCACCTGGGCTTGAGTGAAGAGAGGAAAATTTTTTATGTTAAAAATTGCACTTTCAGGGTTGCTAAAGATATTTTTATTAAATCCTCTTAGCGTATCGTATTTTTCGTTAAATCGGAAAGATAGGTACTGCATATAATGTGTACTTGTGTGTATGTATGTGTACGATTTGATCCGTTATCCTTGCCCACGTATGTGTATATATCTGAGAGCGACATACACTAATGTTCTCTCAAACTCACCCTGGGCTTAAATTTTAACCTTCAATTCTTTTATTTTAATTCGATCCATGCCGAAATGTCTATGGATGAAAAAAGAAATAATAATAAATATCTACATTTTCTCATTCAGTTTTATTTTCTTTTTATTCTGCCTTTCGTCCGTTCAATCCTTTTAATCCTCGTTTGGATAATGGTGTTTTACATTCTGAAACCTTTGCCTATAACGTAAAGCAGTATAAGTTTCATCTGTTTTTTTTTTTTTTTTTTATATTTATTATCATTCATTTTATTTCATCCTATTCAAATATTCAAATATTTTTTCCTTTATTTATTTTTTCTTTTTATTTTTTTCATTTGTTTACTTAAATACTTTATCATTTTTGCATTTATTATTTGAAGACATCCAGACTAAATTTGGATAAATTATCTCCGAATCCTGAGCATAACAGAAAGAACGACATAATGAATTAAATATAAATAATCAGAGCAAAGTAAAAAAATGAAAAAAAAAAATAAAAATTACGAAAGAAAATTCTTAAACAACACACGGTGCTTTGGACATTGTGATGTTGTGGCAGATGAGAAAAAATGAAGCTCCAAAAGGAGGTTGGTGCGGTGAATGGAAAGATGTAAGAAAAAAAAAATAAATATAAAGAAAAATAAAAGAAAAAGGTTGGGTCTTAGGATCTGCTCTAGACGTGATCGTCCTGTCAACAATCTTCCACTGAAAGAGAGACGGGCGCGCGCAGAAACGAAGACGAAGAAGCAGACTCAAACGATCCGGTTTGAATAAGTAGTTACTGTCCTAATAGCACTGCCGGACTGCGACAACAGTTGAATACAAAATTAGTTTACGTGAAATCATGAAAATTGTTCAACCCCATAAAATTTAAGGCCCTTTATCATACTATAAACTATAAACACCTTTTCTCCCTCAACATTTCCGCCATTCTATTGTATTGTACATGTATATAATAAAGGTCGGCTTTGTCCTACCGATCTAACCGCGCTACAAACGCAAAGCAGATTTCGGTGTAAAACAAACCAAAAGATAAAAGGTCCACTAGTTCCCCTTTTTATTTTTTATTTTTTGTAAATTGTTCCGCCATTCCCAACACCACAACCTCTCCAACACCAAACAATTTATCACTGTCCGATAAACAAACTCTTTTTATATTTTTTTTATTTTCATGACATGTATATGAAACATTTATTCAACTAATAAAACATTTGGGCGGGGCGTGAATGTTGAATTTAAAAATATTTTTCCACCATTCACTGATTGTCTATATGGATGTTTACGTACTCGTGGTATATAAAATAATAGATATACAATAAAGATACATATCCCCAAAAAGCCCTTTTTATAAAATGTAAATTGGCTTTAATCCATTTTAATATGTACATGTATAAATATCCATACGCATGAGCCGTCATTTGAAGCGTTTGATTGCATATAAATTACGTAGAATATATACTATTAAAAATAAAAAATAAAATAATAATTTTGTGCCGCTGGTTAAAAATAAATTGGTAATAATAAGCTCCATCGTTTCACGTTCGTTTATTTATTTTATAATTTTGAATATTATTTATCAACATCAATTGCAAATGATTCGAATTGTCAATTTGTCAGCGAAAATGCCCCCCAAGTGTTTTCATATCAGTAACAAAAGTTTTATTCATTATTTCCCTCTGCTTTATTCTACATTTATATACGTATATATTAATGTCTATTTTTGTTTCTATATATATATATATATTTAGTAATACACAGCGGGAAGTTTTGTTCAGTGTTGCGTTGAGGCGTATAAGACGGGAGTTTATGAGAGGGAACAAATTCGACTAATTTCTATCCGTAGAAAGATTGTACATAGAATCAACCCCTCAATTGGTTCTGCAAGGTTAAGGGTCGATGAATTTGAGGAGCTTGATGTCGCGTGTACTATGTCAATTATTTTTTTGATAATGAGTTCGTCTCACGTAACATTGTTATGTGAAACTAATATTTTTTTCATATTATCATTCGCTTTTATTCTCATATAATTATTGATTTATTTATTTTATATTTATTTTTCATTTTTTCATTCAAACATTTTTTTATCTAACGCTTCATTAATATTACTCCAGTAATGTTCGTCGGGCTTGACGAATTCTTAATTACACTGATGAGCAGCTGAATTGAATGAGGTCCACAATCCCATCAGCAAAGACAAAAAAAAAAAAAAATATTCTCAAAATGAGATTTTCCCTGGAGTACAGAAAAGGGTCATATAACTTGTCTCTCTGGAAAAAAAAAATTTCCAAGTGTATATATATATATTTTATGTTCGTATTAACTGTGAAAGTGAATAAAATAAAAAAAAAAAAGAGTAATAAAAAATAAAATCTCGCTGTATTCTTCCATCTTTACCTTATTATATTTTTAATTCATTAAATATTTTAAATGTTAAATAATATCATTGCTAAAAATATCTCTATTCATCTTCATGCAGAACAATTCGTCATCTAAAATCCAACAATTTATTATTGTAAATATATATATACATACATAATATATATCTTTCTAAATTAGACTCGAGATTTTGAGGTCTCGTTTGACTCTCAGTGGTCGACAACTAACCTTAACACTACCATAAGCTCCTCGAACACTTTCATAATATATACTCAGTCTTCACTTTACCCAACTTCTCTACATCTATGTATAATAATAAGATCGTGCACGTCTAAACATGTATATATTCTCAATTTACTTGTACGCATAACCCTTATTACAACGATAATACCACTGTCGAGGTGCAAAGCCTTAACTACAACCCCTGGCAACAAGCAACCTGGTAATAATCACAGGAGGAATATACTAGAGTTGTTTCATGTGCAATTCTCTCTTTCTCATCAACATCCCGCCCTCTTCATGTCAAACTTCCGCTCAAAGGAATCACGTCGCTTTACTGTTTTAATCTCCACCGTAACTGTTTATAATTATTTTCATTTTTATTCACATCGTGTTTCTTTTTTTTTCTTTCGTTATATATTCATTTTTTTTTCCTCTTGTTCTCTACGCCGTTCTTTTTTCTTCATTACGATTAAAACACTCGCCATGGTAATTTTGCCAGTGCCAGGGAAAAAGAAGAAAAAAAAAAAACAAGCACAACACTCCCCCATTCTTAGGAGACATTATATTTCATTTCCATAGCACAACTGTCCAACTGTACATTTTCAATTCCAAACTTTTCATTATTTTATATTTATCATTTAACTTTTTATTTATTAATTATATTTACTCAGTATCTATTTACCTACAGTTATAATTTCACATGACGAATCTCGCAAATGTGTGACATGAACGAAATGTTTACAATTAATTAAATGCAGTCTGTATAAAAAAAAAAAAAAGTTGAATTTGAATATTTTCATATTTTTTCATCAAACAAAATTTTGTGTACTTAAAGATAATGTAAATTAAAGGAATAATATTTAATGACTCGATGAGGATAATTAGCTCTTGGTAAAATTAGATATACATATATATATAATATGATCTAGAAATATATATGGAATTTCTCTCTCATCGCTTCTCCCTAAGTAATATTAGTTGATATACCTTTGAATAAGCTGAGAACGTGTATCTCAGAAACTCCTTTACCCCATACCAACATTAATTCCTTGCCTCTATTTTCCCCCTTCATATGCCTCCACATATATAAATATACACATTTATACATAAGGAGCTCAGCATAGCGGTAGCTTTACACCATCAGCGAAATTCTAATGCTATACTATCTCAGTATGTATGCTCATTACAACAGTAATATAACGTCAACTTGTGCAAGACGCTGCCAATTTTCATGGGGCTCTCGATACCTCTTCCGTACACTTGGCTTTAATTAAATCAAGCGCAACGATATAGCTCCCATCATGTGGCACCAAGATGGCAAAATTATAATTATATAAAATGTTATATTCAAGCATAAGGTATAATAAGAGAATTCCTTATTATATATCTTCAACTTTCTTCAATAGGACTAATATTTATGTCAAGATAATAATAACTGGCAGCGAGGGAGAAAAGGTTCTCTTATCAAATTTTAATTTCTCTTTAAATATATATGGATAATTCTTCAGATAATTATTATCGTAAACTAATTTTACTTCATTATTAGAAGAAATATTAAGTCACATTATCACGATTAAGTCTACTGAATTTATATTACTTGAAACTTTATACTGTTTGAGGATATAAAATATTCATTTACGTGAGAGGTTCTCATATGCTTTTTACCATTAAATTAATTCATTAATATTTATATGTATTTTATAACATATGTGTGTTTTATATTATACTTCAATCAGCTTTATTATCCCGGACGTTCAATATTTAATTTATAATTCCAATTGTCATTGACAATATTCATATGTAACTGTAGAATTTTCAATTTATTCATTTGGGTTTTTTTTTTTTTATTTTATTTATGAATTATATAATGGATGTTATTATGTGTATACTCTCGTTTGGTAAAAAGTTTTGCGTAATTGAAAGTGATTCATTTGATCCCGAAAATCCCCAACGGGAATGTAATCGTGTCATCGTCGATCGGTTTCCGCCCTCTCGACTCCAGATCAATCCATTACCTTTCACGAGATATAGCTAGCTAACATAGTCCCAATGGTTCTTCGCTTTCTATTCTTCCAACACGTTTCAGCATGTGGCGGACGCGTTTAACTGTATAGGTGTCAGTTCTGCAGTGCTTTCGAATAAATCCATGTCGTATTTTTTATTTATTTTTTTTTTTTATTTTCCCTTTCTTGTTTGTTTCATTTTGAGTTTGAAACACACTGGATTGCGACACGCAATGCTTTTACATGCAGAGACAAGGCTTTTCATTATTGCTGTGGCAATAGACAACATGTCTGCATGCCCATTTCTCTTCTATTTTCCATTTAACGTACCAGTGAACACATGCACAGGGAAACGTTATACAGACATACTTTTGTAAATTTTCTCTCTTCACTCACGTTTAGAATTTTCAACGTATTCATTTTAATCGCATAGTGAACTTGCCACAACAGTTGAGGGTTTTGTTCAGTTACTACTATCGCCCTCAATACATGTTGTTATGTGTATATATGTAGATTTATGTATACATTAGTTATAGGCCAGTTTATAATAACTTTTCATCAACCGCCATCAAGAGAGTTTCATGAAGCAAATTTCCATCATAATTTCGTAAACTTCTCCATCGACAATATTACAGGCTGGCTTCTTTGTGTTAATTTACTCAACTATATTTACAAAATGGTTGATTAATTTTTTTTTTTATTTATTTTTTTTTAATTTTTTATTTAATGGTTTGTGTGTGATGGAGTGATTTATAGCGAACTATTGAGTCATTCAGATAGCCATTTAGTACAATGATGGAGATACGGACTGGAAGATGCATATTCTGATTTAATTTGATTTCATTATTGTTTCAGAAGTTGAGGATGAGGTAGAGAAGCAGAATGAAGAGGACGTTGAGAACTTTCTGAACAATGAGGGCGGTTAGTTTAGCTTATTGCATTATATAACAAACTGTGTGTATGTATGTATACATGTGTGTTTAATATATGTCGACTGGTTGATATTTTAGTTGGTGAGCTCGATGACGATGAGGATAATGAAGAGGAGGAGGCCGAGAGAGAATTGCAGTATGAGGAAACTAATTTTGTCTTTGATGATTTTGTACGACGGTAAATTGAATTTAAAATTAGTTTTTATTTTTTAATTTATAAATGACTAGTAAATTAATAAATTTATTGTCATGATTAATTATTGAATCATTTGTTTTATTTTTGTTATAATATTATAGATTTGCCAATGTTAAAGTTGTGAAAGCAACGGCAATTTTATTGCGGAATTTTGATGAAAATTCTGTAGAATTAAATAGATGTATTTTAAAATTATTACATCGAATTGCTTGGGACTGTAAGATGTCTGGGATGCTATTTCAAGCGTCGATATTTCGAATTTTCCAACGAATTCTTGAATCCAAACATCCGGAGCACAAGGTAAAAAATGTAAAAAAAAAAAAAAATTGACATCTATTCTATTTTATGTTCATACAGAGTAATGTATACATGTATATAAAATTATGTGTCATGGACATGTATATGTATTCTTGAATGAAATGTTGCAGGAGCTACGAAAGTTTGCCGTCTTCATAATTCGTCGGTTCGAGGAAGTGGCTGAAAAAAACCGGAAGGCGTACATGGAGCTGCTCTTCTGGAAGAATACTCGCGAAGCGAACGAAATGGTCGACGGGTATGACGTTCAAGTTGAGAACAAAAAAGTTTCGCGCGCCGTCTGGAGCGAAGCTGAAGAGGATGAGCTGCGTACACTGTTCATGGAACATCAAACCAACAAGTACACTCAAGGTAAAATCATATTACCAGCAGACAACAAAATACCTGTAAATTAATTCAATCATATTTTCATCACTCACAATTTTATAACAAGGAAAGGAAAAAGATTTTTAATATATTTTTGGTTTTTTTTTTTTTGTAGATTTAATTGATTGGTTATTGGAAAATATTATTAGTGACAATCGCACTCGACGTGGTATCATTAAAAAACTTAAGGAGATGCATCTGATCGTAAACTCTAAGGTAATTATCTGACTGTCGATTGGGTAAAGCTAAGACCAATTAGTTCATACAGTTGTTTGAAGTAATTATAAAAGTTTTAGTTTGTAATGAAAAGAGGAAGAAAAAAAAAAAGGATCGAGGTAAAAAATTGAAAGAAAATAAAGTAAGAGTAACTCCTGGTGGCCCTCGGGAAGCAATTGCAACTTTTTCTTTTCGGTTGATATTTTAAAAGGTCGCTGCGTTTTAATCTTCAGTGAAACAAAGCATGAATTATCATTCTCTTGTGAATATCGTATTTTCTATGTATAATATGACTTTATGTAAACACAAAGTGCATAAAAATATCTCTGGCATTTTGTCATAAGAGTGAAAAAACAAAGCACATAACTGCATTGAGTATTCAAAAATTGTTTCCATTGCAATACTTTTTCTGAGCACACAAATATTATTTTTTAAACTCATATTTATTTGACATGGAATTTTTTTTTTGTTTTTTTAAATCACATTTGCGAAATTTTACGATGAAATTTTTATAACCTTTGAATATATTTCGCGGTTAAAATAGTTGGTACTGTGTAACCGTGCTTCATCTATTTTTTTTTTTTCCAACTTGCTCTTGTCCGTGGTACGCCGAGAAACAAGATCAATGATTTATGACTATGGAAGAGATGAAAGTTGTCGACGAGGTGAATAAGAAGGGTGGTAAGTAGTGGGTTGGTTTGATGAGTTTAAAGTTCAACTAACCCTAAGACAACTTTCACAATGTCATAACGAGAAACATATTTTGTGTTAGAAAAAATTGAGGCAAACTCAGAGAAATTGAAAATTCCACAGAGACGATTTCAACCCAGTGGAATTTTACTTCTTCTTTACTAAATTACTTTTTATTTTCCTATAGAGTCTCGAGCGTCTTACATTCGCCTTTCTTTTTTTTTCTTCCTTACATTTCTACACTCATCTATTACATACATTGTGTACAATGTGAAACACCGAGAAAGAGATATATATACCAACATTCACCTACTTGCACTCGTCTTCGAACTTTTGTTCTACTTTAAAATTCTCAACAGTTAAAATAATAGCACGTAGAAATGAAATTAGAAATTGAAAAAAAAAAAAGAAATAAAATGCAGAATATAAAAGTTAAATTATGAGTCACAAACTGTGAGCGTGGGTGAATTTAAATTTAACTTTTTACTATTATTTTTTCCAAAGATTTAATAATAATATATATTTTTCATTTTTTTTTTTTGTATATTTGCAGCAAGTAAAAAATGAAATCCAAAAACGGCTGCCAAAAGAATGGGGAGAGGATGAAATCGCTCAATTAACAGAGTTATGGGAACGAGTCAAAGACGATGATTGTAATTTTAAATATTATTTATTCCCTGATATTATAATTAATACTAAACAAAATAAGCAACATAGTGATTTAATTAACAATAATTTAATAATAAAATAAAAATAAGAAATTTACAGCAATATCTAATTAAACAGATCCAATTGATTTCATTTACGGTGGATTGAGGATAAAAAGACCAATACCGAAAATAAAGGAAAAGCTTTTGGAGTTGGGACTTGCTAAGGATAAAAAAGAGCTGCGCAAAAAACGCAAGAAAAAAAACGACGACTGTAAGTCTTTATCCTGCTTCAATTTTTTTTTTCTACCTTCTCTTCTCTTTTCGTACTTTTTTTTTTTCATCCAATCCTCACTTACTCAAACCCAATCTTCCATTCCAATAGAACCAATCTCCCACCACTTTTCTACTTATCATCACTAACTTTTTTCAATTAGTCAGTACCTAAAAACTTTATTTATTTAGTTGTTCAATTTTTTTTTTATATTCATTCATTTTATTTCATTTCACACGAACAATTTCAATATTTATCATCTTGTATATAAATAATTATCGTGCATAAACAGAGACAATATATATTCAAATTAATAATTCATTTGTCTGTTCATGTCCGGCGATTAATGAGATATAATTGTATTATATAATAATTTTTGACATTGTATATATTATATAAATGTATAGAGTAGTGCGGATAAAATCCCTACTCGCTGAGTGTGTCATGCTCTCGGGATTTTGTCATCATTGCTGACGCCACACGCAACAACAGCTGACACTATTGTAGTCGCTATACACGTCAAATTTCATGTCATGCGGCATGACGCAATATATTTAACGGTCATATATTTAATAACACCATGACAGTGTCCCAAAAGCGTTTATGTTTCTATGAAAACAATCATTTGCAATTTACCATGGATCTCAATGGATCGGAGCTTTTGAAGAGAAGAGAAAGCTCTCAGCTTATTTCTCGGCTCGATGCATCGAAATAGCCCAAGCCATTTTCAATAGGAATTCTCCTAGAGCTTAAATGCCTTTTGAAATGCAGCCAATCGAATTATATTGATTATATTTGTATGTCACATATAGATATATCCTGACAATAATAGAATTATATCTCATTAGACGGAGCTTTGTCGAGCTCAATATCCAATTAAATTTGCATTAAAATTAATTTTCTCATTTGTATGTAATTTTGTTTTTGTTCTATATTATTCACTATTATTTTGCATCTTCGTTCTATTTGTTTCTTTTTGAATTTATATCAATCTTCAATGAAAGATATTTCATATTCATGAAGAGATATTGTATTTCTTGTGAAAACCATATTTGTATTCTATGCATTTCAATGGATCGAGTAACATATCGATATAATAGAAATCTTGAAGGAAAAAAAAAATTACAAAGGGAGAAAAAACTAGAATGGAGATATATTTGTATAATGTAATATTTAATCGATTATTATTCTGTTTATTTATTTATGGATAGCGCGAAGGGAAGCACATGGAATGAGGTCAATCAGTGACGAATCATCCGATGAAAATTCTTCATCTGACGATGATTCAGAAATTATGGAAAATAATAGTCAACTTCCCATTGCAAAAAAGAAACTCTCACACAAACCAAACAATAAACGGTTTAAAAAACAACCAGTTATTGTTTATACTGATGCACAATTGGCAGGTTTACTTAAAGATGTTCTTAATAATAGTAAGTAATAAAAAGAAAATGATAAAAATGAGAAAAAGAAAAATAGTTTCAATTTGTTTTGAAACATTTTCAAATAAACACATTCAAATTCACGCTCTCTGATGCCGTAATGTTTTTAAATTAGACATGAAGGAATCATTGGAGTGGATTAGGGAATCGTTGGAAGAAGCTTTAGAGGATCGAGATGAGGAAAGCATTGAGGGAATACCCTTGGTGCCGATAACGGATTATTCATCAGCCGCAATGGATTCACCAAGTTTTCAGAGGTTGCTACGTGCTATTGGAATCGAGCCACCAGCGAATGAACAAGAAGCCTATTGGCGTATACCGTCTATAATGCTTTCAGCTACCATACGAAAGCGAT
Organism: Microctonus brassicae; assembly: GCA_918226075.1. Classification (NCBI taxonomy): domain Eukaryota; kingdom Metazoa; phylum Arthropoda; class Insecta; order Hymenoptera; family Braconidae; genus Microctonus; species Microctonus brassicae. The sequence goes on along the minus strand of OW445485.1, from coordinate 1,227,208 downwards.
GTAATTTAATCACGAGTATACTCGATGGAAATTACATTGATGAAGGTATGTACATACACGATGAAAGAATAAAATTGTTGTATAAAAAATAAATAAATAAATATCTAGAATTATTTTTATTTATTTATTTTTTGTTTTTTTTTTGTTTTTCTAATCAATTTTAGAACCAATTATTGTTGAGAAACGCAATCTCGACAGTGATGTGGATGATATTAATCAACAAAGTGACAATGAAGGTACTCAACCGGACTTGGAGAAAATAAAAAAAAAGTTTAGTGAAGAAGAAATAAAATCGCGAGCCCGGCAATCGTTAACAGAGATTTTAGACTCAAGCAGCGATAATGATGAGAATGAAGTTGCGGAAGTAAAAATAGATAAAAAACAATTAATATCACGTAAAAAAAAAATTACTGCAACGGAAACGAAAATTAGTGATGGATTAAAATTAAATTCAAGTCGAATAAAAATAAATCATGATTCTTCGGATTCAGATATGGACGCTGAGATTAATTATGATAATGGTATTTATTCATTCATCTCTTTCGAATATTTATTTATCGTTTCATCTATGAAAATGATTAAAATTAATTTCATGATATTCTTTTTTTTTTTTAAATTTTTTTTTTCTCTAGCTGAGTCGAAGCGAAATCGATCAGACGATTCGGATGCAGAAACACCAACAATAAAAAAACGACGTGTTATTGACAGCGATGAGGAAAATGATAATGACAGTGTGTCAAGAGTCGTCGAATCAAAACAAGCACGTACAGTTGTCAGCGATGATGAAGATTGAGTAGCGTAAATATAAATCATTTGTTTTTTTTTTCTACTATTTTATTTTCCCCCGCAAAAATATTCGCCTTTTTTTCATCATTTTATATCTGACATAAATTGTTTTTACCAATGATAAAAAATATAATTTCCCTATCAATTCATCGTCAGTATAAATTATGAATCATGTCTGGGTAAAGTCATACGTTTACTACTTACCACATGTGTATTTTCAAAGCCTGCTGAAAACTACCTATCTTACCGACATCTATATAAAAATAACGTCATAAAATTCTTCTTTGTCAATATTTCTGCCTGAAAATTAAGAAAAAAATATTGAATAAAATTTTAATTTAATTTTTGAATAATACAAAAATAAATTATTTTCATCAGTTACAAATTTTAATATTCCAGGGTCTATATTTACTTCTATTTAATTACATGTCCTTTATATACCAACTGATAAGAAAAACATTTGCACTTTAGATATTCGAACATATATGTATTAATATATATGTGGGAAATAATTAAGTTTAATTTAATGCACTTCGGAATAATTATTAATAAATTGCTTAATCAAATTTCCGGTCTTGCATTCGGGACAGGCTGATCGTCGCCTTCTAATTCGATTGAATGAATCTGTTCTTGTGACAAAATCTAATGGAATAATGTTCTCATCATCATGTTTATTTTTATGTTCAATTTTTACGTCATTATTTCTGTCATTCGTATTAGGAATATTTAATTCATTTTGTCGCTCTTCATTATTATTCTCAATAACTTTGTCATTATTCTGCTTGTGGGAACTCTGTGATGGTTCAGTATCTTCATCTTCTTCTGACAATTCCATTTTAATTTTTATTCCCTTCACTTTTTTATCATTAGATGTAATAACTTCGATTTCGAGTCCTTGATCCATGAAAAAATCCGCCAATTCTTCGAGTGTAAATGGTTGATCGGCCGGATTTTTAATTGATTCATCAAATTCAACTTGAAATATTCTCACGTCATCTTCTTGATTTATGTTTATTATTATTCCCTCAGCCTGTAGATATCTTACAATTTCCTCCGCCGTTAAAATATAATCAGCTTCGCCAAAATCATAATCAAATTTTACCTCAATCACTTTTGGATCTTTTTCATCATCAATTTTATCAACTACTATTCCAAAATCTTCAAAAAGTTCTGCTAATTCAATTAGAGTAATAGGTTCTACATCATCGTCAGCCAATACAATGCTACCAATCGACTCTAAAATCATCATTAAAAAAATAAATTATATTTTATATACAATACAAAAATTAATTTTTCAATTCTGATATAATAAAATTTAATTTTCATATACCAAACATTGCTGGCATTTTTTCCAACTTTTGTTGACTCAGCATTTTTCCAACAGTCTCACTCTTAACATTTTTTACTGCATACATATTAAATACATAAACAATTCCATTTTCGTCAGTTTCAATTACGTCTGAATTAGAATTCAATGGTAATCCATGAATAGTCGTGAGCAAATATAGAAGCCCTGCTAATGCACTGAGCCACATATCCATTTGAAAAAATAGTAAAAGTGATTTTAAGAAAAAAAAATCAAAATGAATAGCAAAAATATGAAAAAATCACTCGTAACAACTATCGAATATGTACTGCGTCGTGAAGAATTCTGCCTTACATTTATACCTCATCAGATATGTCTGTGAGTACGAATCATCTCGTCCTATATCCAATGTATGATCCTGCAATGAAATATTGCATAACATCCGCCAACTGCGCCATTGTTTACGCGGGCGAGCAAGCGTACTCACGTCACAAGTCTTATGTCTACATTTTTTGGTTTGCCCAGTAATAAAATTCGTGATCTTGAATTAGTATCGTACTGCCCACTGAATTTAGCACATTATTGCTCCAGTATGATTAAAGTTAAGTGCCGGAAATGTTTGTATATATGTATATATGCTAAGATTACTGTGTGTCACATCAACATATAATTGATATTTTCCCTTGCCACTGGTACAACCATTTTACACGACAAAATATTGAAATAATTATATGTACAACGATTACTTGACAAGTTTACGCAATTCTAGACAGTTTCTACTTGGTAAATAATTTAATACCTTCTTTAAAACGTTGATTTTTCTTTTCGCAGGAAGAAATTATCAGATAAAAATTATTTAAGTGGTCATAAATTTTTTTATTAAATGCCATAAAAATCAGAGGGATATATTTTATTTACATGAAGTATTAGATTAAATTTTTTAAATTGATATAAAAAAACAATTCTTGTTTTTTTTTTTTTAATTATTGAATTATTATAATCGCGAAATATTTTCACCAACTGTTGGATGACGCTTGTGCCGATGCTTGACTGTATGATCCATGATTCCTAATTACAAAATAACATTGCATGAATAATATTATTCAGTCACAATCTCAACAAAATAATTAAAACTAATTTGTTTGAATTATAATAGTGAGTGAATATAAATAATTATATTGAAACAATTTCTGATGATCTTTTGCAGATGTCGCTCTTTACAAATTCTCAATTGAATAAAAAACGATTTATTTATATTTTTACCAACAGAAAACATTGTATCTAGCTCCGATAAAAAATTACTTACCCGCCACACGTATTGCACTGCCCACCCGATGGGTAATGTTGAGGCTGGGGATATTGCGGACGGTCAATATAATGTGGTTGAGGTTGATATTGTGGTTGAGGTTGATATTGTGGTTGAGGTTGATACTGAGGTGGAGGATGTTGATACTCATGTGGATGTCCATATCCACCATTATTTCTACCACCTTGGACCGGCACTACAACAATTGGAATAACTCCAACAGTACCTAAAAATTAAAAAAGGAAAATAAATTAATTTGAATTATAATAAAATATTAATTTTTTATAAGAGTTCTATGATTTTTCATACCTCCATTTGGATATCCACCATAATTGCCACCTCCACATCCACTTTGACAGCCACCACCACCACCTCCCATATGTTTATTCAATAATTTTGAGAGTAAACCATGAGGTGAACGTTTCTTTCTGAGCGAATGTAATTTTTCGTCTTCAATCGATTCAACATCTGGATGTTCTATTTCACCATCAAAATCTACTTTAATCACTTTGGTATCACCATCTTCAACAATTTTTTCAACTTTAAATCCCTCCTCTTCGAGATCCTTAGCAACTTCATCTAAACTAACAGGTCTGTCCTTGTTTTCCTCCTCTACTAGCAATAATACAGTTGCCAATGGTTCTGTGAATTAAATTAAAAATTTATTAACGTAATCAATAAACCCCACGTCATGTAACGATTTATCGAATCAAATGCTAACCCGCTAATTCTGGTGTATTTTTAATTGCATTCTCAGTGAATATTTCATTTGCATCTTCGCCAGTCTCATTATTAATAGCATAAAGATTGATTAAAAACACTACGCCTTTGTGAATTGTACCCTCGGGTGATGGTGGTAATAATTCCTTTGACGGTGCCGAATTTTCTGCAATAAGATCACCAAAATTTCCGATTTCAGCATCTTCACGTGGTGGCAATAATTCTGTTGCTAAAGTTGGTATATCTCCATTTTTTTCTGTCGATGTTTTTTCTTGAAAAAAAAAATAATAAATCAACACAATTTTATACTTATATAACGTCACTTTTGTGGAATAAAAAAAGTTTTTATGGTGCTTTCAAAGTGATATTAATTTACCTTTGTCAGAATCAAATGGCAAACTTGAAACTGTTACAATTAAAAAAACCAAAACTGTCACAAATTTCCACATTTTTATTGATATATATTGAATGATTATTTATTTTATCAGTTAATTATTTACAGTCTCCGGGTTTCGAGTTACCAGATTATACTGCATGAAAATTCTTTGATCTTTCTTCTTTTATATAGTCAACACATATACCACTAACACAACTCCAATGTGATCCCGCACAAATGATTGCATAACGCGCACATGAGTAATACACAACGTGAAGTCATTTATTTATTCCACACTTTATTGTCTATTAATTTGTCGTTATTTTTTTTTCCTCTATTTCCCTGTGGGAAAACCAAATAAACCACAATATATTTTCATTCTTCCGGTTAATTGATCTCATTCTTCTCTAATAATTAATTATTCTTAATATATATATTCGTTATTTCTGATTGTTTCAACGGGAAATTCCGACCCTGGGCAAAAATTATAATAATTAACCACTATCTATAGATATATCTATAATATTTATCAAACGGCATTGACGGAAAAATTGATGAGTTAATGACAAAAAAATATTGAAGCCTTTCACAATTATCTTTATTTATACATACATATATGTATTCATATATTGCTCTTTAATAACGATGCACGAATAATATTTAATTTTCATAGGCGTTCCAAGGTGCGTGAGGTAATTTTTTTTTCTACTCTTCCATTGAAAGATATAAAAAAAAAATTATTTTACATATTTGGAAAGTGTATGTTTACATGTTTTTATTTCTACATAAATGTGTAATTGTTCTTGAGAATAATTATCACTGATATACACTCATATGACTTCTTGGGAAGTTGATAAACAATTTTAAATAATGCTTTACCTCATTGTGAATGTCTATGTATTATGGTGCTTTTTTTTTTTACATGTTCATCATCTGCCTCTGGGTTGTTAATGTTCTTATACCATTGAAGAATGTTAATCCGTCATTCAACCTTGATGATCATCTTTGATCGAATATAAAGATAATTATTATTCCAAAGACAGGTCATTGGCGCCACATTAAATTCAAGCAAAAATAAAAGGATGATAAACGCATTATATAAATATAAAAAATTTTGATAGTTTTACATTATCATAAAATAAAATATGATAAAAATTTTATCACTTCCTCAGAATCAATTAATTTAATAATGAATTAACTACGGGATTCCCATGTACAACGCATTTGATTGCTGTTTGCGTACATATACAAAGTAATTTATGAATAAATAATTCACCATTGTATAAGAATCAAGTGTAGTGATCAAAACGGATTAATCATCTTTTTATAAATTAAAATACAGTAAATACAGTCAGGACAAAGCAAAACATGTTTTTTTTTTTTTTTTTTTTCTATGAGAAGATGCAGTGTAGTATATAACAGTTTCTTCGATTGAATGTTTACAAATATTATTATCATAAATTAATAAAAATAAATATACATGTAAATGTGATTATAAAAACAAATGTTGGCGTGATATTCATTCTTGGAATGATACGTAGATTGAATCCACTTGTTTTTCACGTGTTTGAAAGCGATAACAATTTTTATTACAATTATGAAAAAAATTAATTTATATAATTTTAATTATTTTTCATCTCATATTATTTCATTAAATACTGACAATTGTATAGAAGGTATAACAAATACCCCCTATTATTAAGACTGCAGATGTTTTTTCATGTAATTATTTTTTATTATTATTTAATAATTAGTGTCAATTTGATATTGTAAAATTCTATGGATCGTGGAATTTTTTGATTGAAATTTGAAATTACGAGTGAAAATTTTTATATCTTATCAATTTAAGAAACATGTTGAATATTCAGAAATTTTAGTTGTAGCAAGAAGCAATTTATGAATCCATAATTTTGGGGTGTTGATGATTGAAATGCATTTTATTATATTTGTGACATAAATGGTAGTATTGCAGAGTAGACATTGAATGCTTGCAATACGTATATTTGCACAAAAGACAATTTCCAGACAACAAAAATTATCCAAGGATATGTATATATATGATTCATGAAATCACAACTTTATTTTATTTTTCATTCCTTTGAGGAATATATTTTATTCGCAAAAAATATTGGAGTAAATTTTATAAATTAATATAAGAACACATTTTTGTTTTTTCTTTTTTTAAATTATTGAATTATTGTAGTGATGAAATATTTTCATCAATTGTTGGACGACACTTGTGCCAAAGTTTTACTATAAGATCCCTGATTCCTAAGTACAGAATAATATAGCATTAATAATATTATCCACTCGCAGTGTCAATAAAATAATTGAATTCTTTTGTTTGAATTATACTAGTGGGTGAATATAAATAATTATTTCGAAATAATTCTTGATATTATTTTGCAGATGTCGCTCTTTACGAATTCTCAATGATAGAAAAACTAATTATTTATTTTTTTACCAACAGAAAATATTATATCCAGCTCTGATAAAAAATCACTTACCCGACGGTCTGGACCGGCACTGCATGAACTGGAATAGCTGGAATAACTGGAACAACACCTAGAAATAAAAAATAATAATAAATTAATTCAAATCATATAATAATTTTAATTTTTTCCAATAATTTCATGATTTTTTGTATTCTCATTTGGGTTTTGTACTATAAGAAACTCCGCCACATCCTTGTTGACAGTCACCATCGCTGCTATGGTTACTTTTTGATTTTCCAGATTCATTATGGGGTGAACGTTTCGTCCTGAGTGCATATAATGTCCCATTCTCAATCAATTCAACATCTGGTTGTTCTATTTCACCATCAAAAACCACTTTAATCACTTTAGTATCACCATCTTCAACAATTTTCTCAACTTTAAGTCCCGCTTCTTCGAGATCTTTAGCAACTTCATCTAAACTAACAGGTCTGTCCTTGTTTTCCTCCTCTACTAGCAATAATACAGTTGCCAATGGCTCTGTGAATTAAATTTAAAATAAATTAACGTAAGATTTAAGATTCATCAAATTAAATATACTGACCCGCTAATGCTGGTGTATTTTTAATTGCATTCTCAGTGAATATTTCATTTGCATCTTCGCCAGTCTCATTATTAATAGCATAAAGATTGACTAAGTACACTACGCCTTTGTGAATTGTACCCTCGAATGGTGGTAATAATTCTCTTGAAGGTGCCGAATTTTCTGCAATAAGATCAGCAAATTTTGCAATTTCGGCATCTTCACGTGGTGGCAATAATTCTGTTGCTAAAGTTGGTATATCTCCATGTTTTTCTGTCGATGTTTTATCTTGGAAAAAAAAATAATAAATCAACACAATTTTATACTTATTAAACAACACTTTTAGGGAGAAAAAAAAAGAGTTTCTATGGTGCTTTCAAAGTGATATTAATTTACCTTTGTCAGAATCAAATGGTAAACTTGAAACCGTTACAATTAAAAAAACCAAAACTGTTATAAATTTCCACATTTTTATAAATATATATTGAATGATTATTTATTTTATTAGTTAATTATTTACAGTCTGCAGGTATTGAGTTGCCAGATTGTACTGCATGAAAATTCTTTAATCTTTCTTCTTTTATATAGTCAACACATATACTGCTAGTGAACTTGAACGTAATCCCGCACAAATAATTGCATAACGCGAACATGGATAATACAAGATAAACTCATTTATTTATTCCATACTTTGTTGTCTATTAGTTCGTCGTTATTTTCTTTCTCCTATTTCCTCGTGAGAAAACCAAATAAACAAATAATATATCTTCATAAATACATACAATATTTATCGAACGGCATTGACGAGAAAATTAATGAGTTAATGACATAAAAAACATTGAAGCCTTTTTACAATTACCTTTATTTATATATTACTATTCAATTACAATGTAAATACAATATTTGTTTAATTATTTTCTATCTGATTATTTCATTAAACACCGACGATTATATAGGAAATACAACAAAAAAAATATCCCTTATTATTAAAACTGTACATGTTTATTTATATTATTATTTTTGAGTATTATACAATAATTATTAAACAAATGAGTCAATTTAGTATTGAAAAATTCTAATAGTCGTAGAATTTTTGGATTGATACTTGAAATTACAAATAAAAATTACTTTGTCTTATTAATTTAAAAAAAACTTTGAATATTCCGCAACGTTAGCTGTAGCAAAAAGGGATTTATAAATCTATCATTTTGGGGTGTTGATGATGAGGATGCATTCTCCGATATTTATGACATAAATGGTAATAATGCGAAGTATAAGACATTATTTACACAAAAGGCAATCTTCAAACAAGAGAAATTATCCAAGGATATATATGATTCATAAAATCACTCCATGATTTTATTTTTCATTCTTTTTGTGTCTCATTGTCTAATTGTAAATTCATCCAGCAGTGGAATTTAATTGTTCGTTGGAAACTCGTTAAGAATGGCAATGATATTACATACTTTAAAGTTCCCATAAAAATTACTGATCCATTGAAATAATATTTCGACGACATCTATCAATTATTTTACAACACAATAAATATTACATCTTTTTTCATTAAGTAATCAACTGTTGATAATATTGATCATATCTCACAATGATGAGTTAAATTTGAAATCCACTTGACAAACCAACAAATGATTCCAATACATTCAACAAGATGGCTCTGTATTATAAAACCTGTTGTACAATAAAATAAAGCCAAAAAAATTTTAAATTAAAAATACCACAAACAATAATTCATAAATATTTACATTTAAATGTCAAATAAATCTACGACAGTGTCAGTAATATCAGTAAAAAATTCATCAATAGGATTTTGTTGTTTCATTTTGGGTTTTCGTCTTCGATAAGAATTTCTTGCACCATCACTCCTAATGAATTCTCGCGGAATATTTTGATCATTCCTATTATCAGGGAATGTAACAAGTGAAACAGAGCCTGCATTCGCTGAACCTTGAACATTTGAAATACCAATAGACTGGCTCGTTACATCCCCCCGAGAATTCTCACCGCGATTATTCGACAACGATGTACCCTGCGAATGACCGTTGCCTATTGAGCTCCCAGATATTGCACCCGAGCTAAAACTCGCTTGAATTTTTCCATTGTCGTATTGTCCAACAGCTGCAGCAGCACCTTGTGCGCTACTCTGTGCATTTCCCAATGTTTGCACTTGATTATTTGTCCATGAGGTAGGTCCATTCGGTCCCCAATTACTTTGCGATGTTGACTGGCCAAAAGCAAAGCCATTAGACGATGTTGAAGACGATCCTGATGTTGCTGAAGCGGTAGAAATTTGTAGAGAAGGATTTTCATTGTTATTTTGTGACCATTCACCATGAGAAGGATTATTTTGTGTATTTTGATACCAATTCTGATGGGGCTTTTGACTAGCATGTGGTCTCCTTGCCGAATTGTATGAATCTACAAGAAAATAATTGATTTTTCATATTTGTTTGATTATAAATTATCAATATAATTATTTTAGTCGGAGAAATTTTATCGTCAACAAATTTTTTTTTTCTCGTCGATTAAATATTTTTTAAATAAGCCATTTAAGTGATAAAAATAATTATAAATTATCATTGTTGATTTATATTATAAAGTGGAAGTGTAAATAATGGAAATAAATTATTTTATTTGTCAGATTCTCACTTTCTATTCCGTAATAGGGATGGATATTTGTCCATGAAGGTTTTCCATTGCCATGGCCTTGACCGCGAGAAGCAGAGGCATTTGCCTCGGCATTAGCCGCGCTTTGATGATTACCAGCAGTTGAAGATGCCCCAGATGACACCAATGAATGGTGATCTTGCGAGCCAACGCTTGATTGAGCACCAGTAATTGCTTGATTATTAATAATATTTCCATTAGCAGACGATGTTGCATGACCAAGTGCAAATGAATTTGTGTTTGTTTTTGATTTAGTGCCAAATATTGGATGATTTAAATTAAATGCACTTGCATCGGATGCTGATATCCCAGATAAACCCGCTGAAAATGAACTTGATTGACTTACGGAACTTGCGGGCCTAATAAAACAAAAAAATGAATGAATAATATAAATATAACGTAGACTTTATATTATGAATTATTACTTTATTTTTCAATTCACCTGTATAAATAATCTTTTTTTTTTTTATCTGAATCATCAGTTGTATTATTTACACGTATGAATATAATATATATAAAATAGTATGACGCATAAAAATTAAAGAAAAAAAAAAAAAATAATTATTTTTGTGTATGGAAAAAAACTCCAATAAATTTTTTTATTTTTATCAAGACACACGCGATGACTCGTATTGAAATACAAAATATTGACAATATAATATATTTCACCTTGTATTTCTAATGACTCGAAGATTGATGATAAAATAAACGAAATAAAATGCATTTTTCATGATAATAATGAATAATAAATGTTCTCTTCAGCAATAATGAAATGAAAAATCGGCAACAATACATTATTGACATGTCTGGTTATATTCAACATCAATCAAACTTACTTGGCATTGCTAAAGTGGCCTGAACTGCTGCTTTGACTTTGTGATAGACTGATTCCATCACTAGTCCCACCAACACTCAATGAATGTGCATTATTAGCATCAGGATTTAATGTAAAACTTGCAGAAAATGGAATGAATCTTGCTTGAGGTGTATTATTATCATTTAAATTTGTTTCATGTTTATCTCCATTCACAATTAATTCTGGCGGTGTATTCCATCGTCTCATATTTTCCTCATCGAAATATATTCGATCGTCATCTATAAAACAGCAATACAACATTCATTGTGACTAGCCCGAAAAATAAAAAATAAAAATAAATAAACATGTATGAATAAAAATAAATAATAAACGACAAACAAGATAGAATCATTCTTTCGCGATTGACCTCGTGTCTCTCATTGGACATATACACGGTCATCACCTTTATTTATTACTAGCAATATTGACCTCGAAATTTCCTCAACATAATATTGTCTCTCATTACAAATTAAAAATGCTACATATCATAATAGAATTTTTAGTAATAATTGTAAGGAAATAAAAAAATTTGAATATAAAATTAGAATAATTCACAGAAGATTAATGATATTGACTTTAATAATCAACTAAAAAATATTTTAATTCAGACAATAATATGTATATATATCCTTGTTAATGTCTTGTACAGTTTGTTTTATTTCCATTTTTAATTATACTTACTAAATGAATATCCGGATCCAATAATAAAACAAAATAAAAATCCAATAGCACTTGTATACCTCGCCATGACTAACTATGTTCTGACTTGTTGTATCATAGCTCTGCCCTTTTTTAACAAGTTTACTCGACCTTAAAGAACTTATTGATATGCAAAAGACGTAGGTGAACAATCGTGCACATTGTTTTGATTTTACTATTGCGTCAAGAGCCTATGACCTGAATCACTCAACTAACTGTTGATATTTGTATTTCTGGTAAATGGAAATTATAATTTGAATGTTTGATATAATAACTTTAGAATTCAATTACTTATTAATTAATTGGATTTATAGGATTGTTGAAGAACAAAGTTTCGTTCACGGTACATTGATTAATTTAATTGCCATAAATTGATTAAGAGTCAGTGTCCATCATGGCATATTATTTGTGCGCAATGATTGTAACCTCGAGGTCCTTGGGAAAACCAACAATCACGTCATTGATCTGCGATTGCGCATTGTAATATAAAAATTACACATCAATCAACGTGAATAAAAAAAAAATATAGATATAAAAATAATTTATACAAATTTTTATTGTATTATAAGTGTTAGAAATAATTATAGAGGTTATTGATTTATAATTAGTTATTTATTATAAAATATAATTTATTTTATTGTGCAGTTTTATTACATGTAAAAAAGTATATTTCATTAGAACCATTTGATAAAATTTAATTAAAAATTTTACAGGTTTTCTAAAGTGAAAATTAAATTATTATGAATAATTGTCGATCAAAGTGTATTAACACTAAATTGAATTTTAAAATTTCAGTCACGTATTCGATTATAAAATATATTTCTTTTACTTTTATATTTGTTCATGTAATCTGTGTGCTATAAGGATTTTCTTTTGCTCTGGCACATGGAATTACTTTTCTATCTTTAGTTTGAAAGTGTCGTGGGATTATCCGTGAATTCTCCAGACAATTCGATCGTCTCAACTGATGTTGAAAAATTTTCAGCCTCAGTTGAAACAATCATTTCCATTGTCTCAGTGGTATAATCAATAGTTGTCGGTTCTGCAGTTGAAGTAATTTCAACAGCTTCAAAAACTTTTTCTTCCACTTCGTGTTCTTGATTTACTTTTCCACAATGTGATCCATGTTTTTTTCCACGTTTATTATGTTTTCGTGATCTGTAAGGTCTTGAAGACACGCACAGTGATGAAATATCTACGTAAAAATATATTAATAACAATGTATTATTAAAAATTCAACAATGAAAAATTTTTTAGTAAACAAAAAAAAAAAAAAATCAGTTACGTCGTGATTTATTTCGATGTGGATCCAATCCATCTCTGTAAACACTTTCTAGTTCATCCAATCGTGATCGTATTTGCGTTATCACATCCAGCACTGCTTTATTGCAATCGGTGGGTCGACACAATGACGGAAGCACCCAAACAATGACAAGACCTAACAGTAGTACTGCCTTCATCATTTTTTCGTTTTATTTTTATTTACACTTGGAAAAATCTTGAACCTCCACGTATGACTTCCAGCTCTGAACTATTCTCTCGAGACACTGAAGGACCAAATTCACGTGAACTGGTATGTATAAAAGTTTTCCTATTTTTCAGGTACCAAATACCAAATGTTGCAGGTAAAAAAGGAAAAACCCATTAGACTGACGAGTTTCTATAACTGATATCTATCTTCATCCAATCTATGCAATCTCTCACTCTTCTAATGCTCAGCTGCATTGTATTTTGTATGATGCTTTCATATTTTTCTTGGAATATATATATTTTTTTTCTCAGTTAAACCACGATCAAAATAAAATAGCACTATTGTCATGAAGGAATAGAGGTAAAAGACAGATGTAAAATTATTCATAATGTGAACCCTGTCAGTATTTTTTTTTTAAATGAATTAAAAAATAAAATGACTCAAAAAATTTTCATACAATATTATTAAGTCATCTCTATGAATTGTTTTGCGTCTTCAACAAATCAATCATGTAATATTATTTTGTTTAAGAGTCTACATGAATTTAATCAATTGCTAAATAATATAAAAACTTTTACTAAACTCACTACTTTTAAGAAATTATTTAGAAACTATGTATTGTTCCAATTTAAAATTTGAATTTGTTATTTATATATTTATGTTTCTCTTTCTTGGATAAATTTTTTGCAAACCATGTATAGCACTTTGAAAAATAAATGAATATTATTTATATTTATTCAAAGTATAATATAAAATAAATTTAGAAATTATATATTTTTTCCAACTTAACTATGTAATAATTAAATGAACAACGAGAAAATTATAATTGCATTATTTGTCATTTATTCACACATTTTTTTCTTGAAACAATGAATCATCCAACGTTCTGATAGACTGATTATCGCGATCGGATTGAGAAATATAAGTAACAATAATATATATTTAAATGTCTTCAACATATATTTTAAACATAATGCGAGAAGGAAATATGATACAACATTATCGATTATATCGTTCAAACCAGGATACATTCACAGGCGTAAAAGCATCACATTATTTATTTCTCCATCATTTATCGTGAATAATTATGAGAAATAACCACTAGAAAATAAACAAATTAAATAAATTCCATTGAATTATCATATTTTATTCAATAAAATTATCATTGTCTATGAGGAAAAATTTTAAATTCATAATATAGTTTATTGAATGTGACCTCGTTAATGAAATATTGTTATATTCATTTCGATCAATTTCAATAACTACACAATGTCTTAATGATTAATATTAATATTTATATTACATAATTTTCCTATTTCGATAACCCGTAAGTGCGAACTCAATATAATTTTCCTCGTTCTTATCATATGTGTCATTACCTTGAACCAAAATAATTTGCTCTAAGCATCCAGCAATTATCTATGGCCCAAGTTATTAATAAAAATAATAAAGAGCCAAAACAGATGAGTAAGACAAAGTCAATATAAAATATTATTCGATATAAATGATACCCTATCATTTTTTTTCCAACGTCAACTGCGGTACATCCTCGAAACATCACGAGGATCATAAAGTGTAAGACTTGGTGGGAATAAAATGACGACGTTGATTGCTATATAAGATGAACGGTACGCAACGATACTTAGTTATTTCTTTTTTCAACTGCGACGTTGCAACACCAACTTAACTTATCTGTGAATACACAAGTTCTGCACATCTTTCCGCATATAATTTGTGCATTATCGATTTAATCGATTCAATATGGGTAGCAAAGTTATCATTTTTAGTGCAGTTCTCGTCCTCATGAGTTTCACAAACGTTCACGGTTCAAGACCTCGACGATCGGCAGAACGTAAGTTTCAAATTTTATATATAAATAAAATTATTTTATTTAGAATTGTAGAAAATTTAATTATTTACATAATTAAAAATTATTATTCATTGAGTTTTTTTTTTATTATTTGGAATCGAAATAATTTTTTTAAGTGCTTTTTAATAATAAATAATAATTTTTTCCGAAATTTTACAATTTTATGAGCTTTATTTTTCATAAAATTAATCGAATTTTACAACTCCAATAATTTATTTATGAAAAAATTGAGATTATATTATTTGTACAATTAATTTTTGTATGAATATAATTTCGAATCATTGAAAATTCAATAATATTGAAAAATTATCGGAGTTTAAAATTCAACTGGTTTTTATACTTTATTATAACTACAATATGTTTATTATATTTTCTTAGCATATCGCAATACCGCCTGAATAAATTTTAAACATGTGGTTTTCACAAATTCGTTCGACAAAGGCATATAAACATTCGCATAATTTCACATTTGCTACAGATTTATTTATATCATTTTCAATCGCCAGGAAAAAAAAATTACTAATAATTATATTCACGTATAAAATAATACATGCACATTTAAAATAATTCACCATCACATACGCGTACAATGCATGAATCACATAAAATATAAAACTCACGGAGAGAAAAAAGTCGAATTCTTGCATTTGTCAAAAAGGTGAACTGCAAATGTCTTTGATGGATATTATTCATGGTGACAATGTTGAATCGAGGATATGGAAACGCGCTGCACCACGGGAAATAAAAAAATCAACAAAATCTAATGAAGTAATTCCGGATATTAATACTAATCCGGCACCGCTTTATGACACACAGCCTAATGTCCCAAAGAATTCTGAGGAATTATTCGAACATGAAATTGGCACACCCATACCCGTGTATAAAAAACCACGTAAAACTGGATCCATTGGCACTAAAGCACCATCTAACACAAAAAGAGCTTATCCAAATGTAGTATTACCACGAAATCCTAAGCCTAACAATCGCCCTAATTCACCTGAGAATCCTGACGATGATAAATCCCAAAATGATCCAACTGATAATAAAAAAAAGTTGGAAAAACCGGTGGAAATGGATTGTGATAAAAGAAAAGAAGAAATAGTACCAGAAGAGTCTTTAGAGAATAAGAATGAACCCAAGAAAAAGGTTGATGATGAAAAGGAGGCGGAAGAAAATGAAGATGATGAAAAAGAGCCTGAGGAAAATACTGAAGATGAGGAGGAACCAGAAGAAAATGCTGAAGATGAGAAAGAGCCAGAAGAAGATATTGAAGATGAAAAAGAGCCGGAGGAAAATACTGAAGATGAGGAAGAACCAGAAGAAAATACTGAAAATGAAAAAGAGCCAGAAGAAAATACTGAAGATGAAAAAGAACCGGAAGATAATACCGAAGATGAAGAGGAACCAGAAAAAAATACTGAAGATGAAAAAGAGCCAGAAGAAAATATTGAAGATGAGAAAGAATCAGAAGAAGATAATGGAGATGAAAAAGAACCGAAATTAAATACTGAAGATGAAAAAAAACCGGAGGAAAATACTGAAAATGAGGAAGAACCAGAAAAAAATATTGAAGACAAAAATAAACCTGAAGAATCTACAGAAGATGAGGAAAAACCAGTAGAACTGAACAAAAATATCGAAGACGAGATACCAAGACGCCCCAAGCTTCCAGCAGAGTCCAAAAGTCCACGGAAACCCAGCTCTTTCCCTAAACTTCCCCGCCCTACACCAAGACGTCCCAAAAAACCTCCTCCACCTTTTCCCGGAGACCTACCCACTTCAACATCGAAAAAATCCCAAAAAGATTCACCAATAACATACATACGTCCGTTTAGAAAATTAACGACGCCACAGCCATCAACAACTGAAAATCCTGAATCTGATGATGAAAAACCTGACGATGAAGTTGATAATAGTGATGAAAATCCAACTCCTCCACCAACTCAAACGCCAAAACGAAAATCTGGAACGAAAAATCTTCCTAAAGCTTCTGGAAGACCACGAGGTAATATTACACCTGTCAAGACAACGAATAAAAACAATAAAGCAACTAAACCACCTCCAGTAAATTGTAACGAATCTCTTCCTGAAAGTGATTCAAATGATTCTGATGATGTTGAATCGTACAACAGCTCTGAAACTGAAAAAACACCTGACGATAATTCCAACAATGATTCCGAAGAAATTCCTATCACCACCACAGCAAGACCAAGAAGTGGAGTGAAAACACGGCCAAGAAATCCTACCAAACAACGACCAATAAAACGTCCAAGCGAACCCAAAAATTCTCCATCTTATACAACTAACAATGAAAATTCAAATACAACTCCTAATGCAGACGAAACTTTCGATTTAACTTCAAGGATCGATGATACCAATCCAGATACACAGCAACCAGAAAATACCGAAGATACTCCAATAACTCCATCCGAATCTTCAAAACGTCCACAAAATCCAAAACCAATTTCACCACCTGATGACACATATAGAAACAATCCATTTTTATTTCCACCCTTTGACAGTAGTTTCATCAACGGTTTTTCATCAACGGGCACTACTAACGGTGGTGCAAGCGCCACTGCAAGTGCGTCATCCAATACAGGAGTTCCTGCTTGGAGTCCTTGGCCAAACTTTTTCCCAAACAGATTTAACAGCCCTCCCATGATGTCTCCACCAATGTTCTCCAATAATCCATTTATTAATATCCCTAATTCTCCCGATGATCAACAAAGATCTGATTCACCATCTACACCTGATTCATCAACTAATAACAATGACCCTACGGAAAATCAACCTAACAAGAATAATCCCCAATCTTCATCTTCCTCCCAACTGGAACCCAAAGGATATACTCCAATTATCAGTATCTCTGGATCATTTGACCCCAATGAACATTCAGTATCTTCTCGTTCTTCATTTCCTTCATCTGATCCCAGCTCTGATTCTCCAAATGATCATGACTCACAAATAAATTTTAATGCACCGAGCCACGGTCCTATGGGTGATCCAAATTTCAATCCTTTCTCCGGCCAAATGCCAGACCAGATTAATCCAAATTCATACAATGGATATCCATCAACAGCGGGTGGATTTGCTAGCGCCAGTAGCTTTTCAAGTGCAGGAGCTGGAGGAATGGGATCCAGTTTATCCTCATCCATGTACGATGGTGAATCTTATCCCAGAAATTACAATAATAATGGCGGATTTCCTGCTGATAGCGAAGGTACGCTCGAGAACAAAGTTGAAGCAACTTCACTCATGATGATGAAATAAAGGAAAGGACATTGAGGATGTGTGTGGGCGTTATGAAATAATAAATAACAGAAGATTTATATGCACGTATAAATAAAAATTAGAATAGCTAATCGTCTTGATGCATGTAATTTTAATCCGTCAACAAATGAAGAAATTAATTAGAATTATATTGTGATAATTAAACGATTTATGATTAAATTGCATGCTATAATATTAATAGTATGTAAAGTGTTAACAGATTGTGACTAAGGTAATGAGAAACGGAGAGAAAATACCGTAATGAATTGATGGATAAAAAACAGGTTCCTATCTACATCCGCTTTTAAATTGTGCATGAGAGTGTATAAAATATAATTGAATGGCTAATGAAATTGAATGTTAAATATATTTATTTTTATGTCTGGCAATCGCATGTAATTTAAAGTATCAGATTAATTTAATTAATTTTTTTTTATCAATAGCACAAATTGGGTCGAATTCTTTTTCAAATCCAAACTGGGTGAATGATCAAATCAATTCTATTCAAAAACAGATCCAGGATCAGCAAAGACAATTCCAACAATCGTAAGTTAACAATTCAGTGAAAGATGAAAAAATTTTTTTTGTCACTTTTGTTTTTTTTTTGTATTTAATATTTTGTTGTCGCAGTCTTTGTTTTTTTACAATTATTTACATAATTTCTGGTGTTGGTATTATTCGTTATTGTGCTTTTCTTTTTTTTTTCTTTTGTTTTTTCATTACAATTTAAAAGTTTTGGATTCCCGTCTCGTGGAAACTTTGGCGGTGAGGCGGAGTCACAACAGTTTGGCTTCCCCAGTGATTCTTTTGGATATCAACAGCCTCAACAGCCACAAGAGCAATATCCAAGTTTCCCTTCATTCAGTAACGATCCATTTCAGAGGTGATGGTTTGCAAAAAAAATAAAAAATAAAAAAATTCATGTGCTTATTTGCTTAATTGATTCGTAAACTATTGATAAAAAAAATTATTTTTATTGATTAAAATTATTTCTTATTTTCATGAAGTTCTGGTTTCGGTAATTTCGGAGGTAACCCTGGTTTTGCTGGCTACAATGGACCATCTCAAGGACTAGGTCAACCCGGAGCATTTGGACAGGTAAAAAATATCCCATATAAAAAATATTCAATAAAAATATACAGTGGAAAAAAAATTTAATTATAAAAATTCTACCAATATTTTAGAGTTACGGATTTGCTAGTGCTGGCGCTGGTCAACCAGGATCATTTGGACAAGTAAATATTCTCCATGTCAAAAATACTAATTAAAATTACGCAGTGAGAAAAAATATATAATATATATTTGTTGATTTTTTAGGGTATTCCTAGTTTCCAATCACGATTCCCTGATATATCTCCATCAGGCGGTAGTGGAACCATCGGTTCATTCTCCAGCTCCAAAATGGTCACTGAAATTGGACCTGATGGCAAACCTGTAACACATGAAGTGATCACTACTGGAACCACTAAGGATGGAAAAACTTCTGTGAGAACTTACAAAAGTTCATAGAATTCTCTCCATTTTTTCTTTAGTCTTATTAAACAATGTTTACGGATTTAAATGAATATATATTCACCAGCTAATTATGAGTTGAAAATAATAATCAAATGCACCGTATGATACACATAAATATTAACATTTAAAGTATCAAATTAATAAATAAATAAACACACTGAATTTATTTTTCATTTCCTCTATCAAATATTTATCTGTAAATTTATGTAAATATTACAAATAATAATCTTTGTTTATCATTGAGGAAATAATAAATATAATAAATAATCATTATGAAATAATATATTTCAATGGATTTCATTTTTTTATTCATGATCGTACTGATAAACAATTATTTAAAATATAGGAATAAAAATAAATATAATTATTCGGATGTTGTTCTGCTCAATGGTGCTTTGATTTTATCATCCACTGTATCGCTACCAGTCAACCAACGATTTTGTTCTCGTCCTTGAAGCTCATCACCATGACGAAAATAATTATTTTTCGGTATTCCAAACGAGGACTGAAAAAAATTCGGACCATATCTATTTATCTGCGAATAAACAAAGAATAATTCACATTCAAATTTTATTTTAATCAAATTAGTTATAATGAAACATATTATTGTAATATTAATACCTGAGGCGGGCTGTTGTAATTAATATTCGGATAATTAACATGATTTATTTCATCATTGGATGAAACACCTCGAACACCATCGATAATAGGAATATCATTAATTTTAATATCATTAATTTGGGTAATTATACTTAATTGCAATGTTGTCACTATATTTTTATTTTTATCTTTTATTGTTGAAATAACCACATCACATAATCCATTCTCACATCTATTATTATTTGCCGACGTAATTAGCGACTCATTGCCATTGACAAAAATACAAATGTTATTAACAATCGTCGAAGATGATGGATTGTATCTCTGAAAATAATTTTGTTTTTTTCCTTTTAATTTACTTTATTATATTATTTGTATTAACTATTTTACAAGTTGTATTATATATTGATGCGCACTCGGAATTTTACTTTAAGCCACACGACAAGATTTTACGAATGTATTTATGGCTTGCTTCACATAGCGCTACCCTATAAATCCATAACGACTTGAAGCACTTTTACGAGCGTTCCTGCCTAAAAATCTATTTTGAATTCGCTCGTCGTGAGACAGGTCGTTTCGCTGAACGATTGCGGTAGTGCAATAAATTTATGTGTGCTAGTGGTAGAGTATTCATACCGCGGTTTGTATTTAACGACTATCCAGCCCAGATTCTTTATGTGATATATATTTTTCCCCCCTTTCTTTTCACTTCCAATGAAGAAAAACACATATGTAGCACGTAAGAAATGAAAATAAAATGGGAATAAAAATATTATCAATAAACTTACTGATTCAAAATTGCCTTGACTTCTTTTTGGTTTTGCAAATACTCGTTCTCTAAATGTCAATTCATCATTTCGATAATCAGACAATTGTTTAATATTCTTCACCGATGGATTATTAATAATTGCAATCGAATCACCATTGCCCTTTATTAATTCCGAATTTTCATTTGAATCAAGATCAATTTTATCCGACACAAAAATTTCTCCATTATAACTCCCAACAAAACAAATCAATTCAAATAACAAAAAATATTCAATCATCATATTACAATGAGTCTCAACAAATAAATCGTGTATCTATTTCCAAGACATCAAATAACACAAAGGATTTTTCGTTATCACAATTCATATAATAATATTTTCCTTGCACGACACTTAAAGAAAATAAAGTAGGGATAATGATTTTCGGATGTACACAAACAAATAACAATAATAACAAAAAAAAAAAATTACATGATCCAACGTCGTGTGTGGTAATAACAACATTAAATAATAAATAAACTCAAACACGTATGTACAATAAAAAAAAAGAATCCTCAGAAATTAATTGCTTCGTAGAAACTAAAATTAAGCTACTGATTGTCCTGCAATATTTTTTTTTCTTCCTATCCCTAATTAATTATGCTTAAAGAGATCATAAATTATTAAGTATCCAAGACGTATCTATCCTAGAATTAAATCACATATACATACACATAGACGTGTATAGTAGATAAAATTTGGCTCTTTGGCAAGCTACTCACATAACTAACTCCTCGTAAATGGTCTGGCGACTGTGTATGTACAAAAGGGCGATCGTGAATGACATTATTGTGCTTGGCCCTCGACTGTAATGAACCTATATGTATACATATACAGTGTGTATATATAAGATATATACATATAATTGTATGAACGCGTGCATGAAAGGACGAGAGGGTGAGATATGTAGTCCCATAAGTCTTTTACAAGCTGCAAATTGCACCCTATGAACTTGCTGCTCTTGTGATTGCTGTACGTGAGTACATAGATACAGTGTAGACTTAAAGCAAATTTCATATACTGTCGCTTAACCTTAACGTTTGACTAAGGCACCGAATAAACAAAGGGTTGTCATGCACATTATATTATACTTGGATATAGTCCATTAAAATTCATTAAAACGCCACCTTTTTAAATACATTTCTCTTAATAACATTTTTCAAAACAATTCAATTGATAAAGTCTAAAATGTAAATTAAAAAATTATTATTTCAATATAAATAATATTTATTTATCATATTTTATTATTTTTTATTACTGATGAAGGGTTGAAATTGGCTATAGTTCATTGAAATTCATCAAATCACACCCTTTCAAAATAAATTTTCATTAATAAAATTTTTAAAATCAATTCAGTTGATAAAGTTTGAATAGTAAATTAAAAAATTATTATTCCAATATTATTGATATTTATTTATTATATTTTATTATTTTTCTACCACTGATGAAGGGTTGAAATTGACTATAGTCCATTAAAATTCATTAAAACTCCACCTTTTATAATAAATTTTCATTAATAAAATTTTTAAAATCAATTCAGTTGATAAAGTTTGAATAGTAAATTAAAAAATTATTATTCCAATATTATTGATATTTATTTATTATATTTTATTATTTTTCTACTATTGATGAAGGGTTGAAATTGACTATAGTCCATTAAAATTCATTAAAACTCCACCTTTTATAATAAATTTCTCTTAATAACATTTTCAAAATTAATTCACTTGATAAAATTTAAAACGTAAATTAAAAATATATTATTTCAATATAAATAATATTTGAAGGGTTGGAATTGCTGGTTTGTGATGTAAAATTCATCTCGACACTTATCTCTCTACTCACGAGCATATTATATACATTTATATACACTGTCCTCCTTCATTGTGATATCCTACGGTGCAGGAAACAAATGTGCAATTAAAAGAGTGCGAGATGAATGTGTAAGTATTTAATACAATATAAGAGAAAAGAAGATAAATATATCGCGTGTGTGTGTATGCGTGGTAAGCTACAGTATATCTCAATGACGTTACATAAAATGCATCACGTAAATTGGCGCGAAGTAAATTGTCTGTCAGTTATACATACAAATACATATAAAATACGAGCTCTGTATGCATACATACATAAACATATTTATATCCATAGAAAATTATTCACTTTGTTTGCGCCTTAAGCATTATAAATTTTTCAACCCACTGCACAATAAATATGAACCCCATCATCATGCAAAAATAAAAAAGACTATTATTATTTATTTTCTATTCTCATTTATTCATTTTTCTTTTTTTTTTTTTTTTAATAAAATAAATTTATAATAATCATTTAAATTAATTCATGATTTTTTACACGACTACCAACACCGATCTATTATTCCAAAACATCACCACATTTTCCGTAATACATTTCCCGCTATTATCGCTGGTATTAAAGTTCGCGACGACGTTGAAAATAAATGTGAACAACTAATGTCCCATGACTAATCGATCACTGAACATTGTTAGCAATGGAATGAAGAGACAAGGGAGATGATGAGGGGAAAGGAAGAGTAACGTTCCAGGATACAATTACCCATCGGATGTAGTCGAAGATCGACTGACTCTATATATGTATGCACCTATACATTTATAGATATATATACCGCAAAGCCTTTATAGGGCTGCGCAAATGGTTTCTGTTCGTTGTATCAACCGGAAAATCACTGGGATCCGTTTCCTTGTATATTTATCATTCAAACATACAATTGGAATCGATTGTGTATTACTGATGTGTATATACCAAATACCGCGAAAATTTTGCTACTGGAAAATTGGTCAAAATTCTACTGATGAATTAAATCACATGAAAAATCAAATTATAAAATGATGATTTGTTACTTTAAATCATTATGTGGTTTTTTTAATATAATTTATAAATGTTATTTTGATGTCTGTGAATAATAATGAATATATGTGGGTGAGATACGATGTTTCAAGTAGCGAATATATATTTTTATTTTTTTTTTAATACAGATGTTACTTATTTATATTTAATTATTTTCAAACCATTTGTCATTTTAAACAAGATGTGTGCAACATCTTCTTGGAGGTCTCCCATTAATATTGTCACCCTCTGATGGTACATATGCCTTGCCACATGTATACGAATTACAGGACTCGGTGAATACATGACGTATCTTATCGTTTGACGTATTATTTTTGGGTGAAATATTAAAAAAATTAAAAGCATGAATTTTAAGTTTTATATTTTTTTATTTTGTTCATGCATGTAAGTGCGCAAATGTTTATTTCATTATATTCGTTTATTCACGGGTGTTATGGGGATGAATAATTCTACAACAAGCGTATTGGGTGGCCGGAAATAACTCGTTCAGCATCGTTGTGCGTGTGTGTGTGTGTGTCTCGCGGAGTATATAGAAGCCTCCGGAGAAAATTGCAGAGATTTATGTCTTCCACCAGTTCGTTTTTGGCTCACCGGATGGATAGTACACAAAATAAAAACGACGAATGATATGGAAAAAAAAAGAATTTATATAAACATATATGTATATAAAATAAAATGTTAAAAAAAAATTTAACTGACGGAGGAAAAAAAAGGAGCAAGTAAAAAAAATTTTTTTTTGCACAATGAAATAAAATTTATTTTACTTATACATTTCACATATATATATTTATTTATTTATATATTTGTATATATATCTGTTCAATATTTACAGTCTTGGAAGTTTGGTTTTGGAACCCTATATACTTAATGTTTATTTATTTCTATAATGGTTTAGATTGTATATACAAAAATACAAAAAATTGGCACATTGGATAAATTCTACAGTGGCAAATGAATTATTTTTAATTTTGTTTTCATTATTTTTTTTTTTTTTTTCTATCGTATGATATAATTTTTTTATTTTTTCATTACGAAAAAATTATTTACCTGTTTGATTATTCATATTTTTTATATAATTTGATCGAAATATAATTATTTCTTTCTACATGTTTACATCTTGGCAGTGGGCAATTTTTTACGAATAATTAAAAATTAATCAATGCATCAATTACTTAAAGCACAAAGCTAATTGTTTGCTTTCATTGTCGTAATATTTTAATAACTATATTGAACACTGAGGTCAACTTTTTTTAATAATTAAATAATTTAACACTATCTATAATTAATATTTAACACAAGCGAATATTTTGTTTTTCTCATAAAGCGGAACAACAATTTTTTTTTTCTCTATTTTTCATTCTGCTGGAAAAATATACATACTCGCAATTATTATCTATACAATAATAAAATATACACAGTCAATTTCCCCTGGTGAAATTATCACACAAAAGAGAAATTGTTTAAGCAAAATCAGTCGAAGTAAAATATTAACTTTGACACGTTTATAACAGTCTTTTTATACACAATAGAGAGTCTACATCTACGCGATGTGGACAAGAATCGAGAAGAAAAGTATGAAAAAAAAATAATAATAATAAAAAATAAAACGTTAAAATAAAACAAATACACAATGTATTTAAATGCTCAAACATATCTAGTTAGTTGAGTGTGAAACTCCTGGAGGCAAACAATGAGTTGACTGAATGTTGGTCTCTCGTCGGCTGACATGGCCCAACAATAAGCCATAACTGCAAACAACTCGTCAGGACAATTTATCGGTTGTGCCAGTCTGTAACCGTCTCTTAAGTACGAGGCCATTTCAAATGGATCCACTTCAACGTATGGCTGTTGTGCCAGTGTCGTCAATTCCCACAGCAAAACGCCAAAGGCCCACTGTAAATACAAATAATAAAATAAAAAAAAAAAATTAAATGAAATAGAAATAAAAAATATTAACACTTCATATGCGACACAATACCATTGAATTCTTTCTTGAAATATTTCCTTTATTTATTTATTCATTTATTTATTGATATTTTTTTATTTCATTCTCTTTTTCTTCTCGAAATATATTTTATAAAAATCTTTATTTATTACTCACCACGTCTGATGCAGTTGTGAATGTTTTACTGAGTAAGCTTTCTATTGCCAACCATTTTATTGGCCGATTCTCGTTATCGCCCAGACAATGATAATCTTGTGGGAAAAGATCACGTGCCAATGCATTGTCAGTAATTTGCACTCTCAGGTCATCGTCCACCCTAGCAAAAAATAAAAAATTATAAATAAATAACCAAGTGATTGAATAATAATTTTAACAGTAACATAAAAAAAAAAAAATTAATTCCACCAATAATTTTTGATGAAATTATAAACTGTAATTTTGTAAATCAATTTAAAAAAAATGATTTAATTATAAGAAGAAAAAAAAATACTGACGTTTTATATTCATTATATCTGACAATGGAATTTAATCGCCAACACCGAACGTTTTGCTTGAATAAATATAAGCACAAGCAGCTTTAAAAGATTGACGTGCATGGTTATTTTATCCGTTACAACGTCGAGCGAGCCCCTAATTATGGAGGCGTATCTCGAGGCGTGTTCTCAAGTACATATTGGCGTGTCGGTTAAATCAACAGAATATGAAATTGAATCGATAACAAGACAACGCGATTCCATCAGAAATTTAATAATTCAATCGGTTTTAATTAAACAAAAAATAATTACAAAGGAATTAAAATTAAACAAAAAGAAAAAAAAAATATATACTTACACACAATTCCTGGCAGCAAGATCCCTATGTACAAGTCGCTTTCTATGCAAGTATTGCACACCTTTGGCAGCTTGAAGTGCCATCTCAACCACTTCCTGTGTTGTAAGAGCTCTTGGTGGACCTTCGCTGCTCAACTTGCATCGCAACAAAAACCTCTTCATATTTCTGTAACCTGTATGCGGATAAAGAAGAAATGGTGCACTTCTATCCTCAATCGAGACACCAAGCACTGGTAAAAGGGCTGCATGACTCAAGCCATAAAGTGCCAAACCCTCTCGAAGAAGTAAAGCAACCTGTAAAAAAAAATTTCGCAAAATAAAATCAAACAGAACTAAATTTTGTTGAATTCATCTATGTACACGTGTGTTACGAAAAAGTTTGATGATGTCTTGATGACTCACCTGGGACTGAGAAGCATGTTCAGCAGCAGTCTTAACTAAAACTTCTCTTGGCGTTGTCGCACCCTCCTCATGATAACTTCCTCGGTATACACGACCAAAAGTTCCTTCCATCTCAATACTAAGAAGTCGTACACGACACCTAAAGCGCAAAGAAAAAGAAAAAAAAAACTCCACGTCAAACATTATAATCATCAAGCATTTTTTTTTATTGCTTCTTTGACATATTTATATAAATATAACACACGTATTGCATAAATCAAAGTGAACTAGCTCGACAGAATTCCAAAAATTAGTAACAACGCCCAAAGAATTTTATATACCAACTCCAATGGAGTGTTAGTTTATACATGATGTCCCCAACGAGAACGTAACGCGCCCGTTTCATCAATCTTCATTACTCATGACACACGCGTTCACACGCCTGTGTGTGTGTAAGTGTGAGTGTGTGTGCTACGGTTTCAATTCAAATGCTACTGGTTGTTATGTCACTCGAGAGTGCGTTGATATAGTCAAAAGGGCGGTTCCATGTGATTTAAAAAATGAAATAGAATAAACGAAAAGAAAATAAAAGTGAAATGCTAAAAAATATCTTTACTAATACAGAAAATAGTCACAAGTGGTGTTTGAATTTAATGCATGTGAAAGCACGGATTTAAAGTGTCATCTATATAAGCGTCTAGTTGAGCCGTGTGAACTTTTATTTTCGTATACATCAAGTTATCCACTTGAGCACGCGCATGCATTTATTGATTGATTACAAACAATGATAAAATGAAGATTGAGCCTTGGTTATATGTACATATACATATACATATATGCAATGAATATTATATCGAAGGAGAACAAACTTTTGTATATAAACTACGTGACTTCTTGACTATCACTTGAGCCGTTTTCAGTATCAGAAAATTTTTTTTTTTTTTTTTTTCATTCTACCATCATTGCTCACCTCCCACCCCCAACTGACGTCCACTCGACCCAGAATCTATTGTTGGCTCAAGATCAAAGAACGCTTTTATTTTACCACCCGGTAGCTACGACATTTTTTTACCTCCGTTTCCACTTTTTCTTTCTCCTTTTTGTATTGTTCTATTTTTTTGCTCTCTCATTTTACTTTTATTATTTTTTTTCCCCTTCATTTTCGCATGGGAACGTCGTCGAATGGTGAATGGATTTTATACAGCAATGAGACATCGCGTCTATTATTATATACCTTTGAACAGTTATTTCCTGTATTCTTTCGTGCAACTCGCGACTAGGTCGATCGTCAAGTCGTCTGTAACTCGTGGCAGAAGCGCTTGAGGGTGGTGGTGGTGTTTCCGGTGACAGGAAGGTTTGTGCTGGTCCAATTCCTGTACCTCTTTCAACACTACATGCTGAACTCAATCCCCTTGATTCTCTGTAAACACAAATTCATTTATATTGGACAATAAACAAATAATGTCATCAAAAAAAGAAAAATAGAAAATATAAAATAATTATTTTTATTTAATATTATTGTAAATTGACTTACTGCAATGGATCCCGGTGTCGTCGTGCTTTTTTATCACGGACATAGTATGCAGCAACGAGTACAAAAATTGCTGCAATAAATGCACAAGCGCATCCAATTGCTGCGTAAAATATTTGACCACCTGATGTTGAACCAGAAGCAGCAACAAGTACCTCCTCTGGACCAGGATATCCACTTTTTTCTTTTAGACAAATTTTCTTTCGTCTCACCTCTAATGATGTGGTATTACGTCGATTTTGTGCGACATTAATTCGAAGCGATAAATCAATTTCTGCATCATATGGTCCACAATGAAGTGCCAATGCCCATGTTTGTAATCCACCTACAGGAATTTCACCTGCTTGTGAAATATTTAATGAACTACTCAGTGCTGATGGATTACTGATGTCCACTGACATTGTATAGGGCAACTGAAAATATAAATGAAAATAAAAATAAATAAAATACCTACGTAAATAAATTAACGATCAATGTGAAAAATAAAAATAAAATAGAATACTTCGTAGAAGATATTTATAATCATTGACGGTGGAATTAACTGGGGGAATTTTTTTTTAAGCATAATTATAGGTATGTATAAATACTAAAGAAAATAAATCGAACGCAAATACAGCGTGGAAATGTGAGTGAATAAGAAAACAAAAATAAAAGAAGCAAGTAAATTGCTCATTTTAGCGTTCAGAACGAACTAAATTCCCTGTCTCCCTATTTTTTTTTTTTTTTTTCCTATCATTGCTGCTCTACTGCTTCCTATAATCTCAAACGTGGCACTTGGTTTCTGGTTATTCGTGGAAGACAATTTTCGCTGATTGCTCCCGAGCCACAAGCTCATTTATGTATAGATATATCTAAATGTTACAACTACTGCTGATCGACTGCAAATCTTTCGCTCTTTCATTTATTTATTTTTCTCGTCGTATTTTCCATTTTTTTTTTTTTATTATTTCTCTGCATCAATGAGTTTTACGATTGGTACAGGGACAATCTATAAATGGCACGATTATAATCGAAATCACGATGAGAATACATGCAATAAAATAACAGATAAAAAAAAAAAGAAGCAAAAGCCATATAAATGTTGACCAAATACCAGATAAATAAATTTATAATAATAAATAAAAATATAATAAAATAAATTTCAACTCATTTGTAACATATTACAAAATACTCTGATCCTTTTTGCTACATACACGCGATGGCAAAAAAAAAAAAAATACACAATGCGAACGAGAGAACAATTTGTCAGAGAATGAAACAAAAAAAAAATCCTCTTTTTTTTTCTCCTCCAACATCTTTTATTTATTCATTTATTTATTTATATACACATATAAATTTTGTGTATTGCAATTGATTCGCACGCCTGTCTTCACATAAACACACACACACACACACACACATACATATACCCAAACATTGTATTTATCCAGCTATTCTCTTTCTATAATACACCAAAAGATGCAGCGGGTCCAGTTTGACAGACAGCTCGATTCGTTTAATGCGACTTGTGCTCGTATATGTGCGCTAAAAGGAATATATACACACACAGATGTGAAACGACTTGGTTTTGTCACGAGGTGACGGATGTCACGGCACGGGCCGTCACTCTTTTTTACCTCAACTGTCCATGTGTATATGTATTTAACCATTTCTCTCTTCTCGCTTCGATATATGTCTCTCGTATCCTTCGCCTCACACAACATGAATGGATCGCGGTCTCGCTTCCACACAACATTCAGACATTAACAAACTATGTATAAATATATACCTATACACAGTAAGGATAAACGAGAGTTGGAAAGGATAAAAGAAGTGGCCTGACCACTTTGTCGTTATACTCAGAGGACCCAGCTCTTTTGCCACGCACGTTTCTACGCGTGCGTTGATAGCTGGACGAGTCAATCCGACACCATGTCACATACTTGGCAAGTCACTTTTGCTCACTTAACCACCATCATCATTTCTCTTCTATACCCATTCTTCCAATACTTAATTGACATTATGCAACATGATATTTCACATGTATGCTCGATGTTTATATAATATGTCTTGTACATTATTTAATTGCGGTAAATATATTCAATGATGAAATGGCATTTATATTTATTATACTAAAGTAAATAAATAAATATTTTTTAATAGGATGTTGAGGCATTTAAAGTTTGTAATAAAATTAATTGAACTAACCACTCATTTGTCTTTATAAATTTATTGAACTTTAATCTCAAATTGTGGAATATTAAATACATAATATAATTTTTAAATATTATAAATTGGAGTAGAGTGTAGTGGTAATTTTAATACAAGTTTATATTTATTCATTTATTTTTTATTATTTGGGTTTATTGTTTTTTTTTTGTACGAAATATTCCAAAGTATTTTATTGAGATGTTTAAAACGGGGGTAGATGAGGAGAGAATGACCATAAGCTATTCGACCTCAGTGAGGATATGCCTCGGTAACTTCAAGCTCGAAAGTATTATCTTTATGTATATGAGAAGAAGAAAAATAATAATATATAAATGCGGTAAAGGAGAAAAAGAAATACAAAGTCAGACCCGCGAGTATCGAATGACTTTGGTGACCAGTCATGCTTGAAGCAAATGTAGCGCAAGGGCCATCAGTATATTTTCTTTCCTGTTACATTGATAATATATTCAAGCTGGTAACGAGAGGTGTGCTCGTATAAGCGTAACGATGCGATCAGTTTACATTTGAATCAAAACTTTATGTTTCAGTATGGATATAACGATATATTATTAAAATGAATATTTTAAATTTCAATATTATATTACTGAATTGATGAGCCGGGGGAATAGAGTGTGAGAAAAAAATCTTAAAATAAATACGCAATGAGCAAGAGTATAAATATCTTGTGATTTATAAAGGAAATAAAAAAAAATAATCGAATGAAATAAATTATATATAAATATTTAGTTTTATTTTTAACTTACTGGTCTTCCAGCGAGATTCTCCCACGTAAAATGAAGTTTGTGAACTTGTGCTGGCACGGGTACAACAAACTTGATGGCATATTCATTAATAACTCCCTCTCTTACGTAAAAAAGCTCAGCTTGTAAACCTGTAACATAAAAAATAAAAAACACATTAAATATATTTATGTACATATTTTTTTTTTCAATTCACAAGTGTGTTGTTAAATATTATTTGTCATTTATTCGATGAGAGTTGGCGATAATTTTTGTGGTTGAATAAAATAAAAAATGAAAATAATAAAAAATAAAAGTTATAATAAAAAACAATATCAACGATCGCTTTTATCGCTTTACTCGTGACGTTATTTATTTCACAAACGTGTTGGGGCGAGCGTGCAACCAGTGTGAAGAAAACAACGAGAGAAAAATAAGATGAAAGAAGAAAAAGAAGAAGAAAAAAAAAAAGCGTGCGAGAGAAGGCTTTCCTGGTATCTGAAGGCGGTTCTCGATTACTTGTCGGCGATAACGACATCAAAACAAGCAAGCAAAAGAGTTGTGAGATAGATATAAAGAGGGAGTAGAGAATGAGAGAATGAGGTTAAAGTGAGGTGGACGCGAAAGATTCGTGACCGCTGGGTATATTGTTCGAACGATATCACGCGGTTAAAGGCATTCTTATATTTACCAAGCGTCCAGTAGGAAGACCATGTGCACCACATACATCTGTATATATACTTTATGTATACATTATACACGTGTATTTGTATTTGTGTGAGATGAAGGAGCGACGGAAATACAGGTTTTTGTATCGGATATCGCGTGCAGTACAAGAGAACAAGAGGATGCGAGCGTGACTCACTTCTACCCTCTATTTATTTTTATATATTTTAACACTCATTCTATTCTACTGATAGTAGTATATCCACATTGTCTCTCTAGAATGATTATTTCAATCTCAATTTCACGTCTCCCGTCAATATCAATGAAACATTCAATTGAATTTTTTAGTCTAGAGTAATAAAAAAAATTGATAACAAATTTTTATTCTATACATTTGTAAATAAAAAACTTCCCCACGTTTATTGAATAAAAAAAAAAACAGCAAGAATTGCTATCGAAATACTATGAAAAAAAATATAAAAAAAAAATCTATTCAGGAATTTTATTGTAAAGTTGAAAAAGTGCATTTGTAATTTAATCGCAATGTGATTGAGAGTGTTTTATCCGTATTCACTTTATTTCTATCTATATATTTTTGAAATGTATATAGTGTATATGTATCGATAATAAAATGTGCAAATTCTCATCGAAGAGATGGTCGCGTAAAAGGGAAGCTGAAGTGGTAGAGCAGGGTGGAAACACAAGTCCATTGTCGGTCTCGCGTGCGCGGAGAAAATCGGCTTTGTTCATTGTTCGAACGCGTGGGTGCACGTCGGTGCGCGTTTATCTATATTCTACATACAAGTTTACTCCTCTCTCATCCTCCACCCTCATATTCCCTTCGGTCGCAAAGTTAAATTAGGTTTGCGTCAAGAGCGCGCTCGAGTGTGCACAATATACTGTCTCTTTCGTTATACATTCTCGTGCAATTCATATGTGTTTATAATTATATTTATATATAAACGTCATCTTTACCATAGATTTTTATAGACATGATACACTACTGAGATGAACGGAGAAAAAACACGATGAAAGGCTTCTGTTATACACTCAACATATTATAAAAGCAATCCACTCACTTGGATTAAATAGATAATAAAAAAAAAAAAATTATATTGGAAGTATATATAATATCTAAAAATAAAATACAAACTAGAGCGAAGAAACAATTTTTTTTCATCCATGAGAATTTATTTTTAAACTCACTATTAATAATAAATAAAAAAAAATTCTAATCATAATAAATGAATAACGAAAATAATATTATTGCAATTTATACAAGAAGAAAGAACACCTTGAGGTAAATTTATATATACAGGGGTTGAATTTTTTTCCTTCCCCCTAGAGACCACGTGTTTGACAGGTGTGTTTAGTTTTTTTTTTTTCGACGAAAAGTCCTATACGTGCCACAGCCACGTGAAATACAACCTTTTTCTTATATCCACGATCTTTTGGCAAAATAATTCTATACACTATATTTCTTGTCTCATTCTTCTCCCCCCATAAATATATATATATGTAAGTTCCTCGGGGTATTCGGAAGCCAATGTTGTCGTTGATCCCACAGGTAGAAAATAAAAGAAGAGCCAGAATAAAAGGAATCGTCGATCGGCAGTTAAAAATACACGACTTCGTATATGCATATACTCTCGTGACTAAAACTTGCCTCTATAGACTTCTCTGAGTTATCGTGAATATAAACTATCGTAAAATAATTTTATTTCCTTCACTATCATCATAAATTCAATAGCAATTTTATCCATGTTAAAAATATTAATGTACATACATCATTATAACCATGTAATATTTAATATTCATGTTTATAATAAATTTTTATCGTTGCTGTAATGATTTTATGCTCACTACTTTATTACATTTATTCAAAATTATTTATCATCATATTTTACAGCTCATTCTAAAGTCAAGAAATAATTTTAATCAATAATAATTATTACAAAAAAAAATAAATAAATAAATAAATTTTATTATATATTTATATTATTATTAATGTGTGTACGTACGTGGTACACATAAATAACTGATGAAAGAAAATATAATAAATATAAATGGTTTGTCAAACATTTTGGGTAACTGTGCAAATACATATATATATACATATATATAGTATCTATAAATATCTCTTTATATATAATCACGTGATTCGCAACGGAGAGATACAATCTCTCGTAACCCCGCGCCAATAAGTCTCTTTCGTGTACCTGCCGTCGAGTGTTCGGGAGCCGTAGATCCTGGGAGGGCAAAAGGGTCGCGAAAAAAGGAAAAAAAAAAACTGAAGAGACAGAAAGACCAAGGGGCAAAATAAATACCCACTGGTCAGATCTCTCCCTTGTTCACTGTATATTCGTGTGTATATATATATATTTTTTTTTTTTTTTTCGAACGATGCTTCGTGCGGTTCCGGTTGTGTGTTACATTGGCTTAAAGTATCCGATAGTACGGTTAACGAGGCACGAGAAGATTTTTAAATCACCTCCAAAACAATACCCAACTCTCAGCATCTTCAGGACAATCCTGTGTGTGTGTGTGTGGCTTTCATTCTGTGTTTGTGCTTGCTTGAACGTGTGCGCATTGCAAGTATCTGATAAAGTTTATATACTACGTAGACACGACTGTCTTTTGCTATACACAATAATCTCTCACGATTTTTCATTATTTTCTTTATCCATTTTATTTTATTTTTTATTTATCTGCGATAGTCTCTTGGAATTTATTATTAAAGACTTGACATTATGATTATTGCAACAGTCGAATGCTTCGTTGAGTGGAGGAGATAGAAATATAAAAAAAATAATAATAAAACGTTATTACCGTGATTTTCGTGAAGAGTTTTTATACTTTTTTTTTTTTTATTTATTTATTTAAGATACTTAAGGATGGCATTTACTGTAAATGAGACCCGCAAAATTCTCGAGAAATTAATTACTCTATCTCTCTACTAGCATTCTCTCTCATTATATTCCACTCTCAGTTGCACTTGTTACTGTATATTTAATCTCAAAGCATGACGTTGCCCACGGGTTCTGACCTCGTTACCAGCTTCACGCCCTCTTCTGGAAACATTACCGGTATATACATATAAATATGTATATATACTCGCGGCAAAATATTCCTTTGACTTATCTTCCATGCAATTACGACAGAGTGTTGGGCACTCGGGTGGCTACGTCAAGAGGAGTTTGTTTCAAATTAAGAAAGAAAAAGAAATTAAAATCAAAATGAAACAAGAAGAAGAAACAATAAATAGACGCGTGCGAAAAAAAAAAATGTATACATATTTACTTGACCAAAGTTTCAACATTCAAGTGTATACGAAACTAAAAAATAAAATGAATAAAAAAAGAAGTTGACAAAAGAACTGTTAACATTTGGAGTTGAACGAGAGACTTGGACGAAGAGGAAAAAAGTCTAGAGAGAAAAATAAAAAATAAAGTAAGGTGGATGAAAAGTAGGAAAGAAAAGAGTGTATAGTGTAAAGAGTAAGAGGCAAAATAAATCCTTTGATGTCTCGCTACGACAACGTTGACGACGGTGGAGCGAAACAACCCTTTTGAATGAAGGCGTCGACCCTTAAGAACCAGTGCTATGTGTGTGTGCGCCCGAGACAATTGTCACGTGAGGGTTTAAGGGCCTGCCGCACTTCGGGGTCTCTTTTTGTCTTGTATAACGCGCAAGAACGCGTTTCCCCACTACGATATAAATTCAATAATGCTACGCTGGGCCCCAAGTAGTGTTGCCAACTTAAAGAGAGAGTTTCTACAACTACTACGTTACTATAGAGTCGCCTTTTGAGGCACACCAACAACTTCAACTCACTGTTTTAGTGCACGAACGTAGACGCGAGCTTCTTCATCACTCAACAAAGTACAAATCTTTTTCTTTTTCATGATTCTCACTGTCATTTCCTCAACTTCTCAACATCAGACGCGTATAATTACATTCTAAATTATTTTTACTTTATCTTATAGACAGCTCATAGCTTCACACTACAGTTCTTTCTACTAATTTATTCACTAAAATAAAATAGGTATTATATTAATTAAATTTTCTTCCCAATTAAATTAAACAATAAATATATATTTATGAATTCATTTTATTTTACTATTCAATTTAAATTCAATGCATTGAGTTCATTTGAATTACTCAAAATTATGAGCGGTTAATTCAGAATGAATAAAACAACTGGGTGGAAAAATGAAGTATAATAAAAAGAAAAATATAGAGAAATACACGTGCACGCGCGCGTCTTTTTTATTTAGGCGTGAAGCACCCGGTAAAATTTTGCAGACTGGCGTGTCGCTCGCCTGTCAAAATACATTCATTGAGTTAAATTGACGAGCGGAATTCTATGGCCATATGAGAGAGTCTCGCAGGACACAGCCAGCCAGCATCTATACACATACACATTCGAAAAAAAAAAAAAAGAAAATAATATAAATAAATAAAAAGAAGAAAAAAAAGAAGCGAGAAAGGAAGGGCCTATTGTTGAATACCTTGGCCTCGAAGACCACAACGACGTTGCCGGGGCCTTATGTACACTACATCGCATCCTCCGCGTACTCTCACTCTCTTTCTCACTCTGCAATATACCATGAGGACTCGCGACGGGACTCTATGGAACCCGACACCTACCAATGTGGAAGTGAAAAAAAGAAAAAAGTTTCTACCATAATACACAACGACGATTATAACGAGGTTCCCCACCCGGCGTTCACTTCCAAAAGCGTCCAGGAGGGAACGGGGAGAGAGTTATATACCCATACACAATATTAGATGAAGGTGGCAGAAAAAAAAAATATAAAAAAAAGGAAAGGAGAAAGAGAGAAGGCAATGTTGGGACAAAAAAAAAAGGCGCTAAACCATAGGAAGGAAATTGAAGAGAGGAATATTGGATTTTATACAAACGAACGCGCGCTCATAATAATATACATCCCTCTCCCTTTTAACCATTCTCAATTCATACTTTGTGTATGTGAGATATGAATTATTTTTCATTGACAACATTTTACAAAAGTGAATAAGTACGTATGGGAAAGAAATAAGAAGAGAGAAAAAAAAAGGTAGCAATTGAATATGTTTTGGATGACGAGGGTGCATTTAGCTCACTCTTTTGGATGAAAGAAAAATAAAAATGCTCCGACATCATATCCAGCTTTATATGTATCCCCATATATTTATAATATATATATGTAAAGGTTACAAAGTAGCAGTGAATTTCAAATTATTTTTATGTAAAGAAAAAATATGTTAATTATTTTCTTTCCACTCTCAAAAAAAAAAAAAATAAAACATGAAAATTCATTATATATTTTTTTTTCATCTCGTAAATATACAACAGCAACTATCGACACATCTCAGACATTATATTTCATACATATATTCCCATCTATATAAATAACACGAAATATTAATGAATAAAAATGCGACACACAAGAAAATTTCATTTGTTTAGATAAAAAGTCGAGCAACATTATGTATAATCTATAATAAAACATATCTCAGTCGTTTGGTGTCTTTTGAATAACCCATAAGATCCTTCCTACATATGTATACATAAACAATCCATATACCTACAAATAAATATACATACATATAAAGACACAACCAACCATGCAACTATAAGTATAACGACTCAACGAACACGTGGGTTTAAACTTCATCTCATCTCAGGAAGACGTAATTCTCCATGTCAAGGGACACAAGGCACGTAATTCACATTTCCAGTTCTTTGTACATACACATATGTATATATACATAAATAAATATATATCAGACATGGAATCATCCGCGTGTATTTTATGTACATTGCGTTTACATCATTTGGGTTGAATGCATTCCAGAGGTTTTCGCCTATATTTCTCATATACATACATCAACTTTGCCCTCCCTGCACTCCACTACATATATTTAAAATATATATTATGACTATATGTGTGTGTATATACCAGGCTGTGTCGTATAGTTCAACCCCGGAGAGCGACTTTACGACGCGCCATTTGCGTCTGGTCCCGGAAGGATTATCCAGACACGAGACATTTGTGAAATGAGACATCGTGCGCGCCCATAAGACGATGGTGTACAAGTCTGTATACGTATGTTGGAGTATTATACAATTGTGCATATGTATAAAAATGCCAGTGTATATAATATATATACATATTTGTGGTTGGTCTGCCAAGATAAGGAATATTGTGGCTTTATAAGGTACATCCGCTTACAAATAAAATTTAAAGAATTTTCTCTTTTATACTTTTACGTATAAACTACTTCACATGATCTATCTCGTTTGTTCAATGAATTTTTTGATGCACACACGAAATTCTGTGGAAAATTTTTACTTTGGGAAAATTCTTCAGCAAATCGCCTGAGCCAATTTAAAAGTCGGTGAATTGTTGGTGAAGTGGAATAAGCATTGCAGGAGAGAAATAAATATATATAAGGAAGAAATAAGAAGAAAGGAAAAAAAAAAAAGAAGCGAGGAAAGTTGAGACGACGAAACAATTTGTCGTTGTTGGAGGCGGTTATAAGAGAATGAGGAGAGAGAAAGAGTAATTGGTTCTATTTTTAGTCTTTGACAATTTATTTTTTCCTTTATTTCGTCTTGATTTAACGTTTTTGTCTGTCGAATAAGAATATAGATAGTAAAGATAGTCGATGACAGTGATTGAGATAAAAATAAGTAGAATTAAATTATCTACTTCAATCTAGTAGTTGACTGAATGAATAATTAAATATTAACATTATAATAATTAATTCATACGCATAATTAAATATTTATTTTCATATCTAATAATTTTAGAGATTTTATTTTTATTTGAGAATGTACAATGTCCAATTTGTCTTTAATCATAAAAATAAATATATAGAAGTATAAATAAATAAATAAATAAATATATAAGAGGGAAAAAAAATTTTAGTTTACGAGAATTACGAATCAAATATCTTGCAAACACGAAAGTGTATCGCATTTCGCGTGGGCACACCCATGTTCTTCAAGAAGTATATTATATTGTTGTACGCCAGAGGGCGCATGAATTTTATTTCACACTATAAAATATATATATATATATGACCGAGAGAATTATATATGTATATATATTGATAATGACTCGTAAAGTTTCGTGTGTGTACACGTTTATTCCCAAACGGTTGGAACATTAAATTCTACAGGTAAATAAAACCTATATATGCCCACATAAAACGACAGACAGACACAAGTGAGCACAAAGAGTGACTTTACATAGGGAATATTTATTTCAACACTCCAGTAACAACACTGAAAATAAAAAAAATAAAAAAAACATAAAACAGGTACAATTTCTCCCTTTTGTGTCAATTCAAATATTTACTATGAAACTTTATTTAAATTTGTAATTTTTTTTTTTGTATTTCCACTACTCCAACTGTACAAACCCAGAGATATTATTATAAAACTTGTCACGAGCGTATATATACACAGTCGTCCACGCTTCCACAATTTATTTTGAAATTAGAGAAAAGGGTGAAACATGAACTATCTGTTAAATAAACCCAGAGACCATCGCTGCTGAGCATTAGTGCAAAGCATTAAGGGGGAAAAATAAAATCGTAGAGAAAATAAAGTAATAAGTAAGGAGCAAAGATTTTAGGGGATGTGACACTAAGATAATATTGTCTGACCCTTCCCTTCAATCAAATTCATCGTCATCATCACCATCATCATCATCGTCAATATAGTAGTTCAATGTGCAGTTGTGATTGTCTCTCAATTTTCCATCGGGGAACGACAGATGGAACGTCCGTGATTGAACCATCGCGTGAGTTGTTGTCATGCCATGTGTTGCATACCCGCAGGACTCGCGCGTACAGTTGAATTCAACGAATACTTGCCCACAAGGATTAATACCCAATATACTCTCCTCATATCCTATTCTATATTTACCCATTTCCAAGCACTATATACAGCTCCTATATGCATTTATGTACACATATATAGACTGCAGCATATATGTATATGCACTGATAGAGCACATTGATTTGTGTTACATACATTGGATTTGTCACGAGTGTAAAGACCTATTTGGATTTTGGTCACGCCCTTTTTTCCTTTTCATTTCAATTATTCTATTTTTTTTTTCTTTACATTCACCCATTGAACAGAAAAAATATATATATGTATATATATGTATTTATATTGATGCTTCCGTGGGCATTCGCACCCGATGAATGAGGACAGATTGAGGGCGCAACTGTAAAAGTCTTCTGAACAACGGGGTTTCCGCGCCCCAATGCGTGTGCCTTAATCCAGGGAAATCCTTCGAAGACATATTTTTTTTTTTCTTTCCTCTACATTGTTATAAATTAATCTTCAGTGACTGAAGCCCTTCCTCAATTTTTATACTGTGCTAAAGCTTATGTGTGAAAAGTCTGAGAGATAAATATATACATATAAAAGTATAAACGAGTTAGTGAAAATAATTGAATCCAATAATTTTTTCATTTCGAATTTTTATTTAATAACAAAAATCTATATTCAGTAAAATTTCTGTCAAATTAATTAGATTCATTGTAATAAAATGAAAAATAAATTAATATATATATATTTATCTATTCATTTATTTATTTATTCATATTTCATTTTAAGCAAACGTGTAATTTATTAAATAATTTTTAATGGTAAACGATACTACTGAAAGTGACAAGGATATGTGACATCTGAGTAGTTAAATTCTCGGAATGTCATTTGGTCAAGATATAAAAATATGTGTGTTGGTAAAGATATATATACACATATATATATATACAAATATAAATGGATACCCCGTTGTGCTGAGTGGACGAAAACGTCGCATATATAACGATTTATCACTTTTGCGTTCAAATAGTTCTGTAGTTAAGTGTATATATGTCCGCGTGGTGCGGGTGTAGTGTGCTCGCACATCGGGGTCATTTTACAAGTGAAAATATAAGATGACTGGAAAGCGGACCACAATAAAATCAAACACACTATATATATATATATATATATATACAGCCCCCCTATCGTGAGAGAGAAACCATGGCCGATGTAGTACTTTGCGCAGATCCCCAAACCCGATCCCAGACGAAACTTGAATATTTTTATTTTTTTTATTTTTTACAGCTTCTCCTGTTTCTCCTTTTTTTTTTTTTTTTTTCTTTCTCTTATTTTTGATTCTATACCTTTATACCCAAGGTCTTCTGATATACATTTGTGCGGCTGTATGTATGTACACAGTCACACACTATCTTTCTTATACTCCCCGTCGTGGCGCCGATGGTACGATAAGCCGCCTATTGCGCATTGCAGAGACACACAAATATTCGTTTGGAAATATATGTTGGAATGAAAAACTAATTTTTCCTTGGTTGGAAATATATTTATCTACTGGGGTCGTGCATCAGAAACTTTTTAAGATTCTCGTCAGTGCTGATAAGCTCGCGTATAAATTCATCACTTTGCAAAGCACTTTCTGATATTTTTTTCTTGCGAGAACGAAAATTTCGTTAAATATATTTCAAGAGAATAAAAGTTATTATTTATTTATAAATATTATCATTCAATTTTGACAGATATTTTAATTTATCTCAATACATAATGTTGCAATTAAAATTAATGAAGACTATAAATATTTCCATGACATTTCGATTTTGTCAGAGAAAGAAAATGATTGATATAAATTTTAAAAACTAAGGGAAAATTTTTTTTCCACAACTGTCAAGTCATCGTGTCTAATAATTTACTGTATTTTTTAACTGCAGTATATCCTTTCTATCAACATTGAGAAATCATCTGGGAAAATAATATTCAAAATTGATTTTAATGATGATGAAGAAAAAACGTAAAGTGTTTATTGAGGATTATTTATCTTTTTTGCAATGCATCATGCAAATCCAAGCAATGAATTATTATTACAATATAAAAATACTGTTTAAAGCGCCCACTCATCATATATCCAACGAGAGTAGATGCTCGTTAAGATGCTGTCACTCAAAAGGCAGCCACGCCAGGTATATAACAAACGTTGGTTGGGCTTGCTGACGAGGATTAAAAGATTTTTTAACGGGATAGTAATATATGTAGGTATATAAAATACATACACATATTTATGGGGCCATCGAAATTGATGAATAACAACACTCGCCTTTGCCTGATCATTTTACCAACCAATTCCATCAACGACACATCGATTAATATTTCGTTGGCTTGGTCGGAGCGTTTGTCCTTCAATCAAAGCCTAGAATAATCTCTGGTACAGATGAAGGGAATATATATATACTTCTTGGATCTTTGCAATGATAAAAAAAAAAAAAAAGGAAAATAAAAGCAAACACACTTTTATAAAATATATATCTCCAGAGGCCACACAACAATTTCAGTATCCCAGTAAATCTCCTGCTGCGAATGAGGGACAAATACAGTTGTCTTCTTCATTTTCTTTATTTTTTTTTTTCTTTCTATATCTTCAACTTGCAATGTTATATATAGTCAAGTAGCGCCCTCAGGGGGTTAAGGAAGAAGATCCCTAAAGTCAATTCCATTATACTCAAATGTTGTTTT
Source organism: Microctonus brassicae (assembly GCA_918226075.1). NCBI lineage: Eukaryota > Metazoa > Arthropoda > Insecta > Hymenoptera > Braconidae > Microctonus > Microctonus brassicae. The sequence goes on along the minus strand of OW445485.1, from coordinate 1,184,182 downwards.
GTGTATAACGATTCGATTGATACGTACGAAATGTCCAAAAGCTTCAAGAAAATATATAATAATACAAAAACTAACAGTTGTATATGTATTTCGAAATTTGAGAAGGGTCACTGAGACATGAAAGAACGCAAGTTCAAACGATCATTTCAAATTTTCTAAGAAACACCCTCGAGAATTATTTTTTATAAAAAGTTTCACAATTATTTATACCCAATATTATATTCAATGAATAAATAAATAAATACTTTTGAATATTATTATCAATTTATCTAATAATAAAAAAGTCAAACGCTGAATAAAGATTTATTAAATTCTTCATTCACTCAATATTTTATATTTTTTTAATGGTATATTTATTCATGGTGATTCGCTCCACGAATCATCGTAAAACAACAATATATATATTTAGAACTCTCTATGTGTAAAAAAAAAAAAAAATCTTGGCTTGTTTTTACAAGAGAATCCACGGGGGGTTATATATATACCACTGTGTGTGTTGCCCAGTTCACGTCCTCATGTAAATGTCGAAAGACGACGTTTCTCCTCATTCAGCTCCCGACATATGTATATGTATATATTATATTTACATATATACACACAACGCAAATGATTTCATACATCCATGGGTGCTCACACCATGCCTGGCTCACAACCAACGAAACGAAAAAATAAAAAGAAATATGAGTAAAATAAATAAATAAATAAAAAATAAAAAAATATATAGAAAAAGAAAATAAAAAAAAGCACGTTTCTTAACGAGGAGCCTCATCTGAGATTGATGATGGCAGAGGCGCAAGCGTATAGCTTTTTATTATATATACATGAAGTAACACTACATCAAGCCTGAAAATATATCACTACATTATAAATATAAAATATGTATAAACTATACTTATAAAATACACAATTCGATGCTCATTATACTCTCGGCCTAAATTCAAAACTCTTCTATTTTTATTTTTCATTCATCTCTCTTCTCATTTACCTATATACACTCATTTGCACCGTTCTACTCTCTTAAGTACACATTTTTTATTTATTTTTTTTTTTTCCTTTTTCTTTTATTCAAAGTTCTTTTCACACAACCCTTATATTCATCATCGACAGCGCGCGACCAAGAGACACTCTATTGTCAATGTTAAATATCCTCCGGAGCAGTCATATATTCGTTGGCGACAACTTGAAAAGACCATTTGGCACGTGCATGATGCACGTTTATCGATCCAACGTTAGTTTCCTCCTTTTTTATTCTCTCCCACGTTCATTCTCTCAACTCATCACCTACCGTGACATACTGCACTTTTCATGCTCTATGCTCACATTTAGAGTTTAAAATAGCACCACTAGCAGCAGCAGCAGCAGCAGCAGCAGTAGTAGTAGTAGTAGTAATAGTGGTAGGTAGTGTGCATTTCCATATTCAAATTGGGTTTTTTTTTTCTGTCACACACTTGATATTAAAAAATTTTTCATGCAAAAATATTCGTTCATCTTCAATTCGTTAGGCATTCACTACATGAGATAAACTAATAGGATTAATTTATTTTTCTTTGACTAAATTATTTTTTTAATTTCCATCATACACTTGAATGCAAAATTGTAGTGAAAAATAAACTTCAATTAAAAACTGGTTTAATTGCTTAACTCTCAGTAATATTAATATTAATATAATTTTCCCCATGAAGTGTTGAGTGAAAGAAGTGAAATAAAAATGAAATAAAAATTATACATTGTAAATATATATAGAGAGTGGCAAAGTGTATGTTATTGAGAAAAAATAAGTGAAGAAAATTGATTGGATATACCGTTAACCTGGGCCCACTCGTGTCCACGCCACTGTCCGTGCATAAACGTTTTCACGGGGTCTCGGCGGGCTCTTTGAGTCAACCCCGCTACCACGGTACCATCGAGTTGGGGCCTGTCAGGCTCTAACTAGGTAAGACCGGACCCGAGAACAAGCACACAGCAGTCCCACTATAATACGACCGTGGTGGGGACAACGAAGAAAAGAAGAGAATGAGAAACGAAGCAAACAGCACTCGCGCGATGTAAAAAGCCCGACTTACACTGACCAAACAAATCATTGATGATGCACACAGCCGTCGTATAGTGAGTAAAATTGTTGTGTTTTGACACGGGCTCGTGTGCGACGACAGCTGATGGTTCAGTAAAGTAAGGCCCCAATTTAACAAGAGGGGCTCCACAAAATTTGATGCTGTATTAATTTCATTATCATAAAAAATAAATGATACTACATTATACATATATTTTGCTTTCACATATATGTTATGAAAAAATTATGTTTACAGGGAATTTTAATAACAAACTCAGTGGAATGTTCACTGGTAGTACAGTTAATAAAATTTCACATTAAACATTATGAAATATCGTGTAGAAAAATAATACATAAAAATAAATTATCATCAAAAAAGATAATAAATAAATGAAGACTTTCTGACTTCTCTACCAAATAGTTTCTAGAAAATATCATAAAATTTATTTACAGCATCCAACTATCGTTCCTCGAATTTTTGATGTGGATAATAAAATTCTGATGAATCTACTTTGTTATTTTTTTTATTAATTTCTTGTTTTTTTTTTCATCTCTTCTTTTTATTCGTGTATATTTTTATTTATTTCACTATTCGATTTCTTATTGGGAATTAATTTAAATTATTCTGTCTTATTCATTTTAATATATACATTGGAGAAGCTGGAGGGAATTGCGTGAGAGAGAATGTGAGAGATTAAAAAAAAAATGAGAAAGAAAAGTTGGTGAGTGTTAAAGAAGAAACGGCGGTAGATTACGACAATATATTTATATGTATATATTTGAACATGTATAATTTTTATCTTATCCACAGCGGTGTCGGACGTACACGACGGGAGACTCGCGTACGAGGGTCCTTTATAAGATAAGTCCCAAATATGTTCAAAGCCCTGTGTATATGTCATGCTGTATATAAAAACGCCCACCTAATAGACATAAAATTATCGTTGTCATCCAAATTGATTTTTACGCCTCTCTTTTTATTATTATATATATTTTTTTTTTCTTATATAATAATTTTTTTCCTAATTATCACACGACGTGTTTAAATTCAATTCCCCACAATCTATTTTATTACATCAACGAAAACAACTTTGAGGACTCAATTAACAAAATGTAATATCCATCTCTCGCACACTATCTATTTCTCTCTGTAAAACATACTTTGCTAATTTAAATATATATCTTCTCACCACTCAATTAAAACAAAAAAATTTTTTTTCTGTATATAACACGTGAGCAAAACTACAGCCAGAGGTGAAAGTTTTATTGCTAAATCTCATTATAACAATAATCTCGTCGTTATTAATGTTGTGTGATGAAACTACGCGCGACATATTAAAGTTGCTTTTTTTTTTTTCACTGTTGAAATTTTTACAAAGCAAACGAAAAAAAAAAAAATTATATTGACATACACATACATCTACTGATGTCTTTCAAATAAATTATAACCATCCATCATGCATTTCGCCGCTCATCGATCATGAAAAAAAAATATATTCCCAAATTTATTCACATTATAATAATGATTAAGTCACGCCCGAAAGACGCAAATAACCACATCTATTATATTAAATGAATAAATACAAAAAATTATCGGGGTCTGGACAATAGACTCTACCAATCCAACGTATATATACATATATACATACCCATTTTGTAAAAGTAATAGTTGCCCATATATGTAAGATGAAACGACGGTTGGTAACGCGAGAAAGCTGAGTGAATTTTATATCCAGATCGATTTCTCAACTCGATTGGCCGTAGACCAAATGGTCAGAAGCTCTATACAATCATAAATATATACATATACTATATACATCTATATGTATAAGGTACATATTAGTATATATTTAATTCAATGAAAAAGACAGAGAGAGAGAAAGTACCGCGAAATTTTAGACGTGTTTTATTTCACGTACAGTAAATAAAAAAATACGATATAAATATAAAAATGGATAACAAGATCCGGTATTGGCCCATATGGTCCATTGGCAAGTGGTTACAACTATCGTAAAACCGATCTCAAGTTTCTCTCTATACCAATGGAGCATCTTGTATTATGGCCGCTGCGGTATGCTCATCTTGCTATAAGATTTATATATGTATATATAAAAACGAAGCAAAAGATATATATAAATGAATAAAAGAGTGAGGCAACAGAGAGAAACACAGTGGACAAAATAAAACTAAAGAGACAATAATAATGGTTTAGTAAAAATATACATATATATATATAAATAAGAGGGAAGGAAGAATGAGAAAAAATGAGGGAAAGAGAGAGTGTAGGAGGGCAAAGAGAACCCTCGATTATTCGGTGTCTAAACAAACTAGAAAGCCGGTCCTGACCATGGTCTCGCGCGGCACACACCAGGAGACGCTTAACAAGGACCTCGTTATCATATTTTATTACTGGATCTCTCGTATACAAACGTCTACACTATATAGAATACATACACAAAGATATATATCTATGTATTTTACATTTATATATAATAGCATGAATATAAATATATTCTGTTGGTTCGAATGAAGTACATAAAGGTCGTTAATTGATTTATTTTTACTTGGATGAATAAACGTTTATGAGTAAACGTCAAGGTCAGAAATTTTTTTTGGAGAATATTTATATTTATATATAGGATCTAATGTAAATAATTAATTGAAAAAAAAAAAAAAAATTTTTCTTTTACTATATGTAACATTTTTTTTATATTTAAGCAAATATTTGTCGATATTATTTTATTATGTATTTAATTTTATAATTCTGTTTTTGTTCGTTGTTTTATTTATTTATTTATTTATTTTTTTTTTTCGAGTGAAACCTCATTTTCAATTATCTATATTATCGCCGTCTGCACATCGTTATGCGTATTGAGCATGGTGTATATATTGTATTTATGTGTTATATACATGGAAATATATTCATGTGCATAAATATATAGGTGTGGTGAGGTTGCAGCTATATATATGCGAGACCTCGGCAGTAATGGGTCGTAAATTTTTGAGTCGACCAGGCAAAACCCAAGTTTGAGAGAGAAGAAAAATGATTGCGAACGCACGCGGTTCCTGACCTGGTCTGAATCAACCACGAAGAAATACGCGCACGCATGAATAAAATCGACGTCTATCCACACAGACAAACACACACACACTCACTACTTATATATACTCTGAAATTTATATATAATATATTCGTTTAGAAAATAGCTATTCAAAATTTTTGAAGGCAGATGAAGACTATTCCTAAATAAACATCCGACAGAATGGAATAAATAAAAAGAATTTTAAAAGAAAATTAACTCGATCTATTTTTGTTCAAATGTTTCAATGAAAATAAAATTATCTCAATTGTTGTAGCAATAACAAATTCATTTGTTGATAACTATGATGCAAGGTACGTGCGAGGGTAAAAAGACCTACCAAAGGAATATTTTTAATAATATAAAATAAATTTTGAAATCAACCGTTATTTGAATACATTTTTCATAAAATGTAAATGATAAATTATAATTTATATTATAAACAAACAAAAAATTAAATATTCGTATCATTTAGGCCTTATTACCTGCGGGTACTTTATTTATATATTTTGGATTTATAATTGTTAAGGAAAAAAAATTCCTACAGATGAAAAATTAATTTATCTCATATTATCATTCTTTATATTTTCTTTTTCTTTTTTTCTTTGTCAATTTTTTGTCACCCTTGAATTCCATAAAAGTATGTGCGCGTGTTATACAAAGCTCGCTCGGCTTCCCAGCTATTTCTATTAATATTTCCGTGAAATTCGCGAAATGGAAGAAGGGCGAGGGTGTTGAAGAGGAAGAGGATATGGAACGACACTGCAGCATGTATATATTCGCAATATTGCACAAACCAGCCGACTGCTTTCGAAATACATAACATTGAATTGCGGTTAGAACACATACGTATATATTATACATATATGTACCATAGAGAATACATATGAGAATAGGGAAAAAAAAAAAAAAAATTGCAATACACGCGCTAATTTGAGTGTTCAGGTGTCGCCGCGCGCAATTGCAAACCAGTGAGCTGGACATTTTTCGCGAGCCAACGAACTGAAAGCAAATTATTTCCAGTGGTGAAAGTCATCCACAAGGAATGATGTACATTCATTAGAGGTATCATACACACACATACACACAAACACACATCTGTCACTTATAGTGTCTCTCTATAATATTTTATTTCCCCACTAACCGTCGATGTTATATGAAATTAATTAATATACGCTCATGATACAGATCACAAACAGCGACGACAAACGATGAGTGAGCGTATAAATATGAAAGTATTTTTGCGTTTGACATCTATTATGAGTGATCTATTATCTCTCAACATGTCTCCAAGCATTATCCGATTAAATTAATCCGTAAAAGATAAAAAATGTTTTCTATTTAATTATTTCACAGTATAAATAGATAAAAAAAATATCTACTTAAGCTATGTAAAAAAATATTTCTTGTATATTTAATCTATAAATATTCTATCTATTTATTTAATAATTCAAAAACATTGATGAAATATTATGACAAATAAATATAAAAACAAATAATATTATAAATATAATTGAAATAAACTCACCCATTAATTTCCGAACTTCAGTTTGACTGAGGAAGAGATTAAAGAAGCCATATCCTGGCCTCACGATGATAAACAATAGCGCCAATCGGAGTAACATGATGTGCCCCAAACCACGTGTTCGTCGCAACGACGTGCGAGTTAAACAGCGAGAAAGTGTAGAAAAAACGCGCGTGTCCTATCGTGTTTTTCACCAAATGCAATGCAGATAAACAATTATTATCGTCAATTTCTTTCACAATTGTGCCTTTTAAACTCAGCTCATTTTTCCTTCAATCAATTAAACACAATTTCTCACCATTCATAAATATATTTATCATTAAATAATTATTTATCTAGTCTATTTATCAAACGCACGTGTATTTTTATATTTTATATCTTCTTTTTGTTTTTTTTGTATTCAAGAATGTTTTTTTTTTTTCTTTTGCTGCGTTTTTACAATTTAAATACACTCAGGAGAATTCACAACGACACAGCAAGCAGCAGAATGAAAGAAAACTAAACGACTGTAAATATATATACGTAAGTATATACATACATATTTATATATTGTCTACTTGGGCTTTTGACAGCTCGTCACTTACTACACGTGATAATAATGCACTTAAACGTTACAAATATTATTTTAAATATATTCACAATTAATAATAATACCACAATATAATTATTTTTATTATATATAATGTTATTAAGATAAATATACACGATTAAATGTTTAAAATATATTGTTGGCATGGAACGACGCAACGAATATGTTGCCGCGTGAAAGCCACAACCAGTTCTGCTTCAGCCGCCATCAGACAACCAGGGTCGACTGTCGAGGCAGGCCTGCGTTCCGATCGTTTACGAATATCTACGGAGATAAACGAACACGATACCGCTATATACATTATACACCCACGAGAGAGATGGTATATAGTATACATATAAGTATTTACTAGTGTGGATGGACTGTGAGAATTCAAATGGGAAAAGAGGAGGATGTGTAGTATATCGTGTTAAGTATGTGTATGGGGATTTGTATTGAGTTAGAGAGAGGAGAAACGAGACAAAACTTTATGATCGATGATGATCTTTCAGATGAATATAATTTTTTTATTTATTTATTTTTTCTTACAAGTTTTTTAATTCATTTATGCCATGTCAATCATGGATAATTGATGCTATTGACAGGGGTGTTTTTATTTTTGCCTGGAGATATAATTTTGTTTATTGGTGATGTAAAAAAAAATTTTTTGATAGAGTTTTAGAAGTTGGATATTTATTGAAGATTTCTTGGAGATATATTTTTTTTTTTTTTTTATTGTTAGTATTTTATATTTCAATTTATATAGAAAGGTTTTTTTGTATAAAAGCTTTATTGTTTTTGCAGCTCTGTATGTAACTATTGATTATCTTCAAAGTTATCCTCACTCAATCTCATCCAAGTCTACGTAAATGTACAGAAATATATATTTGTTGAAGATGATTCTCAGTGAATCTTCTGTAATTTTCTTCTAGCACTATATAATAAAATTCTTCTGATAGCCGGGAGCAAAATACAATATATATACAATATCGTGTGTTACTTTATAAAGTAAAGAAAATTGATTTTATTTACTTGAACTCACAGAAGCTGAATTTATTTTATTTATCATCATTGTTATATTTTTATTGATATTTTTTTTTTTTCTAATATTAAAATCGATAAATATATACAAGTGACAATATATATTATACAATTTTATTTGGCTTGGCAGATGGTGCGCGAATATTCCCATTAAAAATACCACTCATGCATAGATTTATAGATATCAAAATTCAATCTCTCAAAAAATCATTTTTCCATAACGTATATTATGTATCGATTTTTATTTTTTTTTTTTTACAGAGAGTTGAAGCTGGCCCCAAGCGCGCAACTCGATATATGCTAAATCCAATATATGTAACCGATCAAATTTCGTCGCGCTCGTTGTGTATTATATATATATCGTATGTACAAATATGTATATACAGTATATAATGTCGGCAAGTCGTCAGTGTCGACAGATTGCGCTCGTAAAAATTCCAACATGAAAAATTTTGATCGACCTGCAACGGGATAATAAAATATAAAATTCTTTCTCTATCACGCATGTTCTTGAAAATAAATAATCAAAACATATAAAAATAAGAAGAGAAAAAAGAAAAATAATACAAATACAATAAAATAAAATGAATTAAAAATTAAATATAAAAATATCTATTTATATAATATTTTTCTGATTATTTTTTCGTTGTATATAATTTTATTATTTACATATAATTTCATGGAGATGAAAGATCAATCAAATGAAACACATAAAACAAAATTTAAATAGCCAGTGGTGATAATCATATCATGTTTACGTATATAAACATCTCTCTATACATGCAAATATTTTTTGTATACTTCAAAGATCATTTTATAATTTGAAATCTCTCATTTTAAATTTTTTCTTTCGTCTTATTATTTTTCTTATTGCCGGACGCGTCTGATTATCAAACGCGATCATTACCTGAGGGGAAAGCCAACAACTTTGAGCGACAGAGTAAAGAGAGAGAGCACGAAATAATGGTTCAGATACATATACAAATGCATGTTCGTGTTTATGTATTATACACATATGTACATTCATGATTTCATGAGTATATAAGGAACACGTGGAAGATGTGAATTGAGTGAAGAGAGAAATGAGAAAAAGGCAGAGCTGTATATATATTTTAGTCAGGAAAAGAAAAAAAAAAAAAAAAAAGTAAATATTACCAGTTAGCAGAACCAGAACGAGCAAGCAGATTCACGTTCAAGTACCTCGTTTCGCAAATTTGCAGCTGATTGAAAAGTACAATCTGGATAAAAAAAATAAAATACAAAAATAGACTCAAGCATAGACATTATTACTCACTTGTATGCACTGCAAAGATTCGATCATCCGGATTTATCGACACTCTTCCTCTGTTATAGAATTTATAAAAATTATTATAAGCTATATTATGTATGAATATTAATTCAAGTAAATTCAATCAACCTTCGTTTAATTTTATTTTCAATTCCATGATTTTATACTCAAGATTAATAATAGCATAAATATAAAATTTCATTGCATGAAATTAAATACTTCAAGAAGAATAATTTCTTATATACAATATAAAAATGTTGAACAGCTCCTTCATCGATAAAATATTTATGTTAAATAATATTTTATATATTTAAAAATCAAAGTGCTTAATATAAAAAAACTTTTTATACAAACTCTTTTGTATGGGTTATTTTTAAAATGGTTAATAATATATTTTTATATATCCATACAGAAAATAGTTTTGTTATTGTAAATGTACTCGTGCACTTCAGGGCACCCGCGCATTTGTGGAAGCTCAGTAGGGATTTAATCTAGAGCAAATATAACATACGAACGCTTAAATCAGTAAGCCAAAGGAGTATATATAAGAATGAGCTCCTTTGTCGGAGTTTAATCTCGACAAACAACCGTATATCAGTAGCTTCGCACCGTATCCGACAGCCGCGTACATATATTCCTCACTCTCATCATCTTCTTTCCTCTGTAATTTTTATTTTTCTTTTTTTTTTTTTCCATTGAGGATTATTATTTAAGCTAATACCATCCGTACATATATATACAGAAGCATTTCACTTGTCAAAAGATTATATATATCATTTTAATTCTTTTGAAAAATATTTTCTTTCAGTTTATGTTCAAATAAAAATTTAATTAGATCTTGAATAAAGAATTTAAAATTAATTTAATGATGATGTATGAATGATCTAAATGAATATAAATAAATGTAAACACTTGTATGTAGATGAAAAATTATGTATGAATCGTTAATTAATAATAAATATATTATTAATAATTTTTAAAATTAAATATTAACGAGTGGTAAGTTGAAAAGTTGTCTTTAATGGTTTATAATTTATGCAGAATTATTGTGCGAATTTTTTTTTCAATTTATTATTAATAATTTATTAACATTGTAGTGTGTGTTTATATTTTCGGAAATTATGTGGTCGAATTCGCGCTTTATATTTTATATTTTTTAAAAGGCGCGTACCAATTCACTGAGGCTTTTTTTTTTTTGTTTATTTGACAAATGTATATTTTGTGATGAAAAGAAGTCATGTGGTAAAATTTCAAAGGACGCGTAGTGTACTTGTATACATTCGCTGAATGTTTCGTGAAAAAAAAAGTAAGCATTTTTTTTTTTTTTTTCAACTTCTTTCAGTTCTTTGTTCTGTATTGTAAAATAAAAATGTTTTTCCCATTCGGATTTCATGTAATATTTAAATAAATGTTCACATTTATGCTTATGTATTTTTATTCATAGCTTTAATGAAGTGGAAATAAACTGTTTGCTATAGAAAATATATATTATAATAAAGTGAAAAAGCCGCGCTACTGCATTTAATAATTCTTTACAAGATCGCACGCAAGCAGCCTCCAATTAACGCTTACATGCCGCTTATATATATTTACATCAGTGTGCTACTGTTTCATTCTCATCTAAGTTTGCATATTCATCTTTACCAACAAACACACTCTGATATAATATCGTCTGACTCATCAAAAGAAACCGCGTATTATTATCACATAAAAATAAAAAACAAAATTTAATAATGTCGCGCATTTTCTACTCTTTCTTTTTATTAAATGTAATATGGCACTAATATTTTTCTCCTCTCAGCTCAACACATTCAATATAACGAAATGCAAATAGAATAAAAATTGAAATAAATGAAAATGAAAAAGAAAAAAAAAATATAATAATAAATAAATAAATAAATAAATACGAGGAAAATTTAAAAAGACTTAAACTTTTCCTGTTAACGTTCGTGATGAGAAAAATCATGAAATAAAAGTGTATATATATATATATATATATACATATGAAAGCAATGTGAAAACAGATGGAATTTTTCTTTGATTTTATATATTTTTTTTTTTATTTTTTTACTCCAACAGCACCCGCATTTTTTATTCGCTTGTTTATAACTTTAAATATCTACACATATATATATCTATACAGTGTGAAGATTAAGTGTGTATGTATGTGTACACGACTGATGAAATTGCAAAACGTAGGCAAAAGTTTATTCAATTACCGCGTCGTCTCGTGAACGACGACGGTATACGACTTTAGGTTGGTTGGTTTGGCGCAAACATGGCACATATACATACACAAGTCTTGTGAATTTGTGCAAAAAACTTTTTAGTAGTCGTCAACAAGATGTAAAGCCGCCAAACAAGTGAATATAGTGGTGACGATGATCCCAATGCTGATGGAATATGCGGAAAAGGGAGAATGAAAATAAACAAAAAGAAAAAAAAAATTAGTAAAATAAAATGAAGATAAAGCTGATGCTGCTGATGCTGATGTGTATGGCAAGCGTCTCGACGACAGAGTAAAACTCGTTCACGCGGAAAATTCGTGCTCTCAGCACGCCTCGACACTCGCGTTTCGCGCCGTTTGAACCCACCTGACCTGGGTATATATGTACCCAGGACTTTGCCAAAGGCACAGAGAAGTGCTCGTATATGTATAATAAAACGAAAGAAGAAAAAAAAAAGATAAAACAAGAAGAAAACGAAAGAAGATGGAAAAAAAAAAAACGAAGACGAGATGATGCGCGCTCGAAGTAGAGAAATGGTTGATGGCAAGTGGAGAGATGAGTTAAGTGCAAGTGAGGAAAGGAGAAAGAGCTGGTGTATGATAAAAAAAAAAAAAGAAGAAGAAGAAGGGATAGATAAAAGAGCTGACTGTACACTGTGGCTTAACAAGACTCAGGGACTCCACGGACTATTATCATAATTGTGGGCTGCAGGCAGCGGCTGTGCCCACAAACCAGAATGCTTCGCTCCTCATCATCTACCTCGCGTCTTTTTACTCAAAAACCTTATCCTCTTATATACCTCTTGGTTTTATTATATACATATAGGTATATGTATAAATATAAATGGATCCTTTTCTTTCTTATATTTACTGGGCTTGATATATCCTTGTTGTTTATTCATTTTACACGTGTGTTATATGTTTAAAGTTGTTTGATTTTTTGTACTTTATATATCTGTATTATGAGCGCGTGCAGTGCAAATGTATAGTAGTTTTCTCCTTGTATAGAGTGTAATTGTGAACAATGCATTTACACACGTGTGCTGCAGTTTCTTCAAGGACAATTTAGAGAGAAATATATACGTATATCCTGTACAATGCGCATAGATTGTATAATGGATTTGCAAATACGTCGGATTATTGTTAAATAAATTTCCTGGAATTAAATAAGAAAATTAAAAATAAGATCTTTTTGTATAAATATATAAATATTTTTTATTAACTACTGTATTTTTATTTTATTGAAATTATTATTTATTGATAATACTGCTAATGAATCAAAGAGATGGTATGAAAAATCGGGAGAAAAAAATTGTACTTGAGATATATTTGTTTTTTTTTTTTCTTCAAGTACACTTTTAATATTCCACAAAGCTTTGAAAATAAACTCACATGCGCATCAGCATATATATATATATATATGTATCTACATATATATGTAAAGTGGTCATTGACGAATAATAAAGTGAAACGAGAAGGAAGAAAAAGAAAAATTACAAACGACGTGAATTGGTGAACCGTAAAATGATGCACGTTTTTGCATGACTCTCAAGCGTTTGCTTTTTTTCTTTTTCTCTTCTCCTTGCATTCTTCTTTCTTCGTCTGTCGTTCATTTAATTCTTTCTATACCTCTTGCTCCTACACACACACACACACACACACACAAACCACTTTCATACCAAGGTCGATGATTAAGTCCAAACATAGTTGGACTGCATCTCGAACGAAGACCACCCTGAACGAAATCACGCTCGACGTACGCATTCCCTTCTCTTCGTTTTCACAATTTTTTTTTTCTTTTCCTTCCTCTTTTCACTTTCTCCTCATTTTATTTATCTCTTATCCTCTTTTTTTCTTCATCTCTTCCACTCACCCCCTTCACGACTAGTTAATTTTTCTAACGAGCCGCTTCGACGCAACTACCGTCGCAACAATACATGTTCATTTAATTCCCACGATAACTCGCAATTTGGTGCTTTTCAAAGTGCTCTTTGGATTATTGCATTTTCTCGGTCTCTATCAATTATTCTCTCTTTCTCTCTTGCATTTGTATGAAATATGTGTCGACGATTCGTCCAATATATATTTGAAATCCTCCAGCGTTTATTATTATTTTTTTTTTAGCATTCAAGGACCTTTAAATTTTATGCTCCATGTGTTATGCCCACTTTGCTCAGCGCGTGTTCCTCCCAATTGGCAGTAGGACTTGTCCCACCCTTTTTCCTCTCTCTCCCTCTCTGCATATATTCTCCCCAGGGGTGACAATAATATATATACATATACATATTATAAAATTTATGTGAGAAAAAGTCACGTATGTTTTGACTGTCATGAAATAGTGAGCAACTCACTCGACAAAAACAAATTAAATTTCTTCCTTTTAGCTCATATCACAATACAAAAAATATTTTTTTATATTTCTTTCGTATTATATATTAATGCAAAAAAAAATTAATTAAATCAAAATTCTCAATTGCATTATAATTTATAATCTAATTCGTCAATTGTATATATGTAGATAAATCAATTATTTATTCAATTGAAAATTGAAAAAGAAAAATATATAAATAGCGAATAAAATAAAAGTTAATTTGATGCAAACGAACCATTTCAATTGGTCGACGATTAAATATACCACGGTGGTCTCTCATTCCCCTTAGCCCAAACAATCAGTGTATAACCCAGATTTAATATGAACCTTCTCTCTATATATGTTTATATTTATGCATGTACATATATAAACCTTCCATCCTGTAATCACATTTGAGTATAGCATGCCGGGGGTTTATATACACTTGAAGCAGACTTCAATCTCGAGACATGCATCTATATCCCGCGGGTATATACAATATTTTTTGATGCCTGTACCAAGAGTTACTCTGAAGATTGCGAGCGAGTACATTGCAAGGTCCATTACACGTATAAACGAGTGGATGCATAGTACTCATGCTAATGTAAATATATACAACAAATTCACCAGTACATATGTACGCATATGTACATCATCTTTTTATATTTATTTTCAACCCTATATTTCTAATATTCTTTTGTTTTATTTTATTTTTATTCTTACATATCTTTGCAATTCTCATCGCATCACTGTATTACTTTTCTTCATTTTTTTTATTTTTTTCTTTATTTATTATTTACATTTTTTTTTTTCTTTCCTTTCTTTGCAACCATAATACCTCCAGCGAGACATGCCATGGGCGTGTATGTTTGTTTAGCTCCATCTTACCCTGTTATTAGGGACCGTGTCCGCGCTCCTCCTCTCGTGAAACCCAAGTGAAAGAGACGTGTACGAGTGCGAGTGATGATGCGATGGCAAGTAGTGTATGTGTGTGTGCTCATGGTTGGGCTTTAGATCAAGTGAGAAAAAAAAAAAACTTGAGACCATACACATGTGTGTTTATGCGCGAAGTTTCGATGTATGTACCGAAAGCAAATCGGCAATTTTCGACTTTGTATGGGATATTCTTTGGTAAGCACGTACTTGCACGAGCACGTTTACGAAAAAGAAAATACAACCAACGAAAAATGATGAAAAAAAAAAAGAAATAAAAAAGTGATTTTATAGCAGAATTGAACAGTGAATTTTTTTTCTTATTTTCTTTAATTTTTAATCTTTTTTTTTAATTCTTAAACAAAATTACTCTTCACATTCTATATACGATTCGAATGAGGAATGAAATAAAAATATATTCATCGTATCTGATTATTAAAAAAGTTGTAAGAAAAATTATGAAACATATTTCTTTTATTTTACAAAATTTTTTTTTTTTTGTATTTAAATTTTTTCATTCTTCCAACTGCACTTTTGTCTCCAGGCAGTTATAGACTTTTTCCCATACATAACATCAGGTTTATATAATGGCTTTTTATATGACGTGAATTCAATGGGGTGGAATAAATAAATAAACGAGAATAATAGACCAAAGAGGAAATATCGAAGACGAATATTTATGGGTTTTTTCCGGTTGTGTATTATTATATATATATTTTTTTATTTCACTTTTATTTCTATTATTATTTGTTTCCTCTTTTCCCCTTTGACACTCTAGAGAGCACAAACCAAAAAAAAAAAAAAAAACCCCCAGTGGTCTCATCACTTCTCTTTATCGGTCGACAATGCGCCCACTGATGACGAACATTCGCTCGCGACGAGCTACATATAAAGCTCGTATGTGCAATATCCCGCAGCTTTACAATTGAATGAAGTGTCTGTTTACATGAAGGACACGCGACATGAACGCATTTTGCACGCGGCTCAATATATAATTCTCCAATACAACATTTCCCCGTTCTCCTCGAGTTAGCATTCCTTTATTTGTTCAATTTAACCAGTATTGTCAACGATGTTTACGCCTGTCAACCAAATTGTCTCATGCATTATTCATAGATTTTTAACGTGTGACTGAGGCAAACGACAGCCACACATCAAATGCAGATACAGATAAAAGTAAAACCAGATTAAATATGGATGAATTTTATATGAAAGAGCTGGATTGGTGCGAGGTATATGTGATGTTTAATTTCCACTCGCCAATTAATCCTCATGCTAACCGCAATCGAAAAGCAAACTCACAAATCCCCATGAGAGAATCATGAATATATACGTACATTTATGTGTATAATGTTTATCCCACGATCTTGAATATTTTTATTCATGCAAAACTGGACGGCCGTTAGCCAGTTCCCCATTTATAGGAACGAATGTATGCGTGATTTATTTTACGTTAAACCACGGGGGAAAATTACAACTACTGCCATTGCCCTCAATGCAAATGATAACTTGGAATATAAATACATATAATATATATGTGAATGTAACTTATGCATGCACAAGTGATTTAATATCTGTATAACAAGCAATGGTGATATTAATTATGTTTGTTTAGATTATAATTTGATTTATTATGAGAGGAGAAAATTTGATATTTATTATTGAACATTTTCCAAGCAATTGATTTGATGTTTATTTTTTTTTTTTTTAATAATACTTTTTTAATTTAAAATTGACGATAATAAGTGCTGACATCTAGTGTTGAGTTATAAAATGCCGGTATTAGAATTGTCTTTATCTCGTCGCGATATTTATTTTCTTGAAAGCTTCAAGCCGATTTACATCGCCATCTGCTGGAGTTTTTTGCAGTGAAATTTATCAGGTGTGGGTAAATATAAAGTAAACAAATTAATTTTAATTTAAGTATTTTTCATGAAATTATCTTATCTTTCAGTAGTTAATTTATTTATAATATTTCCTGAAGATATAATCGATAAAATGTATTATTAACTTCAATAGATAAGTAACTGTTATCTATATTAATTAATAAATATGTTTAAATATTATTGCAGTTTATTTAGAAATTAAAAAAATCGAAATGGAGTAGATTTTTAAATTCAATTTTTATTTTCGACAAATAATTAATATACCATATAGAATCATGAATTACAATAGTGTTATTCTTTTATTAATTATTTTTTATTATTGTAATAATTAAACACTGCAAATTATGGACAATCATGTTGATTAGTAGCCATGGTAGGTGTGTCTGCTATTCCATATTTTTCCATTAGAGCATTAGCTTTGTCTAATACAGACTGAATAGGTTTTGGTTCTCTTGTTAGAAGCCACAAATATTTAAAACTAAAATTAAAATTATATAATACACTATTATTGTGAATTTGCATTCATTTAAATATATTTATAGTTTATGTAAATGTCTTACTGATTGAACAAAAAATCGGTACAGCTCCATACAATAGAATATGATGTGTAATCAGTATCAAGGATCCAATATGTACCCTGAACGTTGCCCACAATTGGAATGGAAAAGTTTACAATTAATTTACCACAACTTGTATCATTTCCACATTTTGATTTGTCTGAAACTGCTGATCCAATTATTACAGACTCAGTGCCAGTTCTATGAAAGAAACAATTCCAATATTATTAATATCATTAAGAGAATTTAAATGTCATGAAATTTATTAATATATAAATTTATTAATTGAATTAATTTGGATTTTTAATATATGTACTCACAACGGTGAAATTTTTCGATTAACAACTTTTATTGTGCCATCATTATTTGCACTGTAATTAGCTGTGACACATTTACCACCCAATTCAAAGAAATTCGGAATACTTCTACGGTTTTCATACCACAAACCAACATACTGCAAAAAAAAAAAATTTATTTAGCACATAATTTATTTTTATTTCTTCTAAATTTTACTTACTTTACTTGGATCAAATGAGGAGACTGTTTTCACTGGTGGACATGAACCAAAACCTGGCGTTTGAGCCAAGTTACCTCCAATAAAACTGATAATTAAAATTAAATACAACATTTTCATGTTCTTTATATTCGTTAAACAATTTTTGTTTGCTCAATGTATTGCAAAAAAAAAAAAAAAACAGAAATAGAATAATGATTACAACCGATAACTGTTTCTTGTTAAGACAGTTTCAAGACTGATGACATAGCTTGGTGTTCAGCACTTTTTGTATTATCTCATGGTTACACATTTCAAGGAAAATGTGAATCGTCATATGTGTGTGTATGAATACATATTTATAATCACTCGATATTCATACTGTTAACTATATTCAAAACGAATATTACAATGCAATAGAAAAACAATTGAACAAACATTGATGCTTATTTCAAAATAAAAAAAAAACCTATTCAATGAATCATCTATTGGAAAAAATAAAAAAAACCCTCAAGCTTATTAACAAAATTAAAATTTAGGTCGTATATTGAATCATAATTTTAATTCCATGTTCAATAATTAAATTTTTAAATATTATTCATTTTTCAATTATCAATTTATGTAAATTTACATTAGTAAAGGTTAAAAATTATAATTGTTTTCTGATAATAAACACATAACAATTCGTTCTTATCAATTCTAATTTACATTTCCAAAGATAAATTACGTATTTTCAGTATTTATGCACACGAATTATATAATTATCATGAAACATTGTCGTTTGCAAGTGTAGACATTGACAGAAATTAATGATCAACATTTTTATCACACACGTGCAACGATTACATAAAAATTGCAATAAATAAAACACACAACTGAAATGACAATTTTTATTTAACAATAAAAAAAACAATAGAGTTTTTATTACCAACTACAAAGTGTGTATTTCATTTTAATAATATGTAGTACCATATTATTTTATGGACAATTTTTTTGATCAGTAGTTTTAAGCGGAATGTTATCAATTTGATTCTTAAGTATCACATTGGTAGCTTGGTCTAATACAGAATCGTCAGGCTCTGCTTCTCGTGTAAGAATCCACAAAAATTTTATGCTGAAGAAATAAATTAAAATATAATGTTTGATTTCATGGAAGAATAAATATTATTATTTATCAGTATTTAAATTTCCTGCGAATAACTTACTGAGTTAACAAATTATTGGTGCAACTCCAAACAACTGAGTAGGATGTATAGTCTGTGTCGAGAATCCAATATGGACGACGATCATGACCGGCAATTCCATGAGGAAATTGAAAAAGAAATTTACCACAATTTGTGCCGTTTGGACAATGATTAGTGTCAATTATTCCTGAGCCTGTCAATGGATACTGGTCTCCAGTTCTAAACATCACAGTAGAAATCAACAATCATGATAACTGATACTAATTTTTACTTAATAAAATTGTCATTATAAATAATTATTTTTACTTACAATGATGAAGTGAATTGAATAACAATTTTCATCATATCATCGTCAATTTGGCTAAAATTTGCTGTTGTACATTTTGTATTCAACTCATGAATATTAGGAAGACTTCGTTGATTTTCATACCATACACCATCGTACTTGAAAATCAAAATATAATTTATAATGAATTTGAAATAAATTTTTAAATTAAATTAATTTCTTTAATATTTTTGGATGAAATAAATTTACCTCATTTGCATCAAATGATTCCAATGTATCTACGTTTGGACAGCGACCAAAACCCAAAGATTGTGCAAATGCACCGCTAGTAAGACAAAAAATCAATGCCAAGAAAAACATTTTTGTGTTTATTAACTCAAACTTTTATGGATCGTTTGCATAAAGACTAATGATAATGCTTGCAAAAAAGTGTTGCCTTTTATATCATCTGATATCTAGTCATCTGCAACTGATTGTTCAATATCTCAAAATAAATATTGATCGTTTATCAGAATTAATCTTGATATCATTCAATTAATTCTAAGATAATAATCAAAATTAATTCTTGAGGAGCATGAAAATAAATTCTTAAAAGGACAATCTCAATGTCAACATGTTATTAATAATGAGAAATATTTCTTTGTATCACCAACCGCTTCCAGTTAAAGATTAATAAGATCTATTCTTAATAATGTAATTATAAATCAATTAAATAAATTTTTAATCATGAAATTTATTAATAAACAGCAAAAATTTATTTATTTTTTTTTCATAACAAAATTTATAATTCTTTATATTCAATAAAAGCTTATGAATTTATTTATTTATTTCTTGTAGGATAAAGAGAAAATGATGATAATAATCATTATAAAGTGTCGACATTTTTTTGCAATAGTTAAAATCTTTATTATCAAATACAAACAGTTCTAACTACGAATTAAACTGTTATATTTTCCAACATCATATTAACTTTTATTCACAGCTTTGATCAACTTCTAAAAGAGGCAAATTATGAAGTTCATTCTCCGCAATTGCATTATTAACTGCTGCTAATACGGAATCAGAAGGACTTGACTCTCTTGTCAATACCCATAAATATTTATAGCTGAAAATAAAATGAAAATTAGATAAATAAAATGTACTATTATTATATAAATATTTATTAAATGTTACTTACTGGCCTCCCAAGATTTCATTACAACTGTAAACAAGAGCATATGAATTGTAATCCGTGTCAACAACCCAATATGTCAAATCAAAACTGCCCAAAATTGGCACCAAAAATGTATAAACAAATTTGCTGCAATTCAATGACTGTCCTCCACAATTTGGTTTGTCAACTACAGCTGATCCTTCCAAA
This sequence comes from Microctonus brassicae, assembly GCA_918226075.1. NCBI lineage: Eukaryota > Metazoa > Arthropoda > Insecta > Hymenoptera > Braconidae > Microctonus > Microctonus brassicae. Next base: position 1,163,354 of record OW445485.1, on the reverse strand, counting down.
ATAGATTCACGTCCAGTGCTTAAAAAAAAAAAAAAAAATTGCTCAATAAACACAAACCAAAATACAATGATTTAAAAAAGAAAAAATTAATTACTTACATTGATGAAATGCGATGTTTAACTACTTTTATTTCATCATTGTCGCTAGCACTGTAGGTTACTTTCACACATTTTGTTTCTGTTTCGAAGAAATTTGGGATGCTTCTCCGATTCTCGTACCATTTACCATAAAACTTGTAGCAAGAAAAAAAAAAAGAAGCAATTATATACAATGAATTTTAAATAATCAATTTTATTAATTATTTGCTTATTGAATTTTTCATTGTTAATCGACAAAATGACACATACCTTGCTGACGTCGAATGATGATGCAGATTCCACATGTGGACACTGACCGATACCTGGTGTTTGAGCGAAAATGCTACTAATGCAACAAAGCATCAAAATTAAACCCAACATTTTTCGAGTGAAATTAAAATTTATTTTCAAGTGTCAATAAATGTTCGTCGCAACTATAAGAAGATGAATAATATAAATCGATGAACAACAACTATTTATATGTGATTCCACAGGTGATATATTTCCAAAAAAGTACGAGGTTCATATCACATAATCGTTCGATATCTATAAACGAACATTGTTCACCTATGATAAATATCTATTATATAATCATCGGATAAATTAATACTAACAATCAAATCAATCGATTTGATTATCATGTATTTTTCTAGAATCATAATTATTCTATTGTCATATATATATATATCAATAAATAATCACATCTAAAATTAATAAAAAAATTATCTTTCATAATTTGATGATATTTTTCAAGTGTAAATGATTTTTAAAAATATTTTTAATCAGTTATAATTATTAAATTAAACTGTATATTTTTTTTTTATTTATAACGTTTGATTCATGTATTATATAATTATCTAAAGGTTTTACCTTTTCGATAATTTATTAACGATTTTTACATCTGAATATGAAGAAAATATTATTTTAAATTTTCAATAAAATAGCATTTGTTTATAAATTACTCGCTCTGCTTCATAATAATTTTAGAGGCTTGTGGTAAATAAAAAAAGATTACAATACATTCATCGATTGTGTTGAGCCGTTAAATAAATAATAAGATAAGCGATACCTCATTTCGTTGGAAATTTTCGACTGCTGAAATATCAACACAATCGTCAATTTTTATTGATTATATCGATAAATTTAGAATTAATATCAAGAATAGTATAAATAAAAATATAGCGTGATGATAATCTTATGTGATTAGAAGCAAAGTCGAAGGTGAACTTGTAAGTTTATTAAAAAAATTTTTCTCATAATATAACGGTGTGTAAATATTATTCAAAAAAAAAAATGAATAATTCTTGGGAATTGAAAATGTTTGAATGATAAAATAGAAATAAATAACGGTAGTTGATTCATTGGAGATAAAATGATAGCGACAGGTGAAATGAGGCATCAACTAAATAAATATATGAATTTAAATACGTATATTTATTCCACAATGATAAACAAAAACTGCGTAGCAACTGCCAAATCCAAAGCAAATATTTATTTCAATGCTATAAAAAAAATCACTTCTTATTTTTTCATAGTGTTATTATTTATTTAAATGTAACTTGGCAATTGCTTTGTTCAACGTTTCTTAATGGAAATGTTGGTATCATATGTTGATCCAACAATTCATGAACATGTTCATCAGTTTGATGATCAAGCTTTGTGTTACGAGAAAGAATCCAAAGGTAAATGTGGCTGCAATCAAAAATTTAATTATTACTTAGTTATACAATACACATGCAAAAGTTTATATCTTACCTCATCACTCCGATAGTTTGACACATCAATTGAATAGCATAAGTTTTGTAGTCAGTGTCAAGTGTTATTAATTCTGTATGAGCTGGTTTGAAAAATTTTAAGAATGGCAAAGACAATTGTGCTACTGATGGATCGATCGTTAAAGTTGCAATAGAACCCGATCGTATTTCTCCACCTGAACTATAAATAATTGATAAAAAATTGTAATTGAATGCTGTTTATTAATGTGATTTATTTTAAAAAATATTATGAATACATACATGGAATTTATGGCAATTTTATCAATTAAAATTTCACCATTGTCGATCATTGTAAAATTGACACAATTACATTTTTGATTTATCTCAAATAAGTTTGGATATCGTTTAATTTCATACCAGATTCCGGTAAACTAATAAACAGTAAGTGCAATTGTGGATAAAATTGTGTGAAAATAATTTTTAAATTAATAAAATATTTTACATACATTATTTATTTTGAAATTTTTCATTGGTTCGACAATTGGACATGGACCATAATGGCTAAGTTGGGCCATTGAACCGACAAAAAATATTGACAAGCACAACAATAATGTATTTGTAATAATCGATTTCATTGTAGATTTATTAAACTCAGTGAACAATGCAAAAATTTTGTCTTTTATAATCCCAATTTTATTTACCATATTTTTAATTTTATTCATTATTCTGAGGATTTGCATTAATCGTGATAATATTGATGGTTGATGGACAGCACAGGTCACTTTTCCATCACTGCTTTTTCACAATTCGTTTGAAAATTTTTCATTAGCTCTATCAATACGATATTAATTTTCTTGGATCAAATTATGAATATGTAAATATAATTTGTATAATTTTTTATTATCTGGAATAAATTATTACACTACAATTTATGATTAACATTAACATGTATCAGCCTTACCAAAAAATCAAAGTATTAAATATTCATGAAAAAATAAAGAATAAATATTCATTAAAAAAAAAAAATCAGTTGTAATAAATTTAATTTTCATGCTAATGCATTAAAAAATTATTTAACACTTGATTAACAATTTTTTTGGTCTGTGCGTGAAAAGTATGCTCTACTTATATGATTTTTATCTAAAATTTGATAAGCTTTTTCGAGATCAGAAACTAATGGATGTCGTTCTCGAGTTAGAATCCAAGCGCTCCTCATACTGCAAAAAAGAAAAAAAAATTACAAATTGATTAATAATTAATACTCTAGCGATGTATAAATATTATTTTTATTTTTTACCTTAATATTCCCATATTACTGCAACTCCATAGAACAGCGTATGAATCATAATCAGTTCCTAAAACCCAATGTGGCATTGGATATTGAATTGGAAGAGATGGATAAGACACTGTGAATTTAGGATCATCAGCTCGTCCAATTTGTCTGGCATTACCAATAATTGTTGATGCCATTCCAGTCCTATATAAATAAAAAATATTATTACACATTTGTTTATTCATTAAAAAATAAATGATAATAATATTTAAATTATCAATTGTAAAACTTACAGGGCTGATACTTGAGAATTCACCAATTTCAGTGAACCATTTTCATTAATACTGTAATTAAATGTCCCACATTTGGCTCCAATATCGCTAAGAGAAAAATATCTCTCCGCCTCGTACCAATTTCCCATAAACTATAAAATAAAGTATTTAATCATGAAAAAATATTGGTAAGAATATATTTTTTTTAAATAATCAAACACACATTTAAATAAAATAATATTTGACTTTGAATATAATTAAAATCACAATCAAAATAAATTAATTAAACTCACCCTAGTCATATTAAGTCTCTCAATTGTGTCAACATTTTGGCAACTGCCAAACATGGGTAACAAAGCATTACTTTTGACCACAAGACAAAGGATCAAAGTTACCCACAACATAATTAACCTCTTGGAAATAAACACTAGAATTCAACGTACAAATATAATTAATTTTAATTTGTATCCTTACAAAAATTCACTTATGCTACATTTGTTTAAATCTCTTTCGTAAATTGTTTTATAATACATATAATAACTGAATGAAATTATTCCCTTGGTAGATTATAGACGGGCATGTCAATGACCGCTTACAAATGCGGTAAATTATCCTTTTTCTTTATTTAATTATTTCCTTTGCTTACCTGAATGCTTAGCAATTTAATCTTCACCGTTAATGACCTCGTGTATGCGTTGAGAACTTGACACAAAATTGTTCAGATAAATTCTACGCTTCTCTAAACTGACAACAAGAGATCACCAAAAAGTTCAAGACCTTCGAACTTACCCTACGTGATGTGTCTCGCTGACTGTTGTACTTCCTTCAAAGAGAGCAATGCAAAACCTACCTTTCATACATTTTTATTCCATCCACCAGAAGATATTTCTGTCAGTTAGTGGGTCACTAACGGTATTTAGTTGCGGTTCAATAAACACACATGTATTTACACATAGTATAGAGCATTATCTCATAAATTTAAATGTGACCAATCACCAGTACTTATTTTAAAATTGCTTCCTATACCGAACGAAGGCATCAGAATATTATTTTCTCAAATAATTTTTGCAGGTAAATCATGTTGATGCTACTTCAAAATTTATTAACTACAAAATTCATTTTTTCTTATCTCTTATTGTGTATACTTTGATTAATGCGGAAATGTGTATTTATATTTTTTTTTTTTTATGCTGCAGGGATTTTTGATGGCCGCAATCATTGCAAAGTCATGGCTCACGCATCATCTTGCACATTTTATTCCTGCAGTAAATCTTGTTTAATATATCATAACCGGTTTATTACTGTAAATGATGAATATCTATAAAAGAGATAAAAGAAAAGAAAAAAGAAAATTATTTATGTATACATCGCAATCGTAACGCAATTTAATAATATTAAATTGTATAATATAACAGATTAAAATATTAAATAGTTAAAAATCAACAATTGGATAAATAAAATTCGATATTTTATAATAAAACTTTTTATGTAACAATTTATTCACATTTTTTTTTTGTTTTTTTTTGTACATTTATGACATGTTATTATTTTGTTTGTTTTTTTTCTTTTATGATGTATTTTATTATTTTTTTGTTTATGTGTTTTTCAGTCTACTGTAACTGCAGATATTTTAAACAAAGTTACTTTAATAACTTAAAGCTAACCAGACAATACAACGTTTATGAGTTATTTATTCTTTTTAAGTCTAATTTACTTCAAATAATTTGTCATATGTTTATGTACTTAATATTTTTACCATACATAGGATAATTTTCGATTTTTTTTCTTATCCTGTGGTAGCTCCTCCTTCAAGAGAGTAACTGGTTTTTTTATCGGTTCAGCAGCCAGAACAACAGGTTCAACTTTCGGCAAAATCACAGTGGGTTCTTTAATTTTCTCACTTTTTTTATCTTCTTTGATTTCTTCTTCTTTTGCGCCTTCAACTGTTTTCAAAACAACTGCAGCTACTGATGATGGTAGTGGTAATTTATCATTCTCTTCTTTCACACTTGTAGCAAGTAATTTTTCATTTAATGATTCAGCGTGAGTTTCTTCAGGTTTGCTAATTTCTTGACTTTCATCATCGGCCTCAGAGTCATGGGGAATAATAGCTGATCTCAAATTTTCTGGTGCTTCTTCTACAGGTGCCTCTTCAGGTTGTTCTCCTGTTTCAGCAGGCGTTGATCCCGTATCTTCAACTCCTGTATACTTACATTCAGTTTGATCTGACGTTATCAAATATGATTTAGAAATTTTATATTTATCCAAAACTGCATAAGCCTATCAAAACAAACAAAAAATTCATCCCCATATAAATATTAAATTAAAAATATAATCAATGATAATAATTAATTGTATGTAGTTTAAAAAATATTATTATGAATCAATCGAAATAATAATTTATAAATTAATAAATATTTTACCTTTTGTAATGTTTCACTCGATGGAAGACGATCTCTTGTCATAATCCATAAATTCTCTGTATGAACTGGTCCAAGACTGTTACAATTCCACAATACAGCATATTGTTTATAATCAGTTTCTAACACGTGATAATTTGTTGGTGAATTTGACAATGTAGTGGTGTATCTGAGATTTAATTTTCCTTCCTCAGATTTAGTTGATGGAAGAATAACTTCACCTTCAATAATTCGTTGGAAACCCAAACTAAATTATATACAATATTAATAATAATTATTCTCACTCATTAATTTATCGTTAAACTTATTATAAAATAAATTACTCACATTCTGCCTATAATATTTCTGACATGCCATTTATTATCAGATCCTTTAAAGTATCTAACCATCGCACAACGAAATCCTAATTCTGGAAATTGTGAAGATCTCTCAACTTCAAACCAATTTCCCATAAACTAAAAATAATCAAATCAACAAAATCAATAAATAATAATATCCATTTAAATAATTAAAATTAACAAAATAATAAAATAAAATTTACCTTTGTCATATCAAAATTAGTCATAGGAACTAAATCAGGACACCATCCCAAATTTGCGATTTGTGCCCTGGCAAGGGCCAGGGCAGAAATAACAAGTAAAATAGTCTTCAACATTTCTCGACGATCTGGCGTAAGGATCGTCGATCCCCGTGGCTTTTATACATCAACAACATGGTAGGCGGAAGGTGCGTTGACCGCGGACACATCAGTTTGTCCTTTTCTCGCGACCTCTTCTACCTCTTTCCCCCTTCTATCCTGATTGTGCCCCCGGACACGATGGACCCCCACACATACACACAGTCAAGTCCTCCATCGGGTCGTCACACGGCTTATAACACGTGTGCGGTATATGCTGTTGACATTACGGTATCCCTTTCTTCTCATTTTATCTCAAGTTCATTGGGGGAACACTCTCAGATTTACAGCATTGATGAAATGATGGTTATTGGTTGAGACGTTGCCGCATCTTTTCTTTGCATGCAAATACTGTCTCAAGTGATTGCTTTTATGTTGAATATATATGTTGTTGATTTGAAAAGACCGCAAAATCGTGCCCTTTTATTTCATTGATCGCAGTACGACGACCCCTACGAATCCGATATTTCTACGCGATGATATGTAAAGAAATTTACATGTGTGTTTAATGGATATCCATACTGGTTTTATGTTTTGGACAATATTATCATAAAGATAACATAAATAAAAAATCTTTTGGAAATAATTTTGGAAGCTTTTATCCAATGTTTTTATTTGTCTTTGATTTTTATGGGGAAAATATTCCTGGAGAGTTTTTAATATGAGAAATAAAAAGATTCAATGAATCTTTTTTATTTTCTGTTGAGTATATTGAACTTTCGTGGCCATCTCCATTTTATAATAATGATGATAAAAATGATGCTGTTGGTGATGGTCAAAGTCCTCGTGAAATTGTTGCTTCTTAAAGTGTGACAATATTAATTTTCTCAACTATATCAATAAATAAATTATGATTTATAGAGATAGTAAAAATATTCAGCACGCTTCTGCATGTTTATATATGAAGAGATTTTTATATTAATTATGAATTCTCATCAGCGTTTATTTATTCAATGATTTACGATAGGAAATAGCTAGTAATTTTACTATCAAGCTCTTGAACATTAAAATTATTCCAATGGTGTCGAGGGGCGTGTGTTTCACATTTATAAGTAATAAATTAAATTGCACTTGTCGATTCGTTGTGTGTACTTATTGTATACAGTGTGGCACCATAAATAGCTGAGATTTATTGAAGTTAGAACGAGTTTGTAAACATATGTGGTTGCAATTTGTACAGGAAATTACGGTAGTAGTATATGTAAGTTTATTTTATAGTAGCATTACTGCAAGGTGCATCAATTATTTATTGTAGATTCGTATTTCTTCCATAAGTTAGCCGAGTCATAAACAAATGATCATTCGATGACTGTGCGTACACATTGTATATATTTACTTTTGTATATTTTGCATACGTGGACTTATGTTCTTGTTGCGGGATGTGAACCTATCATAACGGGTTCTGCAGGTTTATTTTATTTTTTTTTCTTATCATCTATACAATAAGTAATACTTTGAACCGTTAGATAGATATGAGAAACTTGGACCCAAGATAAATTTAGACCCAAGTCAATTAGTTATTATTTATTGATGTATTCACATTTGTGTTATGTGTAATGATGGGAGTGGATTTTATTTTTATTATTTTTTCTTCTCGTATAATGTTTGGTAACATGTGGAGATGAAACCGGTTTTTGTATTATATTTTATAAAGGAAAATGGACGTGGATTTAAATATTTTTTGGAGATTAAAAAATTTTAGTGGATAATATTTAATATAAAGGAAAGTGCAGTAAATAAATAATGATGAAAATTTATGTAACAACAACAATATATGCTTTTACAAGTAGATATCATTGATGTTTTTTCGTTAATTAATATTTTCAATTTTTTTTTTCTCTTGTTCAATGCATTCATTTATTATTTATTTATTTATTTATTTATTCTTTTCGTAAATCTATGAACACTAAAAGATAGCATGCAAAAACATGTCTCGCTTGGAAGATACTTAAAAATAAATACGTTTCGCCTAGAATTCCCATATGGAAAAAAAAAAATTATTATTGAATATGATAATTTAATTTGTGGAAATGATATTATAAAATTGAGAAATCATGGAAGATTTTTTTGGGAATATCTAGGCGATAATCGTTGTGCATATATACATAAAAATGTACGCCATTAATTATTCCAACATCGCGTAAATAATTCTAATGAATAATAAAATCTAGTGCACTTAATTTTGTAAGAATTCTAGACTCAAAAACACAGAAAAAAAAAACAAAAAAAGTTATATAAATTATGATAAATCGTCATAACTAATTGTATGTTGGTGTGTTCGCCGCGAAACATTGCGTGCGCTAAACAATAATTAGTTTATTTATTATTTAGTATCACATTGCGTTCACTGTGTATGTGTTTATGTTGGTAGTTAATTTATTGCCATTCTCTGATAATCATTTTATTATTATAAACAGTTCATTATTGATTCATGTGATCATAAATCGTTCAATAAAATTTATTAATATATAATTTTTTATTTTAAATAATTTTATAATTCGGAGTTGAATGTAAAAATTTCATAGGCGATATAGCGGAAGCTGCGTATGAACGAAAATGCATAACATAAGATAATAATTATTTATATACAATTTTATCAAAATTTTCGTCAATTTATTTTTAATTCTAATTTTAATTATTAATTTTTTTTTTTTTCCATTCAATTTCATTTATTATTTTTACTATGAATTTACAGCGATTATGTGTCGTAGGCATCATATTTAATTCCTTAAAAAAACTTGTCTGTTTTTTTTTTTCTTTTTCATCAGGTCTCGGCGCTTATTATTCATCATTTTGTCTTAAAACTTTGACTTCTCCACATGTTACCTCCACAATCCGGGGGAAAAAAAAATAAAATAAAATAAAAACAATGTTAATAACTTACTTATCGCCCATACTCGAACGGCCCTACGAACATATCTTTGGTGTACTGCTTCGAGGGAAGAAAAATTAGATTCAATTTAATTAAATATGTGCATTCTATTGATTATGCATTTTTGCTTATTAACGAGGAGAATATTTTGCGGCACATTGTGAAATTTTTCTTTTTTTTTTTTTTTATTGTATATTTTCTTTCTTATTATTATTCTCTCCTTGTTACTGCTTCCACTCTTGGCTTTCTTTTATTTATTTTTATAATATTACATATTACATTTCATCATCAATCTCGCTATGTCTATTTCAAATATTTTATAAATTCATTCCTGGCCGTTTTTTTTTTTTTTTGTTGATCTATCCACATCTAATATATCTAAGATTCTTTGTATATGTTGCATAACGTGCATTCAACAAAAAAAAATATTAATAATAAATTTTTTGTACATATTTACTGAAATTTGTTTTTTTTTTTTTTTTTTTTTTTTTTTTCTTTCATTAATAATAACTGTTTGGCATTATTACACTGCGAATTAATTCACCAATGAAAGACAAATGAAATGATAGATTTCTAATAAACAAAATCCGGCGAATGATTGAAGGCACCTGGAGGTTTTTTATTTATTTATTTATTTTTTGTAATCTAAAAAATAAACAAAAAAAAAAATTTGACGTCCAGCGCCAAAAGCAATATCATTCTCTCGCAATAAACGGCTACCAACGTGAATTGTGAGGAGCTTATTCTTTCAAAATTAATTAATTAGATAATTAAATTTAATAATTATTCATAACCTGCCTATACGTAATTTTTTCTTTTATCAACGTCTCCAAAGCGAGCATACTTTCGTACACACTTAAGCCTATGAACACATGAAATCACTGCCCAATCGACATTGTGGATTTTTCTTCTATTAATTTGGACCCAATTTCAACAAGGCACTTGCGCCAAAGTCATTTAAATATATCAAAAAATTTTATGAAACAAAAAACAAAAAATTTTGACAATTAATTATTTTTTTTCTATATTATGGTAAAATTCGGTGGTTGAGAAAATAAAAATATTTAACACCATAAATAACGATAAATTTCTAACAATAATGAGAATTAAAATAATTATTTTAAATACGCATTATTTTAATGAAAAATAAATTGTTTACTATTGTTTCATGATGTCGAGAAAAAAATATATTTGCCATTGGCGATAAAGGGCAGGAAACTAACAACTACTTAAGACAGAAATCGGTGGAAAGTCGGTTGGTCCCTTTGCAAAATGTTAAATAAATAATAATGTCCATTTTTTTTTTTTTTTTTTTTTTCGTAACTAAAATTATGTAACATTATTTACAAGAGAATCATCTAGGATATTTAATATTAAAAAGTGATTGCATTATTGTCAAGTGAATAATTTCATTCACCAAAAATATATTTGGTGTGACATTCGATTTTGAACACATCACTTTACCCTCGGATTTTATTCTTTTATTTTTTATTATTGCTACTCAATACTTTAATAATAACTCTTTATCATTAGATCAACGTGCGAATAATACACGCATTGTTTATCTCCATTTCCACATTGACGTGTAAAAATTAAATTCAACTTCAAACAAAAATTCAAAGTGAATTTACCATAATTTTTTTATCAATTTCATTTTGTTTTCAATTTTCCTTCGACAATGAGTAAAATATTTTTCTCTTTCATTTATGAATTAAATAACCGTCGACGGTTGATTAAAATTCTTAAATAATATTATGCCGATAAATAATTTCATCATCGAGGTCATCTCAGCGCATCATTTTCTCTTCTGCTCATTATTCAATGAATAAATTATAAACACAAGTAGAAAATAATATTTCACACAATGAAAACGCATTCATGAGATATTTTTTCAGTATCATTCACTTTCATGTAATAAATTTCTATTACGCCAGTCACAACCTTTGACACCTGCGTTAATCGTGTAAATTTTTGCTCAATAAAAGATTATTGTGCGGTCCCGATAGATGTCTAATAAGTTCTTGCAAACTATCAAAACTCAGCGAACAAAAGCAACACGTAAATGTATTATCCGGGGCAGCAATAACGCCTCTGTGTACCGAACACAAGTGTTTCAATAAATGGGCTTTTTGTTTAAACATAGCAACACAGAGGCGACATGCAAACGGTTTTTCTCCAGTATGTACTCGCAAATGTGTTTTTAAATTCCATGACATTCCAAATTGTTTTCCACAATATGTACAACGATATTCACGCACTGGATTACACTTGGGAGGATCTTCAGCTGATGGAGGTGGCGGTGCACGCGCTGGTGGTAATGTCCAAGCACCCCACGGTGGTTCCAGACCACCAGCTGACGTTGGATCCGCACTTGGCGGTCGATGTGATGCTCCAGGTGGTGTCACTGATCTCTCATGCTGAAAATTATCATATTTATTAAATTAAAAAATCAATAATTTATTTGATATTAATATTTATTTTATTCCAAACTCACCAGGTAAGGTGGCGCTGATACACTAAGCGGATGTGGTGCTGCTAATCTTCTTGGCGTTTCAAAACCCGGATTAAATGGTACAAATGCAGGATTTTGCGCTGGTGCATTGTGAAATCCTGGTCGACGTTTACGATGTGGTGTTACGACATATGCTTCAGCTGGTGGAATTGGAATTTCTTCGGGTTTTCGTTTTCCAGGTTCAAGTCCAAGTGATAAACGCGCAGCTAATTGTCTACGTCTTTCTTCCGCTTCTTCCAATGATTCTCGCCTTTCCAAAAGTGTTTTTTCACTTCTGTCAATTGACAATTATTATTAATATAAATGAAAGAATTCCAATTACTTTGATTTGTGTTAAAAAAAAAATCTTTACCTATGGGAAATTTCATGAGAGCTGTCACTTTTTGTGGAAGTACCGGAATTGAGACTTAAATTTACTGGGTCTGAACTATCCCTTCTTCGTGGTGGTTCGATATTGCTATCTCTATTATCAGCAAGTATCGCATCACCTTCAACACCTTCAACATCCACATCTTGCTCAGGATCGTCATCGTATCCTTCACTTTTTATCAATACCGAACAGCAATCTGCAGGATTATTCGATTGCCTGTAAAAAATTATACAATAAAATCAACATGATAATTAATAATATAATTTTTTATCCACAATATTGAGGAAATATTAATTAATTCATGAATTACTATGACTTTACTTACGATCTACTGTCATACTGAGATTCATAACTAGAACTTTCTTGACTGTCTGAGGGTTGTGGCGTTGGTATCCTCAATGAATCTGAATCGGTGGATGTTTGTGGCTGATTTGGATCGAAAAGCTCTGACTTAATTTGTAAGAGCTCAAAAAGTTCTCGAAGTGGCGTAAGTTCTGTTGACTGAACAATAAAAATTATAAATAGAAACAATTATACCCAATTATTAATTCATTATTTATTCAAAATGATAATAATAGTCAATTATTTTTACATCATTGAATAATGGAAAAATTTTTTAATTAGATAAAAAATAATCTTTAGCAATTGAGTGAATTTTTTTCTATAATTTCAATAACTTACGGGTATAAGAGCTTCGCCATTGTAAAGAAATTCAAGTAAATGACTAAGTTGCGTCTTTCTAACTCCAGATAAATGGACAACGTGATCCAAAGCCGGATTACGAAGAAGACTAGCCAATAAAGGACTGGCTGCTGCCAATACAACTCGATGAGCTCTGACGACGGAGCCGTCGTCGCAAGCCAATGTCACGTCAACATGACGATCACCACTGTACCAAGCCCCGACCTCTGCAGCCAAGGTCGCGGGATGCTTCCCATAATGGAGAGTCAGCAAACCGTCCGTATACATCGTCTATAAAAAAAAAAAATTATTCAATAAATATTTCTCAATAAAATTTCATATTTTCATAATATTGTATTCTACAATTGAAGTATTTATTTGATATTCACATTGGAATATATGACGTTATTAACATATGATGCTTGAAAATACTTTCTCAAGTCGTCAACAATTGCTAAACAAAAGTCAAAGTGTCGAGCTAAAAAAAAAACTCATTTATTTTCTTATCTGAACGATAATAATATTTTTTTTTATACTTTTCACTTTACAGTTTTCTAAAGTGATATCTATGAGAAATTATGATAAAAATTTATTTCTTTATCGATGACGCAAAAAATTCTTATGCAATATTTTTCTATTACATATAAGATTATCGAATAATTATTTTTGTTTTATATTCAGTTATTTTTCTTCTTTACTAATTTACCTGTATAATGATAACAGAAGAATAAATTTTCTGACACTCGCATCGCGTTGTAGACAATCTATGAAAGCCAAGAAAGAAAAACTGTCGCGGAAATGAGAAAAAAATTCTCACAGACAAACACACAACAGCTTCGACCTTCGATCATTTGTTGAATTGGAAAGGGGGAGACCTTGAGTAAGAGTCACGCAGCTATTAGCGTGTTTTATAGAAGAATATAGTTATATACATCCATATAATCATAGCTTATATGCAAGATCGAGCGACATGTGTAACGTAATAATGGCACACATTTATGATGATCATCAATGGTAACCGAAGGTGACAATGAAAAAAAAAAAAAAAAAATAGATAAATAAATAAATAAAAGGCGTGAAAAATTGCGCGGGAGTGACAGCACAATTGCAGCACTATTGGAATGCATACATAAGCTTTGTATGAAGTTGAAAAAAAAAAAAATTCAGGCGCGCCAATCGTCGATGAATCGGTAAGCGGGAGAGCCTTCCTCGAACGACATGCAATATGGATAATTATTCATCAAGGCGAGAGAGGGATCGAAAGAGTCATGCGCCAAGCGGGAAGTGCCGGTAATGAGGATCCCAACTGGTAGGTAGGTAGGTAGGTAGGTGGTGGGTAGCAGTAAATAATGGTAATAGGCCAATTGAAATGCCTTCGAGGAAACTTTTAATGTTAATTATCATAGTAGAGTATAATAAAGAAAAAATTAAATAAAGAGAAATAAAGAATGGAAGAAAAGAAATTTTTTTACGTACAAAATAAAATGTATATTCATTTGGTTTTTTCTGTTACAAATTAATAATTCATGAGTCGCAATTATCTATAAAAAAATGCAAATAAATAATATAAAAAAAAAAAAAGATATCAAGGATAAATATGTGATGAATAATAAATAGAAAAAAATAAAGTGCATGGATAAACTTATTAGGTGTCGTGGAGTATAAATGGCGAAATAATTGAAAGATGTTTATTGGAAAAAATAAATAAAAAGGAGCGGCCTTGAGTAAGAGTTTGTAACCTCGGTACCACATCGCAGTAATCATGTTCTCATACGTAATGGTATATTTATTATATACGTTCGAGAAAATAGCTAAATAAGGAAATTGTTGCTGTTGACTATATGCCAAAGAGTATAATATGCACATTGCCGCAAGTGTGATGGTATAGCGCGACTGAAGTTCAGGGTCAATTGCGCAGCAGTAAGCACACATCTCTCGTTGTCGTTTTCCCCTACCACATTATCATTTCTCTCTTTGCCCCTCTCTTTATACTCTCTCTCTCCATTTGGGCCTTGACGTGAGCGCGCGTGCGTAGTAGATCAGGCGCGTGGGACCAACGAATTAGTGGGGAGAGAATACACAAGACACGTGACAAGTCCCGAATCCCCCACTATACTTTCTCTGCGGTGTTCCAATGAGCGAGAGACATTTAACTTTACACTGCAGGTGCTGCGCTCTGGCCCATTCACGCGGCATTTCAAAACAGTCAGGTGCGGCCCACCGTCGATAACTCCCGCGATTTATATTTATATTTATATATATCTCTAACATTTCCCTTCATTTTCAACTGCCACACGAGATGGCAATTTAATGTCACTACTTTCAATACTTAAAATTAATAAAATAAATATAATATCCCATTTTTTTTTCTCTTCACTATTCCTTTTATTACATATACTATTTTTCTGGCGTTCTATTCATACACGTGACAGTTATTAATGCGCCTTTACGACGTCAATAAATGAAAATTGATTACCGTGAAAATGACAAACGTTTGGCATTAGATTTAACGACATAATATATATAATGACAAACCCATTCTCTCTCTCTCTCTCAATATCTTATTTATTTATAATTCATTATCATTATTATTTTTTTATATAACAATTTACGCTCTCCTCTGTGTCATTGATTTACGTAGGCGCAAGTATGCGCGTGTACTGTACATACAATGATTCTAACCACCTGTTGATTTAAACTCTAGTGTAAATCTATCGTTTCAATGGGTGTGTGGAAAAAAATTTATCGAGTCGTGTAATGTCAACATGAATGGATTTAAAATAGATATAGTATAACATAACTTTCCTAATGTGTGACGACAATCGATCACTTAATAAAATATATGTATACATATACACGATTAAAAATATGTATTTATATTATATATTTCTATTATGAGTATGTAACATCGATTTATTCAGTAATATCTATTTCTAAATGGGGGGAGGTTCATGAGGTCACCCTCAAGTTGTTTAGATTAACGATAATCAAGAGAAAGTTCATGAATTCGTAAATTCTAATGGTGACTTAACCTTTTCATAGTTTTATTTAGTGAATTTTTTACTTTTTTTTCTTTTCGTATTTTTATTTAATTCATTTAAATACAATTTTATTATTATATGTTTTATCCATTATGCATACGCATATATATCAACGATTGTACACTGAATTTTCATCTATACACTCTCTCGTATATACTGGTGCGCATTATAATCTTTGTCGCACGGCGGACGTTACGATCTACCATTGAATCGAACAATGGCGAAACTGGGTTACGCAAATGTCGAGGCTGGAAAATTAAAATGCGTGCCTCGAAGCTGGCGTTAAACACACGCGTGTGTGCGTATATATTCAGCTAATATATTGCATTGACTAGTGTGCATCAATTTAATTTTACGAAAATCAACAGAATCAAATAAATATATCTTTTTGTACAAAAGAATTTATTTTAAATTCATCGGATTAATTCAGCAACTGTTTGATTTGATTTGATTAAATTTATTCATTGCCCAATTGCTACAATTAAAAAGGGAAAGGATTTGTTTTTTCTTTTTGAAAGCAACTCATAGAACATGAAGTTAATGCATTTATATATAGAAATCAATGTATATTATGTGTATGTTTAGTGAACGAATAGTGAGCGAAATGATTACCCGTATATGTGGCTCTGTTGGCACTGATTAAGGCGAGGCATTAGAGTATGTATGGAACTGTGTGTATGCACGTACATTTTGCAGTGTATTATATATAAATATAGACATATATTAGCGTGGATATATATTTGTATAAGACGGATTGAGTAACTGTATAGCGTGCGCTCATTACGCGCGGGGACGCACTGAGCGGGGCCCGGCTTCGTTTCCGCTCCATTTTTTTGTGGGCCGAATATTGCGACTACTCGCGAGTTGGGACTGAAATATAAAAGGCCACTACTAGGATTATATACATACGTATGTATAAATTCAGAAATTAAAAAAAATATTACGCAAATATTATTTCAATTATCCGCTGATTATATGTGAATAAAATAATTTAAAAAATCGTATTAATTATTTGGAAATTTTGTTTCCCAATATTGTTTACTTTTATTTATAATTGTATGGCTAAATTTCAGATGACAAAAGAATAATATTGAATATGATTATATTTAAAATCATAAATTATATAAGGGCGTAAAGAATAATTAATTAATATTTATTAAATCTCAACCACAAATATTTTATTATCAAACAAAATTTTTGCGCGATATTTAATATTATATTTTGATACTAAAATTATAATATTTATTTTTATATATCGTGTCATTGGGTCATGGTATATGTTACTTTTTCTTTTTCTCCTCTCTTACATTAGTCGAATACTAACAAGTCTCGTTAATGTATTATAATATTATATATACATAAAACAACATTTTCTATCGCGCAAATACAACATCACCACATTGGGTCGTGCCATTCTCACAGTCTTTATCTCATTCAATACTCAATATCAAAAACTCTATTGACTTACTAATCATAAATATATACTCATAAAACAAATTATTTAAATCAGAAAAAAAAAAAAATATCCTTCAAAAATAATTACAAAACTATTTTATTCTTACTATTTATCTAAAAAAAAAAAATTATGTAATAGATAAAGTGAGTGTTTGCGACAATGATCTATGACTGACTCGATTGCTCTCTTCTTGTTTTTCCACACGCGGCCACTTTTATATTTACACACATACACACAGATATACATAGTCAAGAACGATCGCAAGAGCCACCGGATAGATCTCGTTCAAGGCCATAAGTAAAAAGCCTTTTCAGGCATTATTATATACCTCCATACTCGTATGTGCCACAACAAAATAACTATATGCACCGCAGCAGCTTCAATACAACGAAAGAAAAAATTATTTAAACATGTATATACATTAATAAATATATAAAAGAGAGATATCCTCATGTGTTCTTGCACACGTGCACCAATACAATTTCACTGGTATGCAATGACAAATGCAATAATTCATATTTATTCAAGTGTACGTGTGAGTACACATGTATATTAATAGTGATAGTGATGTCTCTCAACGCATTTAATACATATATTCTAACATCATATAAAACGACATTTGTATTTTTATTGTATGTATAAATGTAGGAGGCGTCATTCTCTATGTGTATATAAATGTAACACACATTTATATATGATATACAAGTCTGTAAAACGGGCTAGTTACATGATCCGTTCATTATATAAGAACAATCGCTCTTCTAATAGACGTTCCATCATTGTGAATCTGAAGGGCACACGGTACGTCGTCGTTTGCACGCATTAATGTTCACTATTTTTTCTTTTAATACATGTATACATTATACATATATGTAATTATGAGTATGTATTAATGAGCGCCGCCTTCATGAATGCTTGCTAAGCTTCCGCGATGTTTTTCTTTCTAGTCTTTCTTGCATACTCATCCATCATATTATTTATAAAAATTATATTTATTGCCGCATCGTCTAGTATATTCAATGAAGAACTTGAGTTAACTTCAATTGATTATGACATTTATACTTTGCAATTTCAATTATTATTTTTATTACAATTATTTTATGTATTTGTTTTTTTTTTTTTTTTCGAATTATTTCAGGCGTTTTATAGATAGTTTAATAGGTCGATGAAAAATTCGTGACAGTAATATAATTGAATCGTGGAATAATCCGTAATTCAATCGTGTATGGGCAATATTATAAAATTCATCATCGATATCGTGAACTCGATGATTAGTTATGCAATTATTTTCATGAGTATATGTATTTATTTTAATTTAAATGATGGATTTATATAAAAGCAAAACCACAGAGATGTGAAGGGCATAGTGTCTGTTTATGTATATACACTAATATATGTTTAAATATTTGTATTTAATACATAGTATATACATGCACATAGTTGAATATATATTTTTATGTGGCGTTGCCACAACTATCATCACGTCATTCAATCATGAACCGAAACGAGACGCGGATTTTCTATATCTAAAACTCAACCGCGATCTTTATATCTTGTTTCTCTTTATTTAACAAGCATCAACTTGTTTCTCTTTCTCCACAATTTATTTTATTTTTTTATTTTTTTATTTTATACATCTTCTACTATTATTTATTTGTACGTTATATCTAGTCGTTCTCTCGACATTTCATTATGCGGGCCACCTTGAAAGTGACTGGTATATAATCGTGATTACGCATCTCTCATGAAACAATAGAATTTGTATATAAAATTGTACATATATATTTATGTACAGATGGATATAAAAACAGTGACTAAACAGGAAATGTGGTTTATTTTATTTTGTTGGAAAATAAAAAATAATTTTATTTATATACTCTTTCAGTTAAAATCTACTCCATATATCTATGTATAATTACTCCAAAAAAATTTTTTTTTTCATTATTAATTCTTTAAGCATTTTGTTTCATAATTAATTTTACGAAAAAAAAAAAAAAAAATACATTTTTTTTTTTTTCGCCTCTCATCTTTCTCGCCCACATGCAAGGATCGTCTTTTCTTACGCAACAATATGATCGTGCTGCACGATACATAATAATGACAAGAAAAGAGACGGAGAAAAAAAATAAATAAAAGAAAAAAAGAGAGACAGACAGACAGACAGAGAAAGAAAAAAAAACGACGATGGAATTATGGATATATATAAAATCTCGCAAACCCCCCTATTGTATTCCTTTCACTTTCCGTCGTTTTATTCCCACGTCCCCGCCGCTACCGCCGCGAACACAAAAAAGTACCAAGGCACGCTCTCCTTTTGATATATATATATATGTATATGCGCAACGTGTTGCGCTGCCGCCACTGTCCTTGATATCTCCGGTATGTATCCCTTTGGTCACTTTCCTTGTCTTTTTTGCGTTTTGTCAAACTTGGCAGCAGCAAAAGGGGTTTTTTTTTTTTTTTTTTTACATATTTAAAGCCGATTTTTATAAAGTATAATATACATTCCATTGAATTGCAGTACGTCACGCTCGATCCGGACAACAGTGAAAGTTCCCGCGGCTCCTTTTTTTTTTTTTTTTCTATTTAATTCATATATATAAATATATCCAAATAATGAAACAGGAGGGCGGTAAAAAATAAAATGACAATGTATTTCCGGCTATCGTGAACAATATGACAATGTAAGTCAGTGTATTATTCATAAATAAAAAGAAAAAAAAAAAAAATTACATCATTTACTCTATATTGTGAATTTTATAAATTTATTAAAATTAAAAATAAACTTTGGTTATGTATTATTGATATTAGATATTTATGAACATCAGGAAGATTATGAGGATGAAAAAAAAAATAGTAGATTAATATATATGTACAGTGAGATATTATTTTTTATTTATTTTTTAATAAAATAACAATGAAATAATATACTATAGCATTATAATTATTTTCATTTGTTTTCTTTTTTTTTTTTTGTTAATGGAGAGCGTTTAAAGGAGCGCCGTGCATCATTCATCCATAACCATACGACAATATTTTTTTATATATATGTATGTTTATATATAGAGAGTGCCTCCGTCTAGTGGACAATTACGTAATTCATAATGATCTCACATTGTGGGTGGGGACGGACACAACTCTTCGTGTGTGCAACTTCCACTGACTGACGCCTTTAAATGTGTCTTTTGAACGGGAAGAATCATTTTATTATCTACACTCCCTCCACTTCGCTATATTATATATATATATATATATATATATATATATATATATATATATATATATATATATATATATACATAAGTATATATTTTCATTCTTACAAAAATACTTTTGTGTATAATAAAAAAATGATGAAGAAAAAAAAAAAAAAATATTCACGGAAATGAAGAAAAAAATTTTTCGTCGAGACCTTGAAATAAATATTGATCGATATAATTTATAAATGTCACAGATAAATAAAAAATTTAATTTATTTTATCAGCATGAAGAAAAAAATAAGAGCAAAATAAAATTATATCTCTCCTCTATAATTCTATATATAAATATATATAAATATGAATAAATTAAATTTGTAATAATTTTTGAAAAATATTTAATATAAAATACAGAATAATTTATATTAAAATTTAAATTTAACTTCAACAAAATTAAGTACTTTGTGAATAAATATTTTTAATTTTTCTTTAAAATTCTTTAAATAACTCGCAAAATTTTATTTGAATATTTTTGTTGTGTTATTAAACACACATGTACATCTATAATTTAAATCAATGTGTAATTTAATTCTAGATGAACCTGATTACATAGCAATAATTATTGCATGACTCAGTGAGATAATCTACCATATATATTTATATATATATATATGTACATATATCATAAGCTCAATTAGATCGTCATTATAATATAAACACTCGTTCTCATATCCATCAAATTTCCCTTTCGATTTTGCCCCATAACGCTTTGTATGGCACATTGATGCTGATACTCAACAGTATTTGGGTCATACGTACACACATATAAATTCCATTTTATATATCTATACATATGCATATACACACACACACATGGGCTGATTGTGTGCAGTGAATGAGACGTGTGGCGGGCGCCGAGGATGATTAGCGTGTCATGAGCCGGACGATTGCGAGAGATTCACGTCGTGAGTTCATAACAATGAAGAGGTCGGGCCACCGGGAAGTGTACATATATATATCTACTATACTTATACATGTGCAGATAAATACCTACATATATTTATACACATGTATATTAATTTCACTGCACAGAGAACCCACGTGTGGGCGATCAAGTGAGTCTTGTGGCAAGTTACAAAAAATAAAAATAAAAATAAATTAAAAATTTTTAATTTCTTCATCACTCCAAGGTAATTTACTTTCGAATTCTTGTTTGGTATATTGGCGCAAGGGTGTTTACACATGTATTAATATTTAGAATATCTGTGTATGTGTTTTTTTTTTTATTTTATTTTATTTTATTTATCAAGGTAAAATGATTAGGCTGTGAAATTTAATGAATTTGTCAATGGGACATTGATAAAAAATATATTCTATAGCACGAATATAGACCGTGGCATGATTAGAACATGAAATATAATAGTATATACGGAGTTATATCAGTGACCGTGACAGAATTATTTTTTAATCACTGAAATCAGACGAGGAAAACATAAAAATTAAAAAAACAAATAATATTGTCACACTTGAGAAAGGTCGTTAAATGAGTTTTATATACTACGTTCTAAATTTCTAGACTGTTATCAGTGCCACAGGCTTTTTCGACATACTTTACACATAAAGTTATACATATGTGTGTATTCATATGTTAGAAAAATAACTAGACATAGATATGGTACGTTGTACATGAATTTAATAAAGAAAAATAAAAAAAAAAAACGACCAGACTATAAATGATAATTAAAATACAAACTATGCCGCGTAGCAGAGGTAATTATATAGAATTATTTTATTACCATATGCAAATATATAAATCCATTATGAGATAACAATTGTTGAATGATTCGTTTTAAATTACAATTATTTGAATTTAAATTATCTACAACTAGAAGAAAAAAATCAATTTATATCTAAGATTTATTTTCTACAGAATAAAATTTATTTTTTCACCTCGAAGATAGAAATGAGTATAGATATTATATTTTAAACAAAGTGAATGTAAATGAGTGAGTGAATAATTGAAGAAAGCAAAACGAAAAAAAGAAAATTAAATAAGAAAATTGTGAAGGTTTAAAATTCAGTTTAAACTTTCACAACAACCCATAACCATTTCTTTTTCTGTCTACACTGCAGATCATATAATCCCTTCATTTTCAAATATTCTCATAAGTTTCTAGTAAATATGCCATAATTTATGCCATATATTTCTTGGTACATACTTACAGACTCATCGCTTTATTGCAGCAAAAGTGCAGCAGGCACATTACACATTTCTATATTACAACCGTAACCAACGTGCGTATTTATATTTATATTTTATATACGAAATACTGTAAAGAGAATTATAGTAACGCGCAACGTAAACGATAATAAAGATAGAGAGATGTATTAAAATATATATAAAGGGAGAAAAGAGAATTGTGACAGGTTATACTTCAATAGAAACAGAAAGACAAAGAAAAATAAAATCAGGGAGAGCATGAAAGATCACTCAAGGATAGGTCTAAATAATTCTGAGCAAACTCTTGCTCTCTTTGCTCTCAGCAAATATATAACATGATAAATGAAAGTGAAAGGGAAGGTATATATATATATATATATATAGAAAGGGTTCGGCGCAAGTTTATCCTTGTCTATCTATCATTCTCCTTTATGCACATCAAACAAAATTCATCTTCGGACGATCCTTCATGCATTAAATTCCACAGTAAAATAAAAAAAAAAAAGTAAAATAAAAATTCCAGAACATTTAAAATATTTTTATAAATTATTTAAAATTTGTAAATATATGTAATTTAAAATTTTTGTCAAGTATAAATGATCTGAGTGTTGAGATTGTGAAAATAATTCTCGAGTAAATGGTTAGATTTAGATAAGAGAGGGTTAAAAAGGGTGAAATTTAATAATGCACCAGGTTTACGAGAAACTGTAAATAGCAAAAGATATATTTATGTATGTAAACATTTAAAGTAAAGCCCTTGAATGTAAATTCTATGAGTGTGCAACAGGTAATCTACCTGGGACATACCTTTCCCCGTGATGAAACGAAGGGGTAAGTGAGAGAGACTCAGCAAAAATTGTATATACCTGTGGCGAATGCCACAGTGGAATTGTCTCCCCCTCTCGCGTGTCACCTTACTATCCTCGGACTCGGGCCAGACGTGCGCCAACTCGCGTGGCAGAAATATTTACACACACATACATAAACTCTTCATGTATATACATATATACACATACACAGAGTATTTATATATGCTTATATATTTATGTATACGCGATACAATGTTGTTGCTAATTGGAGAACGTAACCTGAAGAAGTTCAATGTGACCCACAACATGTCAACAGATGTTGGAAATTTTATATATATTTTATAAAATATTCAATTAATTTGAAAGAAATAAAAATAATAAATATTCTAGTGTATTTTTTTTTTTACATTCGTTTAATTAGAATAAATATTTTTATTCTCATTGTAAGAATATTTTTTTTCTTTTTTTGAATGTACAATAAATTAATTCGTTGGATTATATTATTATTTTTTTTTTTTATTTAGTTTTGTGTAACGGAAAAGTAATAATGAAAACTTAATCTGGGGGTTCGTTGATATTTTAAATATATCTATGTATAGGGTTGGTAATATGTATACAGGGATGAAAGAGGATACTGAGGAGTTGAGAATAAAAATAAGAGAAAATTAAGGAACAAGGGAATGTGGCGAAGAATGATAGAGGAAATGCATCGTGTACACGCGGTAAAAAATAATAAACGAGAAATAAATGTGCAATTAAAGAGCTCAACTATGACTGTATGCGCGCCTTCTCAAGGCTTTGAATTCGTCGGAGCGTACCTCCGCTTCTGATTAGCTTCCTCTTTTCCCACATTGCTTGTCTCACCAGACACTGTAATATATAATAGTTGTTACTCACTTTACAATGTCGGTGCAGTTTGCTTTTTTTTTTTTTCTATTTTATTCCAATTTTCTCACTCTCAACTTTAGTTCATTCCTCTTTCACTTATAATTTCTCATTCGTTTCTCTTTCATTCTTGTTACATTCCACTATACATATATTATATTAAATTTATTTTTTAATATCTTAAAATAATTCAAGTGAATGAGAGAAAAAAAAAATTTTATTCAATGCGTATAATTTTACCTTGGGTTAATTACTATAAAATTCCATTCTTGCTCTCGATATTATCCCGATTTTTTATGTTTTTTTTTTTTCTTCTCATTATTATATATATCATGTATTGTGTATACATAAATAACCTTCGTTTATGTATATGTGTGTGACGGTTTTATAATTTATTTTCAGTGACATTTGTGTCAGTTTCTATATATATATACTAGATAAACAAGCCACATTTACAATATTTGCATATATACGAGCGTGAGAACGTGTATATATATATAATGCAATTGACAAAAAAAAAAAAAAAAAAATTCCCCATAATTATCATGTATTAACAAAATTTTTTTATGTTTTTTTTATATTGCTCATTTGTATTAACATTTAAAAACTCAATAATTTCCATTGACACAAACATATCTTTATTTTTCTCTTTAGATAATAATGTATATAAAATGTATACATTTATATATTGTAACAGGTAACAGCTGGTTGGAAGATAGAGTGTCGCTAATTAGTTGGCCTCTCGGTCGCGTTAATTAATCACCAAGCGCACGACACCTGATGACCCCAACGATTGATTTTAGCGCGGTAAAACGATTCGTTAATTAGTAAATCACGTTTCCTTCAAAGGATCAGGCACTTTTTCGCGATATAAAACACAAATCTTTATGTATTTATTTATTAATTATCTATAGAGAATTTAAATTCACAGGTGATTATGCAATAATTAGAAAGAAAAATAAATTTATGAGATTAATATAATTATGATACACGCGTCATGTGACAATTGAAAAATTATAATTTGTGTTTATAATCATTATTATTATACTAAAAATAAAAATGTTTATTTCTTTTAACAGTGTTATTGTTATTAAGTAAATAATACGTCTGTATATTAATTTGAAATCTAATCGTTGTGTAAAACACCACCAACGTTATATTTAATCCAATCCGCTTACGCAAAGTTATGACACAAAAGTCGTGTGTTTACTACGAAACTCATGGCCGTCGTGTTCAGAATGTTAATATTTATATACATAACTAGACAAAAAAAATTTTTCTTTAATTGTAATTTGAATTTCAATTGACATAAGATAAAGTAAAATATTTTTCTACATTATTTATAATACATTACAAATAATAATAATTAATAGTAATATAATTATCCAATGATGTGTTTTTCAAACAATTAAAAATAATTATTTTTCCTCAATATTTATCAAAAATAAATTAATTAAATTTCTTATAGTGAATATTAAATGGTGAGACATTTAATAATTATGCACGGTGCATTATTTGCATTGAAGGTATTTTGTGCGTATGTCAAGACAATAAATCACGATTGGTGAGAAATGTTTGAGATAATAGCGCGGTGAATGTTGACAAGTCGCTACTCTCTTGTGCCGGCGGCAAAAATCAGCATCGCGGCCACAACCCGCCGCTTCCCGCTCTCTCGCGACGACGCGCGCGACCTTGACGCGGATATATTACTTTTCCTCTCCAATTCACCACGTGACTTTTTAATTCTGTATAAACTATATATAAATTACGATATAACTATCTATACATTTAAACTCATTCACAAAATACCGTGTGTAATAATATTAAAATGAAAAAAAAAATAAATAAAAAATAAAGAAAAAAAAAATAGAAACTCTACTCATGTACATATGTATTTATCTACAAGTATATATGTATATATATGTACATATATGTATGTGTTTATTCAATGATTATATATTTACTCAATGGTTAACCAATGGACATTCTCATTAACACAAAATCAATAAAATAAAACTATCATCGTATTATTATGTCATTTAAAAAAACTTTCACTTAAAATTTAATACTGAAAATTATATGTCTATATATATTTTATTTATCAATCGTGTAATCGCGCAAGAGATTTGCGCGCTAACTTGTCTATGTACACGCGCGTGCGCACGCAATAGTATATTTAAGAATGTTTTCTTGGGTTTGTTTAATTTTTTTTTTTCCATTTTTCTCTTTACATTCAATCTCTTTCACATTTATTTCTTAGCAATAGACTCGAGGCCAAAAGAGAAAAAAATTTCTTGACAACTGCGGGAAAAACGTTAAATATATGTATATATATATATGTGTGTGTGTGTACATTGCGCTATCTATTATATATTGTCTTGTGTGCGATGTTTAAATAAAAATTACGATAAATGTCGAACGTTAATTATCAACAATGCATGTATTAAAATTGTCTGTTAGACTTTTCTTTTGTTTTTTATATTTTATTTTTTATGAGTAATTATATGAGATGAAAGAAAAAAAATGAGCTTTGAGAAATTTTTATAATTTATATTTATGGAAATATTATTAAGTAATTGTTATAATAGTGTGACCGTGAATAAATTTCCACCCACCTTAATTTAATCCTCCGTCGAATTCTTGCAATGATGACAGAATAAATCACCGTTTTATTAATTTTTTTTTTTATTATATTATTTGTATACTCTGTTATTTTATTTCGTTATTCCTTTTATTTTTCAATTTGGCGTGGCGACAACGTTGAAAGTAACACAATTGATATAAATATATGATCATTAAAACTCTCTTGACGAGTCGCGACGAAACATCGTTACAATAATGCAACGACGACGATCTAATAGTGACGATGAATAACACAACCACGACTTTCTGTACTTTGTGATCGCACGTGAATGCCCACACGTGACGTACATTTGAAGTAATTATTCACTTTGCCGCGTGGTTTATTTTTTAATTATTATAATTCACTGTAGTGATGATAAAAAATAATATTCGTACACTCAATTCAATCCACATGACAATCACCAAATATAAAATAATAATTTATTCCTTTTTCAATTATTTAATCTTCAAAAATCACTGTCACGTAATTTTATTATTTTTCATTCACTATCACAAAACACTCCTGAATATTTAAGTTTAAATAATTCTAATAATATTCCGGCATATCTTTACTATTTTTTATTTTTTCAATCTCTTTCTTTTTCTTTCTTTCTTTCTTTATATTTCTTTCATCGCTACTTTATAACTGAATGTAAAGAGACGATTGTAAAAAGAAGACACGAGAGAGTAGCGCGATCCTGTTTATTTTTTTGCTTGTCCTCTTTCTCACTTTCGTTTCTTTTATTTTATAATAATTTTTTTTGTTGACTTCACTCTTCTCACCGCCACGCAAGAACCTCTCTGGTCCGGGCTTGCCAGGGTCAGCCGGCTGGCACCAGAACTTTTACCCGTTGGGTACTCTCAAGGACTCCGAAGGCTCTTATATTCCTTTCTCTTATCCTTTCGCGAGCCTTTTTTTCTTTTATATATTTATATACATATACATATATATATATACATATATATTTTTCCACTTATTTTTATTATTAATCCCGCTAACCTTTTTAAGCGAACTTTTAATTCTCACTCGACACACCGTCTGCAATTGCGCACGCGCCTTCGCGCACTCTCACTACTATTTTTACTTAATAATTTATTTATTTAATTCACCAACTGACAATCCTTCAACTGCATAATAGTAATCCAAAATAAAACAGCAATTTATATAAATTTTTCATTCAATAATTCCTTCGTATATTAAATAAATTTTATTTTTTTTACTATAAAAAAATTTTCTCAACGTTTCTCAATAACGAATTATATTGTTGTACTATGCACAAACTTCACTTTCCCTTGTTCACTTTACCGCGCGTTCTTTCTTTCAACTGATTTTGTAATTCTACATTTACGAAATACCTCTGTCAATATATATATATATATAATGTGAAACGATAGTAAAAGTCAAAACTTAAAACGCCACTACCGCAACAACACGACGACAATGGTGACGTCAATAATTATGATGGGTATTAGTTGTTGATGACGCTTGAACGACACTCTCCTCTGATACACAACGACGATGAGAGTGGACGGTGTGGAACCGACTGGCGAACGCGGGAGAGAGAGAAGCCCGCTATCACTCTCAGCCTAGGTGCGGAGTAGCGGCGCACAATTCTCTCCTCTCTTCCCACTCTTCCGGCACGGTATGCACGGGACCGACTTCCGGATCTTCCTCGCGCACACAAGCGTGAGAGCGAGAAGAGAGAGAGAGAGAGAGAAGAAGAGAGAGAGGAGGAAGAAAAAAGAAATAATGAGAAATAAAGATAAAAAGTTTTATTGTAAGCTTTGTACTCTTTTTTTTCTCTACTTCTTCTTCTTCTTCTTCTTCTTCTTCTTCTTCTTCGCCACTCTTCGTCAACACTCGTGTCTTCGCGCCTGGTCGTGCAGTATATTTCCCACTTATATCCTCACTTCCGGCTCTTTCTCTACCTCACCAACACACGTGAATACACGTGATGACACTGTCCCACCACACCAGTTAATGTAATATCAATATTTGACATTTTTTTTTTTTTTGTCACTATAAATTTTTACTAATTTTATTTTTATCACTGTTATTTATTGAATTTTATTTATTTTTATTCTATCAATAATAACTTTATCTTCATTTCACTGTCATAAAATTTTATTTTTCCACTTTATTTTCATTATTCAGTTAACGAAATTATTTCATTAATATTTTTCAATACTATATACGTAGTTATTTATTTATTTAAAAAGAAATATTTATATTATATATCTATAGTTAATTTCGTGGAATCGACAACTGTTACCTATTGAATATTAATCTCTATAATACAGAGCAGCACGAGTGGAAAAGCTAGACGTTTGGCTTTGCTTATCACACTCTTACTGTCTCTCTATATTTCCCCCGTTGACGCGAGCGCGCCGCTTGCCGCGTCCTCGTCCTCGACTCTTCTTCTCTCTTTCTGGTTGCGTTGGCTTGGCGTTACGTTCCGGTTACGCAATGCAGAGCATCGACGAGTATTCCCACCTCCTACTCGCGTGTGTTTATGTCTCTTTCTCCTCGTTGGTCTTCTTCACAATTTACGTCTTTTATTTCTTCTTCTTTAGATTCTTCTGCTACTTTATACCCCTTCGTTTGCTCTAGAGTAAGATACTCTTCACTTCACTCTTCTTGCGTGTCTACTTCAAGGTCAGACAAATCCACTGAACAATTATATATATAAATGATATTTTAATTATTATACACGAATGAATATAATAAATTTATTTTGTTATTAAATAGTTGTATGAATTTATCTATCGAAAGGGAAGAGATATTGATACACAGAGAACAGAAGGAAAGTTCGGGCGAGAGCGAAAGCGACACGATAAAATGAGAAGGGGATATTTGGCCGGTGTTTGTTGGTTCTTGCAGCGGGTCGGATTTTAACGCGCTCACGCGGTCGTCCAAGTCGACGGTTTCAACTTTTACTTTCAGCTCTTACACAACCTGGTTGCTGTGTTTGCCTCCGCTGTTTGCTGCTGCTGCTGCTGCTGTTGCTGATGGTGGTTGCTGTTGGTGTTGCTGTTATTCACAGTTTCTATATAATACAGGTACGTGGTATAATCCAATGCGCGCAGACGCGAGAGCGAATAAACACTTCGTGCACTTATTTTACAATGTCTGTATTTTAATACTTCCTCTCTTGCGTTTCCTTCTTTTATATCAAATGTTATTTTTCGTCTTTTTACTTTCACCAAAGCACCGTAATAAATTTAAAATGAATATAAATATTTATCGATGTAATATATACATGAATAGATTTTATTTATCCAAAAAATTGATAACCAACTCTCTCGTTTCTCTTTTGTATTATCATTCTTACCTTTCACTCGCACACATTTTTTCGTCACTTTCGCTTTCGCATAAATACGCACACATACATAAACTCGCGCTCTTTCTCCACCTCTCGATTCGCTTTCTATATATCGTTACTCGTATCGTTGCGCATGCGTTAATGCTATATTGCGCACGCGCAAATGAAAATACATATATAATATATGCGCACGAGCTATTAAAAAAAAAAAAAAAAAAAAAAACGAATGTAAACGAATGAAAAAGTGCAATGGTTTGTATTACACGCGTGTAAATAGTTTTCTCAATTTAATTATTCACACACAATGTATTTTATTCACATATCCAATTATCCAATAAGATACACAAATTTATTAAACAATATAAAAAAGAAAGAAAAAAAATAAAACAAATTCAATTAAATAAATATTAAATAAAAATACCACAAACACAGATGTATTATTTATCAATTGTGAAAATGTGTCAAAATAAATAAACACAATTACAATTACAACATAAAACAAATGATAATTATAACTGATAAAAATATAAAAATATCATTTAAATTTTATATTTCATAATTTTATTAATTATATTAAATGAATCCAAAATTAAACATCCGAAAAAAAAAAAAAAAATTATAATGTGAATTACTTCACGTGTGCGTGATTATACTCGCACTCACTCTATCCCCCTCTCTCTCTCTCTCTCTCTATTTTTTCTCTCTCTCCCTCACTCTATCGTTTGCAAGTGTCTTCAGTGTCCAGAGAGAGGGTTCTCTTCCGGTCTCCGCGGTGTATCTCTCACTGCTTCCACGCTCCAGCATAACTTTTGCGCAAAGCCCAACTATACCCTCACTCAAACTCTTCCTCTCACTCTCAATACACTATCGTTCTCTTTCTCTATTCACTCTCACGTCTCACTGTACTGTCTCCCTCACATATACAGTGCAACACTGCAGAGAGAACAGAGGTATTTTGCCCATCGAACATTTGTATAGGTGAAGCAACGCGCATTACGTCCAATAGAGACAACACAACAACACACAGACACACCGTAAAATTTTAAAGTAAAAATTTAAAGTGAGTGCAAGTGAGTGAGAAAATACGAATGGCGTATAGACTATATACCAACACTCTTGGTAATGTGGAGGTGGCAATAGGCAACCACCATCAGCCTATCACCAACGTCGAGGTATTGGTGAGAAAGAACTCTATGCACTGCACACAGAGAGAAATATAGTGGCCGAGTTACGACTTTGTCCCAGTGACGACGACGACGACGACAACAATATTTGTCTCGATGTTTATACACATGTATATATGTATGACTTCTATATATGTATTTTTGTACTTGCAAATGCATGTATATATTTACCTTATGCGGGTTATTGCAAGTGAACAAATGAAATGAACTGGTGCATTTGTATATAGAAGTAGCGAAATTGAAAGAAAGAAAGAAAGAAAGAAAAAAATAAATGAAAGAAAGGGTGGTATAGACACGTAAACAAATTTTACAAACACACATACAAATAGGGGAAAACAATGGCGCGAAAGGCGAGAGAAAAGAGACAACACCAATCCAGGTGTCCTATGAGAATTGTAATGGTATTAGTGAGAGATGGGGGTCTTCACTTTATCCTTCATTCTCTTGAGGTATTAAAGAAGGGTTACCAAAGAGAGTATTAAAAATAAAATAAAATATTAAAACGTATATGTATATATGTATATGTATGTAACTAGTGTTGAGGTATACCCAGGTCATACTCACGTATAAATTTGCCTTGTTTTCGTGACCCACTGTTGTATTGGTTCACTCTCATCTGCGAGAGTATACGTCACAGCATATTTTGTCCCTTCTTTCTCGTGTGCTCTCCCCGCTTATCTTATCTTTTTCACTCTTTCTCATACGAAGTGTGGGCCCTCCGCTCTTGATCCCTCACATTACCATTACCCCACTCAAAACATTTCCTTCTCTTTACCACTACCATCACCATCACCATCCGCCCACTGACATCGCACCACCACCGATGAATTTCTCCCACTCTTTTTTTTAGTTCCACTCGTCTACAGAGTACAGACTCTCCCTTTCCTCTATATGAAATAAACTAACTCTCTTGTGTGTATAGTTGTGTGCGTTAGATTCTCTTACTATTACATTACAAATAGCTCTTTTGCCTAGTAGACCCTGGCGCTCGACTTGCATTCCCCACCACTATTATATGTGCTATTGCTGATGCTGCGATGCCTGGCCACTGCCACAATATTTTATTTTATTTTATTTTATATTTTCTTTTTTTTTTTTTTTGCAATTGTAAATATATTGTGAGAGTCGACGGAATTTGTCATCGACTCACGTGTACAGGATTACACACGCGTGATATATTCAAATGTTGTTGAGGACGCGGATTGCAATAACAAGTGGATTAGGAGATGGCGATTGAATTGAGATGAGAATGATGGAGGAATTATTTTTCTTGTTTATTTAGATTTTTTTTTTCACTTCTTTAGATTTATTATGGACGACGATACAGAGCGATTTAAAAATATATTTCAGATTGAAATAAATGATTAGGTTAGTGGGACAGTTTACAATATGAGAGATATAAACATTAGATATATTTTTTTATTTGATAGTTTGGGAGTTTTATTTATCTTGTTTTTGATGAAATAACTTGAATTGATAATGAGCCAAGAGTTGGTGAATATTTTGCATTAGATAGTTGGTATGATGTTGGGTGGATGATAATGAGGAAGTTTTATTATTTATATAATTTATTTTTAATTGCCGGTCAAGTTCATGGAGATGTGGGGCCGCGGAATCGAATGCACGAGATATATTTAAATTTAGATGCGAGCTCGGGGCAATATTTAGATATTAAAATATATCATCGTCGTTGTGATATGGAAAGTTGTAATAACAAGAATATTAATATTTATGTAATATATTTACCTACATTATACAGATAATATGTTGATATAAATATAAAATATACATTGATAATTTATAATAATATGACATGGCCTTGACTTTCTTAATATTTATTTATAAACATTTTTTTTTTTATTTGTATTATTTTTATTTTAATTATTATTTTTTTAATTCAATTATATTTCTTCCTGTTGATAAATTTATATGCAACTCTATCGATTGTTATCTCATATATTATTCAACACAATGACACAATGATTATTTGAATTGAATACACAAAAGATTATTTATATATTATATATAAATATTATTGAAACAATTTTAATTGCCAGGGAAAAAGTTAAACAATGATGTCATCGGTATTATAATTTTTTTTTTTATTATGACTTCAATGTTGTGACTTCTAGGAAAAGTCTTTCTTTTAAATATGAAACATGAAACACGTGCGTGATCTCAGTGATTACATTCAGACAACTTCATGCACATACATACTAATTTTTGTTTTTTTTTTTTTTGTTCATACACATGATCAGTTGATTTCCCACGCGGTTGCGTATACACAAAACCACACGCCATAAAATAATTCCCCATCATCATATATATATTAATAATCATCTCAAAATAATTTTATCAAAACATATTCAATCCTCAATACATTCAATTCATCATTCATATAATAAAATAAAAATACAAAAACATATATTGTCTAATGTATAACCAAAATTATTTATAATCTCTTCTTCAATCTCACCTTTCTTTTTTTCTATTCACATTTAATAATTGTCCACCTGTTGACAAACCTGTCATCATAGAATATTACAAAATATATTTCGAGTAAAGTATATATAAATGTACAAATGATGCTTTCACTTTAACATATTATATCGTTCCTTTCATTCAATTTCAGTCATTCTTATATCCTTTTTATATATTCCTCACAGTGATAAACAAGGGAAAATATATATACACACATTAATAATTCATATGACTAACGATATAATTAGAAAGTATATTTTTGTTTTCACATAATTACCAAGCATACTAATATCATTATAATCATTATAATATATTCCCTCATTTTTTATAATTTTTTTTTTTTGTTTTCAATTTTTTTTTTTTTCTGTACCTTCTTTGTTCGTCCTTTCTACCTCACTTCCGTTTCCTTCACATACACATTCCCCTTGTATTGCTTACCACCTTGTCCACTTCCTCCTTCTCTTCAGCCACATATAAACATGGTACTTGCGCCTTTATATCGTTCGCAACGATCGGACTTCCACCTTTCTCACAAACAGAAAATATCATTAAATATATACATACCTATATATAATTCACGCATCCCCCTTTTTTTTTTTTTTTCATCTCTCTCTCTCCCTTTCACTCGATGCTTGAGATCCAGTTTAACCGCGAGGTTGTTTACGTCGTTATTGTCTATACAGCTCTGTACTCGATCCCCTTATTTCGTTTTTCCTTTCCTTCTTTCGTTCTCTCGCTTATTGCCACTGCTTTTATATATACATCACAAATCCGGTTTGCAATACTCGCAGTGTTCACCTGAGAGCAAAAGAAAAGTGTGAATATATATAATAAATAAACATATATGTATGCATTTTTAAAAACACAATTTAGAGTTGTCTTGGTAAAACATTATAAGTGATAAATACCTTTTTAATTTTGGAAAAATTAAATTTTTCTCAGATATTTAAATTATTTTCCTGTATGGATATGTGTATATAAATGCGCGTGGAGGTGATGAGAAGGTGAAGACGATGGTCAGTTTCAAGGTTGTAACTTGGTTACAATTGCAACCGCGCACTGTCACGCGTTACGTCCACATGCCTGTAAATATATTTATAAAAGTATGAGTATATATTGTATATATGCTTGAATATGCTCACGGTCGATCTTGCAAAGACTTGTGCATGGTGAATATGTTTTATAAACATAGGTATGTATGTATATATATACTGGCATGAATGTAGATACATGTTTGTAGCGTTCTTTTTCCTGGATTAAAATCATATTAATGTACATGAAAAGAGAAAAATAAATTGAATTGGAGAATTAAAGTGAGAAAAAGAGCAAAGAGAAATGCAATGAAGCGAGACGTGATTGCGATCCAATCTGAATTACTTGTCGAATGTGCTCACATTATTTCAGCAATTAGCTTTGAATGAGACTTTGATAATATCAGAGATATATATATTTTCAATTTGCTTATTATTGAAATCGAGTCAAGTGTATATGTATAGTTATTTGTTATTTGTGTATATGTAAATGTATATATTTATTATTATGGGTGTGTATATGTGGAGTATATAGAACCTGCTTTGATATCCCTGTCACGACTTGGCCATCGATAAATCGATCTCTCGTTATATATTCTCTGTGTGTATGTATATATAGCGCACCGCGTGCGCGATGCGCTTTGGCGTTCAACTTTTTCATTTACAACTTTGCCTTTCCCAGAAGGAGATCAAGTAGTAAGTATGTATATATATGTATGTATGAGTATGTATACATATGGGATTTTATATGAGAGTCTTGCGTACTATGTGGCGCCCGTCAGAGGATTCTGTGAAAAACGGAGCAACGAGCTGTTATGATGTATGTAGGTATGTGTGTATGTGTGGCGATTGTATGCTCGTGCTTGCAAAGGCGTGGCGTTCAATATGGAAATAATTTTTTTTTTTTTGAATTTTTTATTTATTTATTTTATAGTGATTATTGAAGTGAGTGAATGAATTTTTGGGGAGAGGAATATTTTTTATTTTTTTAATTGAGG
This sequence comes from Microctonus brassicae, assembly GCA_918226075.1. NCBI lineage: Eukaryota > Metazoa > Arthropoda > Insecta > Hymenoptera > Braconidae > Microctonus > Microctonus brassicae. The sequence goes on along the minus strand of OW445485.1, from coordinate 1,127,238 downwards.
AAATTTTGAAATGGAAAAAAAATTGATTTTTTGTTTAATACGCAATTTTTTACTATTTTCTTTTTTATTTATTTATTTTATAGTGATTATTGGATTGAATGTATGAATTTATTGGGGGGAGGATTTTTTTTATTTTTTTTAATTTGAGGAAATTTTGAAATACAGAAAAAAATAATTTTTTTGATTGAATTGATTTAAAATTCAATTTTTTACTATTTTTTTTTTTATTTGTTTATTTTATAGTGATTGTTGGATTGAATGTATGGATTTATTGGGGGAAGGATTTTTTTAATTTTTTTTAATTTGAGGAAATTTTGAAATGAAGAAAAAAATAATTTTTTTGATTAAAATGATTTAAAACTCAATTTTTTACTATTTTTTTTTTTATTTGTTTATTTTATAATAATTATTGGATTGAATGTATGAATTTTTTGGGAGAGGATTATTTTTTATTTTTTAAATGAGATAATTTTTGAATGAAAAAAAAAAAATTGTTTTTCTGTTCAAAATTCATTTTTTTACAATTTATTTTTATTTATTCATTTTATAAAGATTACTGAGGGGAATTAATATATTTATCAGAGGTAATAGACATATTTTATCTGTTTGTAATTTTCAAGTGCTGAAAGTGATTGAATATTTTAGAGGTAAATTAAGGTGAATTTTTTTTACTTGCTTCAGAATTAATAGAAATTCATTTCAAATGAAATATATGGTTTAAATTCAAAAGTAATATTTTTTATTCAAGCTAAAAATTTTTATCAACTCCAAATTTTTATTTTCAAGATTTATTCCCTTCTACCAAATCAAGTTAATAAATGAACACAATAATAAATCGATAATGTTGGAGCACTAATAATCAATAAAAAATAAATTTCGATCCTAATTTGAAAGCACTTCACAATAGAAAACTATTTTTTATCGATAAATAAAATAAAAATAAAGACAATGATTTGCTTTTTTCGTGCCCTCAAGGTAACTATAAATTAATTTTCCACAATGATATAAAATACACACTAACGATAACATTCTAAAAAAACAAAAAAATTACAATTAGAGATAATGATAAATTATATTTTTTTCTTTATGATGAAGTCAAAGATATCACATTTAAACAAAAACAAATTATTTTTATATTAACTTAATTTCCTATATCAAAATTAAAATATCTTTATCAAATACTTCAATCTATAAATTTCAATTATTTCTTCATAGACAGTTATTTATTTTAAGTACCTATAACATCCGTCATTACATTCTCACTTGATACATATACATGAGTAAATATATATTTATTTACTTATACATCATTACGTAATAATCACATAACGTTATGCGAACGTTTTATATTCGATGTCTCCCACTATTGCAATTTCAAGGTCCCGGCATTGTTGTTTATGCATCGAGTTAGCGAGAGACGAGTATATATATATATATGTATACATATATATATATGTCATCGCAATTCCATGGCCACTGTATATATAAATGCATAGAGTCTGGAATGAAAAAATAAACGATAAACGGAGAAAGATATCTCAACAAGAGAGAAAAACAGTACGGAACATTTTACAATATAAATAAAAATATAAATTCAACGATATGAACTTTACACAGACATCATGTATTGAAGTAAACAAGTAGAAATACATTAAAAAAAAAAAAAAATAACCATATTCATAATATTATTTTTCAAAATACTAATTATCATACTTTAATTCCGAAATAGGAATTTTTCTTTCTATTTTTTATTTGTATGTTATCTTATCTTTTTTTTTTTTTTTTTTTTGATTATTGTACTATATTCATGCTTATGACCGATCAAAGTGAACAATAGTGCCTTCATGCCTGGTGAACAGCCAGATATGTCAATAAACCGGTGAAAGCCACAACTATTGCGCGAGCATATATACGAAAGTTTTCAAGGTGATTTTCAGAGGGGGGGCCTTTCCCTTTCGATAATTCCGCATTGACACAAATAAATGTCCTAATGATAAATTAAATTAAAACACAAACAAAATACACCCCATACACAATAAAAATAATAAACAATTAAAAAATATAATAAATGAAAAAGAAGAAAAAATAATAAAAGTAAATATAAAATATATATTTTCCAATGATTAAAAAAAATATTTTCCGCAAAGAGGGAAAAGTATGAGGGATAAAATGGAAGAGAGACCTAGTTGTAAGATAAAAAAGAATTGAAGAGATGGTCGCGGAGCACAAGAGTACCTACATGAAGTAAAAAAAAAAAAAAGAAAAAAAAAAGTAGATGAAGAAAGGAAAGGAGAAGTAAAGAATAGAAAGGGCTTAGGTGTCGAGAGGTTTCTTAAAACCCTCGAGAGTGTAGAACACGCACGAGCCCTCTTGCCTAAAACACATCAGAAAGAACACAAGAAAGCAAAGGGTAAAGACACAGAGAGAACCAAAGAGAGAGAACAAAAAGTACAGTAGGCTTTCATCTTTGACGTTTAAAAGAGCGAGAAAGAGCCAATATAAAAAAGAAAAAAAATTCAAGTGGATTTACAAATCTTCTCTTATTCACGCGAAGCTTTACAAATCTGATGGACGCGTGGGAAGAGAGTTTTTGCTGATCTTTACATATAAGTATGTATTGAAAATAAGAAGTGCGTAGTAAAAAAGTAAAGGTATATACAGAGAGAAAGAGTATAAACATATGTATAAAGTGTCAGATAAATATATAGTAAAATTTATACATGTATAAATGAAACAAACGTGTATACGCACGAACTGATAATACGTTATCGTGTGAAAGCACCGTGGCCTACTTACTCTCATTGCATTTACTATATGTATACATATGTATATATATATATATATATGTGTGTATGCAATGACTATGATGATAAATACATTATGTGCATTTGTGTTATATCACTGTAGTTACTTATGTACGTTTCTCTTTTTTTTTTTTTTTTAATTTTTTTCTTTGTTGACTTGTAATAGTTGTGCGACACGTGTGTATTTTTGCCTTGACATTTTCTTCTCTTATTTATATATGCATTTATAGTGTAAATGAATGTTTGTTTAATTTGTTTTTCTCTTAATTTTCACGTTGTGGTAATTGGTAATTCTATGGAATCGTATATATAATTATTAAAGTTTAAGTATATAGAGATTAATATGAATTATTCAAGTGAGGTGTATACTATACGTATTTTGTAGTTGATTTAATGTGGTGTATAATAATCTTACTGTGTAAATAAAGATTCGGTTCGCCGAGTGAGATAATAAATTGTGACAAACATTTTGTTCTCTATTACATATGATAATACTGATCAATATAGAGGTGTATAATATGCTTTTTTTATAGATATAGATTTCGGAAAGATGTTATGAAGATATTTTTTTTTTTTTTCAATTTTGAAGAATCGATTACTCAATAATAATTTTGATAAGAATTCATTCGGGTTTTGTGTACTTTATTTACACATGTGTCACGTATGTTTTATGTGTATGTGTAAGAGTGTGTTCCACTTATAATTTCTGTGCAAGAAAAAAATTTTGTTTGTCATTATGAAATTGATAAATGATAAAAAACAAAATTTTTTCGATTTTGATAAAATTTAAAAACTTTTCGTTATTGATATTCAATTTATTTATTTTTAATTTGTACAATTTTTATGTATGTTTTATCATTTATGTGTTACATAGATTCTAAGTTTTATTTATAAATAATAATGAGATTTTAATATTAATTCGGTTATCAATGATTAATATAATGTGTCATAATATATTGATTAAAAATTTTTTTCTTTGGTCGTAGAGATTTATTTTTATTTATTTATATATTTATTTATTTATTTATGTATTATGAACAATGTGTGTATATATATAGGGCGTGTTATCGCGCGAACTTTTGTCACAGTAGTGAAATTACTCAACTGCATATATGAATTTTATGATCAGAAATAACAATACTAACATTGCTTAAATAATGAATAGCTTTTGCATATGAATAAATTTTCTATGCGTTAATAATCTTTCTATCTTTATTCCGTTTTGCTTTTTTTTTTTTGTCATTTATACGCTGCATTAAATAAAAAAAAAATCGGACAATATGTTTTCATGTAGGTCATTAAGAAACTTATTTATTTTTGTCTTTGAAATTACTGCGCCATCAATTGAATTATTATTTTCATTTTAGAATTGATAATAATCAGCTGTAAAAATAACAAGAATATAATTGTTAAAATGTAATATTGGAAATAATCGAATGAATTTATCTTGTTTGTGCTGAAGAATTTCGATTTCATAAAGAGACAATAAATATTATTTTATTTTCTATTTTTTCCAAATGTTTTCAAGGTGATTTGATAAAGAATTTATCAGCTGGTATTTTTTATAGTTGATAATTAAGCTGGAAAAACACCTAAATGTGTTGATAAATTAAATATTTTTCCCATTTCTTCTAAATATATTCCATAACCTGTCGCAACATATTTATGATTGAGCCACGTTTTAATAAAAGGAGAAATTCTATCGCTGATAAAGCACCGACAAATATTACAAAATAACAAAATTTTCGTTGAAAATCCCACTATATTTAATCATGTAATTTCCACTATAGATATAATTTATTTACAAACTATTATTGTGTTTAAATTCTACTGAATATATCAAAGTAATGTTGAGAAATAAATAAATTAATACATAATTAAAACACCTATTTTTCCGATTAATTTAAAAAAAAAAAAAAACCTTGATTCAATAATTAAATTCATAGAAAGAAATATACGAAATGAAAAATATATTGAATCAATTTAAGCCATGAAATAATTTAACTAAGAAAAATGTAATAACCTCGGCCAACTTATAGATATTATACCATAAAAGAGACAACACTTCTTTAAATAAAATTTACGTACATATACACACATATATATTCGTATTAATTTATCCAATGAATTTATTGAGAGAAGAAAATCCATCGCAATATATTATAAAGAAGAGTATGAGCTAGTTATAGATAATTCTTATAGTCACAATAAAATGAAATGCAAATGTAACAATCGAGAAGATAAATTAAATTTAATATTTAAGATAAACTTCTCAACATTATCATTTCATAACCATATTTTTTATTTAAAAAATAAAATGTTTTCCACAATTTTCTTTCCAGTATTTATTCAACATTAAAAATCTCAACCATCGACCAAAGATATTTTTTTCCCGAGACAACTCCAACATCTGTAATATTTCATTTCGTGAAACTAAAAATTTTATTACTGCTGTTACAAACATATTGCGGAAGTATCTTTTCTTAAAACTAAATCTCTTCATATATACCGTCATAAAATGTATATATTCACTGGTTGTTTAGCGGCCACCATTGCCCACACGCAGAAAATGAAAAAGGGAAACCAAAGAGTAGGAAAAAAAAAAAAAAAAATAAATAAAAGGAGCGAAGAGAAAACATTAAAAAGGCAGCCCAAAAATTCTATTTCGACGAACACCGGAAAAACTAACCTCCTTCTTATTGTTCTTTCCTCACTTTTTTTTTTTTTCTTCTTTTGCTCTGCTTTTATAATAAAGAACCCACAGAATTTTCACTGCTGGAGGTTGAACGCTCGAGGTCATATCGGAGAGCATCAAAAAGCATTATGACTTTATGAGGCATTTGTGAAAATAATTTCGAAGAGGGCAGCATCAACAACAGTAACAGCTAGCATCAGCAGCAGCAGCAGCGGCCGTATCAAGATACTACTACCTTCTTCTTGCCTGGTATGTCAATGACAATACCCGATTATGAGTTTTTTTTTTTTTTCTCTTCACTATATATTACATTTCATCCATTTATACAATATAATACATCTTTTCCCTTTTCATGGCTGTGCCCTTCTAAAAATTTTTTTTCTCCACTTCACAACCATCTATCTTATGTACAAACATAATAATAGTCGTAATTATTTTTTCTACAATTTTTTTTTTTGCATTGCTCTCCTCTCAAACCATATATAGTCTCGTATTGCGTTCTCTTAGATATTTATTTATTATTGAAGTGAAACTTCTTAATCGACTTCGGGAATGAAAAGCGTTAAATATTCAACAATGGGTATTTGGTATTCAACAATGGGTATTTGGTATTTCAACAATATATATATATATATATATATATATATTCAACAATGGGTATTTGGTATTCAACAATGGGTATTTGGTATTCAACAATATATATATTGTGACGTCACAAAATCTATATATATATATATATATATATATATATATATATATATATATTGTGACGTCACAAAATCTATATATATATATATATTGTGACGTCACAAAATCTATTAAAAATATGAAATCATTTAAAATATATAATCTTTGTTTTTATATTTTATTATGTGAAGTTTCACTTCATCTGCGCGTAGGGACTTCACGCATCATTTGTTTTTTTTTTATTTTTTTTTCTTCAATTTATATTTGTATATGTATATATTCTGCATTGGAGTTTCACCGGTTCCACACCCAAGGACCGAAACGTTTTCTCTATCCTTGGGACAGGCAAGGATTAGAAATTGACCTTCAACGCGCTTTTATAATGTTGCCAACACTCGCGCGTGTTCGCGTTCACTTCAGTGAAATTCAATAGAGGGACGCGCGTTCAAAACGAATTCTTTTTTCAATTTTTTTTTTCCCTTCGTTTTCTTCATCTTCTTGCTCTTCTCGACTGGTTCTTCCTTCAGGATCAATATAATGTTATGGATATATATGTTCTATATATTCAACAATGCTGCGCGGAATATGGATGGTGCTATAATGATCCCGCACAGAAAACGTCACGACCTTATAGGTATACCTACATCATCCTCCGGTCACGAAACTCGTACAACTGTTTCCGCTCGATAAATCAACTGAGTAAAATGAGAGAATGATGTTTTATGTGAATTTTTCCTCGAGGACACATCAAACAAACACTCACATGTTTATGTATATATTTGTATTCAACATATTTTCAACGATAAATTTTTCAAATCCTTCGTTTTTATATAAGTAATTTTTTTTTTTTTATTTTTTTATTTCAACATTAAATTACTTAAAAGTTCTGTTCAAGTTTATTTATATAAATCAAGGATGTACACCAAGATAAAAAAATGTGATTAAAAAATTTTAATCGTCAGTTTATGACAATTTGTCTCATGACTTTATTTTTGTTCACATTTTTTTTTTTATATTTTATATATTGTGAAAAACTGTCTAGGAATTAATGTGATGTAACTAATCGTTTTTAGATTGTTGTTTTTCATTTTATATATTGTAGTTAAATAAAATCTCAGGGCCGACATATTTGTTGATCTATAATTGTGCGGTTATTATTTGTTTATTTGTTTCTTTCGTCATCTCTTCCTCACTTTTATTTCTTTCATATTTTTTTTTTTTTCTTTTTAAACTTATATTGATAAACTACTCATCTTTTTACTTCTACATTCTATTTTATTTTATATACTTAAATGTTTTTTTGTTTAATTCTTTTTCATTTTCTTTTCTTCTCATTTAAACCGGTTGTTTACGATTGCGCGTGAGTATAAGTTACAACTATTTCTTATCAATCATTATATGAACAAACTTGCAGGTTGTAAAATGATTGGTGGACAGTGAAACATTGAGGAGCATATAAGAGAAGGAGATATTAGGTAATAAGCTGCACAATAGAGTGAATATATAAAATTATTTGAAGGACATAGAAAAATTATACAGAGAAAAAAAAATAAAAATATATATTTTCCAAGGGATATAAAATATTTAATGATGCCAAAACAGTGAAAAGCCTTTTATTTACGACGGGTCTATTTAATACCAAACCTTTGAACTCTTTTTCTTTCATTTATCCTCTCTCGCATTACGTAAATATTATACTAGAAGACCCTTTTTAATATATATATTGCAAGGTCAAATTGAAAAATAAAAATGAATAAATAAAAATATAAATTTGTAATATTTAAAATCTTTTTTTTTTTTTTCTTCTATTTTAAATCTACTGAACTATTATATATTATAATAATTTTAGATTATATATATATATATATTTACACTGTCTTCGGAAGTGGTTCCTCATGAAACCTTGAGTCTATATTTGCACAAACTAATGTTTCCGCTTACATGTAACTTTCTATTTGGCAATAAGCAAAATATATATATTGAGTAAGTGAGAGATAATAAATAAAAAGGAAAGAGACAAAAATACACAACGTGATAATACACGATTTATATAAAAGGATGTAATATTGCCGAAATAAAACGACAATGTTTGAATATTCATGACGCAATGAAATTCATGACTTCCTCAAGCAAAAAAATATTCTACAACGATAATGATCATTAGAGTTTGCGCAAGGGAGGAAATAAAAATTATATAGATAATGAAAGAGAATGGTTATAATATCGTTGCTAATATAAAAATAAAAAAATAGTTTCACGATATATATATATTTGTATATAAATATTAATTTCAATAGATCCTTTAGGCATTTTTGTCATTATTGTCATGATATTAATGATGTGAGCACATATCCTTCGTCATTGATGATGGTGAGGTAGTCACATTCTATTTGTAAATCTCTTTGCCGCAAGGGAGAAATGGGAGCAAGGTCCGGAAAGTTAGGAAGAGACTGCTAAGGTGCAATAGGTGGCTCTTGGCCAACGGTTGGCCAAGTTACTCTTTTCTTAAGTAGGAAAATAGAACGCGTTTTTTGATCTTTCTCTTTTCCTCAGTCAAACTCACTACATACTTTGCAATATATTTATTTCCTTCATTATTATAACTTCTCATTCAAGCATCTCCGCGACTTGAATTATAAATAATTCGACTAATTTTTAAAATATATAATTTTAGTATCATTTTATTTTCTTCTGCATATCTCCACCAGGATTTTATTAAATATATAATAAACATTGTATATTTTCTTCAGGTGTTTACAAATAATACAAACTCGAACCAAGACACCCAATTCGTTTTTGTCCCTCTCGTCACAACGCGGTCGAATATTATACAGTTGGCTAAGAACAGTTTGGTTATATACTTATACTTACTTTACTTTCAATTTCATTTCGTTGGCGCTCTCGAGACCTGCTTGCGCTCGTGCCCGCGTGTTTATACGGGACGAAGGGGGTTATCTCACTTACGTAAGCATTTCTGTTGCTGCTGCTGCTGCTGCTGCCGTCGCGTCGACCTGACCGAAAGAGTCATGTCGAAATAATTGTGGCCACTCTTATTATGTACCTTGCGCGCAGACCCAACGATCTACACCTTTAATATAATTCCACTTCATCGAATATATAAACAATCGCCCTCAACACTTTCTCATCATCCAGATCATCTGCTATATATGTCAGAGGCAATTCACAGTAATTTAAATATTCATATAAAAATACAGAAAAAAAAAAATGATTGATGAATAATTTTTTTTTACTAATGAAAGAATATTTTTATTTATTTATTTTTTTTTTTCATTATTTCAAGTCTTCGTCAATTGCTCTCTCCCTGAGGGCATTCTCTCTTTATCTAAATCTTTATTTCTCTCTTTCTCCCTCTCTATATTGAGTTACAAAACTTTTATGTTGCGTCAGAACTGCTAAGCGCTTATATGCCACTTCGATAGAATCTATTTACTAGAAATCGATATGCCACATACTTTTAGAAAGATTATATACTATACATATACATATAAATAATAAGATGAAATTACTCAAACACATATACATATATATATTGAAGTATTTGTGTATCTGTGAATATAAATAAATTATTTTAATTCAAATTTATTTGAATTAAATGAAAGAAGAAAAATAATTCAAAGATGTTTAACGAATTTTTGCTGCTTATTTTTTTATTTTTTTATTTTTTTTTGTTAAATAAAATCGATGATTCTCTTTCTCACTATTTACATGTACGGATATATACATGGTATGTATATGTGTATACATAAATATTGTATTTGCTCGCGATAAATCGCGATCGGTCTGTCTCTCATGTGATCTTCAATTGATATAAGAAATCCGCGCGTGGAACTTTATATCGCTTTTTAATCTAACGATCCAAATAATCACTATACTTGCGCCGCGTTTACTCTCAAATGTTTTCGTAACTAGTATTAAATATATATATATATATATGTATATATATAATAACAAGAAAACGTTAGGTATATTATATATTAAGTATTGGATTTGGGGCATCTCATCGAGTTATACAAATGTATGCACGCAAGAGATAAGAAAATAAATAGTAGTAAAAATTGGCGCACCCTCAATACACATTGAGTAGCTTATAATATACCCACACATTTGATTTCCAAACCCAATCGATTGTATTATCATGATAAATTCACTGCAATATTTAAATACATCTTGAATGATTTAATCTCAATTCATCAATTTTTTTTCTTTTCCTAAAATAATTTCCATTCTCTTTATTCATTTTTCTCTTCATTTATTTTCTATTTTCACAATCACCTATTTACTTAGAATATTCTGCACAATATTACTATACAATGGATGAAACAAAAATACAAAACGTAATGGCGAAAGAGATGAAAAAAAAAAAAAAATAACTCTCACGTCATCGAGAAAGTTTGGTAACAAAGAGACCATTTGTTGCGCCGCATTATTCCCCATGTTTATATGTTTCAGGGCCGTATTAACTATACGAACATGGTCAAACTAGAAAGTATCCATACGAAGAGTAAAAAAAAAAATAACTGAATAAAATGATAAAAATAATGAATGCGTGAGACATCAGAGAAATAAATAAATAAATAAATAAATAACCGAAGAAAGAAGCATTTCATTGTGATGAGAATGTGGATGAGGTCAATGAAGTCAAACTTCTGTGAGCAATTCAATCTCTTTGAAACCGACGACGACATTCGTTGAGGACGAGGTGAATGACGATGAGAAAAAAATAAATAAATAAGAAAGAAGAAGAAGAAGAAGAAGACTCCTCCCACGTGTTATATAGGTTCTATATGTCGCAATATATAAACTGTGCGGTCTGCTGTTGCAATCGCTTAGCCAGAGTTCTTGCTTAGGCCCTGGCCTAGTACACCAGTGCGTACGTGTACACGCAAGTGTATTTTATATATGTATATGTTTTTATGTATGTACATATATACGTATTAGGGTATACGAATGGATAGTCCGTCAACGTGCGTATGGGCGAGAGTAAACGCTTTGAGTTTTATTTATAGAGCAATCAACGTATACTAAATGAGAGAGGAAGGAAGAAGGCCATGAAGAAAGCCGACCTAATTTTCCATTGACGCTATTTAACTCTGCTACTCTTTGACCTATATAATTTTGTTTTTTCTCTTCGGTTGATGCATTTATAAAAACTCCAAAGGAAAATTATAATTTCAAAATATTCCCCATGAATAATTTTTTATGTATAATATATTTTAGAAGTTGAAAAAATTATTTTTAAATTATTTTTACACGCGATAAAAATTTTTTTTATTCTCCAATTTTATTATCTATTCATTTTCATGAGTTTAGATATTTAATATATACATTTACATACACATATAGATTATTGTTTAATGATATTAAATAGATTAATCATCACAACATGTATTTTTAGATCAAACAGCATTATCACAAGGGTTATATGAATAAGACTAAAGAAGAATGAAGAAAGTATACCATGCACGAGACTTTTATTCAGATTTAATTTCCCCTTAATTTTTATTTTTATACATATACCTAAATAATATATTTCAACACAAAAAAAAGTTTACCGACGATGCGACCGGGCGATGACCTATTTCATGTTGATGAACGACCCAATTTCTTTCAACATTTCAAAACCATAAACAATTCACATATATATATACATAAATATATATACAAAAGACTTGCGACATGCGAAAGACTTTGACCTTTATATTTTATTTTTTTACCGCGCTTGTGTCTAATATCTACAGACGATGCGTCACCGAGTGTTGCCAATCACATACACACATGCATATAAATATATATACACATTCAGTCATTTATTTATTTTTGGACACAGGCGAAAGGGTCCATTTATATTTTGAAAGTAACAAAAGCAACGTGAGATAATGTGAGGGTATCATGATGAAAAGAATATGAACAAAAATATACACAATAAAAATTTCAGTGTCAATGCCAATAAAATTTGCCAAGCAACAATTTTTCATCATTTATCTAAGTGTGTGAATATATATATAGTTTCGCCCACCTGTAGTGTATATATTTATGTATTGTGTCTATTATATATATACATTGTAAAATATTGTATATAGTCATGTGTAACAAGTACTACTGACCTTGTTTTTCATCAAAAGACATAACCGAAAATGTGATTTTTCTTTATACCTGTCACCATCAAATGTCTGTTTAATTTTAAATATAAAAGAAAAGTTCATGCGAAAATTTTTGAAAATAAATATACATATATATTTGTATATAGTGAGGTTGGTTGTGTTGTAAATCAGGTGCGCGTGCCTTTCATACTTTTAAATGCCTCTGGGACAAATAAACATTTTACACGGTACTTTTTCTTCCTTTCTTTTGCTCTTTTCACCTTTTCTCCCGCACATCTTTCACAAATAAAACACCCTCCAGGTGGCTAATCGTTGTTTTGGATCAACATTTAGTACATAAACATTAGCCAACCTACGCAAAAAGAGTTTTCCATAAATAAATTTCACAAAATAAATTAAAATTACAAAGAATACTCATTTATTCAATTGCACACATTTAATATAAACATCTTAGAAATATTATAATGAAATATTCTGACCTTTAATACACACATACATTAATATTTGTGTAAATATAAACATAGTAAATCTCTCATCCTGAATAAATATATTGTATAATTAATTAAATTGATTGCAAATCATTCATGACAAATTACAAATATTATCAATTAATTTTTCTTTACATATTTCATAAATGATAAATATAATTATAATTGTAAGTGTTTATATTATTTTGCGCTAATTTGGTTGACTGTCTTCGGAAAACGGGAAAGTAATCGTGAAGCTATATATCGTCCCGGGAGACTGGGGCGTTTATTTATAAATTTTAAAGGCGTCTTTGGTCTGGTTATAGCCTCAAAGACTCTGTAGTTCACCTCGAGTCTTTCTCTTTTTCTCTTGCTCTCTTTCTCTCACTCACTCGTGTTGTAAATTTCCCAGGCAGAGTATAACCGCGCCGGCAGCTTTCTTCTGACATAACCGAATGAAGGCGCGGGTAGCAAGTTATGCAATTCGAAAGTGCCCGCCTTACTTTACGTTTATATCATATAAATATATAAAGGTACTCTATGGCTCGTTTCTTTAAGTTGAATGTACATATATATAAATATAATAAACATACATGTATGTAAGTATATGTATACAATATACATGTATACATATTATATACATATTCGTATAGTGGCTTAAGAACTATAACTTTATATATACAAATACCTGTAAAATAATATTCTTTGTATAAATGTATTTTAATGTGTATGTATATGTGTGTATTATGGTGAGCGTTGATGTTTAGAGTCAAAGGCCTCAATGAGAGTGCCATATAGAATTCAATCGTGCTGAGGTTATTATTTACTGTATAGGGCACTCCCTTTAGAGTTTGCGCCAGCCCTCATCCGCTCATGTGCTCGCTGTAAAGATAAAGAAAGGGTTTTTATGGTGGTTTTATATTTATTTATGTATAAATATGGTTGGGAATTATTGTGAGAATTGTATTTTTGATATTTGAATATATAGATCGTATATAGATACGTATATGTATGAATAAAAAATAATTATTCATACATATACGTAATAATTTTAAAGTATAAAAAATTTTTATAAATTTTATTTTTTACTTTTCGATGAATTAGTTGAATTATTTTAATGAGTATAGTAGATTTTATTTGCAGAATTTTGAAATAAATTCTTTCATTATCTCATTTAATCGTTAAAATTTTGAGAAATAAAAATAAATTATTAATAAAATGGAGAATAAAAAAATTTAATATTAGAAGATTTGCGATTATAATGCGGTTTTATAAATATTCCCTCGTTATTCAATTAGAAAGTGTATACGAAAAATAATAAACGTTTACTTACACTTTAAATAAAATGAAAGAAGAAAGATAAAAAAATCAAAAAATATTTATGCATTAAATTAATTAATTTTCTTTTTTTATATATTTTATTTCCGTTGAATAATTATGTTAAAGAGCATTTGTTTAATATACAAATCGGACAGACACGTGCACACGTGCTCGACGAATACAATGACGTAGGATAATCCACATACAATGCACGGTGAAAGTGAATATGTATATATATATTGAGATAATAAATATATACATATACATACGTATTTATTTATGTATACATATATACATATACGTTGACTGCTTTCGCCACGCGAACGTGACGATCGCGAATTTAGCCTCGTCGGTCTCCTTTTAAATGCATGTATTACACGCCAGTTATATCATAACTAACACAACGATACATCATTCATACATATATATATTAAATATACAACTCGTATGTTTATGTCTTCTTCAATCATGTATATAATATTTGATGAAATTGATTGGTACTTTCACACGCCCAAACACTTTCTTAGTTGACCGTCAACTCGTTCATGTAAATTTTACATTACGTAAAAAAAAGAAAAATCTCCAACCAATCGATTACGAAATAAAAAATATAAAAAATAAAAAAATATTTATTCATTTATTTTCCATTAATAATTTTATTATCTAATATTAGTGTATGTATTATGTGTATATATATATATGTATGTATGACATATTTTTATTAATGTATGTGTGCATGATGTGTATGCAGTAATAATATACGAGTGGTGATTTTTTTTTTCTTTTTATATATTTATTTTATGTTTATATTACATTGCGTCATTAGAGTGAGTTTAACGATTAATTATTATTTATTTATTTATTTATTATTACATAGTGTGTATAGTATATAATGACAAAGTACGCTCTAGATGATCTGTATTGCAATAATTTATAAATGTAAATGAAAAATAAAATTATAAATAGATCATTTGAATAAATAATTAGTGTCATAGTTAATTAATTGAAATAATATTCGAGATGGAAATAAAAAAAATATAAAAAAGTCAAATGAATGTGTGTAAAGAAAATTTGAATGAAAATAAAATTGTATTAATTAATAATATAGAAAAATAAAATAAATATTTATATTTATGAATATAAAATTTAAAAAATTTTTCATTACATTATTTTATAAATTCTAAAATGGTGTGGATGAATTGAGAAAATGTTGTTTATTCCATGTACACGTGTACATTATTAGAACTTGCCCGGTGCATAAGTGCACTAGTTTTTATTATATATCTACATATACATATATACTTGAATATATATATATGTATATAAATCTTTGGTCACGCACCTGCACGCAAGTTGCGTATAGCAAGCGATACCAAAACCAACTTTTGCAGCTGCAAGTATGCAGCCACATTTATAAATATATATGTATAGAATATATGCGCGTGCGCGAATGGACTTTAAGATAAATATATATGTATATAAGAGAATAAGATAGATAGAAAGAGGTAAATAACGAGGGGGACAACGTGTGCGTCTATGGAAGCTGAGAGAAAAAAAAAGTGCGTGAGATGATCCGCCCTTCAACAAGTCGCGCACTTCCATAAATCGTCGACAAGTGTCGGGGACAAGTTTAACGAGCGAAAATATACGCGAGCCACTGGCAAGTGCAAGTAAATAATCACTGTAAGAATTACCATTACTGCTATATAATAATAAACTAATATAATTCTTTACTAAACATTTCTAGAAAAAAAAATTAAAATTAATTCTCAATGGACAAAAAAATTTTAGATAAATTTTTTATGAATGATTTTATTTTATATCGAGTCATCTGTTTTTTTTTTTATTTTATTTTCACGCATGTATAAAGAACAATTGAAATCCAATGGTCGCGGGCAAACTCTCTCGATCTCATCGAGGCATATAAAAATATTGGGCAATCTAACGCGTCCAAGGCTAACCAAGCCTTGAGCTGCCTTTCCAAGTGTGTCTCACTGTTGGTGGATATACATTTAACTCTCGATAAAGAGAGTGCGATCATTTTATCCATTAGTGAGAGTATATAAGTAAATAAATGATCATCAACTGTTTGAAATAATTGTAATGTATACATAAATGTTTATATTTTATATTTAAAGGAAAATGAAGAGTTTATATACAGTTAAATATATTGTTTCATGGATTTTAATTAGTCTTTAAAATATAAATGGATTATTTAATTCGATCTCATTAAACATTGACGATTTTTATTGTATAAAATGATAGATCAAATTTGCCACAAGTCGTATTTGTCCTTATTATCCATACGTGAACAAACAGTACATGCGAATATATTTATATGTATGTATGTATGAATGTAACTTTATTTACTACTGATGGAGATATACTCTCTGCGCATAATACTCTGTCCTTGGTAATACTCAAGAGATATAAACTCTCATATGTCCCTTCCATGTCATGTCACTCCACTCTCTTTATCTCTCTTCACTTTAAATTATACATATATAGATGTATTATTTGCGTATTTATATTTTCTACGTTTCTCTTGTGGTAAAAACGTCAACATTTTCATGAACAAATAATCATTATATGCAAAAATTAAATAACTTTGTGTCAATATGTGAATATAATAAATTTATGACTAATATATAAATTTGTAAATATTTATTTTTACATCTATGTGTGATTTATTTATTTATTTATTTATTTTTCAATTATTTTTATGATTTCTATATTCACTGTCTGATCATTAAAAAAATTATATTGTGATAAGGGAATTTAAATTAATGAAAATAAATATTTTGATAGGTAATTATATTTTTTTTAGCACAAAAATTAATTTTATCATATATATTTATACATAATAAAATTAATTTTTATGTTTATATAATTAATATTTAGTACATGTATTAATGTTTTATGTTTCCTTGACATTTCTGCAGTGTATTTTTTTTATAAAAAAAAAAAATATAAAGGCGATATTGAGAATAGTAATAAAACAAATAAAAAAGTTTATCTGAATAACAATGAATATTTTTGAATCTTCAAATGTTTTGGTAAGGAAAATGCCAAGTGTGAAGAGCAGGAGACAGTAAAATAAAAAAAGGAAAAACAAAACCATATCAATGAAAATGCAAAATAAATAAACGAAATGAAAAAAAAAAAATAAAATAAATAAAAAGGGGGAAAAATATTGAATTGTAAATTGTGAAGGAAGAGACAGAGATTTATATTTTATATCAACTACAAAAATACATATGTATATGTGTGTTGAATCTTTTTCATGTCCTAGCATATAATTGTGCACTTTGATTCAAGTACAGAGGGTGAACCACCCCTATATTTTACATTAAAAATTTATATAAGACACTTTATCTTTAAAAATAATTTTCACTACATATTCTCAATTTTAAAAACAAATTTTATACATTCATAACCAAACAGTGAGAGTGAATAAAACAATAAATAAAAAATAAATAATATTTCTATGAATAATAGTACTATATACTTCACACTAGAATTATTATAAATATATACATATATAAACATTTTACAGTGTATTATTTAAGGCGGAATAAAACGAAAATTACTTTAATCTGTGTATCAACTTTATTTACAAAGATAAAAAATAAAAATGATAATAAAAAGTTGTTGATGCTGAAAAATATATGTATATTATTATAGGAAACGTCTATTATTTCTTGGATTTCATAGTTTGTCTGCACTTATATTTTATTTCAGGTGTATATAATGTGTATATTGAAGATATCGACACACAAGTAACAGTTGATATAGTTACTGAGAATTGAATCGCTGTAAATCGATAGAGCAGAACGATTTGAAATGGCCAGTGACGATTATATTATATGAATAATTCACAGCAAAAGTCAATCCCTTTTTTTGCATTTATTCATTTGTATATACACATGAGGGAATATAAAGTGCGAGCACATTGGAAAGATTTTTTATAAAATACAAAGGTTCATATGAGAATTAGCTATTTGTGAGAATAGAGGTGACATTTAAATACAGAGTGGATATAAAAATAAATATGTGAATGAGGTAAAAGTTTTATGGGGTTTATTTATCATTTATAAAATATATTGTATTGTTGAGAAGTGTTTAAAATGACAATATAATTATTTGTTTTCTATGCATGCGTTAGTGGATAATGATGATAACAAAACTATTTAGTTGTATTATTTTATTACAGTGAAGAAAATAATTTTTTATTCATCATTAGAAACATAATGAATAATAATATGTGTTGATAAGTAAATTCATTTTTTATTTCAACCTATGGAATTATTTTTTTCAAGTATTTTTTTAATGAATAAATATAATAGATAATATAAATTTTATCTGAAATAATAAAATTTTAAATGATTGTAAACACATATGGGTGAAAGTGTGATTTGAATTTGAATAGTAGAAAAAAAAAATATTAAATGAAAAAATAAAAAGAATAATAAAAAATATATATATTTCAATTGTCAATAATAAATTTTAATTTTACAACAATACAAATGAAATGTTCATTATAAAATTAAAAAACAATAAGTTAAAACACTTACTATATAATACTATGAGTGTATTTAAGTTCAGAAATTATTTTGACTTGTTACTCTGCAAATTATATATTTTTTTTATTTTTTTTTTTTTTTACGCTTGGTAACAATGCTCAACTTTCTCCGTCACTTTCGTTTTCGTTGGTCGGTTGGGCCAGGTCTCACCGTCGTTTTCTCTCTCTTGGGATAGATTGGGAAATAGTGCGTACATATAATACGTATATAATATAAATCCAACTCCCTCAGGCTTTCTTCCCCACCACATTATATATATATAATTATATATCGTCACCTTCTCCAACTCTCCCACTTTACTTCATCATTCTGTATATGTAAACGTCGTGCGTTAGTTACTGCTCTTTCGCCAGGCCACACAACACTTCGGCCATTCCCGTAATTTTAGAAAGGGTCGACACAGTACTCTCTTTCACTATTTACCACACTTTATCGTCACGCTTATATTTTTTTACACCTTTTTTTACCTTCTTCAATAGGCCAAAGTATAAAACCATAGTTTGCAAATGCTCAAACCATCAAAATATATATATTGTATATTTTTTTTTGATATAAATTATTAAATATATAAAATGAAAAAGAAAAAAAAAATTATTTTTTTTGAAAATTAATATTTATTGAAATAAGATATTTGAAAATTTTTCAACACGTATATTTTTATTTTCCATTGAAAAATAATGCCGTACATATTGTTTATATATAGGAAATAACAGAATCTGCACAAATCAACTTATTATTTTTATTAATTCACTTTTTTTTTTTTTTTTTCAACGCATCACTTACTCACCATTGTTATCGTTATTTATTTAATTATATCATATTATTGTTGTTATTAATATAAATATTATTATCATTATTGTTATTAATATTATTGTTGTGTATTTACATTTTTTTTTTTTTTTTTCGTGTACTTGAAATATTATTATTATTTTATAATTTTTCAATGTTGGCAGTGAAATAATGTGGATTTATTGTCGATGGGGAAAATGATTAATATTTAAATAAAAAGATATACAGAAAAAATTCATTTTCCATATCGACATTATTCCCAATTTATTATTATATTTATTTATTTATTTATTTAATCAGTTTTCTTTATATTTTATCTTTACGTCATGTGATATTTTTTTATTCATTATTGAATTTTTTTTTTTTTTTATATTGTTTAAGCAGAGATTGAATAAATTTGGGGATTTTTAAAAATTGAAATTGTGCATTAATTTGCAGTGATAGTGAAAAAAAAAAAATGTGCAGCTCTAGCCTACCCTGTTCCTCCAATAAAACATTCAGGAATATAAATAGTTTATGTATAAATATACTTAAAAGTGTACATATTAATTAATTAATTATTTATAATATTAATATATGATTTTGCATTTTTTTTTTCTCATTGTTATATCTATATTTTTATCATTTTATTATTTATAATTTTCGATTTGTTTTAATTTTTTTTTTTGATGTTGATATAGGCAATAATTCTGATTAAATGATTATTTATTTATATTTATATTTTAGCTTTTAGAATAGCAGAAAGGATAAATTATTTTTTTATTTATCAACATGAATTACAGTAGAATAAGATTGTTCATTGGTTTTAGCACCAATAGTCGCAACAAAAAATAATTCAGACTATATATTTTAAATATAAATACAAAAAAAAAAATTATCAAAATTGATAGCTGTATAATTACAAAATGTAGCAATAAGAAAAAAATACGGGGGGGGGGGGGCACTGTATAAAAGTTTGTTTGTATATAATAAAACGTGCGACATTAAATAAATATTGCGTATATAATTATAAAACATTTCATGTCCTTGAGATATTTTGGTTTTGTTAATTTTTTTTTTTTTTTTTCATCTCATTTTTTTTCCTCTCTTTGTTTCTATTCTATTCTCAAATATAAAGATGAAAGAGAATCCTTGATAGAGTATATTACATAAGAAAAAAAAAAAAAAAAAAAAAAATAGGAATAAATAAAATTAATAACGATTACATTATCTCTTTTCTTTTCTTCTCTTCTCTTTTTCACCTCCTCTTAAACTTTTTATTTTTTACTCTGTATTTTTCTTTATTTTATTTTTTTTTCATCACTCAACTATTATTCCTTTCAATTAATCAATTACAAAGAATATTTGAAAGCATTTGAATAGTGTTCAGTCTTTGAGACCCGTCACTTTGCAAAACGTTTGTTCCTCATTATTATTTTCACTATACACACACACACACACACACACACACTCGCATATATATATATATATATACTCAATTGTCAATACAATTTCGTTGAGGGACACTTGTCGTGAAATATATTTTTCTATCTGCATGAAAAAGAAATCATTTAAATTGTATATACGTATTTATACATACTTTCACGTGATGCAAATACAAGGGTATATTCTATATAAATATATTTTAGTTATACAATGTATGTATATCTGTGAATACTTTGGCCATTCGTTTGCGCAACATTTTAGAATCTACGTATATCATCGAAGGTTAAAACGTAGGACAATAGAATTAATCCCAAGGTGTTAACTTTACTGATGTGTATATGGTCATACTTACATGTATGAGAAGTAGTATTTATTCTTTCTTTTTTATTTTTTATTTTAGTGGTTAAAACTTCAATGGGATTTAATATCTTTCATTGTCGTTTGTTTTGTTGTGGATATATGTATGTATATATATTTAAGTTTGTTGTTTTATCTTGTTGAAAATATCCAAGTTTCGTAATTGAGGACACAGACTCAAATGCGCTTCGTTTACGATCGAATTTAAAGATTTACGTGAATTAATTAAGAGCGATTGAATTTTGTATTTTTATTCAAAGTTTTACAATAATCGATATAAGTTATTTGACGAAGATATTGTCGAGTGTAATTGGATTGATGGTTTGGGTTTATTTTGACATTTTTAATATTCAAATATATGATTATTATCAGTTCGTAGAATGAGTTACAGTCTTTTTATTCTTCCATTATTTTTTTTTTTTCTTTTAAGATCATTAACGAGATTGTTTTTTTTCTTCTGCTGCGATTTGTTGCGTTATTTTCAAGTCGATTAGCAAATTTTCTCATGGTTAAAAGAACATAAAAATTTTTTATAGACCACCATACAATTATTACACAAATGGCCAGAGACTCGGAAAAAATTTCCATACAAATTAAGACATACGTAATTTTTATACAAAAAAAAAAATAAAATTTCATATTTAATATGTAAAAATATTTTTATTTTTTTTTTTCAACTCATACTTAAGTTTTTTATTTTCGTTATTATTTGATTTGATTTTCATTATCGTGATTTCATTGTCTGTATTCTCCTATCGAACTTAAAAATGTAATTTGATTTAATTTATTATTCATTCATTATTTTGTATATTAATGAAAATTGACGATATTAATGACAATTTTTTTTTTAATCATTATTTTTGGTTTACTTTCAGCGTTTGAATTATACGCACACACATATCTAATGTACGTGGGCAAGCCAACACTTTATAGATTCTATATAAATCCATGAGGGTGAATTTTTTTCCCCTATTAATATTCCACGTGCGTTTATACTTCAATCCTTTACTCTCCAGTTTTTTTTTTCTACTGACTTTCTTACGTCTCTTTGCAAACTCAAAATAAAAAAAAATAAATTTTCGGGTCATTCCTCTTTCTTCTTCTTCTTCCTCTCTCACATATCTATACATACATACATACATATACACTCATTGAACCCTCTTGCTCATTTTTTTCTCCTCGTTCTTTTTCTCACTTCTTCCGGATGCTTTTGTTTTTTTCGCCTTTTTTTGGACCCCTAACGCGCCACTTTCGAGACGCAATTTATAACCCACCTCATACATTCTTCCCACCACTGAATGTTACTCCTACTTCACCTACACAATCTCCACCCTTTTCATCCCTTCTTTTTTTTTTTTTTTCGTCTGTTCTTTTATCCTGGCGGTGTGCCGAGAAAACCAGTGCGCGCCATTGTAGCAAATTGTCTTGAATAAAAATGGTAAAAAAAAAAAAATAAGCCTGTCCATTTTCTCATGTCATTTTACCATTACTCCAACACGATTTACATTTTCAAATCATCATTTTCACAAAACGTAAATGCTCATGTCATCAAATAAAAGACGATTACTATATATATTTGTCGATATATAACACATTTTAGATATAGAGATAAAAGTGGACGAAGGAATGAAGGAGAATAGTGTTCGAATCTATCAAAATTCAATTTTTTTTTCTTTTTTTTCGTGAACTAATGTCTTCCTAATTTAGCCACAAAGTCAAATTTGTTAATTAATATATCTATAATATGTTTGAATAGCAAAATATAACATAAAATATGAATTAAATTAGATAATCTAATTCATTCGTTTTTATTAAATTATTTTTTTGTTTTTGTTTCTTTTCATTATTTCTCATTTTGATATTTTATATTTTCATTGTAAAATTTTTAAATAAATCCACCAAGAGCGTCATGAAATTCTTGAAGATAAGCAAGAAGTTGTGGCATTGTTGGACGATCGCGTGCAATTCCAAGCCAACATACAGCCATAACAGCAAATAGCTCGTCCGGGCATGGACGGGGTTGAACAAGTCGGTAGCCATCTCTCAGACACGCCATCATTTCAAAAGGATCCACCTCCACATAAGGTTGCCCGCCCATTGTCACCAATTCCCAAAGGAACACCCCGAACGACCACTTGAAACAGAGAATGAGAGAAAAAAAAATATAACATTATTATATACGTGATAATATATTTTTTTCTTCATTTTCTTTTTTTATTTTAACCAACGGATTCGTAACGATTCATCTCATTTTGTACCAACCAATTTCCCAGTCAAATTATTCAATGATTACTCTATGCATATATTATTACATGTGTATATGTGTTTGAAGAGGTCATTAATAATATACGAGTGTCCTTACCACGTCCGTTGCTGTACTGTACTGATTATGTTGAAGGCTCTCGACTGCCATCCAACGAATTGGTCGATTTTCATTGTCGCCTAAACAATGATAATCTTGTGGAAATAAATCACGTGCCAATGCGGCGTCTGCAAGACGTACTCGAAGATTACTTGGTTCAATCAAGCAATTTCTCGCTGCAATATCCCTAAATAATAAAAGAAAAATTAATTTTGAATATAAATTTATATTTATGATAATTAAGAAAATGGTTTGAAATATAAATTTTACTAGTGAAAAAATATTTTTTTATTTTAATGATCATCAATTTACCTGTGTAAAAGACCACGACCATGAAGAAATGCTCCAGCTCGTGCCACCTGAACGCTAACATTTACCAAATCCCTAGTTACTGGATGATGCACGCCATCGGTAAGGTAGGTTTTTAAATTGAGCTCATTGGATGAACTGGAGTATGCGAGCAGAGGACATGGACTGTCGAGACATGCTGCAACTAATGATGCTATGTTTCCGTGAACAAGTCCAGCCAATTGTGAACCCTCCACGACTAATAATGATGCTTGATAAGCCGACGCCACTTCTGAAATATTTTTTATTTTATATATTTATTTTTATTATAATAATATATTCAAATTATTTCATAGTGCTTTTGTTATAAAATCATCAGTAGATATCAACTATTTCTACTTTACCTCGTGTTGCATTAATAAAAATAATATTAACAATAAAATTATTTACTAAGAATTCGAAAATAGAATAATGTAAAATTATAAATAAAATATTTTTTTTAAAGTATTCAATTTATTTTTTATTTTATTTAGTAAATCAATTCATTTTTTCTTTTATATTTGAGCTCGAATATTACTCCTTAATTTTATCTAAGAATTTATAAATAAACATTACCTGTAACTGTTTTTATAATAACTTCCTGATCTCGTCCTGCTACATTTAGTGTTCCTTTGTAAACCCTTCCAAACGTCCCCTCTTGAACGAGACTGCGACAATAAAGGGCTGATCTTGGTATTGCCATAGCTCTCGCTTTATCGCAGGGATCAGTTGTCTAAAGCACGTACATAAAAAAAAATAAACCACAAAAATTCTATCAACATCAAATGAAATCATAAATAAAATCTCTTAATAAAATAACCCAAACATTCACAATAATTATTTAAATCCAATACCATCATAAAAAAATATTACTTTCAATGTTCTTTTATACTAAAACATCACTCAAAAAATTTTGTAATAACTTAAACAGTAAAATGAAAATTTTCTCATTGCAGTACTGCATAATATCATCGTATGAAGAATCCTCTACTTTCATTATCCTGTACATAAACTATATACACACTAAATGTATGTAGATATGGTTGTGTGACATTTTGCCTGGAGGTTTCAACTCTCAGAACCCGGGTTAAAATGAAGAGGATCGAGTCGAGTGGAAGAGGTTGAGGTAGTGGTCCGCCTAAAGGCTTTTACTCCGCACTCTCATCCGGTCTCTTCTTCATTCCCTTCCTCTCTGGATATCAATCCCTCTTCCTTCAAGATAGCAAGAGCAAAAGATAGAAAAAGAGACGATGAGGATGAGGATAAATCCCTTATTTAACATTAAACCTGGCAGCTATTCGCACGCTCTGATGTGTGCAGCGAATAAAGTGACTGATGAACAAATGGGACCACTGGTCATTCATTAATTTTCATTTTCCCCAAGTTTTATTGTCAATACACCATATAATACAACAGTCTCTCATGCTCACTATTTTTCTCCTCCATTTCCAACAGTTTATTTATTAAAACACATTCATTTCCCTCATACATACACGCGCGACACAATTTTATTCCAACAAAAATAAAAAAAAATACATACATAAATATATCAAAGAATTTTTTGTTGAATATAAATGAAGAAAAAAAATTATAAATAAAAATAAAAATTATCCTACATATTATAAATAAATATAATCAAAATAAATTAATATATATTATAAATAATGTTAAATAATATTACTTAATTAATTACGAATGAATAAATTGTTTTGTTCTAATTCTTGGTTTTTTATTTCTTCATTTTCTCATTGAAACAAATTGAAAAAAATTTTGTTGAAATGAACTACCAACATATATGCATGTATCTAAATAGATAACGGAGTACATTAGCATGGGAATGAGCACACTGAGGAACAGTTCCAATTTTCTTTCCAATCCTGGTTGGAGAATATAAAAAAAGGAAAAAAAAAAAAAAGATGAAATAAAAAAATACCGATTTTATATACATATAATAGTGGCTATGGCGAATGGCACGCAATCAGCGATCGTCGCCACAGGGTGGTTGGGGATGAATCGTTGTAGGGGGCGCGATACAGATCCGATATTGGAATTGGAAATAATTTACGTAGTTGTGAGCGCACACAACCAACTCTCACTCGTTTGCTATCTCCCACCATTTATTCCATGCGTAAAATGCAAATACGCTAATTCCTATACAGATTATCGTGTACTGAGGGTGCATGCTATGGTGAAAAACGTCGGAAGGGAGAAAGGGGTCAATAGTAGGTACAGATATGTAATTATTATAGAACCTCGTTATGCGCACTTGTGACCTTAGTTAACAATTATATGTGTACTGTAAATATTAGTAAATTACTAAATTATTTAATAACGATTTTTAAGAGTGAAATAAATTATTTGAATATGTAGATATTAGCATGCAGGGGTGTTATAAACATGTGTGAATGTTAAAGTTTAATAAACTTAGTTGATTTGTTTCAATTGAAATAAATGCCAAAATGAAACTTTCAACTTTAAAGTTTCTATTTATTTATTTATTTATTTATTTTTATTTTTTCATTTTCTCTTTTAGTTTATTCAGAATTATAAACCAGATCTGTTTTATTAATTATGGTCACTGCACATTGACCCTCATAACGTTAATTAAATTATTAAAATTCACTGAGTACTCGTCAACATTTTTTTTTATTTTTTTATTTTTATTATTTTTCTCTTCATCTCAATCCTTTCTGCAACTTGTCGTAATTTTTTTATTATTATTAAAATTCATTATATTTTCATGTGCTATTTCTCTCCCTCACTTTCATGAAGCCGGTTTGCCAACAAACTCTCGAAAATTACACACTCCATCATTGCACTCTGTAGCAAATCATGTCATACATTCATATAAATATAACTCTCACGGAAAATTATATATATACAAATATATACATATATACATGCACAATACTAAAACTTTGATACGAGTGACGTGCAATACACATTCAACCTGTGCACAAGTTTCATTTCACTTTGCCAGCAGTGCAAAATTTTAAAAATAAACAAAAAAACATTTTCATGAAGGTAAAAAAAACTTTTTCATACACACAGTTTGAATATTTCCGAGTACTTCAAACAAATATCAAACATATTAATCGAAAAACCAAAACAAAATAATTCCTAATACCATTCCAACTAATTCAAATTCACATAATACACTTTTAATATATAATATCATCAAAGCAATGTCGAATAATCAAGAAAATCAAGCTTGAAATATCAAGCATATCATTTTACAAAAGCCCAACGTATCCTCGAAGATCATCAGACGTGGATATAAGATGAGCCACTTGCCCTCTATCAAAAGAGAAGAGAAACACGAGAAATCTAACACAGACATGTTTGGTGGGATAAATTTTCAGTACGTACTCAGTTACACGCAACACATAGACACACATACACACAATTCCAGCACTAGCACTCTAGACACAAACTCTAAGGTACACCCAAATAGTAATAGTAGTACATACATATAACTATACGCGGGCGTATACCCGGTAAATTGATCCAAGATCAAAGCCGAAACAATCACAGGACCCCCCTGCACATCCTCGACCTCACTTTCATATTAGTCTTACTCTCTTTCTCATAAGGATTTTGCCCATCACAAATGTTTCTCTCTCACTTACACACTCACACACACACTCTATATACTATACAGAATTTGTAAACGGCATTCGTAGTTCGAGGGGTTGCTTGAGAAGGGAGGCAACCGCGTGTGTAACCTTCCATCTACCCTAACAATATATATATTCTCTCATTTTCCACTTTCAGTTTATATATATCCACATATATATGTGTATATATACATGAGTTCTAGCTACTATATATATGTATACATATGCATGATCCTTAGACGTTTCTCTGTCGTCTACTATTCGCTCTGATGTCTCTTAGGAATTTTATTTGTATATAAAACTGACTTGTATGTATAAATATATTTTTCATTTTTTCTACGATGGAAAATTAATATAAAAGGTTTCAGCGTCACTGGTGAGTGTCATCCATAAACTTCTAACGAATGATTTAAGTGTAGTTGTGATAATAATAATGATACCAATAGTAATGATTTATAAAGTAGAAAAATTTTTAAAGTAAATAGTTTTAAAAATATTCAAATAGGAAAATGTTGAAATGAAAATATCACAAAAGTTTTATTTCTTGACCTTAAGCAATGACACACTAGAGTGTGGGTAAGTATATGAAAAATAAAAAGATATTAAAAATGAAAAACGAGGATAAAAATATAAATATACAGCTGAGCTTTATATTTATTTATTTATATATATATATTTTTTTTTTTTAGAAAACGTTTTTTTTTTTATTTTTTTGCATATAGTGTTTTTTTACAGTGGAAAAACCGGCGTCTGTGTTTCCTCCTTGATCTCATTGCGAAGCGCACAGGAGTTCAAAGAAGCAAGCGTCCGAATCGCTTTTAGAATACTTTTTTTGTAAAAAAGAAAAAAAATATAATAATAATAAAAATAAATAAATAAATACATATATGGAAAGTCAAGTTGTGGGATGAAAAAAAAAGAAGCAAAAGTAAGAAGAATGATAATATGCAGGAAAAAATGAGATGGAGAAGTGGATAAAAAAATATATATATAAAAAAAAAAAAATACATATTGACTCTCGTTTTGTGAGTTTAGTTTTCCGCATGTGTATGCGAGGCACCGAGTGCCTGTTCCCAATTGACGATGTCTGAAATAGCTGAATAAAAGCCAAGCGAGTATTCGTATAGTGAGCAAACAAATATAGAAAGATAGAGAAAGAGAAAGACTAAACCTACGGAGGGAAAAGTTGTAGATGGAAAGCAACTCGTTCGACCGCAAACTCGATAAAGTTTGAGCGACTACTTGGCCTCTATGGATATACACGAGTTGTCTCGCACGGTTTCCGCTTCTTGTATATACATAACATATACATAACATATACATACATACATACCAGCACGTTGCACGATAGTACATAGAGAAAAGATGCAGAGAGGAAAATACAGAGACATATAAAGAAAGAATAAAAATCCAAAAGTAAAAAATAAAAATTCGAGTATTATATATTGGCGATTTAAGGAAGGATAAAAATTGTAAAGTGTGTAAGATAAAATTTCATTCCGGTTACAGGGAAATTCAATTTTCTTCTCAATATATGATGAGTAAAGCACGTTCATGTCATTGCACGTTTTATCCAATCATATCAACTCATATCTTTACTTTTATCTTTTTTTTTTTTTTTTTGTTCATTTGTTCAAAAGTTTTTTTCTTCTCATCTCTCCTTTACTTTCTTTTACTGAACTGAAGACTATTTGACTTCCGGTATGACGCGGCATGCGGCCTTTATGTGTTGTCTCTGTGTCGCTTTTGAGACTGTGATTTCAATGGGCAGTAAAACAACGAAGCGCGAGCGAGCGTGTACAATGGCTGTTAGAGATAGCACAATTTTCATTCCTAAACAAACACGCGCGCATTATATTCATCGTACCACAAAGTAAATAAATACAGAGTGTTGGGAATTTATATATACATAAAGCTTGAGAGATAAATAATTTATATAAACGAATGGCAGCATTATTAAATTAAATAATTAATTCTACTCTGATAAAATATTTAATTTCTACAATTTAACGCAGCTGATTAAATTTAATTTTCATTTCTAATAATCACTTTTGATATAAAAAGACAAAGTAGGATTTTTTTTTATTATTAATTTCGTGTGTATGAGAGTTTCTTTTTACCTGGCTGATATTTGTGACATGACTGGCAGCATAATAACTCGCTCTAGAGCCACAAGGACGCGCATACAAAGGCTCGAGGTCGGCAATTGTCGCGTAACTTCCTGAATTCGCACTCCCTGGCCTATGGTCCACCCTCACAAGAACAGAACTTCCGGTAAGACCGCCAGTACCAGCCGCTGAATAGCTGCAGCACGGTAATGTCTTCCTGAAACACAAAAAAATAAAAAAAATAAATAAATAAAAAAAGAACAAAATAATTAACATCCACTTTCAACTCTATTTCATAATTCACAATATTTTTATTTTCCAAATCAATTTAAATATATTTCAGCAAACAAATAATGGAAATATAAAATTTGAAAATAAGCGAAGGGATAAATGAAATAAAAAATACCAAGGGAAGAAAATGATCATCGGTTTTTAACCATCTTCTTGAATATGCTAATGTGCTTTGAGGGAGAAAAGTGAAAGAAATAAAAGTAGAGAATAGAAAATAAATAAAAATAAAAAAAAAAAATATATTCCACAAACTCTCCCCCACTGTCATCATCTCACAAATACCTACATACATATATGTATATGTATAAGTATTATATATATTATGTACGATTCGATAAGAGACGTAGACGGTCCCTGTCGTGCGATATTGTCAGGATAATTTCCATATTATTCGCACGAGGGTTGAGAGAGAATCGCCATCAGACAAACGAGATCGGATGAAAATCTCTCTCTTGCCCCTTTCCTCCCTCCTCTATTACCTACATACATCTATACATATATACTCACACATGAATAATATACATACACTACATGCATTTATATATAAGCTTTATTCATGTAAACTTCAATACAGCTTCTCTGTATATAATGTTTCGGTATACGCGTCTTGGCTTGTGCATTGTATTTTGAATTTACTCTCAGTACATAACAAGAGTTTACGTATATATATGTGTATATCATGTATATGTATATAGTTAGGTACATCATTGTGATGATGGATATATGATAAAGCCAGTACAGGAGAGACACGAATAAGTGGATCCTTAAATGCGTTAACTCACTTTTGGAATGATAGAATAGGGAGGAAACAAGCAAAAAGAGGAGATATATTGTATGTATATAAGGGAAGTTTGGAATTGATGCCCTTTCATTGGTATGTTCATGACGTATAAGTGATTAACGTTGATCCAATGATCATAACAATGAATTTGATTTGAGTTTGTAGCTTGTTAATGTACAAAATTACGTATTGCTTTATGTGCAAGGAAATATTGTGTGTGAGTCTGTACACACTGATCAAATGCGCTTTGATAATTTAATCAATTTATTTAATTAAATTGTGTAAACAAATGTAAATATACATGGATATTATTGTTAGTGTTTGTAATTAATTTTGTAATATTTATTTGAAATTTTATTCTTGTTTAATTTCAAGTTTTATTTAATTTTTTTTTTTTTCTCTATTTTGTAAGGATTAATATCTTGTCGTTTGCTTGCGCTTGAGAATTTAATATAACTTTACGTTGAGCGAAAGTTTGAAGGAGATTATGTAAGATATTGAATGTATATACATACGAATTTTAGAACACGGATTTTGAGATAATTTTGAGTGATGTAAAAATTTTCTCGGGTACGAATACTTGAGATCTGTTCGAGTACACTTATGTATGATTGCGGAGAAAATTACCACTTTACCCTCTGGGCTAAAGAAGGGTGGGAGTAAGGGAGGAGAGATTTTACAAGTGAACGGCAAAGAGAAAAAGAGCAAAAGTGTATAAAAGTGAGAAAATACGTTATTGGAATAGAGTGATGATAAAGTGAACGAACACGAAAATTAAACAAGCGTGTAACGTTTGTAACAAATATTTCGAGGGTTAAAAAAATTAATGAGGCAGATATCTATCTGATAAATAGATAAGGGAATGAGGAATGAATGAAGTCATGTAAAATATTCAACAATGAAATGAAGATAAAAAATAAATAAAAAATAAATACAAGAAATATTCAAATCGATTTGTCATTAATGTCCACATATAAGAATATTTGTATATATATTTTTTATGTACAATGGATGAGGGTGTGGTTGAACAAAATTGTTACCAACCCACTGTGCACTTTGTATCAAAATCAAAAAAAATAAAAAGATCAAAGGCGATCAACCGCCGTTATTACGCCGTCAATCGAAGATGAAATATAAAAAACAGGAACAAACAAAATAAATTTTTTTTTTCTTTACTCTCTTGTTATTCGTTGAATAAAAACCGCAATGAAATCAATATGAATAATATAAAGCCACATTTATCATTGTTATTGTCGTTAGTATCATTATTTTTTTAATATTATAGTGTAGAATATATTATAAAATGAATTATTGATGATGGATTGGAGAAATAAAATAATATAAAAATTATTCACGAGTTAACGGAAGGATAAAAAAAAAATATGCGAAGACAGGACTGTAATATAACTTAAGGGGTTCGCAAGATATCCGTTTCATCGCGTTATTCACGTTGAATACGGCTTCAAAAGAGCTAATATATCCCTGGAGAGACAATCGAGATCCTCCCTCTTTATCTCTCTTTTTTTATTTCCCTCCTCGCTATATTTATTTCTATTCCCTTCTCATTCACATCATTTTAATTTGACAATACATCGCAAACTTATTTCTATTTACTCGGATTTATTTCATTTGTTTTATATATAGTCTCACTTTGAAATCTCAGGCGCTATTTTTCATTTTATTCTCACCTTGAATATCATCTTTTACTTCATGCACGCACGCTTACTCTTATATTTATTCTGCACATGAGTTCTCTGGAAGGAGAAAAAAAAAATCTCCATTCGAACAAGAGATAGTATACATATATGTAAGCGCAACCATGTAATAAAATGTTGGGAGCCATGCCAAAAAACCACCGACAGATCACCAAAACTTATTGAAAGGATATTTCATCTGGTCTAAGGTCGTATCCTGCTTATCCTACAAATTTTCTCTCTACATATATGTATATATATAAGTGTGTTCACCCTATTTGAAAAAAGAAACTCGCACTTTATAGAAAAATCTGCTCTTCTTTTCGTGATGCGTGAAAAAAAAAAAATTCTCCCCTTCACTCACTTTTAGATATAATATATATGTGTATATATGTGTGTGTATATATGTATATATATCTTCGTCTTTTTATCTCGATGGATATAGAAATATAGTGGGCATACGTTTTTTCATATCGCATTTTTTTTTATTTGAGGATTGTATAAGGATTTGCACCTCCTTTGTTCGCAATTGATTTTCACTGGAGGTGCGCAAAAAAAAAAAGAGCTTTGAGTTTTATTATTATTTTTTTTTTTTTTTCATCAAGAGCAAACGTGTATGTATAATATGACATTGAGTTAAATTGAATAGAGAGAGAGAAAAAAAAAATTTTTTTCTTCATTGTGTAAAAATGAGAATTATTATTTATTTATTATTTTTATAATGGTTTTATTTTTTATTTATTCATTTTTTTTCTTTTTTTTTTTATGTACGTACTGTGACTCTTGGACTCGCGCCTTGCTGTTACGTATGTACAAAGCACTCGTGACGCTGCCAATAACGAGAATAAGTGCGCAAGCACAGATGGCAGCTATGTAGAAAGCACCAGTGCCATTCATAAGCGGACCAGCTTCTAAACGTATTGAATCATTGCTCGGTGGTGCTTCAACACCTGCAATAATAATAGATGCACTTGTATGAATATACAGCAATCAATATTAATTATAAATTCATATATAATATATTTTATATGTAGTATATAAAGTCAAGAAAAAATATTATGTTTTTATTTTTTTTCTCAATTATCATGAAAGCTCCAACTGAATGAACAAAAAAATTTTCTTAATGCTTTTGTAAATTTTTATCATTCATGCAATTTTATAATTATATAAATAATTGTTTATTTTTAATGAGCATTAGTTTTATATACATCGTTGAAGCTTTACCATTTTTTTCTCTTCACAATGATAATTATATTTTTTCCCCTTTTTCTGCATCATGTTTTATTTATTTATTTATTTACTCTTCTTCACTGCTACATTTTTTTTTGTTTCCAAAGCTGTACATGCGCTAAAGTGGTCTGAAATAGTCGGAAAAA
Source organism: Microctonus brassicae (assembly GCA_918226075.1). Lineage (NCBI taxonomy): Eukaryota > Metazoa > Arthropoda > Insecta > Hymenoptera > Braconidae > Microctonus > Microctonus brassicae. The sequence goes on along the minus strand of OW445485.1, from coordinate 1,093,433 downwards.
CGTTTTTCTCTTCCCATACTCTTCATTTTTACCAGGATAAATACACTCAAAATAAACCTCGCGGCAAAACAATCTTAAAAAATAAAGAAATAAATTGAAGAATATAAGTAAACATACCCAAGTAAATAATTTCGTCGATAAAAAAAAAATTGTTTAAGTCGAACGAATTATTCTTCAATAAAAAACATAACGATACTACGTCTCCATCAACAAACACAATAGAAGAATGAAAAATAAATAAATAATAAACTTAAATGCGAATAACAAGAACAAAAGTAAACAATATAAGCAAATGTGTGTACACATGAATGAGTAGAATATAAAAAGTAAAATATATAAAAAAGAGTGAGGAGAAGAAGTTAGGGAGGACGAGTTTGCTTGTGGATGTGATGAGACTTGTGCTTGAATGAAAAAGAAAAAAAAAAATAAATAAAAAAAATGAAGAAAAGGAAGAAAAAAAAAAAAGTTAAATAAATCGCCCGGGGTCTTCATCAGATGCTTCTTTCGAAGCCTGTACACGCTTCATCTTGAATAGAAAAAGAAACTGAATACAACATTCGCATATAGTACATTGTAAATGTACCCTCGCATACAGCTACTGATGGAATATACACGCAGAACACGCGGAAATGTATATAAAAGAAGAAGCCGTAGTAATTTTTGTTTATTTATGTCGACTTTCCATTTTAACCCAAGATATATCCCAAGGCACTATCAAACATCTTCACTCTGGACGACTTCTCATTTATCTTCAATTCGCTATTTTTATTCTCGTCTTCACTTCTCCAATTTCTTCTTCAATACATACTTATATATAAATATATACATATGTACATACATATTTTATTTCAAGCAGTATGCATTGAAATATAGCGAGATAAAGCAAAAATATATTCGAGTAAAACAACTTCATCGTTATTATATACACTTAACTGACTCTCTTTCTCTTCACTTCACATTACTTACAGCTATCATCATTGAAGAAAGCATCCGAGGAGAGTATAAGTTGTTATACAGAAAGATGGTCGCATTCTCCTTCATCTTATAAGAGCCAGAACAACTTCGATGCAAAAGTTTATTCACAAACTGTGCCAGCTTGTACATCCACACGGCTGTTTCGTCCTCGCGGTGTTCACCAAAGCACGAAAGACATTTCAATACTTTTCTTGAATATTACTTTATAATATTCCAATCATTTTATATATATTTTGTATCTATTTATACATATAAATATTGTATCAACTGCTGAACACAAACTTTTAAGTGAGCACTTTGATATTGTTACAAATTTGGTGTTGGGAATTTTTTTTTCTTGAAAGAAATCATAAAGACTTTTGATTTTTAACATAAAAATTCCGACGGGATTTTTTAGAGTGTCTGAATTGCAGTATTATTCCAATTTTAATTCTCATTTATTTTATTAATTATATATTTTATTATTTTTCGTTTAAGCATCAGTAGTAAAAACGTGATAAAAATTTCTATTGTTATAGAATTTTTCTTTTTATCCCATGTCTTTTTTTTTTTTTTTAAACGTAATACAATTGAATCTATTTTTTATTTTTATATTTATTTTCCAGTGTTGTTGTTTTTCTTAATGTTTTATTGCTCTTATTATTATTTCTTTCTTTTTATTTTTTCTTTAAGATTTCAAACTCACCTATCCGGAAATTTTACACAAAATGAGCGCCTACATATACACTTGTATATGATGTATAAGACACAACGTGTACAAAAGACGATTCGATTTGATCGTATAAAGTGGAAACGAAGAAAATTCGTGTTTCTTCATGATCCTCCTCCCTGTACATCCATGTGTGTACGCTACTTCAACGTACGTGACTCAACTTCACTTTGAAACGAGTATTTCGTGCGAGTATAACATTATAGATAGGTACCAATTGCACGTAGTAGAATCGTTTAGTTTATCTGACAAGTCGGAGTAAAAAATCTCGTGTCATCTAAAACGTGACGCGTAAACGACAAAATAAATAAAATAAAAGAGAAACAGAGGAAAAGACAGAAAAAATCGCAAGAAAAAAAAAAAAGAAGAAGAAGAAGAAGACGAGAAATGTAATTGGATATCGAGCAAGTTCAATTTTATTTAAGTTCCTTCAACAATTTGATGTCGATTAAGAAGTTCCAGAAGTTGATGACAGCAAGAAACAGGAAGAGAGAAAGTGAGAGATGTGACAAAGTCACAGAAGCGTTAAGATTGTACGGGCCGTTACTACTGCGACACCAAGAACATGTTGCGCCGACGGCAACGGCTGTCCCTTACTGTCCTTATTCACTTTGCCATTTCTCATTCCTTCCTTTTACCTTTATTCGCGCTCGTGTTCGTGTATTCACTAGCGGCGTTGCGAAAGTGGTAAAGGCGGTGAGTGGTCAGCCACGATCAAACAGTCACTAACTGAGATTTACGCTCGGCGAAAATTAAGTCCTACGGGATCAATGGCTTCCAAAGTGCAAGCTGCACAACTCATACTCCAATTTTATTTTTATATAAATATAAATGTGTTTGGAAAAGTATTTCAAGTCAAATTTCATTCACGAGTCTATGAAAAAATTCCTATTCTTTATCATCAATATGAAAAAAGAAAATAAATATTTATTTTTCATCACCATATCAATGTTGAATATTTTAAAAATACAATATTAATTTAGATAAATATCAATATTTAACTTTTTGAATTTTATGATAAATTATTAGTTATGAAATTAATGTAGAGGGTAATCGATCAAGTGCAAATATTGTTGGAAATTTGTGCGTTGCTTTCAATTACTTGTAAAAGCCTTCAGGCATACCAGAATATATTTATATAAGTTTTGGTACGAGGGTCCAGGATCATTCAGAATTTTTCCCCCAATTTCTCGGGATACTCACTCACTTTCTCTTCCCATTTACCTCATTCTGTGTATATATATTTCATCCCACTATTGGCTTTAGTGCGTTCTGCCTTGCCCTTATTTACGCGATCAGACATTACCAGCTTGGTGGATCCATCCTTTGCCTCTCTTTCTCTTTTCTTTAGCTGTACGTATAGCCTCTTGATCTTTCTCGCTTCTATCTTCGCCGCTTGAACTTGATACTCGATGGCTTCAAGAGTCGCCAGATCCCTTTCATTAAATCTCGTCGACGAAATTCAATTTTGCTTTCGAAACGGATTGCTTTTCCCTGTTTCGTATAGCGTCTTGTAACCCGATCCGCTTTGGCTTACGCTCTTCAATTGTAACGTGATGTATACTTGTGTACTAATGCAATAATTTAATGTTCTTATTCATTTCATTTGAATCAAGAATAAAATATAATATTAAATATAAAATATATACATAATTTAATTACAAATTCTTTTGAATGAAAATTTAATAAATTATTTATTTTTATTATACAGTTACCTTTCAGACAAATTTTATTTCGTCTTAATATTAAGGTTGTGTCATTGTATCTTGTGCCAGGTGGTGCACTGACATTGAGCCTTAATGCCATTGGTATTTCAGCGCTCACTAAACCCGAGCACGGTATTCTGATTCTAAATATTTGAAGTGTCACTGGCACTTCGCCTTTTGCTGATACATTAACTCGCGGTCGAAGGAGTGCCACTGCCTCGGCATTCAGACCCTGCACACCCACCACATCGTAATCCAGTTCCATAGAGTACGATAACTGCAAAAAGAAAAAAAGAAAAAGAGAAATAAAAAAAAATGAACATTGCATTCATATAAATTTATACATTACTTGGTATATATTTCTGCATATATATATATTCATATGCGTGTGTACATAGGTATACAGCTGTGATTAATTACTTCATTAAACGCTATCCTCTCGTTGATTTTAATCTTCAGACGTTCGAAAAAAAAAAAATAAATAAATATATAAATAGAAAAAAAAATCCTTTCTCTATATTTTTTCACCCTTACTCTTCACAGAGACTAATATCTTAATTTTCATTCTAGAATAACGAAGAAAAAGAGATGAAGAAAAAAATTAATAAATAAGAAATCTTACATAAATTGATTTTTTAATAAAAAAAAAAATAATGTTCAAGTATAAAATGATAAGAAAAAAATATATTTAATAAACACGCACATATATTTTTATCATAAACATTTATACATAAGTTCTGTATATATATATGGTTTGTTTATAATATTGTTTAATTAAAATTTTGCAAATATTCTCCAACTTCGTGACGAAAAAAAAATTATTTTACTTTTCATACACAGTATGAATAATAAAAAATGAAAAACACAAAAAAATCTTCACACAAATTAAGTCTTGTGAGATTCAATAATTAACATTTGTATGTATATGATACAGGCATGGGAACAATTTACCCTTTATTCACAAAAGCTCATGAGCTTACTGTGATTTTACGACTAACCTAAATTATATTTTACCTGCAAGACCATATTTGCGTCTCTGAGCACTCGGTACATTTGTATGAAACGTAATGTTAATTTACCGACAATCGACGATCACGAAATTTCCGCTCATAATGACGAATTTATATGTATAAATAAATATATACATAAATGTATAAATGTATTTGTTTTGTGTGTGAATAAAATGAAAGAAAGAAGAATGAGGACGATGGCGGCGACGACGAGTATGGGCTCGTGACACGCCACAAGTTTTATGAGGTGGTATAAATAATAGGGTTAGTGGTTCGTGATACACTGTCAACCGTTCACATAGAGAGATCATCAACCCCTTGAACTCATACCCCTTTCACCCTCTTTCATTTGGGAACTCATTGAGGTGTCGTTGTGAATACCCGCGGGTATAATATTCAATTCCACACGCAGATACATATACTCACATTGAATAATCTATTAAATTAATAATGATAATAGACGGAAATAATAAATTGTATTGTAATAAATTAAAAGATGATGTATATCAACGATAAAATTGTTTTTTTTTTTTGCGGTAAATTTAAATGTATCAATTAATTATTGAATAGTATAATTTTATCACTTGTAATAAAATTTACATATGTATGCAAAATGAAATATGAAAAGTAGCAAAATGTCGAGTGTATTTGTACAATCGATACATATAAATCAAATATTTAATTATGGCAAAAATAATAAATTAATATTGAATAGACGTTTCAAAATTATTCAATTATCTCGTGAATAAAAAATTTAATATCACTTTATCATTAATATAATGACTACAGCAATAAATTGATTGTTATATATGTATATATATCATAATGCTCCAATATTAATTTCAATAATTAATAATAAAAAGAAAAAAAAAAACATTGCATGTCGATAGAAAAATTTTTCAATTCATTTTTTTGTTTTCTTCGCAATCATCGCGTGATTCAAATGGAATATAGTTATGTATAATATGTAGATAATCGATTTATCCTGGCAGCCAATGGATTACAGGAATACATATGTATACATACATATGTATACATATATACAAATATATAATATGTATTATAAGACCAAAGCGCTCAGGCGATTTTTTGCAGCTGCAAGCGTTTGCTTAATATCTACTTTAGGATTTTCCTAATAGCGTAAAAATGTTTGCACGAGAAATGTCCGTCTCTCCTTTCCACCCTCTCTCATTGCACCACCCCGATTAAACTCCCCATCTAACCCTCTTCATCGCCGCCCACTTCCGTTTCTGTATATACCGATGAACAGACGTTCAAAATTCTCTTTCTGTCGAACAAACTTTCTTTCCCTGATGATAAATATCATTATTATCATTAAAATAATAAAAATTATTATTATTTATGACTCTATTGCTTTTGTAGAAGAGAGAGAGAAGCTTATTATTTGGAGTGCAATTTAATTATTAACCGCGGAACTAATGTGTTTATAATCCTTTATTTATTTTTAATTCATTGAATACTTTTATTGCATTTAATTTTTTAATTTTATTAATACGATTTATGAGCATGAGCAAAAATAAATTATACAGAATATATCTTTGAAAGAGTGAATAGAAGTTGACATGGTTTGAATGTAATACGATACATATTTTAACATAATAATAATAATTATTATTTTTTTTTTCTCGAACAAATGTCATTGACATTTATTGAAACGGAATATTATTCTGACGAATATTTCGTTTAAAATTATATATGAATGAGGGCGAAAGATTTTAATACGATTTCAAAAAGTAATTTCGAATGAAGAGGCGAGAGAAATGGACGAGGAAATACGCGACGAACTGAGTTTCATTTCACTTGTGGCCAGTGGTTTTGTCGTTGGTTGGATAGAAAAAAAAAAAAAGAAATATATAAAAGAGAATGAAGAATAAAAAATAAAGAGCATATAAAATCCAGTTGACAAGGGCAAAGGTTTTCTCGAAGCGAGCCTTTATTCTTTATAAGTTCTCTTTCACTCTTGTCTACGTTCTTTTTCTATCTATCTATCTTCCGTTTTTCACGCGCATGCAATAACGGCATGCCATTGGTTTCGTTTTCTTTTTTTTTTCCTTCCTTGTCCCTTATATTCTCCATCGCTCTTTTTTCTCTATGCTGCTGAGAGCGAAATGAAACTTGCCAGTTTACGCTTTGATTTGATTTTTCCCTTTTATATATGGATATACAGCTAGTGTTACTGCTACTGATGTTGTCGCTACTGCTTTTCACTACACACTCCCGCCCTATTTCTCCTTTCTTCACGGTCCATGTGCATGTTCATATATATATATATATATTTGACGATGTTACATTCTAACAGCATTCCCATGGTTGTTCGGAGTATTTGAACTTAAATTAAATCGAATTGTCTTTGACAGAAACGATTTGAAAGTGAAATTGACACATGTGGAATGTTCCAAGACTTTATGAACAATTTTTCGTTTTATCTTTTGATTTTTTTTCACTGTTTGAATTTATTTTCACGACACACAACACAATGTGATTGACATTTAATAACAAATAAAATATTGTAACTTGAGATACAAAAAATATTTATTGTTTCATGTTCAATTAATAAGTGATTATAAATATTTTATGGAAGACAATTGAATTGAGATACGAAATAATAAAGTAATTATTATTCCTTTGAGATATTAGATGATTTTATTCGTTTGTTAGTATATATATTTATAATATTGATGCTTCCAGACGTTGTAATACACTCAAGTTGGGCAAGTTTGCGTGACACAGGACTACAAATTGAAGCTAAATAAATTCTCTTGGGATTTTGTGAATATTCCATTGGCATATATAGATTCTAAACTTGTTTAGGAACACGCAAAGACTAGTCTTTGCTAATATCATCATCACATAGCTCTGTATAGACTACGATAATTCAATCAAATATTTATATTGCTATTGTTTAAATATATAGCTTAATATACGAAGAGAGTATGAAGTCTCGTACCAAGTACGTGATGTTTTATCAGTACGTGGCACACTTGCGTACACTACTGTGAGTTTGAATCGTATTAAAAATTAATTTACACAAATTGTGAATACTATAGATAACATATTAATTAGTAAGATTATTTAATTTTTCATGAATTTATTTTTTGAAATATTACAGTAAATTATGAAAATAATTATGAAGAAAAACTAGAAGTAATTTAATTCTTTTTTTAATTAAAAATTTGAATTGAAGAATTAAAAAGTATTTTTCTCATATTTTATTGTCGTAATTTTGTTTTTGTACAATTTATTTATTCATCATTATTAGAGGTAATATATTTTATTAAATAATTATATAATATAATAGCTACAAATATTATTTTTCAGATATTTTAGAAAAAAATGAGACATTAATTATTGTAAACTTGAGGATTTTTCTTGCATGATCCTATGATTTTGATATGGCTAGACCTATAATATCTAACAACGTTGGTGGAAACTTGGGACATTCATTCAATTTCTGAAAATAGAAATATAAAATATTATTTGAATGAACAGTTGCATTGATCAATTGACAGTGAAAAAAATAGTATGACAATATTTACATTGCATTTTATGGCATTTTTTTTACTTTTACACCAATATGATTTTCCATCTTCGCAACTTGGTTTTGCCTATTAAAAAATTAATGTACGAAAGCAATTTTAATTAATACAGTACATTTTGATTTGTTTATCTATTTTTTTTTTTTACTTAAGGAAACAAAATTGAAGTACTTACAGATACTGAATACAGGATGAAAGCTATTACCAAACACCATATTACCCAACGTGTCATCTTGAAAATCGGTTCAATAAAGTATAACTTTGTGTTGAAAAATCAAATTGCCACTAATTTTTCACAAACGAGAGTTTTTATAGGAGAATTACCTCAAAACCTAATCGAGAGAAACTAATGAATAATATTAACAGTCCAGTTTTATCTTTTAGAATAAATATAAAAATGATTGTGACATATGCAAACTCTATTTTAAATTGTGCAATTTATATATTATGAATAAATTATTGAGGGCAAATATTGATACACGTTTTTATAACATAAAATTTTTTATTCAAATTTTATTTAGATATAATAAAATAATCTGTAATGATACAAAGTGATATTTTATTGGTTGATCTACCAATGTGAACTGAACAGACTAGTAGGTATTCCAAAATTTAAATATTCACTCTTTAAATATTCACTCTTTTCAGTCGTGCTAAGTGAATTCGATGTGCCCTTATGATGATGCTTCGACCATTGTTTCAATGGCGAATGAGGACATTTAACGAATATCTAAAATAAATATTAATTGTAAAACCAAAATTGATATCTAAATTAAACTAATAAAATGTTTGCGACAGGTAAATTATAATTACCTTGCATTTTTTTACAACTCTATTACTCATACACAGATATTTAGAATCCTTTTTAGGCTTTGATACTTGTGCCTTTCCGAAAAATCAAATAAAAAATCAAAAACCATAAGTTATCATTTGTTTTTCAAAAATATTTTATAAAATAAGAATTAAATCATTATATATTTATTATTTATATATATTTACGTACATTTATGGAATAAATAGTGAATATTAGGATTAATAACCACAGTAACGAATGAGACATCTTCGAAATTTTGTTTCAAATCTTCTGCTACAAATTCGAAAGTAACTAAAGTTGGCTTTCGTGGTAATCTAGTATTTATAGAAATGGAAATAAGTGTTCACACATTTTTTACATTGTCCATCCAGATTTTTCATATCAATCACTTGTTTCTCAGGTGACACGCTTGTATTGTAATATTATATCAATTTTTACCTCATAGTCAACGATTCGATAGAGTACTATTCATAATACATCAGTTGATCAAACATACGGTATCATATTAAAAAAATTATTAATAAAAAAATTCCATTTCCTAATAATATAATCCTCATAAATTTAATTCTACTTATCGTACAATAAATATCAAACTATATAATTTATTCACATCATATACTGAAAATTCACGTATCAAATTAAAAATTAAAAATTAAAATTAAAAAATTAAAAAATATTTTTTTCACATTTTATTGTCACAATTTTTTATTTGTACAATTATATTTTTTCATCATAATTAGCGGTAATATATTTTACTAATTGTAAGTAATTATATAATATATTAGCTATGAATATTATTTTTCAGAGTGCTCAGGAAAAAAAGCGATATTTATTATACTCGTCTCGAGGAATTATATGTACTATTTCATGAGCAAAGGGTATTGCATGAACAATATCTGTCGACGATGGATAAAGTTCGGGACATTCATTCTCTTTCTAAAAACAAAAATATGAAATATTACTTGATGTAACTGTTGCATTTATTAACTGTGAAAAAAATAGTATGATAATATTAACATTGCACTTTTTAGCGGTTTTCTTACTAATACACCAATATGCTGGTCCATCATCACAATTTAATACTCGTGCCTGATAAGAAAAAAATGTGCAAAAGCAATTTTAATTAATGTAGTACATTTTCATCTGTTTATTTATTAATTTTTTTTTTTTTTCCAAAGAAACAAAATTGAAGTACTTACAGACACTAAATTTACGATGAAAGCTATTACTAAACACCATATTACCCAACGTATCATCTTAGAAATCGGTTCAACAATCGAAAATTTCATGTAGAAGAATCAAACTGACACTATAGCACTTCATAAACGCAAGTTTTTATAGAAGAATCACTTTTAAAGTCTAATTGAGCGTGAACTAATGAATATTAATAATAGCCAAGTTTTATCTTTCAGAATAAATATTAAAATGATTATAACATGTGCGAACTCTATTTGAAGTTGGGTAATTTATACATATATTATGAAAAAATTACTAAACCCAAGTATTGATAAATATTTTTGTAATATAAAATTTTTTATTTAAATTTTATTGAGATGTAATGAAAAAATTTGTCATTATACAAAATAATATTTTATTGGTTGATTTACCAAGATGAACTGAACTGACTATTTGGGATTCCGAAATTTAAGTTTTCATTCTTTTGAGTCGTGTAAAGTGGATTCACCATGACCTCATAATGATTCGCCGATTTCTCCAATGAAAGATTAGGACATTCAGTCAATTTCTGCAACAAATATTAATTGTAAAACCAAAATTCATATCTAAATTAAACTAATAAAATGTTTTTGACAGTTAAATTATAATTACGTTGCATTTTTTTGCAATTTTACGACTTATACACCAATAATCTGGACCATCTTCACAATTTAATACTCGTGCCTTTTCAAAAAATAAAATAAAAAATTAGAAACCATAAGTTATCATTTGTTTTTCAAAAATATTTTATAAAATCAGAATTAAATCATTATATATTTATTATTTATGTATATTTACGTACATTTATGGAATAAATAGTAAACATTAGGATTAATAACCACAGTAACGAATGAGACATCTTCGAAATTTTGTTTCAAATCTTCTGCCACAAATTCAAAAGTAACTAAGGTTGGCTTTCGTGGTACTCTAGTATTTATAGGAATGGAAATAGGTGTTCACACATTTTTTACATTGTCCATCCAGATTCTTCATATCAATCACTGGCTTTTCACGTGATACGCTTGTATCATGTTATTTTATCACTTTTCACTTCATGGTCAGCGTTTCGTAAGAGTAACATTAATATAATATATCAGTTGATAAAATATAAATTATCATATCAGAAAAATTCTTTAAGAGAAATTTAATTTTCTGATAATATAATCCTCATAAATTTAATTCTACTTATCGTACAATAAATATCAAACTATATAATTTATTCACATCATATACTGAAAATTCACGTATCAAATTAAAAATTAAAAATTAAAATTAAAAAATTGAAAAATATTTTTTTCACATTTTATTGTCACAATTTTTTATTTGTACAGTTATATTTTTTCATCATAATTAGCGGTAATATATTTTACTAATTGTAAGTAATTATATAATATATTAGCAATAAATATTATTTTTCAGAGTGCTCAGAAAAATTTACGATATTTATTATACTGTCCTTTAGGAATTATACGTATTGTTCCATGAACATAGGGTATTGCATGAACAATATCTGTCGACGATGGATAAAGTTCGGGACATTCATTCTCTTTCTAAAAACAAAAATATGAAATATTACTTGATGTAACAGTTGCATTCATTAACTGTGAAAAAAATAGTATGATAATATTAACATTGCACTTTTTAGCGGTTTTCTTACTAATACACCAATATGCTGGTCCATCATCACAATTTAATACTCGTGCCTGTTAAGAAAAAAATGTGCAAAAGCAATTTTAATTAATGTAGTACATTTTCATCTGTTTATTTATTAATTTTTTTTTTTTTTTCCAAAGAAACAAAATTGAAGTACTTACAGACACTAAATTTACGATGAAAGCTATTACTAAACACCATATTACCCAACGTATCATCTTAGAAATCGGTTCAACAATCGAAAATTTCATGTAGAAGAATCAAACTGACACTATAGCACTTCGTAAACGCAAGTTTTTATAGAAGAATCACTTTTAAAGTCTAATTGAGCGTGAACAAATGAATATTAATAATAGCCAAGTTTTATCTTTCAAAATAAATATTAAAATGATTATAACATGTGCGAACTCTATTTGAAGTTGGGTAATTTATACATATATTATGAAAAAATTACTAAACCCAAGTATTGATAAATATTTTTGTAATATAAAATTTTTTATTTAAATTTTATTGAGATGTAATGAAATAATCTGTAATTATACAAAATAATATTTTATTCGTTGATTTACCAATGTGAACTGAACAGACTATTTGGCATTCCGAAATTTAAGTTTTCATTATTTTGAGTCATGTCAAGTGGATTCACCATGACCTCATAATGATTCGCCGATTTCTCCAATGAAAGATTAGGACATTCAGTCAATTTCTGCAACAAATATTAATTGTAAAACCAAAATTCATATCTAAATTAAACTAATAAAATGTTTTTGACAGTTAAATTATAATTACGTTGCATTTTTTTGCAATTTTACGACTTATACACCAATAATCTGGACCATCTTCACAATTTAATACTCGTGCCTTTTCAAAAAATAAAATAAAAAATTAGAAACCACAAGTTATCATTTGTTTTTCAAAAATATTTTATAAAATCAGAATTAAATCATTATATATTTATTATTTATGTATATTTACGTACATTTATGGAATAAATAGTGAATATTAGGATTAATAACCACAGTAACGAATGAGACATCTTTGAAATTTTGTTTCAAATCTTCTGCCACAAATTCAAAAGTAACTAAAGTTGGCTTTCGTGTTACTCTAGTATTTATAGGAATGGAAATAGGTGTTCACACATTTTTTACATTGTCCATCCAGATTCTTCATATCAATCACTGGCTTTTCACGTGATACGCTTGTATCATGTTATTTTATCACTTTCTACTTCATGGTCAGCGTTTCGTAAGAGTAACATTAATATAATATATCAGTTGATGAAATATAAATTATCATATCAGAAAAATTCTTTAAGAGAAATTTAATTTTCTGATAATATCACCTTCATAAATTTAACTGTACTTATCGTTCAATAAATATAAAACTATATAATTTATTTACATCACATATCAAATTGAAAATTATATTTGTATACATATATCTACAAATTTTATCAACATCAATTCAAAATTAATTCCTCACGTATATTCAAATAGAAATTAAATGCTAACAAAAATATTTAGTTTTTAGGTTATTATAAAAAAAAAAAATACGTATCATCTATTATTATATAATTAAAGCATCAAATTATTATATTCTTTATAATGAATCTTATTACAAATTATTAGTAATGTTTCGGTCTGTATTATTAATTCAGTTTCTATAACAAAATCTCTTAATACTTCTTCCTCGTCCATAGATTCATCACTTGAATTCACTTGGTTTATTGCTTTCTTTGTTTAAGCTTTCAGCTCTAAAATTGATGCCAGAAATACATACTTTTAACCGACGTATAAAGAAAAATTATTCTACTTACACTACCAATTAATCATTTCATCAATAAAATTTATATAAACATAATGACATGAATAATATTTCTAAAATGAATTAATCAAAGCTTTCACCATAATATTTATCCAACTATTTCAACAACGTCCTTCAAACCTCAGTTCAATCATCACCTTAACTAGAATTAAAACGTAAAAAAAAAAAAAAAGCTGTCCAACATCTTCCACATCAACTAAACAAATCACTGCAGAAAAAAAAAAATCAACAATTTCGATATCAAAGTAACACATTTGACATTACTTTCTCTCTTACTTCTATTTATATACCTACATATATTACTACGTATGTTTGTATAAACTTGGAAATAGTCACGTCTGTCTCGCGCGTGCAATTCATTTCCAGTCTGTCGTCATGGGGACCAAACTATGCACATATTCCATTGCATGTCGTCGTGTGTCCTCTGAGATATCAACGTACTACTCCGATGATGACACTCAATATACCACACATACACACACACACACCATATCGTCTTCTGTCTTTCTCTCTCCCAACGTCTCTATTTTCACTTACATACACACCGATATGTATACATATCGAGTTTATACAATATACATAGACATACATTGGTCTCTATTCCCATTCCCAACTTGTTGTATTCCCGACTCTATCGCATTTGTGATAACCAAGCCAATTGTGTCAAGCAAATTTCAAATCCTTTGTGCAACTACGAACGCAGAATTTACGGTTAATACATAACATATATGTATATATATGTATATATATAAATAAATATATACATATATAAATTTAAATATATATGCACTTGCCTCAACGAATTTTCTTTTAAATTGTTTTTGAATTTATTAAACATAGTTTTAATTTGCATTGATTTGTAATTTAATTTCAGTAATAAGCAACGAGCTTTGATTCAATCATTTTAATCCAGACGTATTTAAAATGAATGATGAATTAAATTATTCAAATAATTTGTTTGTTAATTAATATTTAATATTTTCAGTTGTATAAATAAATTTTATCTCAAATTTATTTGGATTCTATTTGATACCGTATGTAAATATAATCTGTAATTTCTGACCGCTTGATTGTTTGTTATTTGTATTAGTAGAATTAACAAACAACCCTTGTGTATATAAGTGTTCAAGTGGTGATGGTAATTATGTGGTCAGACTGAAGTTGAATAACACATTGGTGTAAATTCCGTTTTACTCTCATTTACATTATATATTTTAACACAATTTCTATTTACTTTCAATTATCTTTCCATTCTTTTTTCACGACTTATCACCGGTGTGTCTATTATCCTTTAGAAAAAAAATCAATTATCTGTCAATGCCACTGACAGAAACAACTTACATACATCTTCTATTTTCTTTTTTTCTTTCTTTTTTTGGACACTTGAACTCACCGTCGATAGTCAATTCGTTGAACAAACAATTTCTTTCACGGGTTTTCGTTTACCAACGATAATGGACATTCAGTCGTTTGAATGAAAGGCAGAAAATACAAATAAATAAATAAATAAATAAAAGAAATAACAACTTCTATACGAAACCATATTATCCCTCGTCAAAAACAGACAATAAATAAACGAAAAACTGCACTAGAAAACCCATACAATTCCCAATACACATTATAAATTTATAAATAAATATAAAAAAAGAAAATTTAAATTCATATCATCAAAATTTATTTACAAACCAATTGTGTATAAACCACAGCTCTTTTGTTTATGATAGAGTCTATAAACTTCGGACGAAGTGGACGAAAATGTGTGCGTGACTTTGTTACAATCAACGTTGCAGTTAATTGCTGGCAAGGGACCTATAAACTGAATGTCACACCATAATACAAGGCTGTATTAGTGTTAGTAAAATACACCTACGTATATATAGTTGGTAAATGTTGTGATAATAAATGAGAAGAAAGAGTACGGTGGGATAAGTTTGTGGATACAATAGTTTGTTTCATAATACGAAAACATTGCGTTATAAAGTTCTATAAGGTTAGGTCACTTTGAACAAATACACGCACATTTATATACATATATGTACATACATACATACATACATGTATTGCAAACACACCGACATAGATAAAGGATTGCAGGCAGTTGTCCCTGTAGACTAAGTCTCGACTTACTTATAAACGTTATATCACACCAATGCTATACTACCACATCTCACTACCGAAGCAGATACTGTACGACTTAATCTTTAAATCCACACGTCTACTTTACTACATATATATAATTATATTTATACACTTGAAAGCACTATACAAACAAAGATATAAAGCTTTTTTTTTTTTATAAGAAACGTGTACACTTAATTAATCACTTGGGATTTATCATCCTAAATAAAAGTTAATACACTTTATTTTTTTTCTAATTTAATATTTTATTTTATGGATATAAATGATGATACAAATGAAATATTAATTGTTCTGGTATATTTGCGAGTTTTTATATCAAATTGTAGGCATGTTTTAAATATTTATTATAATTTATTTATCATTAATATGATCTTTGAATGTTTGTCAATTATTTAAAGAGACACAATGAACGAAGGGTCACAGATAAATTATATTCAGATAATTAAATATCGCTAGAGGCATTACATTAGGTAAAGTATATGTACATGTTTGATGTTTATACATTAATTTATTTAATAGAATTTATATCATGTGCGCAACAACGCTTTTATTATATATTCTTGATGCAAGTAAAATGATAGAGAGTGTTGTGTATTTCATCAGTGCCCACAGAGAATATTGCAACTCATGTATGTATAGGTATATAGAATACAAAGGAATATATATATGAAAAATATAAATGTAAAAAAAAAAAAATAATGGGAAAATAAATTCGACATGAAAAAAATACAGAAAGAGAAATAAACAGTAAAATAAAAATGAAAAACGCGAGGGATGATGATAGGAATAGTTGGTACATAGGGCAATTTTCGCGTAATTCGATGGGGTATGATCGTCATAGCAACCCTCTGTCCACCCTTCATGTATAACTGTACCCTATTCAAACAACTCATCATCCCTATTTTTCCTTTTTGCTCATATCATTTTGCTTCAACTCAGCAAAATCACTTGAGCTCATGTATATCACACGGATATATATATTTTTAATGTTGCTTCGAGTCTCTGAGGACATTTGTAATTTCTATACATGAGAAAATTATTAATGTGACAATCAAAAATCATTCTGAGATTTTAAATAAAATTCCAGGTGATTTTAAATAGAATAAATGTCAATGAATATAAAGTAAGTATATGTATTAATTATTGTCCATAGAGAAACAATGCGTAAATACCCTCTAGCGTCAGAAAGTTGTAATAACTATATTTCAGCCACTGAGATATTTCCATTTGGTTTCATTGTAATTATAAAGCTTGTTAGAGACGAGTTTCATTCGCGTTCATGCAGTATGTAGCGTAATATAGATAGATAGAGTTTATGATGGAAGTTTTCGTATATATTGTGGGCAAGCGATGGTGAAATCTATGTATATAAGCATGGTATATATGTGATAGAGTGTGTATTTTTGGTCCATGGGATTTGAAACCTGTCGCACTGAATGGAACCTTGGACAAATACTAACATGGTGGGACCTTCAAGTGACATTGAATTGTTGTGTGTTTACTGTCAGATTCAATGGACCCTTAGTTCATCCACGTTGATAAATTGGTAACTATTATATATATCATATAGTATACATAAGTATATGTATAATTCTAGAATATTATATAATAAATATATAAATAAATATACAGAGATTATTAACTGAAATATTTTCGAAATTATTCATCTTTATAATTTTATTTTTAATTGCTATTTTTTTTTTTTTTTATGCTATGTGTGGTTGTACATATGTGAATGCATGTATGTGTAGGTTCTTTTTTAATATAGATGTATAATGCAAAGATGTATGTATTTGAAAAGAAATGATAAAATGGTGGGAAATAATTATCACGGTTTTGCGCACCAGGGGATTGGAATTGTAATTGGAAACTGGAAAATACTGGGATTGCTTTCACACGCAGGGGCTGAAAATTAAACGACATTTTTTTTGTTTTGTACTGTTATAATCCAGAATTGAGGGGAAAAAAAAATATTGTGATGAAAAATTTTTTGCCAATAAATTTTTTATATATTTATTCCTCGTGGATGGGGAAAAAAAAGTAACGTTGATCCTTATTTTTATTGTCTTTTTATTTATTATTTGATATTTACTTTTGTGTTGACAGCTTTTCGTTGCCCGTAACAAGATTACGCACGTAACAAAAAAGTTTATACCGTAACGTAAATTTTATCGGCTCTGATTGATTGAGTATGGATTAAGATATTTTATTTCTCGTAAAAAAATTTATTTATTTTTTGTATTGCATCGCTGGTGTACTGAGTAATATAGCAAACTATTGGTGAAGTTGACGGTCCGCGGTTGTATTAAAAGCAAGGCAATGTGCTAGAGATATAAATTAGTGATAAGAGTTATTCACTGCGTATTGGGGATATAGAGGAAAGACGAAGCCTTGCTTAATTATAAAACCGATAAATTTATTCTGAGAGACACACAGGAGAGACATTCTAAATCCCTGGACTGATAAATGAGCCACTGATCCACTGAAATACTCTTTACCCTGTCTTCTCTCTTCTAAATTGCAACTGTGGCCTTTGGACGCATTCAAATTTCATGTGCGCGAGGCAGTCAATTTATCCAGCTCACACAATTCTCTCAATCCCACATAAATTCTACTAAAATAGACCACAAAATTTTCATTCACTCCCTTAAATTAACACTCAGTTTATACTAAAAGTAAATTATTATTCATATATATTTTCATTTATCTCAATATAATTTATTATAGACATGAAAAATTTGGAATTAAAATTAAGAAGAAATTTTATGCGATGAAGAATTTATTTTCCTTTGGGACGTTATGAAAAAAATAAAAAATTTGTCATCATGTTACACTCATATTTTTTGGTCTTTTCTTTTATTTCTAATACTTTTCTATTACACGTTTCTTTACACAAAGATATATAGGATACACCGCGCATCCTATAGATGCAGGGATATTGAGAGAAAAGAGAAGCTTAAAATAACCTGGAAAACGGAATGAGAAATTCTATAGAATAATACATGGCTTCTGTGTCGGAAATCTTAACCCATCCTATCACCATCATTTTCCTTTTCTCTACCACTTTCTTTAGCCCATGAAGTTGGCGAACTATCAGTAAACCTATCGCAAGGACAAATTTCCTCATCTAACTTTGTACACCAAGATGAGATGATCGCTCAATGCCACCTTCCATAAAGTCCACCTTGCGCAAAAAAAAAAAAAAAAAAAGACAAATACGACACGCGCCAACCGATTTTTTCTTCGCCCACACACACAAACATATGCATACATATATATTTATACTAACACACACTTTTGTCGCCGAACAATTTTCCCTCCCGACGAAAATTAATGGAGGAATTCCAACAGAAAAAAAAAAAAGAAGCAAATAATAACAACTTTTATACAAAGTCTCCTCCATTTTTTCTCTACTTCTTTTATTCGTTCGCCGACATGAAAGTCATTGACATGACACATCAATACGATCGGGAAAAGCAACCAAAAGAAAATCCATAAATTGAGTATAAAGGAAAATTTATCTGAAAGCCAAAAATATATGAAAATTGAAAACGGTGGTCGTCGTGTTTTAAAATTTGCTATCGGTCTTGCGGCTACGTGACAATTGACACCTTCACCATTCACTTACCACCCACATACACAAAACCTTTTACACACTTTTCTACATCATACCACTCACCACTAACCCTCTATCATACCAATACACAATCAACAAAGCCGCTCACAGTTTCATTATAATCTCTCCCTCATTTACTCTAAAATATTACCATAAGAGCGTCATCGTTGTCGTCATTGTCGTGGCGCTACGACAACACTTTACTAACAACATGTCACACCGTATATATATATTACATCTCTCCCCCATCGTTTACCCCCTCGATACACAATTACAAATACTACTGTACACACGTACAGACACGAGACCGACGCACGACCGATAGCCATCGTTTGAAAGGTGTCTCCCCCCGTTTATACATACATACGTATATATCCTGCAAGTATATAAATATATATTTAAATACCTTATCCCATATAATGGAGTAACACATTATGCGAATATATACCTCTCTATGTGCGCATAGAAAATTTTCTTTCCGTCCACCGACCTCAAATTGTGAGTTTGAGTATGGATGCCATCAGCGTGTCTCAACACGATTTTTCATCCTCGCAATAACGGACGCTACGAGAATTTAAAAATCTGCCTTCTTTATACACATATACCTACACATATATCCATACTTATGTATATAAATATATAATATTATATTGCATATAGTTATAGATACTAACGCTAATGTTTAAATTATTTTGAATTTTTCAATGTCTTATTAATATTAATAACGTAGTATTATATTGTATAATAAAATGCGAATTTTTGTAACAAGTATTGAATTAAATAAATAGTAAAATATAAAAGTAGAGAAAATTTTTCTTTTTGTTTTATAAATGGTAAATAATATAGTGAGAAAATAAAATTGAAAATATGGTTAAAGCGCGTATATTACTGTTTGCCTGTCACGTTATATATGGAGAGATATAGATTTTCGCGCGGATATTTCATGGGAATTACGTTCAGGTCTCCGGTTTCCAGTGATTATGCTGTATAATCTGGTATTATATAGGGTTTGAGAATGGACGACGGTTTGTAACAGCAGCGGTGTGACGTCGACGACGCGCGAGTAAAATGGGGAGTTGGACAACGATGAGAGAGGGTTATGGGCGCTTCAAATGGGGTGGTTGGTTTAAATGGAGAAAGGGAAAAGGAAGAGAGAGAGGTTGGGTATTTGTCACGGCCACGACGCGGTGTGTTTCACGGTGTCGGGTATACCGTGATATTCCCTGTTATCCGAAACACGAGGCTGTTATCCCACAGGACTTATCGTGGTGCGGTGGCGTCGCGCACGATGCCATCGAGAGAATTGTTGTAGGATGGGGGTGGTTTTGCAATGCCAACGTTCGCACGTGAATATATATGTATATACGCGTCACGCGAGAGTTTAGAGAAAGAGAAGAGTATTTGACGTGAAGTGAGAGAGAATATATTTCATGTACGTGAATGTAGACAGATATAGTTTTAATGTGTGACATTATTCAATTTACATCACGATCTCAATAATCTCAGAGATGAATTTGTAATTAATTATAGAATTATTGTAATTATTATTTGTAGTTATTATTAAGTGATGATGAATTAAATTGAAGACAAATTTGTTTAATTGAAATAAAATTATAAGAATCGTGTGTGGGATAAATTTTTTTGGTTGTTGATGAAATATTGTATCATTAATCAATTGATTTTAAATAATTAATAGCGCATTGAATTAATTATATTAATGGTGAATACATTTGATATTTAGAATCTAAATATCGGAATAAAAAAATCAATTATGTAACGCTATTTTATTTAAGGATCTACATGAATTTAATCAATTGCTAAATAATATAAAAATTTTTATTGAACTCACTACTTGCAAGAAATTACTCAGAAATTATGTATTATCTCAATTTTGAATTTAAATTTGTTATTTATATATTTATTCTGTTCTCTTTCTTTTGTAAATTTTTGCAAACTATGTAGCACTTTGCTAAATAAATAAATATTATTTTTATTATTAATATTGAAACAAATTAATAATATTAATAATATTTATATTATTTATATAATATTATATATTATATTTTATATTAATAATATAAATAATATTTATATTATTAATATTGAAACAAAAAATTTTTATTCACTAGTTTTAAATCAATTTATCTCAATTTTAATAATACAAATGATATTTATATTTTTTATATAATATTATACATTAATAATATAAATTAATTTGTCTCAATATTAATAATACAAATAATATTTATATTATTTATATAATATTATACATTAATAATATAAATTAATTTTTCTCAAAATTAATAATACAAATAATATTCATATTTTTTATATAATATTATATATTAATAATATAAATAATATTTATATTATTAATATTGAAACAAAAAATTTTTATTCACTAGTTTTAAATCAATTTGTTTCAATATTAATAATATAAATAATATTAATATTAAAAATAATATTGAAACAAATTAATTAAACACTACTGAATAAAATTCTATTTTGTCTCATTCTGTAATTTAAAATAATAAAATTTATCTTTCTTCCAATAAATAAATAAAAATATACATATAAATAAGTGTGATTCACGTGGCATTAATGATCATATGTTTATGTTAATGTCCCCATGAATTTTTTTACATATGTATATCAAAGCCTAATAATCAAGACATTTAAGGGAGACCAACTGGTGCAACGAGGGGAAAGTCACCATCATACACATCATCTGACACATGGCGGAAAGCCGCCACACATTACACACTCGATATTGAAAGAATGAGAAATAAAACACGTACATATATATAATTTTTGTTATACATACGAAGAGTGAAGAGTCTTTGGTAATATCTTTTTTATCATGAACACGCCCCATCGAGTCGCCCCCATCACCGCTGGGGGCGACAGTATTACAAGTAATTGTCGCCGTGGGGTGAGTTCTTCACCCACTCTCTTACTAAACAATTCCCCCCTCCCACACCGGGGGTTTCTCAACCCCGTCTTTTGCACCAGACGCGCGAGCCCCCTGAGGCGTCTAAAACACCCTTCGTCTCCAGTTCCATCTCTATATACCACCTATTGCTGCTGATGCTCCTTCCACTTTCTCATTCTATCTATGTATACAGACAACTCGTCTTCATCCATTCACACCAACGTTACGATAGTATATGTATAGTCAGGGCGGAGTTTTGTGCATAAACCCCACTGCTTTAACCTCTTCTACTTCTTCTTCTATCTATATCTATCTTTCACTTGCAAAGCGACAGAGTGGAGGTAACTTTCGTCTAACAAGTGGATGATTCACAAATCATCCCCAATTGCGTTGTACGCTAACGTTGCTAGATAGACAGAGAGACTGAATAAGCGAATGTTAAACTTTATTCGCGCCCGTATTCATCTACGTTCGCAGTGAGATACGTTTTACGTTTCCCCTTATATATACTCACTCTCATCACGCCTACTCAACACTATATAATGTCTATATATATATGTACAGATACATATAGGTATATTTAGTAAGAAGTGAATTGAGGGGACAAACTGAATCGTGACAAAGTTTACTGTGGGAAAATTAAGGTGCCAAGTGTGACTCACAATTTTCTAAAGAGAGCAAATAAGAAATACGAATTTATATTAGATATAAATGATTGTGTATTTATTTATTTATTTTTATTTGAAAGAACGGTGTAATTGTTTATATTCAAAATGGGGAAATTAATTGCAATGATTGTACTGTTTAGTTTTATTTATCATGATGAATAAAAAAAATTTAAGAGAATAAATTCTTTTTTTTTCTCTATTGTTGTCAATGATTAATTAAGATACTGATGAAATCCTCGAGTGAGTTTATATTACCAGCAATATTGTTTATGTGTGGTTTATATAGCTATTCATGTTGGGGAAAAATATATGGGGAGAAAGATACAAATGTCGATGAGTCAGCTAGAATTATATTGTATAGTAAAATTGTCTTTTAACAATTTTATTCGTGTATTATAATAGAAAATTCTCGGTGAATGTTTCAGGATAACTTTTCGCGTTGTAAGATATCATTTGACATCGAGTTATCAATAGAGGCAAAAGATAAAGGGAATGAGAGAGAGAGAGAGAGAGAGAGAGAGTGCTGTAGTGTAAAAAGAAAAACGAGAAAAATCGTCTATAGATGTCTAGGGTCGTTCGGAAGTTGTGGATTGATCATGATAAAGTAAAATAGCTTCTGGTGACTCATTGCCATTGGTCGTGACTTTTGGATTTATATACGAGAGACTGAAGGATAACAGTACGCAAGAGAAAGAGAGGGAGAGAGAGAGAGAGAGTAGAATAGGTACATATACATATATAAGAAAAAAAATAAAATAAATAAAATAAAGAGAAAATCAGGAGGAAAAATTTCGTCGTGAGACCATGAACGACGATGCTATCGCGACTGGATTGGCGGATGGTTGTATAGATATATTATATAGTAATGGAGAATATATATGGGATAAATCAAAGTGTGGTGTGGGATATAGAATAGAGAGAGAGAGAGAGAGGAGGCGGAAAAACCGCGTCGATGCGCGTTAAAGTATATAGATATATACGTACGTTTATACAATAATATATATATAGGGATTGAGACGTGCCTGTTCGACCAAGAATCCATGAGATCAAACTCGATAAGCTTCAAGAACAAATCCCTTGAGATATCTTTTGTCTTTTTATTTCTCTTTGCCAATTTTTTTTTTATTTATTTTGTTCTATTTTTTTATTTTCGAATGCGATAGTCGATGACATGAAATAAAAGCCGAAGTTAATATTGAAACCTTAGTGATAAATTCAGCTTGTACAAAATGAATAATTAAAAAAAAAAGAAAAATATATATTTAAATGATAAATTTGTAAGATTAAAATTTCATTTATTAATTTTAATTCTCAATTTTGTTATTTTTGTTATGAAATAATTTGGAATAATTCTGCATTATTTATATTTATAAAATGTATATGTCCTCGAAGAAAAATCTCGTTGACGTGATCTCATAATTTCTTATCACACTAAAACCCCAAGAGATATATCACACGACAAATAAACTGGTATAAATCATCTCAATAAATTTCAAGTTAACAGTAACTATACGAAAATAATAATGAAAATAAATATAAAAGTTTTTTATCAAACTGTATAAAAATAAAAATGAAGAAAATACAAAGAATAGGTTGTACTGAAAGACAGGATAATTCTCGTTATCCTAAAACTATCCAACTAATTCACCAACATGTTATTTTACTCTTGACATAAAAATAAAGACTACAAAAAAATAAAAAATAAATTTAACGCGACAGAAGGAGAGAGAGAGAGAGTGACTCGGAGATTACCTATCGGAAAACGAGAATGCCTCTGTGTATTTCATGTGATTTAAGTTGTAATATACTGTATAGTATTATACGTATCTCTATTGGTCCGTTGGTGCAGTATAACGAACGTGGTGATTTGAAATGAGAAATACCACAGATAACTGAATGGAAAATGTTCGCAGAGGGATGGAAACACAACACAAAGCAAAACGAAGATAGAAAGGAAAGTAAAAGGATGATTATATACATGTATTTGTTTATATGTTTATAGAAGGTGAAAGAGAAGGTAAGATACATATGTACTAAGAATAAACATCCGGCTATCTCGTATACATGTCTAAACGTGTAGGGATTCAAATTGTCCTTATGTATACTAAACATTTCTGGATATGTTGAAAGGGCGGTTGCATTTGCCATTTAAATCCACCCTTTGCTGAATATATCTAATGCGTTCATGTATATATGTATATGAGTGTGTGTATATGCATTCGCATTCGCGAGTATACGCGTTTTGCATGTGAACTAATCGAAATTCATGGATGGAATGAGTGAGAGGGTTTGCAAGAAATTAGAGTAATCTAGAAATTCGCTGGGTTGAATTTCTCTTTGCTCTCCTCATCTTCCTCTTCTCCAAGGTTCAAGACAAATATAACGCGAGTATATGCATTTGCCTCGCTGCATAATCGCTGCAAGCTTCAGAAAATTCAGTGGAAAAATTCAGCAAGAATAAATATTAAAATAAAATAATGTATTATCTTAAATTTGTTGAGAATATATTTATTTTAGAATTTTATTATTTTTTTTTGCTCTTAAATTTTATTCTTAAATTATATGTTCATTTTATTTTTTTTTTTTGGTTTTTTATTCGTTGAAAAATTTGGTGAAATTTAGGTAAAACCGATATCGGTGAGAAAATTTAAGTTTACAAACGCTTGGGATTTTTCAACTAAATCGCGAAATTTCTCTCTTTTTTTTTTTTCTTACTCATTATTTTACGGATAGTACGAGTGTTATGTCGTTATTCATTCCATTATCCCCGCAATTCCGTCTGTAAATTACGAGCATACTACGTGGGAATGTATATAGTACAACACCTAAAAACTCCCGGGAATAATGATGAAGCCTTTACCCTTTTTTTTTTTTTTCTTTTCTTTACTATCAAAACCTTTTTATTTATACACACGTTTTATACTTATATATATTCATAAAATTACTAATTAGCAAGTTCCTCTCTTCTTCCTTACCCTCATAATTGCTGACAACTTTTTTGTCACTCTCATTTATAACCTGATTCACTGCAAGAGCACGAAAAACTTATGGATACACTCATCACACTCTATTAAATATCAAAAACTATATAAAAAAGATGATTAAAAAAAAAAGAAAAAACTTATCCACTTTATTTTTTTCCCCCATCATTTTATTTTATTCCTTTCTTTTATCTATCATCTACACATATTCCAACAAATTTTATCGTGAATCGTTTTACCCTCATAAAACATTTCAATTATCACTTCTCTTTGACTACAATTTCATTTCTCACAAATTCATTCTTTACCCCCTTCCATTCATTCACCCACTCTTTCTCTCTTCTATACACACTAGCCTTTACCTTCTTCTACACAGTAACGAAACAACCTTCAACTTGATCAAAACCCAAGGAGCTTACTATCCCCTTACACAAGAGAAAACCAAAGGGGAGTTATCCGAACGATACAACACTACTATGTACACCGCGATGTAGTCAAGCGTCAATTTCCTTGTCGTTTAACGTTTGATTGAGGGCGAACGAGAGAAAACGACATGAAAAAAAAAATATTCTCATTCATTCCTTGTACATTTACATCATTGAAAATAGTAGCAAACGATATAAATGTATATAATTTTTGCACAGTGGTTTTACAATGTAGAAATGGAAACCTGGAGAATTGAAAAAGGCGGAAGAGGATGCTGATGAAACAAGCAAAGGGTGGGCAGCTTTGGTTTCCTTGGTGACGCGTGTTAGAACTTGTTCGACACATAACAGTGCAAGTGAGAAAGAGAGAATAGCAGAAAGAGGAAAAAATAACAAGTGAAGTAAAGTGAAATTCAACGACCCCTATTTCTCGCGATTTACTGTTTGTATTTCATATTGATAGAGTATTGATAAACTTTCTCCCTCTGTATTTCGTCCGACAGGTTTCACAAACCACTGGAATATATCATTCTCCCTTTTTTCGTCTTTATTTATAGATATATAGGTGTGTATACGAGTCCCCATGGCTGACGATATGCTGCTCTCTTAACCCTCGTGTTCCATTGTCATTTTATTTGTCCGCGATATAAAAAGATTCAATGGTGAATGAGCATCGAATAAGTTTCAGTTATACACACTATTGTTTATTTTGTTCTGCATTGTTACACTTTGAAGTTGGTGTGTTAATAAAGAGTTGGAAAAAAAAATTATTTAACCCTTCGATGACGATATATTTTGTATAGTATTTGTTTTGTATTTATTGTAGATATTTTTATTTATTTTTTTTTTTCTTTCACCCTATTGATATAATGCGAGACTGATTCAACGTGTATACTATACACTTGAGCACCTCGACGTAAAACCAGTTAGGGGACAAGCAGTGATAGTGATTTTGTGTATGATTGTTTATCTAACCGACCTTTTGTGTTTGAGATTATTGAGATTGACGTTGCGAATTCATGATTGTGCACTATTGTTTCGGTTTTATCGTGCTGTTACAGGTATACATTCCATGAACAATATGAGAGGAAAAAAAAAAAATTCCATTGTACCGTTGGAATTATTAAACGAAATTGTTTTTTTTAATATGCAATTGCGATAAGAAAAATGAAACTTGTTTATTATTTTTTTTTTATTTGATTTATACTAATCATTTGATATAAATAATTAAATATAAACAGAATGTTTAATTATATGATCGAGGAATAAGTTAACTTTGCACTGTGAATTTATTTAGTATTTAATTTTAGTAAGTGAACGTTTAATTAATGAAGATATTTTATCTTGTATTTAATTATAAAATGAAAAAATTCACATGGATAAACAAACAAGATTTTTATTATATTTCTTATAATTAAAATTTGTTTATGTCAATATTATACATCAAACCTTCGACTCATTAAGAGACTGTCAAACTAAAATTAATATGACAGACACTTTCAGGTCACTACGTCAATTTAATTTCCGATAATATCCTGTCATATTTATGTTTGTTAAAATTATTATCAAAATTATAAATCTATTTAATAAAATTATATTAAATTTTATTTTTGTACTCACTGGAATACCAGCCAAACTCTCCCAAGAAAACTCCAAGTCCGCCATATTTGCTGGTACCAACACCACAAACGTCATTGCATAAGCATTCACAACGCCTTCCCTTACATAATACAATTCAGCTTTCAAGCCTGAAATACAAATAAATTAAAATAGATAATTAATTATTATTTATCATACAAATAATTTAAATTATATTAAATGCAAGATAAAAATGGTTTTTTATAAAATATAAAATTGGTATAAAAATTATGGGACATATTTATATCCTTCAAGTATGGAGAATATCAAACCCAAAGATGTATTCATACATCCACTCATGTCCTCAAGCGTAATACAGATCTTCACGTGTGACTACGCAATTTGATATAGCAAATGTCGAGGGTATATACGAAAACGAGTTGAAGAAAACGCAGGTTTATTTTTCTATCTATCTACATATATTATACATATATATTTAAACATGATGGGAGAATAATCTGAGACATATCTCCAACAACTCTCGCACCCGTCGATAAGATACATTTTAAAAAGAAAAATATTTCAAACGTAGAGAGAAAATAAAATATAAATATGAATATACATATTTCTATATGGAACTAAATCTTCTTCTATTGGATATATAACAAAGTAAATAAGGGAAATATGTAGCTGAATATTGATATGCATGAATGCCAATAATAATACACAAAGAAAAAAAAAAAAATACAAGTGACTAAAAATCAATTGCTATTCTAACAATTTCAACACTTGATCGATCAATTTTTCACATCTCACAAATTCATTTATATAAAAATAAACCTAAATGATTACTCAATCAATTGACTTAATAACAATTGACATACAGGATTTTTAAAAGGATTTTTCTACTTATAAAACTAGCTCAACTTAAATACAATCTATCATTTCATACTATCACTCGAGTGTCAAATTTAATATTGAATTTGAGAAAGATCGAAGGTTATATATCCCATAGTGCCATCGAATATCCTTATATCTCACTCGTTGCAACGAAAAATACCATTAAAGAAAGCATATTATCCCTATATAGGTATATATATAATATATATACATACTTTTTCACTTTGCAATCCCTCTCGATCACTTTGGTCTCGTGGGATATATAATTTTTTTTTTCTCGTTCATTCTTTCACCTCTCTCGGTCTTCACTTCACCCACAATGTTCCCTTCAATGTCGGTAACAGAATCCCCTTTACCTATATATATATATATGAAGGAGATAGGTCTTGCTGTCCAATGTCATACCATCACCATTATCTAACTGTATACATACATATAGGATGGGCGCGCGCGCGTTAGATGTGGCACCCAGTGCTAAGTAGAAAATCGTGTCTGGCATATAAAGGACTCCTGCCACTGGCAGACGACGCCAATCGCTTTAATACCAGAGTGAAGTTGTGCTTCATAGTACCCCACCATCTTAAACATACATATTCTCCATGGCATGAGCACTTTCATCCGGGACACGAACGTTCAACCTAAACGCGTTGTGAATCTCTTTAACTCTCTCATTTTCATTTACTCATTCTATTTATCTCTTTGTCTATCGTTTTGCTTTCATCCTCCTCGTTCCCCCGCCGTTCATGATGCTGATGTTCTCAAAGACGTTCGCTCTCGTTCACGTTAAGGGAGATACGAAACTTTTAGTAAAATCTCTACGGTATACTGCACACGAAATGCTAATGAGATGAAAATTAGCATTGCGCAAAGGGCAACTCACATTAATTCGAAGACAATGTACGCACGTGGCTTTAGGGCATATACAGAATATTATATAATATATATGTATATGTATTTGTATATAGTTAAATAAGTACTGAGGATTTTAAGTTTCTTAAACTGTTGGTGCAACAATTTTATTTCAATTTATGAACAACAACGAGTTGTATATAAATATATAAATTATTTTGAATTTATTTACATGTAGTTGAAACTTTTAATAACAAAGATCGTTATGTTGTTATAAATTATTTAAGGAAACATTATATAATTATTAAGAATTTTCTCACATATGTATAATTAATAATATAATGATATTTAATTTTTAAATATTTTTTTAATTATTATTTATTTTGATATTTAATTTTATTTCACGTTGTATTCATAAATTTTTAATTTAATCGAATTTTAATTAGATTATAGAAAACCTAATGATGTTTTAGGGGATATTAAATAAATAAACACTCAGATATAAATAAATTTCTTACAAATATGAGTGTTGTATCAATTGAATCCCTTACAACAGATTAAATATATCTTTAAACGAACATTAAAGAACACTTTTTCTTTCTCTGTATATAAACATGAACATACATACGTGTGTATACATATATACACACACGTAAATTCACATAGAGCAACAGACGCCAGCGGGCTGTGTTGAATGTAGTTCGATCGGGGTTAGGAGCCAAGGTAAATACATTAAGGATACAACATCCTGCGGGAGAACATCCTGTCTAGGGACGAGATTCGATGTGGCTCTGCGGGCTACTTACTTTACAGGGTGGTTCGTTGCGACGACGCCGTCCAACCAGCCAAGGGACGGAAATTCAAGGGCTTGACAAGCTGCTTTTACCCTCCAAATAGCAAAAAAACGCGAGAGAGAATAAAAACAAAAAAACAAAATAAGGAATTATATTTTTTTTTTCCAACCCGCACCAACAACTTTTTATTCGCTCCGTTGAACTCGAAATTCAATCACGTTATATCTGGTATTTATTGTATAAAATACAAAATAAATTATATTTATATTTTATTTGAATTATTATTTTTTTTTTGTGTGTATTTATTTGTTATTCATTTTTTTTTTTAAGACAAAGTAACAGTTCTTTGAGTGGATATGTAATTTATATACGATTTTGTTCTACTTTCATTTTGTAAAGGATGAAAGAAATAAATTTTATATATAGATAGAACTATTTGTCTTTGCGACACTGAAAACCCGTTGTTGCACGTGAGGGGCTTCACGAAATTGTGTAACAAAAGATAGTAGAGTATGTGCACAAACGCTCGACCGTTTATCACGTTCGAAATCAAGAGAGAGTGCAAGTTTACCAACTTTACCAATTAATTTGAAGCCGCGTGTACTTTTCTTTTTTTCTTTTTTTTTTTTTTTTTATATATATATATTTATTTTCTTCGATTTTCTAGAGACACTCACATTCATACAAATATATTGTATGTATATAAGAAGAATACAAACACTAACAACAGATAGTTTTAATCAAAGAGTGCTCGATCAGTTTGTTCTACTTAACGAAGTAGATTGGGTGGCACATTTTTGTTTCCTCTCACGTGTGTATTCTTTCATACTACATCTTTTATTCTCCCTCACCCTGGACATTTCTCTCGGGTGCAACAATCCCTTTTTGTCTAGCATATTGAACAACTCTCTTGTGTTTGACTTGTAGTATTGAGCACACTCGAAATATAAAACTAAAAAATATCTTTAGTTCAATAATTTTTCAACTCACAGAACAATAAAAATTCCAAATTTAATTATCACACAAATTTCATCTGACTTTTATACATATTCATAATTTTATTACCATTAATTAAATTAATTCTTTCATATTTTTCATTCAAAAATACTCCAAAAATTTTATATTGAACATTGTCATAAAACTTGAGTTACAATTCAACTTTTTTTTTTCCTCATGAGTCGCTCCAGTTTTGTATTCATGTCAAGATGTAAATATATATTTTTTTTTTCTTCATTCACATCAAACATTTCAAGTAGAAGTAACGAAAAAAAAAAAAAAAAAAAAGCGCAAGTGGTTTTTTTTTTTTAAGTAGAGCACGATGAATTGCCTTTTCATTTTTATTAAACATTATCATTATTACTTTTTCTTTACGATAATGTATGTGCGTCGAAGTGAACGAGAGAAACGACAATGAGTTTAGAGAGATATGTTTGTCTTTAATTAAAATCAACCCCATTTCCATACACAACCGTGTACACACAAAAACACACACACCCATATTGCACTCAATTCCATTTTACCTCGTGTACGTGAAGTATCGGTAGCATGTACATAATATACATTTACATTATGTATACGCGTAGATATATATATATGTATAATAACATGTACGAGAGTAAGATATTATGTCGAACTAGAATAAAGTTCTTTATATATTTAATTATACATTAAAAATTAAAAATTCTCAAGTATTATTATTTTATTTATACCAAAAAAATATTTAATATATACAATATATTATTTTTTCTATTGGCAAATTAAAAGCTTATAAGCAATAGAAACATTTCAAGTAGTATTTAAAGAGGTGTGCACTAGAATTTATATTAAAATGAACGAAAAAGTAGATTAAAAAAAAAATAGCAATTGTCTGTTGTAGCATGTGAGTTAATTACAAGCGAACGTTTATTATAAACGTAAAAGGAATGGAAACTGTTATATACCATGTTATGTACTGTGTGATATACCTTTTTATATAACTGGATGAAAGGAAAAAAATATATATAGAAATAAAAAGCACTGACAATGTACGAGATAGACAGGAAGTTGAATAACTATGACTTCACTGTGCTCGCAAATGAATCTAGAAGTTGAGCTAATTATCACACTCGTTCTATTTTTATTTTCTTTCATTATTCCGAGTTAAAGGCAATTTATTTCCCCTTGAGAATTTACTGTATTTATTTTTTTATTTTTTATTTCTACTCTTCAATGAAACATAATTTTTTTTTCTTTATTTTTCAGTGATGAATTGACGATAAATAAATCGCTGAATGTTTCAAATAAAAATAAAAAAGTTTTTAAATATCTTATTTTATCTAACACATTTTATATTGTTTTTCTTTTATTATCTACACATGAAAATAATTTAATTACAAATATTATTTTATTATATGAAGAACTTTAAGTCTTTATTAAAATGTTATCATTATCAAGTTGTTGTTTATGATATGATGCAATAAAACATACCTCGGGACACAGTGCAGCTGTGAAAATGGGTTTGGAAAACCGAGAGAAAGCAAAAAGACTTGAAATGACTCGAGAATGCACACACACAAACACACACACACACAAGCTCTCATCGTATTGTGTATACTATGCGGTTTCTACCAATTGTTTGTTCTCTTCTATATAACATCACTTTTAACAGAGGGGAATGTTTAACTTCCTCTCTGTCTTTAACTATACTTCGTAAGGATCGCAGAAGACATAACATTTATTATTCAACATTATATCAGCATCAACGACCACGTTGATGAAATCTTGCCGTTTGTATTTGTGGGTAAAACATCACAGTGAATACTGCGATGTAATTGAATTAGAGGGCGAACGATTAGTGACTGAGTGAAAATATTAGAAAGCCGAGGGGGGAAATAATCCTATGGAAATATCGAATTGTTCATGGGGCTTTCTTCGTATAGCGAGAAGAAAGAAAATATAAAGATATCAAAGTCAGAGAAAGTAAAAAAAAAAAGAAGAGAAATTGTGTTTGAAAATAAATGAAAGAAAAAAATTTTTTTTAAAGAGATAATTTTTTTTTTGTATAGAATTTATGAATGGGCTGGATTTAATTATTATTATTTTAATACTTATATATTTATATATGTATATACGAAGTGTTTCCACACCAACAACTCTGAGTATTCAAGTTAATTATTAAAAGACTTGAGATTTAAATGTACATGTTTAAAATCTTTAGTTAAATATTTTGTACTATTACATCACGTCTTTCACTCTTCACTCTGTTCAGTATTAAAGTAAGATGTTAAATGTAATTGCAAATTTATATTAAATAACTCATAATAAAGTCTCTCATTTCAATGTAAAAAAAATGGAGGAAAAAAAATGTTTTATTAATTTTTTTTTCTCTCAACAACACAAAAAAATATTAAGCAACCGTCGACATTTCAACGATTTTTGTCTACCTGCTTTTATATTTTGGGTTTCTCTCGTCAAATTTCTGGAATGTGAATACAAGGACAGAAGGAAAATGAAATGAGATGTTGTGAGAGAAGTAAGAAGGGAGAGATAATAAGGGTAGGCGATATAAGAGGGTGTGATGGTGGTGTGTAAGAGGTAGAGAAATACTCCATGACGGTGACTAAAATGCGAATGGAATGAAATTAACGCCTCAACTTGCGGAAAAGACGTTACAATCATTTGTATATCTATATAAATATTACATATATATTTATCACCATTTACTTCTATATTATATATCATCCCTATATATCTATTTACTTTGACAAAAACATTTTTATTTCACTAAAAAACGTGAAATAAAAATGAAAAAAATACTTGGAAGAAAAATTATTTTTATTTTATTTTTGTCAAGTATTATTTTAATTATTCTTTAGTTAATATTTACTTTTATTATAGAGGAAATTTTTAACTAAATGATATTAGCTAAATATATACATATGTATATATATATAAATTTAATGATAGTAAAATAAATAAATAGGTATATGTTTATGTATTTAAATGTGTCGGTATATTCTACGCTGACGCTTTAGGAATAGGTACTTATTCCGGGTACTTACACACAAGCACTCGAGAAGTAGCAATACTTATACAACACTTTTTTCTTTTTATATCCGTTGTCGTCGTCGTATTACTATCGCTCGTCGACTCAACACGATGGTTTTTAGCGCGATGCAAACTCGATTACGCTGCCTTCGATCTTCCACTTTGTCCACCTCACACTCTACTTTCTTTGTTTTCTTTTTTTATTTCTATTACCTACAGCACTAACCATTCACGCTTGCACTCTATTATTCTATTTTCAATATCTCTACGAAAAAAAAGAAAAAATTCCCAGACCTGATTGGAAATTTAAAAGCACAGACTTCATATTGATAGAATAAAAAAAAAATTTAATAAAGAAAATTTCTGGGCAAATGGGAGAAATTAATATTCGAAAAATTTTTTATTAATGATAAAATATTCTTTTGCGAATTATTTTTAATTATTCCTTTGAAATGATTTTTTTTTTTTTTTTTTCGATAATGTAAAGTAATATTTTATATTTTTATTTTTTTATTTTATTTGAATGGGAATTTATTTATTCCGTTATCGTTTTTTCAACATTGCGTTGTCCATAGTTTCTTAATTAGGAATTCGTCACCAATCACGCGCGTCAGACGACTGGGTGTGTGCTTCGTCGCATTGACGATTGCGCGCTCGTACACCCAGCAAGGAATTTTTTTATTGAAACTCGTCGCTTATATATATTTCGCACCTTCTGTGCAACCAGTTAGTGAGAATGCCAACGGCTTGCGCTGAGCTTTTGCTTTTCTCGACGCGCACAAACTACTCAATATTTATTAACTCATCCACGTGCAGCCACCAAAATAAAAATAAATATATATATTTATACACACACACACACACACACACACACACACACACACACGAACACAGACACAATAAAATTATCAATTCAACCACACTCAGAATAGCAGAATAAAAATAATAAAAATTAAAAAATTAATATTTCCAATATATTTTTTTCCACTGCAATTAAAACTTTTTTTTTTTTATATTATTTCATTTTTGACTTATCACCGCACATTCCCATGTGTAATCGTATATTTTAATTAAATTAATAATCGGAATGCACCTCCACACACTCGTCATTTAAATCACAACAAATTGATATAATAAATTTACTTGAAAAAAAAAAAAATAGAAAAAAATTATTATTTAATAAATAGACTGTGCAATATTTCATAACATATTCAACGCTGACAACTTTTAATATTTAGAATAACATTAAGACACAGCGGGAGAAATAATAAACGAAAAAAAAAATAAATAAATAAATATTTATACAAACAACGAGAGAAAGCGAGGACACGAGCGAGAGTAAGTAAGCAAATGTTAAAACAAAAGATATACACACTATACAAACTCGTTGCCGCAAGTTTATAACCATGACGGCATGAGAAACTTGGCAAATGTGATTTGCATTAAGCAGATATTATGCAGACATTCCAGAAAGGGGAACAACCAAAGAGATGAATAGAGAGTAAAGGACTACTCGTCATTTGAATTATCACTGTAATTGCGCACATCGTTACACCTGTAATTGTCCATCGCATTTACATTCTCAAGTGCAAAACGACTAACAATAACAACAACAACAATAATAATAATAAATAAAAAAATTTCTTTGTATTTAAACAGAATTATTTTAATGTAAATAAAATAATTCAATAAATATAAGAAAATAAAATTTTAATTATTTTCGAATTAATGAGTGTGGCAAATATTCGTTTCAACTTGTTATTCCACTCCCATATCATCTACTTCACCTTCTACAAATTTATATACATATATATATATATGTATATAAATATATATAAATGTTAGAGTCCATTGGACTATTGCATACAATCTCGTTTCGTGTATCAATTTCCCACGGCAAACGAGACCATTTATAGTGCAGTTATTGTGCGCTTTCGCATTTACCAAATCGCTATTTTGACGAGGAGATGCTCGAGCAAACGATCGATAATTGTTATGCCGTGTATAAGCACTAACGCGAATAAATTTCCCTCTATATTCCCCTCATCCCTTTCATCTCTATCGCGCAATACTAACTCACCCCTTATCCATATTTGCAATGATGTGCGCACATAGCTTGCAACCCTCATACAATACCGAAAAAAAAAAACCTCTACCATATTTAACATTTATCAAATGCCATTTATTAACTATTATAATCGATTTTAAATATTAATAAATGCGTGTAGGAACAGGTTGAATATGGAATGAAACTTTGGATTTACAGAGAAATTGAAATCCTGTGTGTATTTTAGTGTATATTTATAGATAAATAAATGCTAAAAAGTTTTTTGGATAACATGAAAGAAAATAAGGGAGAGAAAAAATAAAGAACTTGATAAAATACAACAACAACAACAATAACAACGAACCAGGATCACGACCTTTTTCCACCATGGTTTTATAAAGTTTCCGGAACAAGAAAGGAGAAGGCAGGAGGAACAGTGAAAAAAAAAAGCTTACGGTAGGGACATTTATTATTTACCTCATCCCCCATTTTATACCGGGTACTCCTAAAGCCGAATGAATAATTAACGAGCTTGTGAATACTCTTAGCTCGCACTATAACTCTTAGCTTTAGCCCGTACTACGCGAGTTTACCTCAAGTAAAAAAAGAAAACGACAATATTAATACACACTATCATAAAAAAAAAAAACTCGATAATAAAATAATTCATTACTATACCAATTAAACAAATTAATTCAACAATTCCACGAGTTAATAAGCTTGAAAATTAATAATACCATATTTAAAATACAAGTTGATATGAATTTATAAATTTATAAATTGATAAAATTGATAAAATTTAATAATAAATTTATTTTTATGATTAATATCTGATTAAATTTACGTTTAATTATTTAAAGTATGACTTTATGAATGGACTGTATGTGCATATAGATCATCAATTTACTTGGTAAACACACGAGCATTGGAGGTGGCGACGAGTTAGCCAAATTGCAGTAGTTGACGTCGACTAGGGAGATCCGGTTGTACGATATAACGTAAACCACTGTGGTTTATGGCTACCTGAACATTTGTCCAGTGCTCATATATGTCGTTGACTATCCTGCCACGTTCATCTATACTTCACTCTATCTACATATGTATAACTCTCGCTCATATACATTCACATACACATCAACCATCAACACAAACTAATGATAATACCTATTGTACAGTGTATAGTGTTCTATCAACTCGACTGTCTTCTCTATACAATATATATGCATGAATATATATGTGTGTGTGTATATGTAGATATGTAAGGTATATATATATGTGAATGACAAGTTATGTGTACCTGTGCTAACCAGTCACTGTATGTATAATTCACGATAATAAATTGATTGCCACATCCTTCATCGAGTTGACAGTACTTATTTATAGAATAGAATGAAACGATGAGAGTTAGAGCTTTTGAGATTTGTGAATATGTGTAGGTTTGCATGTATGTATGTATGTATGTATGTATGTATTTATTCGCTGTCACGTCGTCTTTTCAACTAAATATGATTTAGTTGAACCAGACTGAATTATTGTTTTTGTTCGTGACTCTGATTATGATTTTAATCGATGGATATGTATGAGATAACTCAAAGAAGAAAAAATAAATAAATAAATAAATATAATAATTGGATGATAGTGAGAGAAATAAATATATTTTTAATAAATATTTCTATTTAATCTGAATATTTGAAACTAATTTAAATAAATAATAAATCATTATTTTATTTATACTATTGTGTGATTTTAGGATTGACATTTTTTTAAGAATTATTGTGCATTCAAAGATAAAATAAATAAATAAATAAATAAAATAATAGGATGATAGTAAGAGAAATAAATATATTTTTAATAAATATTTCTATTTAATCTGAATATTTTAAACTAATTTAAATAAATAATAAATCATTATTTTATTTATACTATTGTGTGATTTTATGATTGAAATTTTTTTAAGAATTATTGTGCACTTAAAAAAGAAAAAATAAATAAATAAATAAAATTATAGGATGATAGTAAGAGAAATAAATATATTTTTAATAAATATTTCTATTCAATCTGAATATTTGAAACTAATTTAAATAAATAATAAATCATTATTTTATTTATATTATTGTGTGATTTTATAATTGAAATTTCTTTAAGAATTATTGAGCACAGTAGAGTAATTTTATTTCATTGCGTCGTTTAATATGAAATCACTGGATAAAATTATGAGCTTTCAAAATGTTGTTTAATTATTCATGTTGTATGGTGAAGTATTTTTTTTTTTTTGTTTCATTTATTTACGAGTCAAGTTTGTAATTTATAATATTATTAATTTTTTACTTCAATTAAACTCGAGGGGAATTCAGAGAAATTTATATGCACATATGAATGTGTGTGTTTATTTATTTATTCACGTGGCTTTGACTATTTAAACTCTCTTTGATGTGTATATGTAGTGCACATCAAGCTCGCACTCTCTTGACAGCCTCTGGATTCGTATTGAGCCATGTAAACATTATCGTTCTACATATATTAGTAACAAAAGTGTTTGCTTCAGTAAAAAAAAATGAAAAATTAAATTAAAAGTTGAAATAAAAAAAATTTAACGCATTTAAAATGAACGTTTTCCATCTCCGCTCGTTTCAAAATAATAAAAATATGCTTTACACGTCAATTGACAGGTTTGTCAACACGATATAATCAAATTTAAATACTTGTACCAAAATAAATAACAAAAAAAAAAAATACATAACAAAAGAATTTAATTAAAAAATTTTTTTTTCTACTTTACTCATTTAATTTAATTCTAAATATTTTTTATTCTATTAAATCCATCGAATTAAAGTGAGATTGGATAAATATCACTGATGTGATATGAATGGAGAAAAAAATAAATAGAAGCATCAGAGCTTTAATGTTTTGATAATAGCTAAAAAAGTGACACGACAATTTTCATTTGAATGTCTTCAATTAATCCTATGAAAAGAAGTAATTTTTACTATAAAAGTTCATCTTACCAATATTATTTACACCATTACGGTATTGCACACACTACTCACGTCATTTTTTTTTTTCTTTCATTCATCTTTGTGCATTCTATTTTCCACTGGCTTTGTCGCTCTTTATAGGTTACCTACTATTCACATACATACATATACAACAGTATATTATATACTTTTATATATATTGGACGACGTTGGTTCCGCTTTGCGCGTGCTATACCACTGCCGTCGTCTCTCACGCCCCATGGAGAAAGAACTTTCCGCAGAAGTAAAGTCATTCCGCCCGGTGCAATCTAAGTTAAGTGACTTCCGAGAGAGGCTCGAGAGCCTTCTAAAACTCTCGGTCTTTTGCAATTCCTCCTTGGAGTTCATATAGTATATAGTAATGTGAAAGACACGCGCATTTTGTTGAGCTTACAGATATATAACTGGTTCTCAAAATTTA
The DNA here is from genome assembly GCA_918226075.1 of Microctonus brassicae. Taxonomy (NCBI): domain Eukaryota; kingdom Metazoa; phylum Arthropoda; class Insecta; order Hymenoptera; family Braconidae; genus Microctonus; species Microctonus brassicae. The sequence goes on along the minus strand of OW445485.1, from coordinate 1,053,580 downwards.
AATCACAATCCGCGACGAATTACAAAGTAATTAATTACAATAATTAAAGCGATGAATATATTATTCATACAAGAAAATTTTCTCCGATTATATATTCATCTCTTTAATTTCACTGATATTATACAAATAGTAAACACAGAATATTTCATAATTAATCTGAAATCCATGATAAATATTAACTAATCCAATATTTAATTAAATAAATATTATAAAAAAATTTTAGAGAAATTTTTAACTTTTACAGAAGCAATTTAAAATAAAGTTTCAGCATTTGTGCTCGAGTGAAAGATAGAAGAAAAAAAAAAAAAGAAAAAGAGACAGAGTGAAACACATCTACACACATACATGTATATATATGTATATAATATGTGGTACATCATCTTCTCGTCTGCAGGTTTTCTCCTGAAAAATGGGATGAGCTCACATCAGTGTCGCCGACATGTGAGGGACATAATGGGTACTCGAATAGCATGAAAACTTTTCCCTCCCGTTTCAAATTTCATTCCACCCTCTATACCACACCCACCACCATCGTCCACATTTTCAGCGTTTCGTCCTCTCTTTGTTCGCAATCTAATCCGGAAATTGAGTGGCTTTCTCTACTCTTTAATAGCTCTGATGAAACCTCGCGAACTAAAGCAATCTCTCTTCGATATTATTTTTCTTTCTATCAATTTTTTTTTTTTTTTCATCCCCCACAAATTTCCATTTATATACATATATCACTATATATACACCCCTTAAATAAACACCAATTTCAACATGAAAATAAATTATTTTTATTCAAAGTATTCCCACGCGAATATATCAAAATATTTCATTACTTATATTTTCTCAATGAAATTCAACGAGTGATGCACTTTATATACATTTATACATATGTATATACTGTATATATATGTATGTATGAATATTATAAAGGAGAGGAAAGATGAGCTGAAGAGAAGTGTAGACTCAGACACGTGCTATTTCAATAACGATATTTTGTTTTCATTTAATGAATAGCTCTTGCTCTTTTTTTCATTCACATTCTCTCTTTTTCACGCTTTATTATACGGTATCAGTTACTTCTACTCAGCTTTTATATGTATGTATACATGTATATACTATTTGCGGTGAGCTATGAATCATTGGCACGCCCGTAAAGTGATATATATACACGTTTGGCCCGACCGCGCGTATATGTGCACCACTTATAGTGTTGAATTCTATATAATAACGTGGTGAAATGTACACATGCTTCAAGTTAAATGAACTCACTTTATACACACAAATGATATTTTGTTTTTTATTATTGTTGTTTCATTGACAAGTGAAAATTAATAATTATTTTGGTTGTAGAATTATAAATAAGTGGGGAAAATATTAATATGTGTTTATTATTTTGATGTAATGGGAAAAATGAAAGGATTGATCTTTTTTTTTTCTTTCATTTTTAGCTTTGGATTTTCAAATAGACGGTGAGAGAATGTTCATCGGTGTTCATGCGATGTATAGATATGTATCTTTATACGTATGGGAAATAAAGTTTTCATCCAGTGTCATGATGATATATATCGTCTCGACTGTCGCGTTATTTCAAATAAAATGTGTAATAGTTTTTTTTTTTTTCGTCATATTTTTTTATTGTATAATTTTTTTTTCGTCGGAATTGTAATCGTGAAAATTCGATTGACATTCGCAATATAAAAATATATTCAAAATGGTGTATATAAATATATATATATGTGTGAAATTTACTGGTATTTTTATGTTTTTATTCATTTTTTATATGGAAAAAATTTTTTCGTTGGAATCAAATCAAATTTTATTCACTAAAGTATAAATGTATATTGGTAAATTTTTAAATATTGTTGATGTATTTCAGATAAATGAATGAACCTATAGCCATCAACAACAGTTTATCCCTGACACAGTCTATAAAATTTTTTAATCATTTTTTTCCGCATTTACGAATGAACAATTTTTAATAATTATATTAAATTTTGCATTTTGTTAAATTTTTTACTTTGTTCCCAATGACCTTTGTGAATAGTATATATATATTTCTATGACATCACTGGCCTTTTGGCCATACCCAAACTGATGGCATCAAATTAACGAAGCAAACGAGCGAGTGGACAAACAGAAAGTTTTAACGTGGATTTAATCAAATTGTCGAAAAAAAAAAAAAAAAAAAAATAGAGGAAAAATCATTCGCATTCAACGTTTAACGCACGTAATATGTTATCGATATATTCACCTGATAAAATAAAGCCGACACGCACATCTATAATTAACGATAAAATTAATTTCGCATTTTGTCAATCGGTTAAATTTAATCGACGTTAAAATTTAATATTATGCATATAAATTCCATTACATATATCCATGATAAAATACATTTAAATTATTAACTACCTCATATATACTGTTAGCTATAAAATATCTTTATGAATCATAAAATAAAAGTCAAATTGTTGCTCCTGAATAAACAATATGATACAAAATATAATTTGGCATGTAGTCAAAATATTTAAAATCAAATAACACAATAAATTTTTAAAGTAAAACTTTGACTTTAGATACAAACTTGCAATCTTTATTAATAAAACATTGAAATAAAAAATTTTATTTTTTATATTCACCGCGAGAATCATCAGGAGAATTAACAGATCGTTGAGGAAATAATTTAAATGTTGATTTACGTATTTTATTTATAGATTGAATAAAAAAAAAAAATTAGAAAGGTATGAGAAGCAAATAAACTCACCCATTAATTTCATGACTTGTGACGGGCTGATGAATATGTTTAGGTAGCCGTCACTGCAACCAACAAGAACAAGAAGAACGAATATGCAAAGACGTAAAACTTTAACGGGACTCCACCACCACATTGTCACATCCTACGTTGATCTTTGTCTCTCAGTTTTATTTATCGTTCTCGTTTGCACACCTCCAAATATTATTACCCACGAAAGCATTCGCACGAAAATAAAAACACAGTTAAAGTAAATGTAAAATAATTTAACATTATTTTATTTTTATTAGTTCACTTTAATTTTATTTCCGTGTAATTCACAAAATTTACAAGGCAATTCAACTGTCATCAGTATTATTTCCATCATGAATTATCTTTAAAGCCATTGCACTCATTATCCGTTCTCATCTTCAACAATAATTATAAAAAATAAATGAAAGAAAAAAAAAAAAGAATTAAATATTGAATGAAAATTTTAATTTAAAAATATTTCTCTCGATTTTAATTTTGTATATTTTTTTCAAGTGTGAAAACGATAAAATTATTAACACGATTATTTGTATTACAATCACGTGGCATGAATGATTGCGTGTGTATTTAAATATTATAATATTGAATGAATGAGAATAATACAGCGTTGTTGTCGACGTCGATGTCGAAACGCAACTGAAACGTCGTTCGGTGTGTTTTGGATAGTGTTAGTTGGCGCAGGCGTCACAAGTTCAACCACTCGCCGGTAATTTTATCTTGGTCTCTCCCTTCTATTCTATATATCTCCATCGTTTAAACTCTTGAATCGCAAAAATACATAAGAGAAATAAAGAGAGCAAGAGAATAATACATTCTTAAGGGCGGACTATACACAGTGGATGAACGGATAAATGGCGAATTTCCGGAAATTATACGTACGTGACTTCCCGTTCAACTAATATAAATGTATAGATACATTTTTCAATTTCTCACAACTGTCGTGATGAATCTTATCAGTTTAATTACTCAAATCACACGAATAAACGCTCATTTAAAAATACTTACATAAAAAATCTCCACTTAAATAATAAAATAAAAAAGTATTTTACAATAAATTCATTTTTATTTTATTTATATTCCCCAACAGTACACGATGATAAATGTGATTCAAAATAAATAACAAAAATTTATTTCACACAGTCGGAAGTAACAACTCTCTTAACAAAACGTCAGAGAATACGCGGAAAAAATGCAACAAATCGTAATTTTTATTTATATATTTATTGATATTATTGTAACTATTTTTTTTTCCCCTTCACGGCTTTTGTTTTCATAACTATGCGTTCACATTGGACGAATGAAAAGTTGTGGTTGGGCGGCAAATCACCAGCCAACAAGAGACGCAATCAAAAACCATTGAGATACAGGTATACGTACAGACAAATATAAAAACGAGAAAGCGAAACAATATATATAAAGGGACAAAGATGAATTTATATACATACGTATGAAAATACTGGCGTGCGTTGTATTAATTTATCGGACAATTCTAGATTTTCAATCGTGTGCACGCAATGCCCGTGAGCCCGATAAGCATGCTAGAGTCACATCGGCACAACGGTTTTGTGAGCGGCAGAATTTAATTAAAACAGACGCGATGCGATACCTACTATACTCTCATTCTCTCTTCTGTTTTCTCCCCTTTTCTATATACATAGATGTATGTATATATATGTATATATTGTCTGTCTCCTTTTATCGTAGTGGTGTTCACCCTCGGGCACCCTTTGCCCCGATTTGTACTCTGTCGCGGACAGTTCGACCGGATCCAAACACGATTTGATCTTCCGGAGATGAATTTAACTTCGATGCGAGCGCGCGCGCGACCATCACGGGTCTTTAATTAGTAACGGCGGCGGGTTGATAAGGGTGTGGAAATCGGGGGAAGGAGAAGAAGAGAATGCTACTAGACAGAGAGAAGAAAAAAAAAAATAGCGGGAGAATTAAAGGATGAATATCAATTAACTCTGTTAAATCCGTAAAATCGAATTTTTTATATACTAACTTGTGGGATTGGGAAAAATCGGGAAATAATTGCCAGTAGTTTTTCCCTTCTTTTGTGGCATTGGGAAGTCTCTTTTTATTTTTTTTTATTCAATATTATTAATATTATTCTCTTGAGAATGTGATAAAGATTAGGAAAAATCGTTTATTTATTAGTAACTCGGAGAGAATATTGAGAATTTTTTATTTCAATTTTTCTTCTCTCATTTTATCAATCACTTGCATTTAATAACGATGGGAAATAGATATAGATTATAGAATAAATTGAGAATGATAAAGATTAATGAAAAAAAAAAAAAAAATAAAAGAAAATATTGAGGTAAAATTTGCATAAATTTTCTACCACGATAAACTTCATAAAGTCGATAAATTTTATAAAGTTTAAGTTATTATTCCTTGAACTTATTATTCTCTTGGCCATTGTCTTTTTCTTCTTTTCTCAATTAAATTTTATTATAAAAATACGTTATATTACGAACACATTTTATATAATATTCATATACAATGTTTTATATTCGTCCCCTATTCACCTATAGAGATACTTTATAAATATATACATAAATATACCTGCAATCAATGATGATAGTATCGACTTCTTGGGGAGTCTCAACACAAAGGACAATTGCACGACATCGTATATCGACCAGTTGGACATTTCGTGTTGGACAGACAGAACCAGTGTGCTCCCTTATGTCCAATTAATTATTTAAACTTTTCTCATTAAGTTGGATCGTCATCGATCCGACAGAATGAAAGAGAGCTAACCTATTCACCCTTAAAGAAAGAAAAAAATACAACCAAAATAGAATATATATATTAATGTAACTGTGTGGAATTGACAAAAAGTCGGAGCAAAAGTGTCGTCGAGCAAGGGAAAATCGAGAGATAGAGAAAAGTATGGCGCAGAAACTGGACAAATTAAATTGACGATCGGCGACTATGTTCACGATTGCTTGAACAAGAAAGGAATGATAGTGAGTAAGAAAACGCGTGAGATAGAAACTTGTTTCATTCTCTAGAGACAATTAACGTAAAATTTATCAATTCAACTTCTCTCGTTTGGAAATCAGGCCACGTGAATATAAATCAGTTTAACATCAATTTAATTTATTCCAATGATTTTTCATTTGTATTTATCCCTAGTTTACGATAAAAATGCAAAAATAATTCATTCATTTATTTATTCATATAATTTAATTAATAAACAGCTTCACGAGATATTAAAATATTTTTTAGGATAAATATATATTTATACTTAATATTTTCACAATTATTATTCATACCAAATGACTATGGATATAATTATTTAAAAATACATATTATTATCCTGACAATTATATAAGAGAGTTTATTATCAAGTTAATTATTTTTATTAAAAAATAAAAGATAAATATAATTTATGAATTTTAATAAAATGCCCAATTATTAAATTAAATAATTTCTCAAATTCTTGTTGGAATTTAATTATTAATTCAAGGGTGAATGTAAGTTTATTCTACCCTCATTTATATGCATGTACGTCTGGGATATATGTAGAATGCGTGTGTGCAGATGATGTCAAGCTGACCTGCAGTGCGAGACTAACGAGGTCCTCGAGACGCGACGACGAACGCATATACCAATCAACTGGATCATTAAGTCCCATAATTAATATCGATCCAAAATCAATCACGCATCACGTATTCGTGAACGATGACGCGGCTTGACGCGCTTTCTATGTACATACATACATATACACATAAACAAATATACGTATGTACTTTACACAAAGGATATACGTCTATGTAATATATAAATAAACGTGAGAATATTATTCGAGAACATTTGAATTAACGTTGCAATAATTGGTAGTGGAATTTATTGGACTGTCATGAATTAAATCAAGAATTTCACGTCAATCATTTTGCAATGATGATTTAACAAACGTTGTATACATTTGTATGTAATAAGAGTGTTTATATAGTATAGTAGAGCTTTTGATGTGAAATTTGTTATAATTTTCCTGCTTGAAATTGATTTTGATAATTAAATTAATATATTCATGGATGATATAAGGTGATAATAATGATAAAATGTAATTGTAAAATGTCATCATGTTCATGACAATGTTATAAAAATTTTAGCAGTTATTTAAAAAATGATGAAAGAAAGAAAAAAATTTTTTTTTTTTATATTTTTTCTTCAAGACAGAATATTATATTTTGTTTTGTCAACATAATATTAATGTGGATGGAGTGAATTATGCAAAAAGCAACTAGAGGTTTATTATTATATAAATATACGTCTCTTACCAACATTGAAGCATACGCTGGATGTTTGACGGTGCGAACGAGCGCACGTCAAAGTTTTCTTCCCCTTTGCGTATATTTAGTATATACGAAATATGGCATTTAATCGTGCACGCCTCGCTTGGAAAATCGCCCCAAGGCAAAATAAGACACGTCCCCCCTTCTCTTTGATTATAAACTATCTTTCTTCATTCACATCTCCTGCAAAAATCAAAAATAAAAATCTATACATATACTTGTTCTCATCCAAATTTAATAATTTTATTTACTTGTAAAATATATTTTTAAATTTACACAACTGTCAAACGAACCTGTCACATCTTTTAATATCCCTTAAATAAATTTTTATTTCAAACTTTATTCATAAACGAAATAAAAAATAAATAAATAAATATATTAGACAACGAAAAAAAATAATATACAAGTTATTTATTTATTTATTTATTTTACCATTACCATTTTCATTTATATCACAGTCACATGTGAATTAAAAATTTTTTTTTTTATTTTTATTATTTTCATCGAAACGAAAATATATTTTTTTCCATTAATTTCATAAAAGCAAAAGGGAATTGGTGAAAAATTCGTACTCGGCAAATATTTTCCATGCTCACCGGTGCGAACTATCGAATGTTAAAGTTTTGTTCACGAAAATACCGTTGGATATGTATATATATATTCAAAACAATATGGTTGCACTACTGTCACCTCGATTGTCTCTCACAGTCTGCAGTATTCTCTATTACTCTGCCAATATCTGTGGATCAATATCATCAGTGAACGTAATTGAATATAATTCCAAATAGAACAAGTAACACGAATCACTACAATGTCTATATAGCAAAATGTAACTATGTACACACAAATATATATATATTTATTCAATGAAAATCAATAGATATTATATATTGTAATAATACTAACAGCTTACATAAAATTGTTTTATGTTCATATTTTTATTTCATTTGATGATTCTCTTGAATATTATTTATATTTATGAGCTTTTACTTTTTCAGGAGACTTTTCAACATCAAGTGAATGTTGAACGTTCGTTTACTATATTTTAACAAAGAAAAATAGAGAGAGAGAGTTGAAGAATTTTAAATGTAAATTTATTCGAAGGTCGAAGGACTCTCTTTTGGGGCAAAATGGCAAAATCGATTTTTCCATCGTCGCACACAACATTAAAACTACATTACATTTGACTATTTTTATATAATTTACATGAACATATGTTTGTATATATTAATACTTATTTATGTGTGATATATTAAATAAAAATGAAGATGAATCGTTTAATATTAATGATGATAATTCGATACAGAGTATCAATATAAATTTATACTCTTAAAATTATTTAATTAAATTCAGTTTTCTTTATTGACGAAATTAATTTAAATTTCACCAATTTAAATTGTAAAATAAATAAAAAAATTATCATCACTGTCATTGTAGTAAAAATGAATATGAAAAATAAAAATTGCATGAGTCACTGAATGTATGAATAAAATTGATGAAGTGATAAAATAAAAAAATAAAAAAAATATTAAATCTGTCAATTCCCTGAACAACAAAATATTCTCTCACCATATTTTTCACTCGCATTTATTCTTCATTTTATTTTTCACTATTTCTCCCCCTCTCAACTCAAACATATAAACACCTTTATATATTTTTATACACACACACACACACACACACACAGACACACAGAGAAATATTCTTCTCATTCGATTCCATTCGATTAAGTTCCCTCAACATCTCGATACCCAGAACATTCATTAACCCCATTCATTAGTGACGAACAACTCGTTTGGACCTGTTTGCCCGACTCCACAGAGTCCCTTACACACATACACATACTTCTATAAACATCTGCCAATAGTAATGGTACACTTTAACCCTTCAATATATAGAATGCAGGTTGCAAAACGCGTCTGAGAGAATATTTGAGTACGTGAATGCTCATATCTATTTGCACATGAACTCTCGAGTATGGACTTCGATTGGAATTCTGTACATTAAAGATAAAGGTATATAACTGTGGACGAGTTTACTATATATACACTATATATACATCCCCCTCTCCCCTCTTTAAAGCCACAATTTTCTCGCGTACTGTCATATACAACTCGCACAAGTGCACTGACACACAATTTAGATTCACGATTGCAATATGTTCCAACACATTATTGTACAATGTATAATAGGATGGATGCCATGAATGGTATATATATGTATAATGGTTGAGAGTGTATTATCGGACAAGACCCCCCATTGAGTCAATGGTGGAAAAGGGGCGGCGGTGACGGGTGGGAATGAACAGACAAGGACTTCTTATCGGGTCGTGCCACATTGACTAAACGCCCCCGAAATACGATTCTATATGCTTTGTTTCCTTGTCGAGTGAGATAATTGCAAGCGGTTCAGTTGGTTTCTAGATATATGTATATAGATATAGGTGAATATGTGTTTCGTATATATATAATGTATGGGAATAAGAGGGTGAATAGGGTTTTGGAGGGTTGAGAGAAAATCGTCTTGATCTTTTGCTCCACTGAATCTCTTGCACTATGTGGGTATTAATTACTGAAACATACGAGTCTAGTACAAATTAGTTGTCATTCTCTGCAGTTAATTTATAACTTGATAAGTTTATTTATTCATTTATTTATTTATTTTCTTTATTTATTGGATATTAATTGATGCACTTGGAGAAATTAATTTAGAAATATGTTCTATTTTTTTTTTATGCAATTAATGTTTAACTTTATAAGTTTATTTAACAATTTATTTATTCATTCATTCATTCATTCATTTATTTATTTTTTTATTTATTTATTAATTAAGGAATTTATTTTTTTATTTATTGGATATTAATTGATGCACTTGGAGAAATAAATTTAGAAATATGTTCTATTTTTTTTTTATGCAATTAATGTTTAACTTTATAAGTTTATTTAACAATTTATTTATTCATTCATTCATTCATTCATTTATTTGTTTATTTATTAATTAAGCAATCTATTTTTTTATTTATTTATTAATTAAGAAATTTATTTTTTTGATTTATTGGATATTAATTGATGTACTTGGAGAAATAAATTAAAAACTATGTTCTATTTTTTTTTATACAGTTAATGTATGACTTGATAAGTTTATTTATTCATTTATTTATTTATCTATTTATTCATTTATTTATTTTTCTATTTATTGGATATTAATTGATGCACTTGGAGTAATAAATTTAGAACTATGTTCTATTTTTTTTTATGCAGTTAATGTATAACATGATAAATTTATTTATTCATTCATTTATTTATTTATTTATTTATTTATTAATTCATTCATTGATTGATTAATCAATTCATTTATTAATTAATTAATTAATTAATTAATTTATTTATTTATTTATTGGATATTAATTGATGCACTTGGAGAATTAAATTTCGAACTATGTTTTATTTATTTTTTTTTTTTATGGTTTATATAAGATTTTTATATAATGCTGCGAGGTATCAGCATGATTGTTCGTGAGGTTTTAATAATCAAGTTTCAAAGAATAAAGTTACTTTATGAAAAGTTAATTAATTAACAAACTGTTGTAAAATAGTCAACTGAGTTAGCAACAAAAATAGAACATTTTTCTTTTTATAATTACCACTACTGAAAATTTTCTATAAAATTATAACTAATACTATCATTCATAATATATACATTTATTGTACGGATATGCAAAGAATTTGTTACTGACAAAATAAACAAAGGCGTCTCAAGGATATTAAATTAATAGAGTCGATCGTTGTGTGTTTGTGTTGTCACAAGAAGGAGAATTTATATATTTCAGTGTATGTTTGCACATTTCAAAAACCCTCTCTGCGTGACTTCCTCCAACGCAGTTGGCTTATTTCCGACGTGTCGTCCAATCATGCGCTGCAAATAGTCTCGTAATACAAACGCGCAATGTGCGAGCAAGCTAAAGCGCGCACTGCAGAAAACTTTCAACATTCATCCTCGAAACTATGTATACGTATACAATTCTCTGCAGACTCTATACAAATTCGGTTGGATCTGTATAAACATTGGATGATATGAATCCGTATATATACTTCTTATATACTTCGATATTCGTGTGTGTGTGTGTATGGATATGTAAATAAAAGAGAGATATTTTTGGAGAAAACTTTTTTATTCGACTTATTCAACCGAATTTAAATTTTCATGAAAATTCTATTTTTTATTTTTTATTATTATATTTTCCCAGTTGTATATTTCAGTTAAATATAAAATATATTCTATAAACTGCTGAATGGCAAGAATAAATGTAATTTAAAAATAATGCCAGAGTTAATAATAAAATTATATAAAATTGAATAAACTCGGCAAAATAAAAATTTATTTGTCTTGTATTTAAAAAATATCAAGTGAAATAAAACAAATAACTGTAATAACTTTTTCATTTTGATTATATAAAAAATTGTCTTTGAAATGGGGATAAAAAGAACGCAATGGTGGATGACTAAGAGTTAACAAAATATCATAAAAATCGTCTGGAGAATAAAAGGGAAGGATTTATCGTTTATTAGCTCTTGCTCGAAGGCAAACGTACATCCATATACAAAAAAAAAAAAAAAAACAAAAAAGACAAACAAATATATAAATAGATAGATATATAGATAGATAGGAACTTCAGACTATTAAGCAAAGTCCATTGAAAGTTCTCCCTTATACACATGCCATCCCCTCTTTCAAATGATGGAGAAAAAAAAAAAAAAGAAAGAGGAGAGAAAAAAAAAATATCTGCGAAAACTAGTGGAAATAGCTGTTGGGTCAGACATGTCGTTAAGAGTAAAAGGGAGATTGTCGACGATCGTGCAATACATGAAGAGGGTTGAAGATCACATTCGAGACTTTTTGGCAAAAGGGAGGGGGGTATATATATATATGTGGTGAGGATAAAAGAGAAACGGAGTGAGAGACACTTTTACGAGAGCTTTTGGCTGGCAAAATTTGTCTGGATGCCATCCGAGTATATTTTTTCGCGTGGGTTTCCTTACTAGAATCCAACAGTGACTAAGAAACGTTGGTGGAAAAGTGGAGGCGAGACAGAGGATAGTAGCAGCCGAGTAAAACTACCCTTACTGCTGCTTTATCCTTTAAATTCCACTGTATTCATTTTTTTTTTTATTTTTTATTTTTCAGCCACGTTCTCTCGTGGCCGCACGTAACGCTATTTTAGTTGATGTACGTACACTTGTGCTCTGCTTGCAAATCTGTTGTCTGACCTTAAACCTACACATTTATCTGTGTACATTCATATGTTGCTTTTATATTTATATAAATATAAATAATAAATAAATGCAAGCCTTGATAAATAACAAACTTGTGCATATTCAAATATTTTTTTCGTTTCCCAAAATAATTGTTTACCTCTCTGGATATTTATTGTTTTTTGGGAAATTTGTTGCATAGCCTTATCTAAAAATATATTTTTTTTTATATCTCTATGTTTGTCAATGTAATTTATGATGTTTTGTGTGGAAAAAAAATTTTTTTTTCAAATAAACTCTTGTTCTTTTTTTTTGGTATTGATTTTTTTAAATATTTTTTTTTTTTTCATTTGCACGTTTGTCGTTCAATCGCTATCGTTCATCGAAAAACTCCACCACGTTCTTTCTCGCTTACTTCCTGCATACATATGTGTATATTGTGTAACATGAGTTGGATGTACATATTGTTGTTTTTTTTTTTTTGTTTTTATTTTATTTTCCATACTCATACTTGAACGCTTGCGCAATATTTGTTATCGTTTTTGGGGATGAAGTTCGTCGTTGTATTCATGTTATTGTATATGTATTTTATGTTTATGATAAAGGCACGAGGATTGCCTTGTTTTATTTATTTTTTTTTTTAATCCTAGGACATTTATTCTCTGTTACTTTTATAGTATACTATCTCATTCATCTATTTTATTTACTCATTTTCTTTTCTTTTTTTTTTTTTTCCTTTTTTTTTATTACGATCTGTGATAGTCGTCGGCTTCCAATCACAATGCGCATCCACTACCAACATAGATATGTGTATGAAAAAATAATAGAACACATGAAAAAAAAAATATACAACCATGAAAGATATCGTAACACAATTGTTTTTTAGTATTTCAAATATTTTTTTTCATGTCAATTCTCTTGTTACACAAGAATATTATTATATATGTGTATAAAACAAGTCTGAAATAGCTCTCAATATTTTTTTTCCCATCATTATTCACTCACATAATAATATATAAAATAAAAAAAAAATATGTCAAGTTTTTTAAGAACTTTTAACAATAATTTACAATACAAAATTGTGGTTTTCTGGCGATCATTTTTATTGCAAGCTACAAATAAAAAAAAAAAACGAGTCAAAAGTTTTGTCAAACACAAGTACATATATATTATTTGGTCTTACTATACCATTATATACTACTACTGTATCTACTTTATTCCACCCCTTCTGATTCTTACTCTTTTTCACACACAAACACACTTACTCTCCTTCTGAATCCAAACCCTTACGACCCCACATCGTTCTATCACTGCTACCACTCTCAGGACATTCATCACACTCGCCTTGCACTTGTCGTAATGTCAGGCGTGTCCTAAACAACCACAAAAAAAAAAAATACTAATACGTAAATAAATAATGTAAATTTTTTATTGAAAATATTTTATCCTATTTTTTTTTTCTTTTAGTTTTTCAATTTTTCACCTACACGTAGTTGAATAAAATCAATTTATCATATCATTCATCACATGAATGTATAAATTGATATATAAAATGTTCAAAAAACATTATGGGATTTTATCTACTTTATATAGTCGAGTGCAGCCAATATAATTCATGGTAAATGACTGGAACGATATGTGAATTTTACTATATCGACAAATCCAACACAAATGATAATGACTCGAAGCAGTCATTTACCTCAAGTACATATATAGACATAAATATACATGTATATATGTATATACTAAACCCCTTTTGCCCCCATCTGTCCAACAGTATTATAGGAACCATATCCGAATTAACATGAACAGGCGAAGCGCGTAGCAACTGCCGGTGTATATCAACGCCAATGGTCCATGAATTAGTGTCCAAACCCATCGAGAAATGGAGCGTGTACGTTAACTTCTACGTAAAACACATGCACACATTTATCGCTATTATGAAACCGACCTCTCAGCTAAAGTTCATTTCAAAAAGGAAAAAAAAAAAATATGTATATAAAATTATATAATCTCTACATAAAATATTTTTTATTCACTCGATAATTCTTTTTTTTAATTTTCACATAGTACTTTATTTTAATTTAAAATTTTTTTTTGTGATATAAAATATTGATCACGATGGCAAAATGTGTATTTTTTTATTTTATTTTATCCCATTAGCCAATATGACACTTTTGATAATGGTCTGGCGACACTGGGGAAAAGAGCCTACGACCTATAGCTTCGCTGTCTGAACGCTTTCTAACTTTGCAATAGACACTTTGATTAGAGGATCCTGATAATGACAAGGAGATGAAGCGCAACGGGCTTAATCGGATATTCGAAACTGTCTGTGCCAGCTCATCCACGAGATATTACCTTATAGAACCCTAAACTTGAACACTTTGAATAAATATATATATATATATATATTCATATTATCCCACATATATAATAATAATATATGTATACATAAACCCAATTGTCTTTGCCAAATAAATAGTTTCACTTATTAATAGAATAATTGCCAAGTTTTTGCTCATAGATAAACAATTCATTTCTGGACTAAAATTTATCAAAAAAAAATTTATTCTATGTATATATATTTATTTAAACAATGTTTATGATATTTAGAATGTGTAGGAAATATAAAAAAAATTATTTACTAGTGAAAATAAAATTTAGAATAAAATGAAAGGGATAAAATCAAAATACTGACAATTTTCATTGTGCAATGTGTGAAATAATATTGGTGAAAATATATCAAAAAAAAATTTATTCCAACATTATTCTATGTATATACAATTTTTTATACATTGTTTATGATATTTAGAATGTGTAGGAAATATAAAAAGAATTATTTACTAGTGAAAATAAAATTTAGAATAAAATGAAAGGGATAAAATCAAAATACTGACAATTTTTATTCATGCAATGTGTGAAATAATATTGGTGAAAATATATCAAAAAAAAATTTATTCCAACATTATTCTATGTATATACAATTTTTTATACATTGTTTATGATATTTAGAATGTGTAGGAAATATAAAAAGAATTATTTACTAGTGAAAATAAAATTTAGAATAAAATGAAAGGGATAAAATCAAAATACTGACAATTTTCATTGTGCAATGTGTGAAATAATATTGGTGAAGCTTGCAAATTCAAGAAAGAAAATATGCATACATATATCTGTACATAGATATATATACATATAATGCTGTAATATGAAAAAGAGGATAAAGAGTGCAGGCGGTTGCAAACGAAAAATCTCATCTCAGTAAAGTGCTCTCAGTTTGAATGAGCCGAAGAACGACTGTATGTAGCAGCAGCTGAGGAAAAGATGGAGAAAGAAAACGAGAAATTTCACATATATATACACGTATATGCATTGAATAAATATATATGTGTGTGTGTATGTATGTATATATATATATAAATGAACAATGTAAACGACTGAGGCGAGCGATGAGGAAGGCAAGGTAGGATAGTTAGATTTTACGTTTATCTTTATGATACTAGAGAAGAAAAAAAAAATAACTATGATATGTAATGTGTTCGGATTGCGACGATTGGTTGTGCAAGTTTGTACTCGTTATTGCGGATCTAATCGAATTTCATTATATCTCCATGTACACTTAAATAAAATTGTATATTAAACATATATATTCATCAATATTTGATAATAAAGTGTAAAGACTATGTAATATTGAAGTATTATATTTTTATAATATTTAATTTGGATAATGGATTGATAAATATACATATATATATTTGAGTTTGATACTAACATGATATTGATGTGAATGAGTATATAGGAAAAATAACCGCATGACGTTTTACGATAAAATGGATACCAAAAGCGGACAGAGAAAATTTTTATGATACATCTTTATCGTGTCGTTATTGACTTGGGGAATACTTTTACGAAGAGAGTATGATTTTTATGATACTGCTTCGCCTATTAGCCATTTCAGTTCGCATTCTCGCAGCAAGAAACTTTTTATATATAGCTTTTACTCATCTCGCATAGATGTACGTTTATACATAAATATAATATTCAACATTCGTCTTGTATTATTACTAAAAATAATCGCACGAATTTTGTCCATCGCCCTTCAATTTCATATTATTATTTTTTTTCTTTTCTTCTATATTCTCTCATCATTTTTCCTTTTATATTATTTCCTCATTTTTATCTTTCTCTTCTCTTTCCGTGTAACAGCAAAGTGTCCTTTTTTTTTCAACGATAAATTGGTCGTTGAGTGCGAGAGTAAAAAGATTTTTTTGGAATATACTATACGCCTTGAATTTCTACATCGTTTCTTTCATCCAATAAATTTTATATACATGTATGAAATTATATAAGTATATAATAAAACTATATAAAATGATTTCCAACTATTAAACATTCAAATACATGTATATAATATAAAATAAAAATTGACATGACAAATTTTATTTAAAATAGAGAAATCAATTTTTATATTTTATATACTAGTAGAAAAAATTAAAGGATCAAAAAAATTTCCGAAATTTGATAGGCTGTATCTCAATGAAAAATAGTCGTATCGAGTTTTCAAAAAAAGCATTTTGAAGCTTCGAGTCTCTAGTTTTCAGATCTTGTGACGAAAAAATTTTAGAAGCCACGGTTATTACGTAATTTTGCGAAATAGCACGAAAAAAAATATTCGCAAATTTTTTTTTATTTTTATTTCTTTTTTTGAGTTCACGAACTTAGAAAAATTTTTTTTAACTAAGCCATTGGTGAGATTGGAAAGCTTGTTTATTCAGCTTTAATTTCTTTTTTTAAAAACCTCAATACGACCATTTTTCACTGAGATACAACTTGTCAAAAAAACACGAAAAATTTACGAAATTTTTTTTGACCCTTTAATTTTTTCCACTAGTGTAATATATCTACTCAAATAAATATATAAAATATTTCAAAACATATAAAACCAATAAATGTATGTATATATATTTGTATTAGTATGTTTATTCGATTGGAAATAAAAATTGGAGGTTTAAAAAATAAAAAAATAGTAAAAAGTTGTAAATTGTTCTGATAGATCTCGTTCACTCAACAATCTCAGAGGTGGTCATGCGCGAACAGTCTCATATAAATTCTCATACCATGTATATTTCATAACAACTCAGTATACAGGACTGTAACTCCAATTACAGGATCAAAGGATGGGCTGAGTCGTTTCGTGAGAAGGACTAAACGCCCTCTGGGCGCGTTAGAGGAGCTTGAATTAGGTGTCCTTTGCACCAGTTATATCGCGTCGCAATTTCTCTCTCATCATTTTTTTTTTACTCCTCGTTAATTGGAGATATATTTTTTTTCTCCTGCATTTTTCATTTTCTTTATTTTTGTATTTATTTTAAACTCATATATTTCTTATCGTTGACATGAAAAAAAAATAAAAAAGTGAAGAAGACACTTCCGCTTTTAATACAACCCTCAAAGTAAACGAAGAAAAATTTCTTTGATATCAATATTAAGTGGATGGAAAGAACAAAATAAAAAAATATTTTTTTTCTTCTATAAAATTATCTCCGTGGCTTTTTTATGATAAATTATATAAATAAATTTTGTGGGACATTGAGACACGTACATGACGTTTAAATTCAACTTGAAGAATATTATAATTTGAATGCACAAGGGCGAGCGACATACATATGTACGATAATATACACAAATATTTCATATGTACATATAAACGCATATTTTCAGTTTAATATCTAATATTAACATCTTCCACGTATTCACAATTTTATATACATACTTATATAAGCCATTAGTTTATTATTTATGAATATTACACAGTTTACTATTTAGAAAATACTTCAGCGTACAATTCATATAGATCCATGTGCATTGTACATTTACAATAAAAAATATAAAGCAAAAATTGTGGTCTATTGTTTAGACACTCTCGTTGAGAAAAAAAAAATATATAAAAGCTCCAATGTTCTCTATGTTATATTCACCTCTATTATTTTATCTCCTCTCTTCTTACTACGATTTAATATTTTTTATTTTCATCTATTCTTCCATACAACAAAAGTATACACGTCCATTTCCCATACTTCACCACGCAAAAAAAGAAAAAAAACAAATAAAATAGACAAGTCTTATCTGGTAAAAAAACTTTCGACCTCACAATCTAAAAGAGTCAACGCTATTGTTTATACACTTTTGCAATGACTTATGGGTGGCGATAAAAAAAAATGAGTGTAACTACAATGCGTACACGCATATATATTATATACTGCATATGTATATATTTATTATAAATGTGTATGTGTTTGTGGATTTGTATATAAATACTAACGCGTGACTGCTAAGAGTGTCGTGAAGCCTATTTTTCTTTTTCTTTTTCTTTTCATTTTTTTTTTTTTCTCACAATCGCAACACAGTAAAAGCGCGCCCTTTCCTATAAATATTTCACCCTCTCACTGTCACTTGAAATATACCGTCATTCAAATGAGTATAGAGCAGTTACGGAGGAGTGATTCAGGGAAATAAAAGCGCACGCGTCGAGTGCTCCGTTTAAGTTCGTATATAGTATTATATAGTATGGGATAAATTATTACATCCGAAAACATAAAAACATCTATAAATATATAAGTCCATCAACGACTGAATATATGTATGCAACTCGATTTTACCTCTTGGCACTATTTATTGCTTAATATTATGTTGACTGTGTAAGTGTGATTAACCTAAAATCTTTTTCTCATACTCTCAAAATTTTTTCTTCACCTTTTTTGTAATTTATTATTTTTTTTTTTTTTTTTTTATTCACCCGCACTTTCTTGGCGTTTTTATCACTTGCTATTTATCGGTGAAGAGAATGCCACAGATGTGAATGTGAATGAAAATGTTGTGAACCAAAATGGTCTCATAATTTTATTTATTTATTTTTTTATTTTATTTGTTTTGTGTGGATTTAATTAGTTGTGTAATGGCTTTTTTTTTTTTTTTAGGTAATTATGTAGCTACTGTTTATTTGAATTTTTGTAGTGAATATAAATTTTTTTTATTATCTAAAGAATTTATTTATCGATTTGTATTGTCGGTTACTGATCGATTTGAGATATTACGAATTTTCGTCGACTCGATGGATAAATTTAAATATCTCGAGAGCGTTTATAGTCCGTTGGCATATAAGTGAAATAATATTTATGCCAACAGTCAATAATTAAAAAATATTATTCAAAAAATTTCGTTATGAATAATATAAAAATATTATGAAAAATTTAATGAATTTATTTTTTTCATATTGATAATAAATTATAGAAGTTTATGAAACATAAAATAAATATTCTAAATAGTTTTTTTAATTGTATAATTTATTCTTGTGTATATATAATTTCTAGTAGATATACAAACATGCTTTTTGTCTAAAAATTATTGTGCAATATATAAAATTGTTTGACTATAACAATTTCGAGATTAATAATTTTTTTTTTTTGTCTTTTCTCGTAATTTTTAAGTGAAAACGAACACTAATATTTCTGAACACATAATTTTCAATTTGAATGCACTGCAATCAATGCTGTATTTAATTAATTAACATGAAAATTATTTTTTTTTTTTTTTCACTATTTTTTTTCATAATAATTATGTGTACATTATTTTGTTTTTATTATCTACAATGATTGTAAAATTGGAAAATATATACCTAATTCATCGCAGAAGACACGCTTGAATTCTAAACATTCATTTTATTATTTATAAATCACTACTTTTAATTAATATATAACGATTTGATCGAAAAAAAATAATTAATAAATAAACTTGCGTTGTTTTATATGATGTTTATAATTATAATAAACTTTATAACGCATAGGGTGTATAAGTGCATGATTTAAAAATTGAAATATTTCATGACTAATTCGCGGAATGTCCTCCCCCCCCTGAACTAACCCCGTAAATTTTATATAATATAATAATGAAAAATAATAAAATCACTCTTGAAAATTAATTACGCTGCAATATCACACACATTACTATTAATGAATGCAACGGTAATTTCGTATTCCTTTTATATATCAAGATCAAAAATTAAATCATTTTTAAATTCATTTTTCGTTCCATTCACACTACTGATATCATTATTTTGACTTATTATTTTATCACGATTCAGTATTGGTTTGACATTGTCTAAAGATTTTTCTTCATTAATATTTTTTGTCGTATTAATTTTATATTTTTCACGTTCTTCAGTTTCAGAATTTTCGCTTTCGCTCATGCGACGTTCATGAGCCTGTTTCTTCTTGCGTAATTTTCGTTGATTCTTTTTTCGACGACCCAAAATACTCGAATTTGATCTGGAAAAAAAAAATAATTGCAATAAGTATAATTGATATTTTATGTTTAATGATGTAAGAAAATGATGAAAGTAATTTATATAATAAATAAAATTACCTGAATAATTGACGCGATACAACGTCATTGAATCGTACAGTTTTCTTGAGACTGCTGCATTCTGATTCGGAATTTAATTCTTGTACTGAATCGTAATTTAAATCAACTGATGACATCAAACCAGCAGTGTCATCAATACTTGATTCCGATACAGAACGTGAAAAATTATTACGACGATATTTTAATATTCCTCTTGTAATATTATTACTGCCATTACTTCCATTACTATTTGACAATTCATCGCCACTACTTTCAGATACAAATTTATTAATTTCACGATCTTTCTCTATTTGATAATTACCGTCCAAATATTCATCATCTGAATCGATATTATTTGCATGAACATTTATTAACACATCAGTGTCATTATTTTTTAAAACCCCAATTTTATCCTTATATTTATTATGATTTAATTCTACATTATCATTTTTCTCATAATTATTAATTTGATATTCCAATTTATTTCCCATTGATATTTTATTCGGCAGATCTTTCTCTTCCATAAATTCTTCATTTAATCCAACTGTATAATTATTCAATCCATCAATATTTTTTAATCCAACAGTAAATACAATATTATTGTCCCACGGTTCAACAGTTACCGTGTCACGATTAAATGTATCATCTTTTATTTTGAAACATAATGAATAATAAATTGGAAAAAACCCAGCGCCAACAGATGATAATGTAATATGTATTCCCGAATTATTTTCAAGCAATTTATATTTAATTGAACCACTATCCACATTTTTAATATGAATTGTTAATGTTAATATATCATCATAAATGGTACTGGTATAATTTGGAAGTGAATAAATAATATTATCACTCATAAATGCATCGTCATAAATTGTTGATGAATTAATAGTTTGCAATTTTGTATTAATATCAGACTCATTTTCATCATTATCATCTTCATCTTCATCATATTCATCGAATGTTTTTATTTCGCTTATGAGACTACTGGAAGGACTTTTATTACTATCATTATTTATTAGAGATGATGATATTTGCTGTTGTGTGTTATCACAAATTTTAATAGTATCATTTTCATCATGTAATTCATGATTTAATTCCACTGGTGGACTGCCATGATCGCTTTCAACTCCACTATCATCTTTAAATTCAAATTGCTGTTTATTAATGTTATCACGTCTTACTGGTAGTGTTATTGTCAATTTTTTATTTGACGAATCAAATTTAGCATTGCCATTATTTGGGTCAACGCGATAAGGCAATGGAAGTTCTAAATGATATCTTGCTGGCTTTTCACTTGATAATATTAATAAACGTTCTTGTACATCTAATTCAGCGTCATTAGATGATTTTAATAATGGTAAATCAATGACAATTACGAGATTTTTCGGAATTGCTGCATATAATTTTGCATCTTTTGTATTTTTAAAATCTTGAATATCGAGATTCGTTTGATGTTTAACAATAAATTTTGGTGTTGTATAATTTAATTTATTTCTATCATTAGCATTAATTAATTTCGATTTAATATCGAAATATTTGGTAACTGGTGATGGTCGTGATGATTTTTTATTTTCTGTAAATTTATTTGTATATTTTTCACGTGCTTCATCATAACTTGACATTAATTTTTGATAAATTTCCGGCTCAATATCAATTCGTTTTTCCGATGATTTTTCACATTTTTTTCGAATTACAGTCGAATGATTTATTCCTTTGAATTGTATTTTTGGAAATTTCATATTTTTCCGATCAAGTTTCACCTGAAAATACAAGAAACAAAAAAAAACACACAAATTTTCTTCTTCCTTTTCATCATTCTAATATTATTTATGTTTCTTCATTATCGCACAAATAATAAAATACTGCATACGTGTTGCGATAAAACACGAGAAATTTCTAGCAATTTTTCAATGGCGCCTAGCAACGCTTTACCGGCAGTGCCGGCTCAAATAAATTCAATAAAATAAATATGACAAAAAATTTACCTTAAAATTATTTTCAACCCCATCAAATGCAGTATTATTAACAATTTCACGAAATCGTGAATTTTTCGTAGCCAAATAAAGTGTATCTGAATGAAATACCACATCAAATACCGTACAACGATTATTTTTTTTATCCAGGTCATCATGAGGCGGTGACAATGTGTATGGAATTGACCATTGTAAACCACGATTGCCATCTTCATATGACGGTTGACTCGTTGGCTTTTCAACAATATCACATTTACCAATATTTATAAAACATTTTTTATCACCATTTAAACTTGTCTTTATGACGTAACCCGGCTCAGAATTAACAAATGTTAAATCTACGCCGCGTTCTTTCTCTAATTCAATTAATTCTCGTTGATATAATTTACGATTCTCCTCACTCGTCACTTCATTTGCATATTCAATAAATAATTTACGAAATTCTTCTTTCTTTAAACATTCATTTAAATTATCCAATTCCTCCTTAGTGACATCTAATTCTTCCCAATTATTTCTTTGTGTCTCACAAGCGTCCATCTTTTGGAGTAACTGTTTACAAATAAACTATATGTATATCCCATCTGCCTACGAATACACATATATATATATATATATATATATTTGTCTTCCTCTCCATCTCTCGCTCTTTCTCATTTTTTCTTTCTCTCTTTGGCCCATCCTGCTGCGCACACGTAACACACAGCAGCAAAATATCAACGACCGGAGAAAGCCGCAGTGTAAAAAATTATATGACAAGTTTACTCGGTCGGTAAAGATAATTCGTCAGCTGATTTTGTTTAGTTAAATGATATTCTCGTTAGATGGCGGAAATAGTGCCTTTAAATCCCTGTCATTATTATCACCACGTGGACGTGTGTGTTTTGAAGTTAAACGTCATTTAAATGCACACATAAACATATGTATAGTGAAAGGTTATATATGTACGAGAAATATTTTTTTAAATGGTTCAATCAATCGCCACTAGAGATCAGCTGTTTTTTGAAAAATTCGTGAATTAAATAGAAATACCTTTTAAAAAATAAGAAAAGTGACGTATACAATCTGAGCAAAAAAAAATCTATTTAAATAACTATAAATATATCAAAGTTAAAATAATTTTCAACTTTGAAAAATAAAAAAAATAAATAAATAATTACTTTAATAAAATTGTATCATATTTCTACGGAATTAATGAATAAATAAAAATACATTACTGATTCAAAATCAGTATAGAAAAAATAAATAATCCATCACAATAAAAAACAGTTTTCTTCTTTACCATCAGAAAGTAATATGCTTACAAACATATATATACATAATTTCTCTGTTGCAGCATTAAAACCGCGAGAGGCGCTGCTGTATTCTCCCATACATATACTCAATACATTTCTCTTGACTTTATTCAGATATTTTTGCTTACATTTGTCCGTTTAATGGCATATACACATACACAAACAAACAATTCTCGAGTTGAAGAATCCATTTCTCATGTGTGTATACCTCTCCACCAATTACACACACACACACAATAATTTCAAGGCCTCTCTGAGTGAAACGGAGGGAGAAATTTAGAAACAAAGCGCGATATAAACTAAAATAAGTGAACAGAAGAAAGAAAGAAAGATGTCTCATCTACTGCTGCTGCATGCTTATACCATGATAGAATGAACGGTGCAATGTACTGGTAAAAGAGAAAGAATACTACCAGCAGCAAGCAGCAGCAGCACCATCATCAGTGTGCGGTATTACGTGCGTTCGTTCGCCATGTGCGGCTCCGGGTGTGACTTGGCGCGTATTGCCAACAGCATCCAATAACAATCTTAAATATATTATCCCAAAAAATAAATCACAACATCAAACTTTCATTTGAGTGCTTTCATCCGTGTGTTATAAACAAATAAATATATTTCATATCACTACATACACACATTTCATCCCCATACAAAGTGCATGTACATAAATCTCTTCCAAATTATACATACAAATAATCCATCAAGTTTCATTTATGTACACATTTTTCTTTTATTAATAAAATAAAAAATTACTTCTAGGTTGTGTTTGCCTATTGTATATATGCATATACTTCGATACATATATATATATACTATATGAATGTATGCAGTGTATGTGTGTCGGTAAAAGTATAGAGGCATAGTCAGACACAGTAGTAGCGAGGCGGGGACGAGGAGTTGGTGTACGCGCGAGTATTACTGTCGTTCTGTGGAGAAGGAAGAGGGCCCTTCTTCCGCGGGTGTGTCGGGCGTGTCGAATCTACAGAGAGAACGTAAAGAGAATAATACAAAACACAGACGGAAAAATAATAAAAAAAAAAAAAAAATTCATTTTTTTCTACATATATATATATATTTTTTGTGTAACATTAGTGTTGTATAGAAATTAAACACCAGGAGGTGGTGCTGTTCCCCTTGTAATTTTTTTTCCGGCACACGCAATTGTGTGCGGGTGAATTGTGTATGGTGGTAGTGTATAATATTATTATATATATTTATAAATATATATATATATATATATATAAGTGTATAGAGGATAGTAGAGAGTGAGAGAGCGCACGAGTAGCGTATCAAGATGGCGCATAATTTGGCACCGAGCGTTAACTGCTCGCTCGACGACATCGACTTGAATGCACTTAAGGTATGTTTAGGATATTTATTTGTTTTGTTATTTTGTTTTATTGTTTGTGTGGGAATATTTGTGAATTTGTATGTAAAATTTTGAGTTGATTTTATGGATTTAAATGATGATAATTCATTTTTTTTTTATTTTAGGTATGGCGAGAAGACTCGTGTATTGTTGTGTGTGTCTCTATGTACATATATTTGTATATATGTATGCATGTATGTATGGATGGATGGCTTTGTGAGTGTGGAGATGAATGTATGGGATGTGAGACTCGTTTTTGTAGCGAGACTTTTCCTTCAGCAGGATTTTATAAATGCAGAATGATCGCTGTGGATAAAATGAATTTTTACGATATTTTTTTTTAGTTTAAAATCAACGACGTGTTTGTATTTATAATTATATGTATATTGTTTTGGTAATTAATTATTATTGTATGTCGTGTACAATTGTGAAGAGTTTTTAGTATATCAACTTTTAATAATTTGTTCATTTATTTTATAATGTATCGGATTCTTGAAATGTTTTTTATTTCTTTTCTATTATTTTTTGTTCTGTTTGGAATATGTAAATGTTAGAACGTTTCTTCAGCTGTTTTCATCATATCTCTCTGTGTGTCCGGCTTTTTCCCCTGACATTAGAGATATATATACAATTTACATGTTGATATACACACGCAGAGCACTATCGCGTGCGAAGGCTTTTTCGTGATTATATTTTTCTCCTTTACGTTATATCCCTATTTACTCATTGTTTGCGTGTGTCGTAATAATATTACCCTGAATGTATGTTTGAAAGTTGTAAATTGTGTGAAACAATTACAAACACAGTGTCCAAATGCGAATGGAAATCTAGAGCAACAACTAGTTTTTTTTATTTTATTGGCCACACAAGCAAAAGTCACACTGTCAATCATTGTAATCGTCATTGACACAAATGATGTTTTCTCGTGGCCAATGATTTATTTAAAAAGTCTACAAACCTATATATGTATTTATAAATAAACATAGATACATATATTTTCATGTTATAAAATCCAATTTGATTTTGTGGAGATAGAGAAAAATATTGTCCATTGATTCAGTAATCAGAATAAAAAAAAAAAACAAACAGGAATTAGAAGGAATATATAAATGGAGATATTATAGACATGACATACACAAGTCATTTTCGACTTCCAACTTGTATGCGTCATCAATATAATGTTGAATATATCCATGCATAAGTCTGTATATGTATTAGGAATGTGTTGGAAACTTGACTACAGTTGGCTCCAAGTAAAAAGACCGATCCATTAATTTATTTTTATTTTACAGGATCCAGCTGGCATTTTTGAGCTCATCGAGGTCGTCGGCAATGGAACTTACGGTCAAGTTTACAAGGTAAGCATATTATTGACTGCGTGTGATTGTCACTTTTATATTTTATTTCATTTTATTTTAATATCTCTTTTTTTTTTTGACACGCCATTCGCGTACTTCCGCCTTTAATAGTGATATCCAAATTTAATTTATATATAAATATACACATTGAATATTCTGAATTGATATGTACATGTTTATGTTTATATTTCCGTGTGCGTGATTTATTTAAATATTTTATTATATTATATTATTTAAATATTTTGCACATACGTTAGTCAATTATTGCTATTGTGTTGTTATTATTGGATTTAAAAATGGACACAGGTAAATGGATGCATTTTCTTTTCATTTATAAAAGAATATAAATTTTTTTTTTTTTTTCTCTTAGTGTTTTATAATTTTCTGGATGGTGTAAAACGTTTTTATAATTTTTTTCAACCTGACTTCTCCAGTGTTTCAATACTGAAAGCATTTACTTTTGTGTATGATGGTTTGTTTGAGGCTGAAGAGGAAAAAGCTCTTTATTTACCATTAACTTGATGGCGAGCTTTTACTAGCGCGGAAAAATATGTGTCATTCATTCAGGAAGAAACAAAATAAAAAACGGAAAATATATTTTACGACATACTGATTATTATTATTATTTTATAAAGATTGACATTTAAATAATAAAAAACAAATATTAGAAATTTATTTTTAATCTTTCGTTTATTTATTTATTTTTGATTAAAAAATATTTCTATTCTTCGTTTTATTTGATCTTTTTTTCTTCTTTTTTTTTTCATGAATGAGTTTGATTTATTTGAAAAATTTTAACCGCTAAAATATTAAATTCTCGCCATGTTGAATATGATAAACGTTGGCATGCGGCACAACTCCCACGCGTACAAGACACATAGAGAGATAGGTTATATTGTAGAGAAAGAGAAAGAAGAAAAAATAAATAAAAAGATAGAACTAGTCAGCGTTGGGATATTATATTCTCATACACAACGCACCACAATCGTCTCCTGTCTCGGTCTCATGACAGAAAAACGACTCTGACGACTTGTAACGTGTTTCTCATACTTGTCTCAATTCCACATACATACACAAAATATTTTCATACCTTTTATATTTATTTTAATTTATTTTTCTATTTTTTACTTTTATCCAAACAATATTTATTATGCTATATTATTGTCGGTTGTATTACAAATTATCTGTTATCAATGTCAGCTCAAGTGACACAATGACAAGATAATTATTTCAACGGAAATATATTTTATTGTATTTTTATATAAAGATAAAAATTTAAATTGTCAATGACACAATAATTGAATTATATTGATTGTAACTGTTGATGAAATGATCGTATAATCATGTTCGATACATATATACATATATACATATTGATAAACCCTTGTGAAAGTGTCATTCAGAAATTGTGTTTGTCATTGATATTGAACCGCACTTGCATTCGTGCGGTTTGTTAATTTAGTTTTGCGTTCTTTCTCTTTCTCTCTGTTTCACGACGTCAAGTTCGCAATGCCCTCCGTGGTCATTCTATTTCCGTATTTGCAAAGGGGCAAACATTGCTCATGTGATATTTTACTTGCACGCCCATCTCTATTATAGACATTACATTCATTGTGTGGCGTGAAATGAAATGAAAGCAGGAGAGAAAATAATTCATAATTATAACCACAAAAATTAATTAATCAATCAATCAATCGTAATCAATAATTTTTACGAGTTCCTTTATATTATATTTATAACTAATTCATCAATTTTATTTGCTTCATTTGTTTATATATATTTATTAGAACTCTCAGAGGACAATTTTAAATCTTGAAAAAGAAAAAATAAATGTATTTTCACATAAACTTTGATTGATTGGTATGTGAAAAATAAGACGAAGAATAAATGGAGAAAATATATAGAATTATGTTTATTATCGTACACACGATCGTTTCCACGTAGCGGTCAATGATTTTTATCTGCATTATACATAATATTTAAATTAATAATAATAAAGTATCAATAGTGTGTCTTTATATATTTATGTGTAATTATTAATGTATATTTGTATAATGTATGCGTTGGTAGTTTTGTGGTGTGTGCTGTGGTGATTCACCTTGAAAAAATTTTACCTTGCGCGCACGTTTCTCGTCCTTGCGATGCGTGAATTGGAAACAAGAAGAAGGGGGAGATAGTGGAGGTGGATAGAGGATGACGTGTGAGAGTCGTGGAAAGAAAATAAAATAAAGAGGGAATAAGAGAGTTTGAGATATACAATAGAATGTGTCTTTTCTCATGATGTAGACTGTTTCTTATACTAAGAAAGAGAATTTCACAATGAAATATAGTGAAAATAATACAAAGATATACCGCCAAGGTTAATATATAAAGAAAAAAAATAGTATTAAAATATGAAATAAAATATTAAAAAAATTTAAGATCACAGTGTTAATGTGTGGGTGGACAAAACCACGACAAACTCTTCTAAATTCTATTCACAGGAAGTCCACCAACGTCTTTTTGTATTTGAGAGATGAAATAAAATAAAAGAAAAAATGGATGGAAATTTATATTAATTAATTTAATCATTCAATTAATTTAATTAAAATATATATATATATACATATAATTTTTTATTTTTAAGAAAATTTAAAAAGATGTTAACGAAGTAATAGCAATATACCAGAATGAAAGTTGACGATCTGAACAAGTTCTATCCGGTTTTCTATTGGAATAAATAATTATCTCTCGTAAATATTTACACACATATTAAATTTATAACAATGAAAAATATTTCACATGGCTTTCGCCAGTATTTAAAATTATTTTTTCATTCCCCCATTCATATAAATCAAAAAAAAAATAATAATGAATCATGAAATTCAAAATAATTTCA
The DNA here is from genome assembly GCA_918226075.1 of Microctonus brassicae. Taxonomy (NCBI): domain Eukaryota; kingdom Metazoa; phylum Arthropoda; class Insecta; order Hymenoptera; family Braconidae; genus Microctonus; species Microctonus brassicae. The sequence goes on along the minus strand of OW445485.1, from coordinate 1,023,975 downwards.
AGGCTCAAAATAAATTTATTTTATATTTAAAGATAACGTTGTATATAAATATTATATAGTGTTGTTCAATTTTACCACGACGTTTACTTGGGTTTTATCAGAGAGAATTGAACGAGGGAGAGAAATTATTAAAACAGAGTAAGTAAATGCGGCGACGAGACACAAGCAAAGAGAGAAGAATTAGTTAAAGAGAAGAGAAAAAGAGATAGAGAGAAGCTCATGTGTTATAGACCCCCCCGACGGTGGCGAGGCCGATGACACCGGTGTGTTTCGACGACGACAACGACGATGAAGAGCACAACGAAACGACGATAGGCAAAACGCAACAAGGAGTACTTACATATACATCAAAATGAGTAATAATGCGCTTGCGCTTATATCGTGTATGATAGTTATACGGTTTCATTTATCACAGACAATTTGGATAAATATCGGTAATATTTCTATGACATTTATTATCCCTGCATTATAATTTTTATATCTCCATATATCAATTGTTTACCATTTGTAATAAACAAATGATTGATAAAGTGTAAAATTAAATGCAGAGTTTGATTTATAATATTTTATCCTTCATGAATGAATTTAAATTTTTTATCGAATAAATATTTTATTGTCTTTTTATTTTTATTCTATAGGTAAATCTGGGTTTAATTATATTTTTTTTTTTTTTTTAGTATAGTTAATTAGTTGATATGTTAGTTAATTAATAAGATGGCTACAAAAAAAAAATGGAAATTATATTTAAAAATGCAACTTGACATTCTCTTGGGAATACTAAAAATAATGAGAGCTTATTTCCGTCACAATGTCACGCTTATTCGCGTTCTCATAATTTTTATTTTATTTTTTAAATATATATAGACCTTTCTCTGGGATTTATCTATAAAAGGTTCTCATGCTATATAGTGTGTAACACGCCGAGGAGAGTTTACGATGAATGAAAACCGATATCACGCGCGCGTCTGCCATTACGCTTTGCTAGCATAAATGCTATGTAAATGTGGATATATATATATATAAATGATTTCCCGTTTCCTATTCGCCATTTCTATATCACAGGATTTTCTCCAAAAGAACCGTTATATTTACGATACGCAAATAGGAAATAGCAATTGCAGTTTAATAGAAAATATTTCATATGTTTTCATCATTAAATTTAGTTGTTAATTTTTTTCTCTTTCGAATTTTATAATTAAATTTTGTTTGATATCAAGATTATAAATTGTTTAGATAATTCGCGTCGTTAAATGAATCGTATTTCACGTTTGTTTTATATACGTGATATCCGCGATCGATATAAATAAATATATGAGAATATATAAACGAAACAGAATTGAATGTGTGGATACGAATGCATGCACACTTGAAAGATCTAACCAGACCAAAGGAATCAATTGAATGATCTATATTTTTTTTTATTCCAGGGCCGGCACACCAAGACAGGCCAGCTGGCAGCCATTAAAGTTATGGACGTCACAGAGGTGAGTATTTATTTTTTTTTTTTTATTAATTACAGCTGGAATTAATTGTAATTTCAGTTGTAATTAAGATGCAAATCCTTTTTTTTTTTTTTTTATGTTTTATATTCTGTAATTGTGCACTCGATTTTTTTTTCTTCTCAGTTTTTTTCCCATTATAATCTCTCACAAAGATAATATGCATGTAATAAAAAAATATTCTTCCACTTTTTATTCTATTTGATGATTTATTACTATGAAAATGTGGGTGCTATGGGCAATAAAATCGAGACAATTCTCTTTATTGTAACTGTGAAGTGGTGGATGAATAAAATACAATGATAACTCTTAGTCACACTAAAGTGTAATAGATATCATAGTCGGCAGAGAAGAGAAATTTCCAAGAATTTCGTTAGTGATTCCGTCCCCGTTATATATATTACTGATTACAAAATCTCACATTTGACGCCATGAAATGTATTAATTTAATCACTTTTTCTTTTTTATTTTAATTTTATTTCTTGCCAACGTTGATTTCTGATTAATCTTAGGCGTGATAAAATAAAAATAATAAAGTAATAACGGCGAGCCCCGTGAAATTTTATCGTAATATTATCAAGAATATTCTTACAATATTGTACGACTAATCGATTATTATATTTGTGTGAGTTTGATGAAACAGTTAATTATCATTTGAGTATGATAAAAATGATAGTAATATTTCAACAAAGAGAATAACAAGAATGGTTTAAATGAGATTATATTTATAAATACGTGAAGAAAATATGTTAACGGATCTTCTTCTTTAACACAAACTTCCTTCTTTCTCTAATAAAACGCCCGAGCTAATCTTGACTCTACTTACCTACTTAACGGATGATACGCAACGTTTCGTGATCGTTCACTTATGTCCGACTTTGTTGTTTTGTTCATCTCCCTGGCACTTGCAATTCATACTTTCCTATTCAACATATTAATACATTTATATTAAGAAATTAATTGTCCATATCAAAACAAAATTTTTCATTATTAATTATTCTAGCTTTTAACTTTTTATTTTTATGCATCATCAAGAAAATTTAATTAAATACCAACGAATAGCAATTAATATTAATAATTGTTAATTTATTTCAGGACGAGGAGGAAGAAATTAAATTGGAAATAAATGTTCTCAAAAGGGTGAGTTGAATTATTTTTTTATTTGATTAATTATTGAATTGCAATGTTTGTAATGAAATAATTAATAATTGTTTATTTATGTTATTCTGTGCAGTATTCAAATCACAGAAATATTGCCACGTACTATGGTGCCTTTGTGAAAAAATCACCGCCAGGAAAAGATGATCAATTGTGGCTTGTTATGGAATATTGTGGCGCTGGTTCAGTCACGGACTTGGTTAAATCAACAAAAGGCCAAAGTTTAAAAGAAGAATGGATCGCTTATATCTCACGTGAGATATTGAGAGGACTCAGTTACCTTCACAGCAATAAAGTCATTCACAGGGATATTAAAGGCCAAAATGTTTTATTAACCGACAATGCTGAAGTAAAATTAGGTAAAATAAAATAATTTTTAAATCCATAATTAATTGAAGGAAAAAAGAAATTAATATCTTCTGTTTTTCCAGTTGATTTTGGTGTTAGTGCACAATTGGATCGTACTATTGGTCGTAGAAATACATTTATCGGTACGCCATATTGGATGGCACCAGAAGTGATTGCATGCGATGAAAATCCCGATGCAACATACGATAATCGAAGTGATCTTTGGTCACTTGGTATTACCGCACTGGAAATGGCTGAATCACAGCCACCTCTATGTGATCTTCATCCCATGAGAGTAAGTAAAAGAAAAAAAAATATTTCTATCGATTAAAAAATCATTTAATATATTTATATTAATATTATTATAAATTAAATTACAGGCACTATTTTTGATTCCACGTAATATGCCACCAAGATTAAAGTCGAAAAAATGGGCCAAGAAATTTCACGGGTTTATTGAAACAGTATTGGTGAAGGATTATCATCAGAGGCCTTATACAGAACAACTTCTAAAGCATCCATTCATCCGCGACCAACCAACGGAGCGTCAAGTTAGGATACAGCTCAAAGACCATATCGATCGTTGCAAGAAACGTAAACAGGAGAAAGGTAAAGAGAATGAAAAAAAAAAGACAAAAAGAGATAATATTTATCTTCATTCTTCTCTACCTTATCATTAAATCCCACAAATTAAATATCTTTAATATTTATTATCAGAACGGATTTGTAATCTCTGTTTTAGTATCTTACTTATTTATTTTCTTTGTTATTTGTTAAAGAACGCGATGATTATCGGTATAGCGGTAGTGAAAACGAGGAGGATGAGCCAGCATTGGCTGGTGAACCTTCATCAATAGTTCAAGCACCTGGCGGTGACACATTGCGGCGTAATTTCCAACAAATTCAAGAAGGACGAACGTTAACTCAAGATATTCCACAACAACCTTCACATCCAGTTAAAGAGAAACCGTCGGGTAGAGGACAGAGAGAAATTCCAGAACCCGGTCCACCAGCTCGACCCGCAATTCCACACAGACTTATCGGTAAGAATAGAAGGGGAAAAATAAAGTTCTCGCAATTATTTAACAATCAATCAATTTTTAATTATAAGGAAAAGGATAATTGAATTTCATCATTTTTTTTTCTCTTTCTTATTTTTAATAGAACCTCATCCACCTTCACGACCATTACCACCAACGCCACGCGATGATCCGCGACAACCGCACAAAGTTTCAACGCCACCGTCAAATCATCATTCAGCTGCAAATTCCAGTGGCGCGGGTAGTGGCGGATCTGGTGGTGGCGGACAAGTTGCGCCACAAAGAAACAGTCACATATTTAAGCCAATGGTAAAGAGCAATTGTTTCATGAACTCATCCACATGCGTTTATTTCTCTGCCTTGAAATTGTCAATTAAGGATAGGCATATACGTACATATATATATTTAATTTAATTGTATAGACGATGACACATTGACACACAATGCTAATATAATATTGCTGTTTAAAATGCACGTCTCATAGCCCTTTATCCATAGAAAAAATTATTGAGCGATTTTTTTTTACTTGTCGAATAGTTTTTTTTTTATTCAATTTTTTCAACTTGATTATTTTCCCCGCTGAAATCTCTCTTGGTTTAGTGAATAAATAAATAACTAGTAGATTAATCTCTTTGTCTTGTAGCAGTGTTCGCTGTTTTTTTTCCTTACAATTACAATTAAAATTTTTTTTACTGTACTCTAACAAGCAAAAAAAAAAAGTAAAAGGACTCATGAAATTATTCTAAAAATTAATTTTCAACGCTCAATTATTTTTTTATTATTATTTAGTTTTACTTAATCTATCTTCTTATGTTTCCAATTCGGAATGTTATTTGGTTTTTTGTGATTTTTCTTTTTCCATGTTCACACGTACTGTTGTAGCTGCCGCCGAGGAGGCCGGAGGTAAGAGAGCACACACGCCACTCATTTTTTTATTTTATATTTCTCTTTTTTATCTATTCTATTCTCTTTAGTCTCAAATACTTTTCCTTCACATATACAAATATATGTGCCTCTTTGAACAATGTAAAAAAGATAATATATATATAAATGTTTCTCTGCATGCAGAAAGACATTCACTATTTGTATTTAATATAAATGTGTATACACACTTATACAATATAACCCTCTCGAAATATGTATATATGTTAATCATGTATTTATGTATTACAAACCAGTCTACCATCCTACGCTTTGTGCTTTTTATTCTATTTAAAAACTGAAAGTAAAAAAAAAAACAAAAAGGAAAATCAGCTTTCTGCACATTTAATATACACACACACTTAACGATTTTCAATATTTATGCAATGACATTTTCGTTTTTAATTGATCAAAGCTATTTTAACTCTGTTATTTTATAGTTCACTAACATTAACCAGAATTAGTAATGAATAATTTCATTACATCTATTTTTATTGCCATATAAAATACGTAAATTATTAATATCAATAATATATTTTACATGTTGAATATTAAATAATATTTTAATTGCTTGTCATATGCCAATAACTATTGTTTCTTTTTCTATTTATTTCTTCGTATTAATTTTAAAAGGCAAACACAAGTTTATTATGACATTAAAAATTATGATAATAATGGAGGAGGTTATTAAAAAAGGAAAAATTAAATAAATCGATGGCAATTGTGACTAACGGGGTTAATATACGTGTGTGTGCGCGTTGGGTGGTAGGACTTGGACATGCTGGCTGCTCAACTCAACGAGCTTGGTGTGTCACAGGGCCCTGAGGCCCCGCCACGGCCCAACAGACAGCATAAGAGCCCAGCACCACCACAATCGACAAATGTTCCAACTCATTCGGTAGTTCCATCATCCAATAATGAACAGAACAACAAATTGATGCCACAATCGTCAAGTATTCTCGATCAAGTAAGACGTGAAATGATTTTAAAAAATCTTCTCGTCCTTATTTTGTTTACAAAAATTAAAATTATTATCATTTGGGATATTATTTATTATTTATCTCTATTTATTGTATTTTATCTATTTATTTCAACTTTCACAAGAGCACAACTTTTATTTATTGGGATAAAACTATTGGGATATTTTATTCTTCAATTTTATTATATCTTTTTATTTTTATGTAATAATAGCTATTTAAATTTTTATGCAGAGTGTTTATGTGAAATTATTTCTTATTGATTATTTTTTTATTTTATTTTACAGGCGTTATCGGTTGAGAGTGACAGCGACGATGATTTTGAAGATGCCAGTGGGAATAATACACGAAATGATGGAACGTTATTGGCAAGTGATCCACCAAAACCTCTGTAAGTAATGCAATTATTTATTTATACAGCTGATTTAGTAATCGCTGATATTATAAATAATTTTTTGATTTAAACAAATAATTTTACTATGTCATATTTCATTTTCAATCATTCTCGCTCGTCATAATCAAATTGACAACAACCAATACGTCCTGACAACTGGCATCCATCAATTGTTCATCGTGTCTCATCATTTTTTTCATCATCATCATCATGACTACCATCATCGACTCAACTTCTTGTCTTGTCATTGGTGTACCAGACCTGAATTTTCTCCTTTCAGGCCGTCTTCAGACTCATCCTCGTCATCATCGCACAATGCCCAGAACCATCATGAAGGTAAGGCAGATAATAAAAAAAATAAAAAATAAAAATAGAAAATATTAAAAAACAATAGCGTTGTTTTCTATTCACCATTATGTATTCTCATTGACCTAAAATGTCAATGTAAGTATATATACATAAAATTCTTTCCTTATGTTTTTTGTAATATTTTTTCCTATTTTTGTTTTTATTTTTTGTTATTGTTCTCGATATTAATATTTCTTTTTTATTTTTCTTCTATTATTTCAATTGAAAGGCGGTGCACCAAATCGACCATTGCCACCAACTCCAGACGAAGAAGAATCAGGCGATCGTACGCTAGTCATGAAACGAGTGAGTATTAAACAGTTATTCATTCACTATATCATATTGATAATGCAAGCAAGAACGAAAAATATTGTAGCTATTTCACGTTGTCAATTATTGGCATACATATATGCATTGATGTATATGTGTTGCACTTTTGCCGTGTTTACATAAAATTTTTTTTTTTTTTTTCTATATATCGTATGAATCATTTTTCACACACATTTTTTTTTTTTTATTCACATAAGTGACGGTAGACTGCCATTAAAAAAAATGTAAATGAAAAAAATCAAGGATTAAAATTAATGAAGTTAAGAGTTTTAAAATTCCATTCAATTTTTTTTCAATATTTACGTCATTGATTGCGAATAGTCGAGAGGTGATTGCTGCTGTTAAATCATAAAACGCACGGGACAAAATATTTTATCAATTATGAACCCTTTGCCATGCGTTTGAAAATGCTATTTATCATTTACGTGCAAAATCAATCCACATTCATCATACATACATGTTTATTTATGAAAGCATTTACTTTATTTTATGTTATAATATATAATGCACGAAGATTATCGCGGCTAAGTGTAAGCTCATACCTATACGAATGATTCCAATATCATAATGCTTGAGTAGAAATATTTCAAAAAGAGTTATTTATAAATTTTTTGTTGAATTAATAATTTTTTTTTTGTGACTCATAAATCGTTTATTACGTTCGTTCATTATTCCCCAATTTAATTTTCGAGGGTCTTTTTCCATGCACCATATATGGTGTTGCCTGGTATATAATAAAAATATTTAGCACCTAGCAATTGTGTGCACAGCTCATCAAAATCATAGACATAGAAAAGATAAATAACACTACAATAATAAAAGAAAAATAGTAATTAAAATTTCATTATACAAAGAAATATCGATTTGAGTAATAATTACACTCGACCATTCGTAATTATTTTTTTGTTTTACATTTTTACAAACACAATATATACATATATCAATGTGAATTCTTATTGAAATGCCGCATGTATAAATTGAAAGAAAAAAAAAAAAAAACGAATAGATAATTAATGCAAAAATTGACAAAAGAGAAATAGACAAAATTAAAATCATACATTTCACCACATCACATTATTATTCCACGTATCGTTTTTTTTTCTCTTTTTTTATCACTGTTTCATTCATCCCCGACCATTCGAAACAAAAAAAAAAACCAAAAAAAAAAAAAAAAAAAAAAAAACAATACAATCAATCCGTCATATACACACTACCACTGTCGTCGTCTTACGTTCGTCGCAACGTATGATAGAAACTTAGTCAAGCGACGGACGATAAAGCGGCGGCGGCGAGCAACAGGCGCTCCGATATTGATGAGCAGTTGCTACTCAAGGAGTGGGACTTTGCTCGCTTCTTTCAAGGCTTTAACGAAAGGTTGGATAAAATGAAACAGGAGGTGGTGAGCAGCGGTGGTGGTGGTGGTGGTGGAGGTGGCACTGGCAATGGCGGAGGTGGCAAAACCATTAATGATGAGCGTATATCATCGTCATCATCATCATCGTCAGCTGATAGAACATTAAAACGTTTCGAGCTGGCAGCTGCCAGAAGAAAGCAGCAGCAGCAACAGCAACAGGAGCAACATCAACAAAAATTAAATCAAAAAACGCAACAATTACAGTCACAATCATCAGCGCAAATGAAAGCTTTACATCGACGTCAAGAGTCTGATTCAAAATTGGGTAATGCAAGTGCATTTGCACGCGCATTTAGACGTGAAAATTCTGATTTTTTTCCATCAACAAGACACTCGGCTTATTTACAAAAATCCGAACCGAGATCAAGTATATTTGCTAGTGGCAATAGACGTGGAAGTGAAATAAGTGTTGCTGGTATTGCGGGAAAAAAAGGTACGGGATTATCAGCCGGTGAGCCGGTGTTAACTGATTTTTCATTTGGAAGAGATGGTGGACCACAACGACCAAGACGCGAAAAAACGGAGAGTGAAATTGTATTTGGAAATAGACATCAGCATGAATTTTTACGTGAACGAGCCGAGGCACGAAGTTTTTTACGTGACACTGATGATACAACAAAGACAACGCTGACGACAATGGCATCGAGACGACGCAGTTGTAGACCAACTGCGGATAATACCACTGCTACGTTGTCAGATGATGCAGGGACAATTAAATCGACAGCTAGTACCACTGCTAGCGAGTACAGCCCCGTTATCACCCAGGTCAGTCTTGTCGAGCCCCCCCTTGACTGCCTGTCTGCCTGCCAAATTAAAAAAAAAAAAAAAAAAAAAGGCCAGAGAACCTCGAATTCTTATCCCGAAATTTAAAATCAAAAAAATAATGATATTGAAATTACTTATCCAATTTATCCTAATAATTTTCCTAAACCCGCATCAGAAAAATATTAAATTTCATATATACAATATTTCGAATGTTGAATTTTTATATACTAGACAATAGTCGACGCAATTTTACAAACATAGACGCATCTCCTATCATTTTAGGAATTTGAAAGAACGAAGAAAAAAAAAACAATTAAATTCAATATTACTATTAATATTAATTTTATTTTTTTTTTGTTGTTGACTCGAAATATTTTTTTTTATTGATACGATTAGCGGTTAACAATTATTATAATTAACAATTTTTTTCTCTAGTAATTTTGCAATTTGCTAATATATCATTGCTATTTAATCATATACTATCATTTATTCTATTGTTACATTTAGAAGAATTAACTTATTGTTTTTAATTTTTATTTTAAATGTTAATTGCCACATTTCTATCTACATCTGTCTCTGCCTATTGTTTATTCTATTTATAATTCCACTATTTAAAACCTATTAGCGTTTTGAATTAAAAACTGGCTATTTTACAGTTAATAATATGAAATAATACTCTGCAAATTATCAAACTTAACGCTGAATTAATGAATAGAAAAAAAGCAAACATAAAAAATCAATTAAATAATATGAATTCATCCCCGCCAATTTAATCTACCCCCGCAGTTTTCATCATGCTCATGTGTGCTGCATAATTAATGCCGCCATGGTGATGACCAAATAATTATTTACTAACCAACGGAAAAATAGAAAAGAAAAAACGATAATAAAAAATATTAATTAATAAACGATACTAAGAGAAGAAAAGCTAATCGCATGGAATTGAAAAAAAAAGCAGCAGCTTTCTTAGTTGCTAAATTCAATTGTTGGGATTGCACGCACTACCGCTATCACCAATTATTCATAATCAAGAACAAAAAAAAAATTAAAACCAAAGAATAACAATAACACATGACAGAAAAGCTCAACTCATCATTGCTTATATCATTCAATTATTCTAAATTCACTTCCCAATATTGTTTATATAAATACATTTTATTTCTCTCATCCTCATTATTAATCAATTTCAACTGAATAGAATGAAAACGAAAAATAAAACGACCAATACAACATTATTTTACATCATCAGTGATTTTAAATTACTAATTTATGCACTATGTGTTTGTGTGTCTAACATTATTCATTTTTTTTGAATTCGTTCATCATCACGTGCCTGCTACTATCTCACATAAATGTGCATGACATAATGGCGGAAAAATTGTGATATCACACACGACGAGCATCGGTGATAAAATAATATTGGATATGCGGAGAAAAAAAAAAGCGAACAGAAAAAAAGAAAACAAAATTATTTTTTTTTAAAAACTGAAACCATGAGAGAAATTTAAAAAAATGATATACGAAATATTTAAAGTGAAACGGATATATACATAATATGTATGTGTAATATACAAAGGATTGATGGGAGGGAAAAAAAACGAAAAATGGAAATAAACGTATATGTTTGATACTCGTAAATTTTATACAAAATAAATATTTCAATTGACGTTGTGGCGTCTTTTGACTGACAAACGAGTATCATACAATATAATAATGATCGTGACGACCGTTGCATGACCTGCTTTTGCGCCTAGAAACGATGCAATTGTTTGTTATGAATAAATGTATCTGTAAAAAAAATTTGTATGATACAATTTTGTACAAGAGAGCCTATCTTTTTTTTTTTAAAGCATTTTAATATGTGTGCAAGCATGACTCTCAGACTTTGTACTAGCATGGAAGATTGACGCAAAAATGCACGTGTACCAATTGTGAACTTTTGAAATATCTGTATATGTATGTATATACAGAGACATGTACATATATAAAATATAACCTTCGTAATAAATGTAATGTGTGTGTATGTATGTTCGTGATTTGAATACCATGCACGGTGTATCAATTTATATATGCAGTATATACTGCTGAAAAAAAAAAATATATATATATTACATTACGATGGATGGAGTTTATTTGAATTGTTGCCATATTTTATTTTATTTTTTATTTTATATATATATTTTTTTTATTTTTTTTTTTGTGTACTTTGTCGTACGTGCAAGCGTGTCGCACTGACAGTTCACAGATTGCATTGCATATTCTAGTTGGCCTTTGCTATTTCATTTATTGTACATTTTATTTTTTTCATTTTTATTTTTATTAATTTTTACTCAGTTTCATTTGTTTCATTTTGTGTTTAATGTTTTAAGTGTTTGGCTGTTTATCGTCACGCTTCTACATGTGCGTGGCTTAGTTAATGTTTGTTTGTTTAATAGCTTGTTTTATTTATTTTGTTCTGTTTTGTTTGCTCAATGTTAATTATTATTTTTTATAATTCTATTTTTCAAGTTTGTTAGATTAATAAGTAAATTAAAATTTCCCTCAAATCCATAATCCAATTTTTATAATTATTATATTTTATCTATTTAATGTTATGACACGTTTCAAATTGATATTCCAAATTTTTCTTTTTTTTTTTTCCATCTTCATGTTTCTAATTTGTAACCGCAAAAGTTAAAACTTTACAATTTTCATTTTCCTGACACTTTTGCTTGAATTTAATTTTCATTTCTTTTTTTTTTTCTTCTTCCTTTTCACTCGTACTCCATTTATTAACCAACCGACAATCTTCAAATGCATAGAGTAACTACTCGCAGTAAATTTCTACCTCAACTTAAGATTACTCTTCCGTGATTCATTATGAAATAAGAATAATAATAATAGCACACACACAAAAAAAAAAAAAATAGAATAAAATAATAAAATGAAACAGATGAAATATTCATTTCAATTACGTGACATTATAAATAATGAAAATATATATTCACAATTTATTATTATATATTCCAACAAAGTTTTCAAGGAAGTCTCTACTACTAGAATAAAGTTTTAGCAATTTCAAATACAATATTTTACTTTTGCTCTATTTTTATCAATCATAAATATTAACATTAAAAGAATCATTGTCATCTCAGTCATCATCTTTTACTATTTTAATTTATACCATCGCGTTCTTCTAATTTTGTTTTTTTTTCTTCATTATTAATTTTGTTCATTTATTATCTTTTATATTTTCCTTGATCTTTTGCTTTTCTCTCACTATTTTTCTTTTCATTCTCCTCCTCATCCTCCTTCTCCACCTAGAATTTCAACTGTCGTTTCATTTCACATATCTATATATTCATTGGCTGCTTTACAGAATCGAGATGGTGGAGATCGAGCGAGAAGTAGCGGTGGAGGTGATTTTCAAAGGTCAGATTCGTCCCCTGGTTCTAGACCCAGCTCCGTTTTACCAGACCTTTTGACCTCATCGCCGGGTCAACGACAAGACAAATCAACCAGCGAAGAGGTCAGACACCTAAAGTTTATTTTAATTTACATTTTCAGCTTTCAATTCTCTCTCTCTCTCTCTCTCTTTGTCCGTGTGTTGATATATTCCTTTTCTCTCTATCTCTCTCTTTTCCCATCCTCACATTCGTTATCCTGCGATACAGCCGAAACAAGTTTTATACCACTGTATCCTTCCATCCATTCCAATCCGCAATTCATCCTGTATATGTATATATCAGTAAAACTAATTTCAAAGCTAATATTCCGATAAGTTTAATTGAAATTGCATCGCGAGCTTGGCTTTCACATTTTCAATTTCACACGGACGAGAGATTTATATATATTTATTTCGAATTATTTTTTTAAAAAAATAATTTTTATTATCAATTATTTATCCTCAACTCAGTGAAAGTATTTAGTGCGTTATAATAATTCATTAATTTCATTGAATATTTATATAGATATTTATTTTTTTTTTTTATTTAATTGATGATAGTTACTTTGAATAATGTAATTGAACTTTTGAAAATGTTCTACTTTTGTGAATTATTATGAAAAAAAATACGCTGACTACTTTGGAGTTGATGATGTAAAAAAAAAATATTTATTCATTTGCATAAAGTATTTTTTTTTTTTAATTTATATATTTGAACATCAGTCGCTGAGAGCAACATTTTTTTTTTTTATGCTTAAATAGGTAATTGATGAATGGTGATAATATACATATTATAAATTTGGTGAAAGGCTAAAATATTTAAAAATTTAAAATATATTATAAATTATTTAGTTATGTGTCTTGTGAAAAATTTTTGTGTTTGTAATAATATTGATTTTATTATAAAATTTAAATAGGAGGCCTCAGGATGTTGGCAATTGGCAACCATTTTTGCTCAAGAATTTATTCAAATTATTGAAGAATATAATTCAATTATTTATCATTAAAGTCATTAACATAATTAGCAATTGAGCAAAAATTGTTGCACAAAAAAATAATTATATATGTATACCTAGCACAATGCATAATCTAGATGCTTTTGAATCGTGATTTGTTTATATTTATATACATATAAATATATATAAATATATAATTTTTTTTTTTTTTTCATTTATAATTTTTATGATTTTGTTTTATTCGTGCCTTAATATGTTGTTGTTTTTTCGTTATTATTTTTTTCTTTATTGCATTTGCATTAAAAGTCATTTTGGATTTAGGAAGAGAGAAAGAAAAAGATGTTTCACATCTCATAATACTATTATATATACATTTGGAGCATCAGTTCTTCCTCTCTTTTCTCTATCTACTCCATTAGCATTTTAATATATTCCCTTTTATCAACGATGTACAAAATAAGAGTTTGAATAATGAATAATCCGCTGCTCCCCCATCACCACGTTACTTCAATTATCGTTAAAAATAAATAAATAAAGTATATAATAATAATATTATATTATATCATAATGAGCTTTGTGCTCTTTATTCTTTAAATACTAATGCAGCCAGAGAAACATATTCGGAATATATAAAAATATATTACACAATTATTTGACGTAATTTGAAATAAAATAAAAATTAAATTTTAATTTAATATTTATTAATATTCTCTGGATGCGTCAGATTATTTATATATGTATTTAATAAATAATTATGTATATAAATTGCACAAATATTTAAATGAAAGAATACATTCACGTAATTCATCTTTCAGTAACATATTTTTTTTTTTTTTTAATATAAATATTATATACATATATGTGTTTGTGTATAAGAAGAAATGAAGTTCATTTATTTCTTTATCAACGTGACTAATTCACAATTATTATGTGTGTTGTGGGACTCGCGGGAGCTCTAACTTGAACGGCAGGGCCCTATCTACTGACCACCCCAATCCCAATACTAATTAAAATGTAAGTATTTTATCCATCTACATGAGAGATCAATGTCGCTTCCATTTTTTTACATTAAATGTATTTACATACATTTCATAAAAATTTTCTCTCTTTTTACCATTTTTACACTTATTTTATGGGTGGAAGATAAAAAAATAAAATATACTTAAATAACTAATCGCGACCAGTTACCATTATCTTTAATAATTTTTATGACTTTGTACGGTGAAGGGAATTATTCTATTTTTTTTTCTCTTACTATATAATTTATACATTTGTACTTTTATTTTTTTATAATATTATTTTTCAATTATTAAAACTGAGAATATTTTTCTATTTATTTATTGCCTTGGGGTGTCAACTAATGAGTTTTCATATGGACATGTATTTTTTACAGTATAATATATTTTTTTCTTTGATTATCTAGAGTTATCTCGTGTTTATTTGTGTATTTGTGTGTGTGTATATTTGTATTATAGTATTACTTAATTATTTTTTCATGCGCATGACGTGTGTGTTATATAAAAAAAAAATATAATTTAAAAAAAAAAATGCGATAGAATTTAGTTAATTTATTTCTATTCATTTATGTATTAAATTTTTTTTTTCAAACCATTCTCAAATATTAGACAAAAGTGTTGATTATAATTCCGTGTACAGTGATTGTAATAATTGAAAACTGGTGTTATTGTTATTAGTTTACATTTTTTTTTTTCGTATTCTACAGTCAATTTCAGCTTCATTTCGAAACATTACATTTATAGCAATGGAAAAATACACAAACATCTATACACATACGCACACATTATTATCAACTGTAAAAAAAAAAAACAAATAAAAATAAAATGGAAACATTATCACCTCACGTATTTTAATAGTATTCGTGAGGTACATGGTGGAAAAGTTTCTCGTAGATACAAGTGTATATATACATATGTACGTGTTTATATTATATGTATATGTTACAAATGCAACTACTATCGTAACGCTTTTGAGTACGTCGTAGTAATTCTTGAATAATCAAGTAATACAACTCTATATCTGTTTCGTGTCTAACTTCGAATTCAAATGCTACGTTATTTTTTTTTTATATTTCATTTTTTCCTCTCGCTTTTTACGACGACAATAGACGTTGGAAATATTTTTTCATTAAGAATGTGTTAATTTAATATTATGACTTTGTTTTACAGTATCGACAAGCTGTAAAATCCCCTGCACCTCTTGCACTTCAACAGAAACAACGATCGTTCCTGACGTTTGGTTTTGGCGCTGGACCAGCGAGAAGAGAATCACATGTTAATGTTAATGTTACACCAACGAGCCATGATCTCGCGTCAGATACACCGGAAATACGAAAATATAAAAAACGATTTAATAGTGAAATACTTTGTGCCGCACTATGGGGTAAGTTTCTGTTTGCTGAATGTAAATAAATTATTTTATTCATTTTATTGAATTCGATGGTGAATTTTTGTATTTTCATGATTGATTTATTTATTTTATTTTATTTTCTATCGGCACAGGTGTGAATCTTCTCATTGGCACTGAAAATGGCCTTATGCTACTTGATAGAAGTGGACAGGGCAAGGTTTATCAATTAATCAGCAGACGACGATTCCAACAGATGGAAGTATTGGAAGGACAAAATATTTTAGTGACAATCAGTGGAAAAAAAAATCGCGTTAGGGTGTACTATTTATCATGGCTGAAGAGTAAAATATTACGAACCGACGGTCACAGTGATGTATATATCAATTAAATATTTATATAAGTAAAAAAGAAAAAATAATTTATTTTATTTTATTTTATTTTGGTTTTATTTTCCAAGCAGCAAGTTGAACGACGCAATGGTTGGATAAATGTTGGCGATCTTCAAGGGGCGGTGCACTTTAAAATAGTCAAATACGAGAGAATAAAATTTCTCGTCATTGCATTGAAAGACTCAATAGAAATTTATGCGTGGGCACCAAAGCCTTATCACAAATTCATGGCCTTTAAATCTTTCGGTGAGCTTGCACACCGTCCACTACTAGTTGATCTTACGGTTGAAGAGGGTTCACGATTGAAAGTTATTTACGGAAGTGCCGATGGTTTTCACGCAGTCGATTTAGATTCAGCAACCGTTTACGATATCTATCTACCCAAACATGTGAGTTTGGTATCATTACCATTAAATAATACATTTAAAATATTATCTTGAATTTTTATTCACTTTAAATTATTTTATTTTATTCTTTAAATTAATTCACAGACTCAGGGACCCATTTGTCCACATTGTATCGTTGCATTACCTAATAGCAATGGCATGCAACTTTTATTGTGCTACGATAACGAAGGAGTTTATGTCAATACTTATGGACGTGTATCAAAACCAATGGTATTGCAATGGGGCGAAATGCCAACTAGTGTAGCTTATATTGGTACTGGACAAATAATGGGATGGGGAAATAAAGCAATTGAAATAAGGAGTGTAGAGAGTGGTCATCTTGATGGTGTTTTTATGCATAAAAAAGCACAACGGCTCAAGTTCCTCTGTGAACGTAACGATAAGGTATTTAAAAGAAAACAAATAATTAATTATTTTTTTAAATATATAATTTAAACACTTTATCGTGCACTGGAGAAAGAAAATATTATTTGAAATATTAAAGAATGGCCTGGAGATAAGACAGTAATACCTTGATAATTATCAAGAAAAATTTACTTTGATTCAAGAAAAGTGTATTTGGTTTTTTTTTTTACTGTACATTAATAAACGAAAAAATTCGTAAAACGTGGAACTCTCGACCTACAGGAACTTCTTTCTTGAATCAAGATATTCGTATCTCGAACCAATAAACTTATTTTTTTTATAGAGAACCCTCTCGTGACAAACGTTTATTGGCTTAAATAAAATCTACTCTTTATTCAAGTCAAAGAAAGATATTTTTGATTCAAGATCACTTTCTTGGATTAAAATATTATTTTCATTTTACGAAAGAATTTTTTTCTCCATGTGACATTTTTAAATAATTAATATTTTATTGATAAAAAAATTTCTTTAATGGTTTTATTTTGTTTAGGTGTTTTTCTCGTCGGCGAAAGGTGGAAGCTCTTGTCAAATTTACTTCATGACTTTGAATAAACCTGGAATGGCTAATTGGTGATCGCGAATGCGGCCATTAATGGCCCCATCATCACACGTTAATCAATCATCAACACCATCATCATCATCATCATCAGTATCATCATCACCATACCAATTGCCAAATGTAATGGGATATGCCCATGAAAATTTGACTATTCCTTCATCACTGCCGCAATCAAGTGTTGTGAATACCAGAAATTTTATACGTCGTAATAATATTAATCATTGTCGACATCCGGAATTTCGTCAGCTTTATCGTTTGCCACAAAATCATCAACAAATTTATACTAACCAACAACGTGATCAATACAACAAGCGAAATATTCAGAGTGTCAACCATCAACATAAACAACAACAGCGAGGATATTTTGCAACTGATGACGATGATGATTTGAGTTATGATTGTAAAAAATTCGAACAATTTTCGCGTTTATCATCGCATAGAAATAATTCCGGGCCCTTGAGTGGTCTTAATATTATTGTTAAACGTTTTTTATCCTTTGTCGCGTGTCCAGCGTTAACATCATCAATGCGCTACGGTCAGGAATGCTAGGGAAAATATTAAAAAAAAAAAATATATATATACAGTCATTTGTTTAATGAGAAAAAAAAATATGGTGAAATAATAGTAAAACTTCTAACAATTACGTGTTCGATTAATCGAATGTTATTTTTAAGGACACAAGAAAATGCGGCGCTATTTTCAAATAGAAGAGAAACATTTTGCAAATGCATTTTGTTGTTTCTTTTTAGTCTCATTTCAGTGATAAATTAACCTAACTTTTTGTTCATTTAATGAGTTTTTGTTTTGTTTTTCTTTTTCTCTTTCATTATTGTTTAACGTGATAAACCGAGTTTCTGCATTCGCGCTATATTTCTTAGATAAAAAAAAAAAAGAAAAAATCGCTCTCAAGATCATTTTAAATTTATAATCGTGGCTTAAGCATACATATATACATATATATCACACCACTAAACCTTTTTCTCATTCCAATAAACCTTTTTTTTTATATAGGGACAACTCAGTGAGTGAAAAAGTTGGCTTTACAAATGTGTGTGTGTGTGTATGTATGTGTTAATTTAAAATGCCACTCATTGGTTAATTAAAAATTGTCGACCATCATTAAACATAAATATATATGCATATAAACATATATATTAAATGTAGACATATTGCCGCGATTATATTGTAGAATGTTTTTTATACCCAGTAATATGAATATGGAGAAGTGTAAAAAATTGATGGTTTACTCTATTTTTTATTTCCCCTATTTTGCACTGGATATTTGCCACAAAATGCTATCCGAATATTTCCATACGTATTTGTTTATTTGTTTGTATATTTGTATGGGTGTTTGAATGTTGAAAACGATATTTGATTCGTATCAATGTTAAATCAAAGGCGCGACATGCAATTCACACGAAGAGAATTTGATACCGTGTGTCACAAAGCCACACCAAATACTATTTCAGTCGATAGAACGATTGTGATCGAATGAATTGGTGCATTGTTTTTTTTTTATTTTATTTTATGATTTTCTTTCATATTTTACATTTTGTTTGATTTGTTCGTTCATATTTTTTATGCACCACACGCAATATTGCCATTCAATCCCGTTGATATTTGATAATGATTAAATTATATAACGATAATAATAATAATAATATCGACGCTTTTTGACACTGACATTGAATTAGAATTTTAAAATAAAGACTTGATACAAAAATGTTTTTTGACCTTGTATAGAATTGCATAATGAAAAATTAACGTTCGTATCTGACAAGGGATTGGGGGGGGGATTAAAAACAATTGGAGGAAAATCGCAAATATATCGTTTTTAATACAGCGATGATGATCATTAAAAAAAAAAAAAATTTAATGAATAAATATTAAGTAACATTAACTGGTGATGATTAGTGATGTGTTTTTGACACAATAATGATGACGTATGATTTATGAAGATCGCATTTTTACATGAAAGAAGAATAAAATAATAAGTAAACATAAAAAAAAAAAAATAGAATAAATAATGTGCTAGAATTTCGAACTCGCGCACATACGATGCGGTAAATAATCGAATTTAATTTTCAATTATTTTTTTTTTCAATTATTCTCATCCCTTCGATCGTCTCTCTTTTGAAATCCATCGTGTACTTTCGTCGGTAATTTATTATTACAGCATCATAAAAGAAAACAAATTTAGGAAATAATTACATACTTTTTCATATTTTCCATTTTCTCATTTATAATTGAAAAAAAAAAATATGATAATGTTTATCTACCGATTTATAATAAAAATTTGACATTACCACATGACGAATTATTGTACATCCGACATTGACCATTTTGTCAAATAATAAAACTGTGCAATTAATTTTTTTTCAAAACAAAAAAAAAAATATATTTCTCATTTTCTCTAAATTTCGTATTTATCTTTTTTTTTCTTTCGTCTTCATTTTGTTTGTATACTTATATTGAGTGCACATACAGATCTAAAGGTATCGAATATTTTTTGCACTTTGGACAAAGAAAAATCCTGCAAAATAAAAAAATAAAATGACTTCACGTTAGCTTTTTTTTTTGTTTTCTCTAGCTTCAATTTTCATAATTAAATGCGTTCAAAGACTTGTAACGTCAGCCCATAGCGCACAATGTGAATAATCGATCGATGACTACCAGGTTCCTCGCGATACCTGATACTTATACATACATATATACACATGGCAGTGGTAATTTAAAGTCCCACACTCCACTCCACTTATTCCCTACATACCAACCGCATTAGATACGCACCATTTCCGGCCAATTCATTATAATTTGCAGATTAGATTGCCCCGCACAGACAATTTCTTATATTTATACGTCCGTTAGGTATAAAAAAAAATTAAAAAAGAAAAAATAAATTTCAAAAGAGAGACGTTCGGACGCTTGGGAAATTTTTTTTTTTTTTGCGCATCGATAATGAAAGACTGTTTTATAACAAGAAACAAAAAAAACAAAAAAACAAAACGTAAAAGTGAAAAAAAAAATTTTTGACTTTTTGCGCAAACGAGCAAATTATTATTATAATTTCTATCTTTTTTTTTCCCCTCTTTTCTTCATCTCTTTCTCCATTTCTATCTTTCTTCTCTCAGGCGATAAACGTGACTATAAATGGGAGTTATTAAGGATTAACACAGAAATTATCATTACATTGTTGTATGAATTACCGCACTATCCTTTTATCCCAAAAAAAAAAAATTTTTTTTTCTGTTCCCTCCTATTTTATCCTTTATCTTCATATACATATGTATTATCCTTATTATTTTTTTTTTCCATCCCTCCTCTCATTTAACCTCAATATTTTATTTTACTTTATTTCATTTTATTATATATGTTTCCGTTTAAATTGCAAAATAGTCCTGCTTTCCCTTTTACTCTTCCTATCATATAATTTACCATAATTTGTTATAATCTCAAATCGACTATTTTTATTCACCCTCTTTCATGTTTTCTCAATTTTTGACTTTTCATTCATTGGTTCATTTCAATCTCAACAATATTCACCTTGCGCCTTTTTTTCATCCTCCCCTTTCCTCAATATTCCTCATTCGTTCTCAACTCCTCTTATCTATTTTTCAATGAAATGACTTCATATCCTCACCATTTCATCTCCTGCCAATCCCTTGAACTCTTCAACCCCTTTCACACACACACATACACATATACACCCTCTATAACTCTGTATCTATCTGCCTTTATATATATTCTCCCAAAGATGGTAGTGATGATTTTTTTTTTATATATAAATATATATATATATTAATTATTATTATTATTAATATTATTATTATATCATGTCAATTTTTATTGAATGTATTATTTTTTATTCTTGTGGTCAAAACGTTTATCACACACACGCGATACATTTATTATTACGATGATTATAAATAGCTATTAAGATAAAATATACGACGATTCGTAAAAAAAAAAAAAGAAAAAAAAAATTCTTGTTTATTAATTCATAAATCATTAATTTTTCCTTAAATATCAAAAAGTATTTTTCATACTGCAATACACTCCTCATTTATTCAATACAAATTATCAAATGTAGTTAAAAAAAAATTATTATCTAGTAAATAAATATGATTATTTTTATAATTTTTTTTTTTTTTTTCATATTTACATCACGTAAGTATATCATATTCTATTAAATACTGTACATAGACATAAATATATGAAAGGTTGTATTACTAATGAGATATTTCGTGCTTCAATTTTCGCGTAGTGAAAATTCAACCACAAACATATACATATTTATATACATTCACACACATACACATGGGAATAATAATATATACAACTACTTCTCTCAACCTAGTGGTTAATATGTCGTGCGCACACAATGGAATATAATCGTGCGATAGCATTTTCCCCACCCCTTTTTCATACATTTAAATATATATATATATAAACTCTAACTCGCTTTCTCTGTCCTTTTAATAACCAACCGCGATTCGTTAGTCGTCCGCTTTGGAGCTTGTAAAGGTGGCATGAGTAGATTGTTATATACAATTTTCTCTACCAACCTCTGTCTCTTTGTTATTTATATATGTATATGTATATATATGTATAAATATTAATATATATATTGAGGCAAGAGACAGAGGGTTTATGTGGTAGTGTCGGTGGCAATGTCCGGAGGTGGAGTAAAATTGAACACGACTAGTTGGTGAGAAGCGATACACCGATAGCAGTAACCTGACCACCAGAGGGAAGTTTGGTCGACCATAACGGATGTACGGTATACGGCGGTTGGTTCGAGTTACGCGCAAAGCACCCACTACCATATACGAATTTGACCTGTACAGAGAGCAAAGTAATGCTGGAGGAAGAGGAAGATATGTAGAGTTTGTGCACCGGAGGGAAGGAGGAGACCTTTGAAGAAAATTATCGGTTAGATTCGGGTTTGAGAATTAAAATAGAATGGTGCTATAAAGTATTTTGAGAGTGATTGTAAAAGAACGATAAGAATTGCGAACACAAAAGTGTTATGAGGAAAAATGAAAATAAATAAAAGAAATGAATGAAGGATTCAAACAACTCTAAAAAAATAATTCATTATTCTTTTACCAATTTCTCTTTTATCTTTGCCTTTTTTTTTTTTTATTTTTTTTTATTCGAACCGAAAACCACCCAAGCCAATTTATCCTGGGGTATTGAGTTATGCATCCCGCTAATTGCACTAACAGGGTTCTATACTCCTCTTTTCTCTATTGCATGAGGGGTAACTTTCACGATTCTTCATAAAGAAGTAGAAAGCCCATACTGAGAAAGAGAAAAGTTGTATGTGAGAGGTGATCACTCCCCTTGCGAAAAAAAAAAAGAACAAAATTCTTTTCTCTCCTCTACAGTGTGTAAAAACTTTCAATATATATCGACTTGCTATAATTCGTACACGGTACGAAATATTTTATTTTTTTTCTTCCCTTTCACTTAATATAATCCCGCCTCGTTTGCTGGTATTCACAAATTTCCTTGCTAGTAAATTGCTATAACTAACATTGCAAAAGAACATACAAGCACTCGTCGCGTTTACTTTAGCAACACACACACACACACACACACATACATAAAATATTTGAAGCAAACGAATTGGATGGCAGACAAGTTAGTCATGACTGCTTCATTGTATTTTTAAAATATATACCTTTCATTCTATCTTCTCTTCGTTTACTTTATTTCTATACAAATAAATATAACTAAACACATATTGACATATTTGAAATATATTTACAATAAAGTAAAACACAAAATGGATATTTTATCCAAGAGCATAGTTAATATATGATAATCACAATAATGGTGGAACGAGGATTGAATAAAGTTGAAGCGAACAGATTGCTTGGGGAAGCTACTTTAGAATAAGTGGAGAGAGTGTAAAGTATATATGTATATAGTGTGTGGTGTGGCGCGCTGAGCTGTATCGATGTCCGGGGTTTACCGCCGTTGGCGAGGCAAGTAGTGAGAGAACGTATACAGTCGGACAAGAATATTCTGCGCCCACAACGTTGGATCATAATCAGATACCAAGTGTTGCTTTTTTTTTTTTTTTTTTTCCCCATTGACACTTTTGCAAATAAATAATAATGAAGAAGATTTAAGTAGTAATATTAGATGATAAACCTTCTGTATGTGCTTGTATACATGATGATAAAAAATGTTAACGTGTATGTAAAGATACGAATTTTGTAGTACACTTTAGATTTAGATTGTTTTATTTTTCACTACTGTTGGCTTCTTTGTGTTTAGATAGTTGTGGCATTGCCGCCGGTTGCACTTTGATGCCAATTGCGAAGTTCATGCCACTTGTACACTTGACAATGCAAACATTGTTGAGAGGAGAAAACCAACGATACCTGTAGATGATCACTGATTCGTTGTGGCTTTTAAGAATTTATTATCAATATTTTATTTTATATTTATTCATGTTTAATATTTGGCAAGAAATATTTAGTAATCGGTACTGCTTATTATTTATTATTAATGATAATTTTGTTTACTGTTAGTAAGTCTTGTAATTTGTCTTTTTGTTTTATTTATTTCGAATATTTTTTAGATATAAAAAATTGGATAACTTCTTTTTGATAAATTTACTCAAGTTTGATTACTGCGATTTGAAATAAGCCGTGTTTGAGAAATACATTAGTGAAATTACTTAACTTTTTTTTTGTTTTTATGTTGGCTGTTGTGTAAAGTGAAGAGTAAAAGATGATTATTTTTAGTGGAATTCATTGATGGAGGTAAAAATAAATAAATAATATAATCCGGATTATTTCAATGCTTTGATAACATACGAATACATTTATGTACTCGATGGAATATAAACAGACTGGAATGTTGTTACTATTCCATGTATGTAAATCCTGTATACTTATATTTAAAGTTTCATCTGTTGGATTTTAGTCAAATTTTGAATAATTAATATTAAATCAATATTGTATGAAAGGTATTATAATATTAAGTAATAATGAAAACAAATTCACAGTGTGGTTTTGTAGTATTATTAATGCACGTTCTGTAAAATCCATTGAGGCATTCACCCAATGCAAGTGATGTTACTCGGTTCGTTATAAATATTTGTGTGCTTAAATTCTTCATTATATTTAAGAAGAAGAATATTATACGTATATATATATATATATTATAAATAATTATGAAATAATGAATGAAATTTAATGAATAATGTGAGCAATAAAGTGATGTTTCGACCCAAATAAAATATTCATTAACTGCATAAATACCAAGTAAATTAATAATTTAACGATTTATTAGTTTAAAGTTCTTAAAAGTAAAGCAATGTTAACTATAAATTTAATATCAGTAATTATATTTTTTTTATTAAAAGTATAACAGAAAAAAAAAATGAAAAAATTCACATCTTATGAATTGATAATTAAAATGATAAATATTATATTAAAATTAATTTTTAAACAAATTGAAAGCATAAATTAGTCGATGAATATTAATTAATTAATACGTGATATTGAATAATTGATAATGTCCATTTAACAATATGATTATAATTAATTGTATTGTGTTAATTTCACATTTTAATTGGAAAACTATTAACTTTAATCAGTGTAATCGATAAGACTGTAGATAACATTATTTATTTATTTTTACTATCCATCGTGAGATGATAAAAAAAAAAAAAACGTGTCTGAGTCGTACAAATTTTTTTTTTCTTTTTAATATTATAAACAGATGAGGTTGAAGATTATTAAGTTAATAATTGGGTCAATAGCCGAGTGTTACCTCACAAATGAAAGATCTTTATTAATTAATAATAAATTTATTGATTCATTATTAAAAATACTATATAATTCAGCAAGAGAAATTCATACAATTGATAAATATTTTATTAAACTTTAAGTAAAAATCAATTATTTATTATCTCACCATTACTCAAATAAAAAATTCATTTCTCGAAATTTCATAGCTTTCTAATTCTTCAATATTTAATTTCAACACCTCAAACAAATTTTACTGATACATAAAAATATTTTATAAAATTAATTTTAAATATTATCAATAAATTTATTTACCATGAACGAACTTGAATGAAAGTTTTCTTTAGATTTACGAGTATGAAATGTTTATGGAATATGAGACAAGTATTCAAACGAAAATTGTCCAATCTGTTGGAACCTATCCTCTCTCACACACACTTTGTCGACATCCAAAAGTAAAAAAAAAAAATAGAAAATAAGGGACGGACCTTCAAACCACATTACATCTACTCTCACGTATACAATATACACATATATTTTTTATTTTTTACTGGCTGCTGTTTTTTATTCTCTATTGCCCTGCCAACACCCTTTGGCTTTTGACACGATCGCGCGAAAATCCGAATTTTCTTTGCTCATTCTTTTTTATAATCATAAAAGCAACTGCACCTATACTGTTGTATGGTTCTCTTCCTTCCGCCATAAAATCCATCCTCTTTTGTGCAAAATCTCTATACACATACTCATTCCTCAACAAAATACTTCAATACAGATATACTTTACTATCTCTATTGTAAAAATTATAGAATATATAAATAAAAAATTATTGATTTATATTTTCAAACTAAAAAAAAAAAAAATCTACAAGTCCAATAATATTTTATTGTTCATAATTGTACGTAATTTAAGAAGTACGAATATATTATTACCAATTACCTAAAGGTATAAAAGATTCAGATTGAATAATAAAAAGAAAAAAAAATAATAAAAATAAAATAAATCTTCAATATATATGTATATATTTGTACATATCTTTGTGTACATACGTCTGAAGAAAAATGGATTTTTATCGGTGCAGGACTGACGTCAGCTGGGGCTTTACAACTCACCTACCCGGACAAATTCACGACAGATTTTTCTTTTTTTTTATATTCACTCCTGATGTTTTCATATTTTTTTATTTCATTGTAAAAAAATTTTTACTCGTTGCTATTTATCATTTACATTTATTCCTCAACAATCCTTAAAATATTCACAGAATTTTCATAATAATAAATAATATAATTTGATAATTGCCAAATAAAAAATATCACCAACATAAACTTACACCAATAAATAAAAAAATAATAATAAACACATTCCTTTTTCGTGCGTTAGAATGTCATAAATGTGAAATACACTCACTGCCAGAGCACTCGCTTCAAGAGAATATTGTTTTCCTCCATCCTCAATATATACACATACATAGCTATACAAAAATACCGTTCACATAAACAATATAAGTACATAAAAAAAAAAAACAAAAAAATTGCAAGTGTGAGAGTTGAGCTGCGAAAAAATAATTCGTCACAAAATAATGGGATACAAAATGCTGGTTGAACGCTTGTATACTTTTCCGTTGTGTATATGTATATTTATTTACATATATATATATATGCCCTTGTGTGTGATTTATTGGTCCTTCGTGTGTCGCATTGGGGTGAGAGAGTATATGTGATCCACCCTGCCCGCGTTCTCTGGCACTCGCCATTTCAGTCTGCATCGTTCCATCAGCGCACTTCTCTGTGTATGCATAAATAATACCGTTCACTCGCTAGCTTTTCCCTCGCTATCACACTCTCTTTCTCATTCATTCGCTCAGTCTCACTCAATCTATCTCTCAGCATCTCTATATCGTTGGTGAGAGCAATACAGCTATCACTGAAAGTGGCGCATATCATTCTATATCTTCTACTATCTTTCTTCCTTTATGTACATTCGCATATCACCAATGGAAATTTGTATCCCCTTTTAACATGATCGACAAAATATAGTTGTGTGCTCTCTTTATGCATATATGTATATATGTATTATTTATTGTCATATGTGATGTATCATACAATGTGTAGGAATTGTGACAGATATCACAGTGTCACAATATATTATTATTTATAAACACTTCACGTATGTCTATAATTTTTTTTTTTTTCTTTTCTATTTTTGATGCATTGTCTTTGATGTATTTCTCAACAAGTTTCTACGTGTTGATAAAATATTTGATTGTATATATGTATATATATATATATGTATATATTAGTAGATAATATATATTTAGTGAGTGGCAATATAGAAATTTGTGAAGCTGTCATGATATTATTGGTGAAAAATTCACTGTCGCTCATGAAGACAAATAAGAAAGTTTGAGAAAAATATTTTATACTTTAATATAAAAATAAAATTTATCGACCGTTTTATCATTTCAAAATCACTTTGACATAATTTAATTTATCGAATTTATTCTCTCTAATAAATATTATATTTAATTAACGACATGGAAAGAGTGAGAATTTTATTTTTGATTTCTCAATACATAAAATAATAAACTTTTGCCTGAGATGAAGTTTGTTAAATAATATTCATAGATTAGTGTATCTGTGTATGATCTCTGTATAATATTATTCAGTATTATTTATTTATATACAATCAAAAATGTCCACCAGAAATTTTAAACTGTTAATTGACAATTTAACTCGAAAATACATATACAAAACTGTCACGTTGCCAATGTAATTCTACCGAGTGGTTTAATTGCCAACAATAAATATATGAATATACATTACAATATATATATACACACACACACACATATTTATACATATGTATATAGTTAGATATTTGCGTTTATATGTATATGTATATTGTATATAACTAACCATTGTACATAAAATTCACATTTGTGAAAATTCAACTCGTACGTTGGCCGCAAATATTCCCATGCATTTACATAGCCCGGGTGACCGTAAATCCTCAAGATCGTTCAATTTAAAAAAGTATATATACACACACAGACTTAAAAATATATAGATATATCTATACATATATATATATATATATATATAAATGTATGTATGCATGGTGGGAAGCGAAAGAGGAATGAGGTTAAAAAAAAATCTGTAAGCTCTAAATTACTTCCTGGAATAAAAATGAAAATAACAAAAGAACCGTGGACTATATATTTATGTACTTTCGTTGCATACTCAAGGGACGTTACTGTCCCGTTTTACGATATACCAAACGAGAAAGTGAGAGAGAGAGAGAGAGAAAGAGAGGAAGAAACAGATAGTTAGATAGAAAAAGTGAGATGGTTGTTACATGTATACGTATATAAGATATACATCCTGACCGTCCATTTCATTTCGTTGCACCACCAGCTCTCTTTTGCATCTCTATTCCTCCTCCATACTAAACTCAAACCACCCACCATATCCCGCGGACGTTGTTTTTGGGTAAATGTCACGACTTTCAGGATAGGCTATTGCAACATTGTAGCAGCTCGTTCATTTATTTTTCATTATTTATTTTAATTCATTTTTTTTTTTTACCCATCAGTTTTATCCTATTTTTTTTTTCTTTTAATATCTTTTTCTCTTCAGATAATATTTTCTTTTTTTTCATTCTACATTTCTCATTGCACAATGTTTTTCTCCACTATTATACTACACCGTATACCGGGTGTAGATATATAAATACTGCATTTATATATATACATTTTCGTTTTTTTTTTAACTTTTTATTTCTACTTTGCTAACGTTTCGCGCATCTTGCACGCTTGTGTCTGCTACTTGCCACCCATTGAGCGTTGAAAAGTCGCTAAGCGAGTCCTCGCGCACGAGTGCCGCAGTAACTAAACTCACCCAGTGGCCGTAACAAAACTCTTGCCCAATATGTATACTCTAAATAAATATATATACATATACATATCCCAAGATGTAATGCGCGTTTGTATAAGGGGGAAAATACAATGCTGAACACCTTTGCTATAGACACACAAAACGCCAAGAGGTTGAAATAAAATAGAATAGAAGATGAATACACGTAGATAGGTATTGGTAAATCTATGTTAGCTTTGTGTGTATTAGTTTATGTATATAGATTGTATGGATGATGGAGCAAAGCCCGGCGCTTCTGCTCAGGAGGTTCTATACTACTAGAAGCAACCCAACGTAAAGCACGTACGAATAGGTGCGCGCGTAATCGGTAATCGATATTGAATTCTCCATGGAACAACGATAGTCATTACTACTACGTAGGTATAAACGTTCCCTTCGTCCCAGGATTCTGGCCCGTCGACGCCCGGAACCCACTTCGCTGGAATGCGATTAGGGTATATATGAGGAGCTTGGAGATCGTGGCGCGCACGCGTTTCAATCCGATACTGTACAAAGTTATATTATATTCATTTGAGATATTGAAATATATGAAATGTGATATATGTAGTTTGAAATATTTATCTGATGGGTAAATTATTATTTTTCTTTTGGATATTAATTTATTATTATTATTATGTGGATTATTAATTATGATTAGTGAAAATACAAGTTGGGGAATTTTATTATTGGTCATTTTAAATGGATTAAATTTGGATATTAATTATTATCAATAAATAATACTGTTGAATTTAATACACTGGAAATTTATTGTATTTGAATAGACTCTATTGCTTATATTTTTATGTATATATATATGCTTGATTTAATATATCTAATAAATTAATTTATATTTAATATTAATATATTTTAATGCATATGTATGCTTGATTTAATTTATCTAATAAATTAATTTATATTTAATATTAAATTACAATTGTTTATTTATATCATCCAAATTATTATGATGAACAAAAATAGATTATGATTATCAATTAAATATAATTCCTAAAATAAATATTCTGCTCTGAATAAAATATGAAAAAAAAAAAAAAAAAAAAAATTTTATTTTAATTTTTTTATATTTTTATCCCAATAATTATTACGAAATTTATCATCAATATTTTATAATAATACTCCAATCAAATATTAATAAATTCTGATGGACGAAAATGCGAGAATATTCGGTTGACATTAATTGGATATAATAATTATTATTTAAATATCAAAAAATCAGTGATGCTTGTATCAATTAATTAATCCTACAGAGAGAGGAGTAATTATGATTTCTCTGAGGATATGTATTCGAGATTGGAGAATATACCTACATTCGCTTTGAGAGATGATAACTTCATCGATCGAATATCACTCGCGTGAGAGATATTCTAAATGCGCATATTACTATCGTGTTGCAGCTTTGATTCATGCTAAATATCTAGATATTCACTAGGATATACTTCTACCTATGAATATATATCTATGTATATGTGTATTATACATACATATACATATACGCGGTGGAATGATCATCATTATCTCGCGGGACGGTGACAAATGGATTTGTGTATGTGTCCAAATGGATCGCACACTTTATATGTGACATTTCTCTTATATGTACACACAAGCATATCAAAGTGGCCAATTAATTTTAAACACCCATAATTATCCAGTAAATTACACAAATTTATTCAACCAACACGCGGAGCACATAAACATATGCTCATATACCTTTGTATACATAAAAATACATAGACAAATTAAAAATCCTTCAATTTTATTCTCACATTTAATTAATTTCTATATTTTTTTTTTATTATTATTTTTTATCCCCATTGTCTGATAATTAATTCGCCACCTCTTAGATATTTATTTTTAATTTAAAACTCTAATTGAGATCTGAATAAATTAATCTAAATTAATATTCGTTGATTTTTTTCGATAATAATTTGAATAAAATAATAAAAATAAAAGATTTTTTTTAAATTATGTTTAATATATATAAATATTAATTTAATTATGGTGGAATATATTAATGAATTTCAAAGCAATGTTATCGATATAATGAAGTTTAGCGTCATACGTGTAGATTACATACACATATGTCTCTTTGTGTTTATATATTATACATATACATGGAATAAATATACAAACGTGTTTAAATTACGATGAGAATGAAGATTATATATACATATACACATATACATATCTGTATAAGTGTATGGGTATATTTGGTCGCGCGTATAATCGATAATCGATATTGAATATATATCCCACTGAACAACGATCATCGTTAACCAGTCAGCAGAATTGGTAACCGACGAAACCACGAAGCGCTTAGAATATTCGAAAGCTCTGCAATAGATTGTGTATATATACATAGGAGAAAGTGTGGTTTATACTGATAGATATACGACTAGGTAAATGTCACAAAATTTGAAGAGACACCAAAAGTTTTGTGCATATATCAATTGATATAAAATAAATTATTATATATATAATATTATATTTAATTTATTTAATTTATTTAATTTATGTATTTCTGATATAAATTTTGGATATTGAGATGAGATATATTTTGTGTATTTGAAGAACGTTTATTGCACTTTCAAAATGAATGCACAGTGTAAATATATTCAATTCTCATTCATCTGTGAATATGTGCAATAATATTTACCTGATTGTCGTTGAATTGTTTGAATATGAATCGACAGAAATTTACATGAGTTTACATTAAATTCAACTGCATGAACAGAAATAGATTTAGTGTGCATATGTATATAAAATTATCAGTAAATATTTCTAACCAATGTGAAGTTTTATATTTATATTATAAAATAAAATAATATTGTTGTATTTTATTAAATATTTCTTTCAACTATACAGTAAAATAAACCATACAGATATACGAATATTTAAGCAATTAAATATTCTCAACTTGAGCTATAAAATTTATCACAATTTATATATCTACATATATTTATATAATATAAAAATTTAAAACCACTAAAAATCCTCAAATATTTCCTGCTCATAATTAAACCATTTAAAAGTGTTTAAATATTTATCATCCTATTTACAACCGTACAATAAATCCAAATTAAATTAAAATAAAATAAAAATTATATAAATTTAATAAAATCAAAAACAAAATCTACAATAAACTCACTTTCATATCTTATCTTTATCCCATTATCTACTCAACTTATTCACCTCAAAATCCACATAGATCATTTTAGAAAACGTGCTTTCATATCATTGGTAAACGAAGTAACTTTTGGCAGTCGCAATGCGCAGTGTGGCGCGTATACATCTACGTGACACACGTCTATATACCCATAATATATATGCATATATGTACATGTATATTACAAACATGAATGCACATACATATATAAAGCAATAGAGAGATCAGTATATAGGTAACTTCAATGTACGACCAAAACACGATATCATGAAAGGTGAATTGAAAATGCATGAGATACAAATGAAATGGTCTGGTCAGTGCATATCTACTACATGAATGTATATTACATATATATACATATAGTAAATACAGTTAGGAAGTAGTAAAGGTGGTTGAAGTGTGTATTGGTGAAGGATCAACACAAGAGAATATCTACTATCTAACTATACATGCCACTATACCACACCATCATGGCTATCCTCTTGATAAAGAGATTAAGGACGAGCACAGTGCAACAGGTATATCGATAACGTAAATTCAACAGTGATGTCTCATCTATATCCTATAACGTGTCTGAACGTATTATACTACTACTACTACTACTGCAGATTATCACTGCACTATTATTCAACAATAGTATCTAATATAAATCTATCATTTTCTAAGTTTCAATTAATGGTGCTTTTAACTTTCTTCTTTCATATTTTTTTATCTATCTATCTGTTTAATCTTTTTTTCTTTTTTCTTAGTTTACTTCACTCGGTTGTGCGCGACATTAGAATTCGCAATGTGACAAGTTCACCTCCGGCTATAAAGTAAACCCCTGAGTGAGCACAACGGAAAAGAGCGGGATCGTTGACGCTTGGCGCAAAACCCCGTGACCTTAAACGAGGATAAATTGTTCGTTGCTCGACGAGCGTGCGCATACACGCACAGACAAGTTTATACATTGGAATTTTCACTGACTTCTGAATATACATATATACATGTATATATATACACCTATGTAAAGTATATATTTATATGTATGCATAGGATAAATTTATATTGGTGTTGAGCCTACATTGAAAAATTTTTCCTCGAGCGTATCACGGTGAATAATATTTTCTTCATAGCTCAAGATATCAAAATATTTAACGAGAATTATGATTGAATCAGTGAAGCTTATGCTTCAGCAATTGCAATTCAACATATTCACGATGAAATATAATATTTATATATTATATAGGTTAGTTTATATAAATATATATACGCGAGTATCGTGTGATCTTTGCTGGATTATATAAATATAAACAACGCGATTATGTATGTTGGAGGAAATGTAAAAGAAAAATTCTATGCATCTGTGAGTGAATATGATTTTGTATATCACAAGAATAAATTCACATATTTATCGTTATGTTTACATTTAAAATATATCAATGAGAGAATTATTTTTCCAGTGATATATCACACGTAATAATATAAAATATATAAAATATATATTTATATATTTGTTTATCGTTAATAGATATATATATATGAGTAATATCATGATTGCAAAGCGTGATACACGATGATAGAGATGATGATGAAGAAAGTTTTAATGTGGAAGCTTTTGATGGATAACTTATTGCAAAAGACTTGGTGGAGAAAAAAGAAAAAAAATTAATATTTTACTTATATAAAAGCTACTGTATTTCGTGATGTGTGAGTTGGTATGTGTTTGTGTGTATGTGATAGATTGCAAACGATTGATCATTTGCTGAGGATACGTTTCACTTGTCGATATGCTATGAAGATACGATTCTGAGAGTGTTCCAATTGCGATTGGGTGGCGAAAAGAAAATCAAAGAGAAAATCTCTCGGAGATATTTCTAATAACTGTTGGGAAATATAAATGTATATGTGCAGTACTTGTGTGTGTGTCTGATTGTATATAGGTATATGGTTGGAAAAAGACGATTGAAAAGTTTTCTATTCTCATGGCTGTGACTTTATGTACCGCAAAAAAGAAAAATTGTGATTTTTCAATTTTATTGGCTCGATTGAAGTGTCACAACTAATAAAATCCATTTTTGAAATTTATTTATTTATTTTTCTTTCATTATTTATTATTAAATTAAATTATTTAACTAACAGTGAGAGAGAATTAATTTGATATATTTATAAAAATTTATTAAATGATGCTGATTAGTTAAAGTTTTTAAGAGGATGAAATAAATTTATTTCTTTATTTTTAGTCTTTAAAGTGAGCAGAGGGTTGACAAGATTTAATTTTTTTCATTATTTTTTTTTTTTTTAAGTAACTTTGTGTACTTGGTCATATGTACTGTGTATATATGTACATGTGAAACTGAAGGAAGAGTTTTAATACCACCTGGTTTTCTTCCTCTCACACTAGCACTTTCAGTCACTCACTTTCTTCCTTCTTTTATACTTCCAATAATTCCAAATCACTTCGAACTTTTTTTTTTTCTCTCCAAACCACCCTCTGGCGTACTTTGAAATCGATTTATACTTATTTTATTGCATTCTCAACTAAATGAAGAACGATAAAAATACAGCCATCTGGTGACCGAGCTTTTTTTTTTTTTTTCTTCCACAATATAACTACACACTACACAACGATTTACATCATCACATATGACATAAACTTAAATTACTTACGAGTGTACATTCATTTTTAAAATATTAAATTACTTCATACATGTATTAACATTATATTGGTACTGCAATGTGCCATTCCAATATTTTATATCCCCCTATTCAATAATTTATCTCTCACATATTAATCTAAAAAAAAAAAAAAAATACATTCCCCCATTACATAAATCGTTCACATAAATATTAAAATAAATACCTAAAATAAAATAATCATAGCGAAAAAAAATCATTTCAATCACAAAATTTAATTCAATTCAATTCAATTTCAAATGTTAAAATACTATAAATAAATTCACATTAGTATATATACATATACATATATACATATAGCCTATAATAATATTTCAATAATCCTAATGGAAAGCTTTGACATCTCATTTTTCAATCGAGCCAGCACAATTGAACTTTTGCGTATATGTCTTCCATACCAAATATAATCTATTTCTCTCTTTCTTTATTATTATTTTTTTTTTTCTTTTCGCATTCACTATCCTCCTTTTTCTCTTCCTCAATTCAACGTCGAAGCAAATACAGCTTGAAAGTGGTCGACGACAAGAACTCGACTTCTCTCGCCACGGTATAGAGCTTATGCTTGACGAAGCCGCGCACCTCGATTCCTCATGTAAATTGTGTCGTTTCCGGTTGACGGATCACAACCAGCCGAGCGCGGGGACATCACAGTATATTCAAATATATATATATATAGAACTATATGTCGATGCCTCTGCTTTCCTTATGCTTCTGTCACTGCCTCCGGTACATATATCCACATACAACGTTCATTCGTGTACAGACAAGCAATAGTTCTCTATTTCTCTCCATTTTATCTGTCTGTGTGCGAATCGTGTCTTGGCTTTTATCATCATATAAAATACATATATATAATATATATGTACAGATGTATATACACAGTGTCTCTCTGTCAACTTGCCTCAAGTCCCATTGCTCTCTTCTTATATGTTACATCGTCTTTTCTCGGTATTTTTCTTCTTTCTACTCTTTACTATACTACTGGCAATATACTGAGGCTTCCAATCGATTTATTCTCTATTTTCTCCATTTTATTCTTCATCTCTTTTGCTTTATCATGTTCCATTTTGTCCTCTGTAATCACTCGATCGATAATATCATCGTTTTTCATGTGCATGTATATGGGAAAAGTGAATGCTGAATTTGAGAAAGGGAAGATGAATTCATTGGCAGGTGCACAGCTGGTAATACTATCCTCTCTCTATTACTTTTATTTTATTTTATACACAAATTTATTTGCATTCATGTGAAATATATGTGTATATTTGTGTGTGCTGTTGTGTATGTATAGAGGAAAAAAAAAATTTATATATACACGTATATACACGGAGAGAAATATATTTTTTTGAAATACAATTACATTTTTGTCAGTTACGACAAATTCATTCGTGTTTCAACGAGTTCATTTGTCGCATGGAATATATAAAAGAAAATTGAAAACAAAATAGAGAGCACAAAGTAAAGTAAGATAATATAGATATCTATATGTACAGTAAAAAGGGAGGAAAAATAATCATCATCTAAGAAATTATTTTTAATTAATAAAATGAAAAATTGATTTATATGTACATAAATGAATTTTTAAAATTACACCATGACACATGCTGTATACACATAAATATAAAATACATATATATAAATTCTCACGTTAATAAATATATAATGTGAAGAAATGAAATCGTGAATTACGATGAAACACGAGAGGGCAATGCTTTATATATTACTATGTGAATATATAACTACAAATATACTGTGCGTTTCGTGTTACACGAAAAATTTCAGCGAAGGGATCTATATACTGTAATGGACAAGGGTGGAAAAACTCTCCTCTTCTTCATAAATATACATATATACATTCAAGAACAAGCACGAAAAACTAAAGGAAAAATGAGAATGAAAGATGAGAAAGAGAAAGAAGAAAAGTTCCAAGAGTTTGTTTTCTTCAGTTCAACAACGACGAAGACAACTTCAATGATCTTGCGCGAAACTTTACAAAGATATAAAAAAAAAAAAAAGAATCCAGAAAGAACAAAAGGATAAAAGCAATGACGATATCATCACGCGATCCACAATGCAATGCAATATACATATGTGGATACATAACTATTCATCTATCTAACGATTTATCTATCGGTTTTATTCCCCTTTGCTCGTTTCCACGAGTTGCTGCTTTTCATCGCGCTCTGCCACCTTCTATCCGACGATTTCATCATAGGTATATCTATCGACACTGCTATATATAGGTACATATGTATGTATAGGATATATAACTTTCACACTATACTCTTATTTTGATGCCGCACGAGCCAAAAACTGAATCCACAGCGCACGCTAGCTTGTTGTATATATGAAACCGTAACACATGCCTGCGGTTATTCGTCCATATACGATCGAAGCGTAAAGATAACAACCCTATAGCTCTCGCTTAGGTATCGTTATACAGGGAATGTATAGTGTATATTTGGGGGGGAATGAGAGAGAGAGAGAGGTAATAGTACGCACCCTCATTCGTGTATGTGGATTTAACGATTGGGGCGCGGAGTTTAGGTATACACACAACAAACGTGTGGTATATAACTGCTATCAATGGGACAACGCGTGTATGAACGTGTTTTGGCGTGTCTATATGTGGGGATAGGCGCATATTGTGGTTGTCGTACACAATACGAGAGTGGCTAATGCTCGAGAAAATATGCGAGGGATGTATTGTAGGTAGCTAGGTAGGTAGATAGGTCGTCCGGGGGTTGCCAGCAAGGGTTTTGTATGTGTAGAAAATAAAGACAAAAAAATGAGTGGGATCAAACTTTTTTTTTTTTTTTTGTTGGTGTGGGGAAAAAGTTTTTTGTTTCTTTTTTTTTTTTTTTAGAGAGAACATCATGGTAGTCAGAAACATATCATGTCCAGTCGTGTTTAATATCCGTTTCGGTGGATAAAAATTTTTGTGAGGACAATAAAATATTATTTTCTTTTTATTTATTTATTTATTCATTTTTTTTTTTTTTTTTTTTTTTTTTCATGACCACAATTCTAATCGATTTTTATGTTGCGATACGAATTACAATTTTATGTGGAGGTTATATTTTTTGAAGTGTTTGTCAGTAAACTGTTGACAGTGTTGAATAAAAAAATCTGAGGAATAATTTTTTCTGTTTTTGGATATTTTTAAATTGATTAAAAAAATTAATATTATATTATTTTGTGTTTTGTATCGTTTTATGCATATTTAAACAAATCTCATGAGTGTCTTTTACACATTGTTTTGTGAAATTGTCCTGTGGTAACCGCATGAGGTCGTGGATATAAAGCTCATTTTTTTTATTTATTTTTTTTTTTCCCCCAACCTTAATACCCTTTCCAAAGTTCTTCCAACCTTTTCCCACTCTTTTCACCCCTCACACTTCTCTATCTTTCACTACCTCCAGCTGGTGCACCAGCATCCTCCCCATACACCCATTGACTCGCACATTGTCCTCTCTTTTACCCTTTGCTTACCCACCAATTCTATTTTGTTCCACTTTATTTTTATGAATTTTTCTTTTTTATTATTATTTTCCATTTTTTTTTTTCTCTTCATGCTATTATTACTACACTTTGCACGCAAATTTTCTCCTCATTGTATTGCATCCCCGAGTGAAATAAACTACATAGTATGCATTTAATAATTTTTTTTATATTTCATTTTTTGATTTACATTCATCCACCATTTTGCATCATTTCTTTCTTCAATTTCCCTCGTTCTATACAGACATAAATTCGTATTCATTCCTTTCATTTTTCCCTCGTAATTTCATGACTCAATTTTCTCTAAATATAAATATACACATAGCCATCATGCTTTCAAGAACATAAAATCAAACAATTTTTCTTCAAAGAGAACAGCATCAACACAATTAAATCACGTTAAATAAATTCATTAAAAAATACACCATAATACATATCTTCATGACGATATGTAAAGACAAAAAAAAAAAAAGTTAACTAAGAAAAAAAATTATAAAGACAAAAAATAAAAAATTAAAAAAAAAAAAAAAAAAAAGTTATAATTACTTTTTCTAATAATTTGTTAGTTTGGTTCTCGACTAGTTTTCACGTGGCGATGATCGGTTAAATACACCTCCCCGCGGTGCTCTAATTTCAGTCCAGCCGCAGCGACACTGCAGCGAATAAGAGAGATAGAAGGATAAAAGAGTGAAGGAAAGAGGGTTTCGGTCGAGAAGCCACGTATTACGACGAAGAGTTAAATATATATGTATGAAAAAAATAAAATAAAAAAACGTACATAGAGTCATCGTCGTTGTGGTCATCCCAACGAGTTGCAATAAGACGCCTTTTTACTTCTTTTACACTCCCTCCTTCTCATATCTCTCTTTCTCTCTTTCTTCCTTCCTCTTTTTCCTCTTACAATTTTTATTCCCTTTTATTTTTCGACCACATCCACTTTTGCTTCACTACTCTATACTCTCGCTCCAATATCTCTCTATTTTTTATATCTTTCCTAAATAATCCTATTTTTCTGCCTCTCTTCACCATCTCGAACATATTTATTTATATATTTTTCTCAAATTGCTGGCACCAATCCACTAATTCACACACACACACATATAAATATATATTGATACCAATAACATTTAGTTAAAATACATTCAAATAAAGTCTCATCAATTGGATTCATTTTACCGTGAAATTAACGTTAAAATTAACTTTTCATTAATGGAGACATACTGTGACAAAACTACATAACAATTATACATTCACATATAAATTTATACAGATATATCTACATAATTAAATGAACAAAACGTTTATTATGCATATACCACCTGGTCAAGCTTATGTATATAAATAAATACACCTGTATTTTA
This sequence comes from Microctonus brassicae, assembly GCA_918226075.1. Lineage (NCBI taxonomy): Eukaryota > Metazoa > Arthropoda > Insecta > Hymenoptera > Braconidae > Microctonus > Microctonus brassicae. The sequence continues at coordinate 983,878 of OW445485.1, read as the reverse complement.
TTTTAATTTATATATTATTTATTTATTTGTATTTTTTTTTCAAGCTGAGAAAAAGTTCAGCTACAGCAATTAGATTATCCAGAAATGAGAGAGAACTATACAAGTCCCCTAGTTCGACTCTAATTGCGTCACTCGAGGCTTATTGAAATTTCAGACTTGTTTGTATAGATATAAACATGTATATATATATATATATATATATATACATATTTATCGTAGTAGTGAGAAGTTCCAGCAGGCGAGACGAATACGAAAGAAAAAATAAATAAATAAATGAATAAAAAAAATAAAATAAAAAGGACTATGTTTCTGCTCAGTGAAACGATGAATTTGAGAATATAAAGCTGGGTTTCGAGCTTTCGTTTAGCTTTTTCTCCCTCTGTCTGTATTTCTCTATCCATCTCTCCTTCACTCTCGCTTTTATATCGTTTCATGCTCTCTATGTCATTTAGAAAACGTTGTCTCATACATAATTGCTCACGTAGACACGATTGCACGCGACTTTAACGTCCAATTAAATACCTCGCGTATATCTATTTTCTTTTTCCCTTATCGTTCTCCTCATCCGCATTCACCCGCTGTGATCTATTATATAGTTATATATTAAATAAATAAATCTATATACATATATGTGTTCGGATGTTTATACGGTAAATGTTATTTTATTCTTTAACTGTATGTTTTGTACTCTGAAAAATCAATAGATGAAATAAATGTTGGATTAAAAGAAAAACATATTATTTATTGTTTGTATTAATCAAATATATATGAATGAAAATATTTTTATAGATGATGGGGAAAAAGGCGAAATGTTATGTAAACATTTCTTGCGAAATATATTATTTAATTTGTGCTAATGAATGACATTATTCCAAGTAATCCCAGAAGTTTCTTAGCTAAAATTAAAATCTATGTCGATACTTTATAAAAAATTTTAAATTTAAATAAATGAAAGACATTCGGAAATAGAAATTATTTAAAATATCAATGGTCGCGTGGTAAATTTTCTTTGTGCTTTGCATTATATATTAGTAAAAACGGATAAATCAATCAAAAAATAAATTGAAATCCCATTTCCAACCAGACCGGAAATCAAACTAAAGTATCACGTAGCTTTATATCATTTTCAAAGACGACCATTTAATATCTACAAATTCCAATATCTAATCAATACATCTTTATATCAAATTCAATAAATAAATATTCAAAAATTCCCATTTATTCTATTCAAACATAAATAAATACCAAAAAAATAACGCATTAATCCTTCATCAATAAACCTTTAAACCATCGAACCAATCGTCATAAATAAATTCAATTCAAAATAAACACAAAAAAGAAATTAATCTAAAAAATTTTCCTACACATTAATTATCATATCCATTTATAAATTAACATTCTACATTAATATTACCCACAAACATTAACTATATTAAACATATCTTCTACCTATAGTCCTATCCAAAAGCAGAGATATTTATCAATCGACAATAAATGTCCGATTATCCATTTTCTCAAGGGTAAAATCTTCATGTCTATGTATTATATCCATATATAATTTGCCAACTCGATCATTCTCGTATAATATACATATATATTAACCTACACACCATTGCTCACATACCTCACAGTGTATATACCAACATATAAATATATAGTTTGCATATACTCAACAGAACTATATCGTTATTTTGATCCTCGTCTCCTCTCACGACCCATCTAATCCTCTCCTTCAGGTGGCAATATACATATATATCTAGAAACATGCCACCTTCTCTCTCTATATATATATATACTACTAGTGTCGTAAAGCTTGGTAGTTTGTTGGTCATGGTTCGCGATCTCACGGAAGGTCGAGCGAAGCGTGACGTCGCTTTTGCAAGCTCCCTCGACTCCTCTCTATCTCTCACTTACTCTCATTCGTGTTTGCTGTTAGTAAAATAGAGTAAATGTATATAGCTATTCACATGTATATATATTTAAATGTTTACTATGTATATGTTATGTGATGGAGAAGTGTAGTAACATTTGAAATTGAGACTTTTTCATGCGTTTCGTTGCTAATGTTGCACAATAGTTATATTTATTATTCTATTTTGAGAAATGATTTTAAATCGATTGCTCTTTGGCAATTTAGTGTGTGGATATTATTTATATATGTGTATTCTTTATGTAGATGCAGTGAAGAATGATAAGTGAGAAATAGTCGAGTGATGGAATTTAGTAGAATAGGATATTTATAGTCAGACGTATTGTATTTGACATGTAAAATCTAGGTTTGAGATGGTTTACTTGATTGTTCAATATATTGGAGTGTTATTTTTATTTATTTATAACTGATTTGAAGTCTGTCAGAGAGATGTCGATGAAAATTACATTATAATTCATATTGTCATTGATATCAAATTGTCATTTTTGTCCAATTTAATTAATTCCATTAATAATTATAAATCGAGGGAATATTATTCGAATTGTTAACTGACAATTTAAATTAGTAAGTGTATATATTTTTGCATGTTAGAAGCAATCGAATATTAATCATTCACTTATGAATATTTGAAGTTTATATTAAATAATAATATAACCTAAATCCAATATTCAATAAAATATTAATTATTGAATAACCTAACTAAATTATAATGAAAATGCCACTCACAAACTCAAATTTATTTCTTTAAATAACACTTAATAAAATACTTATGTATACTATTTCGACAATTGTCACAAAATATCGAGTGTCAACCTAAATAAAATATAAATTAAATAATATAAAATAGATGGCGAAAACAACTAGAAATAAAAGTAGAAAAAAAAAAAACCAAAATTCGATTTTTGCACTCGGATTTTGGTGGATTGACCGTCTAAATCACTCTCAAAACTCGTTGGACAACAAAGAGATAAAGGTCGATAAAAAGTAACAAAATACAAAAAAAAAAAAAAAAGCATGTTCAATCGAGAGGAAAGTGTATATAAGTATGATAAAGATATAGAGTGCTAAAGCATCAGAGAAAGATAACAATAAATAAAAATAAAAAAAGTATAAAAACAGAAAAACGAATAGAAGTAAAGAAGAGAAAGAATACATTGAATTGTTGAAGAGAAAGACATCAGAGGAAAAAATATATGTGTTCTACATTCATTCATCTATACATATGTACATACAGACATACTTATATACCTACATGTATATATGTATAAGTGATAGCGTTAGGAAGTTTGCAAAGCCAGAACTGATCGGCAAGGGCTGCATGTACTCTCATGTATACACACTCACACATGCAGACATTTACAGAGAACGGAATTAGTATCGATAGACCACGAAACTACTTCGGCGGCTTTGTAGAGCTTCAATCTTTACTCTTCCTCTTCCTCACCTCTCTTCCTCTTTCTATATTTCTCGTATACATGCATGGAGGTCTCGGGTGTGCCGTGTTTGATTCACGAGCTACGCCGTCTTCCGTTTTCCCGTTTATACTATACCGCACACTGCGTCTTCTTCCGTTTATATTCCCCAAACAGTCAAGTAAAAGTATAAATAAAGGAATATAAAGGACTTTAGTCGAGATATTTATACATAAACAAATAAAATTACATGGATTTAGGTTGTGAAAGTTAATATATAAACGTAATAGAAAATTATACTGTGAATTAGTTGAAAAATAAATATATTTCATGTTTAATAAATTGATATTAATGTGGAGAAAAAAAAAATCAGGATAATTATTTTTTTAATAATTTTAAAGCAGATTAATTTTCACGTAACATTTTCGCAAAATATAATGACAAGAACAAACAAGAATAAACTGTTAAAGCAAACACAATAGTAAATGATAATAAACATATATAAGAAATATTTCAGTAACAAATTTAAACTAAATATAAATATTTAAAATATATTTCTCAAAGAAACTTAATAATAGAAATTGAAATTCAGTTAGGTATATATTGACAATAGAATTGTTAAGACAACGAACGTATATTTCACATAAGTATATTCACATAATATAGAGAATACTACAAGAATAATAGTATGTTATACATAAAATCTATGTGTATATAACCAGAACAACGAATAGTGCAGACGTAGGACTACACAGTAAAGCGAATACGATGTTCCGGTTGGAGTGGGTTCCTACTGACAATTACAATTCTAACTGCACCTCTATAGTGACCCAACTGCAGTATTACTACGCGCGTTAGAGCGTATACATATAGTGAAACTATATATGTAATACAATTGTATATTGTATATATAACAAGAGTGTGTGACGTGAGTGTTGTACACACTGTCAATTCGAATATGCGTAGTCACTGAATATCGACGAGTTTAATATACACATATACATCTATACATATGTATATATATCAGGCTTATGTATTTGAGTTTATATATATATATATATATATAGGATACTATGTAGTTTGATGATGCTATATACTCTCTGTTTCTCACCGAGCTGCAAAAGCGCTACAGCCGTTATACTGGACACGCGCACAATCCGATCGCTTAATGCACGTGTCGACAATGGAATTTGGAATTGTATATGTATATGTATGTATGTATTTATGTGTATTTATGTATATAGATGTGTGTATAGAGAGTTTGAATCCGCTGGGCGGTGTGTCGAAATTCATAAGAGAATAATTCCTCTACGAATATGCTGTTCTATGTATAGTCAATTGTATGAATAATTTTGTTATTAAAGTACTATGTATTATTGATTTATTGATTAATATTGATTTTTATAAATGTCACTATTTTATTTTGTGAATGTAATAATTGAATTTTCAATTTTTTCATGGATGTTGAATTAATTTTTAGTTGTGAAATAATATGAAAAATTTGCGAAATTTTATTTAATCTTTAAAATGTGAAAAATAATTTATTATTCTTTTTTTATTTATTTTTTTTAATTTAATTAAGACGTATTATGTATTCCCTGGATATGAATGTGAGAGGTAAAAATGAAAATTGTCTAAGAAATTATGTCTACAAGTTTGAACTAATTTTAATCCGTCTAATTATAAGTTATAATAAACTTACATATTAATTATAAGGATAACAAGCTCATTTTCGGAATGTAACCACTGTGATAATCAATGTAGTTAAATTACAGTTCTGCTTGTTACAGCTATACATATACATTCTCTCACGTTTATACATAGACATTGACATTGGGTATGATTAAATTCCTTCGTATATCCCATTTCTCTCCGCGCTACTAACGCTAGTTGTAATGACGCTAGAGGTTGAAGCGACAGATTCCCCATCGGATTAAAATAGGTATAATTTACCGTAAGTAAGCGTACAATTGCCGAGTAATAATGGACATATAAAGAGAATTATATAGATTTATGTCAACATCAATCGGATAAGTCATAGATAAATTTACACATATGATGATGAAGTAGTCAAACTTTAATTAATGTATTTTACACCTAGCTATTAAAAAAAAAAAATTACCGTGTGCTTTGTAATCTTGATGCAAGTAACATTATTTTATTCCTAATAATATTTACAAATCCATAAAACAATTTAAAATGTCTAAATAAATTTTTAACTGAACAATTTAATTCAACACAGTTTTAATAATTAATCAAAAAAAAAATAATTTTACTAAAAATATTTTACATGTTTATAAACAATTTAATTCACCCTTTGTTTATAAAAATTTCATCATACTCTGAATAATAATTTTATTGTTTCTAAAAAAAAAAAAAAAAAAGAATCAAAAAACAAAATAATTAATTTTCCAAAACAATTCTTCTCTTTACACCCTGCATATTCATCACACATACACACATATAAACAATTCTCTTTCACTAACACCATAGAAATATACCTTACTCAATCTCTTGGCCGAGTCAATCTATTCCCCATCGACGCGAAGCCGGATACAGAGCTGCCAGTCACGACTTCCTTCCTATCCTCTTCCAACTAACTCCATTTCTCCACATACATTCGCAAATAAATATATATATACATTTATCTATATACATACATACTCTACTACTCTATATATACGTTTAAATATATATGTACAGAGAGCAGTGGGCCACCATCTTGGGCAACGAGCACGTCGGGACATCGTTAAAATCCAACGAGGGACGTTACAGTCTAACGGACGGCTTTCCGCGCTCGTCCACGCTGCACATTCATCGTTTGCCATGTCGTGTGCAGACGAATATAGTGATGTATATGTATACTTTGACAGTAACCACAACGATGCGGACAGTGTACACTATGTACATATATATATATATATATGTGTAGAGAGTTTGTATGACGGTACTGTCGTCGACGAGAGTAGGTATGATGACGGGAGTAGTATATGTCAGTGAGTTGAAAAAGAGAAACAGTGAGAGAGATTATGTATACCTAGAGACTGAATATTATTACATGAGTTTATGTGTGCTTATATATATATATATATATGTATTTCTCTTCCTCATTTTATATGACCATTTAACAAATTTTACTTTACATACATAAAAGGAAAGAGAAGGAGAATGTGAGGAAAAGCATGAGTATAATAGCTAACTATCCAAGCGTATCTTCATATATGAGTTTATGTATTCCTTTATAAATATACACGACTTTTGACGCCTTTGGTCGTTAACTTACATACATATATTTAAGTATATGTATATGTATACGTTAATACATAACTAATATAGAGAGATACATATATATATAAATATATATTATATGTATAAAGTTGTGTCCCGTGTCGCTACGTCCAAAGACCGCCCATTTCCCGCGCACGAAGATTCATGAATCTAAATTTTCCCTTTTACTAATTTAACGGTGGGTATGAGTGACTTTACCGCCCGAGAAAATGAATGGCGATGTCGTGAACGGCAAAAAAAAAAAAAAGTAAAAGACGAAAGAGAGATAAAAAAAAATTGAAAGAAGAAAAACAAAAAAGAAAAAAAAAAAAACAGAGACTATAGGCAAAAGAAAAAGATCTCTTAGTTTGGTAAAAGCATGAGACGACGAGAGAACCCAAGTAAATGTCCTATAATCCCTGTAAATTCAACGAATAATTCCGGTGGGAATTCGGTGGGGACGAGAGTCTCCGATTTATTTTATTCTATTCCTCTCTTACTCTTACACATTTTACATTCTACATCTTATTCGCTCTTTATATAAACCCATATCCATCGACAATCCTATATGTATTCGTGCACAACATCTACCTATATATACATATACATATGTGTTTTGGTACGTTATATAGCGTAAAAGAGAAAAATAGATGAGATAAACTTGTGTGCGCGGTGAGTTGCGTGACCAAGCGTGTTTGTACTCGCAGAGTTGCAGCACCCGATCGTCCATACTCCCTACAATCTAACAAAAAACTATATATATACACATCCACATTTATTCGTTTTGCTTTTTTCTTCCTACATCATTCCCCCTAATTCTCCTTCTTCGTCTAGATCTTGCCCTTGCGATTCCTGTGGGCTTCTCTCGTTCGTCGAGCCAACCCCCGTGTCTATGCGTTGTAACGAAACTTGTTACGGCAGAGGAGAGAGATTTGTGAACCTGCGAGAGGAGGCAGCGCGGCCCGGGCATCAGGGCACCATTCCGTGGCGCACGCGCCCTCTCTCTCTCTCTCTCTCATCCCCTTCTATACATAACCCGCGTGTGCTTGTGCCTGCCGTCGCGTCCGGTGAGAGACCCTGATACAGGGGTGATGGAGCGAGAGAAACAGACAGACGCGCGCGCGCGAGAGAGTGGTAGAATTGGTAGAGTGTGAACGAGTCAGACGCAGAGGTGTGTAGTGAATTTTGTTGTGGTGGGAGGAATTGCGCGAGGAGTTGGAATGAGAGAATGAGAGGATGCAGAGGGGATGGTGAACGTGGTGGTTGTTGTATGTATAGAGGAGACTGCTTAGAAGGAGGGTGCAAGCGAGCACGAGAGTATAAACAAGGAGACGATGGATATAAGAGTGGGTTAGATGCTGTTGGGGTTGTGAGAGCGGTCGAGCGGGAGGGGAATTGAGGCAGGTGGAGCAACGACGGCCAAACGAACGATTCGTGAGAGAGGGTAGGAGGGAGGGAGGAACGGGGTACAGAGGAACTAACTCAGTGGGCGCAAGAGCAAGGCAGAGGGAGAGAAAGAGAGAAAGAGACGGACGAAAATGACAGACGAACGAAAGCGCGAGGGTATACAGCGGGAGGATGGCAAGAGTGGGGACACGGGGAGCGTATGGGCATCCTCTCTCTATACTCCGAGGGGTTTTCCAGGCAGCGGCAGTCCACGGCCCGGGACAGTGGAACCAGGATCAAGGCCTGGTAACACACGCTGAATGCTGTGTGACGACAGTGGTGGTTGACACGAGCGGAATAAGATTACGAGATTTATCGGAGAGGAAGAGAAAAAAAAAGAAAAAAAAATTCGGCAAGAAAAGGAAATTAAATAAAAATTTTAAAAATAAATTAATATGAATTTTTTGTTGGACAAAAGGAAAATTGTTTTTATATTATTTTTTTGTTTTTTCGTATTATTTCAGGTGTTTTTAAGTTGTGAATTGGAAAAATATTTTATTGTGTAATTTTTAATTGATCACGTTTTATTGTGGATTTTTTTTTTTTTTTGTGAACAATTTTGGCGGGATATTTATTTATTTATTCACTCAATTTCGGAGGATAAACAAATTTATACGATTATAGAGAATAAAAAGTATTGTAATAAACATTATAGATTTGTTGACGTAATATTAATACAATTGGCACAATGATAAAATCGTAAAAGACAAATATGTAACTGTGGTGATAAAAAAATAATGAGGTGTATGTTTGAAGAGGAACTTTGAGCGTGGGGTGATGAGTGTTTGATGAGAATATACCGGCATTGAGACAAATGAGAATTAGATTTTGTTTTTTTTTTCTTTTCTCGTTACAAGAAAGAAAGAAAAATATTATTAGTTACACACAGTGATAAAAATAAACATCAAAAAGTGAGGGATCATTAGTGGTGGAGTAAAGAGCCAATACACGAAGGAAAAAAAAAAGAAAAAAAACATTATGAGAAAGAAAGAGAAACGTGGTGGAACATGAGTGTCATAGCTATGAACCCAATCTGTTGGCGCACGTGCGCCGCACGAGGAAGTTACTACGACGAGTCGACGAGGCACTGCGACAAACAGCTACTACGTTAAAAGCAAAAGCCTTAAGGCAAACGCAAGGGTGGTGCATTTGTTGTTTATTTTTCTTTTTTTTTTTTCTTCCTTTCCTCTTTATACTCTTGCGAATTCTTTTTCTTTACCCTTTTTACCCACTCGCTCCAAGTCTTTATCCCTAAACTAATCCTCTAACCAATTCTCTCTGCTCCAAATTTTCCATGTTATATTTTCACAAACTCTACGTAACGATCTTTTACGTTCAATTGCTTTGGTTCACGAAGAAAATATAAATAATAACAGTGAAAATGAGATATATAAAAAACGAAAATCATTGAAGAAAATATAGTGCGGAATAAATGAAAACTTTTTATTATTTATAAATGTATCATCATAAAGGGATGACTGTCGTTTTTGGAAGTGAGACTGGATCATCGCCGGTCAATTCAATCATCAATTCAACGATCCTGCGTGTCATCGTTGTCTTAATGCTTGGCCTCATCGGACATGCCATCGGATATGAGAGTTCACGAGCTTATACCCATCAAGGTTTTTGATATATTATTACTTTTTTATTATTTTTTCTTCTTCTTCTTCTTCTTCTTCTATTCGATCCTTTTAATTCTTCAACATTATCTATGTCATTATCGCACGATGATGTTGCACTAGGCGATGAATTTTCTTTTTTATTTTTTTTTTCCTTTGACCCGTCAATGGTATTCACCGTCGCTACTAACAGTGTCGTTACTTTTTAATGATCCGACCTCACACACACACACACAGTATGTCTAGTGATTAACGTGCAGATTGATGATGAGAATGAAGATGGGTATATTTTAATTAAAAACATCTGTAGGAAAATTATAAATCATGGTTAATTAATTTGTGGTGTGAATATAATTTAATAGATAAAAATTATCTTTTTATTGAATTCGACAGCGGGTGTTCAATAAAATTCTCATTGTATATCAAATGATAAATTTGATCTTTGCGTGTTCATTTTTTATGTAATTTCCTATCATTCTTCAATTTATTTTTTTTTCATTCTTCTTCTTTGTTTTTGCTTTCTTTATTTTCGTTTCATCACTTTGGGGTTACACGGTACATTACGTCAACGAATCACAATGTATTGCGATGACGACGACGGGGGATGAATGTTACGCGTCGAGGGTGGTATAAGATTGCTTGAATTAATCGACCCTAAAAGAAGCGAATTTATATATTTCAACAGTCGCAAAGTTTTAGCATTATTCTTTTACGAATGAATAATTTTGACATTTTATTTTTTATTTTTCGTCTACGCACAATTTTTTCTTTTATTTCTCGATAAATAAAATTAATTAGATTGAGTGATTCAGTTAATAATTTCAACTATAAATATTCACATGTGTGTAAATATTATTCCGATATTCATATCAGAAATTGCTTTTCAACAATTATATTTAATGATTATTTTTTAATGTTCTAATAACATTGTATCGAATATTTCAATAATATTGACGGAATTTGTACTCCATTAATAATTCTGTACTACTAAATAATATAATTATCTGGCATTTATCTGTCAATGTCGATGAAGGATTTTAATATAAAATAAATGATGATCAATTGAATGTAAACAACATTTACCTTTGATCATTATCATTAATGATTACGAATGTATAACTATTTTCATAATTATATCTCTTTTTGATGTTTATTTGCAATTAATATATATCATATAATATCTAAAATATATATACACAAAATTATCTATTTAATTCTTGTATATTATTTATTTATTAATTGCGCGAAAACATATTCATGATGTGAATTTTCGTTCACTTTTATCAGCAATTATATTTTATATTCCATCTACAGAGAGATCCGCACATGTGTGCTACGAAATAATTATTCACTAATTTATATATTAATGAATTGGTGGATTCACATTTCCTGAATTGCTATCGGAAATTTGATGTTGCGTATATATTAAAATAATATATATTTTTATACAGGTCATGGATTTTTTTTTTCTTCATTTAAATAAATTATCAGTTGATGTGAATTAATTGCAATATCTTTTGTAACTTTATGGATTTTATACATGCGAATTATTCGAAGTATATATATAAAAGAAAAAAAAAAGAGGTCGAGTCATATAATAATAGAGTTATTAAGTAGAAAAAGTCGTATAAGAATGTATATATGACTGGTATAATATAAAGAAATGATTAATTAATCATTTCATTGTGGTGTTCTCTCATCGTTCGCGGTTCGGTGGTCAGATAATCCTTTCTAATATAACGTCCCATTCACGACCACCTAATAACTTGCAGCTATATGAGAGATTATATCATTTAATTAGTGGCCACTGTAGTTCAAATTGTCTGCAGAATTTATTATTTGTATCAATTTTTTTTTTCTATTTTTCTTTCATTTACATTAATTTTTATATTATGTTAATTATTGCATGAATTTTAAAGCTGAATATTTTATGAATATTAGATAGAATATATATTTAATACAAAAATAAATCCACAAAATTTTTTTTCCTCCTGTTCTTCAATATATTTTTAAAACAATGATCAATTTTTTCATTCACAAACTATCAAGCACAATTTATTTTGATAATTATTACAATAAGTATTATAATAAATATTTAATAAATATTATTATAATAAGTATTAAATAAATATTATTATAAGTATTCTTCGATAAAAATAAAAATATAATAATTCATATAAAATATCTAATTACAAATATAAATATAAACTCTCAACGATTTTCCAATATTTTCTTTTTTTCCATCACTTCCTCAATATCTATCAAGTCATTTATATAAAAATTATTTATAAATATATTAAACGAAAACGATTCGTGGAAGCTAACGACAAACCAATAAACTCACTATCGACAATTTTTTTTTTCTTTTTCCATATTATAAATGAATCGTTTTCTTTTATTCGTAACGACTGAAGGACGACTGACGTCGGTGGACCACCGTCTGCGCAGCTTTAAAACAAAATAAAAAAAAAGAATAAATAAAAAAAAAAAAAAGGGTTGATGTGGGCTCACTAATGGGTTAAATTCGTTTCCTGGGGAAACCCCATTTCGTTAGAGAATTCACCGTCGGGGGACATACTAATGGAAAGGTGGGCGCTATATACTAAAAGTCCCATTGGACTATTTCCCTTTTTCTCTCTCTACTTCAAATCTATACGCAAACCATGTGCGTTTATATACGCATATAAACAGTTATGTATTATATTATATACATAAAATTTATCCACATTTTTATTTGCTATCGACACGTCTGCTTATCACAGTCCAATTTCACTTTTAACAATTGTTATTTTTCTCTTGTTTTCACCGTTGACTTCATGAGTATACTGAGCTCAATTTTATCATTTTTTTTTTTTGCTATATTTTATTTCATTAACGGAAATATTGTGCACCCTTATATCCATCTGCTCTTGTTCAAACTTGCGTTTCAATGTGGACAAGAGCCAGAAAGGTAGAACAAGAAAAAATAATAATGAATAAATAACGAAAATGGAAGTGGAAGCTACAGCGGAAAAAAAAAAAAGATGAGTTGTGTTATATTGCGTTGAGAGCTTAATTTTTACGCTGCCTGGGAAGTGTCAAACAAAACCATGATATATACATATATAATATATATATATAAATATATATATATGCTTTTCTCTCGGCTTATTTGTGTTTATTATAATGCATTAGCGAGCGCTTCGCTACCTTTTGCATTTCCTACCCATAGTAATAGTGTAGTGGCGTATAAATACATGTATATGTACCCAAACCTCGCTTGCAATTAAAACGAGCGTGGGAAAATGTTTCGTGCTGTGAATACCAGTCGACTGTTCACTGAATTAATCTTTTTTTTTTTTTGTTTCTATTTAATTTATATATTTATATAAATTTTTCTTTGAATTTTTTTTCCATGTAATACCTTTTGTTTCATTCTATCTATATATTTTTTTTATATATCAGTTACTATTTGCAATATGTATTTGAAATAATAATTAAAATATTCTCATATTTCTACAGAGTTTTTTACATTTATTCATTACATTATTTTATTTTATTTTAAATTATATAATTGTAAATTTTGTGTATGATAATTCGAAATATATTATTTAATTTTCACGGATTATGAACACAATTTTATCCTAGATTAATATTTGTGTGTATACGATGACTATACACGTGACAAATTGGAGTTGGAAATAGTTGCAAATAGGTTGCAGTCAGATATTTCGCGTCAGATATGCGGATGTTGAATGCCCGGCTGTTCAAATTCACAGTATTCACGTTTATAAATACATATATAGGTATATAAATAGTCAATGTATATATGTATACGTATGAGTTGGCGACCGGACAAACGACGTGTGCGAGAAAGCCACTCTTCCATAATGGATTTGTATTTAACGCCCGTCGATCGTTTTAATCGCGCGCTTCCAAAACGCCGAACGATTTTTTTTTTTGTCGCTTGTGCAATGTTTAAAAAATAAATAAAATAAAATTGCTCATGATCCCAGATATAAATAAACATTTCGCCAATTTTTTTATTTAATTTCATTATTATTTTTTATTTTTTTTAAGAGAAAAATTTATTATTCCCGGTATGCGTATAAAATAACTGCACGGAATTTTATTTTACTGATGGATATTTACTCGTTTCATTTTAATTAATTCATTCGATATTCAATCACTTCTACCGTAAAATTGTTTTTATAAATAATTTTGTTTGTATTAATATTAATACACACTTAAACGCTGTTAAATATTCGTTAATTAACGCGAATTTGATCTCATAAATTGACTCATCCACGCTTAAAAACACATGTTAGTAATACGTAAATTCGTTTTTTATCCAAGGAAAAAAAATCCGTGAAAATATAAGTGGCATTCTTTTTTTTTTTTTGATTTTTCTCATCACTTTCTTTCATGGTAGATAAAATGCAGATGGTAGAAAAAAAAAAGGGAATGAACGTTCTTTGTTGCAGCGTGCAAACGGAATCACTGAAGAATCTCTTGATAATTTTTTTCTATTTTTTTAATGTCCTCAGTTTTAATAATTTTTTTTTTTCTTCATAGACAGTCGCGGGGAATAAAAAAAAAATAAAGAAAGATGTGAAAAAATAAAAAAATAGAAAAAGAATACAGAACGAAGTGGATTTATAATGAAAGAACTGCAGTGGTGCCCCGGTAGTCGATTAACAAAACGCAAAGAAAAAATGAGTGGGAGTATGGCAAAGCGAGATAGAGAGTTTATAATACAATAGAGAAAGAAGAAGAAGATAAAAAAAAAAAAAGAATATAAAGAGGAGAATAAAAAAATGAAAGCAAAGCTTTTAAAGCAATTATACAGTGAAGTTGTAGCAGCAGTATTATGTTAGCAGTGGTGAAAGCTCAACTTTATTTACGTAAGATGAAAGGCGATGAAATCAAATGGCTTCCGACTTACTCTCTCTCCTCCTTTCTCTATGTCTATATGTTTATGTAATATATGTATATATATGTCTATGTATATCTGAACGTATTTTGTCAGAATTGTCCATTGTTTTTGCATCACAACCGCAGCCAACTGCAAGTAGAAAATTAGCGGAAAACCTGTTGCCGACAAATGCCAGAAATATTCATATTTTACATTATACTTTTCATGTTAATTTCCCTCTTTTTATCTTCATTATCTTTTCTACATTTCATACACATCCATTTCTAATCAATATCTCTATTATATATGTATATATATTTATTTAATCACCACATGCCATGAAATTTATGTAAAACTCAAGCATTAAACTGAGTGAATTGAGCGCACGAATTTTAAATTGAGCAAAAAAAAAGAAAAAAAAAAAATATCTTGAAATAAAATTTTATAAAATAATTTTTTTTCACATGTTATTCACATGTAAATTTACATAAAATTGAAATACATCAATTTATCATTTTGTTAAGTAAACATTAAATATACGCGTATAATTTAAAAAAATTTAATTTTTACATTTTCACGAATTTTCAATAAAAAATAGAGAAATATTTTATTTTTATTTTCAAATTAAATAATCATACTTGACAGTCAATGAATCATAATCAATAAATAAAAATAACTATAAACTACATATACACATAAATAAATACATATATATATTTTGTGTAATATCCGGAATAGTGACGTTATAACGTTTTATAAGTGGAAAAGTGGAAAAGAATGTCCAAAGATCTTGGAGTTTTCATACAATACTCTTTCAACAAAGAAATATGTGAAGGTTATAAAGAAGAAAAGAATAGATGGATCCTTATCTTTTCTTCAGCATTATCCACACATATACACACACTAAGTCACACATATTCTTATACATAAATATAACCAACATATATAAATATAAGTGCAGCATACGCACATGTATATTTTTATGTTGCTTTGTGTGATGACGACTTATCCATAGATTTATTGGTTTTTCAGGATAAGATTATATGCCCAGGCAACAGTTATATACAATAGCTTGAGAGATTTATCGTGAAAATCTTTGATATTATTTCTTTATATAAATTTTCTTTCTTATTTGTTTCTTATTTTATTTTTCTTCATCCTTTTTATATATCAATTTCGTTCGTATAAGTGAACGCACATAAGTTCAATATATTTGACTTATAGCATCACTAATATTTTTATATACACATGTTTATCACTGTCTGTACATATATACTATGCGTCCATATATGTGTATGCATTGAAATGGGGACAGGAGTTTTGTAGAGTATAGAAAAAAAAAAACAGATATGATGAAAAATAAAATAAAATACAAAAAAATAAATTATACATAGAGGGAAAGAGAGATCGATTGAGGCCTGGTAGGAATCAGACAAATATTCCCAAAAGGGGATTTTACAATGTCTTTCTCTCTTCCTCTATCGACCACCACCACCACCACCACCACCCCCACAACTTGACGATGCTACTGCTATTTTTCTTTCTCCTGTCGTTGTGTCGTGTGCCTATTTATTCTTTCAATTCTGGCAACAACCACCGCAAATTCATCCTCCTCTTCACCCTCCGTTTCATCCTTTCATCCATCCATATATGCCGGTACTAGTGTAGTTATGTTATATGTTGGGGATATATTATATAAATATATATATATATACATATGTGTAATGGGTTTTCATGTGTAATGCAACAGGGAACGCGCGAAATCCTCGGCTTAAAGAATTGCATCCGCACGAGACGAGTAAAATAAAAAAAAGAAATGATAATAAAAAATAAAACTAGGGATACAATGTGAAAGACTAAAGATGAAAAATAAAAATGATGATAATAATAATATGAAGCAAAGGATAAAAATTGTTCAACGTTATGTTTATTCTCGCGCGAGTTATTTTCTTCAGCTGTTAATGTTTTCGAACTGGAAAATTGACGTTGTATTATGTATAACCACAATTGTTGTTATTTTTTGAATTAAAAAAAAAGTCAAATTTATTTTTGTCATCTGTCACTATTTAGAGACAAAATTTTATTTTTTTTTTATTATAAATTTGATACGATATTGATGTTAAGTAAATATTCATATATATGAATATGTAAAAATTCATATTCTATATAATATTATACAATTTGGAATTTATTTATATTTTATTGAATGTATTATTGAATATGGATGTATTATTTTTCATCGATGTTATTATTCAACATTGTCCATGGACAATTCATTCGTATAAATATTTGACACATGACAAATCAATAAAAAAATATTTATAAAACATTTATCAAAAAAAAAAAAAAAAAAATTATTTTAATAAATTTCTTATTCAACTTTTTCAATCATAAATAATAATTATCAAAATGATATTTAGTAATATATATATGATAATATAATAATTCGTGATTTATCGTCTATAAATCAACAATAAAATCTGTCAGAATTATTAATTATTTATAAATATTGAATATGTATACACAAATATATAAATATTATTATTTCTGTCAATCGTGCGCATCACGACTAAAGTTTTATTCCCCCAGCGATTTGTCTGCGAAGCTATCTTGGGAAGCATTAAACCCTGCACCGAGGCAATTTGGATATTGCTCGTTCTCGGATTTAAGCCGCGCTGTCACTCTCTCTCGTTCTCAATCTCTCTTCATCCCCTGTTTCTCTCCCTTTGGGCTGTGCGGGGGAATAAGCCTGAATGCCTCGCGACGCAAAGTGTACGGATGATGGTATGTAGAGCAAGGGAATGGAGGGTTTGGTATACATGATAGAATACAAACGGAACGACTGCTACCGTACGTTCACCAATGCCGTCACTACCACTAACACCCTGCAGTCCCAAGTGAACAGGAAACCGAGAATCGACCGAACGAACAAATTAACGTTGGTGGGAAAATGGAATATATATTCCATATTTGAACAGAGAGAATGTTGAATGTGTGGATTGGAAAAGCATGTCAACAATGTGCGTGTGTTATCTCACTCACTGGAATTTGTGATTTTTGTCAGATTTATCAAATCCATTTGCAATGAAATAGAAAAAAAAAAAATAAAATAAAATAAACGATAAATCAAATATTTTATTTTGAATCATTTTTTTTTTTATTTTCTTTATGTTAACTGTTGAAATACCTCGGGTTATAGGTATTCTAATAACCATTTACAACATTTATGTTCATGCTGATAGTGTCATAAAATCAAATTTCAACCACCATTACGCACATATACATACATGAACTTTGGGAATATTGATGGAATTAATTTATTATTAATTTAGAGGATGAATATATCGGGAAATTTGCTTCACACTTTGCATGTGCATCACCTGTTCATCATCACGCCCAATATAATATATTATTTCCCACAATGCAATTATATAATCCTCTATCTTTATATAAAAAAAATAAATAAATAAAATACACTACATTTATAATTAATTAAAACCAATATAAAATTTTAATACAAAACAAATAAAAAAAAAAATATATCTCTCTGTCTATGTATCAATATATTTTATTTTATTCCATGGCTTTCTTTCTGTTTCAGACTCTTTCAACGCTGCTCCAGCATTTCTACGTCCTGTTGGCAATCAAACGGCAGCAATTGGACGCGAAGCAGTATTCTCCTGTTATGTCCGCAACATTGGAAAATACAAGGTATAAAAAAAAAATAAATATATCTATCCATACATAAACAAAAGACAACGGGGAGAAGAAAAAACAACAGAGTCATTTTACTTGCTTGTCATTTGTTCGAACGACAAGTGAGGGTAAATGCCCTTGGTAGGGGGATGTTGGAACAATCCATTACTCCTCTTTTCAAGCCCGCGAGGCGATACGCTTGGAAAACAAACCCCTTTTCATCCTTATTCACGATAGCCATCGTGTTTTGTTTCCTTTTTATTTTCCTTTCTTTTATAACCATCTTATTCTTTTTTACCATATCTTCATTTTCCTTTTTCTCTACTATCACACTGTATATTTTTCATCTCACATTTCCACTCTGTCCTCCTAATATGTATCTTTCTCCCACAACAATTCTCACTCGCACTGATCCCACTTGAAATGGTCACGTCGCCAGTAAACAGGATGTTACCATCACTAAAGTGAAAATGTCGTTATATCAAAATATACTTCATTTTATTTATATATAAAATATATCTATGTATAAATTCAACTTGTTATATCATTTACATTTTATATATACATATTTGCAGATAATATACAGACAACAAACTCGTAAAATACTGTTGCTTCATTTTAATTCAGTTGAATAAGTTTGTATCTCGTAATTGCGATCCTCTATTTGCAATTAAATTGTATGCAAAGGAAGTCGTCGTTGTATACGACATAGATATTAAAGGTATGATGAGAAGTGGAGGCAGAATGGTGCAGGAAGCAAGCGAGAAATCGAAATAGATAGAGAGAAATAGTAGTGAGATGTGGGGGGAGAGCAACAGTAAATCGGATTAATTGTAGATTATTGGACGAGTGACGAGCATTCGCGGTTGGGAACACGTTGTATCGAGTAATTCAATAATAGGTACTATCTAGATATTATATATGTAAGGTAGTTTACGGTAGGTAAATGCAATGAACAAGTGAGAGGCGATAGACAGACAGACAGATAGATAGACAGATAAATAGATAGATAGACAGATAGATAGATAGATAGTTAGTGATGGTATAAAGTGAAAGACAGAAATGGGTCCAATGAGAAAGAGAAAAATTGTTGTATATGCTCTGTTGGGCTTGAGCGTTGATCTATATCACTTGCTCTTTACGGCAATTGTCGTTGCATCAAGTCAAATGAAAGATGTTCATTTAAAAAAAATTTTCCGCATAATATACAGAAAATTATATATAGATGTTTGTATAATATTAAAGTCGAGAGTTTTTTTTTCTATTTCTTCATCGTGAGTAAAAAGTTTTTTTTAATTAAAAATTTTTCTTAACATATTTAATTAAATTATGTAGATATATATATATATAAATAAATGAGAAATTAATATTTTTTTTATTCTACTTGAATAAACAAATGATGAATCCATTTTATAATATTAATAAACTGTTGAATAATTCAGTTAATTTTTATTTTTTATCCATATTTATATTTCAATCAATTATTACTGAATATTTATATTTGTTTATTTTTATTATTATTATTAATAATAATAATACAAATAATCTAAATAATAATAATAATAATAATATTGAGTAAAAATATATTTATTGTTCAAAAAAATTATTTTAATCTTTAATTTTTTTCAGTATTTCACTTTCTTTTTTAATATAAATAATAATTACATATTATTATTATTATTATTATTATTATTATTATTATTATTATTATTATTATTATTAATATTATATAATCAATATAATATTATATTGATTAAAAATATATTTATCTATATTGTTAAAAAAAAAATTTGAAACTTTAATTTTCTTCTGCATTTTACTTTCTTTTTTAATAAAAATAATAATTATAAATTATTATTATTATTATTATCATTATTATTATTATTATTATTATTATTAAATAATCAACATAATATTATATTGATTAAAAACATATTTATCTATTGTTCAAAAAAATAATTTGAAACTTTAATTTTCTTTTGTATTTTACTTTTTTTTTTTAATATATATATAACTTTTATTGTACCCTTAGGTTTACAATTTTTATACAACCTCCTTGCTCTTACATAACCCAACTTAACTTCTATCTTAACCTACTCCTTAAACCTATTTACCCCTTCGCATACACACATACACACCCCACCATCCCTAACGCTAGACCCCCGCTTCTGGTCGCTCCTCTTCTGCACTCCATTCCTTCTCATCCAACCTTTCACACACTCCCCTCCACTCCTCTATCTTTCTCATCCACTTTTCACCATCTCCCTCATCCCCTAAGACCTCCCCCACCCTCTCCTGCCACACTCCCCTACATCCACCTCCCACACATCCCTCCCACACATGCTCCCACGTTTCCTCTTCCCATCCACATACCCTACATCTGTTCTCCTCCACTGTCATCCAATATCTATTCCCTCTCATTTGACCACCCAACCTAAAACTCGCAACCCTCTGCCACCTACTCTCCCCCCACCCCTTCTTTAGGTATGCCGGTATTCCTTTCCCTTTCACCCCCCCATACCACTTTCCATACCTGGAGTTTCTTATTTTTCCCCATCTCTCCATCTCCTCCAACTCTCTCTCCCTCCCAACCAGCTCCTCCCCCTTCAAGACCCCAACACCGCCACTTTCCACCAGCTCTTCCATCTCCCACCCCCTTCTCGTAAAGTACCCCCTTCTCTCCCCTTCCCATCCTCTCTCCCTGTCTCCCCCTCCCCTCCTCGCCCGCGACTCAGCCAGACATATCCTTGCCAGCTCTCCCCCTCTCCCCTCCTCTAGCTTCACCTCATATCCCCATGCTCTTCTACCCGCCCTACCCCTCAACTTACCCCTCTGCAACTCTTCTCTCACCATATACCCCGGCGTGCATCTCTCCACCCCCAATATCCACCTCAAGAACCTTTCCTGCATCCTCTCCAAGACTTCCCTCTCCTTCCATCCCCAGATTTCCACCCCATATTCCATCACCGATCCCACTAGCCTGTCAAACAACCATATCCTTTTACCCCAATCTTTACCAAACCTCCTCTTCCCAATACCCCATACCTGCCCCATAACCGCCGCCCCCCTCCTAACCCTGTCCTCCACTTGCGCCTCCTGCCCCCCATTCCTCATTATCACATACCCTAGGTACCTGAATCTCGAAACCTCCGCTATTTCCTCCCCCTTCCAGACCCACGACACCTTCCTCTGTCTCCCACCCCCCTTCCTACATCTCATCACCTTTGTCTTTCCCACGTTCAGCTGTAACTTCTTCCCCTCCAAGTACCTTTCCAATCCTCTCATCATGCCTTTCATCCCTCTCTCATCCTCCGCCATCAAGACAATGTCATCCGCATATGCCAATGAAAACACCTTCCTTCTTCCCACCCTGATACCCCCCCACCCTCCTTTCTCCAATTCCTCATCCAAGTCTGCTAACATCAACGTGAACAGACTCGGACTAAGCGGACACCCCTGCCTGACCCCCCTCGCCGTCCAAAACTTCTCCCCCACCCTTTCCCCCACTCTTACCCTACACCCTGTTTCTTTCAGCACCTCCTCACACCTCTGCACCAATCCCTCCCTCACCCCTCTCCTTCTCATCTCCCCTATTAGTTTGACCCTATCTACCGAGTCAAACGCCGCTCTAAGGTCCACAAACAACAACACCAATCCCCCCTTTCCTACCCACACCTGTCTGTTAATTAGGTAGTTCAGGACGTAGATGTTGTCGATGCAGCCTAACCCTCTCCTAAACCCCGTCTGACTCGCCGGCAGCAACCCCTTTTCCTCCACATCCTGCCTCAGCCTCTCCGCCAGAACCGACGCGTACACCTTATACGCCGTCTGCGTAAGAGTCACACCTCTATACTCCTCCACCTTCTTCCCAACCCCCTTTTTTACCACCGGCACTACTATCCCCTCAGACCATTCCTCCGGCCACCCTTCCCCTCTCCAAACCATCGCACACAGTTTACTTAACCACTCCCTTACCTTACTCCCCCCATACTTCCACACCTCGTTCACAATCTCATCACTTCCCGCCGCTTTCCCTATCTTCAACCCCCCCAACACCCTATCAATCTCCTCCTCCCTTAGCTCCTCTTCTGTCTCACCTTCCCCCCTTCTACCTCCTCCCAACCTCACTTTACTCTTCACACCTCCCAGTACCCCCATGAAATATTCCTCCCACTCCTCCATCTCAATCTCCTCATTCACTCCCCCCTTCCTCCTTCTCTCCCTATTCACCACTTTCCAAACTTGTGCCTCTGTTCTTATACCACTCACCTCTTTCTCCCACCTGTCCCTTTCTCGCGCCCTTTTCTCTTCACACAAGGCCCTGTATTCCTTTCTACTTTCTTTATACCCCTCCCCCGCCCCCCCCATTCTTCTCCACCGTCTTAATTCCCTCCTCACCTTCCTTTTTCCCTCCCTGCATTCTTCATCCCACCATCCTTTATTACCCTCCCCACCCCTCCTTTCTGAAGTACTCTCCACAGCCTTCACTATTTTTCCCTTCATCCCCTTCCACATACTCTCCACCCCTACCCCCCAGTCCTCCCCACCCTCCCCAAGGGCTTTGCAAAACTTCTCCCTACCCTCTTTCGTCCATATCCCCCTTCCTACTCTTCCCTTTCCCCCACTCCCTTCTTGCTCCTTTCTCCGTCCTTCCACCCAAACCGCCACTGGGTGGTGGTCTGACTCCACTCTTTCCACAACTTCCACTCTCTCTATCTTTTCCCTCGCGTCTCCATTTCCTATAACATAATCTATTACCGAATTTCCCCGTCCCCCACTATACGTCCACTCCCCTTCCTCATCCCCCTTTACGCATCCATTCAAAATACCCCATCCCCTTTCTTCCAAGAACCTACATAGCCTTCTTCCATTTCCATCCATCTTTTCATCCTTTGACCTCCTACCTTCTCCCTCCACCCCCTTAATCTCCCCCCCTTCCCTCCCAGTTCTGGCGTTAAAATCTCCCCCAATAACCGTTCTTACCCCCTCCTCTCTTAGCTCCATCCAATCCTCCAGCTCCTCCAACTTCCTTTGTAAATCTTTATTTACATACACCCCAATCACCCTCCACCAATCTCCCCCCAGCCTCACCTTTCTTATGACCATTCCTTCTACCTCCTTCCTCACCTCTTTACATATCTCCACCCCCTTCTTCACCCCTATCACTAAACCTCCCTTCGCTCTACCTTTCCTATTCTCTTTCTTCGCCCACTGCCCTTCCCATCTATACCCTCTAGGCAGTAACCTCCTTACCGCATCCCACCCTTTCTCCTCCACCCATGTCTCCATCAACACCACCACCTCCCACTCCTCCAAGCCCTTCCAAAAATCCTTATCCTTATTTTTGAGACCCGCCACGTTCCAGAAAACTATCCCACATCCTTTCACCCTTTTCCGCTCCCCTCCCCCCCCCTGCCGTTTCCCTGCTGCTGCCCCTTCCAACCTTCCTCCACTTCATCCCATTTCCACATCACCCCATTTACCCATATCTTTAGGTACCCCACCTTTTTTTTTTTTTTTTTTTTTTAATAAAAGTAATAATTAAAAATTATTATTTAATGTTTGATATCACTGTTGAATTTTTTTTTTTTTTATTTCCTTCTTCTTCGGACCTAGCTGAACTATTAAATATACATATGTGTACATATTTGTTTATGTTTGTGTGTGTTTTGGCAGGTGGGATGGTTACGAGCTTCGGACCAAACTGTACTCTCGTTGAACACACGAATTGTGACTCACAACACGCGCATAGCAGTCTCCTATGAGGCGGGTGGTTGTTCAAGCACGCCTGGTATTCCCATGGGTATTTATAGCGTGTCTGGTGGCAATCAAGTGATGGACGAGGGTGTCAACTGTACATGGCGATTGCACATAAGACATTTAAAAAAATCTGATGAAGGATGTTATATGTGTCAAATAAATACAGATCCAATGATAGCAGAGCTTGGATGTTTGGATATTCTTGGTAAGTTTTATAGTAAATAAATAAATATTATTAGAATAATAAATTACATATTCAGATATTTATTCATCCAAGTAGAAGGGTACAATTTTATATCCATATCAGAAGCAGAAAACAAAAATTTGTACTGGAATATAAAAATTGTAGAATTTAAAAAAAAAAAAACAAAATGTCAAGAATAAAAGCTCAAGAACCAAACTTTTATTATGCAAAATTCAACATGAGTATCCTCTCATTCATATAACATTAACCAACCACTAGGATATAATAAAAAAAAAACCCAAAAATAATATTTTTATTTTTTATTTTTTTTTGCCTTTGATATGAATCTCAAATTTATACATAAAACTATTTATTATTCTGCATTCCTTCACATATTTATGCAAATTGTAATATTTATATAAACTTTTAGCCCCCAATGAGTTTATAAAGTTACAATAAATCACATTATTTAAATAAATTACCTAAATATTCTACTGTACAAATAAACTTTTATTTTCTAATATTTTTCAATTTAATCCAACTAAAATTATCAATAAAATTAATAATCAATCGAAAACACAAAATCAAAATAAATATAAATACATAAACAAACAAAGCTAAATAAAAAAAAAAATAATCCGTAATAAAAATATAAATTACAGCTGATATAACTTTTGATGGATAAAAATATTTTATGTCATACTCTCAAAAAGTAATTTCAATTTTTCATGCTCGTTGAATTTTTTTTTTTTTCACTCTTTCATACTTCTCATACACACTATGAGGCTCCAAAATAGAGAGAGGACGAGAGAATGTGAGAGAAAAAAATACAGCAGCAGAAAGAGAGAAACAGAAAGAGATTTACCAAGAGTACATACCTCGAGCAAATATAAAACATTGACAGATTTTATGTGATTCGGACGGGGATACAGAGAGTATTGGCATATATGCATAGTGGTTACTCTCTGTGCTCTCGAAATTCCAATATATGATATAGAGATATGTATATACATACATATATTTATATATGAGAAGCCAATGAAGTAGAGAGAGGAATTGAGGATGTACTCGTTGAAGCGAATATGTGCAACTTGCATTGATTGGCTTCCAGTCTTCTCAGCAAATCTCATTCACTAAATATATGTAGATACATATACATATATACACAAATTACAAATGTTATATGCATGAATTTTTTAATATTAACGCACGTGTTGTTAAAAAAATATTGGAGAAAAAGAAAAAATATTTCCAACATTAAAGTAATTAAAATTATTAAATAGAATTAAATTCTCATTATATCTACTTATCAATAATGTTTTTAATAAATTACTATAATTAATAATGATGAAATGATAATTACAACGAAAATATTTATTTTTATGATTTCATGAATAATTAATTCATCAAAAAAAAAAACAAAAATGAACGAAAATTTGCTGATGGACATCGAATAATTGATACAGTACCACCGGACATTGTTTATGGCGATGAGACAAGCAAGGACTTGTCTGTATCGGAGGGTGAAAATGTCACGCTGAATTGTCAAGCAACGGGTACACCAAAGCCAAGAGTTTCATGGAGGCGAGAGGACGGGCAACATATACTCATCAGAAATTCGACCTCGTTTTCAAGTTCCTACAGTTCGTATCTATTGTCTAAGCTAGAACGAAATTTAACAAGACTATACGACACACAGAAACCCCACGCGCATTACGAATCCCAAAGCCTTCATGTCACATTTCTATCTTTATATATATGTATAACATATACACATATAAACTTACATCTTCAACTTCCTTTATATCTTGTCTCATTTTACTTACAGCAACCAACTATATAATATAACTTGCATGCTATATATGTTTAGTGTGACGCGCAACAAAGTAGACTAGTAATTTTCGCTTGTCAACAGCGAATCAAATTCCACAACGGGATCAACATTTTACAACTTATCCTCATGCCATTTACATCTTTGCAACTATTCTGTCGCTCTTTAACCCCTTTACTCAATTCTCTCTTTTCATTTTCATACACAAGTATGTATGTATGTATGTATAAGTACCAAGCATGTATATAACCTATTCTATATTCACTTCCTACAACCTATTCTGTTGCTTCTTCCTCTTCAAGCCCATAACATACATATATGACGGTATTCACACTTGACTGCGGCTGCAACGTCGACAATCTCACTCCACAAGAGTCGCTCTCAAGAGTCTCTATAAAATGGACCATCTTCATGCACAATTTTCATCCCTCAAATATTCCCGCGGACATTATCGTTATTTTATAGCCAACACGAGACGTAAGGTCGTGAATTTTATCAAGTATATTTTAACACTATATAAATTTCCTATACGTCTTTTATATTATACTTAATACAATATATTTTTTTACCGCGATTCTTCTCTATATAATATTATATTTATTTTTAATTTTTCTTTTTTCTTTTGTTCAATTTTTTGTTTCACTTTTATGAGTATAATGAATTTTAAAATGAAATCGCATTATTTTATATCTGCATGAAAGAGGAATGAAGATAAAAAATGAAAAATGAAAGAGAAAAATAAAAAATAAAATTGACTTACATTTTTCGTTCTTTTTCAACCTGGTATCTATGTGTGGAGTATATTTTCCGCTGCTATCCAGTGTTCATGTTAATAACTCAAATAAAGTCCACTCGAAGAGTACAGTAGATAGTTGCACAGCAGCATTTCTTCTTTTTCTATATGTGCATACACTTTTGGTGCGAAAAAAATTCATGATAAATGGCGCGTTCGTCCAGCGTATGAATTTCCCTCTGTTTTTATTTTTTCTTATTTCTTCACTATATTTCCTTTTTGCTTTCCACCACGTATGCTACTTTGAAGTTTGCACGATTCCCCACTGCTGTAAGTGTGCGTTGACTTTGTATAAATGTGCATGTGAGATCTACTGAAAGAAAGAAAGAGAAAAAAAAAAAAAAGAAATTACACATGGTGTAGAGGATAGGAAAAATAAAAATTTAAAGCTAAGAGAAAAAAAAATACAGGAATCGTGTGTGTAGGATTGAAGGAAAAAAAAAAAAATAAAAGGAAGAACCCACATACACACATGGCCACTAGCGTATGTGCCGCAAACGTCTCTTCTCATTCCCGCTGACTCATCGTACATGCATCGCACGGAAAACCTTCGTGTGGCTGTTTCTCTACCGCGGGCAGATTTCTCGTATTCGCACTGAGAATAATCGTCTGCAGATCAAGCACTGAGAAAAAAAAAAGGGAAAGAGAAAAGAGAGAGTGTACAGAACGGGAATGAGTAAAGTATTTGAGAGTTTGCAGCACATATAATATATTTTTTATGCACATATATGTATATTAAAAGTGCTGGTCTGTGCATACAGCAATTTAACCACTGCGCCTCACTCACTTTCAATTTTATTTATTTTATTTTTTTTTCCCCCCCATTATTTTTTCGTGTCTCAATACCAAATCTCGGCACATCCCCACAGTCGCTTTCATTGAGTCACGATAGAATGATTTCCCTTTCATTTCATTTTATTTTATTTTATTTTTTTTTTCAAGTTCCCATTCCTTTACCTTTTCTCTTCTCGATTGAATAATATACCCTCACGCCCAGACACGTTCGACAATTTTATTTTACTTTTATCCACTTTTTATTTTATTTTTTTTTTTTCCTATCTATTCTTATATCCATCAGTGACACTACCGCACTGCTCGTCACCAGCAGATAATTGAAAACTGGAAGGAATTATAAACATAATGAACATAGCAAAAAAAAAAAAAGGAAAAAAATTTTTATATCTCGGATAAACTTTATTATAAAGAGCTACTCTCTAGTTAGGATTTCATTCTTGGATAATGCGGTTTTGTATGCCCTTTATATACATACATATTATAGTAAAATCAGTGTATATCCAACGAAAAGGAGTTGAGATATAAAGAGAGTGTAGTGATGTTACGAAGTAACCTGACTCTCTTTGAGAAGTTTATAGTTAAAGAGAATGAAAAGAGCAAGGATGAGAAAACTATTTATATATAGACTATACTGTTGAGTCCAAGCAGATTCCCTTCAACGCTATACTTTCGCTATATACCCTCTTCTTATATGTGTATATAATATATATATATATATATAAACACATATAAAACACTGTAGCACACGTGTATACATATACTTGATCGTCAAGTTTTAGCCAAGAGTTTGGGCAAAAGTTTGATGTTAGAAGAGGAGTAATAGTGGTCTTGCTACACGTCGGCAACGTTGGCCCTTGACGTCTACTGATAAATGCACCCAGCACATTGTGTATATATACATTTTCTATATAAGCAAAACACAAATAATATATAAGAACTTTAAATTTGTTTGAGTCTCATATAGTCCTGTAAATCTTCAGCTCGTGTATATTTGCCATTTGCTTTTACTTCCTGTTACTTTAAAAGACTTCTTGTATATATATTCATTCGAGTGATGTGCCTTCGTCTCATCTTCATCGATCTTTCACACGAGCAAACTTGTGTTTATATAATTTTATATATGTATTTAATTGTATCAGTATGTGGGTGGTGTGTATTAGGGTAAAGAGATAATGAAAGAGGAATAGCATTAAAGATTGGAAGAAAAGGAATAGAGACTGAATGGATTGGATGATGGAGATAACGAGAAAACAGTCCATGGGGAAAAAGAGTTTCGAACTCGTTACCTGACTAGGACGCGCTCTATAAAATAAAATATAAAGCTACGCGCGCGTACGCAACCGAGCAAAGTACGTAAAAAAAAAAGAGAAAAATAATAATAAAAAAAAACTCGTTTGAAACATTCAACCTGTCGCTTATATTCCTTTACTTTCGCAAGACGCAATTTTTTTTTTTTTGTTTTCAAGTTTTGGTCTTTTTGTGAATTTATTTATATAGGGATAGAGGAAGGAAAATAGACGGTGTAGATAAAGGATTTGTTTTTTCTATTTTTTTTTAAACGCAAAGAAGGGTATGTTGAGTGTCTTTTGAAAAAGTTTTCACTAGGGATAATTCGATGCGCAATTTTGTAGACAACCGTGCAGTAGTTTAAATTTTCTCATGCTTTTACGTGTAAATTTTTTCGTTTAATGAATATCAATTTAAATTTTTCCTGCATTTATGTTGTAATAAAATTAATTAAATATATATATATTTATCTTTGAATTGTATTTGATGTTTTATCAAAGGTAGATGATATTAATTGGATTAATAATAATTTATTAGGTGGTAAGAGCTACAACTTTCAAAGGGTGGAAATTTACAATGAATCCAAATTACATTTTTATCGTGTGGATAGACAACAAATGGGAGTTTATATGTGTATTGCATCTAACGATGTTCCACCAACAGTTAGCAAACGTGTAACATTGGAAGTGAATTGTGAGTTTTTATTTCTATCTATATAATTTAACTCAATTAAACTATAAATATTGTATCAAATAAATCCTGTAATTGTTCTGTTTTACTTTACTCAAAAGTATTAATTATTTGATTTTATTGGATATATTTAACTGATAAAATTTAAAGCCACCTACGTTAATTTATAATGATGAATTAAAATTTTTTTATTTTATCACACACTTTTAGAAAACTGCAATTGAACAGCTACACAGTATAGAAAATAAAAGAACAGTTTAACATGAACTGGCATTTAAGAAAGTTAAATTTTTAATAATCCTACAATTTTCCATCACTTTATTTAATCGCAGTTGCCCCAACTGTGCAAGTTCGGAGTCAGCTGTTGGGCGCACCATTGGGTACTAGAGTACAACTAGAGTGTTCAATTGAAGCACATCCAAATACGATAAACTTTTGGGAGAGAAATCGAACTGAGATGCTTTTAGATGGGTAAGAGCACTTATACTTCACTCAAAACTTATAATATTACTATATACTTTCTTTCTATTTTTAAGTTTTTTATAATTCAAGATTTCAATATAGTAAAATTCATTCTCATCTATTTAATTTAATTTAATTATTATAATAATTTTTGGTGAAATGATAGATAATGAACGCGATCCATGAACGCGACACTTCACAGTACAAAAATTTAATTGGCATTTATTCACAGACCTAGGTATGAAGTTCATGAAGAACGTTCTGGCTATCAGGTCGACATTACTCTTGTAATAAAAAAATTTACTGAACAAGACGTCGGTACTTATGTTTGCATTGCGACTAATAGTTTAGGTAGAGCTGAAGGAACATCAAGACTTTATAGTAAGTAAATAAAATAACATTTTACATACTATATAATTAAATTTACTATACAAATAAACTGTAGTATTTATTTTTCTCTTTTTCAATATTTTATTATAATCTAGATAAAATATAAAAAATTTTCTTTGCTCATTCAATATTTATTTCAATTTCACAGAAATAAACCTCACGGATGACGTGTCAATTATTGGAGGTTGGTGTAAAAATATAAAAAAAAAAAAAAACTCTAGTTATTTTTCTTTTTTCTGTCATATTTCAACAGTTCAAAGACACGTTTCGTTGTTTTTTATTATTTTTTCCTTTCGTTTTTCTTTTTTATTTATTTTTTTTTTATAGCAGGACTGGCAGAAGCAGCTCGAGGCTCCAGGTCACCACCAAATACTCGACCAGGCAGTCTGATTTTCATATCACTCGGAGCAATATCACTTCTCATCCGCGCTGTCTGTTCACGATGAACAGACGGACAAATGCACATCAGTGTGCAAGCGAACGAGTTGGCCTTCATCTAACAATGGAAGAATGTGCCATGATGTTGTTGTCCTGCTATTGCTGCTGCTGCTGCTGCTGATGTTGATGTTGTTGGTGCTGTTACTACTACTGCTCTTGGTATTATTGCTGCTGCTGCTGCTGCTGCTACTGCTGCTGTCGCTGCTGCTTCGCATAGAAACAACGATCGACCAACCCAAAAGGAAAGAAAAAAAGCAAGCTTTTCGTACATACTCGACTTTTGTGTGCCAAAGCCTCGATCGAGGTTTTCATTATTCCGCTCAACTCAGCGAAAACAAAACAAAAACAAAGAATTCTTCTTTTTTTTTTTTTTTTTATTTATTTTATCCAAACTTCTGTGACATAATTTATCATCCGCTTTTTTTTTTTTTTTTTTCGTTTACTCTGCATCAGCTTTTCTAATTTTCTATTAATGTAAAATCGCGTTATTCTCTCTCGAATACACATTTAAATGATAAAAAAATAAATGAATAAATAAAATAAATTCACATAAATGAAAAAAATTTTTTAAACCAAATAAAATAAAATTAATCATTCAAATTTTAATCACGGGCTTGACTTATTTGTGTGCCAAAATGAAAATAACGGTGAAAATAAATTTAATAAATAAAAAACTATTTCATATCACTCGAAAACGTATCTTTTTTATTATCAAAACAAAATATTTAATTAATAAATAATCAACCAAGAGATATCGCGAATTTCTGATCAAATAAAAAATAAAAATACGAATTGTATTTATAAGTCAGTTTATATATTAAAGTGAATATAAAATTAAAAAAAAAAAAGGACAATGACACATAAATAACTGATATAAAGATATAAAGTGGTCGGTGTATGCTCACAAAACTTATATAATTGCGCCGCAACGGGGATAAAAAAAAAAAAAAAAAAGGTTAAGTTGAATTGTAATAAAAAAAAAACAAAAAAAAAAAAGGGATTGTATTTGTTAGAATAATTTTACGTACGATTTCACATTAATATCCAGGGTATGCTACAAAAATTTTATTTGTAGCCACAACACCAAGGCCATCATGTAAAAGCGACATCTATTAATGTGCACACAAAACTAGGCAATGTTTGCATAAACGTATAAATATGTGTATATGTTTATGTGTGAAATAAAATTTTGATCTGTATATATACGCCTGTTTATAAATTTACATACATATATACATACATATATACATACATACAGATAGTATATATTTATTTATACATACGTTTATGTACGTATGAATGTATGTATATAATATATGAGTACATATTGTGAAATTGTATGTATGAATTTTGTGTATTTATTAAGAGCAAAACATTACAGCGGTTGTATTCCATCGTGGATAATACTCTGGGAATAAAATATATATATTCTCATTGTGGTGTTTATTGTGGTACAATGTGTAGTATGTTTTCTTTTATTTATTTTTATTTTTTAATATTTTTTTTTTTTGAGTTATTAAATTTATTTTTTATTTTTTTTCGTGCTTGCCCGATATTCGGACACACTCGACTGACACTGATAAACCAAATAAATGAATATATTATTAAATAAATGAAGAATATTTATAAGTAAATAATTGAATAAATGATTGGGATAAAAGAGAAATAATAAATAAAAATAATAAAGTAATTAATATGATAAATAAATGGCTGTTTGGCTATTTTTCAAAGTGATGCTACTCTGGACTTTGTTGACTATCAACGTGAATTTTAATTATTATATTAAATGTAAAAATGAATGAGTGAATTGAATTGAGATGTTTAAAATAATGTGGAATGGATATATTATATAAATGAGATAAAAAATAAAAATTGTCATAGCGAAATAGAGAAATAAATTAAAGAAAATGAAGAAATTGTTTAGATGCAATTTTTGTGAGATGAAAAATGAAGAAAATCAAGTAATTGATTTTTTTTTTTTTTTTTTTTCTATGAATAATAAAAGATAATTTTATGAATTATCTTGTATACATATCGTACGTGTGAGTGTATGTATTTGTGTATAAATGTGTGTATACACAAAGGAATTTACCGCTTTTTTGTGCTTTATTATGCGGCGTATTGTGCCATCTTTTCTTATCCGTCGATACGTGTCAATAGAAAAAATGAAAGAGATAATATTAAAAGAACAATGAGACAGTGCATTAAATATTAAAAACAAAAACAAACACTACAAAAGAAATATACTTTTTCCATAAAAAGGAATTATCCAATGATGATTACAATTATAAACGTATGAAAGAGAAAAAAAAAAAAAGAAACAATTGTGTTTTAACAATCGCAGTGGATATAAATAATATAATCATATAGCAAATAATAAATTATTACATAAAAAAGCAAACAATTTTTGAAATATTCGAAAATATGTAATTGCTTTTTTTGTAATGTCAAAGTATTTTTGGGTTTGCAAAGATATAAAAGACAAATATAATTTAAACAATCTGAAATGAAAGAAAAAAAAAAAATTTGTATTTATTGATAATTAATTTTATTATTTTCCTCTACCTTTTTTCCTTTTACACTCTTCCAGTATTTTTCCATGGTAATATTTCCCTATATCGCTTCTCCAAATCGCCTCCACTAGCGCCATCGATGAACACAAACACTAAACTACACTTTGCACTTTTTTATCGTTCAAAAAAACACCCGCGAAAAAGTAATTTCGAATGTTTTAATTTAATATTACTAATAATCGGATATTTATAATACTTTTATCAATTAATTATTGTCCACAAAGATATTTTTTTAATTTATTCATCAAGCTAGAATAATAATAATTATTTCTTAACCTCTTACACGATAGTTTAAATATTTAAAATTAATGCTGAAGAACACTGGGAGTATGAATAATTTAATCAACTTTTTAGCATGAAAAAAAATCACCAAGGACAAATGTATGAGCCTCAACACGTAACTTTTTATGTACACTAGCGACATGGAATTCAATTTTGTCGTAACATTTTGAACCGACACGATACAAACGACTTTGATATTCTTATTTAGCTCATAGAATAAAAGGCATTGTCTAATTACTGAATAATTTCAAATATATTACCTCTATGTTACATAATCCCGAATCTAGAATGATAATTATTCTTTAATATACACGTTAAATGAATAAATAATTCTGTGGCATACAATGAATATTCCAAGATTACAAATGGCGTCAATTGTCCCGCGAATTCACACTGCACATACCCTACACTCACCAAGATAACTTTCACGACTACCAAATATGTAAGAATTAAATTATTCTGGCAGTGAAATTAACACAAAATGGCGACTAACGTGGGAAACATTTTATGCGCACGCGCATCAAAGCGTCGCGGCACTTTTGAATACACATTTCAAATAAAATCATCATTAATCACTTTTCAAAATTAATCATTGTCACATAAAATTCTAATAACAAAATGATATCTCAGTTAATATATTCATTTAAATATTAATAAATGTCGCTATATTAGATTTAATGTTATCCATAAATAATATTCATAAAGTCAGAAAAAGTACCTAAAAATAATTCGTTGCACTTTACGATTAATTCCCTTATCTTTATATAATACTGACTGAATAAATTAATTTACACATGAAAAAACATTAGAAATACGTAATATGACTTTGTATGTACGCAATTATGCACTTGTAAAAGACATAAATGCGTTTGGACTTGCGCACATAATTTTATGCTCTGTGTGACGCCATTTTGTGGACTTTAACGGTCAGAGAGCGGGACTGAGTGAGAGAGAGAGAGTATGTTTTCCGAACTCTGCCGAAGTCTCCCGATCTGTCAGAGACGATCGTTTATATATATACACCCGCCATTTTTTTTTCCTGACGATTAAAAAACATGCATACATATAAATACTACAAAACGGTTATATATTTATATATGTGCAGTATGCACATAGTGATATACTCAATCGACAGCTACAGTTTTTGACCAACTAAAACATTTTAATAGATAATTATAAATTTACTTGTTATTCGAAATTTTTTTCATAAATCTCTCTCACTCACACTGCCCAATTCAATTTGTGATTGATCAATTTACAACAATGTTTATACAAAAGTGATTTGCATTATTTTATTATCAACATAAAATTGAGATGAAAAAAAGAAAACAAAATTTTGCATTAAGTGATTAAAATGCTCAATTATTAATTTAATTACGCAGTACAGTAATTTGTTTTTTATTTTTATTTCGAGACGTATCAGTGTAAAATTATTGTTGCATTATATTTTTCCACTATTTATCGTATAAATATATATATATATTTTTTTTTGGACATTGTTACTCACCTTCGTTATCATGTCTCGATGATCTCTGTCCCCCTTAGTGGCTTCAGTTCACCGATAAAAATGTCACAACATTTCTATAATTGTATAAATTAGTTTTGATTAAATGCATTGAGTCGTGTGACAATAAAAAAAAATTTTTTCATGTTTTTTTAATGATTGAAATGATATAATTGGTTATAAAATTATCTATAAGTATTTATAAATTGGTAAAATGGAGCCGAATTGTGGACAAAGTCCTGCACCAGCATCAAATGATTCTGGTGAAAATGTTGGAAGGTAATTGAAAATAAATATTTGTTAATACATTTTTTCGTTTACTTTTGTAAATACTTGTAAATTTATTTGTTTTATTTTTATTTATAGTTGCTTGTTGCTAAGATATGCAAGCCAAAATTCACTTGATGAAAGCTCACAAAAACATATCCCAAGAGAAACTGGGAAGGATAAACCTCCTTATCGAAATCATCATCATACAAATAGGGCATTTGATGTTATAAATGCTATGAGAAAGTAAGTGGAAAAAAAATTGATATATTTGTGAATAAATGATTTCAATATTTTATTCATTAATCAATAAACAGTAAGAAAAAGAAACTTTTTCAATACAAAATTATAAAATACGACAGAATAAATATTTATGAGTCTGTGGTATTTATTTTTGTATCTTAAGAATAATTTTTTTTTTCTAACTTTGCAATTTTTTGGAGGAATCATTCTTAATTATTTTAATTTAATTTTTTACTTTGCAGACAAAATTTACTTTGCGATGTAATTTTAGAAGCTGACGGTGGTAAAGATACACCAGCTCATAAAATGGTTTTAGCTGCTTGCAGTCCATATTTTTATGCAATGTTTACAAGTTTTGAAGAACGTGATCGACGTCGAATTAAATTACAAGGAGTTGATCATGCAGCATTGGAATTACTTGTTGATTATGTGTATACAGCTGAAGTTTATGTTACTGAAGAGAATGTACAAGTATTATTACCAGCAGCAAATTTACTTCAACTTACTGATGTACGAGACGCATGCTGCGATTTTTTACAAGCACAATTGCATCCATCAAATTGTTTAGGCATTCGTGCATTCGCTGATCTTCATGGATGTTTAGAATTATTATCACACGCAGACAGTTATATCGAGCAACACTTTTCGTAAGAATTCATTAATAGTCCTTGAAAAAAAAAGATATTAATTTCACTTTTACATTGAATAGTAATAATTGAATTAATAATTTATTTTCATTGCAGGGAAGTAATCGAAGGTGAGGAATTTTTAACATTAGCGCCGCAACAAGTTGCCAAATTAATTTGTAGCGATCGTTTATCAGTGCCATCTGAAGAAAAAGTATTTGAATGTGTAATATCCTGGGTTCATTCAGATCTCGATAAACGACAAAATTTTCTAGCTCAATTAATGGAGCACGTACGACTGCCACTTTTATCACAAGAATATTTAGTACAACGAGTGGAAGAGGAGCCATTATTAAAAGCCAATTTACAATGCAAAGATTTCCTAATTGAAGCATTAAAATATCATTTACTTAAAGGCGAACAAAAATCATTATTTAAAACACCACGAACTAAACCCCGACAACCGCGTGGTTTACCAAAAGTTTTATTAGTTGTTGGTGGACAAGCGCCTAAAGCAATACGTAGTGTTGAATGTTATGATTTCAAAGAAGAAAAATGGTATCAAGTCGCTGAATTACCAACTCGACGTTGTCGTGCTGGTTTATCAGTACTTGGCGGGCGTGTTTATGCCGTTGGTGGTTTTAATGGCTCTTTGCGTGTACGTACTGTTGATGTTTATGATGGAACTGCTGATCAATGGTCAGCATGTGCTGGAATGGATGCACGAAGATCAACATTAGGCGTTGCAGTACTTGGCAATTGTATTTATGCCGTTGGTGGATTTGATGGAACAACTGGATTAAATTCAGCTGAGGTTTACGATCCAAGAACACACGAATGGCGAATAATATCACCGATGTTAACCCGTCGCAGTAGCGTAGGCGTTGGTGTAGTAAAAAATCTTCTTTATGCCGTTGGTGGCTATGATGGAATATCACGACAATGTTTATCTAGTGTAGAATGTTACAATCCGGAGAAAGATAAATGGAAACCGGTCGCTGAAATGTCTGCGCGACGAAGTGGTGCTGGCGTTGGTGTATTAGATGGAATTCTTTATGCTGTCGGTGGACATGATGGTCCATTAGTGCGTAAAAGTGTTGAAGCTTATAATCCTGAAACAAATCAATGGAGTCCAATTGCTGATATGGCTTTATGCCGAAGAAATGCTGGAGTTGTTACGTTAAATAATCATTTATATGTTGTTGGTGGTGATGATGGCACATCTAATCTTGCTTCAGTTGAAGTTTATTCACCGCGAACAAATACATGGACAACATTACCAAGTTGTATGAGTATTGGAAGAAGTTATGCGGGTGTTGCTATTATTGATAAACCACAAGCACCGCCAGCGCCAATGTGAGGTTTACAAACCGCTGGGCATTCAAAGGATCAACTGACTGTTGGACAGGACGGTGAATTGTCGGTTGAAATTTCGCCCAGCGGTGGTGTTATTGCTGGTGTTGGTAGTGGTGGACAAGCGCCAGATGCAGATCAAAATAATGTTGCATTGCAACGTTATCGTGGTGGACATGATTGTGAAGGTGCACGTTGTGTTTGTCAACGATATGAAAATGGTGAATTAGCAGTGTTTGCCATGAGTCGTATGAATAGAAATCAAGAGCGATGTCAACAGCAACAGAATAATCGCGTTTATAATAATAGAATTTATCAAAATCGCCAACAGAATTTAAATCAACACTATCAAAATCCAGATTTTCTCCGTATTATTCGTGTATTGAATAGAAATCGTGATTTACAAGAACACGAGGAGAATATTTATGAACGTTTAGATAGTGATGATGATGATGATGACAATGATGTTAATAATATTATTGTCGATAATAATTTTGAGGAAAGTAATGAAAGTGATAGAAATGAAATGAATAATCCACAGCAAATAAATAATGGCGATCATACTTATGAAAGAATAGATAATCGTCCATGGTATCGTGGTAATATTAATTCGCGTGCAAATAATTATAATGCTACAAATAATTTATCCACTGC
Source organism: Microctonus brassicae (assembly GCA_918226075.1). Classification (NCBI taxonomy): domain Eukaryota; kingdom Metazoa; phylum Arthropoda; class Insecta; order Hymenoptera; family Braconidae; genus Microctonus; species Microctonus brassicae. The sequence continues at coordinate 945,482 of OW445485.1, read as the reverse complement.
ATCATCATCATCATCATCATCATCATCAGCAATAATATGGAATACAAATCGTTATGATACACCACGAGAATTTTATTTATCAAATAATGATTGTTTCAATAATCGCTTTGTTGGATTGTCACGAAATTGTTTTTCAACTGATAATGTTGCATTGGCAACAAATCGCCGTTACGTGTATCATGTTGGTCACAACTGTATGTGCCAATTTTGTACAAGATTGCCATTTATACGATATCACATATGTCAACGTTGTAACAGCTTTCACGATAGATTGCGATGTTATGATTCAGGAAATTCAACTGAATCACTATCAGGTAATGCACGACATTATATTTATCAAGTATCGCGTAGCTGTCGATGTTCATATTGTCGTGGTGAATATTCTTTTCCAAGATTTCCAATCAGTGCAAGTCGATTAGTTGATTCATTACGACGTGGCGATTGTCAATGTAGAAATTCAACAAATTGCAATTGTCGTAATCGAATGTTCTCCAGTTCGAATTCTGCTATTTATATTGGACGAATTGGATTTGTTCAATCAGTTAATAATCCACTGTATGCCAATCCGACAATTTATGTCGGTAGACTTGAACGACCGTCTTGCTCTGCATCGTCAGTTAATCAAGAATCAGGTGGTGCAGTTGCGTCAGGCTCAAGTGGTGCTGATGTAAATACAAATACGCCATCAACATCTTCAGCATCACAATCAATTGCGAATGCTCCGGTTACACCACCAGTAACAGCAGATGCTGGACCATCTGTTGAACAAAGAATAAATTCAAATCAACCGGGGCCATCAAATGTTTTAGTTTTACCAATTAATAATATTGTTGATAGACAACATACCTGCGATGATTCTTGTATAAGAAATCATCCGAATAATGTTAGTGTTGGTGGTGGGCTTTGTCAGTTTGTTAATCGTACGGAACGTTCTGAATGTCATAGCAGTGGAGCTGCTGGCGGACGTATTTCTTATCATTGGTGGTTTGTTAACAGATGGTTACCACCATGGGGATCGCAAAATGAAAGAAATAGTGATGCAGTACCGCGGGTCGAGGAACCAAGAGATCCCCCGGGTAGCGATAGTGATGAAGGTTTAAATTGAATCACGTGAAATAAAAAAAAAAAGATATAGGATGAAAGAGCAAAATTTAATATCGGCAACACAATTCTGTTAGGAATAGGTACGTGAGAAAGATTGAAAAGAAAGGGAAAAATAATTCATTTTAATACATTCCAATATCGGATATTAATTTTTTTATATTATTTTTTTTTTTCATTGACGTTTTCAAATAAAATTCTCCATTATCTTCTATTGCAAAAATATATAAATAAACAAATTAATATGATATATATATATATATATATATATAAATAAATAAAATATATATCGAAATTTTTTCATATGACTATTGATGAATTATTTTGTTAAATTCGTATTTACACACGCTGATATTATATTGCGATATATGAAAATTTTTTTCCGGTGGAAAATTATGAAACAATATAAATAATCCAACGAATGACATAACCTTATCAATTTGTCTTCGGTTGGTGGCGATTGATGCCTTAAGACTGTCTTAATTATAATTATAAAAAATGAAAAAAGGAAATTATAAAAGTATAAAATTTAATTTAAAATATTGACAAATTAATAATCAGTAGAAGAATATATAATAAATTAATATATGTATACATACATATACATATGTGTATATATATACATGTATAGCATTTGTATATATTGTCTTTATAATTATTTCAACTCGTTTAAACTTTCATTAAATTTGTTCTGACTCTGCGTTTCTGCTCTGTTTTTTATTTCTCATACAGTCAATTAATTAGATGTATGATTAATAGAAAAATATGTTAAACAAATGCGTCCAAATACGTAATTGTCAGTATTAGATTTAGGTGTTCGAGCTTGATGCTTGGAAAAATATAAAATTAAATCAAATTTTAAGTTTTCAAACATATATAAAAATTATACCTTCACGTATTTATTGATTATTTAGTATATTATTATTCTATATTTTTGATTTTTAATTGAGTCCAGTGCTTGCAACTTCATCATGTACTACACAATAAAAGTCAATAAAGAATCTCTGAAAAATCAATTTTATTTCAATAATTATTTTTATTCAATAATTAATCTTTCATTTGGGTCAAGAAGGGAAGGGAGTGTATTGACATATAAAATTAATCAACCATATAATTTTAACATTTATTCCACACACATATATATATATTTATTTATATTCTCTCAAAATTCGCCCGGAAAAATTGTCAAAATCTATCAAAAAAAAAAATATAGAATATTTAATTGACTTTTTTCTTTTTTCTCAATTTTTTCTTTCATGCAATTTTAACATTCTATCAATGTTTAAATAAATAAATATTGCATTCAATTAAATATTATATCAAAATAAAATTAGAAATAGACTAAAAAAAAAAAAATTTATATTTATTTTAAAGAGAATTAACAAATTTATTTTTACCTGCTTAACAATTTGATTTATTTTTTCCTTTCATTTACACTCGACTGTGTATGATAGATCTTGTCATTACTGATTTTTTTTTTTGATTCTCTATCTTGAATTCGTTTTTGCGCATTACCAAATCCTTTCACTGAATATATATTATATTGAAAGTTATATAGATATATTAAATGAACATTATGCAAAAGTTAATTCCAATATGATTCACGAACAGACTTACAATTATATAGTCAACTCTCTCTCTGGTTAAAGTGTCTAATGTTAATCGTTTAACAAATATATTTGCAATCACATAGACTCCGCCGCGTGTGGGTCAATGTGAATCTATCATTTGCATATTATTCTAACGCGAGAAACCGTCGCGCAAACTAACTACGTTTTACCTTATGTAATGTAACAACGTTCATACATATGTATGAAAAAGTACGACGTGGTGAATCATTTTAGAATAATTATTAAACTGCTTGCGACGTAATGTAAAAGAAAAAAAAAAAACTACTATTTTTAAATTTTATTTTGCATTTTTATTTTCTTTCTAGTTTAGCATATTCATAAATTTTTCTTTCACCACAATTGCAACAATTAAGAAAGAATATATACTTTATTATTTAATTTATATCACAACTCTTAAGAGTTAAAAATGGTTGGAAAATTATTTTTAACTATCAATATATAATTTGAAAAAAAAAAAAAAAAATTTAATAGGTTAATAATTTTCTCAGGAAGACATTAAACAAAAATTAAATTAAATTAATGCTCAAGTAATATTTATATTCATGTAGGATGTGAATGTATAAGGCGCAGTTCTCGCCTTTAATTTTATTTTATTATTTTATTTCTCACACTAATATCTACACTTGAAAACTGTGAATAGAAAATATTCAAACTCGAAAATCATCTGTCTATATACACATTCCATTAAGACCCTGTAATATTTGCTTCGTCTTCCTCAAAAAAAAAAAAAAATAAATAAATAAATAAATAATAATAAACCAAGTATGAACAAAATTTTTTTTTCTTTTCTCTTTGCACGAAAATAAAATATACAATAACCGGAATTTAAAAAATCTCAATCAATCACTGTCCAAATTGTATATAAATAATCTCGTCAATCAATAAATTTCATCATTAAAGACAATTAATCAAAAAAAAAAAAATTAATTGCCAATCTAAAAAAAAAATCATCAACAAAAATATTAAATATAAATTCTTTTGATTTTTCGTCATTATTTATTATTTTCCATTCAATTCAATTCAATGACTCGACTAACTAAAATGCAGTGCTATATATACACTTAATACATATATAAATATATATTTTATACATAGGTAAATAGTATTAAATACTATATATGTTTATAATGAATCACCGCAACTTGTGCGGTTGGTTGGACACGCGTGACGTGAAGTATATGATGAAATCAAGGTAACTCGCGTTTGCTATTTATTATATACACTATAGGTAATGTTAAACCATATATTTATATACATGAATATATATGTTTAAAAGTGAAGCAAGTAAGCAGAGCAAATCTTGCCACACTATTACCATCAAACATTAACTTTATTCTCTCTCTAATGTTTTACAAACATTAAAACCCATTTGATTTGATATTACAAACGCGTGCACGTGCGAGTTCCTTTTTTTACGTTTATAAATTTATATATTTTATTTTATATTCTTATGGGTAAATGTATTTATAAATGCTTGGCAACAAGTTGCAATGTGAAGAATTATTATTCTATGCCACAGGGTTTTAAACAGCTAATTGACGTTGAATTATAATAGCTTGGATTGGTTGGGAAAAAAAATATATAAAAATGAATAAAAAAATTTATTGAATTATATTTATTGTGTTATAGAAAATAAACTTCATCTCAGTGTTGATTGACGATCGATTGTATACTCATAGCGCCTGAACTATTTATTTATTTATATGTAGATAATATTTTTTTCTTTTGTACTTCTCTTGTGTATTTGTAACCGGATCTAAATTTATTACTTTGAGAGTATTATTTTACTTCTTGCTCTGTTTCTCTTGTCACATGTACGAATTAATTCACGATCTTGTATGGATATAAATCACTTGAGAATAATTTTTTTTTTAAGGGTGATTGATTAAATAATAGTTTTAATTTGATAAAGAAAATATTTATTTTCATAAAAATAAATATTTTATATTTTTTTTTGGATATAATCTTAGTTGATGTGTACAATAAATTTTTAGTTTTTTGACACATTTAAACCTGATTATATTTATATAATTATTTTAATAATTACATATTTTTTATTAAAAATTTTTAATATTAAATGTGTAATATAAGAAATAAATTTCTTTTTTATAATCACTTGCGCCAATTTGTTGCAATAAAATAATTGACATAATAAATGAGCAATTTTTATTTTCAAATATGAGAAAAAAAAATTTTTTTTTTGTGTTTCAAAAATTAAATTTTCACTCCTTAATCTAAAAATATTTTTGAGATAAAACAAGCAAGTAATTGCATACATATGTACATGAATAAATTACCGAACTAAAAATACGACAAAAAAAAAAAAATTATTAGAATAATTAAATGTCAAATTTGGCAAAATAAATTTATAAAATATTGAGGAAGAAGAGCAATTAAGTTTGGATCATTGGCAAGAGATCAGTATCCTCAGTAACATCTTCAGTAAATACACATATATAAATAAACATAAGTGAGTGAAAAAATGTGAGATAGAAAAAGACACAAGTGATATGTCTTTCTCTTTCGTTCTTATAAACCAAAAGAAGATAATATAATATGAGGTGAGAGAGTGAATAAGTGAGTGTCTACTGGGAAAGTCCATACTCCTCTTTATGATCGAACAACTCTCTTGGGGACACACTACATACCACATACAAAGGTATGTACATATGTATATGTATACATTTCTCTCTTTTATCCCATTCGCTTTAGCTCAAACTTCCTTCAGTTGTCGTTTGCCATCGAAGCGTTACGGCGGTTTATCAGCTTTGCGCCTTATTGGTCTATTGTCAACAAGATTTAAATTCGTTTATTGATTATCAGTCCTGTGTGTCAGTTTATAAATATTTCAATGCACCAAGCTCTTTATTTTATTTATTTTTATATTCAATTAATCTATTTTATCATCATATTCACTTACGATATTTTTAATTAAAATTTATTTGTGCTGAAAATAAATTTTTATTATTAATTTTTAAATTGAAATATTTTTTTTTTACACTTTGTTGATTGTATTGGTATTATGAGATTGGAGAATTTTTTAAATTTGTGAGTTTACGGAAGAGTTTCCATTGGTTTTGATGCTGAAGGTAAAAATTTATTATTAAATATTTCAAAATTTTTGCCTCGAGGTAGATGAGTATTTTTTTTTTTTTTTTATGGGTTTATTTTCGTTTTTATTATCATGTACTTGGAAATTTCTTTTCACCACTCTCGATTTGCATGTGCTCAGTGCGAAAGAAACTTCAAACGTCTCAATAATCATGAGTGATTGTGGTTTTTAATGTGTCAATTATTTGGGCGTGAGTTTGCGTGTTAAAAGCACTTAATCATAGTCATACATTATTTTTGCATGTAAATATGATAAATATAAATACACAGTGCGTGAATACATGTCAAATTGGGCCAACAGATTCTCGTTCAGTCAATTATATTTCTCAATTTAATTTTCAAGCGTATCAAAATCGAATAATAAATAAATTCCATGAATAAATAAATACAAAAATTTTCAATAAACCCAAAAAATTCCAAAATTTCTCTTATTTTATTTATCATTTATTATTTCAATATACCTATACATGTATAAATAAAATTTCAAATTATAAATTTGTCATTTTTACAACTAGATAAAGTACAATAAATCACGATATTTTATTTCTCATGAAAAAAGAAAAAATGAAACAAAAATTAAATCAAATAAAATAAATAACAAACTTCATGTATGGAATTGTAATATTTTTTTTTTGGTTATATATATATACATATAGAAATATGTAATAAGAAGAATCGGAACGTGACTTTGAGAAGACAAGTTTATAGAGTACACACATGCGAGTATAGACCAGTTTATATTCGAGCCACGTGAAAGGCGCGAAAGAAAGTAAGTTCTTGATGCGACGTGGCCGCGCACGTTTGTATATATGTATATAATTTTTACACTCATCTAACCAATAATTCGTGTATATATATATACATTGATGAACGTTGTAAGTGACTGGACCAGAAATTTCGGCGGAAACTTCTTCGAATACTTGATAATATGAGACATACCAAACATAATATGAAAGATGAAGAAATAAAATTTCCAAAAAAATTAGTCAGAGTTTATATTAACAGATTATGAATAATATATTATTTATATTTAATATTTTAATTAAATAGGCAATAGTTGTAAATGTAAGAAGAGTGAAATATAAAAAGAAAAGGTTTTTTAAAGGTCATTGGATTTTGATATTCGAAGGTTAATTTATGTTTGTAGATGTTGATTCATATTGTTACACAATATTTTGTACTGTTTGTGTTTGAAAAAAAATTTTGAGTTTGTCTATTGATTTAGTATGATTGAATAATATTTTAAACATATATAAAGTGAAATTAAAATTTTGGTTATTCATTTATTGTTAATTTGAAGAAATATAAATTAAAAATTTTTTTTTTTTTTGAATAAAAAATTTTTGATTTTGTCTATTAATTTAGTGTAATTAAATTAATATTTTAAACATATATGGAGTGAAATTAAAATTTTGGTTATTAATTTATTGTTAATTTAAAGAATTATATATATTTAAAATTATTGAATTTAAATTATTTTTTTGAATAAAAAAAATTTTGAATTTATTTTTATTTATTAGTTTTATTATTATTTATTGTATTTAGACAGCGGTAAATATTTATTTATGTGACAGTTTATTGATATATATGTTTATCTGCATAAAACCTGAATTTGTATTTGCTACTTTTTCAGATTGCAGACGTGGACAAAAAATAATAACATTAAAATTCATGGCGCCATTGGATGACAATTAATCTTCCCCCAATCTTGATTTCGATGTTACGAATAAAAAATAATGAATAATCTATAACATAATAAACATAAATAATGCATTGTAAAAATTCTAAAATAATTATCGTGAAAAAAACAAACGTGATGGAGTTTGATATTAATCTAATAAAAAATTCCGACTGGTTTAATTTAAAATAACCCAGAATTAAATAAAACTATTTAAAAAAAAAAAAAAAATTAATTCAGAGATTAATTATAACAATAAAAATATTAAAAAAATTATTTGTTTATCAATGAATAAATAAAATTATTTATCTAGTCGTTCGAAATGTCTCTAGCAAATTTTAGTTTACCATTTCAAGTGGCAACGCCATCAACATCGTATTTATTTACAACAAATATAAACAATAACGATGACAATAATAATCACGGTCCGATAAATAATTTACAATTAAATGGTGTGTTGCCATCGTCAACGGGATTCAGTGAAGAACGTCAATATCACAATCAACCTTACATACCTCCAGCTGCTTATCAACGTCAACATCATCATCATCAATTACAGCAACAGGAGCAACAACAGGCGAGACGTAGTCAAGACTATTTTAACAAACAAATTCAATCGCAACAGCAACAACAGCCACATCAATACACATCGCAGAGAGCTCAACAAAGACCAGAATATATTTCAACACAAAATAATAGATACAATGATTATGGTAATGATTTTAGAAGAACACAACCAACACAACAACAAATGCGTCCACCACCACTGTTGGAAGTGAATAAAGATGAATCAAGAAGTGTAACTAATCAAAATACACCAGAATTAAATCGACCACCAGATCCATTTCCAGGACAACCTGATGGGTAAGTAACAGCCAAATTAATATCCGATTGAAATAAAATATATTAATTATAGAAAAAAAAAAAAAAAGTCGAAAGTTAAATTTAATGTTTAGAATTATCTTGATATGTTTCTTTTAAATACGCATGTATTAGTTTTTTGATTTATTTTTTATGAGAGAAATTTTGTTGAGAAATAAAGAGAAAGAGTTTTTGATATTTTTCGTATCATCAATTTTTACTTTATAATTTTTTTTCTTCGTTTGATTTATTATTTATTTATTTTTTTTTTTTGTTACTTAGCGAAAGTGTATCAGTGAAGAAAAATGAGGAAAAAAAAAAAAGTGTGCGAGCGTGCCTAATTGAAGTTCATTTTAATAATGTGATGAAGAGAAATGAAAAAAAAAATAAAAATTTATGATAATAAATAAAAAATGAATTTTCATTTTTTTTTTAACCAGTTTTAATGAGCTTCGAATATATAAGATTAAAATTAAACCTCAAAAATATCGAATTTATATTTCATTGAATTTTTCTCATTGCATAAATATATTTATAAATAATTTTTTATTTATTTAGATATACTAGAGTTAATGGCGGTTCTTATGGAAGTCCAGGAACAAAAACGTCAGTTCATGCAGTGCTGGATTACGATGATGATGATGACGATATTGATGATGAAACTAGCATAGAAAATGATAATGATTATTACGATGAAAATATACCACGTGATGCACGTGTTACTCCAATACAAGGACCAATTTATTTAAAAAATGGATCAGTTCCAGTAGTGCCACTTTATTCATATTCACAATACAACAATGGGTCATTTGTTCAAATACCAGTAAGAAAATTACTTTAATTATCCTATTAAATAAAATAAATAATAAATATTACACTCTAATTAAAATAGATAAAAAAAAAATCGTCATTATTAAAGGAATATAAATATTTAATATAAATGCAGTTACATAAATGTATATTTAATTTTCTTCTACTGCAATTTATTTATTATTAAAAATTACACCTCCATGACATTTTGTTGCGTGCACTGTATCGTTATTATTTCTCTCACTTATCATGTCTAGGACGAGGACATTTATTATATACCATATAAATCTATCGTTATGAAGATTTTATATAGACGAATTGTAATTTCCATATATAAATACTGCATATATTATATCAATAACGTGACGATTATATCGAGCCTCGGCATCTCAAACTCTAAATGTATTTATCCGTCAGCTTGTCAGATATATATAATTGTTGGCTGTGTATTTATTTAAATATTTATAAATTTATACAGTAATCATTTTTGTTTTTTTATGTCTTTATATCAATGAGACGAAATCTTTAGTAGGGAAAGTGTAAGAATTTTTTTGGTGAATGCATTGGAAATTCGCATAACAAAAAATCGTTTTATATGGTTGTTATGTAATAATTGTGATTGAATGCAAGGTCGAAAAAAAAAAAAAGAAAAAAACTCGATGACATTGGATTTAAGATCAATTTCTTTCGCCCTTTCGCTGTTGTTAACAAATCTTACTGTAATATATATTGGTGAGAATATAAATGTATTTATTTTGTTCATTTTTAATCGCTATCGAGAAGGATTATGAAGAAATTACACGTTTTATTAATGTATATCGTCGAGAATTCGTGACGTTGATTTCGTTTCATTATCTTTACATTCATTTGCTTTACTTTGAAATATTTTTATTTTATTTTTTTGGTTTCTTTTATTTGCAATAATATAACAGGAAAGACATAATTGTACACGAAATAATTGGAGATAATGTGTTACAGATCAGCAAGAAATAATTAACTGATCGTACATATAATGCAACATCGTTAAAATATTTCAACTCATGTTGAATAATAAAACAGAAATTTCTTTTCAATTTTTTTTTTTTACTTACTCATTAATTCAATACTCAAATCTTTTCATTTTCAAACAATTGACCATTTCAATCTTACATTCTCAAATGTATATTAATTTCACACACAATAACGAGTAGAAAAAAAAAATAAATAAATTATTATTCTGAATAGATTTAACAAGACAAAATAAAAATAAAATAAATTATTTCTTTCAATATGAAAAAATATAAAGATAACAAATATTAATTGAATGTCGTTGAAATAAATAGTTAAAGAAAATTGCGTCATTGGTAATAAACCGTAACATTCGCTTTTGTTATTCCTACAATATCCACATATATACATCTACATACGTAAATTAAAGCCACAAAGAAAAGTGAAAAAATAAAAAAACGAATTATCATAACAGTCGCATGCTGAAGTGTAAAAAATATTAACTTTATTTGTATTTTACAAACACGTACAGGGTCATTCAAGCGATAAAAATGTAATAGTTATAAAATATTTATCCACCACTTTTTTTTTTTTTTTTTATAACATAAAAATCTTTATCTATCACCGATCTTTCTTTCTGTAAATCGCAAAAATAAAACACAAATATTTTATGTTGTTTTACCGTTTTCTCCCGTATACATTTACATGTATATAACTGTGGGTATATGTATATGTATTATATATATTCTATTTCTATTTCGTAATCATGTTTCGCTGGTGGTGTTCGATTGCCAGTTACCCATTGCCGCGATCCCCGGGCATCTAATCGGTTCAATGTCGATTTCAATTCACACAGGATCCTTTCACCCGTTTCGTTCGCAAAAAAAAAAATCTCGTATGCTGCCTCAACAAACTTTATTATATACATCTATGTATAGATCAATATTTTACATAGACAATTTAATCGTTGTGTATAAAACATTAAACAAAACATTTATGCGGACGTAATATTATCCTGTGGCTTTGTGTTTATATTAAGGTGTGTGTAGATAAATATGTGTATGATTATATCAATTATTTTTTATTTCACCCTGTTGGTTATTTTTTTTTTTTATCTTTTTCAATCCGGTTGTAATGGTGTCGCTGACATTTTGTTGGGGCGGAAAATGTCCTAGGGGAATTAATGACAATGGAGGTGAAATAAAATTTTTTTTAAATTAAGTAATGATACATAAGAAAAAAAAAATTATATTAATATCCAAAACGAGTTTAATTTATTTTTCTTTTTTATTATTTTTATTCCATAAATTGTCACAGTAGTCGTTTGTCATTTAAAAAAAAAATGCAATTACTGTCGTTAATTTTTTTTAGTGCCATTATTTTTCATGTTTGACATTATTAATTGCTGAAATGAAAATAAAATCAATAAAAGTATGAGTTACTTTTTTTTTTTATTTTTTTTACGTACGGTTGAAAATGTGGAAGATTGTGTTGATAATGTTTAAATTTTGGCGCTGGTTTAACTTCAATATAAATTATTGGCGCCGAAAATCTGTTGAATAAAATTATTAAATTTTTTTCTCTTTATTCAATTATATTATTTTAAATCCACAAACAACTTATTCAACACGATAATAAAATATTATTTACAATGTACACATCCGCCCAATTATTCGAGTAATTATTATACATTAACAATAAATTCATCGATAAATTACAGTATATATACATACAATATAATATATACATATAAATTGGAAGGTATTAATTTTTTTTTTACTCTCACTCTTTAATTTAATTTTTTTTATCTTTTTGCTGACTTTTTTTTTCTGTTAGCATGAAAATGTTTCTCGGTCAATTACGAAAGTGAGAACGTGAGTTTTTGAAGTATCGTGTTACTGGCACGTCTTTTTTCACACGTGTACTCACCATATTATAAACACATATACACAATAATTTTATTTATTTAAAACCTTCAACATAAAAAAAAATAAATAAATAAATACAATAAAAATGTCTTTACCAAATATAATTCCAATAATATTATATCAATATTTATTTTCTATAAGCAAAATTAATTTTATAATATATACAATAAGTATATAAATATTTATTTATTTATTTTTTTATTTATTCATTGATTTAATTAATTGATAAACTGTCATGACAGGTGAACGAACCCGGAATAACATACACACACAGTGTTGTGCATATTGTTGAGCTCCATTAATTCTAGCCTTGAATTAACAAGCATACACAAACGTATATTAATTTACTATAATTTTTTTATATAGCTCAAAGATCAGGTATAAATAAAATACCTACAAATACCTATGTATCGATGTCATGAGCATATTCTATATTTTATTTACTGTATGGCAAAATATTATTGATATAAATATTTATTTTAGTATAAAAGAATTAAAAGAAGAAATAAAAATAATATTTTTTGTTATTTATTTTTTTACGTTTTAATTTTTTATCTTTTTTTTTTTTTGCAGATTTTATGGACTGCATTGTCGGTGGCATTGGGAGTAGAATTGCGTGGGGACCTCGTTAGAGGCACGCCATGTATCAAAAAGTATCATCAATTATTTTGTCCTACAGCTGGAAAAACATATCCTATGTGAGTATTTATTCCGTTGTATAAATACAAAGAAAAAAAAATATGTGAATAAATAATGGTTTGAATGAACATAGGAAATAAATAGAAATAAATGGTATTTATGTTTGTATATATTTTTTTTTTAATTCTAGAGAACGAATTGAGTTGTTTATTGATGAAAATAAAGCGCTGATGAAACGAATGTATGGTGATTTTGAGATGGATGATGAATATGGTCCAATGACAAGTTCATCGCCACGACGAAGAAAAAAAAGATCAAGTAATAAAGATCATGATTTGCCAGATGGAGGTCCAAGTTTGATGGAAAAAGAACTATTTGATCCGGAATTTATTAAGGATGGTGATTCATTTTTTGATAAAATACGAAACCCCAGACAATCGCTCAGGCCAACAAATCGTAGCGAGACTGGAAGGTATAAAAATATATTTAATTTAATATAATAAAGTTAGAGATAATTGAATAATCAAAGAATCATTCACTAATAAATTATTTCCATTTTTATTTATTTATTTATTTTTTTTCTTCTAATTAGAGTCGACGTTTGTGAATCAAAGGTAGAAATAGTGACTCCTTATTGGGCGAGTAATAGCGCTGCAAAAATTCGTGCTATCGTGAATACTCAACATTTTGAACAAGCAATTCATCAAGAAGTCTGTTCGTAAGTAATGAATTTAATTATATATTTTAAATAAATAATACATCATTTACATTTTCGTATACGTACATTTATTGTATGCACAATAAATTGGGTCAATTATTTATTCATTTGTTTATCTATTGCTTTATTTTCGTGCAGGAAAACTCAAACAAATGGTTGCACTGGAGAATGCGGATGTGAACAGAAATATAAATGGCATCGACTGCTCGCGTATGATCCTGACGATGATTGTAAAGGAATATTTATGGATTGGTTTCTTTTTCCATCGTGTTGCGTATGTCGTTGTGATCCGCATGCAAAATTTCCCAGCCCCAAAAAGCCAGCTAATCATCATACATCATAAAATAAAATATATAATGAGATATATTTTTTATCTTAAATTTTAATTGAAAGAAAAAATGTATAGAATTTTTTTATTTCATTTTTATTACATTGGGAAGTTTATTAAATTGCAGAATATTTATTGTTAATAACTGCAATACCATCCCGCCAAGTGAACTCATATAGTTTACATTAAAAATTCAATTCAATTATCGAATATATATTTTCAATTATTATTTTATTATATTAAATATTATAATTATAATGGTAGCGTGACTTTAAATCACACGAATCTATATTTAAATATACATACACTTTAATAAGTAGTGCAAGTTTATAGAGCTTTCGTGTTGAGGAACATTACCATCGTGATTTTTATAATTGAAGATGATGCAATGAAACACTTGGATAATTTTTTTACTAGCGTGATTCAATTATATTTTAGATTAAAATGAAAAATTTATATTTAGGATGATTTATCCTTGCAAATTATACGATAAGAAAATTAAAAAAGTTCTAGTAACTAAATATGATAGCAATTTTTTATAAATATATTTTTTTCAATTTATATATTTGTTTAATTTGTTGAAATATAATTTTAAAAAAAAAATTGTATATTGATTACGATTCTATTTGTTTAAGCAATAAAAAATGCCAATGTATTCTATTGAACATAATATATCTTCAATAAAAATAGGAATTAAATTTTTGAATTGATTAAGAGTTTTAAAATTAAATTTTACCTTGGAACATTTATATTGCTTTTAAAATTTCTTCTTCACGATCTCTCTTGTCGTTTTATGATTAAACTGCTAACTCTATATACATATGTATATATATATATATATTTATATGATACATGCCAATGCTGCCAACTCCTACATCAACATTTGGCTTCAGACGATTATTATTTATGTGTATAGGTGTATAATAATAGTATAATGGTATATGCGTAGAGATTGTATCGTGATAATTGACGCCATTGCCACTATTGGCCTTGACACAAAAATTATCATATGTATCATAAACTAGACGCGCATTTTATTTGTTCATTTAAAAATGTTCATAAATGCATTTATGTTATGATTATAAAAAAATTAGAAAAGTGAAAGAAGGAATAAAAATGATATAATAAAATATGAAATGTGATATTTGGATATCTGGTTTCTTTTTGGTACGTGTGGGACTAAAAGTTGTTGCACTTTCTCACCGTATTTGTTTTATACAATAAAATAATATACATCAGGAATATATTTATGTGTGAAAAGTGCCATTTATTTCATAATATAGTCACAATATTATTAATTTTTGTTTCTTTATTTTCTTTTTTTTTGTAATACAATTTTACATGATAAATAAGAATACTTTCTGTAGCGAATAATTATAACAAAAAAATCAAGGGGAAGGTGGTTATTATGGAGCGTAAAGGGGATTAATAGATAATAATAATAGAGAAAGAAAAATTATTTTATATTGTCAATTATATTTTACGCGGACACGAGGTATTGATTTTTGCAATAATAATTGTCATCCAGAATTGTTTATGTCACGCGTTTTTTTTTTTTTATATATAATTTTTATCATTTGGACGGATTCCTGATAAGCCACATTATTATTTTTTTTTTTTCTTATTTGTTCTTATTTTTTTATATTTTTTTATTTTTTTGCTTCTATTTAATTTTTATATTTTACTGTTTGTGTTCCGTACTTTATTTTTTTTCTTATCTTTCATTCGTGACCACGCACATTTCGTGTTTTTTGGGGTTAGTTAATTAATATTTTATGTGAAATATACATATGTATATTTGTTTATCGAGGTAGGGGAGTGTCGGAAATAAATTCGAATATACAAATTATAGTTTAGGGGAGAAAAAAAAAATATAAGACACATCGAAGGGGTACATATACAGTGTACAATAAAAAATTCAAGAGTTATATAGACGTTATTATTCAAGAGAAAAAAAATATATTTGTTAATTTGTTTATGTTAACTTTGTACCTGCGGTGCAAATTTGCGCCGATGTGTATTTTTTTTGTTTTAATTTGTCAAAAATAATAATTCAAAACGAATTTTACGAATGAACAAAAATTTTTATTCATTATAATCAACCGAAAGATTATCATAAAAATTTTTATTATCAATTTTTTAAATTTTATTATGAAAATTTATCATCGAAAAAAAAAAAAAAAAATTTTTTTTTTCTTGTGTAGTTAGTGAACGATTAATTATTATATATATGCCACGTGATTAATAAATTTTAATTATGAAAAAGCATATTAAAAATAGTGTCACACACTCACGCCCATTTATATAATCTTAATACCAATTTTTATTTTTTTTAAATCTAAAAAAAAAAAACAAAAAATAAAATTAAAAATATACGTTTGTACTAAAGTGTATATAAACGTATTTAATCTGCAGTTAAAAATCTCTCTTACGCTCAGTGGCATATTTAAATATTGTTAATATATGAATAAATATAAACATATATTTATCATCATCCTTCAATGATTTTTTTTTTTTTTATTTTTATGTTTGGTTGGAGCCACTAAACACTGAATGATTTCAAAGCTGGGATAAAACGAGAAGCAACAAAAATAATAGATGACAGGAAAAATAATTTTGATCCTGACATTGATGTTGCCGAATTACACAAATTTGTATTACAAATATGGCATGAAACAACTGTCACGTGACTGTGTGTTGTATCGTGAGATGCACAAGGTCCATTTGTGATGTCACGCTCTTCCGGTCCGGGAATTTCACACGAACGTCGCACTACGAGTCTTCCATTTTCTATAAACAAATAATGAAAAAAAAAATAATAATAAATAATATCAACAACTTAAACACATTATACAATATTTAATAATTTTCTATTCACTCAAAACAATATTTTTTCTCCACTTCTCATCTTGCTAAATAATTTTTATTCATTCCAATATAATTAATAAACAATTTCTAATCAATTCTAAACAGATAAACAAATTATTTCAGCAATTTTATCCATAAAAAACTACACAAAAGACAAATAAAAATTTAATTTCATAAAATCAATAAAAAAAATATTCCATTTTTCATATCAGCTTAAATAAATTCGTTTTAATATATAAATATGTGATAAATTTATTTTTTTGTTGTTATTGTTATCCAGGGTGTGCCTGCATTGTCCTTCAAATCATCTTACTCAAGCTTAAATTAATTATCATCATTAAATGTAATGACTCACATATTCAGTATATAAAAAAATAAATATAAAACACAAGTACATGTGTCATTATATTAATTTTAAGTTCCGGTTCAGCAAATACCAATTGATATTATTTATTAAAAAGAACATATTCATCCTGACAGATGAAAAAAAAAAAAAATATCAAACCAATGAATCCTCCACTATGTATTATTAATAATTTTTTTTTTTACTGATTCCAGTACTTACGACACATATACTGGTTGATGCGTCATCAGTTAAATTAATTATTCTCATGCACACACACTTACATGTACATAAATTATGTGACTTAACTATACACCCACATTGAAAAAAAAAAAAAAAAAACCAAGACATTAATTGCTAAAATTCATCATGAAAATAAAAAAAATAAAAACTGAGATCAAGAAAAAATAATATAAATTAAAGAACGTTGACAAGTCATGCATCGTCAATTGCATATGACCTTGTTTATGTATATAAAAATTCATCCATATAAACTATGATAAATATTTTGAATATTTCACGACAGGAAATTTACACTAATTGTGAACAATAAAATATAATAGAACGTAGCATTAAATTAAACTCATTGTATTGGTTAATACAGTAATATTTAATGGTTCTATTTTGCATAATAAGAAGAGACACACGTTGGTTTAAGTGGTAATGAAGAAAATTGTCATTACGTGATGTATAAAATTATATTTTAATTATAAAAAATATATTAATGATTAAATAGAATTTTAAAAAAGAAATTTTCTATTTTTTTTTTTTCTTACCTCTTTGTACAAGTTTTTTACAGATTGATCTTTCATTGTATCCATAGGAATTGGGATTGGCAGCAGCTTCACAGTCACGTGTGTGAAAGTCCTTGTGATGTTCAGTAATATTCATTGGATCACCACATTCTGGGCTACGATCTGATGTACAGGTCCAGCATCTCAATGCCGCACCTATTTTTTAATTTTAAATTCAAAATAATTTTATTAATAAATTCATAATGTAAATATTATTCTATGCAACGATGCTGATGATTATAATGTTGATAATAATATTTATATACTCATGAAGGAAACCTTTAAATCATTCCAAAGATAAAAATAACTGAAATTAAAAAAAATAAATAAATAACTCGTGGGAAATATCTAAGTAATGATACTATTATTTTTCCTGAAGGAAAGAAAAAAAAATAAAGAAAATAACTTGAACGCGCTACGCAAGAATAAATTGTTTTACCTCAACTCTAATTTTTTCTCTCCTTTTTTTTCTTTTTTTTCCTTCCCTTTTTGATCGAACCGTGTCGACAATTATTTTCCGTTTCATGGGAACGTGAGATTAAAATTTTTTTTTTCTCTTCTTTCCAATCAATATTTTTTTCTTTTCTTTTTAATATTATTTTATTTTTATTTCTTCAAGCGCTGGCGCTATAATGAAATTCCATGAAAATAAATTTGTTCTTTCACGCGAAATCTCGCTAGCAAAATGAACTTGATAATTTCATCATGTATTTACAAACATTGTATTTATAATATGTAGATAATTATACATATATAACTTTCAATGATGGCCGCATCAGTGAGCGAGTGGTTTACCTTTGCGTAATGTTAGATTATACGTGCGTATATATAAAACAAACCAATATGTGGCCACGCCAAATGACAATATATCACAGCGCAATATACAACCAACTTGTGTTATATAATATGTATAAACATATATAGAACAAAAGATAATAATTAAAAAACTATGTACCTACTCTGACATAATGAAAATGAAAATAAATTTATGAGTCATTTTTTTTTTTACTTTATTTTTTTTTCCGTACACACCTGTGTTAAATCTCCATTATTGTTTTTCTTTCCTTTCATTATTATATTTGCGTTTTATATATGTAATATATATTCTTATTCGTATTGTCGTATCGCCGTGACAAAAGAATTAACAAACGGAAATACATTGTTGTATATTACTTTTGACATTTATATTTTGTCCTCGTGCTCGATTTACTTCGTTTCCTCTTCAATATAACCCACAAGAAATTAAATATTATAATAAATGTCGCGGTGAACAGATAAAATTAGTAAATAAATACACGCCCAAACCTTGAAATCAATATATTTATATTGAATAAATAGTTAATAAATATATATAGAAATTTATGTTTGAATGTAGATTCAAAGTATTTTCATTTTAGTTCGCGCCATTGAAACGAATTCGTTTCTATTTATAGCTAAAGTACTTCGCAATATTCTTCGGTGTACATGTGGCGTTGTAAATTATCTTTACATCGATAGAATGAATAATATTATACAAATTTGGATTGGAAATTATTTTAAAACATGAATATGCGAAGTATATACTTTTTTTTTTATCTTTTTTTTTTTTTTTTGAATGTAAATATAAATTGCATTTTGTTCTATTTTTAGTTTCTAACGAGGTGTAGATAAATTCCGAATAAACGAGAAAATGTGTCTCTTGTCAGTGCGTTTCCACCCTGCAGACAACAGAAAAAAAATAGAAAAAAAAAAAGGACCAATTAAATTATTTATAGCCCAGTCAATAAAATACGTCCTGAAAAACGACGTAACATCAATATAAAATATATATACCAACATGTCCAAGCACGACAAAACGAAAAAAAAAAAAAAAAGTATACAAATGTCATTTAAAAAATATTTGGTCATCAATTAAATAAAAATGTTTATTTTCCCAAATAAATAAATAAATTTCAATTACTCCAATAAAATAAATATCCAATGAAGAATTTTTTTTTATATCTAAAATAACTACACATTAATCAGAAAATTAAATAAAATATCAATCAATCAACAATAATAATTACCTGATTGTATGACAAATGCAAAAGCAACAATTGCAAAGATCCAACTATTCGAATTCATTTTCGAATTAAAACAACGAAAATTAAAAAATCACGATTATTTCAAATAAGATAAAATCTCAAATAGAATTGAAATGAAAAAAAAAAACAAAAATAGTTCGTTAAAGGAAATCTCGAAACGTATATAAAGATATATAAAGTGAACAATGTGAAGCAGACAGTGGTCACGCTCGTACTGATGTCGCGTTCGTGTTGAATCAGCCAAACGTAAATGTACAAAAAGAGAGATGGTTCGGCCCCACAAAGTAGGTACAGCTGCCTGTGCACAAATACTGGTGGAAAGCGCAACCCACGACACTCCCCAGTTTCCAACACATACGCGTATACATACATAACATATACAAACACACACGCCGGTTGTTTTACTATTATAGCATAATACATCTCCTGACAATTCCCCACTGCTATCACTTCTGTATGTATGTATACTCACCCAAGACCATCACACTATCAGGTCAATCATACATACACATAAGTATTTTACTTGTTGTATTACTCACGTTGTCCTCGGTTACGCCACCACCATAACAACAACAAAAATATAAAGGGGAATAATATAATGACGGCAGACTGTGTCTTTTCTTATTCTATGTACACATTTGTTGATGCGTAACTGCATAAAAATGAATGAATCGATATAAATATAAAGATGAATCGAGCTGAATTTTATTGTTTATATATATATAAATGGACTGATAATATTGTTTAATAAGTTTTATCAATGTGTGAATAATCGATTTGGTTTAAATATATTATTTTTCAATGTATTTTAATTGATGAATTTTTATTTATAGTAAATAAAAAATATAATTTACTGATGAGAATTTAATTTTAAACATTTAGCATTTTAATAATGATCAGTCGAGTGACAGGGATGCATTAATTTAATGAGAAATATGCATTCATTCATCTCTTACTCACATTTAATTCAGCATAATTAGACACGTAAGACTGTAATAATAATTCCTCTTAATTTTAATATACCCTCATCTCTTGCATTTATTATAACCGTTGAGGCTTCTATTAAATTCTTTCCCACATATACTACAATTTTCTACATCTTTATATATACAAATCTATATAGACATAAATAATTAGAATATTTATAATTTTTTTTTAATCACTATTGAAAAAAAAAAATTTTATTTTTCCCAATTTTCTTCATTTTTAAAATGTTTAAATTGAAAGAAAAAAAACAATTACAAGGTAAATGAATAAATGAGCAAATGATTGGCGTGAATTAAATAAGTATACATATGTATATTTACATACATATATACATATAGTTTACGTTCTATTGTCATTCTTAAATGCAACAAAGACAAAGTGACTTGGTCTTGTTATATTTTGCTTCAGTATCCGACCGTTCAAGATGAGGGTCACAACTGTATTTAACCCTGGTAGAAGGCATTACCTAATTGACTCGAACATTTGACCCGCTCTTACATTACATAGACTTACATATATTACATATACATATGCATGTGTGTATATTAATTTTTTTTTTCTAATGACAATGGATAATATATGAATGTAAGACCAAAAGTACTTTAATAAACCCTTAGTATTTAATCTCCTTCTTCTTCCTTTCCTTCTTCTTCATATCTCAGTGACATTTTAATACACATATACGACCACTTAATTCCTAACTTCTCTTGCAACAGAGTCAAATATCTCTTTCCGGTTTTATAAATAAAATAATATTCGAAATAGAATTTTTTTTTTTCATTGATTTACTTGGAGAAATGTATATTTTTTTATTTTTTGGTTTAGCGATTAATTTATTAGTATGAGAAGGGAGGATAATTGTTGGTTGTATAAATATTTTCATGTCAGAATGACAAATGTCAATTTATGTAAATATTAAACGTTAGATGACAATGATAAATATTGTGTGTGTGTGATAATATTAATGTTAAAATTGATGAGCGTTTTGTGATGAGTTGTAATGGTGATCGATTACACGAATCCTCTGGGAAAAATAGACAAGTGACAAGGACCTTTGGGAATATATCATTAAATATACAGTAGTTACTTGTTGATTGTAACGACACGCAACCTCGTAGTCTTGAGTGAATATTTTTATTTAAAATAATGTGAGGCAGTTAATGGAATTTTTTTTCTTTTTTTTTTGGGTCTAAATCAATGAATAAAATTTTACGAAAAATAATACAATTATATAAATGGATATTAAAAGAAATGTTTATCAAAAAGTTCTTGCGAATGATAACCTTTAAATTTATTCATACGAGCTGCAAACCTTTCTAATAAATGAAAGAATAATAATATTAATAAAATTATTGTAATAAATAATATTGAATGTGTTTTATACAATTGTTCGTCAAGTGTCATTTATATTTTTATCATTTCACAAATGTCAGTTGAATCACAGTGGAATTTATTTTATGCAAATGAAGAAATAATATAAATGAATAAAGATAAATATAAAAAATTTCATATATATAAATTAGGAATAATGAAAAAAATAAAATAAAAATTGTTGAATATTTATTGTGAATTTACTTTCAATGAGACATTTTTTATAATATATTTTTCATATCGTTTATGAATATATATACGAAGTGAATAATTTTATCTATTAAAATATAAGTGACCCACAAGCATGTAGATAAAATAAATTCCTCATATTTATCTAACGTGAATTATATATTGCAATTATGTTTAATATTTGTGTTGATATAATCAAAGAGAATTTTTATGATTTATAAAAAAGTCATAATTAAAAATAAACACTGCGAAATAAATAATTGAAAATAATAAAGAGTACAAATGACGCAAGAATATTGCGTAATAATTTGTTTGAATTTTAAAGGTGTGCAAGAATTGAAAAAATTTCCAGTTGTGTTAATGAACAGAAAGAAAAAAAAAAAAGAGAGAGATTATTTTATCTGTATAACGTGTTTAACTAAATAACATAATATGATGTGTAATTTTCCAGAGCGTTCGTTGACAAAATAATAATAATATATTCATTGCATAAAACAATATTTATTCGTGAAATAAAAAAAAAAATCCTGTAGTAAATAAAAAACTATTTCCTTAAAATGTGAGAAAGTTTTTTTTTCTGTTTAACTTTAATGGCTGATTTTATTTTTGAAGTATTAATTTATTTTTCAAATATAAAATAAAACATTCAACGAATATATTTATTTTATTAAATAAATATTATTAATAATTTACAAAGTGCAAGTGGATTAAAAAAATATAACGTTAAAAAATTTCTCATGGTGGATTTTTTATTATTAAAATTAATTTCCAATTTTTTTTTTTATACAGACCCATGAATTTATTTAATGTTAAACAAATTAAATTGGAATTTCAATTAAACAACACTTGTTAATATTATTCATCTCATGGACCATCTAACTAGCCAATCAACAATTCCTATACGAAAGTAAATACACAAAAGCAACAAAGAGAATAATTAAATTATATATCCATGTATATTTTACATTTGCATATAAGTAAATTATTTTTGCGGTAATAAATAAAGTAACGCCTCTTTTATACACACATTTATTAATGTAAAGTCTGGTAACTTTATTCAATGTTCAAGGAAAGTGTAATAATAATTATGAATCATTTACACACCTATTCGCAAATAGATAAATATAAAAACGAAAAATAAAATTAATTAACCATAAATAAAATATGAATAAATAATTTTTCTCAGTAATATTTTTTGTTTGTTTATTGTTCGGTACAATAATATGTATTGTTACAGTACTTACAATTTTGTTTTGAATATTTTTGTTTTAATTTTAAAGCTCGGTACATAGGAATACAATATTTTATTTATGCATTTTGGTTTATTTTCAAGTGCAATAATTATATGTATGTATATATTTATATTTATGCATTGTTTATATAATTATTTTGTTTAGTGTACATCCCATTGTTGTACAACATTTAATTTATGTATAATTAATTTTTTTTTAGGCGTAGGCATCTTTGAGGCACGCTTTTATGTATTGTATATATTTTTTTGTTTTCAATGTATATTATTATATTATTTATGAATTTATTTATAAGTATGTAATTTTTTTTTTTCTTTCAATGAATACAAAATTATTATTGATTGCATAAATCAGGCTTTGATGACGTTAATAAAATTTATTGGAAGCTACAAATGAATTTAGAGGAATAGAAAAAAAAATTTTTTCTATTCAAATAAGAAAAAATTAATTAAAGAAAAAATAATTTACAGTTATATAATTAATTATTAATTATATATGTGGTGAATAATTTTTTTTTTCATGTTGAGAGTAACATTGATAAAATAATTGTATTTAATTGTAACATTATAAATATAATTAAATGTATTTTTATTTTTGAAATAATTTGAATTTTTTTTTTTTTTTTTTTTGATATTTATTTCTGCTTTAATTTTTTAAATTATTATTATATATTGATAGGGAGATGAAACTATTGTTTATAACGCAAGATTATACTTTTTATGTATAAAGGTAATTTTTATTTATAAGTTAATAATAAAAGTATTAAAGTAATAAAGTAAAAGTGTGATTTACTGTTTAATTAAATAAAAAACTTTGCGACAATAATTATTAACCGTTCGTACACTTGTTCTCATTTTACAAGTGCAAATAACGACAAGTTGTCGATAATGACCAGAAGAAAATAAAAAAAAAAGAAAAAATAAAGAATAGAATAGAAGAGATGAAATAAAAAATACAAATCGAAATGTTTGAATGCTGTTTTAAGTTCAAATATTGACAAAGTTTACGTACTTTATTTATTTATATATTTATTTATTTTATGTAAGTAGACGCGAATGAATATTTTTTTTTTCATTTTGCCAATTAGCAAATACAGGCAATTTTTTTATCGATCGTGTTATCATTTCATTTTATTTTACTTTGAATTATTTTATATTTATTTATTTTATTTTATTTTTTGCTTTTTCCAATCATGTTATTTTCACATTTCAATCAACACAAACACGCTTCACACGCACACAATAAGAACGTTACGCTGCTCGATAAATAATACTCATAAATACTGATGCAAATAATGGAATAAATGTTATAAATAATGTTGATGATTTTATTTTATCTGAACCATTGCATTTGTCACTTTCGCATATATCGCACGAGTCAACTCTTACAGTATCATGAAAATCTTTTTTTATTTTGTCTCTGGTTACTTGGCATGGTTTTACTGTTTCAGTTTGTGCTGTTTGGCATGTCCTGAGGATCACTGACTCTGAACCAACTAGAAAAAACAAAAACAATTTCCCGTTTAAATAGTAAAAAATAAATATATTTACTTTAAATAAAAACTATTTTATTTTATACTCTTGTTATTCATTCTCTTTAATTTAATAATTAATATTCTTTCTTTACCTTTAAGTCCTAATTTTACACATGCCATTGGAGTTTTTGTCTGTGGCCGATACGTTTGTGATGGTGAATCCACTGCGAATACGTTTGATATTTGATTCAATACCGAATTCTCTTGTAATTTTGAATGAAAAGCACGCATGCTTGATAAATCACATTCAATGACATTTTTTCCATCGGATTTTACCACCATATCACCGTTACATTCGTCCGTGCCAGTGCCCACGGCAATGCACTCATAGCATTGAAGGGCTTCGCCTGTAAAAGGGAAGCAGAACAAAAATTCTAAAAAGAGCAAGGAATAAAGGTGAAAAAAAAAATGAAGAGTCAGACAACAAAGTGCGCAAGAGATTCAAATACAAGTGGATAAATGTGTCGGAATGAAACCAAATCAATGCACGATGGAGAAAAATAAAAAGAAAATAAATTATTATTATATTACAAAAAATGACAAAAAAAAAAAAAAATTAATATTTCTTTAATTTTTATGTTATTAAATAACAAATAACTTTTACACATTAATACATCTATATTAATATATTGTTTTATTGTGTGATTAAAATTATTGTAAAGTCAATTCGATAATAATAAATAATATTAATAAATTCATTTAAATTTTAGATAATTAAAAAATTTTTTAATACATAAATTTGAAAAAAAAAAATATTGGCTTGAGTATTTTATATATTTATTTTATATATTTATTTACTCCATTGTTTGCTTTATATAAAGATGTATATAGATGTACTATATATGTGAGTATTATATACATAGAACAAAAGGAATTATATGACGTTTAACAATTAGACTGCAGACGATTTTGTTTAGGCTTAAGGCATTTACATCGACAGTTCACCCTATGCCATTTACACCCCTTTATACATATATCTATGTCTATGTATGAATCGTAAATATTTTTTTTTCATGTGTGCCTGTTTATATAAAGAGCATAACATGCAAATGTTAACGATTCAATCCACTTTGAGTATGAAATTATCTCTGCCTTGAAATTTTCTATTTTTATACTCTTTCTTCCTGCTTTTATTATTATTATTTTGTATAAAGTATGTAAACAAATGATTGTGTAGGGATGAATTTAAATTGTACCTTTGCCCTCATTCTAAAACTTTATTTGTCACGATACACGATATACAGAAATATTTGTGTGTATGTGGATACTTTTACAATTGCGGCTATTTAACTGCTAATGAAATAGAAAAAAAAAAGAAAAAAACTCGCATTATCATCCTTCCTTTAATGGGGACCCACGCGAGGGTTGGAAATAATCAATATAATAATAATAATCTATAAAATAACGCTTCAAGGTTCATTACAATTTACACAAACATAATTTTTTAAAATAAAATAAAAATTATCATCTTCAATAATTACAGGAAAAAAAAAATTCTCTAATTATTATTCATTTACGTTTGTATAATTTTTATTTTCTAATTCTTCCACTAACCTGATAATATTATCAACAATAAAAATAATATATTTACACAAATTATCCAATGATAAAATAATTATATTACATTTAAATAATTAAAAAATTATCTCACCGATATTAATTGTAAAAGCTGCAATCACAATCACAAAACAAAATATAACTTTTTCCAATTTAAATTCCATATTTAAAATCTTTTAAATATTCACAAAAAATTCTACGCGTAATACTTAAATATTCTCTATGATTCGTAACGCAGTAGCGTTGAAATGCAACTGTTGTTAAACTAAAAGAGGGTGGCTCGGTATAACGTTATAAGTGCGCTCGATCACGTCACGACTGTGGCGCGACAAAAAGTATACACACACTCTGGTGTGTCTTGGATTAAATCTTGGCAAAGTATAGCGCAACAAACGCTAACAGGGGAGTATATAATCTAGTACATATACACCACATATGTACATGTATAAATATACATATATGTGCGTATAACAAAGGGTAGAAACACGCGGACACGCCTGGACTACTTTCGTACGGCAGCACAACTAGTCGAATGAATCCCGACGAGCGCTTGGATCGTCTCGGAGTTCTCTCTCATTTTTTTATCTCTTTCTCTCCTTTCGACACACTCACAAACTGATGCGTATAATTCACCACAGAGGGAGGCGCGAAAATTTCCTGCCGCCCTTTTTCATCATTATCAAAAACGTGACTGCTCTTTTTGCCTTTATTATTTATTTTTTCCCCTTTTGTCTTTTTTAATTTTTGGTATACTTAATATTATTTTGATAAATTAAATACAGGACAATATGCGACATGTGTGTGGGTATTTGGATGTTTATAACACGCACATAAATATGTAGGATAATATTATTTTGGAGGTGGTGGATAATTGTGAACCCTAATACAAGAATATTTGGCCGCGTGACTTAATATCGTGCACGCAACGCAATTTACGTTCCAAAAATTCACTGCCAACACTTGAATATTACTTTGGCCTATAATATCCACCCGAGTGTGTATAAAACATCATTTCATAAATATTCTATGTAGTATATATATCCAAATGAGCCATAACGACATTTTTGCATTCACGCCAAACCACTTAAAATAGTTTTAAAATTTTTCACGGGTATTTTATGAATTAGGACAAACTGTTATAAAAATAATTGAATAAAAATTGTTTGAGAATTTGATGGATTGGAATTTTTTTAATTAAATTCTAAATAATTGCGGTGGATAATACATATATATATATACGTTTGGAATTGTTTTAGATTTCGTGTTGAGGGTGTGTTTTTGTGAGTGAGATCGAATAATGAAGAATAATAATGAAAGGGAAGAAAAAAGATAATAATAAGGTGAGAGAAAATAGAAGTAAAAAAAAAAAATAATACAAGACACAAACCGGCGCCAACGTGTCCGTGCAATTGAGTCCCCGTATACAATTCACAAGGGTTTGGAGAAACGAAAACAAATGACGGAATTGCCGGTGTGGAAGTTTATAGATAAGCTCGGGTGATAGTGGTGGAGAAAATAGAGAGGGTTGTGAGGGTTATATAGTTTCGTAAAGACAGGCGGAAGGATATATTTTGTTTTACGATCATCGACCACATTTTTTTTTCTGTATGTTCTTTTACAAAGATATATATTTTAGATTACAAAGATTTATCATTTGTGCTCACGCACACAATTTTTTTTTTATTCATTATTTTTATTTGTTTTGTTTGATATATAATAAATTATTATGAATATGTATTGTACATATTTACTGCTCGCGCAAATTCGTTTTCTTGTAATTTATTACGTGCACTTTTCATTCATTGCTCTATTCACATGATGAAAGACCAAGTTTGATGACGCGCAAACTCTTGAGATGAAGTCAATCAAAAATTTATGGTCGTTGCAGCTGTCGCTTTGCACACGATTTGGGTTTATATATATGTATATATATGTCATCAGTATAAATATATATATATATGCATTCATAAATATAATGAAATTGGTGATGAAATGCAGCATATAAATAAAATTAATGATGAAAAATAAAATAAAAAATATGACAACTCAAAACATGAACAAAAAATATAATAGGAAATGTTGCTTTTATATGATTACTGAGTTTGTAATTGGGACAAGAGAATAAACAAGAAATCGATCGAATACCTATATATATATATATATATATATATTTACAATTAGAGAGTGTCGACAAATGGGATAAAGTGTAAACAACAATTGGCTAAAAAATTATAAACACTGATCTAATTTAAAAAATAAAAAATAAACGCCGAGAGAAATAATATTTTATAATAAAAATATATAAATAATAATATAAAATAAAATAACGAATATTTTTTATCTATAATTATATCTAAAAAAATTTTGATAGATTCTCCACCCTTTTATATTTATACGTATCACATATTCCTGCCCTAAATTTCTTTGTCTATTTTATTCAAACCATTTCAGGATACACAAGTAATTCCATTAGTGAATATAGTGAGTCATATTTGATAGGGGTTCGTCTATCCCCCTACACATCCGGACAGGATAGAAACGGACACGTATAGTGAATTATATTTATTCATGTACATAGACGTGTGCATTCGCCTCTGAGTAATGTAAAAAGGAAGGGAATAATTCAAGTTTTTTCTTTCTTTCTTAACGTATAAATCGAGTGCGATAGATTTAGTTGACGTTAAAAATATCATTGGGTATATTTTTTTATATGAAAGGGAGAATGCAATGACAACGCCATGGGTGTACAGTTTTATGTCATCATGATGAGGGGGGGAACTGACGATTGAGTGCGTTGTGTATATAAGCATGTATGTATATCCATGTAGATATAGTTGCCACGCGCTATTTCCTTTCATATAATCTGCCTCATCCTCGCGCGCTGTGTCATCACGCGGCTTTGTTGAATAAAGTATAGGGGGTGAGAAGGGACGATGGGCGGATGGCGAAAGAGAAAAAGGACGCCTGGCGCCAACGCGACCATCGATGTTGGGCGCCAGTTTGCCATGACTCGAGGTTAGCTATTTTGCTATCAAAAATTTTCAATTTACTTCAACTTCATTTCATTTGTATCTATAAAATAAATAAAATATATTAAAATATATTTTAATATTATATCTATGGATAAAAATAAAATTCATTTAATATGTCAGTATAAAAACAACATTTTATTTCAATTATTTTCAATGATGTGATGTAATAAAAATTTATTTTTATATATTTTATGGATAAGAATTAATGTTTGTTTTGCATTTGTTTATTATGAATTAATAAAAATTATATATTGTTGTTTATTTTTTCCAGGGTAATGGTGGTTGACCAAAGCGTCTGCCTTCACAACCTTTCATCACGCCGATTAATTTTAAATTTTCAATCATAGTTGATAGAGTTGAAATTTCCTGTATTGAAATAATATGAAAATTTATATTTACATTATTGGACTTTTTATATTTTTAATTAATTAATTAATTATATTTACCTCGTCTGTTATGGTTTGTTTTTTTGCTTTGAATTTGTGTCGAATTATTGGCTCAATATTACGTAATGAATGAACACAAGGAATACTCATTGTACTTATAGTTTTATAAAGTTCTTCTAATCGTTCTCTCGTTGGACCTGATTGCACTCTTTCATTATCCTCATTTATTTCTTTTGACACTTGAACATTATCATTCACTTCAAGCCCATTTGACACGTCTGATGCATGATACACAAATGACATTGGCATTATTTTTCCATTAATAACCGTCACTGATAAGATAAATAAAAATATTGTCAATCGTTTCATTTTTTTTTATATTTCAACGTAAAAATAATTTAACTGTGGAAAAATTCACTCCGCTTTCTTTTCAAGCCACCTGAAGATTAATAAGCTAGAATTTTCCTACAGCATCGCTGCTCATTCCTGTCCAAACGCGTTTCCCCCTACCATTTACAAGAGATGACAATGCAAAATAAAAAAAAATAAAATTGAAAAGACCCAAGCGAAAGGAAAAAAATATACCTGGGCCCTTTTTTTTTTCAACGTCGTCAAATTTATTGTCACTTTCAACCTGAAATACGTTTATAAACCAACTCAAATATATTTTTAAGTTTAACATCAGAGTTCACTTTTAAAATGCTCAGTCAAAAATTATTTTTAATAGTAATTTTAGTTTTAACTTGATAATGTTAACTTTAGTGTGAATTATTTGAGATGGGAAATTTTGTTCGCGTTATTATATTGATCGATTATTTATTTTTATAGTGGTGTGATATGAAACATTTTCATTTGTGTGTGTGTGTGTGATATGTTAGCAAGAAAAATTGTGCCACAAGAAAGATATGGGGTCGCGATTTGTTAAAGTCGTGTATAAATCTCAAAAGACGACATCATAGTAGGCCATTATAATCGTTTCATTTTATTATATCTTTTATATATAAACGCACGCGTATATTCATGTATATATTTATTGTATCTTCACATACACATATATTAAATGGTTTGAATTTTATATTGGCTATGGTCAATGCAGTGAGTACGGACGTAGTGAAATATTGTGGCGTTGTTGGCATTGATTCAGTATAACTTAATATTCGCACCTAAGAAAAAAAGGAAAATAAAAATGTTTTATTACGAAGGAAATAAAAAATAATGAAATAAATCTAACGATAATATTGATAGATTTATTAAATATATTTATTTGTTTTATTTATTTTTTAATTTAAAGCCTGGCAAATATATTCTTCTAATATTATTTACATTATTATCTTACTTAATATTCGCACCTAAGATAAATAGATAATAAAAATGTTTTACTACGAAGGAAATAAAAAATAATGAAATGAATTCAATGATAAAATTAATAGATTTATTAAATATTTATTTGTTTTATTTATTTTTTTATTTAAAGCCTGGTAAGAATTTTTTTTTTTTAATTTAATATAAATTTTCCTACTTAATATTTACACTTGAAAAAATAGAAAAAAATAGATAATAAAAATGTTTTACTACGAAGGAAATAAAAAATAATGAAATGAATTCAATGATAAAATTAATAGATTTATTAAATATTTATTTGTTTTATTTATTTTTTTATTTAAAGCCTGGTAAGAATTTTTTTTTTTAATTTAATATAAATTTTCCTACTTAATATTCACACTCAAGAAAAATAGAAAATAAAAATGTTTTACTACGAAGGAAATAAAAAATAACAAAATAAATTCAGTGATAAAATTAATAGATTTATTAAATATTTATTTGTTCTATTTATTTCTCAATTTAAAGCCTGGAAAATATATTCTTCTAATATTATTTACATTATTATCTTACTTAATATTCGCACCTAAAAAATAAAAAAAATAAAAATATTTTACTACAAAGGAAATAAAAAATAACAAAATAAATTCAACGATAATATAAATAGATTCATTAAATATTTATTAATTCTATTTATTTTTGAATCTAAAGCCTAGCCAAGAATTTTTCTTCTAAATATAATTTACATTTTCTAGTAAGAAAAATTACAATACACAGTTGGTGACCTTTCATTTATTTTTTTTTCTACTCCATTTTATTGATATAAACAAAATCTGTTTAGGAAATATATGAATGTGAGAATATACAATAAACGAAAGGAATATTTATATGGATGTATAATATGTATATGTGATAGAAACGAGCTGTTGAGAGGGTGGCAAGAGGCTGGATAGGGTGGATCAAAGCGACAGGGGTGGTATCCAAGCGTCTCGACGCTTGGCGCCACATTGCCGCGACCCAAATAACAAATAATACCCAATGTTTGAGGGTTTAGTTATGTATGAGGGGGAGCATGTAGTACATAAATGTTGGAAAAAGTTGAGAGACTAAAAAAAATAGGAGAAAAAAGTGTCCATACGTTTCTTACTGCTCTAATATAAAATATAAACTAAAAGAAAAGCAAAAATTTTCATATTATTATGAATTATTTATACAAAATCTGAGCATAAATAAATTAATAAATTGACGATTATTAAGAAACAAATTTTATTTGTATAATAATTGGTTATTTAATTTATTTTTATCTTTGGATAATTTTATTTTTAATTTGTAGAAAATTTTTTGAAATTGATTTTTTATTTGTTTAATAATTACATTGTTATTGCCTGTTAGTAATAACAATTTTTACTGCTCAAATTTATTTTATATCCAACTTTTGATAATGTAGTTGGATACTTTACCATCTATTTTGTGGAGTAATATTAAATATTTATTACAAATCTAACTTTTCTACAGTTAATAAAATATTTCGATTTCCAATTTTTCAACTGTAGATTTTTTTAAATAATAAATAATGTCTCAAGTTCATTAAAAATATTAAGAAAAATTACATACAAATATTTTGCCCAATTTCAATATGAAAAAAAAAATTTTATATAAATATTTCCAATAAATCTTTTATATTCATTTATTTATTTATTATCTTATTTGTCAGCTTGTAATAATTTGATTGATCAGTAAATGTTTTATTAATTTATTCGATTTATTTAAATTTATTGAAGAAAAAGGGATGACGACAAGATAAATCATTAAAGTTTATTTTATTTTACCATGAACGTTTTAGCAACATTATCTAAAATGTCCTTGACCGACATCTACCAACAATTTATTCGCACTTATATTATTTATAAACATCTAACACTTATTTTCATGTATGTTAATAGAATAAATATATCTGAACGATTTAATGCATAAACGATTGGCAATTGTTTCTCTCCAATCATTATTTTTTCTTTATTTATCAATAAATGACGTTTATATTTATTCATAATTGTAATAATGATATTTTTCACACATTTATATTTAAATATTCGTCACAAAGCTCAATCTATAATTTATAATTATAATTTTAAAGAGTCAATAACCTTCTGAAGCATTTATCAATTTAAATTTAAACGTTTATTAATTTCTTACAATAAAATTTTAATTCATTCATTAAATTAATATAAAAAATAAATTAGTATAATTATAATTTATATTTATAATCATTATGCACTTTGATCTTAAACAAATATTGTTTGTATTATTTGTTCTTCTTCATAAAAGTGAGTAGAATTTATAAAATAATTTTTATTCAAGTGAAAATAATTTATTTGAAAATATAACCTTATTTTTTATTATTCATTTAGCCTGTCAATGCATTCAATGTTATCAGTGTGACAGTACAAAAGATCCAAATTGTACGAAATCTCTACATCCAAAATATTTACGAGATTGTCCATACACACATAATTTCTGTCGAAAAATAAATTCAGCATGTAAATTATTATTTTAATCATTTAATTTCAATGATAAGTTCAAGTTAAAAAATTCGAAAAATAAATTTATTCCAATTGTCAATAAATTATTTTAATGTTATAGATTATTTTAAAAATCCAACGGAACATGTAATATTACGAGAATGTGCTGCAGTTTATAATAAGATTATTACTAGAACAACAAATTGTTACAATGGCAAACACAATCATGATGGCTATCAAAAAATTTGTGAATGCAAAGATTTAAAAGGTTGCAATAAATCATGTCTGACTCACTACATCACTTTACCACTTATTATAATTACACAAATAGTTCAACAAATATTTTCATTTCATTTAGATAGTTAATTTTATAACACATATAATTTATTTAATATATAAATAAGCTCGTAATAAATATCCAAATGATTTTTCAATTTACAAATAATTTTTTGTTTTTAATTAATGTATAAAAATAATTATTTTACTGTTGTCATCTGATTACTGGATTCCAATGATTGTTTTGCAATTTGTATAATTATTCTCTAATGATTGCATGTAATGAGGTCAACCCATGTACATAAACATCATTTAATTTATATACAAACGTTATTATATATTATTAAATAAATTAATATCTTTTCATTTAAAAAAGTTAATTCAAAATAATAATCATTAATTAATTCTAATTTATATATATTTATAAATTAACTTTTATGATACATTTCTTTATCTTCGTATAGATGAGAAAAAAAAAATATTGATCAGGATATTAATTTTTGTTTTCTATTTTATTTTTTTATTTCTGGATTATTTTATTTCTCGATTTTTCTGTTTGTTTTTTCGTCACTTTATTTTTCTTTCTCGCTCATTGTCAATGATATTATGACATAAGACGATAAACCATATCAAAGTATGTCGTGCATTCACGTAGACTTTAATACGGATCGTGGACGCGTTCCGTGTCACAGGAAAAGAAACATTATCCACTCAGAGTGTTCTGCCGGTTGTGCGCTTGATGCTACCACTTTAACGCTCTATTTTATATCACATGTGTGTATTGCCACCTACTTCAACACTACAATATTCTATATACATTCATTCATTCATTCACAATCTTTGCAGTGAATGGTAAGGAAAAAATATAATACAAAATATTTTCAACAATCTCATGAAATTCAGTCGAAATAAATTTTTAAAATAAAAATAAAATATTATTAAAAACTCACAGACAAATATTAATAATTAAATTTTTTTTATTACACAATCCTTTAACTTTATCAGTTAACATTCACGAATTATTTTTATTCTTATATAAAATTAATCGACCTGATAATTAAACTTGGCAAAAGAATTACGAATTATTATCTAAAAATTTTTCTTTTCCATCAATTTTCTTTCGTCTTTTTTTATTTATTTTTATTTTTTTCTGTCTGATGGTCTTGAGCTTTTTAACATCGATGAATCCTCCTCATGTTCCGCGTCGCTTCCTGGTTATTTTACACCAACACACTCAGACATATTTATTACTATATAAATGTTTTGTTAGTATGTCTATCGTTAGTTGCATGCGCGCGTTTGTCTATGGAAAAAATGTTGGCTCGTGGGGGTTGACGATGAGTGTCGTGCCAACCAGTACCCAACGACATCAACACAGTGCTATCCGAGCTCTCGAAGTCGTGGGGTCGCTCGGTGGGTAGGTCGAAAAATCCTCCCCCTTTTTTTAAAAATAAAATCATTTTTCCATTGCATTAATATTTTTTTTTTTTTTGTTCTCTGTGATATATTCATCTGTATTTATTCTAATAAAATAAATTCTTCATTACTTTATTGAATTTTATATATAAAATATAATATTGAATTGATAAATTTATAAATCCATTGCGTATTAATTTATTCAGGCGTTTTATTGTCAAATTAATTGAGTGGTGAGACTCTAAAGAGGGAGGAAAAAAAGAAAAATGAAGGCACAAATATTCTTGGTGATATTCAGCATCTTAATCATTATAAATCATTCCAGTAAGTTTAATCAATAAACTCTAATTATTATTATAAATAATTCATAGAAAAATTTTTATTTCTACTTTTTCAATGATTTTAATATTTTTTATTTCAAATTGAATAAAAATTTCAATTTAATCCAATTTTGGATTAAATAAATATATTATTTCCTTTGTCTATATCTACACCCCGGGGGTGGTTGGTCTAGACGCGCGTGCGCAGCCCTCATTCGGATCAATGACGACGACATAAAATACACACAGTCTAACATTCCCCCAATAAAATAACAAAAATTATTACAATTCACCAGAGAAAAAAAAATTTTTCCTCCTCCTAATTTTTCTCACAAATAAATGCTAATTAAATATAAGTATATAAAATATATTCCACACGTCATAGATACATAATTCGTTTCATTGTCATGTGAATGTTGATTATCACATGCCTGTGCTTATCAATAACAATTGCACTAACTGGAGCAAAGACCGAAGTGACCGGTTTAGAAACGTCAGTAACTATGTGCATACACGTATAGATAAAACGAATAAATTTATCTACAAGCCCTTAATCTTTATTCATAAATTGATAATAGTTTTACAGTTATGAATAAAATTAACCAACTAAAATTAACAATAGGTGAATAATAACAATGTAAAATATTAATAAAAAATAAATGAATAAAATATCAGTTAAAAATAATTATGAGGGAAGAAATAAATATTTATATGTTTAAATATATATATTGAGAAATTCTGGGTTTGGCGTCATGATGTCTACACCATTTCTAGGCCACAGTTTGTGTGGATACATCTAGAATACCTAGCTACATTGATTTTCAAGCAGCGGCTTAAAACTCGTCGGGATCGTTGTTGAGCTCGTGAAAAGAGTTCATTGAACTTTTCCCTTTTATTTAATTCTTTCTTCGTTTTATTAATTGTAATTATTTTTTATTAATATCGGTAATAATTGTTGGGAATAATAAATTTATCTAATGATTGATTTATTAATTAATAATAAATTTCTGAAAAATAATTGTGACAGTATTTTTTCTTTTTTTTTTTTCTTTAATTAATTTCTTTTTTTTATTTTTATTTATTACAGGTGCTGAAGCATTGGAATGTTTTGTGTGTAACAGTTACTCTGACAGTCGATGCGCTGATAAAGAACCAAATAAAGCTTTGATACAAAAATGTGACATGCTTTCTAGTGGTGGTACCAAATACACCATGTGCCGAAAAACTGTTCAAACTATTGAATTTGGCGTCAATGGATGTATGTTAATTAATTAACTAATAAACAAAAAATAATGTTTAACTTCAGAGTTAAACTGTATTATGTTTATAATAATTTTTTATTTAAATTAATACCATTTGACTCGGATGAACATTATTTAAAATGAAAATTAATTGTGTTTTTTCTTCTTCTTTGTTATAATGAATTAATTTTTTTTTAAATTATTTTTAGTACCACCGGAGACACGTGTAATTAGAACTTGTGGTTATGATGAGTCAAATTACAAGGGAAGATGTTATCAACGCGGTGGCTTTGGTGGACGACAAGAAGTTTGCTCGTGCCTGACTAATCATTGCAATGCAGCAACACCAATTTTCGAAAAAGCGCCTCATCTTATTTTAATGTTGTTGTGCATTATTGGCAGTGCTGTGCGCACATTTGTCGGTAATTAAATGTGAAACGGTGTGTGAGAAAGGGCGCACGCAAGTAAAAATGGCAGAAATAAATAAATAAGTAAATAAAAAAAAAAAAGAGAGAGAAAATGTGAGCGTAAATAAAAAATTGATATTGAATAAATGAATGAAATTAAAAAAAAAATAAATAAATCAAATAAATAATTAATTAACCGTCTCAAGTCATCGTAAAATTCATTTTCAATATCAGTGTTGGAGCTTGTTAGACAACAGAAAGAAAGAAAAATAAAAGAAAATTATAAATGAATAAATTAATAAATAAATAAAATTGGAAGATTATTACTGGAGGACGTGTGATGTGTTTTAGGAGTGTCCCTGTTGTTTATTGCATTGTTATTGTCAGCGATGCGTTATTTAACATTCGCGTCTCTCATTCGCTCATTGAAAAAAAAAAAAAAAAAAATCGAAAAAATAATTCAACGAATAAATAAATTAAATTAATGAATTAATTATAATAATATATACGTAAATATGTCACAACACAAATGAGAATAATGTTAATTAATGAAATGGATAAAGAAAAAAAAAATGAAAAGTATAATATTTGATTGATTTTATGAGACGCTTTAAACTTTTATCGCCAATATTTAAATGCACAACAAAAAGGAACGAAATGAAAAAAAAAAAAAAATAATAATGAATAGGGGAGAGAGATGCCTGGTCCAAAAAGAATAAAAAGATCGTTAATTATATCTATAAATCAAAAAAGAATCGAAAATAAATAAATCGCAAAGTATGTAATAGCCTAATTTTTTTTTTTTTCCCCCTCGATAAAACGTGCAGAGGGTTAATTCAGCGGCGTCGTAAATCAGCACGTGCACCGTTCACATTTTATTCAAAAAAAGAAATGAAAGAATTTTAAAGAAGCAACCAAACAATTTTTTTGTAGAGCTTTGAGCAAACGAAAAAAAAAAAGTAATAAAGAAATAAAAAATCAAAGAAAAATTTAAATGCATTAAAAAGAGAAAAAAGTTAATTATAAATTAAATAAAGAACAAAAAATAATAATATTAATTACATTAAACCTAATGTATTAGATAAATTTCTTGTGTTCATAAAATTAATAAATTGCTTTAATTTAATTTAATTTTGACGTTTGAGAAAAAATAAAGATTGTGCCATACACAAAAAGAAAATAATTAATTATGAATTAATTAATAGATATCATGTATAATATATGTATATTTTTATTTCAATTTTCCAGATGATGTCTGTGAATTATTTCGAAAAAAGAACAACGTGACCAGTGACTCAGTTGTTTTTTAAAAGTCGTTTCATCGTTGTTATTAATTTAAAAAATTTTGGCCTGTTGTCAAATGTATGGCAGCACTATTTCATTTTGCATTATTATTCCACTAATGGCATTATATCTCAGCCATTTATTAACGATACAATATACCAAGTCCCCTCACTTGCTAACAAAGTGATAGAGAGAGAAAAAAAAAATACTAAAAAACAAGACAAAAAAAAAACCAGACCTAATAATTCAACATACAATAATTTTCTTTTCCACTTATTCGTCTTCACTAATTTCCTTTTCTACTTCCATAAAAAAATAATAAAAAAATCGATAAAATATCAAATTGATTGAATTAAAATATCAAAAAATAATTTACAATTCATTAATTTTTTTTAACATGCATCGAACAAAATTGCTAAAAATTATAATTGCATCAACGAATATCAGGTAAATGAAGTCTAAATAAAACTTATGGTTTGAAGGTTAAATGTCATTCTGTCACTCAAAGAAATAAAGTATTAATAATCAACAGATAAAAATAAGATTTTCATAATAATTATTTCAGGTGATTGATTTGCATTAGATTTATTCAATTGTTTCAACAACAAAACCAGTGAATTTATATTGACCACCAGGACACAAAAGTGTCCACTGATAATGGTGTATCCTCCAATTGCAAACGAGTCGACAAGTCGATCATCACTTGAACAATCAACGCAATCAAGTCTCTTTCAATCTCAATCACCAGTGCCATCACTTTTACTCCCACATCATCATCATAATCATCATCATCATCATCAACATCATCAACAACATCAACATCATCATCATCAACAACAACAACAGCATCATCATCATAACCAGCAGCCTCAACAGCATCAACAAATTCTCTACAACCCTTATAATACAATCCAAACTTGCATTCCACCAGCTAATCAACCCCAGTGTATTTATCCAAATCCTCAAAGAAATCCAATTAACTCCATCACTTTACGTAGTCAAGGTCTGAAAGAATAATTAAAAATCAATCATTAAAAATGTGTAAAAAAAATAAAATTCTAAATTATTTTTATT
Source organism: Microctonus brassicae (assembly GCA_918226075.1). NCBI lineage: Eukaryota > Metazoa > Arthropoda > Insecta > Hymenoptera > Braconidae > Microctonus > Microctonus brassicae. The sequence continues at coordinate 905,459 of OW445485.1, read as the reverse complement.
TATTTTTAGAATCATTTCATGGTGTAAAAAGTACTAAATGGAAATTACGATCACTTCGAGTGAAGGAACATCAACACAATCCGAATTTACAACATCCTGTACCATATGCATCAGCACCACCACCATCTGTAATTTTATTTGATCCAATACAAACTCATTTACCAACAGCTCCTGCCACACCAATTACTTCAATATACCTCAATCAATCTTCAACATTATTTAATCACAGTGGAGTTTATTCTAATGAAAATTATACGAATTTTCCTCCAAATGTGATATCACAACCATATTATAAATCACCTGAAGTGCAAACTTATTGTTTGATCGATCGACCATCATCACAAAATACATTTGCTCATCAGCAAACAGTACCACTGGCTTCCACTTTTTACAATGCTTCAAATACTAATAATCTTAATCATCAAAATAATAAATCATTTATAGCATCAACGTCATCATCATCATCATCAAATATTTATTCAAATGATATTAACAATGACAATCGGATTATTCCTAATGCTGTTGGACCAACGCAAATATATTCAAATTCATTAACTAGCCATGCATTGAATTTATCTAATTATTCAAATGACAAATTCATAACAAACTCTTCTGCTGAATTAATTGGTGATTTGTCAATTATTAAATGTCCAGAAAAAATATTCTCTGACAGAGATAACAGAATAATATCAGACAATGATCAATTATTCACCGTTAATAACACTGATATTGATAATGAAAAATTATCTAAAAATAATAGTAATAATATTGGAATTGTTAAAAATCAATGTGATGAAAAATTTTCAGACGAGTCGTCGAATTTTGATTTTACAATTGAAGCTGAAAAAATGGTATCTGCATTATGTAATACAACTTATTGTGAATTAGATAAAGATGATGATAAAGAAACTGGAGTATTTAATATTGTTGATGAAAAATTATCATCACCGAAAAATAATAATATTAATGATGATAAAGATAAACATTGTGAGAAAATTGATAAATCATATAAGCCATGGTATTTCAATGATTTTTCAACTGAAATAAAATTATCCAGTGAATCAATTGGCACTCAAACTGTTGATACATTTTTTGACAAAACTCAATTACCAGAATTAATTAAAAAAACAATTTATTGGGGTTGCAATGAAGCAGATAAAATTTTAAAAAATTCTCCAATCATTTCATCAAGGCAAAATTGGCTACAAAATTTATCATCAGCAACAAAAATTGCTTTAACAAAGTCTTCAACTTGTTTTCCTGTTTTTTCTGGTGATCAAATATTTTCACAGGATTTAATAAATTCACTTTTACGTGTGGGTAATGGTTGGCTTATTCTCGATCATTATTTAAATAAACAACATCATCCGAATCTTAATGATAAATATGACAATAATTTAATTGAATCATTTGAAAAGTGGCAAATGTCAACGAACAATTTATTGGAAAATGTTATTAAAACATTTATTAATTTAGAAGCTAATAATTATTTTAATGACGAAAATATTTCTGGAAATTCAACGATAATAAATTCATCATTTCCTGGTGACATTTCTCTTTATGTTAATTATGGATTATTTGGTGATCCACCAGCAGTCAATATTCCTACCTCATTAACACCAACTGCCGAGTCAAAATCGTCAAATATATTTACTCGTAAATCACCCTATATCAATAATGAAAATTGCGAGCTAAAAAATCGCTGGTCTACAGGAAAAGAAAGTAAACTTCGTACTAAATGGACGATTACTGAGCATTCAAGAAATACCAGTGAAGTATTGGAAAAAAATCGGGGTGAAAAATCAAACTGGAATTCATTTTCAAAAGATCTTCCAATAAATCAAATATCACAATTGATAAATTCAATTGAACCACAAAAAAAATTACATTGTAATTTTTTCTCATCACAAACTAATGATGGATCAAATAAACCCAATGAATTAACAAATATTAATTCAATATCAAACCCAGAAACATTTCCAACTGATACCAATCGACAATTTTGGAATCCAAATATTCCATCAAATTCTTTATATAATTTTACATACAGTGACACAAATTTAAATAATTCCCTTAATAAAATAAATTTATTGAACCAAATGGGAACTGATAAAACTTATTCTAATGAAGGTAATACAATTAATTTGTCTGCATGGTTTGCGAGTATGAGAAATAAACGCTTACCAAATGTAGAAAATACATCATCAACATGGTTAACATCAACACCATCAACTGCTCCAATAAAATTTCGTGAAACTAGAAACACTGTTACGTCCTTATCATCAGCATCATTATCATCATCATCACGTATGGATACAAATCGTCAAATTCGTACATTAAAAAATATGAGAACAATCCAATGTGCACCATGGACTGCTAATCATTTAATAGACGATCATCAAAATTTAAAATCTAATCCAGATGAATACGACAGCTCAGAAGATGTTAGAGTGTATATGAAGCCTGGAAGTTATAATGTACCAAAGAAAAAAAATCAATCACGTCGTTCACAACGACGTGAAGCAGCAATGATAAAACATAATCGACCAAATTTATTAAATAATGATGAGACATTATATACATCATCCAATTCATTAATTATATCACGTTCAAATATATCTTCTTCATCATCCTCGCCATGCTTCCAAGATGTCCAAAATAAAAATGCCACTTGGAAAGCTGCATGTGCATCAGCTGGACTTTTGCTTGATGCTTTGAAAGCTAGAGATAATTTAAAATGCAATGAAAGTGATAAAATTGTTAATTCAACTCCGAAAAATTTGGAGAAAAAAAATAAACATTGGAATAATTTTGGAGATTATGATGAGAAAGAGCATGAGATTAATTATGAAATATCAAAAGAGAATTCTGGGTCTGTGGAATTATCATCGACAGATACTATTAGTATCATTCCACGTGATGATCATCAAAAAAGTAATATTAAAACGGATTCATGGTTGATTAGGACATTGAATAATGTTACGAGTGAAACGAATAAAGAGGAACAACATGGCCAGGATGAAACTAATGATAAATTGAATATTTTACCATGGAAAAAAGCATCAATTAATGATAAAAAATCAGAAAAACATTCATTTTCATTAGAGACAAGTCACACAATTGCTGTTATGACTTTGGTTGATGTTGTGGGCAAAGCTACTTATTCAGAAACAGTTAGACGATTTTCATCAACGACAAAACCCACATCGGCATCAAAAATTACACAACAAAAAAATGATGAACGTGGAAAAATAGAAAATAATTCATTAGATACAATAGATGAATGTAAAAATGAAGAACAAGATGAATTAATGAAGCAGGAGAATACTAAAATGAAATCTGATAAAATGATTAAATTGAAAAAAAATAAAAATTCAAATGATGATCGTGATTGGTCAGTTTGGTATAGCTCAAAGAGGAAACAGCATAATGTTAGTTTGGGACAAACTGTACTTGGTAAATTAGAAAGTATTCATCGGACATTGTGGCGAATGGACGTGACACGTGTTTTAAAATGTCCAATGACAAATGTTAAAGTAACGAGTGGTGATAATTCATCACCAACAGAGTCAATTAGCACTGAACATTATCGTAAAATTGTTAAAGGTCCAATGTATCTTGAGACAATTGGATATAAATTAAAAAATCATGAATATCGAAAAGTTGAATATGTTATTCGAGATTTTAGAAAAATTATTCATAATTCCAAACTTAATTACAAGGTTTGTTTCCAATTAATATGTTTTATATTTATAATTATTATATTTTTCTATTTCTATAATTAATTTTTATTCAACAGAATGACAAAGATTCCATAGAGAAAATTGAAAATTTATCAAAAAAACTAGAAGAACTGTTACAGCAAAATTTCGCTGATGAATTATTATTACATGGAAGAAATTGTTCACCAATAATAAATCGAAAGTCACCAAATCGATGTATTATGAGTAATAATAATCCAATTATTAATAGCAGCCCATCAACTACTGTAATATGCAATGGCGAAAATGAAATTGCACTTCTTTGTCGTAAATCAACTCAGACCAGTTGAACAACAATAACGACATTATAAATAATTTTAATGACGACCAATCGAATGTGAGACGGTAAAGTTCTACAAGAAGAATATTATTATATTAAAAATCCGTCAAAAACAATCGCAGTTGTTAGTTAAATTTTTTTTCTCGTGATGAAAAAAAATTTTTTTCCTTCAATTTAATCGTATTCACAATGTCATTTATAATATTTATAATTGAAAAAAAAAATAATTAACATTATTACTATGAATGTATATGTACATACATATATATATATTCTCAAATTATATATAAAAATTTCAAAGATTGAATGTATATGATGCGTACGTCTCTATACATAAAACAGTGAATTTATTCTTTTATATTGAAAAAAAAAAACTATCTATTTACGAATTTTTATATGAAACATAAACAAAACTCATATGTACCGACCTCATATACATTGAACGTAATTATCATGTTTAAAAAATTAATAATCGCATATATTGTAAGAAATTTCAAAAATTTTAATTATTCCTAACCTTAAAAAAAATTGAAGCGAAAAATGCATGTGTTTATATAGAAAAAAAAAATAAAATATACGTATATACATATAATCAAATGACAATAAACTGATAGATTAAATAAAAATTTAATTACAAGAAAATAGTTTTATCACAAACAACCTATAATTCCTATACTCCATTTGAATTCATATATCAACATTACATTTTATCATCAGCTGATGTTGGATATATAAATATACATATATATTTAAAGCTCGTACCGGCGTTGATAAAAATTTCCAACAAATTTATTGAATAAAATCAAGTGTACATAAATAAATACTTCTGCCCAATCTATAAAAAATCAAAGTTAATTATTTATAATTCATAAAACAAATCAAAATTCATGCAACACTCCTTGTCATAAATAAAATATTTATATATATTTATTGATTATAAATCGTCTCATGGTGGAATAAATATTAATTACTGTTATCATTTACCATTAAAACAAACTATACCTTAATAATCCATCGATGTTTAATTGTTATTTATCATATTAATTATTATTTCAATAATAAAACATAACCTAAAATGTCCGTAAATTTGAACTCTTCACTGCTCGTGTTGACCATCGATAACTGTGAATAAAAAAAAAAGATGGCGGACATGTCATGTCCCAAAAATCATTATCATCATTATACAGATTGTGCACTAGTATATTTAGTGCAAAAATAATTAGATAACATCATAATAACATATTGATTAACTAATTGATTAATTGCTTAATTATCTACGTAATATTTTCAATCAAAGGAAATGGAATACAAGTGTGAAAATATTATTTTGGAAAAATTAATGTAGAAACTACGTGGGAGAGTACATAGTGTGGGACGATACATACATACATGATACACATCATATGTAATACACATAAGTCACTCGATTCCAACATCCGGATATTCAATTTGGTGTTGATTAATATACATATTATAATATTTAATAGGAATATATATTTGAGAGAAATTGTGTGAGTATTTCATAGCAACAGTAATATCCGTCAGGATGAATTGGGAATTTATTTCCGAGGCTAATGGACATTTAACAGAGACTGAATTAAGATATTATGGTGATATATTTTTATATTGTTGTGACAACTCCGATCCTGACAATGTTCCCGTTGTCAAGGCCGCTGAGCTTTTTCGCTCTGCGAATTTATCACGAGATGTCACAATGAAGGTAAGAAATTTAATAATTAGATTGGAATAAAAAATAACGGTTAACCTAATAGAAAAAATTCATATTACTACCATAAAGTATTTATTAAAATTTGATTTTTATTTATATTTCAAATATATGAAATGATTTTATTCATTTATTTGTTTATTCACTTTTTATTATTTTTCAGATTTTAGATATTTGTGCTGGATTAAAGACCAATACTCACATGGGAAGAAAGCAATTTTATGCTGCATTAAAATTAGTGGCAGCTCATCAAGCTGGATTAGATATTCATACAGATCAGGCATTAAATTCTTTAGAGACAGCGACACCATTGCCACGATTTTCGTGGCCAATGTCTGGCGATGAAGATTCGGCACGAAGTAAAGAAAGTATTGCTATAAAAAAAATGTCACTTGGATCACGATTACCTGAAAGCACTACAGAGAGTGAAAGCGATGCTGAATCACCGCGTGAAACTGGTGGAAGTACAGATTCACCAACCCCAACAAATAGCGTTACACAAGAGAGAATTGAAGGTTTATTAAGTGGTGAAACAATTTTGGATTCAGCTTCAGGCAGTTGGCAAGGACTATTAGTATCTGAAGAGCAAAGACAATTATTGGGAACAGAGGAAGAGAGTTCAGAGAGACACAGTAGTGATGATGGTGATGCTGATGGTGATAATTCAAGTTTTCCACCAGAAGAAGTTTGGATTATTAGCGATGAACAACGCGATTATTATGCTGCACAATTTGCACGTTTACAACCTGATCCCGAAGGTTTATTAGCTGGTCATGTTGCAAGAACATTCTTTGAAAAATCACGTTTACCTGTAGCTGAACTCAGACGCATTTGGCAATTGGCGGATGTAACACGCGATGGTGCATTGAGTTTGCAAGAATTTTATGTGGCAATGCATTTAGTTGTTTTACGACGCAATCATGTCCCATTACCGGATGTATTACCACCATGTCTTGGACTTCATTTAACACTACCGACAACAGTAACGACAATTGCTGTTGCACCGTCGCCACCACAACCACCACCGCCACCACCAACTCCACCAAATCAATCTTCATCGTCATCATCAACGACAACTGCTACAGCAGTTGTATCTGCAGTTAGTGGACAGAGTTCACCGAATTCACGTAAAAATCATGAAAAAAATAAAGAATGGACAAAATTTGTTGATTCACCAACTGGTACAAATGGTTCGTTGACAAGTCCAGGACCAAAACCAGTTAATTTTGATTTTCAAAAGGCTGCAGTTGAACGTGATCCTAAAATTTTACATCCAGTGCCACTGAGATTGACACCAGAGGCAGCGATTTTAGCGTCAACTGCTAATAATGGCAATAATGGAAGTATTACAGCATTAGTTGATAATGATCTTCAGCATTCCACTGTGGTACTTGTACCCAGGCCACAAACTAAAAAATCATTGTCAATTAATAATGATGATTGTTTGATTGTTACTCCGAAAAAAGAACCACCACCGCCACCACCACCGAGACCATATCGGACACACACACGGAGCTCTAGTCTTGATCTTAATAAATTAGGTATTCATTTAAACTTATATTTAATCTGCTAATTGTATTTTTAATTTTATTAATTATTTATAATTTATTTTTGATTTTATTATTGCAGCTAAAAATGGACAGAATTTTCTTGGTGCACCACCCTCAGTGCCGCCACGAGTTTCACCTGGAGTTGTGAGTTTTTCATTTTATTCAAAACTAAAGTGAACTTGTTGATTTTTATGTGTGTTGAATTTTTATTCTATCATGCAGAGTTCACCGAGAAAATTGGTTGGACAACGAAGCGAATGCGATGAACAACGTACATTGAGTGACAGTCAAGATTTTGTCGCAGATTTTTCTCTATTTTCCTCACCGAAGGACGATGAAAATGTTACCGGCAGTAAAACAAATGATACTGGCAGCAGTAGCGCTAATCAATCACAACCATTCGCTGGTGTTTGTGGCGCTTTTCATATTTATAGAAAGCCCAGTCCAAGTAATTAATTATTTCACTTATTTTCAACAATAAACTTATTTTTTTTTTCTTCCTCAGTGACTTCAAATTTATTTCTTTGTCTGTTCGCAGAACGTGGCGAGGGCGACGATGATAATGGAAAAGACGACACTGATGATGGAAAGAAATTAACATTACAAGAGTTACGTGAAAAAAATGCAGAATTACGATTAATATGTGAAGAATTAACTCGCGAATTAGCTGGTGCACTACAAGAACGTATTAATTTACGAGCTAAATTACTTCTCATAACTTGATCCTGTGTTTCATTATTATCATTGATTCACGCTACTTCTGAAGTTATGTTTTTTCGTCAATGCATTCGAACATCGTAAAAAGAAAAATTCAATTTTAAATATGCAATAGTATCGATCCTTATTTTTTAATTAATATTTCATTCATATGAAATTCGTTTCTCATCATTGTTATTTGCTCCATGTGTAAAGGTTTTTTTTTTTTTTGTTTTATTAGATTAATTTCTGAATATTGTTTTCTCTTATTTAATTTTTCTTTACAATTTATAGCTCTGGTCACCATTTTAATTTTAAAATCACTTATATAATATTATTACATACTTATATACGTTCTTCATTCTTGTCTCTGTACGTATTTTTTTGCTTTTATTAATTTCGGTGATGATCTTTCACCTAGACAGGAAGAAAATAAGACTAATTTATTCATCAAATATAATGATGTTGTATATGTAATAAAATAATTAATTGATCAGTTAATTATTTAATAAGTGCGTTAAATATATTGGAGAAAGAAAAAAATGTTTCACATTATCAATTAGTTTTATTAATTAAAGCAGGAAATCTATTTTCTTATTGTCATTGAATTTATTTTTCTCTTGCAAAAAAAAAATATCAAATATGCGTAAAAATATTCGATAATTAATTTGTTCTTAAATTCAAAGTTGAAAGTTATAAATTCTTTTTTCTCTAAAAACAAAATATGAAATTTAATGTGATAGTTCAAATATATCTGTACATATATGTGTTAGAGAAGAAAAAAAATGTGCAAATGTGGTTTATGATGAATAAAAAAATTAAATATGTATAGCTTCTGATGTGGGACAGATTACCCAATCGCTCATTATATCCGAATTCGGATGAATAATTAAATAAAATTATATATAAATATATATGATATGTATAAAATGGGCCATTGTTATCAAAAGCCTCAGCGAGTCTGCTCGTGTCTCATTCAACTGTGTGATAATAAATAAATAAAATTCGCAAAGATACTAAATTAAAATAAAATATATCCTGTGCCATAAAAATACGAATATGAATTAATTTTCGCTGGCACATTTATTATTATTAATAATTCTGATTATTAAATCAACCTTTTACAAATGGTTGAAACTAATCATCTACAAGAATAAAAATTTTCTTCTGCTGGCCATGAGTAATAATAAAAATAAATAAATCATATATATAAAAGTGCTATGTACAATCTATTATTCCTTATTAATTAAAGTATAATTGTCCATTATTGATACATGCAGATATATTATTGGTTGGAAATAAATAAAAAAAAAAAACTTGAGTGTTTATGAATGAAAAAAATAATTAAACAGTGTTTAATTCTATTTCTGGACGCTTTCTAACGTTTATTTATTTATAACATTGAGGTTATGTTTCAAATGAAAAGCAATTGTACAATCAATGAAGACAAATGATGATAAATGAAAGAACAATTATTGTTAACAGATATTTTTTTTTTACATTATTCAATAATTACTATAATCTCTTTAAATTTCGCAAATACATCAGAATAATTATAATTTTGACGTACATATAATTACTGCGTCTATGAAATTGAAAATTCAACGCTTTTAAATCATGCTTTACAATTCTATTTTATTTTTATTTGTCCTTTAATTATTCTCCCTCTTCATAATCAATAAACACCAGGAAAACATTGCCCTGAAGCATAAAATACTTTTTTAACAATGTTGCATTGATTTCAAGATTTTAAATACCTGCTTTTTTTTTTTCCCCCTCTAGTCAAATTAATGAAATAAATCATCGCAACACGTTTTCAACGATGAGTTTTTTTTTCCCCATCTGATTTATTGTTTGTTTATTGATCTTTGGTTTGCATAAACTTGATGAGATCAATGACACGGCTTGAATAACCAAATTCATTGTCGTACCATGAAATAAGTTTGACAAATTGATCATTCAATGGGATTCCAGCTTTAGCATCAAAAATGCTTGAATGATTATCACCAATAAAATCAGATGACACAACATCATCTTCAGTATAAGCAAGGATTCCAGCCAATGGACCAGATGTGGCAGCTTCCTTAACTTTAGCTTTGATTGCATCATAAGTTGCAGGTTTGCCAAGACGTACAGTCAAATCAACGACTGATACATTGGCAACTGGTACACGGAAAGCCATACCAGTCAATTTTCCATTCAAAGCAGGAATAACTTTGCCAACGGCTTTAGCAGCACCAGTTGCAGCTGGAATGATATTCTGGGCAGCTCCACGTCCATCTCGCCATAACTGTAGATTAAAAATTTTTAAATAAAAAATATTAACAATTATTTTCTCTCATTTATCATGAAATATTAATAAGAAATTGAAAATAAAATAAATTCTAACCTTTCCTGATGGTCCATCAACAGTTTTTTGAGTTGCAGTTGTTGCATGAACTGTTGTCATGAGACCTTCAACGATTTCAAAGTTATCATGAATAACTTTAGCGAGTGGAGCGAGACAATTGGTTGTGCAGGAAGCATTTGACACAACTTTGTAGCTTGGATCGTAAGCTTCAAGATTAACACCAACGACAAACATTGGTGCATCAGCTGATGGAGCTGAGATGATGACTTTCTTTGCACCACCTTCCAAATGAGCCTAGAAAAAAAAAAATTAAAAAAATGATAATAAATTATCAGTTTAATTAATAATTAATTTGATATTTAAATTGACATTGGCATTGAAAATTAGCAATTCAATGAACTTACTGAAGCTTTTTCAATGGTTGTGAATACACCAGTGGATTCAACAATATATTCAGCACCGGCCTTGGCCCATGGAATAGTTTTTGGGTCACGTTCACTGAATACAATAATTGTCTTGCCATTTACAACCAAATTATTGCCATCAGCTTTCACTTCGCCCTTGAATTTACCATGGGTTGAATCATATTTGAACAGATAGACCATGTAGTCAGCAGTGATGAATGGATCATTGATAGCAACAACCTGGAAAAATTATAAATTATAAAATAACTAATTAAAATCTTTTTTTCTTTTTTTTTCAAACAAATATTTCAACATATCTTCTCAATTTGTATTTAAAAAAATTTTTATATTACCTCTCCACCACGTTCCAAAGATGCTCTGAGGACAAGACGTCCAATACGTCCAAAACCGTTAATTCCAATTTTGCTCATGATGATTGAGTTTTGTTAATTTAACTGCAATCAAACAAGATAATAATAAATTTCATAATAATTTTCTAACTGTAATTATCATTTAAAAATATTAAAATCAACTAATTATTATAACTATCTTCATTGATAAAATTAGAGGTCAGTCAAGGTTAGAATGAGAAATTTAACATTGGAATGAAAGTTCATCATTTGCAGAAAATGGCAGCAACTACGCAGGCCTAAAAAATTTCGGATCGATAATGCTGAGCATGTCACGTTGGATAATACGTAATTTACAAAACCCAATATCGTAACGATCACGTAACATTATTCGATATAACAATATATAAATAAATAAATTACTTATTACCACGCCCTTGAAATTTTTTTTGCATTCACATAAAATCAATTCATCTATTTCTAAAAAAAAAAAAAAAAATTCACCGGTTGCAATAAATGAATAAAAATCATATTCTATTATTATCTAACGACAATTTATAACAATGTAATCTTTGTTAATACTAATTGACCGATTATTATTATTATTATTTATATCAATCAGTGAATTTTTTCGCAATGTGTCCTCGAAAAACTAAACTATGCCATTCGTACGTGCCAGCAAAGAAAAAAAAATCCATTCAACTATTTTTCTTCTACTCTCTGTCCCAACAAGATGAAAACTTGTGACCTCGACCATGTTCTCAAAAAATAAATGTCGTCAAAACTCCCCTAAAAAAAAATTTGTTTTTTCATTTTATTCATACAACTCAAGTTTTTATTAAAATAACTGTCAAATATTTTTATATAACAAATCTATTAAAAATATTTGTTATTAAATTTATTAATGATTTTATCCGACATTTAAGAATGAATTATTTGATCCTTCTTTTTTACCCTTAAAGTTTCTCGAAATTTCTTTGACATTTTTTTTTTTTTTACGTCATTTTATTGCAATATTAATTTGAATAATGACACAAGTATTGTGATAAATTTAATGATTAATAATGAGGTGATGATGATTTTTAATTGATGAATATGATTAGATGATTTGAATATATTGAAATTTTAGCGTTAGTTTATTAAATACTTACGTAAGAAGATGTAACAACCGGTGATCACTTTGATAACTACGGAAGTAGTGTCGTTTGAAGGGCAAACACACTGCTAATATATAAATGGCTACGTGCTCGCGTGTGCGCTGTAACGCGATGAATGCTATTGGTTGAAATCTCGTTCAACTTCGGCAAACTCACGTGACGTCTTCCTAACCAATAAATAACTTTTAACTTGGCAAAAGCGCGAATTTTTAAATATTTTACTTTATTTCAATAAGACAACGTAATATATATGTATAAAAATAAATTATTTCCAATAAATACTGAATAAAAAATAAATTATAGATTATAAAGCTTCGGTTTTTTGTTCATTGGATATACTTTCTGGAACATAACCTCTTCCAGTCTCTACATCATCCATATATTTTATCAAATCAACAATTCTATTTGCGTATCCATATTCATTGTCATACCATGCAATTATTTTTATAAAAGTATTTGTTTGTGGTATGCCAGATTTAGCATCGAAAATACAAGAATATTTTGTATGATTAAAATCTGATGATACAACATCGTCTTCAGTGTAATGAAGTATTCCAGCTAATTCATTTTCCGATGCATTTTTCATGGCTATTTTTATATCCTCATAAGTCGTTGGTTTATTTACTCTAAAAATAATTAAATAAAATATCATTAATTCATTACTTGACTCTATCAAACTCATTTAATTACTTAATTCATTTTTTTTATAGTTGTTTACTTGAATGTCATGTCACATAATGAAACATTAGGCACAGGAACACGAAATGCAATAGCTGATATATTATCTTTCAATTGTGGAATTAAATTTGATAAACATTTAGCAGCACTTGTCGATGTGGGAATAATATTTTGAAGACATCCACGACCATCTCGCCACAACTGCAATGCATATGTCAAATAAATAAATATATAATGAAAGAATTGGAGAAAATTAATTAGACCTCACACGATGTCTCATTATATTTATGTTTTGTATAAATTCATATTAGTACATATATGTACATCAATTGTATGTTTATAAATAACATTCAACTACGTGGGGGAGAATTTTAACTTGCCTTTCCAGTGGGTCCATCCACTGTTTTTTGAGCAGCAGTTGTTGCATGAATACTTGTTATCATTGCTTCAATAATTTCAAAATTATCATTCATAATTTTGACAATTGGTGCTGCACAATTAGCAGTACATGATGCTGCTGATATTACTGAACCTTTTTGGGATTTATAATCCTTATGATTTACACCATAAACATACATTGGTGCGTCTACTGATGGTGCTGTTATTACAACGTGTTTTGCACCACCATCAAAATGTAACTGGAATGATAAAAAATAAATTAATCTTCTTCTTTATTTTCTACATTAATTTTAATTCTTACCGAGGCTTTTTCTACATTTGTAAATACTCCAGTTGATTCAATGACATAATTTATATTATGATGTCCCCATAGTATATCTGATGGATTTTTTTCCTGCGATGTGGCAATTCTTTTGTCTGCATTGAGAACAAATTTAAGTTTATATATTATTAGATATTTAGGAATTAGTTTTTGTTTTTGTTTTATATTTTATGATACAAGATGGCAGTAATACCTCCAATAATTATAACCCCTTTTTCACATTCCATAAAATAGGGATAGGTCCCATGTGTTGAATCATATTTAAATAAATAAATCATATAATCAGTTGGTATAAATGGATCATTGACGAGTTTAACCTAAAATCAATATTCGAAAAATAATTTTTACAAGTCAAAATCTTGAAATAATATTGATAGATATATTTATTCAAAATATATGTTGGCATTTTACATCAATTCCTTGCTCAAGGCAGGCACGTAAACACATTCTTCCTATTCGACCAAATCCATTAATTCCTACTATCAACATTTCTTTTTTTTTTTTTTGTTCGTTCTTTGTCTAGAATACTGGCGAGTATATAATTCCAATTTTCGTTGGTTATATTATATATGTAGATATAAATTTGTGGACACAATTGAGAGAATCTTTGATGGATAAATGCAAATATTATTTCTGTCAAAGAACAAATAAACGTTCAAATGTTTTGGAATTTTTTTTTTCTTCATTACTAAGAACTGAAAATACCGACAGTATTTTGGAAAGTGTTTATATAATATGTTTGGTAATTAATCCAAAATATATTATTAGAAATTATCATTAGACATCATTATCCCTTCCATAATATATTTTTGAACATACCAGCAATAATTCTTGACTTCTTCATATGAGACCCAGGAAATAATCACCATTAGTCGTCCCAGATCCAATGTGTGCACACGAGTTACAAGTTTAATTTATATTACACAAAGTATCAGCGATATATAGAATATACAAATATTTTTTTTAAATAATTTCAAATTAATATAACAATAAAAAATGGATAAAGATGAAGTGGAAACTATTTTACGTGCGTTGATCGCAAGTAATAAAGGTGGAATTCCCATCGATGAATTAGATAGTAAGTATATTTTTTATTTTATTATTGTAATTTGTAATTATTTTTATAAAATAATTATTTTAATTATTGTAATTTATTTTTATTCTAGCGGAGTTTTATAGACAAACAATGAGGGATATTCCATTTTTGTCATTGGGATTTTCCTCCATGTATGATTTCATGAGGAATGTCAAACAAATAAGCACTCGTCGAAATAAAAATGGAAACGTTGTCTATATTCTGAAGGACAATATTAATATGCGACACATTGTTAATCTGGTGGAAAAACAAAAGGATCCAATCACACGACATAATAATGCGGTAAAATTAATATTTTTAAAAGAATAAATAAACATCGATTTGTTGTTATAATTATAAAAATTGTAATCATTTAATATTTTTATTTTTTTGCAGAAGCCACTGGAGAGAAGAACAAAAATGAAAAAAACTGTAAATCGCCGAATTTCAAAAACTAGAAATCATTCAGGCGCTGAATATTCCACAGGTAAATTATAGCAATTATAATTTAATTTAAATATTTTTTTTTGTGTTTACTTAAAATTCTTTGTTTCTTTTTACAGGAGACGACAGCGATGCATTGAGTGATTCATATGAAGAAGTTAGAGGACCAATCAAAATTTGTAGTCCACCAAAAAATATTGTGAATATATTTTTTTTACTAAAAAAATTAATTAATATAAATAAATAATGTGTCTATTTTATTTTCAGAATATAGTTCATACACCGCTTTGTCATGGCAATCAATTGATTGGCGATGACTTTTTTTTACAATTAGCAATTCGCAATTTGAAGCGACCAATTTGGCGTAAACAACGTAAGATTTATTTTCATTTCAATATTATTATTAGAAATTTCATTCAAGCCAATATTTATTTCATTTATTTTTGTCCTTTTTGTTTATAGATTTAGGTCCACTTCAATGTGGGCTTTGTATATCTGGACTCACTGTTCGTGGAGCAATCCAAAAATTACAAACCGTTGAATCATTGTCCAACAAAGTCACCATCATGCTCGGAGCTGAAGATATCTATAGAGTAATTATAAAAAATAAAATTTACCATCGCAACTTAATAATATTTTTGAATACTATTGAACAATAAATTATTTTGTATTTTGTTTTATAGGGACGCTCTGGTGATGACATTGCAGATGACTTGGAAGATTTGATAAAAATTCTTCAAACTCGATTCTCATTTTCTAATAATGCAATAACTATTTGCACAATTCCGCCATTGGCCAACATTGGTATTTATAATTACACGCACACTGTTGTAAATATTCATGCATATAATAATGCAATACGTCAATTGAGTATTCAGAAACATTGTGGATTAATTGATTTTTTTAATAATTACACAAATCCAAATTTCGACGTAATTTATGATTACTTTCAAATTGATGCGAGAATGGTGTCTGGTAGTTCTCATCCATATGTTTTGTTTAATAAAAGAGGTCGGCGATTGGCTGTCAATCTTCTCAAGTGCTTCAGTTGATAATGTTTATATAAAAACAAAAAAATTATAATTTATACATAATTGTAAAATTTAATGCATGCGCAAGTGTTGGTGTACATTGTCATTTTGATTATGAAAATTATGCATTTTCAAATTATTTATTGGTGAGTATTTTGTTTTCTGAAAAAAAAAAAAAAAAATTGAATTTATTAAAAAATGTTGCCGGCAACATTTATTTCGTTGATTGAAACGAGACAGACTATGATTATAAAATTATATTTTGCAGTTCATAATGTAATAAAAAAAAAAAATTAATTGATTTATTAAGCGAAAGCTGCATTCAATTATTTTTTTTTCTTTTATTTACACATATACAAATATCCTGTAAGATAATAATTTTATAAATCAAATATTGATAGCTGATCAATGAATAAAATTATTTTTGTAATTAATACAGAAAACAAACAATTATATACATATACATATTAATATTATAAATATTTACTGATATATTTTACAGTTAATAAATTTCAAATGAACGTTCAAACAATTGTGCTAAATCCTCTTCACTCTGTTCACGTGGTGCCAATTTCGTAATACGTTCCTGCAATTATTAAAATATTTATATTTATTTTTCATTCTTTAAATTAAGCTTAATCCATAATAGAATTACTCTATTTAATTAAGAAGAAACGCAGATGCAGATCTGTACAATTATTCCTTGTATTTAATTACCTGAGGTAAAGTTCCACTGACAAGTGTAGGAATATCTTCTTTTTTAAATCCAATTTCACCAAGACCATTTTCAATCTTCATCACTCTCATATAATCTCTCACAACATCAGCAAGAATTCCCCCAGCATCTGAACGCTTTGCATTACTAATATCAGCACCCAATAATTTTGCAGCCTCAAGATGTCTTTCTGGACAAGCGTTGCCAGTGAAAGCAAATACAGCTGGTGCAGAAATCACCACTGACAAACCATGAGGCACAATTGCATGATCTCTACCATATCCCTATAAACAAAATAAATTTATTCATTAATAAATACAATAATAGAATCAAGCAACACATTGATTATTTATAATATTTATTATTTTAATGTGAAAATATTAAATTTGCACCTTTGGATAAAAGTTACTTGGTGCATTTCCACTGATTGGATAGGACAATCCATGACACAGATGAACACCAGCATTGCCAAAGCCAACACCAGCCATGGTGCTAGCTAAATGCATATTACTTCGTGCCTCAAGATCATCTGGATGATAAACAGCTCGTTTAAAATATTTTTGCATAACTGTTAATGCATATCTCGCCCAAACATCACTTATTGGATTACTTCCTTGATATGCTGGACGTAATATTGGATTTATTGGACATGGTGTTCGTTCGGTGTATGGTATTGCAGTGAATGACTCCAGAGCATGGCATAAAACATCAAAACCTGAATAAACACAAACTCTTTCGGGTAAAGTTAGTGTATGAAGTGGATCAATGATACCAAGAGTTGGTCTTAATGCACGATTGGCAATTCCTGTCTTAGCTTTTAATGGTCGATAATCAAATATTGAAACACCAGTTGTTTCTGATCCAGTTCCAGAAGTTGTTGGTACTGCAATCAGTGGTTTTAATTGAACTAAAACTGGTTTAGCTTTTCCAATTGGAGCATTGACATAGTCCAAAAATTCAGCTGATGGATCGCTGAGATAGAGATTTGCTGCTTTGCATGTATCCATCACAGATCCACCACCAATTGCAATAAATGAATCATAATTTCCAGTTTTTGCATATTTAATTGCATGTTGAAGACTTGATTCCGTTGGTTCCACATGAACTTGATCGTAAATATCGAAATTTATTTTGTGCTTTGTCAAACTTTCAATTGCAGTTTGCACTGGAGCTAAACCAGACAAATTGGCATCGGTCATTAAACATGTTTTTTTTACCCCTAAATTCTGCAAATCCATTCCCAATTCTCGGGTTACACCCACGCCATAACGTACAGTTGAACTTGCCATCTGTAATATATGATTAAATAAATAAATAATTAGATGAATAAATCAAAGATTATTTAAATATAAAATTTATATTAATAAACATTTTTTTTTTATTACTTCGAAAGCGTATTCTTTTGATGTTGATGCATTGCTTGATGTTTTTTGATTGCGAGTACGAATTCCGTGACCTGGATTACCATGTGCTGGACATCGACATCTACAAATGTGAAAATAATTATAGAATAACAAATAAATATTTCATTACATTTTTTCTTGTAATTTAAATTTGGATATTGATTGTAAAATTAAAATGTCTATAAGTCTGGACTTTGAAATTTATTAATAGGAATGAATTGCTGATCAATTATTTAATTTATGTAAATTTTTCGTAAAGAAAAATATGAAATGAATAGAATAAAATATTTATCCATTATTACTCACGATTGAGATGATATTATTTGAAGTAGATCAATGACACGGTTTCGTGATAACATTATGACGTTATTATTTATAATACAAAAAGCTTTTCTTTATCTTGTTGAACACTTGATGTCCACATGTGTGAGTGTTGTACTGGACTTTATATGCATTCAATGTTTCAGCTCGTCAGACAAGTTATCAACTCCCTCCATTTAAAGTGGATTACTGAACTCTCTCGCATATTATATTTAACACGTTTCTCTTTTTATGATGTCATGTTTGCATTGAAATAAAGCTTTGGAGATCACGCAAGATTTCAGCCAGATTTTTATTATTGATTTCATTCTTCGTTTTGGAATTTGATTTGGACTGTTCTCAATTTGATAATCTCAAAGAAATAAAAAAAAATCCAATAACTTTTTAAGTGTGGAGTTGATTTATGACACAAAATACTCGAAACTTTTTTACAGCATGATGTCATCTGCTTTTTCGTGCCACAACGTCCATCTCAATAAAAAAATATTAATTATAATTTCATCAACGCATTGAAAAAAAAATTTATACGCAAAAGAAAAATCAATTTCAAATTACATTTTAATATAAATTTTAGTTTAATATATATATATTTTTATATATATTTTATTAGAATTGTTATACATATTATTTACAGCGAGTAAATTAAAGCAAATGTTTATGATAAAATATTATAAGCATATTTATTTGTTCTCTTAATTTTTGTTTTTTTTTCGCGGTTCTAACAAAAATAATTACGATAGTTGCAATCAAGTCTCTCAGAAATCAATTCACTGTGTTACGTGATTATAAGTCTTTCTCATTATAATATTTCTTCACGTAGAAAATACAATTAGCATATTTATATTTCATATCAATTTGCCTGACCTCGAAAAAATACAAAAAAGCTGAATAAAATATTTTTTGTCAAATCAATTTTACTATCACCCGGATCTTACACTCGAAATTCCTGTTTCCGTTCATTCACTCAACAATCTTCTAAAAATAAAAACAAAATATATGTTAAATATAAATTTAGTATTTTCCGATCGTTCACTTTTGATAGAAAAAAAAAAATAAGAATAAAAATAACAGAATTGGTTATTAAATAAATTAATTTACAACCGATTCAATGAAAAAATTAATATTTTTTAAGTAAATAATAATATTAATAATATAAGAATGAATTCAAGTGCTAATTAATACTTCGTAAAATTATTTTCGTTCAATTTCTCTTAACATTATTATTTCAATTTTTATAAAATTCATTGAAACAATTTATAATTAATTGATTTAAACGCTTTCAGGCACAATCTTGTCATAGTGAAAAGTACTACTTGAATAAAAGCTACCGCGTTTCGGCATATGTGGTGTAGCAATTTCTTCTTGAAGTGGTTTATAAACTAAACCACAATTTTTATTGTCTACTAAACCTTGACGAAGAATCATCGGTGGTCTAATAACAGGACCACCTTTACGATTAGCCATATGACGAGCAAATTGAATTATTACTATAATAATAGCTATTGTAGCCATTACAACAGTGAATATTGACAATATTACTGTACTATTGTACCAATGATGATAAACTTTTTGACTTGTCAATGTATAATCTTCATAATCATCATCTTTATCCAATTCCAACCAAATTTTATCATTTTTATCAAAGAAACGTGTTCCATGATTGATCTGTGATTGAAAAAAAAATTTTTTTAATCAAAAAACCTTCAATATAAATAATTATTAATTGAAATTTATTTACTAAATTAAATTTATTTACCGTATTTATTGTATCGTCATTATTATCATCATCGTCTTCATCATTATCATCGTCAAAAGAGGCTGATGGCGATGATGTTGGTGGTTTACGTGGAAGTGGTCTTGCTGGTGGACCATCGTAATCATTCTCACAAATTAATTTTTCAAGATCGCTCCATTGACTTATAGTTTCATATTTAACATTATATTCTACGTCTTGATAGTTTAGTGAACGAACAATTTCCGTTGGCATTACACCGTGCGATGATAACCATTGAATAGCACCACTTAAATCAGTATCACAACTCATTGGATTGCCACGAGCATCTAAACCAGCTAATCTTGGCATTGCCTTCAATTCCTCGACTGTAATGCGTTCCAGTTCATTTCCACGAACTGACAAAAAGCTATATAAATCAAATAAATATTTAAATATAATTTGTATAATAATAAATAATATGTATATAATTGAAAAAATGATAAATAAAATAAATTACCGGAGTGACTTGAGTGGTTGACGTGCTTCGCTCCAAATTCTTCGTAATTGACATCGACTTGCATCAAGACGCGTTAAATCGGGTGTTTGTAAGAATGGCGTTATTTGTAAAGTAAATAATGGATTACCAGCGATATTGAGTTTTGTTAATCCTAAAGCCCCACGTAACATATTGCTTGGAATAATTGATATTAAATTATCTGAGAGATCAAGCAGTCGAAGTGAAGTTAATGATTTAAAAAGATCGCGTGGCAATGATTTCAAACGATTTCTTGCTAAATTTAATTGTGTCAATGCTGGCATTGCATTGAATGTATCATTGAAAATTGTTTTTAAGCCACAATTTGCACATTCAAAACGATAAATGCTGTAACTATTATAATCAAATCCATTTAATTGAAATACTGGCAATGTACCGAGTTCTGGATTATTATTCATTAATAAAACTTGTAATCGTGGATTATTACGTAAATGATGTTCGGTTAATAATCCAAGATTATTATTGCTGATGTCTAAATGATCAAGTTGATTTAAACGTGCAAATGCATGTTGATGAATTCGTTTCAATCGATTATCAGTTATAACAAGTTGTTCTAAAGCCGTTACACCAAGTAAATCATCCTTGGCAATAATATTAATTTCATTTCTTGATGCATCAAGTACATTTAATTCATCAGAACTAATATTAGCTAATGTTGTTAAACCATTGCCAGCAATTTTTAATGTTTCAAGACTAATTCCATCCAAAAAGTCCTTTGGCACTTCAGTTAAATATGTATCTGATAAATCAAGTTCAACAAGTGATTTTAATGGAGCAAACATAGCTTTATCCACGTTGAATAAACGATTTTTATGTAAATTTAAATATGCTAAATTTGGCATTTTAGTGAATGATAATTTTGACCAATTTGGATAATAATTTCCAGAGAAATCAAGCTCAGTAAGACTTGGCACATTGAATAAATAATTTTCCACTAAATTTTCCGGCCGTTTATCAAATACTGGACTGGAAACTGTTAATAAACTTAATTGTGTATTATTTTGAAATGTATCTGGATGAATATCAAGTAATCCATTATTAGTTAAATTAACGGCGTATAAATATTTAATCCCGTCAAATGCCGTACGATCAATCTTTGATATTTTAGTGTTGACAATTGTTATTGATTCGAGATGATCAAGACCATGAGAATGTAATTCATGTGGGCCGAGTGTGATATCACCAGCATTCTCAATTACCAAGTGGGCGATACTTGGACCGAAGGATTGTTTATCAATCAGTTTGCTGCATCTATTAAATGTCAAATAGTCATGTCATTAATATCAAATGTATAAATCAATAGAGAAATTAATTATAATAAATTATATAAATAACTCAATGATATAATTTAATAGGAATTTATTTGTACCTAGCTGTTGTGGCTGCAGCATATTGTCCAATGCATTTGCAATAATCAGGACAATTTATCATTACCTCTTCATCATCAGTATCATCATAATTATCATCATCATCATCATCATCATCATCGTCCTCGTCATCATCTTCAGCATCCTCGTCATCCTCATCTTGATCATCATCATAAGCCGCGTCAGTTTCAGCCAATAAAAGATCATTCATTGCACGATTTTTCAATGGATTCGCTAATTTTACTGATGATGGAATAATTGATGAAGATGTTGTTAAACTCATTCGTTGCTTAGATTGCGGTATTTGTGCTTGTGCCTTAATCACCTTTGCCACTTCATCCTGAATTTTCTATAAAATTCCAAAAATTATTTCAAACTATTTTCAATCTAATTAATTATTTTTTCTTTTTTTTTTTCTATCTTTTTCTTACCTCGTTTGATGATTCACTTCCATCCAATGTATTGAGCTCTTGCATAATAACATTTTTTGGATTGACAAATGGCTGTGCCAATGTTGGTAATTCTTTGTTTGGTATTTTTTCGTTTGCTTTAGCAAGAATTTCACTCATACGATTTTCATTTGAATCTGGACCTAATTTCGTTTTGATATCATCAATTTTTATTGATGATACATGAGGGGATGCAATCACCTTATGGCTTTTGTGATCGACATCCTCATTTACTTCCGATAGATTAATTAATGGCTGAACAGCAACAGTTGTGGTAGATATTAATGGCTCAAATTTCACTACGGTATTGAATGACTTTGAGGTGGTCTCATTTTTCTTCACTTCCTTTGCCAATGAGTCTGGCAATATTGTCAGTGCATTTATGCACGTTGCTAATACCAACAATGACAACGGCAGTAGCAAGGCTGGTCTACCGTGTCGCTTCATTCTGTAAATAAATAAAATACAAAAATAAAAAATCATTAATTATATTCACACGCAAATTCTATAAATAATTATATTTCAATAAAAATACAATACAATTGTTGTATTAAATATTATAATAAATAATATTCAATACAGACTTTTTCTTTATGTCCTTCGATCGCTGACACAAAGAGAACATTTATTATAAATATATTATCAACTAAAGTTGCATTTATAGGCGCCGTTATTATCAGTATATTTATGATAGATATTGACTCTTCAGACTTGAACATTTATCATGTTATCGATCTCTTCATGTATATTCCACACGTATACATTAACAGGTATTGTAACAAAGTACATTGATAATTCAAAAAAATTTTTTTTTACTCATATAATCAACAACAACCTAAGCTTAATTAATAAATTACCAAATAATATAAAGAAATAAAAAATATTTTTATAAAATAAATAATACTTTATATTTCTGTTTCCAATTTTTTCTTTGTCTTTTTCCCAATATAAAGAGAATAAAATAATTCTCCCGATGTAATACCAATAACCATTGACCAGCTGTGCACGATGTGTTGAATTCCATTCGAGTTTGCTCCTTCCTCTCGCTCGTTCAGTATATTTACAGTTTGAAGAAGAGGGAGAAATGAGAGAGGGGAATGATGCTGTGTTGCGGGGCACGGGAGATATAAACAAGGTAGAAAGAGAGTGAAATAAACTCAGGGTGAGTTTGCGGGTCCTGTCTTTGTTCCACCAATTTCCTCGTGGCAATATATTATATCTTCGTGTTTATATAGATAAATGTGTATGTGTCTGTATATATGTTTGATGCTGACTGTGCGGCGATGCATTTTACCTTGCTGATGCCATCGCAGCAAACGAATGGAACAAGCAGGTGTACAAAGATAATACTATACGTCGTCGTTCGTCTTGAATTCCACAAATCCAAATTTACGCTTATACACAACTGGGCATTTTACTCATGGAGAATTTTTCGGTGCCCTTTCGGCACTTTGACTGGACCGCACACGCACTTAAATATACACATTTATATGTATACGTGTGTGTATAGATAAATTTTTTGAGCTACCTGATTGACTATTTATGATCTTGCCGTGTTTTCAGTAAAATCTAAAATATATAAATTCTTCTCTTTGTGAGAAGAAAATAAATATAAAAAAAAAAATTAATCACTGGTGTTTTAATGTCAAATATAAATAGTTGACAATTTTGAGAGAGTTTTATTTAATCGTATACTTTTGTTTTATTATTTTTCAATCAACAAGACTTTAATAAAATTTGCAATCGTTTGCAGGAAATGATTTTCATTGAATTTCATTTTTTTTTTTGCGCAATAGAAAGCAACAGGTGAAATACTTTTACAATATTTCTTTTTTTTTTTTTTTTCATTTTTATTTTGCTTTTACTTACAGAGTCATCTGAATAAAACACTTGCACGTGTATATATAGTTGCCTTATTATTTTTTTAGTAAGAGTTTGAATATAAGTTGTAAAAAAAAAAGAAAAAAAAATCGCGTTCTTACATCGGCCTCGATTCACATGAACATACACAATTCATTTGCTTCCCTCGTTTTATCGCAAAAGATAGTGATATCATGACGTTGGCTTATCATTTATATTTGTCCACATACACACATGTATATATAATATATATTTTATACATATATACATATATGAATATAACAAAGCGAAAAAGGTATTTGTACTTGCTGATCACTTATATTTATTCTGCATTAAATTTAAAGATACTGCCATTTATATTTTCCCTCATTTATAATTTTTTTTTCTCTATAAATAATTTATGTTTATTATTTCATGAATATTTCCTTCATAAATATCACGATAAGAGGCGCATATTACAGATACAAGTACACTCACATATATATTTCTTTTTTTTTTTTTCATTTGAGTCATCAACTGAGGGTTACAATTCCGATAACATTCAATACAATTTTCCTATTCAATTTTATCAGTTATTATAAATTGGTATAGTCATAATTATTCCACGAATCATTTTATAAAATATTTTTATTCACGATAAATTCATTGATGAATTTTTATATCAAAGAATAATTATAAACTTTTTAATGATTAAATATTTCCACCACAATCTTTATCTAATTAATTATTTTTTTTTTTCCTTTTCCTTTTTTTTTTTTTTTATATTATATATTATTACACAATTTTTGTTTAAGCCATATGTTGTCAACGACACATTGTCGTTGTCATTATCATGACGGATAAAGTCTTTTATCAAATACATTGTGGTTTAAAGTCTAAACTCATCGCAGAAAAATAAAAATAGATCGAGTTTACACACTTTATATTCATTTTCCGCATTATTAATTCTTTCATACAATAATTTTTCACATATGCAATGACAGTAAATATACAATATTTATTCAATAGTGATAAAAAAATATTCAAAGAAGAAAATAATTATTCGCATACGTAAAACTGTTCTCACTTTAACACTTATAAAATGTCTAATATTTTATTTTTATTTTATTTTTTAATATTTATATACCGAATTAAAGATCTATGTGAGATTATTAATTTATCAATACAACAATAAAACGTGTCCTCACGTTCATCACATTTATGAATATTTAATTCGAATGTGCGATTCATGAAACGTAAAAGAATTTTTTTAAATCAACATTTGTAATATATCCACACATACAATTGGATAGATTTATATTAATACGACGCAAATCAACGATATATAATCCGTTTGAGTACATATATAATAAAAAATCATTTCATGAATTTGTCGATATTCTCAGTAAAAAATATTTCCTTAACCAGTAAATAAAAGTCTCTTCTTACATATACAATAAACTCCCGTGTGTAATTTTAATTCTTGCATGCTTTGTCTTATACATATTGAATAAATTCACGATCATGAAAGTATTCATTTGAAATTTAAGTTATGTTCATTTACCAATAATTCAAGACAATACATACTCATAAAACCCATTAAATATTCCACAGATAAAATAAATTATTCATTACAAGAGTTTTCTTATCACATTTTAGACATGAAAGAAAGAAAAGAAAATCTTTTTTATAAATTCATAAATATATTTTAATATTAATTTTATTATCTTGAATAATTATAGAATAATAATTCACATTGAGGGAATTAATTAAAATATAGAGATGTGTGTAGAGAATTAATGGGATACAGGAGAAAAATTATTTTAATATTTTAGTAGATGCACACCTGAATCACGTGTAAATATAAAGAGAACTCGAAAAGTTTATGTACGAAGATGAATGTATGTATGTATGTATGTATCTACATATTGGTACATAAAAGTAGCAATATATATCAGGCCATATATGTGACGCATGAATATTAACATTTATTGTTACATTTGTGTGAGTGTGGACCAACGTAAAAATAGTCTTGCGCACGCTCATGTATAAGTAAACATTAATATTTATCTTGAGTCGTGTGTCTGTTTGCACGCAGTAAACTCACGCCATTGCGCATTTGTACATTGTATTATTTTTCACTGAATAGTCATCAGTTGCTTTTGCATATCAATAAATAAAATGAACAAAAAATTCGACAAATAAAATAAACCAAATGATTCAATTTAATATTTGATATCGATAGAAAAATAAAATTAAAATAGAATATTAAAATATTTCATTTACAATGTATCTTCTTCAGATAATAAAAGTAAAAAACATTGTAAATAATATAATCTTCATTTATAAATAACAATTTTATATGAACAAAAAATATTACAAAGTCTTTAAAATTGTATTAAATAATTACACTTTTATTCTTTGTGTATTTAATTAAAAAATAATTAATGCGTAATTTATATTTCGTGACAGGAAAAATATTAAATAAAATTGGAATATATAATAAATTGTTTACGAATATAATTCAATGTGTATTTATCTGTAATTTAATGCAATAGAATACAATAATTGAAAACACTTGTACATTTGTATGAATTTTTATATATAATAAATGACTTTAAAAATTTCTGACACATTTTCCAGCTGCATTATATTCATAAGCAAACGCATCTGTCATTTTCCAATAGAAAATCATCATATGACATATAAGATCAAGAACAAAAAACCGTTTTTCTCCCTGGACATTTATGGTAATAAAAAAATAATTGCACGTGGGAGTTATTGAAAAGTCCTGATTGAAAATCAAGGGTAAAAAGGTGAGTCGAAGAGAATATTATTTACAGAATAAATAAAAAAAAAGAGAGGGGAAACAGTCAGAGGTTTGTCAGCCATTTTGATGACGACACAATCCTTCATACATCCAAAATGAACTCAAATAAATAAATAAATAAATATATTTACATAAATTTTACATTTCAAAATAATAAAAATAAAATATCAATTAATAAATTTAATGTTGAAATACATTAATAATTATTTAAAAGAGATCATTAAAATATCATTTATGCATATAATAATAACAATATTCCTATCGCAATGTCGCAACACATATACATATAAAATTAAATAAATAATAAATACAATTATTCATACATATTTAATAATGTCTAAATATTAATATATCTACTCACTTTTTTTCACGATAAAATCCTGAAGTATTTAAAAAAAAATAAAATAATTCAAATGCCACACTGTAATAACACAAAAGTATAAATTTAAAAAAACCAAAAGAAAAATAGAAAAAATTATCAATTATATTTATTAATTATAAACTTTAATATAAAAATTATCCTTACAATAATGCAAACAAATATTACACTCAATAGTTTATTATCAATAAAAAAAAAAAATTGTAACGCGGCTGAACTCGCTCGCGCGTTACAAACAAATTTTCGTAGTGTTGACCGTCGTGGCGCGCTCACTCGTTTAGTCTGGGGCACACTCAGGAATTCTTGAGCTGAGCAACCATAGTGTATATTATGTTGTGAGTATATAATAAAAAGAGTGGGGGGGAGGGACCGAATTATACATACATATGTAAACGCCATTGGGTCCCCTCATGCACATACATATATAATCATGTGTCTGGGTGTGGGTCTGTTTCTTCATGGAGTTTTTGAAGTAAAAAAAAAAAATACTGGAACAAATGGAGGGGACTTGCAAAAGGAGTCCCAAAATTCACGCAAGATTTCAAATGTTTTTAATGTGTTATTTTTTGCGTGAATTTTGGGACAGTATAATCATGGCGGATTTTTCGAAGGAGTGGGAGTAGTAAAGATGTAAATAAAAAATATGTATAAGGTAGTAAGTACTATATTATAGGTATTTCGAATCTATATGGTATAGTTTCATTGGCTGTGTTTATATATACTATGAAAAGAGAAATTTTCTTTCTCTGATTTGTTTTTCTATCTCTTTCTATCATTCAATGTGTTGAACTTGCTTTTGATAATTTTTTTCTCTCTTTTTTTTATTATCCTGTATCGTTCATTTGCAAATAAAACACAGGTAATATATCAGTTGACTTCGCCATCTGTTGGTATTATATTGTATTATTAATATATTTCATCGATTATTTTTTTCATGATCACATATATCAATAATAATAATAATACCAATAATAATAATAATAATAATTGAATAATGTATTTATAAATCGTGATTTGTTGTTATATTAAGACATAATGTGAATTGAATTTTTTAATTTTTGTGATTGAATATGACAGGTTATGTTTATTATTATTATATTATATATTTGTAATTTATTTGTATTTATGGTAATAATAATAATAATGTATATGTGGGTGTATTTGGTTCATACAATTGATGAGATTACTATGGCACGACATTGAGGTCATTAAAATTTACATGGTCTAGTGAATTTAATTTAAATTAATTGGGCCTGTGACGATATTTTTTTTTTTTTTGTAATTTATGTAGTCATACTAACCGCTTGAGGTAATTGAATATTGGATTATGCAATATTTTTCATGTATATAAAGCAAAAAAAAAATATATATATATACATATAATAGAGATTGAAGTATTTAATATTAGTGGATGATCTATGTTATCGACAGTAGATACATTGCCGACCTGAGAAAAATATTTCTGATGGTAATTTATCGACATAATTTAATAAATTGCAGCTCGTATATAATTATTATAATAATTTATTTTGTGATATTCTACTGCACAAATTCATCAGAAATAATATTATTATTTTATTGATATATTTTTAATGTAGAAAAATTAATTTTAACGATTATTATAATCGAATTCATTTAATTATGAAATGTGAAAAATATTTTATTTGACAATAAATTTTATTCAGCACTATTTCAAAATACGATAAATTTAATGATAGTAAATTAATGTTTAAATTTATCTGAACACATATATATATAGCCAAAGAAAATTAAAAATTTTAATAAATAAATTTAAAGAAAACTTCTTTACCAACCGCCAGTAAAATATCACTCAATTTTTGTTTTCTAGTTCCCAACTGTTTAAAAATTTTTTTTTTAAATATATAATTCTAATTAATACTTCGATAAACAAAATTTAATTTAAATATATAAAATTTATCAAACGTTAAACAGAACTAATTGATATATAAAAGTAATAAAATATTTATCACAATAATTTTTATCAATATAAATATATGCATTGTTAATTTCGGCAATGAATAAAATTAATAGACCATCAGTTAGTAAAATAATAGATAAAAAAAAAAATCAGTCCAACTATTAATATTACACATATATATCATGAATATATTAAAGACAATTGATTTGATTTAGTAACACACACTTTTAATAAATAATAGTCACTTATGATCTCTCTATCTCTTTCGGTCAATGACACACACTCACTCACAGTTGTAAAGTCATTTCAGCTTGACACCCATATACATTTTAATGCTTTACAAACTCTCAATATTTATAAATAGAAAAAATACATCTACATTAATAATAATAATTTCATAAATCATACAACAATGAATAAATAATTTGTACAAACTAAAAATACATATAATAATTTTTATATTTTATTATAAAATCATAAAAAACTTTTTTCATTTTTTTTTTTTTATGTTCTAAAAAATAATCAGACATTTTTTTTTTTCTTTTCATAATTGTAAATTAAAAAATATTTGTACGACGATAATACAAGAATTTATCTTTCTTAACTTGCGTAGTAACTATATCTCCGTTGGTTTATCAGATAGTGCTTTGTAATATTTGCACATTGTCAAGTTAAAAATTCTTGAAGATGTTGGTAAAAGTTTAAAGAAAAATTAGAACGCACGATAATATTAATAATAAAATTCTGATATTATATATGTATTTATAAATGTTATCGTGAATTATTTCAATGAAAATATATTTGCTTTAAATATTTGCAATGTGTTATAATTATTTATCAATGATTATAAAATATAATTATATAGGTGTTTTCATAATTATTTATTAATTACAGTATATTGTAGTGTGTAATTTTTCATGGCCTTGCACATAAGAGAGTAATTTTTACTATCGTAATTCATCGTTTCAAGTTTACATACATATTTTAATACGCACGAACGTACGAGTATATATTTTTATGGCTGAATAATAATTCTAAATATTGTACTGCGTCATTGTACTATTACATGACATGGTAAACTTATTAAACGATATAAATACACTATATCAATATGTGTACACAATGACAAATGGTGTTGGTTAATACAAGAATAATAAAAAAAAAAAAAAAAAGAATTTTTTTCTTCACATGTTAAAGAAAAAAAAAAAAAATTATTTCGTAAAATATTATACAAATGAATTATATTTATTTAAATATATATTTTCGTATTTTATAAATGAAGGTAGACTTTTTTTCTTTTCATTTTCATTTCAACAAGAACATTTCGAAATTTATAATTTATCATCGGCTAAAAAAAACAAAAATATTTATAAATATGAATAGAAGAATTATATTAAAATTTTTTATTTTATTGATCAAAAAGCCACAGAAATTTTGATTATTATTATTTCCTGTATTTTTTTTTATTAATTATATTTTCTTGGGAATTAAAAATTATTAATTTTGATACATTTGTTTGATGTATAAAGAGAATATTTAAAGTAATTTGGCCTTGAACAAACGTGTTGGATATACCTAAGTATAGACAGGAATATTTTTTTTATAGTAATTCAACAGTTCTTGCTCGATCATCGTTCTTTGGGTCTGACGTCCATTGATTTTTGTGCAAATGTGATCTTGGACTACGAACGATGAGTGAACGCGTGCAATATAGATGATACAAAGTCCTCAAGTATGATTTGTTATTTATTTCTTTTTTTTTTTTTTAATTTTATTTTTCATTTCATCTTTAATCTCCGCCTCAATTGCGTCCACACATCCAACAATTAGAATCTATTCTCTATCATACATAATTTCTATTGAACACATGATTAACATAAAGAATAAAAAAAAAAGAAAAGTTAATCATATTACAAAAGAAAAAAATTGGAAAAATTAGAAATAATAAAAAAGAAAACTGTTGATTATTTTTACAAGTCGTGAATTATTTAAAGGTTTTTTTTTCATTCTCTATTTTGAATTTATATAGTAGATAATTTATCATTTGATTGGGAATACACGTGGACAAGTTTATAACCAGTGGAAAAATATTATATAGACACAATGTCATTGTCAATCGTGTGGACTTTGACGATTGTCACGTAGAAACTCAGCATGTCCGGGAAGTTGGTCCATTAAACTGAGGAGAATAGAGAAATATCATTTGACATTTACGGACTATGTGTGCAATACTAATGATGCACAAAGTTACAAGTATGTGGGCGTCATACTGACCTTCATCCTTTCATATAAGTGTAATTCACAATTATACAAAATAAATGTGCAAAAATATAAAAAGGATAAAAAAAAAAATGAATAAATAAATAAAATCAACATTTCTCGAGTATTAACCTGCGACATTAGTTCATTTTATTTTACATCAGCATTAATTATATAAAATTAAATTCTCAACACCAGAAATAAAATCACATTGATAAAAATCACAAATTTATTAATAAATTTATTTTTAATAAACCAAAATAAATGAAACAATTTTATATTTAATATTTGAATAAATTTAAAAAATTATCCCAACAATTCATTCAATAATTCCACTAATAATGATCAAATTAACAATTAATTATCATTTATAATTAATAATTATCAATTTGTAATTTAATATTACATTTTAATTATCATCGTTTACACATTATAAAATCCTGAAATAATTTTTTTTTTTTTCACTTCTTTATAAACGTTTTTATTAAATATTGAATTTCACATGATGGTATAAATTTATTTAATAAATATTATATGCATATATCATATGCATTTATTTATTATATAAGGGGGATATATATGAGTCTACTTTTCTCATTAAAATTCCCTTAGGTGACACACTATATCATCGTCGTTGTCGTTGTGGTTGTTAGTTTTTCAATAAGAGATCGTGTCACATTCACGTCTGGCGTATTTTACTCCAACGATTGGTGTATATACATATAAGTGATCATACAGGGACAGGTCGTTGAGAGAGTTGGTGCACCATCATCAGTAGCAAAAGTGGCTGAAACCATCAGACAACTGGTCGTTACCTTAAACGATCATTCGACCTGTCTTTCCACTCATTCAACGTGTCTTCAAATCAAATAATTTATTAAATATTAACACGAGAAATATCAAAAAGTAAATTAATTCCAATCAAATAATTTTATAATATATTCCAATCCTACTAATAATAATCATTTATGTATGTATATTAAATAGAAATTAAATAGAAAAGAAAAAAATTTTTTTTTTTTTTTCATACATTTATTTATTATATAAATAAATATATAATTATTCATTTATTATTTATTAAGTAACCTTGAAAGCACTGCTATAGTCACCATGAACTTTGATTTTATTACATGTAAATATTAGTGTACTGTAAATTATAAATAATTCAATAAATATTATCTTCAAATGAATTTTCATATGTGAAGAATTTTTAAATATTTTTTATTTAAATTCTTCAAATATTTTATTCATTATTTTTATTATATTGTATAAAATATTTTATACAGTAAGGAAGTAGTTGCTATTTCAAATTCCATTTATAACATGTTGTATTACAGGTATAATTATGGGTAGGGCATGTATATTTATTTATACATACGCGCCCCCTCATTTGTACTTCATATGGCACACGCCAATCTTTCTACACACACCTAATTTACAACTATATAAATGACCTTCATGGTGCATTGGTACTCATTGGCGCTTTGCAATAGTCACATTTATCTATATAATTTATATTTATATAAATATTTAAAAATCCAAAAATAAATGTTATGTGTTATTTATTTATTTATTTTTTTTCTTCTATAAATTCATAGCATTATACAATTTTTTATGTTTAGATTTTCTATAAGAGAGTGTAAAATGATGTCGAGGTTGACATGCGAGAGATCATACGGTCATGACCAATGTAAAAGAGAGAAAAAAATTATTTAAATGCAATTTAAATAGAGAATATAATTTTTTTTTTTTAATTTCTTATTTTATTGATAAGAATTGAAAGGAAAACAAATGTGCATATATATTAATGAGAGTGATTCAAATAAATATTCTCGATGGTTTTTTTTTTATGTATGTATTGCATGTACATACTTGTTTAAAGATATATATATATATATGTAGTTAATACAATGCTTGATTAATTCGATTGTAGAAATATTTTATGTATAAATGCAACTACAGGTTAAATTACGAAACATATTTATACACAGGAGTATATAGTTCTGTTATATACAGCGCGATTTCTGCAATTGCATGCATCCGCACAATTTAAATCCGTCAAATTGAATGGGTTACATATACATAACTACAATATGTCCATATATATGTATTAAAGAGGTAGGTGATTGTGAATTTTCCTGTTATCCCTTTATGTAAATTTATCTAAAGTAATTTAATAAAATATGAAATGAATTTTAAGAATAAAATAAATTATTGAATGAATTGTTTAAGCTTGACTTAATGTGATTCATCGCATTTTTATTATCTTATTTATACCAGTGGCTTGTCAATGATGATAAGATTGAAGAAGAATTGATTGAAATCACGCAGAAATATTTTTATATTTAAAATTTTATATTTCTTTTATGATTTATCAGTTGTAATTTTTTTTTTTATCAATTGTAATATTAATCTTCTTGATGTAATGAACGGAATATCATTTATATAAACACGCTATAAAATAATTTTATATGTATACATAATTATTTATTTCATATTTAGCAAATTAAAATATTAAATTGATGATTTTTTTAATGTAAAAAAATTTTTTGTTGGTTAGAAAAAAATTTTAATGGACTAAACGATTAATATTTCATTTGATATTGTTGAAGATTATATGACTGACAGTATATATATTGATAGAGAGTGTTATTTATATCGTAGAAATAATCAAAAATGATTAGTCAATAATTTCCAATTGGCCTGAAGACTTTTATAAAATAAAACTTCAATCTGACAACTGATTTTAATCCTTTCAAATAAATAAGTTTCTATATATTTAAGTGCTCCCACGACAATGTAATCATTTAATATATAAATAAATACATATTAATATTAATGAATATACATATATTCATAAATTTTCACCGGTGTTTTAATTTTCCTGAATGCAACCTACTGTATTATAATATACATCAGACATCAGTCGTGCATTCATTAATGTTTTTCATAACTCGTCGTCACTCCATAAACCATAAATCATTTTATATGTATGGATATTTTTTTTTTTTTTAATTAATATACATATGTATAGGTATGTATACCTACTATTTACCGTTTGCTTTGTGGTTAAAACGTTGTGTAGTAGTGTGTAAATAAATATAGAATGCGCTGAGAATTTTGTATATTCACATAGACTCATTTTATCGGCGTCACATTTCCGAGTTAGAATTTCCTTTTCCACTTCACTGAATTAGTATATAATTTACATAGACTTTTATTACTATGTATAACCGAATCTAAGGAATATCTTCTAAAATTAATCTAGAGCATTTATTAAATTTTTCCAACACTAAAGAAAAAAAAAAAAAAAGCTGAATAAAAAAATTTATATTAGAGCAATTGAAAATTAATTTCGTTTCTGCGAGTATTACTATTTATTTTATTGAAAGAATAATAATTTATTTATATTTAGCATTGGGAATTTACATATTAGATTGCAAAGAATTATTAATAATGAGAGTGATTAAATTGTTTATTAAAAATAAACATCTGTAAAAATTTTTATTTGTTTTGAATTTGACGATATTACTTTCCAATCAAACTAATATATTTAAAAAAATAGATATTTCAATACTACATTTACGCTTTCAAATCAATTTATCATGTCGTAATTTGGAGAAAAGAAAATAAAAATATTTCTCCATTACAAAATAAAATAATATTAGCAAATTATTATTAATAAATTGCACAATATTTTTTCATCATTTATAATTCTCAACATTCAATTATTAATATACATATTTAAAACATCTGAAATAATTATTTAAAATTATTATTATTCATTAATCAATCAGTAAAAATAATTTACAAAATAAAAAAAAAAAACGATAATAAAAATAATCACAAGAATTTTTTTCGTCTCGTCATAAATTGTTGAACTAGATTAATTTTCATTGGCTACAACTGCGACCATTATCAGTAGACATAAAGAGAATATATAAAACCCTTCGTACATATTCTCACCGCATATAATAATATACATACACACACGTTCATATAAACATACCTATGCGTATAAATAAAATGATAATAGCAAATGAAGACGTGTGCACATATATAAAACACGTGCGGACACGTTTAAAGTTTGCTTGCACATGGTTTGTGGGATATTTTACTATCGCTGTGGCTTTGGGCGCGGGCGTTGAGCAACCAGCTTATTTTCTGGGTCGAAAAATCATGCGCCCAAGTAGATACATATACTTACATAAATATTCAATATAATATTCTCATCTATACATATATAAATTTATGTATATGTATTGTATTGTATTATGGTGATAGGCTTTGTGCCTGACAACGCCGCGTCTCGATCGGTTGCTCACGATCCACCGAATAATCTGACAGCCACTTTAATTCCCGTGTCGTCGACGTCGTTTTTCGTTGTTGTTTCGCCTCGTGACTCGACGCGAGACAACGCCGAGTTAGATCGGAACTAATAAGCGTGTCTCCGTCATTCGGCGGCACATTATAACTATGACTTTTACCAGCATATTATGTATTTTTATTATACATTCTAATTCCAATATACTTATATGTATATATAAATAATATTTATAATAAATAAAAGCCGCTTAAATACACTGTGACATTATTATAACAAAGATGAGAAGATGACAATTTATTTTACAAAAAATTTTATACGTTGATATTATAAAATTGTAATAAATTTTAAAAAAATATTTTCATAATCACTTTTTTTTTTTTTTCATTTTATATTCTTACTCTTCTTTTATTTAACTTATGTACATGGCATACTTTTATGTAGTTATTTCTTGTTGATAAATATTTGTGTTTATTTAGATAAAGTAATAAAGATAATAGGAAAATAGCAAAATAGTTGTTGAATAAATATTTAAAAATAGAATTGAAACCTGTAAAGTTTTTTTCTCTAAAGCGCGAGCTTTTTTTTTTAATAACTAGATATATTATTACACACCTATTAACTTGCGTTATTTATTTATTTATTTGTGCTTATTTTTTTAATGCTTTTGTTTTGTTTATACAGTGATGATGTTGGGAATTTTGCAAACATCAATTCCCTCACTCAGTGTCAGTGATTTTAAAGCGAGAGAGTTAGTTACCGTGTGAGGCGTGTGTGTGTGTGTATATAAAGTAATGTAAGAGTGAGGGAATGAGAGTAAAGAGAATTTAAAGGTGGGAGTGAGGAAAATATAGTGAAGTTTAAATGATAAAGAAGAAGATGAAGAAAGGACGTTGAATATTTCGAATAAGCACGTTTGAGTTATAGTAGCAGCCAACAGAGAGATATCTTTAATATGATATATGTATATTTATTGTGTGTGTGAGAGTGAGAGAGGGAGTGTAAGATCGTTTGGACATTTACTAATACACACATACAGTTATACAAAACAGAGTGCGCACGGTGGCGCGCACGGACGAGTCGGCGCTGCGCGGCAGTTCTTACTTGGACTTGCTACGCGATAGATTGATATTGAGAAACGTTTTTTTTTTTGTTTTTTTTTTTGTTTTTTGTAAATTAATATGTACATATGTGATTATACATATTTATGATTTTTGATTAGTTAATTGATTGGAGAAAACAAGAGAATTAAATTTTTTTTCGTTAATTTTATCG
The DNA here is from genome assembly GCA_918226075.1 of Microctonus brassicae. Taxonomy (NCBI): domain Eukaryota; kingdom Metazoa; phylum Arthropoda; class Insecta; order Hymenoptera; family Braconidae; genus Microctonus; species Microctonus brassicae. The sequence goes on along the minus strand of OW445485.1, from coordinate 867,866 downwards.
TGCGCGCGGTGAGAATTTTATTTCACGTGACGGGAATTGAATTATTTTCTTTTTGAAGCGCGCGCGTTTTTTTATTTCATGATATTTTACTTTGAACGAAAGGGGATGAAGTAAAATACAACGTGATTGTTGATGAAAATATTATAAAAGTGAAGTAAATAAATAAATGACAAAAATGAAATGAAATTTCAGGTGAAAAAAAATTTTATTTCATTGACGCACGTTAATATTAACAATTAAATTAATATTGTTATATTTTTTATTTATAATAATATTCATTGGAGTATATAATTGAGAATTATTTATTTATTTATTTAAATTTTTTTATTGTGGAGTATGTGAATTGAATGGTGAAATAAAAGTGAGGTAAGAGAAAAAATGAATTATTTTTTTTTTTTTTTTATTCTTTACATTTATTTTATTTTAATTTTTCTTTTTCATTATTTTTTGGCTTTTTGTATTTATTTATTTCTACTTACATCAGTGTCATGTCCACTTTCACTCATGGATATATAATTGTATACGTCAGCAGGACTCTAAGTGGAGCTGAAGAAACGTGCGAGCGGGTCAAGGCCTTTTATACTCACATATATATTTATATAAATACATATATGTACATATATACATATACATATGTATAACCCAGCTTCCGTTATCATTTTATGATAATCCCTCGTATGCGTCTTGCTTCATTTTAATCCTGCATCATCCATATACAACATATTTATATATTTATTTTCTCATATACATTCAAACATATATATATTTATATATATAAATAGATTTTTATTTTATTTTATATCATTGTATTTATATTCCCTGACGTTTCTCTTCAATGAAGAGAAATCATGAGTAGTATAAAAATGTCAATGGGTAATTAAATGTACAAGGACATGTACACATTTACAAATATTATTCTACCTGATGTCTTGTATATTTAGATATGTATTTTATTTTTTTTTTTATGTATTTATTAAGTTATATAATACATGGGGGGATTGATGTTTATAGTGAGAAAGAAAATTAATTTCTTTATTTTTTATAATTTTAATTCATTTGTTTATTTTTATTATTTTATTAAATTGTTTTGGTTTGAGAATTTCTTTTGATATTTTATTCATGACTATTTCAAGTTTATTGGCAGTTTTTTTTCTTCCCTTTGGGCTTTGCAGAACTTTCACACCCATTGGTAATATTATTATATATCATGATTCTGGTATACATCAGATGAGAGAGATCTTTGAGACGAGAATATTATTATTTGCTGATGATGTTCGTCTTTATATTCTACTTTTTTTATTTTATTTTTTTTCTCGTCTACATTTTGTTGTCGTCTTTTCATTTGATATCGATGTATACGTGTGTGACCAATGACCAATAACTCGGTGAGATATTCCCACGCTTTATATTTTAATTAAATTTTTTTTAATACAAAAAAAAAAAATAAAAATAAATATTTTATTTTTCGTTTTGTTTTTTTATTTTTGTTTCATTCTCGTAAATAGATTTACTGTCATCAGACACATATTGAGAGCTCGTTTTACATTAGGGTGGTGCAAAGGGTCATGTGAGCTTTTTCTTTTTTTATTTTTTTTTTTTGAATTTTTCTAAATTTAACATCAAAGAATTTCTACAAATTGTTGGAAATGAAAATATAAATATTTACAGTAAAATTAGAACGCAGTGAAACTAATTTTGTGGTCGTTGAAATAATTTACTATTGGTAAATGTATATAAAAGTTCTTCATGTTGAAATTAATAATTACAAAATAATATTTTGATTACAGAAAAAAATTTTTCTATTTAAATATCTAATTATTAGCATAATATTTATTATTATAACATGGATAAAAACAAATGACATTGAATCACTTTCAAATATAGTTATAAATATATAAACGCAGACAATTGAACAATAAAATATTACATACAAGCAAGCGAAACAATTCTCTTGAAGGCGGGAGGAGAGTAATTACATTTTTTTTTTTTCTGTTCCATCTTCGAAATTGGTACCGGTATAAAATAACGGCGATTATTTTTCTCTCACTCTAACATTCCTGGAATATAAACGGTAAAAACATAGTTGTCTCACCATTTCAGCAACATCATACATAAATATCTATATATACATACAAGTGCGTACGTGTACAAACACATATACACAAAAATATAAAAATTTGTCGTTATATTATTGTGATTGCAACGATGGCACAACATAATAATTATTATACATACAAAACAAAAAAAAAAAAACTTTAATATTTAATTTTTATTATTTATTCATAACACAACCATCATGTATTTCCTGAAAATAAATTCAAAACAATTTCAGAATATCAAATCATTAACAATACAAAAAAAGAAAAAGAAAAAAGAAACTTAATAATACAATAATTTTTTTTTTTCTCTTTAATTTCAAAATTATTTTTTCCATATATATATACACATGTATAATTATTTCACAATTCATTTACCGACATTATACTTCATAATTTTATGATAAGATTAACTGTGTGTTAGTTCAAGTGATTAGAAACTTGGAAAAAGAATTTTTTTTCGTTAATATTAATTTTTTTTTTTTATATGTGTACTTGGAAAATTTTTTTGCACTATTTTGCTATTATCAGGAGTACAATATTCATGATTATTATTATCCTTTTGTTCCATTTATAAAATTGATGACACGACCACCAGCCCAGTGGAATTACATAACAGGCTAATCGGAAGAACGCGCTGGCACACACCGCGCGCGCGACGCGACTTGACATTATAAATCCTTATACGTGCGCGGTTCCCCACTTTGTCTTGTCTGTGCTAACCGACAAGATCAACTCTTCTCTGTATATTTATACATGTATATAGTTATAATACATACCAACACGTTTATCTTTTATAAATATAACGTTTATAATTTTATGCAAAGCCAATCGGATTAATTAAAAACTTTGATATTATTATCAATAAGTATTTGTGACCTTGGTTTGATGTAAAAATACATTTTTTCTTGGCTTTTTATGTATAGATATTTTTATCTGTATATGTATGTGTGTTATTTAATGTTAATGGCCATTGGGGGATAGGAAGATTAGTTATATAAATGAGATATTAGAATGGAAAAAGAAAAAAGTTAAGGGCGAGGTCAGTTTAAAATTTTTATTTTTGTTTATTTTTTCAATTCATTATTTTAAATGGATTGTGATTTGTTTTTTTTTTTTATGTTTTTTCATTGTTGAATATACGGTAAATCTTTGAGTTGTTTATTTTTATTTAAATATATATTGTGAGTTGGTGAAAAAAAAAAAAATAAATAAATAAATACAGAAAAATTTACACATCAGCAATTTTTATTTTATATTAAAATGTATTTAAAAAAATTCAAGGTTTTTATAATTGATATATATTTATATCTTCAATATGTATGTGAGTATATATTTGATTTTTTTTTTGTAATGGCTTATCAATAATTGATGAAATGAATTTTGAAAGTGTATTGAAATTTTTATTTATTCCACTGGAAAAATCATATATATTTTTTTTTTTTTTTTTCATAGCAAGTATTGAAATGACGGAAATGCAATCTCAACAATTTCACAACACTGACATTGCACTGAATATTTAAATAAAAAATATACCTATATTATGATTTTTGTATAGTGAAAAGAATTTTATTTTAAATCAACCGAAAAAGTATCAAAAACTCTTTTTATACACATCATATCCGGTCTGATAGTTAAAACATATACTGGGACTTTGAACTCGCGCGTGGAATTCATTGAAGGGGGAATAAAGAAATAAAAAAAAAATATATATATATATGTATATACATACATATATAAAAATATATACACAAAATAAAAATCGATCGGCGATATGCCAAGCAACTAAGATGAACGTGGGCATTTACATATGTGTCAACTTATCCATATATACATACACACATGAATATATTCATAAATATATATATAAACAAAAATTATTTCTTATCAAAATGAATCCAACGTGAATTTTTTGAATGAATAAATAAATATTATTCCACATGTTTTATAAAAGAAAAAAAATTTCCTTATGATTCTTTCTTCAATACACTGCAAAAATTTATAAACTAATGGACATTAAATATAAATGTTTCAATCTCTCACGTGCGTAACAACCTCCTACGAATTTAAATTAAACAAATAATGAAGAAAAAAAAAAAAATAAAAATAAATAAAACACAAATCACGTATATTGATATTGATCCGGTGTTTTATAATTTTTCTTTTTTTCTTTTCCCATTCACGTGCAATGAATGTTCATTAATTCATTAATTGTCGAGCGTACATGTTAAAAATATGAAAAATATGAATATAAACTTATAAACAATTATATACATTTATGATTGGATTTGCTTTGTCAGTTGGCAATTGTGGCAACAAGCGATTACCAATGCCGATGCCCCTCGGGCTTAAAGATGCCCCTTGACCCTCGTGGGTATATATTTATTTCATCTCAACATCACTGGCGAGTATATTAACCGCAGTTTTATTTTATCGAGTATACATTCATTCATACATATGTATGTATAAAAAAAAAAAAAAAGTAATAAATGCGTCAGAATGTGAAAGAAACCGGTAAGAAATATTGCATCATCCATAGAGAAATATTTCAATGTGTATTTTAGTTTGCATTACCTGAATGTATAATATATATATAAATGTATACATATTATACTTAATGTGATGATATAAAGTATGGAGGAAATTTAAAATTTTTTAAAATACACAATTAGTTGTTATTTAAAAAATAAAAAATGTAGATGACATCATGAATTTATTTGTAATGTTAAAAATGAGTAATAAATTTAAATTAACATTTGGTGTCCCTGGTATATTTTTTTATTTTTTCTTTTAATTGATTCGCCGAAATGAGATTAAGTACTTAATATTTTTGAATAGATAAATCTGGTCATGTTAACATTAGGTGCTATTAAAAATTTATAAAAATTATAAAGCAACTTGACATTTATCGTATTATGATAATGAGAAAAAAATTTATATATTTATTTATATATGATATTTTTTATTATAATTTTTTATTCATCATGTTACATTGTTGCTGATTTATTTAATTAATATCAAAATGTGTAATTTAATTTATTACTGTTATTTATAATTGTGATTTTATTAAATTAATATTGGATTTTTAAAGAGAAATAATTTTAAAAATGTTTAAAGTTAATTGAGATTTATAATAAATACATAAATTAATTTTGAATGTATGGAATATTTGTTAGACATAAAAAAATAGTACAAAAGAAGAATAAATTTTATATGTAGATGATTTATCTATGTGAGTATATATTACACATATATTTGCATGATTTCAACCCACAAAGTATTGAGAATTGAAGTCCGCGTGGCCTCTTTTACCGATTATATATTTATTTATATGTTTATATGCATGTATATAAGTAATATACATTGCTATTTATATATAAAAAATACACTGACAATTGATGGGGTAGTGTGATCCCATAAGGAATTCGTATTTATATATTAAAATGAAATAGGTTTGTTATCTTTATTTAATATCAAACATTTTTACACATGTGTTGTCGATGTGGAAACATAAACAATTATTTTTATATACAAACTTCATAAATATAACATTGAAAAATAAAATAATGAGAAAAATAAAGAAAATTATATTTTAATTTACAATCAAAAATAATTCGATTAAATATCAATTAATAAAAAATAATTTGATTTTTATTTTAATTGTAAGATTTAATTGATCGTTAAAATTTATATAGATATTATAATTCAAAAAGAAACATTGAAGATTACAATTAATTGTTATTTTAATTATAACATGAAATGTAAATTATTTTATTTTTCTCATTTTATTGAAAGATAATTAAAAAATTATATATTTAACGTTGATTATTATCAATTGCTTCTGAATAATGTTGTATATAATTAAAAAAATATTTATGTATAACATAAAGTAATACGATATGGCGCCATATAACAAACGTCAGATTATGTTAACGATAAATGACAATAATGATGATTATATATGTAATACATAGACGCAGTGAAACCTTTGATAATAAACCCCTACGTGATGTGAAATGTGTATGATGGAACTGGACCATGTGAGGTAGAAAGTCCCGTTAATTTTATCCCACACGCGCGATGACTTGGATAAAAATAAAATAATAAAATAATAAAATATAAAAACCAAATGTATTACAAAAATTTTCATAATAATTTCAACAACTATATCAATCAATTTTTCACACTCGACTAATTATCCTGAGTATCTTAATAACTATAAACGCACCTTTACTTTTTTTTTTTTTTCAATTACAATTAAACTCAGAGATTTATTATTTATTTTTCTTTTTAATTAGTTTTTTTTAATAGCTGGGTGTTGCGAGGAAAGGAAGAATGAGATGAGAGCATTATAATTAACCTTGTGTTTGTTAATCTGTTACAGATGCCGCCGAAGAAGTGCCATAGTCCAATTCAATTTACAGCAACGAATTAAAAAATTTGTAAGTATTTAAATTGAAGAAAAAAAAATTTTTTTTTACATTCTGAGATATAAAATTTTTTATTTGACTTGCGAATAAATATTCTATTGCGTATGAGAGATGACTCGTGCACACGAGGACGACCATAGAGGCCAAGCCCACTTTCAACTTTCGAGTTCGCGAATATATCAGAAGAAAAAAAAAATAAAACTACATGGTCTGCTCGTCGACGATATGCGTAATCGGATATATATGAGAGAAGTCTATACTCTACACGCGGTTTCTTTCGCACCTTGGCACTCCTTATATTTATTATTTTTATTTTTCTATCCATGGACATGTGCACAATTGTATCATCTTAAACACCCGGGAGGGTCTTAACTAACAAATAAATAAATATAGAGAAACAAATAAAGAAACTCAGTGGAAGAAAATAAAACAATCAACATCAATTACTTAGAGTGACTTATTTTCTTATTATTCTTTTACGTTTAGTTGTTCCTATCGTATAATTATCTTGTTGGCAGTCTAGCAGAACAAAAAGTCTATTCTTCACGGCAATAATACTGCACAATGCAATAAAATAGTCTCGGTAAAAAAAAAAAAAAAGAAGAAAAGAATAAAAAATGTAGTTGAATTTAATTGTTGACTTTTTTTCATTTATCTGTTTTAATATTTATTTTTTTTTTTTTTTACTTGGTGCTCTTATTTTTTATTCTTATCACTGAGTTATTATTGATGTGTGTAATATGTAAAATAAATGCAAAATAAATACGGAAGAAACATCAGCTTATATTTTAAATATAGAATAAATCTCTGATTTAACGAAAAGAAAGAAACAAAAATTTTATTCATGAAGATAAAAGTTTAATATTTTTTTTTTTTAATGTCATGTCAATTTGATATCGATGGACATGTACAAGATTATAATATTTAAGAGCTCTAGCACCCTCGATTTAAGTATTTCAACAGTAATTTAAAATTATTATATGGATAAAGGTAAAAATTAAATTTTATATTTGTAGTTTACAAAATTTTTATATGTTCCTGGGTAAACTTTGGACAATTATCATACTTTATCAGTGATTTAATGACGCCTTTATTTATTGTGCCTGCAGCAATATTTATTTGACAATATTCACTTGAATAAATTCCATGTCATTGATAATGAAAAGAAAAAAAATTGAGAATAAAAATAAATAATTTAAATATTTAAATTCAATCATGAGCAAATTTAATATTGACTACTATTTATAAATTAATAAATCGGTCATAATTAATGATTTATATAATTTTTTACACAGTAGCGACATTAGTTTATTTATAAGAAATACCAATAATATAAATAATTAATGAGATTGAATAATTAAAATATTTCTTTAATACTTCTAGAATAAGTTTTTTGATCTATTGGATTATTTAATCATTATCTTTGTGTTTTAATTACAGGTCGAGGTCAAATGGTAGACATAGAAAGACGAATAAAACAAATTCAAGGAAATAAACAAGAAAAAATGAAGTTAAAAAAATTTTACTCACAATCGTTTGCGTCATACGCTTTTATTCTGAGTTTTTTGCTTATATTGTGCGCACCAAAATGCACTTATGGATTGTGCGATATACAAAAAAATGGCACACACGCACACTGTCATCATTTGCGTGACGTCAAATTCATCAACACCAATGAAATAAATAGTTTAAAAGTGTCAACAGTTGAAAATCATTTATATCCAAAAATTTTCGTAAATTTAACAAATTTAAAACACTTGGATTTATCCAATGGATTTTTACGAAAAATTGAAATAAATACTTTTGAAAATCTTCTAAATTTACGATCGTTAAATTTATCAAACAATCAACTGACGTATTTAAAATCTGGTACATTGAAACATCTCAAACATCTTCATTCATTAAATTTAAGTAAAAATTACTTTAAAAACATTCCATCAGATATTGTTGAATTAAATCACTTGAAATATCTTGATATCTCCAAAAATAATATTAATTGTGATTGTAAGACATTGAAACAACGTGATATATTATTAAAAAATGGTGTGAAAATTTCAAAGAATACTATTTGTAGTGGATTACATAATTTGGATGGAAAACCGTTGATTGAACCGGACGCAGATGCTGTCTGTTTGTTTGATGATCAGGACATGGAGATGCAAGGTGATCAACCAATTGACGATCGAGTTGAAGGATCGGGTGAAGGTTCAGGCGATCCATTTGATGAAATTGATACTGATGATGTACCAGATGATGGTGATGATGAAAAACCAATGTATGGACTGCCTGATACTCACATTACAACTTCGACAATGCCAATTGAAATCCCTTTGACACCTGAGACAACAACATCATCAGATGATGAATTATTTTTTACTGAAGAGAATGATAAGCAGTTGATAACGTCACCAGCGCCGAAATTAATTGAAACGTCGACAAATATAGAAATGATAATTATTAACGAAACAGAAAAAAATAATAAAAAAATTTGGGGAACTGAAGGATCAGGTGATGATGATGCAGAAGATCCATGGGCTAGTGAGGGATCAGGATTTGAGGGTTCTGGCATTGGAATTGTTCCACCAATAAGTTGGGACGGTGTTGAATCTAAAGCTTCTCATGAAGAGAATAAAAATGATCCAATTGATGAGGAAATAAATTCACAGCCAACGTCTTCTACAACAACTGAAGCTGATGGAATTGTTGATACTCTTTATAAATTTTTCTGGGGTCCAAGTTCAACGTCTATTGAAGCAACAACTTCTAATGAATTAAGCCTTGAGGAAGAACAATTTATTTTAGCTTCATCAACTACTCAAAAACCTGAACATCCAGTTAGTGAAAATATTATTCCACCGCCAATTGTTAAATCTAACGTTGAACAAAATCCTAACATTGTTAAAAATATTGGGTTGGATAATTCAAAAAGTGGAAAAGTGCAAGTAGAAACTCCTGTTGATAGTACAGAATCACCAGATGCATCGACAGCAACACAATCGAAAAAAGGAATGGGTTCTTATGTGGTTTTAGCGGTGCTTCTTGGTGTTCTTGGTGTATTAATTGGTTTTGCTGCGTATAAAGGTGATTTTTGTAAATCAGCAAGAAAACGAAATAATAATCGTCATTCAGATCCACCTGATATTGAAACTGGTACTGAATTGAAAGATTTAACAAAATCATTATTAGATAATTCAAATTCAACACAACCGAAAATTTCTTCATCAAATGGTGGAAAACCTGAGACAGTCCCATTAGTAACACCATCAAGAGTTTCAGCAGAAATTAAAAATGACGATGAACCAACAGCTAAATATGTTGGTGCATTAGCAAATGAATCATCAGCTGATCCAGTGAAACCACCAAGAAAATCATTTTCACCAAATGAATTCGAGAATGGGAAGAAAAATGGAACAAATGGAAAATATGTTGGAGCACCAGAATTGTCTGTTGATGTTGATAATGATGATGATGAATCACCTGTGGCATGTCCAAGACCATTAGCGAGGAATTCTTTGGTTAATGGTAAAAATGATAGAGATTCATTGTCATCAATTGGTCGTGATTCACCATCGCCATTGTCAAACTCAGCACATTTATCAAATCCACGATTGAGTCAAAGTCTTTTACCAGCAAGTCCTCATGCACAACGTGTGAAAATAACTCTTCAGGATAATCCTGATAGTGTACCGAAAACACCATTGTTAATTACGCGAACGAAGGCCGGAGAAAACCTAGTCAAGACACCCTGAAGATGATAATTTTATTATTTTTTTTTTTTTTTCTTATTGAATAAAAATTGTTGAAAGAATTTAAAGAGACATTTAAAAGAGAGGAGTTCTCTGGGATTTTATTAGTAAACAATTGACGAGTTTCAGTTTACAAAATATTTAAATAAATAATTGTAAAATAAAAGACGATGAGGAAAGTGAAAATTTTAAATTACGACGTCATTGGAACTCGTGAAAAATATTTAAAGTCTAGTTGATTATATTTAATAATTATTGCTTTTTCAATTATGATATATTTGTTGAATAATAATTATATCAGTGAAGAGATTATATATTTTTTTTGATGATTGTATTACGCTGAGAGACAAAAAAAAAAATACGAAAAACTCAATAGTGCTTTTGTTATAGAAATTTGTAGGAAAAATATATAAATGAAAATAGTATAATTAAAAATAATTCAAGAGATCTTGTATTTCTATTTAATTATTAATTAATTATACATTATGATAATAATATTAAAGCAAGGCATTATTTATATCGTTTAGCTTTTAATAAATATGAATAAAATAAGTGAATTTATAAATTTATAAAATTAACATTTAGCAAAAAAATAATTAGAAATAACAAATGTAAATATAGTTACATATTGAATTGAAATTTTTCAACAATTGTATTATTCTAAACAAAACAAAAAATACGTATTTGTAAATATTCTAGTGCTTAATAATTATAATTATAAAACAAAATGAATTTATATATTCGAAAAAAATTAAAAATTAAAAATTAAAAACAATTGTCAAGATTATAATTTGTACATACATTTTATCATATTGAATTAAACTATTTCACTTCTAGAGATGTGAAATTGTTCAGTGGTACCTTCATACGGTTCTGGCGATGAAATTAATTCAGGTGACGATGGTGGAGGAGTAACAATTGACGGTCGGTAAGTTCCACTTCGTGGTTCACGTGGTAAATCAATGACAGAAACATCATCTATTATCACATCATACCTAGCACCAACAGTTGAATTTTTCAACATATCGGAATCCTCATCATCACTTGAGTGACCATCGTATTTTATTGATAATCGTTTTTTTCTCCTGTAATTATTTGGAGTTTTAGGTCTTGCTGATGCTTTCCTAAATCCATCATCAACACTACAAGTTGGCTCCACATGCTCTTGAATATTCCTTCTTAATCTGTCAGAATTTTTATTCGTTGTCCGAATCTTTCGATCTGAATTTTTATTATTTCTCTTTGAATTTTCTGTTCTATCATCGCGTCTTGAATCAAGATTATCTTCACTCTTTGCACGCTTTGACATTATTCTCTTTCGAGTTTGCATTCGTCGCTTTCTTGCCCATGCATCATGATCAAGTGATTGAGCCGATTGTCCAAGATTGTCAATTGATATTATTGAATCTAAATTTTCTAATGAACGAACGACTCGTGGCATTTCCACAGCTTCTTCATAAGTTGGTGGACCAATTAATTCTTCAGGATGAACTCGTGGAATATTATCTTCTTCATGTCTTGATTCCTCTATCTGTCGACTTCTGAAAATATTAAAATTAATATAAATCACATTTATGCATTTAAAGTTCTTCTATATTTAATATAAAAATTTAATTTAATATCAATTTAAATAATTTAAATTATACTTGAAATATTAATAACCTTCTATGATGTATCAGTCGTTCTCTGGCTTCTGCTCTTTCTGCCTCTCGCAATCTCAATGCTGCCTGACGTTTTTTAGTTTTTATTGTATGACCAATTGAAACACAACTACCAAAAATTAAAATAGAAATAAAAACACCCATTATTATCAAACCGTGTATATTTTTATTTGACGATGTTTCTTCATTATTTGAATTCCATAATTTATAACACGCTGCTGTCCATGAATATCCTGATACATTATTTGGACTTTGACAAATTAAACTTGATGATTTTGTCTTTGATCCTTGCATTAAATAATGAAATGTTGGATACAGTTGTTCACAGTCACAACGCCATGGATTATCATGTAGAAAAATTTTTTCAAGGTTTGTATTATGTTGAAATACTTCATAATTTATTCCTTCAGTTAGTCGATTTCCTATAAAAATATAAAATTATGATGTGAGATATTATTTAGAGATTTATAAATATTTTTTAGTGGATTAATATTTTTATTTACCGGATAAATCAAGTTCAGTTAGAACTGAAAGATTTACGAAACTATCATTCGTTAATTTTATTAAACGATTTCCTTCTAAATTTAAAGTTTTCAATGATTTTGAACTTAAACCAGAATTAAAAAATTCTAATCGATTTTTACTTAAATTAAAATTTTTTATTCTTGGCATATTAATTAAAATATCAGTTGGAATATTTGTAATTAAATTTGATGACAAATCAAAGACAATGGCTGAGTTTGGAAATGTTTTTGGAATACTTTTTATATCATTGTACGATAAATTAAGTATTCGTAAATATATATTGTCATTTAATAATGTTTCAGGAAGACTTTCAATTATATTTCCCGACAAATCCAACACTTCTAATTTTGATAATCCAGCAAATGAACTAGCATTCAATCGACTTAATGCATTATCATTCAAATATAAATGCGTGAGCATTTTATTTTTCGAAAAAATACGATCGGGCAAAAATCGAATAACATTTTTGGAAAATTTTGCATGAGTTAATGACGGAAGCCCATGAACTCCAGGTCTGTCTAAATTACATCCACTCACATCGAATCTTTTTAATTTAACGTGTCGCAAAGTTTCCATTCTACAAGGAAAAATTAACAAAATAATTTATCTAAATAAAAAGAAATAAAAATTCAATTAAATTAAATTAATGACATAAAGCTAATCAACCAAAATACCTGGTGCTAAAAACCAACAAAGGATTATTTGCCATGCGTAATTGTTCGAGTTCTGGAACATTATCAAATGTATTTGGATGCAATAAATTAAGCATACAATTTGATAAATCCAACCATTTAAGTTTTGCACTTTTAATATGTTGAATAGATGTCAAAGGATTTCCATCAAGATTCAATGAAATTAATTCGGGAAATCCAATTAATGAATCGTTATTCAATTGAGTTATATCTAAAGCATAATAATCAATAAATATAATAATCTAAAATTACTTCCAGCCATTAAATATTAATTATTATTCTAAATAATTTAATCACCACATTCGCTAACATCGAGTGCTTTAAGTGCAATATTCATCAAATCATCCAAACTATTTATAGGATTTTTTCCCAAATATAAAAGCCGTAAATTTGGCAAACGTTCAATTGCTGCAATTTCTTCTGCAACATCACTAATTAAATTATCACTCAAATCAATTTTTTCTAATTTCCAAAGATCACCAATTACTGTAGGTAATCCTGTCAATTGATTTTTTGATAAATTTATATATTTCAATTCAATCAAACGTCCAATATCATCTGGCAGATAATGTAAATTATTGTTCGACAGATCAAGATATTCCACCTGCATAAATAATTTATTTTATTTTCAATAATCATCAATAAATACTAAAAAATTAAGTCACATAAATTACTTACCAAATCGCTTATATTCTCAGGGAATTCATCTAATCCTTGATTAGAACATACAACACTTCTTGGGATTTTATCTAAATAACAAAGACAATTTTTTGGACACGATTCAACATTTTTAATAACAATACTCAGAATTAATATCAATAGTTGTATAAAATTAGCACGTTTTCCTTTCATATTGAACAATTCTAATAAATTTATTACAAAATATTTCCCGAATTATTTCAAACAATTTCCAATCACAAACAATCATAGCCCTTTAATTAATTCATAAACAAATATTATAAGTTTTTATAATTTTTTGGTACAATAAGATGCTTTAGAATAAGGTGTGACCGTACCGTTTACTTTTGTCATGAAAACTACAGACTACTTATCAATGTAACATATACTTCATGCTCTCGCTTTTGCCCTCTCTTTTCATCATATACTTGAATGTCTATATACAATAGCTTATCTCATATGTGCCTGAGATAACTTGTCGGTAACTTGTCCGACCCTCACAACAGTTTTTCAATTTATTTTATTAATTTTAATGGTGAAACAAAAACAAAAACTGATAAATTATTAAAAATTTTAAAAATATTTTAAAATATCTTTTTTTTTTAAATTTAATATTGCCTGATTTTTTTATTTTTCAAATACGCTATGGGCAGTTTAGTGGAAAATACATATAAGACATTAGATAAATACGGTTGGAGTTGACCAAAGCCGATGTCGATAGTATCCATCATATAAAGTTGACCAAGTCGTCGAATGTTTGCAACGCTCTCTCTACTCTCCTAAGCCTCTCTTGGCTGACCCATGCGGATATTTTTCCCTTTCCACTAGTAAATTTTGTGAAGTGAACTTGCCAACACAGAATAAGCTGTCCATCGTCTTTTATCATTTATTCCATTTTAAATCCCACGAAAAAAAAAAATAAGATTGTAAGCAAAAAAAAAAAAATAAATTCGTTATCAATTTTTTATTAAATTAAATCGAAAATAAAAATCGCAACCAATGTCTATACCTAAATATACTCATGCCAACGATAACCAATCAAGATAAAATATCGTTTAATTAATTTTAAAAAGAATTTCATAGAATTTTTAATTTTTAATTTACGAAGAAGTAGAAAATCCATTGAATTAATCAGACAAATATAAAAATAATAATAAATATAAATATGTTTTGGCGCAGGAGGATTTTTCACACGTACGTCCCATGGGAAATGAACCAATAGCTTTCGTGGTCACACCCTCCAGAGGGTGTGAGCTTAGCTTAGCCAGCGCCGGCGCTTAACTCTTGGCTTATCTCACGCAACCAATTCGTGCTTAGCACGTTGTATACCTATACAAATTCCTATTTATATGTATATATAATGCATAGAGTGTGCGCGTACCATGCACTGCTTTCCTACCTGTTGACTGTCAACTCAAAGCCAAACCCCTTTCGACGCAATTTCACAAATCCAAATGCTCTAGACTTATCCTCAGAGTTACGCCTTTAATAAAAGCTCCCTCACACTCATACAAAAAAACAAAATAAAACAAATTGCAATCTACTAATGCAATTACAAAGATACAATAATATTCCAACATTCAATAATATAAAAAAAAAACAAAAATAATAAATTAAATATTTAGATAAATATAAATACAATTTTATTTCAATATTTTTCCTCTTTATCTTTTTATTCTTTCAACATTGATAAGAAATACAAGTAAGAATTTATCACAATTGTAAAAAGCAAATTGAATATTCGATTAATAAACACAAGGGTGAAAATAAGTTGAAATATAAGATATAATTAAAATTCGATCAGAACCATTGAGCACTCTTCAGTTAATATAAAATATATAAATACACAAACAAATATTAACTGAACAAAAAAGTAACTAAAAAATTCACCACAAGTATTAATATACATATAAATAAACCTGATATAATGAAAATAATGTAAAGAAAACGAGTGTTGGTGTGAAAAAAATGTGAATGACAAGAGAATTTTAGGAGGGTTGAGGATATACATATAATACTACACCAGCAAGTTGGTGCTATCTTGTTTAAGAGTTTATATTTATAAGGGTGATGTTTGTTCGGTATAAGCGCGCGTTATATGTATGTATATATTTTTAACGCTTTCATTTCCGTCACGGGCATACCGGAAATAGCGCGACGATACCTACGCGGTGTTTCAAGTATTGATCAGTTTTGGGTTCCGGGTACCACCCACCCACCGATGGACGACGACGACCGACCCAACGACGATGGGTGGAAGCCTCTGCGCGCCCTGGAAAATCCATCCACCTCTTCTCTCACTAGTACACTTCAATATACGTATTATTATACATAGATATACGTATACTTTATATATACGATGAGTCCGTTTATAGTGTACTACTTCTACTGCATCCCCACCTCGCGAAACGAAGCACTACTTTACCGCCCTCATCGTCGTCGTCTCGTGATATTACTCCCTCCTCTATTCTAGTCTCGTTATGTTGGTTAAAGTAGATATATATTTTATGGGTATATGTATGTATGTATATTGATGATATTGTATATGTTCTGTCTGCCCGGACTCATCCATACCTCCTTTCGCATCGATGATTATATCTACTGCTTCCATTGCTTCCACCCCCTTCGCGAACTACATTTTACCAATCGTCTACGAGAATCCTTACAAAGAAAATTCTATTATTAATAATGATTCTTTGAAGCGGAGGAAAAAAAAAAATTATTTATGGGTTTAGTTTGTTTTTTTTTTTTTTTTGTTATTTTAAATAGTGGGTTATTTTTCTTTGGGTTTTTATTATTGAGGGTTGATTGAGTGGGTTTTAATTATTGTTTTTTTTTCGTTATTAGAAATTGATTATTAGGATTATTTTTATTTTAATATTATTAATAATGAATGTTTGGAGTAGTTGGAATAAAATTATTGATGATTTCTTTTTTTTTTTTTTAGTTTTTTATCATGTAAAAAAATTGATAAAGTTGAATTAGATTATTGTTATTTAATTATTGGGAATCAATTTGTATAGTTATTCTTTGAATAAGAGGAAAAAAAAATTATTTATGGTTGAAGTTTGCTTTTTATTTTGTAATTTTAAATAATGTGTTATTTTTCTTTGGATTTTTATTATTGAGCGTGTATTAATTATTGTTTTTTAATTATTAGAAATTGATTATAAGGATTATTTTTATTTTTTATTTTATTATTAATGATAAACAATTAAAGTAGTGGAAAAAAAATTATTACTAATTTTTTTTTTAGTTTTTTTATCATGTAAAAAAATTAATGCAAAGAAATTCAATAATTATTATTTAATTATTAGAAATTAATTCGTACAATTATTCTTTGATAGAGGGGTAAAAAAAATTTATTAATGGTATTATTGATCTCAATATTATTAATAAAAATATTCTATTGATATTAATAATTTTTTAGATCAAATAATTAAATACATCAACTATTTTTAATAACTGAAATAAATTCGTATTAATAATTATAAAAATTTGATATACATTAATAATATAATTTTATTTATATTTATCATAAAAATTTTTAATTATATTAATTATTATCAGAATTTATTTCATAGATTTATCGAATTGAATTTAAAATATAAAATTTAATATACATGAATTTATATTTTATTTTTTTATTTTTTGATGACAAGGAATATAAATATATATGTATACATATGTATACATATATGTATGCAAACTTACATCGCGGTCTTTAAGCTCTAGGGTATAAATAGCAGCTTATCTTTTGTCGGCTTCGACATCGGGTGCCCTCAGAGTGTGCACAAAGCCAAGCCCTAACAGAAGCAAAATCAGTCTCATCCTACCCTACTTTTTTACAAACTATAAAATGTATATACCTACGTGTATATAAAATCCTACGACGACTCGTCTTTCTCCATTTCCCCTTTACTTTGTCGTTAGTATTTTCTCTATACACTCTCCACCATGTACGTTAGTTTTAAAACCCCTTTTTTTCGCATTTAACCTGTCGTCAAAATATCCTAAGGGAGTGTGACGTCTTTTCAAACGTGCATTCATAATTGCTGTGGCATACACTCCCTAAAATAAAATCCGTCGTGTCGACGCGTGTTTATTTTCATTTCTCTCTTGATGTACAAATAAATATATACAAAAAGTTTTCCTGTTATATCATATCATTCTTTTTTTCTTTTTTTTTTTTTTCCACATATTTAATCCTTTTATTTCTAAAAGGATTATATTTTTATATTGAAAGAAAAAATTAATGTGAAATAAATTAATTATTAAAATTAATAAATAAAAATAAATGATAAAAATAAACAATAGAAATAATAATAAAAATGAATGATAGAAATAATAATAAAAATAAATAATAGAAATAATAATAATAATAAATAATAGAAATGATAATAAAAATAAATAATAAAAATAATAGAATAAATAATCAAAATAATTATGAAAATTAATAATAGAAAAAATGATAGGATAAACAAATAAAAATAAATAATAGAAATTAATAATAAGAATGAATAATAAAAATAATAGAATAAATAATTAAAATAAATAATAGAAATTAATAATAAGAATGAATAATAAAAATAATAGAATAAATAATTAAAATAAATAATGACAGGAATTTTGGAATAATAAAATAAATAAAAATGAATGAATAATAAAAATGATAGGATAAACAAATAAAAATAAATAATAGAAATAAATAATAAGAATAAACAATAAAAATAATAGAATAAATAATTAAAATAAATAGTAACAGGAATTTTGGAATAATAAAATAAATAAAAATGAATGAATAATAAAAATAATAGAATAAATAACCAAAATAAATAATAGCAGGAATTTAGGAATAATAAAATAAA
Organism: Microctonus brassicae; assembly: GCA_918226075.1. Classification (NCBI taxonomy): domain Eukaryota; kingdom Metazoa; phylum Arthropoda; class Insecta; order Hymenoptera; family Braconidae; genus Microctonus; species Microctonus brassicae. Next base: position 849,170 of record OW445485.1, on the reverse strand, counting down.
CAAAAATGCTAGGATAAATAATAAAAATAAATAATAGAAATTTAAATTTAAATGAAAATTAATTAATAATGTAAAATGTTAATACACGGGATGTCGAACAATAATACACATGGATCATGTAATTTATTGTGAAAGTAACCCAAGTTTACTCTCTCTACTTGGGATTTTCCTATAGGTATATATATTATACATATATCTGCATGTTGAAATTTGAATGGATGCCGGGTGTTTGTGGTTCACTGCGTCCTTAACGAGATCAAGCTGTAGGCACCGCATCTCCCCGCCATCAAATTCACCATCAAGAATAAGAGAAGAAGATGAATAAGAAGAAGAAGATGGTGATAGTGATAGTATGATGTCTAGAGGTAGTAGTGAAGGTGGTCCTGATGATGAACGCAATGGTATAGAGAATGAGGTGTACAGCATGGTATGAGGACAAGGTGCACATCTGTCTTGGCTCCCAACCTTATACAAGTTCCTTCCCATCGCATCGACTTTGCCCTCTCGTCTTTATACACACGACGAATTCACGTCGCATTGCCATCAGTAACAGTAACATCCACCATTTCACCCTTATACAAACATACACCCCCTCGGCTTTGCTATCTATCTATAATATCCATATACATTCGCACCTCGTATTTCCATCGTGATTCGTATTGTCTAATCGCCACACACACCGCCCCATCATTTATTTATTTTTTATTTTCTCTTCTCTTTTCCCAGCTTTCACACTGAGATGTCTGTCACCCTGATGTGCTTCATGACAGAGAGCTTCCACGCGCTTTCAGACTCGACAAATCCTTGCGTTTGTTCATGTAACGTTCTTTTAAGGGTGCGAAAAAAATATAAAAGAGTAAAAGAATAACGCGATCAAATCCATTTATTTTTTTTCTTTCTCGCGATTTATTCAATTCAAGTCTTTATATATCTCCAATACTCTGTAATACATTTTGTATTATACAACATAAATTAAATCTGACATATTATATATACTGAGAATAAATTAAATCACAAAAGTATTTACCCTCATACATAAATAAAATATTTAATAAAATTTCACAGTCAAAAATAATATTAATACACAAATATAAAATAATTTGATAAACGTAATCATTAACTTGATTCAACTTTACATCATGAGATGATCCACATCGCTTATCATACTTTATATATTCCAACGCTATACCCAAATATACGTACATATATACAGATATAAAGTTGATATGTATAGGGAGAATATGGGATGAGCAGTTTAGTTTTGCAGCCGAGGGTCGTTCTCGGTTATTTTCAATTATCCTTCGACCTTGCCCGTTCGTTTCCCTCCCTGACCTCCCTTTAAGAAATTCTCTCTGTCGCACTATTTTATTCTCTCCCTTATACTCTTTGCACCCCCATTGCGCGTGTAGCCGTCACGTTGCGCGTCTCTCGCACCCCCTACGGGAACGCGCGTATAATGTATGCGAGATAAAGGCGCGAGAGAAGTCTCGGGTGTGCCGCACCTTTCTCCCATATAGACTAAGATATTATTATATGTATGTATATATTATATGTATATATATGGACACACCACTACCGTCGTCATTGCTGCTGCCACCCCCCCTGGTTAGGGGTGCCCATAACTTATCGCAGATTTAAGGCTCTTAGACTTAAGGGACTCTAATAATAATATAGCGCCATTGCGTCGACGATGGTTCATGAAAATCGCGCGCGCAAAAGACGACGATGAAGTTGCGCAGCGCTTTTATTTTATCTCCATGTATAGGTATACATATATTTTTAAATATTCTCTTGGTTCAACTAGGATTATTGTTATTACAATTTTTTTTACGTTGCATACAGTTATGTCGATGAAATTTTTATTTATAATTCTTTACTGTTTTCTTTTTATCATTTTATTTAATTGAATTAAATTTAATGTTTATTTCAATTTTATTTTATTTTATTTTTTTTCGTTATTTGTTGAGGAAATTGTGATGCTTTTTTTTTTGGATTGCAGAAGGTGCGATGAGGATAATGTTGAAAAGTCAAGTAAAGTTGGAATGAAAGTATTTTTATACTTTGAATAAAAATGTAATTTGATGTTGAAAATTAAAAATTTTAATTTGATTTATATTTTAAATATTTTTCATTCTTTTATTGAATTATAATAATTATTATGAGAAGATATATTTGAATAATGTTTAAACTTGTTAAATAACACAAGATAAATTCTAAAAAATAAATATAATCTGATTAATTATTTTTTTTTATTTATTTTTTTTTATTTCCTTTTATTTATTAAATTTATTAAATTATTTTTTTGAAAAATAATTTAAGGGATTAATTCAATAAATCGTTAATTCTTTATTAAATAAAAATTATTATTCAAGATTTTTGACTTTTAAAAATTCTCTCAACTCTCAACAATAAAATTTTGTTTTCTTTTCTCCCAGTAAATACTTTATACAAGCACATAAATATAAATAAATATATGTGCTTGTATATGATTGTGGTAAACAAAAGCTCATGCGATATAAATTTAGCAAGTCGGAGAATTAATAAAAGATTACACCATGGTTATGGCAGTATACCCGTGAAAGATAAGAGGCTACCTCACTTTTCTCTCCCTCTTTCACGCCCTTTCTTTCGTTTCAAATAAACCCCCATCACCACAAGAGAAACAAGGAAAGTACACGCGAGCTAAGGGAATAGAAGAAGAATATAATGAAGAAGTAGACTGTCGTATATACCAGTGCAAAGACGAAGACCAAAACATTAAGAGAGAAAGAGAAAAATTCACACAAGCGCTCTGCCACAGCTAAATCATCGGATATCTTACCAAGTAATACATAAAGCACCCTTCTAGCTTATATATACACACTCTATATTGCGCTATCTTTTGCCCAGACAAAGATATTTGCCTCTACGTAAGCAATATAATAAACCCAAGGATGCCAAAAGCGACTGTCAAACTAAAACGCATAAACCAAACAAAAAAATATTAATAAAAAATCACCAACAAACGCAATTCACTTATATCCAAAATAAGGAAAAATAAAAATATTCATTTGAATCAATATCCAGGGTAAATATTAAATGATAAGTAAACTCCCTTAAGTGTATATCCATAGACTCAGATGTTGACTTGTTATTTATATATTTTCAACAAGACGTTGGGCAATTGGCTCGCAACAAATACACATTTCTATATTCAATGCTTTGGTATATGATTAGATAGATATAAAGGGGTTGTGGCAAATTGGGATATTAATTGGTTAAGGGGAATATGCAGGACACTTTGACTGCTCAAAAGGAGTATAGTGAATGATGTAAGGTAAAGCTCCACATTGCGTCTTTTGATGTCCACCACGGTCCATTTCATTTCATATATGAACACCAAAAGCTTGATTAATTAATTAATTGCCATTCATTTATATAGATAAATATATTTATATATCTATGTACATATAGATATTTACTTATATATATATCCATTCATTCATTTATCTATTTAGTATGGTCGTTAAAGCACATTTTCATTTAAACAATTTTCGACATTACCAACCGACTTTAACCTCCAATATCATCATTGATTATTGGGTTTTATTCATCTAGATATATATGTACCTATTCGTCTTATAATATTGTCTTTGAAAATGATAATTTTATGAATATATATTCTCTCTTTTGTTAGCTGAATATAAGTTAAGTCTTTTGGAGTTAAGAAGAAATGTCTGATGATGCTCGTGGCATTTTACTCTCTCATTGTCCAATTTTCTATACGTATATATACAGTGGTTTTCTCGGTAAACGAGTCAGTGATCTATGGTAGGATTACCTCAGACGGTATTTCTTCATAACCGGTTTCTTCGGGGGTTCGTGAACACGCCACCCCTTAAAACCCCTTTTTTTTTTTTTCTTTTTATTTTTTTTTCATCTTCACTGACGTCTCCTCACTTATTTCACTTCGTTTATGACTCACTCTCTTCATCGTTTTTCGCCATCCATTTAATTCTACCCTATTCTCTCACCTCACAGCTCATATATATATGTAATTCAACCCCTTTAAAAGTCCATTAAAACATAATTTTATTTATCATTATCATCATACGAGTTGATATGATATTAAAAAATTATATTAAATAAATGTTTTGTATAATAAAATATATCTGCAGGTCATAGATATACGGTTTCTTACCACTATCATCCCCTTACCGACTATGTCCTTTATACATATGTATGTATATATGATATAACCCCCCTTCTATGGGGGTTTCTCAAGGTAAATGGTGGGAGGTTGTATCTTAATAACATTCATGAGCTCAGATATACCCACCAGATTTATTGCCGCAGCACCCACGGATCCTGCAAAGATTCCACCTAACATTCCCCTACTCCACTTTACTTTTTCTCATCCCCTAACTGTTGTATTACCCTCCTAGAATTCCCGTCGTCGCCTAAAAATCATCCACATTTTTCCTTCATATTTTTCCATATTATTTTCATTTCAATTTTTACACATCGCAGATGAATAAAATTATTACACTTTTAATTATATATTTTATTTATATATTATATTTTTAATTATTGATTGTTATTGTATTTTGTATAGTTGATGCATTGTTTTTCTTTTTTATTTAATTGTTGATGTTGTATGGAGATATTTGTGTATTTATGGTGGAAATTTCTGAATTGGCGTGACACTGCGTTATAGAATGAGGTTTATAAGCCATTTGCACCCCCTACTACACACAATTCTACTCACACCTCCTTACAGTTGGCAAGACTGCGCCTCCTTTTCAAAGACCAGCAGCGAAGGCAATACAGATTTATGTAAGTATTTAGCGCCAAGCTCTTTGCTTTATCGCATACCGCCCAGAGACCCAAACACATTTTCTTCCTCTCTTTCTCTCTTTCTTAAATATTCTCTCACTTTATCTTTATCTAATTCTCTTTACACATTGCAGACATCACCTTTACCATCCACCACCAATTTTCCTTTTTTATAAATTGCTTGAAAAATTCTTTCATTATTATTTTTCTCTATTTTCTTAACTAATTTTTAAGTTCTATATTAAAGCTGAAATTAATTTAATTTTTACTACAACAAATATATTAATATTGTCTCATGGAAATTTTTTTTACTCTAGATTACAATTATCCGAAGATAATAATAAAAAAATAATTGACGAAAGAAATAATTTTTATCATGATATTTTTTGTTTAAGAAAATCATGAGGATATATTGGATATTACATATCAGCTTTTCAATATTGGCATCTACTGTATGGAGGGTTGAGGAAGGACGACCAAAGAGAGGATTGATATTGGATAAAAAGGGGAAAAATACTTGCATGGTAGTGGCGTCCCGACGGAATATATATAATACAACCGGAGACGAAGGAAGGATTTTGTTTGTTGGACCGTATAAGAAAGCTAAAAGCCATCAGTCTATCGACCTCTATGACCGCTGTTGACCACAAACTCTTGACCTTTTTCGTTACCTTTCATCCCTGTCCTCTTATCATCGTCAATAGAATAAGAAAAAAAAAAAAAATTCCCATGTAAATATTTTCAATCCAAGAATTAAAAACTAAAGAAAAATAAAATTAACACGATAATTTCTTTTATTTTTCAAGCTTATAAACTATTTATATACACGTAACCCATAAGTTTTCTAAGATTCTCATGGGTTATAAACATACATACATATAGTAATAACTGGGCAGTGTACAAGAAGACCAAGACGTGGATCTTAATACTGTCTTAAGCCCCTCCCGCGCGTAACATAAATTATGTATCGTCCGGGGCGCGCATAAGACGCCAGGATCCTGAAAGCACCTGGTATACCAACTCACTTCCAACACATATACTTACAAATAAATATATATATATATATATATAACATTAATGTAACATACACCATGAGAGAATGTAAGAGAGACGGTTTATAGTATAAATTCACTAATTTTAAAATCATCCTTCTCACTTCTATCTCTTCATTCTCGTACATGTATAAACTGGGCAAGTCTCCTAAAATTCATTCATCCCCCCATTTTCTATTCCCCACTTAACCCTCCTATAGGTAGATACATTGTTGTGCATCTATATATAAGTATAGATATGTTTTAGTAAAGTGAGGTCCCTAAATTTTCTCAAAGTCTATAAGGGTTAAGGAATTAACCGGGTTCGTGAAACGCCTAAGAGGGTGAAGAAGAACGAGAAGAGAGACGATGGAAGGTTTAATAACCCCTCTATATCTGAAGCTTGAGGGAATATTGGGGGTGGGGGAGAGAGAGAGAGAGGGTGGAAAGGAGCACAAGACCCTTGGCGAAAGCCATTACAAGGATTTCTTTTATTTACGGTCGCGAAAAAAAAATGCCCCTTGAGAATTTTTTCCTTTTTTTATTCGTTGTCTTTGCTTCGCTTATTTCTGGCCACTTGCTCGCTTAAGAGGCTAAGTGGCATGATCTCTAGCGTTTAGTATCTATGTGATGTACCTATAGGGTTTAGGGTGGTATTGGTGTATAACTAACACGATAGAACTTGTGTCCGATGGCCAAGAAAACAGTCGTAGTAGCACAACGGATTTTGGGTTTTTTTCTTCATGTGTATTATGTGCTTACTCGCAGCTCGAGTTAATTCCCATAAAATGACGAAACAACTCGCTCGTAGATCAATTAAGAAGCGATTGGGTGTATATAACATATATCTATGTTATTTTATGAGGGAAAAATATAATACCTTGAACGTGATTCTTAGTTTTATTTTTTTTTTTTTATCCACATCATTAAATGGGTATTAATGTTTATAACAGTATCAAATCTATTTATCTTCATATATAATATTATTGAATATACGTTTGAATAAAATAATAAATTGGGAGTAGAAAAAGAAAAAATTTTTATTTTATTTTTTTCATTTTTTTTTATTTTTTAAGGATTTAATATTAAATTGGAATTTTTTTTTTTTTTTTCTGTCGGAATATATCATGTATATGTATAAGTGAGGATTAAAGAATAAGAAAGTCATGGAGAAAGTATGTACGTATATACTTTAGAGTATAAGAGTTCATTTGTACAACCTCATCTGCCCCAAGAGAACGAATTCTCTCTTGCATCCCTCAAGGATTATAAGAGCGATCCTGCGGCTAATTTGCAAGCTCACAAAATTCTCATTCCATTTTTCTGCCATTCTCCTTCTTCACTTAGCTGTCATTTCCTTCATAAATAAATATAAATTTACAATAAAAAATTTATTTTCTTGATGAAATTTAAAGAAGAAAAAAAATTTTTATCATTATACTTTCATTGTTATTTATACAAAATAAATAAATCTCTATTTGTATAGTACAATATATATATTTTTTTATCTTCCGTTCAATTAATAACTTACGATAAATAAATTAATTTGAAAATATTATTGACATAACAATAATGCAATAATGCATTTAGAGGTATCGTCAATGATAAATTTAATTTTACATAATGCATAACCGGTAATTTTGAAAACTCCATTCATCCAACAGAGACATTTCACATCCGGAATATCTTTATTAACAATAAGACAACTCAAACATATAGAAATATAAATACAAAAGTACATATACACAAAGCTATTATATTATACATATTATATTATTATCTATCTTGCAAAATGTCCGGCAGTCACATGAGAAACAAAAACAGTTAGGCATATATCCTAACCGGGAGATAGTCGAGAGACTATGTGAGAAAGCAAGAGAGTCAAAATAAGAGAGAGAACAAGAGTTAGAGAGCTTGCATTGGCCATTATTCAGGAACTTTGTTGACAGCTCTCGCCGGATAGGCAAGATAAGAACGTACTCTGAATACTCAACGGTCCAAACACAATGAAACCTTTGGAAATTCAGGTGTATATAATATATATATGTGTGTATGTGTGTGTCTACTTTGCATCATCATTCAGTAAAATGTCCTTCATATTTAAATAAGAAAAAAAAAAATTGAAATACATATTAATAATAAATTTAATAAAATTAAATTAAATTAAATATTTCCAACGTTTCCATTTTAATTATTTAATATACCGAAATATATTTATATAAGTATGTGTATATGTATGTTAAATTTTTGTTGAATTAATAAATTATGTCAGGAGAATTTGAATGTAAAAATTATTGAGTGAATATAATTTAAATAAAAGTCAATAGGAATAAGAAGATAAATTGTAGAGAGGAGCTAAAATTAAGCACATATAGCTCGACGACGTTTTGCGATTTGTAGATATATATATGTGTGTGTAATAAATATATATGTATGTAGGGTGAAAGCTAAAAGCTAAAGTAGAGTAAGAGAGCAAGAGTGAAAGAGCGGGAATGGAGGAAATGTGGGCGGCCGAATGGATCCTTGTAAGACGTTTTAATTGGACAAATCCGCCTATCCTCATTAAATCCAGTCTACGTGCTCGCCACTACTCTTCTTTACCTCCCTTCTCATCCCTTATTCCATACCCTCCGCGTGACTCTTTGGGTATTCGTCAGGCCCTTATCATAAACGACGATATCCTCTCATCTTTGTGTTATTCCTACTTAAATGGAATTGAAAATCTTTGATCCTCTACATGTGTATATATATATTTTATTTATTTATTTATTTATTTATTTGTTTGTTTATATAGATTTATGATTTATATTTAATGAACCAGACTCATTAAGATGAATAAAGTTATGCTGAAAATATTTTTTTTGGCATTGTAATAAAATTTTATTCTCCATTTTATTTATTCATTTTTATTTTCAGAATTTATCCATTGTTTATATAATTTCATTCTGAAGGTTTAATGCAGGTTTTTCAATAAAACGAAATAACAATTATCGCACCTAGAGTATAAAAATAAAATTAAAAAAATTAAAATACTTGAAAAATAAATAAATAAAATTTAATGATAAAATAAATAAAATAAATCCCTGGAATTTATTGTCCAATCCTTTGATCATATTTATAAATTATAATTAAATCCTTCTATAAAAAAATAAAACATACAATTAATTAATAAATTAATTAATAAAAACCGTCAAATATAAATATAAATTATAGAAATAAAAATATTTAAAAGTACAAAGAGATTATTAATTTGGATAATTGTAAAATAAATTAAATATAAATATCAAATTTAATTCCGGACTATTTAAATAATTGAGTTGATGTTTATTTTACATATACAACTATATGTATACATATAATAATATACGTATAATATATAGGTGGAGAAGTAAGTACTGTGTTCTATTTGTTCTATTGTCAAGAGTTGAGTTGGGGTTCGACTCGATGACAGAAACTCGAATCCTTCTCACCACATGTCCCACGTTGTGTCTTTATATATGTCTTATCTCTGAGAGATAGATTTTGGTCGAATGTTATACGTATAATATATATATGAATTGGAGTATATGTATGTTTAGAATACCGTGCAGTTGTCTTTTGTACAGATATGCTCTCGAAAGACTATAGTTTGCCTATCTCTCTAGTCATGTCTCTCCTCTTCTATGTCTGCATTACAAACGTATCATCCGTTTCTATACTTATGTGTATTTATTCCGGTTGTCTACATGAGGAAACGTCACTCGTGAATCAGAAGTAGACAATCATATAAAGATGATACATCTTCATAGAGTGTAGTATTATCACATGGAGAAAAATAAATAAATTTTTTTTTGAGTGAATTAAAAATTGTGAAGAAATAAAAGTAAAATTAAAGATGGAATTATATCTTTTAGATTTTTTTTTTTTGGTTATTCATTAATAATTGGTGCGTAATATTTTTCATTTATTTTTGATATCATTGCTATATTTACATTTCATTGTGTTTTAATTATTTTTATTAATAATATTAATTGTATAATTAATTAATAATCATGCTATTAATAATTGCTAATGAACGTCAATAATTAATGATTTTTTATTTTATAACACGAGCAGGGATGTGCTAATGCATATTAATTACAATTAAGGTACAGCCTCATTCAAATTTTCTTTTTTAAAATTTTTATATTATGTATAGTAATTATTTATTTTATTTAAATTTCATTTTTTCTTTATTCATCTATTCATATATTTATTTATTTATGTATACGAGAATGCAAAAACAAAAGTGGCTTCACATTTTTCCCCGTATATTATTAACATTTCATTCGCCAAATTAAATTTTTCAGCCAATGTCTATTTTTTTTTCTTTAATTCTTAAATGCAAATAAATTTTTATTTCTATATTTTCTAGTAGACTAGTCAGCGTGGGCGTACGGATGCGGTTGGGGTGATTCACCCTCAAATAACGCCATTTTAAGACGCTTGCACTTGGCCCGACGATTCTTGAACCAGAATTGCACATTTTTTGGCTCCAAACGTGGGAATTTTTGTCGATACGGCATTCTATTCAACTCCTCCGTGTACTTCAGTATCAACTACAATAATAATAAAAAAAAAAAAAAAAAGAAAAAAAGATTCACACAATTAATTAAAATGATAATAAAAATTGATAAATATAAATAATAAATTCTGCAATAAAAATAATTTATTTACCGCATGACTGGGATGAGTATTGTGAGTAAACCAAGTCTCCAATCGTGGCACTTCAGTAACTGGATCAATAAAAGTTCGATTTCTTTTTCTTCTCTCATCCAAAATACTCGCAGGACAACCGGCTGGACCACTACGTGTTGGTAAATAATGTGACATATACATAATACCATGACCGAACATTGGACTTGGTACAAGAGAAAATCCTGGTGGTATTGGTGTAGTTGGTACACCACCTGGTGAATCATCATCATCCGAGGCTGATGATACACGCGTTGCAACATCATCTTCACGTTTTACCGATGGCGTTGACGTTGTTGACGCTACAGTGATTGAATTTGACGTTGGAGCAATTAAACGTTGGTCCTCCGGTCGTGTTGTCAGAGATAAGGGACCAACCACTGGTGGACTGCCCGCTGGACAGGGGGATGCGGAGTTTGACTGTATTTTTTAAAATATAATCAATTAATTTAAAATTTTTCTTACCAATTTTTTTCTTTTTTTTTTTTTTCAAATTTACCTGATGTCTTGAATCTTCCTCTTCATCAGAACAGTCCTCACTTACAATACTAGCACCACGTGGACTCAATCCTGGTGGACTATATCCATTTATTCCTCTAGTTTCAGCTCGTTTTTGTGCTGCTCTTGCATTTTTAAACCAATAAACAACATTATTAACGTCCAATGGTTTGCGACCACGTCGCGATTCCAGTGAGTTCAATTCCGACACGTAACGCTGTATTTGTTGTCGCGATGGATGTTGATTTTCCGCAAACCATCGTTGGAGTCTTGGTAATTCTAATTCAGGATCAAAGCTCGTGCGCATTCGTGTTTTATGAGAATATGGTAACATTGATGGATGATGTGGATGAAGTGGTGGTCCATTTCCAAGGATACTGCTACCTATACCACCACCACCACCACCACCACCACCAGAATCTGAGCGTGGACTTTGATTATGTAATTGTCGATTATTATTTACACAAGCCGTCAGCATAGAATTTGTTGATGGTGTTAAACCAGGGAATTGTTGTTGCTGTAACCATGATTCAAAACTACGTCGTGTGTCCTCAGTAAGATCATTACCACCACGACATAATGATGATAATGTCATCTAGAATTATAGAAAAAAAAATATATAAAAATAAAAGAATGAATATTAATAAAATATTCATAAAACAATTTGATAATATGATAAAGGTAAAATTAGATACAGTAACTAAAAAGTAAATAAAAATTTATTATAATCATAATCGAGCGGATATAAATGTGTCTGGAAAGGTAACAATTTAAAATATCAAAGTGTAAGTTTACTTGTGTAATTCTGTGTGTATGTGTGTGTGTGTGTGTAATATGACACGACAGGGGGATCAAGACTTGTCTTGAAGATTATGGAAAAGACAAAAAAATATTTAAAATATTAATTCGTTGAAATGCCAGAGCGAATGAACACACTTTGTACCTTATCGTTGTGATTTATAAGAACAAATAAAACATACGCGTATATAATACGGCTGGTGGGATGAAGACTGACGCCACTTAACGAGGTAATCTGGTAGATCTGTCTATATATATAAAATCTCATGATATCAAGTAGCATTTGTCCGTTGTGACTTCATCACTGCAGTATTATTTATCATTATTCATCTAGTTCCTTCACAATTAATATCATAAAATACTTACACTAATAAAATAATTATCAAACAAATTAAATTTATATTATTATTTATTCTACTAATAATTTTTTCTTTCTTTTTTAACTTTCTTCCATGTCATGGCCATAAACATGACGGTAAAATGTGAAAAATCATTTGGTAAACAATGGCACGGCGACGACCCAGCTTATCTCAGGATGACGACTTCAACCTGATTTACTGCATCAAGCATAAGAATTAAAATCACATCTCACTATAAAGTATAACAAGTACTCATATATTTATTTTTTATTTTTTTATTATTTATTTATTCATTTTCACAATTTATCATCGCACTGTAAATCAATCACTAAACACGTAAATTATATTCATATATAAATCCAAAAATTATAAATAAAAAAAAAATGCGTCAACATATCCACAAAGTTTCTTAAACAAATTTTTAATATACAAATACCGAACATATATCGTCTAATAATTAAAGATAAATGAGGAAGAGAAGTAGATGCAATATACTAGAAGTAAGAAACATTATGATGGGAGTGAAAGAGGGTGGAACCAATATTTGAAGCGACGTACAAACGTCTGTCGAGGAAAATTGGTAATCATAGACCACCGTGAGCGGCATTAAAGTTGGGTAGAGAGCGGCACGCGGGGGATCTTCAAAGAGGTGCACTTAGATAATGCTTGGTCCGTGGGGGCAAAAAGGAAGGTGAGGGGATGAGAGAAGGGGATGGTGTAGCATACATATATATATTTCTATGTTACTATATTCTTGTCCCTCCACCATTTTCACTCTTGGCCGATATCGTAGGGGCTTTTGATGAAGGCTGCCGCGAATTTGCTTGAGTAAAGGGTAATCCTATCACACGCTCCGGCTATGAGAGATCTTTTGGAGGGCACTACGTCTTTTAGTATTATGTATAGGTATAGGTATATTAGTAAGGAGAGTAAGTGGAAGTGAGAGGAGAAGAAACAAGTCTAAACAAGTGTTAAGACTCGTGTAAGAAAAGTAAATGTTGAATATTCTTGATGATGGAAATTTATTAGATTATAAAAATTTTTTTAATATCAAATAAAAATAATATTTTTTTACCATGATTTTATGAATAGTAATGTAATGTAATTGAGGTAAAAATAATGTAGAGTGTAAGATTAAGATGACAACGTTGAAGAATTACAAATCAGTGAGGACTTGTTAATGAGATTAAACTAAAGTCTTGGCGTCAAATATTTTATCTCTTTTATTTTTTGGTCTTGTGCATTTACATCCCCTTGAAATATTCTTTAGATATTTAATGGCTTTTACCCTCTCTCTCTCTCTCTCTCTCTCTTATTTTGTCTTTAGTACTGTGATGAAGAATAAAATCCTACAGAATCTTTTTTAGTTTTTTACCGCGCTTGTAAAGTCAATAAAATGAAGGAAAAAGAGAAATGAAAATAAAACGAAATAAATAAATTAAATTAAATTACCTCATCGAGGGGACAACCAGCTGACACAAGTAGTGCATGACTATGAAGTAGTAAAAGCCTCAAGAGTTTGTCACGTACTTCAGATGCAGGACTTGGTGGTGGTGGTCGTGTACGATAAACTTGAATTTTTAACGTTGCTACTGTTGTTAATTCCGCAAGAATTTCAGCTACTGTACGTAACTGATCGTCAGCTACTTTTTCCATTGGTAATGGTTTCCAATTTTTAACGACTATGCTCCCACGTGCACTCGGAATTATATCTGTTGGATAACCAAGTCGTACCAGTGCTTCACCCACCAGGTCCTAAAAAAATAATACCAAGAGTATTATGAATAAAACTTTCGTTTATCAAGTGTAAATGAATTTTTTAACATGTTTAAATTGGTAAATAAATTACCTGGAATGGCACAGATGCAGGAATAATTACAAACGTGTCGATCTCTACATGAGGACTTGGCCATTTTTCACGTCCAATCAATACACGTGTATCAACAATGCTGTGAATTGCCTCCACTATACAATGAACTGGCACAGGACTTTTGCCTAAAATTCAAAAACAAAAATAAAAATGCCTTTAAAAACATTCCGAAAATTCGCATTCATGTTTCCCACAAAACTGTGAAGAAAAAAGAAGGATAATTAAAATTTATATCACAAATATAATATAAATATATAAATTAAAAAATATTGAAACCCATTAAAAAATCATTAAAATGTACAAAAGCCCAGAGATGATTTCAATATCGTATAATATACATAACTATCTCTCATTCTCTCAACTTCCAATCTCTATATTCTCTCCCCAGTACATACATATATACAATTCATTCACGTATATATATTCATGCATAGATCTAAACCCTGTAGCGCTAAGCGTATGCAGATCCACTCGTCGCTTAAGGCGGGTTTGTGCTACCACGAATCGCGAGACAATGGCGGTAGCAAACGTAGTAGTAAGCGGCCAGCACAATGGACGCGATCCTTATTTAACCCTGACTCGAGTCTATATCCCACTCTGGCTAACAGTCGTGGTAGTGTTGGCAACACCTAATCCCAGATTTCTCTGGTAAGATAGAGGGAAAACGCTCAACCAAGAGTTATACACAAAGAGAGATAGAGCCAGAATACAGCACTCATGAAGGAGTGAATTTAAATCCACATACTTAAAGAGAATGAGGAAGTGGAATTATTGACATTCCTTTGTTCGATTTAGTTATTCATTTATTTTTTTTTCTTTCCATTTTTACATTATTTGTCTTTAACATATTTTATCAATTGTTCATTGTTTCCTAATTTACAATAATTCAATGACTTTTAATAAATACATTACAATACACTTGTTTAAATTTAACTTTACATCATATCATTCAACTATCCAACAAAGGATTTGCGATGATTATTCTCCAATATTCACTCATTCTCTTCATATATTATTAAGTCTCAACGCAACCTAAAGTTCCAAGTTGGAATAGCCAGCTCAAAATGGTAAGATGCGGTATATGTATATAGTATGAAGCATCAAGAGCATCAGGGAACATACCAGGAGCTGGTGATTTAAGGGGATCGCTAGTCACCACCAACTATATTACCACTACCAAGATGAGAGAATGCGCTTGACCATCGTGTCCTTTAGGAAATGGTCGATGCACTGGTAGTGTGGTAGGCAACGATGATGAAGGGCAAGGGAGTTAATTTAATCCAGGGACGTAGAGTTTTCATTAAAGCATATACGACAACGAAAACCACTACTACTATTACTATCACCGATATCATCAAGTATTGGACTTTCCTCTGTGGAGGTTGGTCCGAAATACAGAAGAACGGTGGTAGTCTTAGTTTGTAACGTTAATTTTCAAACTAAGAACAACCAACGTTCACCATAACGTATATTATTGACATGATATGACGTGCTTTTGCGTGGAAATTCTGCATATAAGTCTCTATCGTTTTAACGCTTGGGATTTTAATGCCTGTGGTGGCCTGTAAGATTTATTTATTGACAGGTGAAATTAGTAAGTAAAGAAAATTTATTTATTAAAATTTTTACTTATAGATTTTATACATAAACTTTGAAAAATTGAATACAGTTAATTTTGGAATTCATCTTTCGTCATAAAATGTTTTATTAATATTTAAAGAATGATCATTTAATAATAAATATTATACTATATGTGCATGTGTCGTCTTGAGGGAGCTTTGAAATTTCAACTTTACTACTGCTACAATTTCAAATTATATTTCTGTAGAATTAACTTTTATATCCATCTTAAAATCTTTAATATTTAAATCGTACGTCTTTATTAATGATTGTGTAGGTAGAGCTGAAAAAGTGAGTGAAATAGGTTAAGAAAATGATGATGAAGAAGAAGAAGAAGATGAGAATGAAGAAGAGTGAGGGGTTAAAAGACATTTCTCATTTCTGGTGTACAGGTCCAACTGTCTCTCTATCGGACTTCCGTTATCTCCCCGCGTTGGCCCATGACGGAAACGTTCTACGGAAGCGTCACACCGCGCTTTTCGTCTTTGACAGTGCCCGTCGAAAGATAAGCCAACCGCACTGGAGGAATAAATGTTGTGCTATACTATCACAAGTAAAGAAGACCAACCCCTTAAAGACGTAAAACCTCGCGCGCGTCACCACTACACACCCTTCTTTCATTCTTTATTTATTTTATTTCTTTTTTTTTTTTCTCATCTATATGTTATTTTCATTTCACTCTCCCTTATGTTCCTTCACTTATTCTGTTCCTCATGACAACTCGTTACGCTTCATGTCTTGCTTTTTTCCCCTGCTCTCTTTCACCCTAACATTCTTTTAATCTATTTTCTCCATGGGCCGGAAGTTACCAAAAAAAAAAAAAAAAAAAAAAAGATATCCAGTTCAAGTGAGGGTGAAAAAAAAATTAAAGCGAGAATGAAATAAAAAAAAAACACTCGACTATTGCACTTAGAAAAATCATAGTAATTGCTAAAAATATTATTTTATCAATATTTTTTTTTTTCTTTAATTGTTCAATCGTTGTGTAACTTTATAAATAAATTATACAGAGAGAGAGAGAGATTTAAAGAAGAGTGAAATTGAAAGAAGGAAAACGTGGGTGTTTTAGTATCTGAAGCTGATCCGGCGGATGTCAGCCTTCCATTGATAAGAAATTCTCGCAACTCTTTCCAACATTTTATCTCAAACTTCTCTCGCTCTCTCATTCCTTCTCATTTATATTCCATACTAATAATGCATCACTATACTCCACTCATTTTCCTCTTACTAACGAGGTTCCAAAGCTTATCGAGAGCTAAACTGCATCCTGGTATGTAAAACAAAATTTATTCATTATTATAATTTTTTATTCTACTATTTTTTTTCTTTCTTTTCATGTTTAACACATTAAACATTAATGAATTTAAAATGTATGTATACATTGTAAAGAACAATATACATTGAGAGGAATATGTTAACACCCTAGTGAGGGATTTGCAGGGTTTCGTCGCGTGGCTGGTGATCTTATAAGCCCTCTAAGGTTATCTCATTATGTCTTATCTATAGTTGAGGCATTTACGTGCACGCGCGGCAAAGAGGAACAATGTTGGTAGGGGTTGAAGGGAATACTTTCCTATCTGTAAATAAATATATATCTATATTTAAAACCTGTATCTTGGGGGCTAGAAGCTTAACACGCACGCGAACACAATACGACACGCAACCGCGTTTACTTACCGCACACATACCCTATAAATATTTTTATTTCAACCCTTTTTTTCACCACGATTGCAGTGACAATAATTCGCAATTCTCTATATTGTTGCGTATTTTTATTTTCTGTTTTTTATTTAGATTTCTTCACGCGTGACCCACTTTATATCATACCCAATTCTCCTCCATTACAATAACTAACGATTAAATTAATTAATTAATTAATTAAAATAAATATAAAAAAATTATTTACCACGAAAAAAAAAAAAAATTTTTTTTTTTCCATTATTTTTTATAACGTATTGAATCAATATTTTTTTTAATATCAATAATTGAATTTGTATGTTATAAGAATGTTAATAAAAAGGTATATGTGCTGCACAGCTCTTTAAAAATAAATATTAATATGTATGCATTGGAAAAGCTGAGATTGTTACAGGTGACATAGAAGAGAGATGCGAGAGTTTTCGTTGTTGAAAAGTTTTTGTTCTAAGACGCTTACAGGACTGATATAGATGGCCTACGTGTACACACATATACAAAGAGACTGATAAAATACATACATGCGTTTTCTATGTGCGAGTGTCTGGAAGAGAAGCAAAGTGAGGACTAAAATCGCTTGAGAGTCGCGTTCGTCTCGTCGTGGCAGTGCCTATACGCCAAAGATTAAAATTACTTTGCTAACTGCGAATAGACTAAGAACATACACGTGGATAATATAACAACTAAGAGAGAAAGCAAGAGAAATGCGTGTCTCGTAAATATCTTTCCAAGGCTAAGGAGCTTAATTTGGATTTTCGTTAACGAGTTACAACTCATATATGTATTAATTTAAAAATTGAATTAATTTTTTCAATATTTCTTTTACTATTGGCCGCATAATCTTATGTGGAACGACTAAAAGCGATAGATAGATAGATAGATAGTAAGATATAGGGAATACTTGACGATCTAGAAGGTTAGATGATGTGCAGAGTGGAAATGAGGAAGATAGTGAACTCGAAGAAGGGCTCCTTAGCAGAGATCTTAGGCAAATCCAGCGTGAAATCGCATCGGGGCATTCCCTTACGAAAACCACCACTTACTCCTACCACATTTTCTACATTCATGTATATGTATATACATATATTTTGTCTGCGACGAATGCGAAGAGGAAGAGATATATAGACGATAGAAAGCACCGGCAGAGAAATCACGTGCCAACATTCATATATCATGGCAAGTTGATCAGTTGGTTAATTTTAAAGGAAATTCACTGTTTAAAATTATATTTCCTATTTTATCACTTACGAATAATACGTTATTTAATTGTATGGATATAGATTTATTGCTGAGAATAATTATATTATTAAATTTAACTGAATGTAATTTTAATTTATTTACAATCAAGAATTCAAGATTTAATATTCCAAAAGTACAATTGATATAAAATAATAATTATTAATAATGTTTTGATTATATTATTAAGCATCTTATTTGTGAAATAAATTTATTCATAATTATTTATTCCAATTTCATTGCATTCTCAATTTAATAAAATAAAATAAAAACATACACACAATATCGTATTGGATTAATGAATGCTCACAAATTTAATCCCATAATTCTTTCAATGCACATGTAAGTGAAAGTATTTTCCCTTTCAATAGTATTCTCAATAAAAGTGAATAAAAAAAAATAAATAAAATGTCTTTATGCGTCACTTTCTACATTGAATTAATTTTTTTTTTTCCATTATAAATTTCAGTAAAATAAATAAAGCAATCGCTCCATTATATTTATATGCATAAACATAAATTTTCTATTAATCAAAAGACTGAGAAAAATTATTAAGAGCATGCACAAGTTTGATATACCACAATATACAAATAAATATTCATATACATATGTATGTGAATGAATTAAATAGTCGAATAAGAATACAAGAAAAAAAAAAAGAAAAGCAAGAAATGGTCACGACAAAGGGAGCGCGTTTCACTTGCGGTGGTATCTCAACTCAAAATAGAGTGTAACAGTCAACCAGGGAGATAAGACTCCCCTCTGGTGTTTCTGTTGCATCCCCCTCTCATTCCTCAATATACATATATACACTCATCAACTCTGTCATACATATATATGAATATTTGCATTAGGAAAAACTTTTCCCTATGAAAAATGGCTCGAAAAAAAAAAGAGAAATAATCTTTAAGTGTATTCTCAAAAATTATTTATATAAATAAAATATTTTTATTTATGTTAGTTTGTTGTTTAAATTATTATTATTATTACATTGACGATGACCATTATATACATACGCAAGACATATATAACAACGTTTAATCCTCCATAGGTTATGCGAACACGACGTCTTCGCGCGGCTAATCTTGTTAGCTGCTGATTTAAGCCGTTCGGATGACCCTGCAGAGCTACACAGACTTTTAATCCCCTAACATGAGATACCCCCACTTTATCCTGATGATTACCCATATACCTGGTGCCTCGTAATTTTCGTAAAGAATAAAAAAATACACTGCAGTTATTATAATATATTTAAATACAAAATTAATTATTTCTTAATCAAAATAATTTTTATAATCACTTTTTATAGTAATAAAAAAATCTTTTGATGAATAATATATATTCCTTCGATTAATATAAAGTAGGAAAATTCATTAGATAATATTAAAATTCTACTAACAAAATATAAAAAAGAAAAAAAAATAATTTATCAAACTATTTGAAAAGATGAAAAAATAAAAAAAGTCGGATTAAAAATAGAGGGATGCAGGTCGAGGTGCGGCTAAATATTTATCTCTGTCATTTTATATTTTTTCTCGATATCTCACACATTGGCATTGGTGGGTCCGATGCATCACGATTGTCCACCATGTGTGTATGTAAATGACTAAACCAAAATGTGTAGGCGTTCATACTCATATCTATGCACATATATGCATACATATATACATGTACAATCACGCACACTGTACCATGAGATTCTCATGCACGCATGTAAAGCTCCAGTCGAGTTAATCCCACGCTCACAATGACGCCATCTTCAGGGATTATCCCCCAGGGATATTTTTGATCGTGCAATAATCCGTAATACGATTTACGTGGTTGGTATTCATCCAGGACAGCATGGCAACTAAATCGTGAATGTGCAACGAAAAAAAAAATAAATAAATAAATAAATAAATAAACAGTAAATAAAATAGCTAAAAGAATAAATTGAAAAAATTAATATTAATATTTCATTTACCACATGGATATTAAACTTTATATTAATACATTTTCCTCTCATATTACTTTTATTTATTTATTTCATTTCTTTGGTTTCATGTATCAGCATATGTATATTATAATCACTGGATTACACTGATCGACGTTAATACCCTTCCGGAGATAATCCTGATAGAAGCAAAATGAGTCAGAGAGAAGTTGAAAAAAAAAAGAAAAAAAATAAGATATATTAATCGATAAAGGAAATGGAAAAAAATAAAAATTTATGAGATCACGTTCTCGAACTCTGGCAGTAGTGCACCAAACAAAACTTCTGTACTGTACTTTCTATTCCATTTCTCTCTCGTGTACCCTCACCAAAAAACATCAACGAATACACATATATATATATATATATATATATATTTAAATATTACATATGTGTATATATATAATCGTCGGACTCTTGTCCGCGAAAGACTGGAGATAAAGATAAACTGAGACCCCTCTTTACTTCATGTATGAGCCTGAGATTAAGTTGACGAGCATAAATATATTTATCCATGTATAATATCTATACTTATATATACATTTAAATATATATATACACATATATATCTATGTGTATGTGCATTTGTAAAGATGCGAGAAATAAGAGTAAGAAAAAAATAAAACTGTGGAAAAGACGAGCACCATCTACTGACCCGTGAAGATAAGTAAAAGTATTTGAGCAGTCGTTGATGTTCATTCTCGTCTATGTGCATAAGAAATTTCTTTTTTTTTTTTTTTTTCACTTTATCAAAGCCCCAATGCAACATTCTTATCACATACATATAAACATCTATATACATATAAATTATTTTCTCACTAAATCGATACCGAGATATTCTATAAGATTTTTTATACACAACAACAAGAAGAAGAAAAAAAAAAGGAATATTAATTTTAATTATCAATATTTTTATTTTCTACAGTAGTTATTTATTATTATTTATTTTTTTTTCTTCGTATTTTAAATTTTATCCGACACGTCAAGATGATAAAAATTCATTTACAATAAAAATACTATATTGGATAGGTTATATAGAATATTTAATATACAAATATGTGTACATTGACGCTACCCTCGAAACTATGCTTTAATCCGGTAGCTAAAAATCAATACTTACGCCTCTCTTTCCCCACTGTTAGCCCTACACACTGTACAGGGGCATCTACTTTCGTGCAAAGCCTCCCTCGGGATAAGCCGGGCTGGGCTATATCCCGTCGAATAAATCCCGGATCAGGGGATAAGTCTTTTTTATATATAATTTTTTTTTTTTTTTCGACATTCCCCTCGATGGTTTAGTGCCCGCGGTAAAGGGACCTATCACGTGTCTTAGTGTACTTATACATGTGTATATATGTGTGTGGTTGATGCATAAGGGTGTATATATATAGAGCAATTTTATAAACGCCTTTGCCTGAATTTACTTCAACCCCAACAATATTTGGTTCAGGTCTATATAAAATTGAAGGGTAGAAATTTTATATTTATATCGTTTGGATAATTTTTTTTTCCTGTATGTAAGGAAAAAATTTATTTATATTTAATATTCCTTTATCTTAAATTAAATTTTTTTGCTATTTATTCAGTTTCTTGTGTAAAAAAATATTTATAAAATTCATTTTTTTTTTTTTTTTTACATAATTTGTACTAATAACCTACAAAATTTGGCACGAGAATTCACAGGATAATCGAATCCTTGAGGCAGCAGGAAAACATGAAAGGATATTGTACCACTAGTATATAATATACATATCTATACATATCCTAAGCAATAAGATTTGTCATCACTTGAATGAATTTTTACACTCGACTAATTTTTTCTCACTCAATTTAATAATTCAACCCTTTCTAACGCACAAAATCTTTAATCCCATACATCATGAAAAAACGAAAATTATCATTTATAAAAAATTACCGTTGGATCAAAGTGTAAGAAATTATTTTCAACTCAATCTCCCCAAAATTCTCTAAATAAAAAAATAAAAAAAAAAAATTCATAAAATATATACACATATAAAATTTATTGAAAGCGTAATAATAAAAGTGTTTTAAAGTAAATATTGGGACAAAGTTTCATCTGCCACGTTTCTCCTGCGAGCCTGATAATCGAGCGTGTGTATATCCCCTCTAAATCGCTAGAGGCATGCTTGCGCGCGTCGTTAATGCCTTGATCCGGAAATCCACGTCGTTCGTTCAGCGTATAAAAGGGGTTGGGGATGGTTGTGTCACCGCTTGAGTAAGCGAACAAGCTATAAAGACCAACATAGAAAATATATCCGTATAGAGACAATGATGCTTTCCTATATAGATACGAACTTGTACCAAAATCCAAACACATGTTTAAAATAAAGAAGAAAAAAAATGAGATACTGATTTTTTGTTGCATACATGTTAAAACATGTTTATAAAAATTGCTGCAAGTAGACATATAAATGCAGCTTCGGAATATAATGGTACATTAAATTTTATAACATTGAAGCAATATGTATGTGCCTATATTAATGTGTGGATGTGTGTTATTCATTCTTGTGAAGGGTTAAGGGAGTTTAGCGCACAACCAAACAAATCCCATGGGAATGTGGGTAAGGCTGCTATGTGACCTCTCTATCCCAGGAGAACATAATTGACGGGGTTGAAAAGGAATATAATCACTCGTGACCAATGTCAATTTAACACGTTATGTATATTTTGTATTATTCAACTTTACCTAAGTAATATAAATATATATTAATTATTAATTAAACTTATTGTTGGGGTCAATTGATAAATATTTTAAAAATCTCAGTGATAAAATATTCATTCGATTTATTATTGTTGATGAAAGAAAACGAAATAAGGAGAATTAAGTACGAGAAAAATTTTATTTGAATTTATTTAATTATTTATTTTTTTTGTTTGCTTTTTATTTAATATATATTTTCATTGTTTCTCACTTGGAGTTATTAGTTTATCATATTTTTCAGCGTTTCTCACGCGTAAACAACTAGCAGGATATCATGCGAATATAAAGGTTATATTTGTGAGATTGATTCAAACTAAACGAGAATGAGGATGAGATAGAAATCCTTTTTCCCCAAATATTTATACGTATAAAAACTATGTCTCCTGCGCCTGCGATCTACACATTCGCATTCTCGTATATATATACACGTGTGTTTGTGTATATAAATACACACAAAGGATACAAGGAGGAATATAATAAATGGGGAGAGAAGTGAAAATGGTATGGTAATGGTAAGTTCTATACTCCTGATCCTTGGGGTCCTACAAAAGCCCTTATTTGGGTCATGAAGCTGATTTTCGGGACGTTTGCTTGACCACAACACTCAACCATCGACCTACTTTACACTTATGCTATCCTTGCTATAAAAATAAGCCGACAGGTATTGAACAAAGGACCTCATTTGCATATTTTTCGTTGGTATGATGGTGATACTGTGGAGTAAATGAAAGGAAGAAGCAGAGTGTAAAGCGGAGATGAAGGAAAATAGAGACAAGAGAGAATGGAGAAACATTCACCGCCTACACCAAACCTGTTCTCCTGATTATCAAGACGTCTGGTAGGCCTACAAATCCTCGAATAATGATCTACCACTATGTCTCACTCACTATTATCACATTTTTATTTTCTCATAAACAAAAAAATGTAAATGATATAAAAAAAAAAAAATAAATACAAGTGAATAATTATTTTTATTTTTAATGTACTATTTTTATTTCAATATTTATTTTATTTTTTATTTAATAATATAATTAGGTATTGTTTGTTTATTGATTTTATAATTATCCAAGTGAATTTAAATTATTGATTTTTTGAGTTATTAAATAATTTCTAAATCCACAAATGATTTAAATCTAGAAATTTTCGTTGATTTATTTTTTGTGTTATTGTTTAGTATTCTGCTTAGTATATTTATTTTTTTAATTGAACAATATAGGTATGTAGATATTTTTAATGATGTATATATTGTCACAGAGATGTTAATCGTGGTCAGGGTTTTGGCACTGGCTTGACCGAAAAGCAAACGGGTGACCCTTGAGAACCAGGAACGCATAAAATTTCATTTCCTACGTCATAACACCACTCTATCTATGCAACCAATTTAACTTCAAAATTCAAACTCACGTACAGCACTTTATCAATTAAACCCCGCGATAAAATAATATTTAATACACTAATTCCAACCACCAAACAAGAAAGTATTTTTCTCATAACGAAAATATTTCTCCATTATCAAATTTATTCCATTATAAAAATAACTAAATAAATAATATTCCAAGTGCTGTCAATCCATGGAATCATCTCCATTGCATTAACAATCAAAGGAAGAATATCATCACCATATCCCTATAACTATCCACCATCGCATTAATCCCAATGTGTTCTACTCATCTAAATAATCCTTCAAACATTCATTCATATATTCCTCGTTCCTCAAAGGTCTATCCTTTGGACATATACTTTAACCAAAAACCATGTACCCATTTACGATTATACATAAACCAACATACTGCACACATACACTCAAGTAAAATGGATGTTTACAAGGCTAAAGACACAGTGAATATTTCTATATCCACATGAGCCGCTTATATTCGCAAAATCGTCCACCTTGATTCATTTCTCTATTCAGCTAATGGATATTTCCATCTTTCCACTCTCTCATCTCCTTCATATATGCTAAAATCCATCCCTTTGTGCTCTGACCAATGTCCAGGACATTGTCTAAAACATACCATACAGAAACATACACACCATCGTGTACTATATACACACGATAATCCTAAATCCTCTATATATACTCTCTTCGAATATGCCATAATGTCTCTGGACCAATGAAATACACACAAGAAAATGTATATCATCTCTACACAGCATACATATACATTATCAAAACTCTCAAAATACATACATATATATATATTTTCATGATATAGTCTAAATGTGTACGAGGATTATCATGAGAGTAGTGGTAGGATTATCCATAAAGCGTCGAAGCGCGTTCTCCACTCTTTTTTTTTTTTTTTTTTTGCCCATGGCACTTTGTATACACATATATATGTGTATGCATAGAGGGTCCTTGCGTGAAAGCCATGCACTAAAAAGCCTGCACGCGCAGTAATAGCGGGAATATATATATAAATATACATACATTCAAATATATAATCCTTTAGTTGGCTATACTGCATTTGCTTTGTTCGTGATTATAACAGTAACGGTCACATATTTACAACTCTGCGATATTATTTTATATTTATTTTTCATTTTACTATGCTATACTTGAATATCCATTTGAACTAGTACATCATTCTTTCATTCAATACGGAAATGAAGCCCAGAATGAAAAAAATAATATTACTAAATAATAATATGTATAGTTAAATATTTTATACCCGAGTCGAAATTTTGTTCCTATATTAAATCTTTATTCTCTTTACTGTATCTTAATTATACCTTGTGAGTCCTAAATAGTGACTTTCCAATACCTTTCATATCCTTCATGTTTATTTAAAGCTTAATAATCCTTAGTTTTCCTAACTTGTTTCTTTTTTATACCTTAAAGTAGAAGAAATGGAAATATTTGCCACTTCTAAAGTCTTAAAAAGGCCTAAAATTAAATAGCTTGTCCTTAATAATACCTTCAATTCAGACAAAATGAGCTATATGCAGGTCTAAAGTAGGAACAAAATTTCGAGTAAGCGTAATATGAGCAGCGAGAAGTTATGTTGTGTAGGTTGATTTTCACCAATCTCTCTGGCTCGATGCGTATAATGCGTGTGCGGCCATCAGTATCCCTTGCTTTATTGTATAAGTGTATGTATGTGATTTTATATGTATGAGTATGTTGAGGATTAATCTGGGATTACTGGTCGTGTGTGAGCTTGGGAGCGGCATTGCCATCCAAATCCTAAATCTAACGCATACAACTAAACTATAATGCTAACTTGCTTGCCACACACACACACACACATACACATATATATATATATATAGAGTATGTTCTTCTCTCTTGTATTCTCTTTCTCTCCCACTTTGCGTTTCTCTGCCACCTCGCAGCCATATAGTCCCCTTTAAAGCGTTACATACCCTTCAACGTTGACGGTTTGGATAAATGGTAGATACGTACATATACATATATATATATATGTGTGTGATTTTATATAGGGTGTACGATAAAATAACGTATAATTTAAATACTTCTTTTGCATCAGGTTCAAACTCGTCGAATTTCAATTTAATCCAATGGATTATATCATGTAATACGATTCATCTCAGAGTAAAAAGATTAATTTTTTTTTGTTTAATATTTTTATTATTATTATTATTATTATTACAGTTAATTTTTTTTTTTGTTTATATTAATGGATCAGCGGAAATATTGCGATATAATTTATAAATTCGTAGAAATAAAATATATTGAGATTAAAATTCGTTTTACGCGATTGTTCATTCATATTATTTACAAGTTAAGATAATCCATATCTTTATGGGCTTTTTTTATGCATCAAATTCCGTTTTATAATTTTTTTCATGTATATATAAAAGATATCTAAGAGATCCTACATAGTAGAAAAAATGATTTGGGATAATGCGATGTCAGTCAATGAAAAAAAATTAATCATTATAAAAGAAAAGAAGAATTCAATCGGTTACATTATCTTTATTATAAAAAATAAAATAAATATGCAATAATTTAATGATCCATAAATACAATATATTTATTTATGTAGGTAAAGTCGTGTAGATGTATAGAGGAGAGAGAAAATGAAAGAGCCGCGCACTTGGCAAATGTGGTGCGAGTTCGCGGCTCGCCCAGCCGCATAGCCCGGGGATTCTGATTTAATCCGGATTAGTATCTGAGGGTCGCGCGCGCGATATTCCCCTTCACATCTCGTGCCATCTCCCACTCTGTGTATTACCTTTATCTCTCTTGCACTTTCACTGTTAATTGAAGAGAGAAAATCAGCTGAGATCTGCTATTCCCGGAACATACGCAATTCTCTACGCCATATACGAGCACTCATCATCAAAATTAAACACTTTATAAAATATTAATTCCACATTGAACTATTAAATCAACTGAAAAAAAAAAAAAACAAACAAAATTCTCCACTGCACAGGGTGTTATAGAAAGATATGGAAACAGAGAAAAATCTCGTAATATATCAAAAAATTGAAAAATACGTATCTAATAAATTTTGAAAATCTATTTCCTGACACCACATTCGACTCCCCTATCGGAAACCTCAATTTTTTATTTGGGAATCTGATTCTGCGGAAAAAAACACGTTAATTTTGTCTGTTATATTTTTTTTGATTATCACAAGATGTCGCTGTAATCATTAAAGAAGTTATGAAACATGAAAATTTTGAAAATATCGTATTTTTCCAGCCACAAATAATCTGTATATGTAATTAATATAAAATAAATATACAATAAAAAATTACTCACCGGCAACCGATGCACTTTTGCTGAGATCAAATCCTTCTTGTTTTGGACTAGTTGAATCAATTTCTTGTTTCGGATGACGATTATGATGAATACTATACGATTGCGGTACTTGTTGTTGTTGTTGTTGCGATTGATGTATGCCAGTAATACCACTATTAATATTACCAGTGGATTGAGCCTGATGTAATTGCGAATGATGATGTGCAGATGATGGTCGAGGCGTTGGAGATCGTGTCACATGAACTTGCAATGATTGATGTGATTGTGGACTCCTTGGTATTGGCGAGACACTTTGTGGACGCGATGGTGGCGATTGTTTGTGCGTCAATGCCAACGCCTGACTCTAAAACAAAACATTAATAATATACTTATTAATTATAATTATTATCAATATTTCATATACAATTTAAAAATATTATTAAAACTATCAAACGAATGTAATTTATATAATTTTTTCTCCATTGACATCATCGTGCTAAATTAAATGCAACGAAATAACTTTAACACTGACTCTTGACAACAATAAATGTATATATATTTATATTCTCAGACATGTATATATGTATGTTATGTAGGCCGATCAAACTGGCGTCTATATTGCTCGAATCGACGATGAAATCTGAGCACGTGCTGCAATTCAGTATAACTAACGCACACGATAATAATTTTATGTATATATAATGATGTCTGTGGGGAATATATACATAATAAAATGGTTAAAAGAATGTTGTATGTGGATTTGTGCGTATGAGTGAATTTAACACGAAGCTGTAACAAACGGCTAAGCCGTTGCTTGTGTCAACAGGGGTCAACTGGACCCAGAATGCGACAATCCTCAGCACCACGCACTGCCTCAACTGCGATCGCTGTCTTGTCATCAAGTTAAAATATCCCAACAATATATCTTACCACACTGTCATATTACCAATATCACAGCTATATATGTATATATAAATATAGATGTAGACATTTATGTATATGTATGTGTATATAAATTTATATAAAGCCAAGTATCATCAACAATAGAGTCCAAAGGACAGGACGAAATAAATGAAAAGATGTACAAATGTTAAATATTGAATGAATAAAAAAAAAAAATATATTCTAGAATATACTGCTAAAAAAAAATAAAATATATTTTTAATATTTCATCAATATTTAGTTGTATTTATTGTAATTAAAATATTTAAATTAATAACGATGCATTGTTTATTATTTTCATTTAAAAATCCACGAATAATTCAATTACAATGTCTGAAATTTGACAATTATATTAATAAAAAATATTTGTATCTATTTATTATTATAATATCTACTATTTTGACATTTAATATTTTTATAAAATCCACGATGAAGATTAAATATACGGACTACGTGATGGATATTTTTTTGTTGCTTGCAAGGACTGTACAAGTGAAGTACGCAGGGCTACTGTTTCGGGAGCTGACCGCGCGACCAACCCGTCGGTGGTATGCAGCAGCACCGCAAGGCGCTTCAGCAAAAAACACGTCGGACCAGGGCCCCCGGCGAGTATACATATAGTATATATACACATACACATACACACCCAGACATATACATACATATTATATGTATACAGAAGAAAGGAAGAAAGAAAGAAAGAATGGGGAAGGAGACAAAGTTATAAGGCCCCACTGAATGCGTATAGGTACATCAAGCGAATAAGGAGAAGAGAGGGAATTATAGAGTCTTGGACCCCGGACGCGGCAGCCGAAACAAAAACGATGAAATGTGCAAAAGAAGAGTGTGTGCGGGCCCAACAAAACCATTTTTCGTTTTCTCTTTCTCGTTCATCTTCTTCATGCCACTGTATATAGGGTCTTTTATTTTTATTTCTTCACTTCATGACCTCAAGTCATATTTACAGACAGGTGCGAAAGATAAAATGGATTTTTCAACGCGTGCATACTTTTCAAAATGTATTCGTGTATAGATATTCATTGTGGATATTTTATGATGAATTTAAATGATATAGAATGGTGGAAAAAAATAAACGAGACGAGATATCAGAAATGATTTACTGTTGTGGATATAAAAGTGTACGTTTGTATTTCGGTTTTATTTCATATGCATGATGAGGATTTTGTGGTGTGGTATTGCGATGATACTGTTGCATGTAAGAAGCCCACGGCAACAGGTGGATGATGTTGGTTATCCTTACGCTCATCCTTCGCGTTATAGATAGATAGATACAAATAAAAATAAAAAATTCCCTTGGTTTTTTATTTAATTTCTTTGCTTCTTGTTTTACGTTTCATTTTTTTTTTTTTTTTACACGAGCTTTAAATGTTAATCCGGCGCCAGAATGTTTTTCTTAGACATAATTCTTGTCGTGACTCTTAATGCGATCAATGAATAGCGCCCGAGTGATCCATTTTGTACATATATATCAATCCCTCTGTCAAGTGAGTAAATTATGTAAGATGCGACGTGTGTCTCGACTTTAAGTAATATTTATACTAGGTCATCAAAGACATTGCAATGACAATATTTGTTGACTAGAAAAAATATAATATATAGATAATATTTAAAATGATTTTTATTTTCTGATATTTTATTTATTGAATGGCCCAAGTGTACTTAATTATTTTTGTTTACGTTTATTAAATATCATTTGGATTAATATTTATGATAGGGATGTGTTTGAGTGCGTTTGAAAGTCAAAAGTTTAGCCTTTACATTTATATATTTTATATTATGCAGACACCGGATAGATGAATAACGATTATTCGTGTGGTTCGTAGGGTGGTCAAATAGCGTGACCATATATATACGCGTCGTTGTGCACGTGGTTGCGTTTCGCGAGAGACGTCGCTTCAACCACCGGGATTCCTAATAACCTTTGCGTGCAACAAACACAACAAAATCAACCTGATTTTCATTGAAAAAAAAAAATAAATAAATATCTACACAACCACAACGGTCGTTATTACAAATAAATAAATAAATCTTTGAATAAAAAAATTATTTCTGCAGTTGAATGTCAAATTTACTCATCTCAAATATACAAATAATAATCCATAATTATTATCGCGATAAAAAAAAAAATAGATGCATAGAAAAAAAAAAGATTAAACATAGGATAAAAATTGATAAAAAAATTTTTTTTTTTCTCTTGTTTTTTAAATGGAACAGGATGAGTTTATCTTCCGGTTGAATGACCCTATCCGAATTCTTCAAATCAAAAGATGAGAGAAGAAAACACACCGACGGCGATCCAACACTCCAGCAATTGGTGCGAATATATACACATATGTATATGCGTATATGTGTATACATATTATTATTGTGTTTGAGCTCACGGGTTGCATTGGATGATGACTGTGGCACGAGTGTGTTTACAAATGTTCCATAAAGGTATGTATACATATATATATAGCACAGGAAGAAGGCAGGGGCACATCCGTAACGTGGTCACAGCCCGTGACTTCCCCACCAATACACTCTTAACATTAAATATATTTATAAATTATATGCATTTGCATTTGTAAATTAATTCTCTTTGCTCTTTAATGCTCGATATCGCTCATGTCAATATAAACATTAAAAATTTGTTTGGAATTAATTATTTGACATGTTTAAATAATTAAATTTAGTAAGTTTAATTTTTAATTTAATGAGTAAAATTATTTAATTTATTTTCATTAATTTTTGCGGTTTTTAATTATTTGATTATGAATTTTTTAATTTTATTTGACGAATAGAATAGTTTTGGATTAGTTGTTTAATTAATTTTATTTAGTTATTTATTTAATTGATATTTTAAATGAATTTATTTGATGATGATATAATTTTGAATTGTATATTTATTTCACGTTTACACTTGTCTCGCTTTCTCTCTATAGCTGTTGTATTAATACTAACGCTTACGGGGGTTGGTGTGAGATGTGGCTAACTGTCGGAAAATCGCTGAGGGTGGCAAATTGGCTGTGTAATACTTGAAAGGGCACAGAATAACACCACGTGCTATTGCATTGAGATATAGGGTGAATTCCACAGCATAAAAAAATTCT
Organism: Microctonus brassicae; assembly: GCA_918226075.1. Taxonomy (NCBI): domain Eukaryota; kingdom Metazoa; phylum Arthropoda; class Insecta; order Hymenoptera; family Braconidae; genus Microctonus; species Microctonus brassicae. The sequence goes on along the minus strand of OW445485.1, from coordinate 817,075 downwards.
ATATCAATTATTATTCCAACTATTTATTTTTTTCTTTCATTAAAATATTAATTTACACTTGTACTATTAATTAATAACAAAAAAAAAATTATTTATGTTGATGAATCTATTTAAAATTAATGCTCATTTTTGTTTGAAGAATAATTTTAAGTATGACAGTGAAAATATAGAAACTAATTTTTTTGTTTATATTTTAATGTTACAATTTATCTTTTGTCATTATTTTTTTTTTTTATTTTATTATCATACCTGGACAGGATCAGTCTTGGTATTGGCGGCCACCCAGGCCTCGGCGAAGGTCTCCATTGCGCTTTGAAAATCCATTCCACGCTTCAGTCACTTGCAACTTCACTTTTGTTTTTTTTTTTTTCAGTCAGGATACAGATAATTCACCCTTTTGACCGAAAAAAAAAAAAGATCAGACCAACTAAATAAAATAACTCTGTCACTGATTCTACACCGGTCACTTTCAATTTAACTTAAAAAAAATTTCAACATAAAAAATGTCAATTTTATTAAAAATATTAAAAAATTTTTTTACCTCACTTAAAATTTCTTCCATTGTCATTTATAACATTTATCAATTCATTCATAATATCAACGTCATATTTATCGTTCTCCCAACTCTTTATTTTTTTTTTTTTTTAATTATCACCAATAAATCTTCACACATAAAATTAAAATTTTCATTTAATCATTTCCAATTTCACAGAATTAATTAAAACACAATTGAAAATTCACCAGTCAGGCTTTTTTTCTATGCATCGTTATACTATACATATTTTTACTCTTTTCTCTATACCTCTCTCGCGAACAAAAAAAAAAAAATATATTATAATAATAAAAATCCATTCACAATACATAAACTTATTGTTCTCTGCAACTTTTTGAATGAATCAAACCGTCGTCAATGTCAAAGAACTTGTTCATTCCTCGTACATTATTTCACTTCGTATTGAAAAATACTTTATCCCCTCAGCTCTCGCACTCTCCTTCTTAATACAACCGCGATTAAAATACTCGACTGTTCAAACCCCAAGCACAATAAAATATAAACGAAAATGCAATGAAGCGAGAGAATAAATAAGTGAATGAAAATATAAAAAAGAGAAATAAATAAAGGAATAAAAACAAGTTGTATATATTATTATTATTATTATTATTATTATTATTATTATTATTATTATTATTATTAACGCGCACGTGAGAGGAACGATACGCATTGAACGGAACTCGAGCCGCGACTGTGCGTGCACGAGCACTGCGGCGCTGAGTCTGCCCCTCTGTTTGCGGGCCGACTCGCGTGGTACTACTGCTACTGCCACTGCTTAGCTTTGCTCCCGCGCGCACAACCCCACTACCACCACCACTATATGGCAAAAGAGGCGCCCCTGTTTTTTATAAATTGTATATATGTATTCTACATGTAGATTCGCGCGCGCATCATTCGCCCCGTTTGGTGTTTCAACGTTAGATCAAAAAATATTTTCTCTCTCTTGCGTCCACTCAATCCGATACATATTCAACCCTCTCCTTTATAGCCAACATCCGCGCGCCCGCGCATTTGCACACTTGCGATTCTTTTCAACGCGGGTGGATACTTGATAGACTTATCCCGCCCCATCTACGTTTTATTTTTATTTTTTTTTTTTTGTTATTTTATTTTATTATAGTATAGTAGTGTATTGGTAGGGTTATAAATGATATAGATAGAGGATGAAATACTGTTGATGTATAAATTGTGAAGGGTTTCTAAGCAGGAATTAGTTTGTTAGAGTGGAATATATTTTTTTTTTTTTTTTTGTGATGATTTTCAAAAAATGGAGATATTTATTTATGCGATTTGAGGTGTAGTTTTATTATTGAGAATGAATATATTTTTTTAAAAATGTTAATTGCCAAGAACGAAATTACTCTGGACACTCTGTGTATTCATCAGATCAGCCTATATATCTGTATATACTTCCGGTTTAGTTTCCTGTGGATGGTCTCTATGATAACGCGACATATTATCATTCAGCTGTCTCGTTAGAGTACATTAAATTCGCCAGTAAACACAACTCCCATCCTCAACAATTATTATTATTTTTTTGTTCTCCCCAACAGATAAACATTTTGTTTTTATCTTTATCTACACTTATCCGTTACAAATATCCGTATCTTGCAAATAAATAATTTTCTATTGTTATGCGAACAAACGAAAAATTAAATCCTCAACATAATTTGAAAAAAAAAAAAAAAATACAAATATCACTGTAATAATTATATAAATAAATATTATTAAATGATCTGTATTAATTTTTTATTTTATATTTTCAAATAATTAAATTGTAAAATATATTTTTCCATCCAATGACATTCATCTTTTCACTATTTTCCACCCCTGCATTTCCGTATTCAACCCCACTCGATGCATACACATTGTGGCGCGCGCAAAAAGCTTTCGTCTTAAAAGTCCATATAACGATTCAAATTTCTCTTTCTCCCTCTTCTCTACGTCTTTACTCTTTACTTCACTCAGAGTATATGCATAAAACGTTATCGGTGACGCAGGCACAAGTTACAGACTGCATCCCCCTGATGTAAAGGGATGAAATTGTTGGTGTTTTCATCCACCAATGTATCTCCCACCGTCTTGCACCAATTTCTGTGCAAGCCCGACATTTTGTCGTGCGCAAAAGGGGCAACAACACAAAAGCGAACATTAAAACGATAGGTGGACCCAGGTCGCACTGATAAAATTTTCTCCCTCTTCCTCAAATATATATATATATATATTTTATTCAACTACCCCACTTGTCGCTCGTTGAACTTAAATTTCGCAAGATGGGCGTGTCTTTGAGGCGTACCCAGAGGGTGCTTGCAGGCGGAGCTTTTATCATTCCTCTGTCCAATAATACCACACTAAAATTCATCTCTCTCTCTTCTTTCTCGTGTTTTGCACCCTCTATCATCCCTCCTCATCTAGCTATGTGTGTGTGTGTAGATATTTACACACTAAGAGTCTATCTTTGTCCGATGCACTTTCCAGAAATTGTGTAAGTCGATTTTTTTTTCTTTCACAATTTATTTTTTTTTATTTTATTATTATTTTTTTTTTTTACAAGTTTTATTTGAATCTTTTTTTCTCACCCTTCTACTATTCTCCCTCCTGTCTGCCAATATCAAAAGCTAATTCACCGTGGGGTGAAGGTAGGTTGTATGTAGAGTGGGTGGAAGTAGAGGTAGTAATACTTGTGAGTTTATCGATGAGAAGAAATAAAGGTGGTTTGAGGGTGAATGCGAGAGCTATAAAAAGGGTTTTAGGTGTGGCATCTCACAATCATAACAAAAAAGAAATAATACAACAAACATAAATAATAAAAAACTATAAAAAAAAATAAAAATAATTTTTATAAATATCCAAATTAAGTTATTATATTTTTTCATAAATTTAAATAATCAATTTATATATCAAATTTTATTTATAGGAAATATTTATTTCCCATCTGTTTATTCAACTGCATTCCCAATGAGTAAAAGATAAATATCATATTCATATTTCAAAAGGAAAAAAAAAAAAAAAAAATTAATAAATAAATAAATAAAATGAAATTGAAAACAATTGTGCTTGAGTCCACAAAAGCTCTTCGTATGATAAACTGTACATATAATAAATATGTAATACATTGAGTGTAGCATATGTGGTCTGAACGTACCTAAGTACAAATTGAAAACCATTTAGCGAATCTCTCCGTCGTTTCGTAGTGTTAATAAATTCAGGTTTACGACGCTTGTACAAGTGTACAGGGGTGGTATATGTACATGTAATAGTAGATATAGTAAAGTGTAAAGGGAGAGTATTTTAGGTTCATGGATCTTTCCGTTGTATGGTACGCATAAAAGCTCACACTCGTCCTCTCTCATTTTCCAACCTATCCTTTCCCCTGCATACATATAATAAAATACACATCTATATATACATATGTATAGATATTTACGTGTAATCGGGTGTGTGTAAAAGAGAGCTTTACATATTTGCTTATACTGTGAGCCGAATGAAGACACACACATCTTCAATGTATTAAAAGACTTTTTTTTTTTTATTACAATGTGTCGACCATTTTTACATATTCGATAGATGATTTATTTATAGATAAATCATCATAATAAATAATAATTTATATATTCTACACTTTCTAACTAAAATATTATAAGATACCCACTTTGAATTCTTCATTATTTATTATTAGATTTATTATTTATTAAATTTAATTCATTGTCAAAAAATAATGAAACATTTCATAGCTAATTAAATTTTCTTTTTATTATTTTTTTATTGAGTTCATTTTATTTTATTTTTTTTATTTTTTATTAAGATGTGGAAGTTGTTGTCGTGTGTGAGTAGAAGTTGGTTGAGTATTGATTAAATCTTATCTATTTATTTCTACGAAAATATATGCTTGTATGTATATAAATGCAAGGACAGGAGGATCAAGACTAAACGCATTGTCTCTCGTATATACAATTAAATTTAGAGCTTTGATATATCGCGCTTCCTATTCGACGACTCTCTTCAACACAAACTAAATTCTAACTCGTATCAACGGACTCATATATGTGTTATTACCTTGAAATTTAATCCGTACAATACACGCATGTATGTAGCTTAAACATACGTAAACTTTTTCCACAGGAGAAAAATTTTATTTTTCAATTTTTGTTTTATTACTTGTTAATATTTTTGTTGTGAAATTAAATTAATATATATTTTTATTTATGTACAGCATTTGTGTACGCTTTACAATGTATATAACATTGATAAATAGGGTTGAAATAGGTGGGAAAGAGGGTGAGAAGAGAAGGAAAAAGGTGAAATAGATTAAAATTCAAAGGCAAATGTGAGGTTTTGAAATTTTGATCAGGATTGCTGGTGTTCTATGGGATCTTTTATATATGAATATATAAAATATGTCTATGTATACAATAATATATATATGTGTATGAGAGTCGGCAAAACTTGCGAGTAACAAGAGGGGCGGGCGGGCAACCAAAAAAGGGGGTGTGGTACAAATATATTTATATATCCTATACCTAAATAGGGTTGACATATTTTTTCTATAGAGAAATAATAAATGTCAGGATATACCTGAGGGAATTTTTCAAATGCATTTACATACACGAACATGAAAATCGTTATGTGAATTAATATTAAATATATTCAAAGACGTCATGTGATGTTTTTTTATTTTTTTTTTTGAATTAGTTTATTCTTTTATATTTCTTTGCCTTATATTAAACTGCATTACGACTTGCAATTAACTTGACAATATAATAATTAAATTCTATATAATAATTGTTTACATATCACCAAAACACTTCTGTAAGAATTTTTTCTCAACAGAAAAAAAAATTTACTGAAATAAAAAAAAACGTCGAGTAATTTAAATAATATCTAAAATAAATTAATAAAATTAAGATTAAATTAAATACATTAAACAAATAAATCCTGAATGTTTACCAATAATCCAAACAAATAAAATAATATTATAACATTAATTAAAAGTATTTTCAATTTCAATAACACAATTATTTAATTATTTAATCAAAGTATTTTTTTTTTTTTTTCTATATGCGGTAATAATAATTTCTCAGTAACTGAATAGTGGTGTTTACGCACTGTGTCTAATTAGTTGCGGTCATTATAATATGCGGTCACAGATACGTTTAAACATCTACATCAAGCACACACAAATGAATTTTCTACATTTAATACACGTGCACATACCGCGAGATAGATTAATTGCGTCGACAATTGGCCACAGAGGGGTGACCGTAGATCGGTGGTTGCTCGTAGATAACCAACGTGTGGCCTGAGGTTAAGTGCAACGAATGGTTTCGTTAAAGGAACACGCAAAAGCATTAATTATATATACATATCTGTGATATAGTATGTATACATACATACGTAGTATATACTAAGTATTTAAATTAAGTGAGAGAACAAGTGAAAGACGAGCGGAAATACGATCGAAGAGGTTGGCTCTCAGCTCCATCGACTTCAATATATCTTTACATATATATATATGTATGTATATATGTATATATACTTGTATATATGAATTTGTATTACATAGAAAGTGGAGAATGTATGTAGAATATAATGCACGCGTTGCATCAGTCTGTATTCTGAATAACTTCACTATTTCCCTCTTACATTTTATCCATTTTTCCATCTTTGTACCATTCACCCCCTTTAACAGTTTACAGTATGAGTATAAATATGTGTATGTATGTATAAATGTTCACGAAACGAGAAACCACAAGAGTTAGATGGTATAGTGTAGCATAATAATTCAGAAATTTGCATGTACGCGAGCTAACTCTTCAAGTAGGTTATCTATGCCGCAAGTTTTCTTTATGTTTAAATATATATATTATATATGTATATGTATATATAATGTGTATGTGTGTGTGTGTGTGTAGAGTAGAGCTTTTGAAAGAAGTATTTGGTGTACTTGGGTATTGAAGCAAAAAATATTATGAGATTTAAGATTTCCAAACGATTTATATTATATTTGTAAAATTGATATTAGATTTTTTATTGAAGCTTTAATTATAAAATTTTAATTATTTTTTCATGTAAATTATATTTTTGTATAAAATATCATTAAACAATTAACAGAAAAACTTTGATTTTTATTTTTTTTTTAATATGTATTTTCATAATCGGATAAAACTTAAATAGTAATTTCTTACAGCGATTTATTTTCTTAAATCAGATTAAAAATCTAATTAATCCAATAAATTTTATTCAATACCATTAATTATATTGAAACAATATTAATATTCTACAGTTTAATACTTTCAAGCATTCACAAACACTAAAATAATCCAGCCTAAACCAACCCAAAATATTTAAAAAAAATATAAATCCACAAAATCAATTTACAAAACACCATTTCAACTCTTTCTATTCACCTAAATTCTTTTACCCCTCGTTATCAACATTCACATATCAATACCCACTATATACTCTTACACACACCTATTCTACTACCATCACTCGTCAATTAATAAAGCACCCAATACTACATATACATCCAACATATATAACGTTAGCTTATAATTGCATTGCCGTTGGAACATCCGTCGCGTCCTTCAACCTACCGACAGCTTTCGCGGAAGCCTAGCACACTTGCTTCCTTTTCCTTCACCCTTCCGACTTTGGCATACCTACCCCTCACTAGAATTAATATATGTATATATACTCGTGTCAGTATATATGTATGTATACTCCCTGGTCTTTGGTCTTTCGACATCGTTGTCGACGACAAGGCAGGACACAAAGCTCTTGACTAACTGAATTTTCTTGAGCAAGCATCAAAGATCCATCGGTATATATATACATATATAAATATTGTGTGTGCCAATGATGTCTACTATTCAAGCTTCAAGTATAACTATAACGATAGTAGTGAGAAAGCAAATTATTAACAGAGCAGGACAAGATGATTGGAATGGGAAAGTGGTTTGCACGAATAATTTTCATATCTTCAGCTGATGCATCATCATTGTCATCATAATCATAATCATCATCATCATCATCGTCAGCGTCATCATCGTCAGCCATGTGTGTATCTATATATAAACGCTTCATCTAGATGTATATATGTGTACACAATGTGTATATACTTCGATATACGCGATAAGTAATTCGGTTATTGGGAGGTTGTATCGAGTTAACCCTTGGGCTTTCTCGTGCTTCCATTTAGCTATGTGTATACCAAGTTCACCCTTCGTCAAACCACGTCAATTGTATGACAATTCACCCCTTTATATTCTATTGAAAGATAAGAAAATAAATTAATTATCAAGCGAAAAAAAATTGTGATTTATTTTTTAAATAGAAAATAATATTTGGTTTTGGAGTTTGGATGTGCTTGTTAATAATTTTGTTATAAATTTATATGTTTATTGATTGATGAAGACATGTTTAAAAGTACTTTAGTTTAATGGTCAGTTTATTTATATGTTTAATTTAATTTATTCAGAGATTAATTGGAATTTCTTGCAGCTTATATTGAACAACCCTCAAAGTTACTATTATCAATGAAGAATTGAGAAGATGAATATTATTTATATTTTCAAACTTGTTTAATTAACAGATATCAGTATGAAATTTCCGAGGTTTCGATGTCAATATACATCTATTAAATTGCAATCTAAAGTTGATGACGAAAAAAAAAAAAAATTATTGACAAATAAAAAAATAAAATAATTCACAAAATGAAAAAAAAAAAAAATTGAAATATATAAAGTTTGACAAGGAATTAAATTGAAAGTTATACTCTACGCTTCTTTAAACTTCCTGTATATTCAGAATATTTTCTACTTATTTTTTATTTTCTCTTCATTCTTTTTATATATACTTATTCGTCATTCTATATACGGCTTTAAAGAGTAGTTGATATACCACGAGTATAAATTGTGAAAGAAGAGGATTACGCAAGTAGACGTCTTTCGTTCATGGTATACTCCCAAAAGATAGAAAGAAAGAAAGAGATAGAGTAAGTATACCGGCAGTTAGAAGAATGAACTCAAGAATAAAAGAGTATATAGAGAGTAAATGAGAAAGATGGAAGAAATAAGAAATTAAGAGAGAGTCTTAGAGAGAATAAAGCTAAGAATTAAGACGGCTGCAGCGTGCGCTCGCGCTTACCAAAAAGAGAACTCTCTATTTTGTTGGGGGGTGGAGGTTTGTGAAGAAAAAGAGAAAGAGAGAGTAAAGAGAAAGCGGGGGAGGTCGAGTGGGTCGTAGAGTTTAAGGGGTGGGAGACAGTCGACAGTATTATATATGTATATACATCCATAAAGGATGCGCGATATAGAAACGAGCAGAATGATGCGAAAGCACAAGTCTCTTTTTGCCCGCGCGTTGGGGCTTAAGTCCTCCAAGGATTCTTACTCGCGCGTCATTTAACAAAACAATTAGAAGTTAACCCCTTTACCCATGGTAAAATGCTTTCTTTTCGAATTCACCTCGTCGTGAAATGAAAGAGAGAATTTATATTGTATAAAAAATAATATGTATATATATTTTTATATTCATTTGTTGGTGGATTTATAAAAGAATTTATTTGTCCAGCTGTGATAATTTTATCTTGTTTATAAATATATTTATTAATTCATTTATTATTTGGCTAATTAAATTATATGAAAATAAATATTGTTTATTTTGTTTTTTACTTTATGATGAATTAGTTTTTAATGAGAGAAATAAAATATTGAAGTATTCAAAAGAGTGACCATTTTTTATTTCTTTTTGCTTTAGTTCAGCATGAAATAAATATAAAAAGATGTCTTTCATCATTGGAAAGAGGACAAACAGAGTTGAGTTGAATAAAAAAAAAAAAATTTGTAGAATCGTCAAACGTTTCATTCATTCATTCGTGTTTTCTCATCATTCCCTGTGTAATGTATGAGTATATGAATGTCTATATACCTTGGAGTTATACATTTTTATTATTTTTTTTTTAGTTCAACATGGAAAAATTGCCATCAGAGATACGATGAAGAGAAGGTTGAACGAAAGATTTCCACCAATTATCGATACTGTACTTTGGGCTTTTGATCTCGCCTGAAAAAGCTCCGTGATGTTCAGGGTATTTATATAATATCAATGTATCTGTGTGCTTTTATTTATTTTTATTTTTCTTCTCGACGTCTTTCTGTGTGCAACATACCGAGTGTTGATTTAAAAAAAAAAAAAGACGTCTTATTTTTATTTGAAATTTTACAAATCATCCGAGTGATGATTTGTTTATTATTTTATTTTTCTTCATTTTCTTGACTCATTATCAGTGACGATATTATCATTATTCATTTATTTTTTATTTCATTTGCAAAGAGTCGAGAAAAAAAAACCAGTATTTAAATCAATGGATTGAATTTATAATAATGATTTTATGATGACAAAAGAATTATTTTTACTTTTTATTATTCTTTCTTTTCGACTCGATGAAAGAGCCATTGGCTTTACTGATATGATATTATCATTGTCAAAAATAAAAAAGGAAGAAATAATGTTGGAATGAGAACAAGGTAGTTATATACAGGCATAACGATTCATCAAGATCCACGAATCATAAAAGACTCATAATCCTCAAGCGCTCGTGCTTTGCATCGATTCCATACCATCCACCGGGTGCTTTTCAGGGTCTTCCATCTTGCAGGAAGACTGAACCTAACTCGCGTGCTATTGTCATGGTAATTATCGCATTTTTCCTACCGGGCTTTACTCTTCTTATATAAATATAAATTTCACTCTGAATTCTCTCACTCTTCCATCATCATTTGTATTCCTAAACATTATTAATAATTTATTCCTTACAAAAAAAAAAAAATATCACCACTCAATTATAATCAAAATTAAATTTCATTCTGTCACATATAAACAAATACAATTTATTTTTTATATCTTTATTTGTTTTTTTCTACACAATTTTATTTTATTTTTTTTTATTTTGATAAAAGGGAAAATGTTTCAATGCGATTTACCAAATTGCCAAAACCAAAAGTAAAAGCATACACACCGACAAAACTTTGATACACGGGTATTATATATATATGTATACATGTATATAATAATAAAAATGGTATATACATATGGGGGATGAACGTTTGACAAACTCGAGAGTTGCCCTATGTCCTCTCACTCAAAACCCAACGAGTATGAAAAGTGGACGGGTGATAGCCACACTCATACACAACCAACAGACCACGGTTTTCATATGAATATACATATACATATATACTATATATCGTTGGGCTTCCAGATTAATTTCATTATGAATGTTGGCCCAACACTCGAGATCGACTGACGGTCAAACACCCTCGACTCTATTAACAGTTTAAAGCGTATTATAGCTCTGTCTATATTTCTCCCATCCATAACTCTCTTCTTTCTCTCTGCATCCCTTGCTTCGTCGCCCTTTTACTCTTTTACTCTTTATATTACTATATGCACTCTCTATATCATCCACACAATTTTTTTTTTCTTTTTTTTTTTTTTTTTTTTCAACAAAATTCCCGCCCTATGTTCACTTTAATAATATTACGAATAATTAAATAATAATTTAAAAACGGTGAAAAAATTCTTTCATGTCGAAAGATAAAAAATTTTAATTACAACAAAACAAAATTTACCACGATACCATTACACAATATTACAAATGATAATAATAATAGTAATAATAGTAATAATATTAATAATAATAATAATAATAATAATAATAATAATAATAATAATAATAATAATAATAATAATAATAATAATAATAATAATAATAATAATAATAATAATAATAATAATAATAATAATAATAATAATAATAATAATAATAATAATAATAATAATAATAATAATAATAATAATAATAATAATAATAATAATAATAATAATAATAATAATAATAATAATAATAATAATAATAATAATAATAATAATAATAATAATAATAATAATAATAATAATAATAATAATAATAATAATAATAATAATAATAATAATAATAATAATAATAATAATAATAATAATAATAATAATAATAATAATAATAATAATAATAATAATAATAATAATAATAATAATAATAATAATAGTCATGGGAATTGTAATAATAGTAATAGTAATAACAGTGATAATAGTAATGGTAATAGTATATAATAATAATAATAATAATAATAATAATAATAATAATAATAATAATAATAATAATAATAATAATAATAATAATAATAATAATAATAATAATAATAATAATAGTCATGGGAATTGTAATAATAGTAATAGTAATAACAGTGATAATAGTAATGGTAATAGTATATAATAATAATAATAATAATAATAATAATAATAATAATAATAATAATAATAATAATAATAATAATAATTCATGAATGAATGAATGAATGAATTTGTAAGAATAAAATATTTTTGTCAACCAATAAAATTTAAAATTTTATACTTTGTCTATCGAAAGAAAAGAAGAAAAAAAAAAAAAGGATAAAGTCTACATCTCTTGGCCATTATTTTAGTTTTATTTTTTTCGTTAGTTCTCTCTTTTTTTTCCTTTCTCTTGCACTCGTGTCCCTTGGCGTAAAATAGAAGGGATTAGTTTCTTACGGGAGCGCCTCGCGGGGGCTTAAGCATTGATGAGGTTTTTAAATGGGTTCTTCTTTGATGGTGGTGTAACGACGAGGATGCTCTGGGGCCCTGGAACCGCTCACCAATTCAAACTCTCATTCGGTCTCACTCATACCATAGCATTGCCCCTTCATAAGTGGGCGGATATTCTCCTGGAGATCGCGGCGACACAGTATAGAAATATATATACTTCCTATTTTCTTTCTCATTTTGTTCGTTCTTCCTTTCTTTATTTTTTTTCTTCTTTTTCATTCTCCTCCTTTATTTTTCGTTGAAAAGACTGCAGGGGTGCAAGCGGGAGGGTGACGATATTTACTCGGAGATTAAAAAATCGAAAGAAAAATTAAGTGTTACGGAAGGGGGGGGGGGGCACACGCGAGTTCCCATCGGGTTCGTGCTCCTGCCTCGGACTTAATTCGATGTAATCCTTCGCTAAGATTCGTTCGAGCAATTCTCCCCTGCCCGAACATTTATCCTTCCTTCACTTCATCTATATTACTATATAAAGCAAACGAATTCACGAAAGAGTGGTCCACCTTTGGCTTCTTTATTCATATTCCAAACTCAATTTATTATTTTTGTATAATTTAAATCAGAATTTTGTAAATAAAAATATTTTCGTGATTAATTCATTGAAATATTTAATTTTTATCGTTTCATTATAATCTTCCAAAAGTGAAAATAAATTATTGATATGAGAAGATTTTTTTATATTTATTTATAACCCTTGTGCGTATCGGTTTTATTGGCGATACAAATATTTAGAGGGCGAATGAAAGCACAATTTATCCACCACCATCTCGTACAGTTTGAAGAGTAGTAATAGTAGCAGCAATAGTAGCAACAGAAACAGCAACAACACCACAGTGACCCCCCCTCACTCTGTTGGATAGCCGAACCCCCATTGCCACGCCAGTGTTATTAGTAAATTAACTGACATCAAAGAAAATGTGGACGCTGCCCACTTACTCTGTTAATGGAAAGCTTCGTTGTGCAGCAAGGACATTCATCACATACAGAAATAAATAGTAAGAATACGTTTGGTATTTATTATTCAAGAGACAGTTATAAATAAAATAAAAGCAAAAAGAAAAAAAAAAAAAAAAGCATATTGGAGGAAAGAAAATCATTTTTTATCTAATTCATTTTTTTTTCTTCTTCTTATTCTTCAATATGTAGATTTTTTTTTTTCACCACGACCATCTCGACTAAATTTTGCGCGTTAAGCCCACCCCGTAATCCCACCCTTAATATTCAAAAACGTGATCGCCCTGCCAAGTATTCTGTAGCCGCTTTCCGGACAACGACGATATTATATGTATGAAGAGGTGTATTTATATATGTCGTGAGTCCGAGAAGAGAGACAGGGTGAAGTGTGCAATGGTATAATTTAGGGTAAAGTAAAGAAAGAGAGAAAGCTGCTACTAAAGCTCTTTTCATATGCTAATTGGCATTCGTCATTTTCTTACAACGATGGCGTGACTTAAGTGAGCTTTTAGTAACTCTTTTCATGCAAGATTTGATTTTTATATATTAAAGAGAAGAAATAAAAATGTCACCCTTAACCCACTTTACATTTACACGCCTTTTAATATTTCCACTTTCAATAATTTAATTTTTTCAATTGCAATTTTAATTCTAAGAAAAAAAATATCATTAATGATATTAAAAAGAATTGATAATATTATTTTTTTCTCTTTGTGATTTTTTTTTTTTTGTCTTTTTAAATTATTTTGACATGATTTTTAAATGACTAATGATTCAGGTGAATTCATAGCAAGAATTGTACTATCTTGTCATTGATATTTATCTCATACTGGTATCTATATGTATACAATGTATATATGTATACCTAGTACTATCCAACGGTTTTACGATAAGAAGAGCCATATACTCGTATGAGTGTTTCCATTCGTTGTCCCATAGATCAGTCGTTCTGTAAACTCTATGCAGTGTTAATGTCTACTTGTATTGATTGGTTTTAACCACAAATACAAAACGATAACGATAAAAAAAAAGGAAAAAAAAAAACGTGAGAAGAATTTACATTTAAGAATAATTATTGAAATTATTTAAATTATTGTCATCAAGAATTTATAGAAAGTTAATGTAAGTATTATTTTATTTCATCTGTTTGAGCCCTCTAAAATCACAGTTTGTGATGACAAAATGTGAGTGTGAGTCATTTAAGAAGATAGCACTTGTGCGTTATCTACACCTCATGTAAACTCATTTGTGCTGCATAAAGTTATGTTGTGCAATATTCAACTGATGAGAGAATAAATTGTAAATGTGATTTTATTGTATAGATAATGGCCACAGGGCCAATGAGATCTGAAATTGAAGGTGGATTATCAGGACCTGCTAATCCTATACCTGATCAATCATTAGATTGTGGATGTAGTCAATTACCATGTCCAAAATTAGTGAAATTTGCGACGCGAAAATTATTTGTTGGACTAGTTTGCTGGATTGGAATTGTTCAAGCTGCTGCACAAGCTTATTATGGACTCACTAGTTCAACAATGGCACGAAAATTTCAAATTCTACCTAGTACTCTTGGTAAGTTCAAAAGATTAATTCAATGTAATTATCTATTTGTATAGAAAAAAATTTATATAAATGATTTGGTTTATTTTTTTGTTTTGATTTAAGAATGGGTTTCATTGATTACTGATGGGATTTTTCCATTTATTCTTGCACTACCTGTGGCTTATTGGGGTGATCGAATACATCGAGCTGCTTGGACTGGTGCTCTGGTATTAATACAAAGTGTTGGATTTATTATTTTCATCATTCCACATTTTACTCAACCGTCATCGCGTGTTATTGAAGAAACAATAAACACAACTCACCAATCATTTTATGCAGGTGCTAAACAATTTTAAAAATATCTAGTTTAATATTCTTGATTAATTATGTTGATATTTTTTTTTTCTTTAATTTTTAGATGAGAATCCTGAATTATGTTTCGTTATGGGATTAGCCAGGATGTCAATTAATAAAGATGATTCATATATCATGGCTCTAAGTATTATTATTATTGTGCAAGTATTAAATTGTATGGGGAATATTGGATATTTCGCATTTACGATTTCATATTTGGATGACAATACACGAAAACGTCACGTTGCAATACTAATCAGTTTTATTATTGCTATGAAAATAGTTGGAGTATTATTTGGATATTTACTTGCATGGGGATGTCTTAGGTGAGAGAAAAAAAAAATATTATTTACTATAAATTTCGAGTTCTAAGTGAAATTATTTTTCTTTTTAATTTTCGTCCATGAAAAAAATTATATTGAATTGAATTATTTATTTAAACTCACTCATTGTCTTGAATTTTTTCTTCTTTCACGCTAGGATAGACGCGGATGATTTAAATTCTCAAATTGAATCTTATCGTGAACAAATCGGTGCTTGGTGGCTTGGCTGGCCAATTTTGTCAATATGTCTTGCTATTGGTGGTGTTCCAATGTCCTGGATGCCAAGGAGACTCACTTCAGAAGTATAAAAAAATAATATTAATAATTATTAAATGTAAAAAATATTTTTTTTTTTCTTACTTACAATTTTTTAATTCACATTTCAGGTTGTTGAACAGGCTGCAGCATCAATTCTCGATCTTGCTGGCCGTACAAGTCCAATATCTGAATCAACAATATCAAATGAAACAAAATATGGAGACACAGAATTTTTTAAATCATTAATTCGACTCGTAAAAAATAAAATTTTAATATGTAATATATTTGCAAGTGTTTTCTGCACTGTTGCATTGGTTAATTTTGCAAACAATGAAGATATTTATCTTGAGTCACGATTTTATGTTCCAAGACCAACAGGATTATATTTAGGATTTAGTGATCCACTTTTATCACGAATAATCTCGATAATATTACGACCAATAATAATTGGATTAATTATTATCATCTCAGGAATTATTATCGTAAAATATCGACCACGTGCTAAATATATTGTTGGTTATAATATTATTATTTGCATTATTGCTGTACTAATTATGATAACATTGGCATTTTTATCATGTAAAAAGCCACGAATTGTGGGAACTAATCGTGACGGATCGTGAGTACTAAAAAAAAAAAGTCCCTCGACTTTATTTATTCATTTATTTCATTCAAATATATGTTATATATTTATATTATTTTCTTTTTCAGTATTTCCTTACTCCGATATTGCAATAAAAATTGCCGTTGCTCAGACGATGCAAATTTTTCGCCAATTTGTGACAATAAAAATTTATATACTTTCTATACGCCGTGTCATGCAGGTTGTACAAATGTTGATGATACTGGGGATGTAAAAAAATTCAGTGGTTGCAATTGCATCGAGGAAATAACGGGACTTCATGGTAATAATGAAGCTATACAAGGTCCATGTGGCTCAATAACATGCCAATACGGATGGATTGTCTTTGAGGTTACGTGTCAATTGATGAAAAAAAAAATTTCTATTCAATATTTTACTAATAAATCTCATTAACAATCTTAGCTTCAAATAAATTATATAAATTAAATATTAAATTACAGATCAGCACAATAATAACCTATAGTTTAATTGCATCAGGAGCAGTAGGAAGCTTTATAATTGGATTACGATCAATTTACATTCAAGACAAAGCTCTAGCTATAGGTTTATGGATAACAGCCACTAGTATTTTTGTTTACATCATTGGTAAAATGATTTATTGGCAAATAGCCGAATGGACATGCATTCAACGAGGACATTTATCGTCCCAATGTCATCTACACGATTCAAAAAAGCTCGGTTCATATTTGGCTTACTTGACAGCAATATTATTGACAGTTGGAATTGTCTTTGAACTACTGATTCTTTTCCTTTGTAAAAGTTTGAGGTTATATCGTGATACAGAAGTGAATTTAGCTGATGTTAGTGCAAATCCCACACAAGCAATTCCACTTATGAATGACGAAGGGGAAGCCCAGCAAGAAATTTGCCCGGGAAATTTGGATTTTAATTCATCAAATAATGGCACAGCGTCAGCGAATGTTATTGCGCCATCTGTGAGGACAGAAACTAATCAGATGAATGATAATGACACGGCGGCTACAGTTGAATTGTCACAAGTTCATTCAGAAAATCAAAAAGTCAATGGTCCTATTCAATATGGAAATATAATTCTGGATGATCGTCCTGAAACGATTAAATTATCTGTAAATAAAGAACATAGTCCAATGAGTGATACAGATTTTACTGACGATGATGAATTAAAAATTATTAAAAATAAACGTACACCAATGTCATTGTCAGCTATTTCTTATCGTCGATTGGAAATAGATTCAGATGCTGAATCAAATATTTCTAATGTTAATAATAATGATTTAATTAAATTATCTCGTGATAATGAAACTCTTCAACAGAATGCCAATCCATCAATAATTATAAATCATACAGTGGCGGGATTTTCACGAACTAACGATATTGAATTCACGAAATTTGCAAAGAATCAAAATTTACGTAAAAACAAAAATGAACGACCTTATACTGGTGATTTTAATGAAGTTGGAATACCAATTGTTAATTATCCATTGACGTCAATGAATTCACGTAGTATTGGATCAGTTTTAATGGCGGCAAAATTAACAAAAGATCATCATGAAGAATCCTTGGCTAATGATGATGATATTCAGAGATCTTTATCACCAGCTGAACATACATCATCGGGATTCGGCAGTTCTGCTTCGGATTTACATAAAATTACAACAAAACAAAAGGATAAAATTTATCCTGAGAAAAAATCCAATCGAAAAAATCTTCCAGCATTTTCAACAGCATTATAAAAAAAAAAATCCAATCCATCTTCATCGCATTCTTATATATCTTTAATTTTTTTAATAACAATATTTTATATTATAAAGAAATATGTTTTATTAATTTAATTCAATATTTATATGAATAAACATTTATTTCAACGATAAATTTGTTGTAAAATATTTATGTATAAATGTATATTTTTTTTTTGTGAATGTTATCTGAATAATGAAAAGAAAAAAATATAGTTAATAATTGACTGTTTGTTATCACTAAACGTTGGCTATTTAAATTATCACATTCACTGTACTTTTGTTCTATCACTAAGAACTATTTATATATTTGTATATGTTGTTACTAATCTAACAATAACTATTATAAATTCTATACAAATGATATCATGATAAAAACGATAAAGTAGATGCTTAAGGTACGCGACAAGAGTTTCTTTGAATTTACGAGTGATAATTTACACTTACGAAATTTAAATGGAAATTTTTTTCACTTTCTACTCAATTATTATTTAGTTTGTTTTATATTTATTCAATCATTTTTTTTTTTCTTTCACATAGGATCGCCAGGTTCTTCAGTAATTTTTTCCAATTCAACTTCTTCATCGAAAATTTTTACATCTTTAACATAATACCACACACCAATGTCACAGAAGGTTCCAATTGTCACAAAACCTACAACATTTATCAATTAATAAATTATTGAAGAATAAAAAATGGTAATACAATCAAATGTCATTTTATGGATGCATTTATAATTTTTTACAATAATTAAAATAAAATATACAAACTCACTTGCAGCTGTAAAATTGAGAAGATATCGTAACGCTTTGCCATCATAGAGCCAACAATTTCCAGTGCCTGAGCACGTTTTGCCCCAAACGAGACAAGTCTTGTCTGCAACAAGCAACCCACACACGACCAATTATAAATTAAGGTTATTAAGTATTAAAGCTACATAGGCATTGTAATAAAATTCATACTGCTCTAGGTAACAATATCAAAATGACATTTTTCATAGACAAACTTTTAAAACTATCAAAAAAAAAAAATAAATAAATATATACATATGATAAACATAAAATATATTTGCATTTTTTTCTATCAAATAAAATTCGTAAACATCAATTAAATAAATTTTGGTAATTAATAATGTTAATTAATTACCGAGAATGAATCCAAAAAGAATTGGCGATGGAATAAAAGCAAATAGGCTCATAATCATCAATCCAAAACCCATTGCGACTGTTTTATCTTTCTCTTCTACGCATCGTACAGAGACAAGAAAATTTGATGCTCTTCCAGTTGCTCCACTGAATTTAAGTAGACAAACAACCGCAAGAAATACATAAAATCTGTGCATACAATCGATGGGACATGGACCAGGTACAGCTGTTCCATCATCAGGTACATCATTCAATTGTTCTGTCAAATTATTTGGCATAATTAAACTCATTTTATTCCACGTTGTTCGCGCATATTTTGATCGTATACAACTACAATCTGAATATATTTTCGTTCCATTTGGATGTACCTAAACGAGACAAAAACAAATATTAAATCAAGTTAATAAAACAAAATTTCACCAGACATTCAAATAATTAATCTTAACTCTTCTTTTTTTTTTTTTACTTTAGTTATTTATACACTTCATAATAATACTTGTATACATTAGTTTGATGATAAGATGTCTCTATGTCAAACAAACTGTGTTTGATACCAGTCTCACAGACATTTAAAATAAAAAAATCTCAATTAACCTCATTAAGAAAAAAGAATAAAAAAAATATATATACTTTTTTTCTTCCTTTTAATTTGTTAATTCAATTAAATATATTTACATAAAACATACCAATATATTACGACAACCAGCATGACAAGCTGATATAAATGTTCTATCATCATTCGAGCACACAGGATTATACGTAACATAATCACAATTACAATTTTTATTGCAATCAAAATGTGTATTTAATTGTCCATCGGCATTTTGTACACTCATAACTTGATTATCATTAGCTGAACAACCAAGAAATGCATATGATATCATTCCCATAACTGAAATAGCACCAACCATCACATTCCACGCTGCAAGATAACGCGCTGTTGGTTTATATTTTGAAATAATTAATCCAGATAATAAAATTCCAAATGCACTAAATACTAATCCAACTGTGCCAGTGATTAATGATGATACTGACGCCGATTGTTTATATTGTGTTTCAATATATTTTGGCATAAATATCCAATATGGCATATAGCCCATAAAATAAAATACTGCAGCCAAATTATTGCACATTAAAGTATTATTAGTTAAAAGACGTTTAAATGTAGATAACATGTCAGAAAGTGATGGCTTAACTTCAGACCCACAAAGATTTTCCTCAATGTCATTTTGATTTATTTCTTCATTATTATCATTTTGACGATTTAATTTATCTTTTTCATTGCGAAAACTTGCATTTGATTTACTTCGCTCTAATGCTAATATTTTTCGTGCTGCAGCACGTGGCAATGTTTTAGGAAATAATGCAACAATACTTGCAAATAAAAAAAGTAAAATTGCAAGAATAATCCAACCAAGCCACCATGCTCCCAACCATCTATTTAAATAATTTAAAATTCATAAAATTTATTTTATATATTAAATAATTTATTAAATTAATGATATTACCTTGGATCAGTTGTTGTAATTGTGGGAGTTAATGTGGGACTGATATAAAATTTAAGACAAAATGATGCTAGTCCATATCCAATGGCTGGTCCTAACATTCTTAGGAAATACGAAAAACTTATTAATGCTGGTGTTTTTGATTTTTGAATATTATCATCCATGTATGAGACACCAAGTGTATAATATAAAGATCCACCAATTCCTGACACAAGTTGGGCAGTAAATAATAAAGCTTGTGGTGCAAAATTTCCATCAGCTTCGTCACAATCATTAGAACGATTTTCTTTATTTAAACAAAGGAATTTTCGTTCTTTATCACCAGCCCACAAAGCAACACTTGAATTTGATGAAATTGGTGATACTACACCATATTCATTTGTCAATGATAATGCATCTTCACCCGGACCATAAAGAAAATGTGGCAGCATTGTTAAACAACAAAATAAAACCACCTATGAATAATAATATTATTATTAAAGATAATATTCAATGATTAAATTAATCTTTCGATGATATAAGTGCATTTATTAGTGGGGAATAATAAATAAAAAATAATAATACAAAAGCAAATGTGATTACTTAGATTAACGTGACATTGAAATCAATCGGAAATTTGATAATTTTATATTTTACTGACAGATATTAACAGGTGAATGATAATAATTGTATAGAAAAAAAAAAAATACGTTGTTAATATCAAAAAAAAAAAATGAAAAATAAATTTATGGAATATTTTAATTGCCGATGGGAATATTTTTTTTTTTATTGATCTCACCGTGTAAATACCAATTGCAATCCATCGAGGTCGATGACCTCTTCCAGCATAGTAAGATAATGTCACAGATACCAATAACTGTGAGATGTCATTACCAACAGTAATTAAACCTACATGATTATATAAAGTTAAATGAAAAATATATTATCGATTATTGTAATTGAAAATGATGAATAAAATAAATTAATTTTACTAATAAAATATGTGAACTTACCTGTGGTCTTTGATGGTATTTTAAATCTTTTTTCAATGGTAGTGATTGTACCATTGAAATAAGCATAACTTGCAGAAAATATACAACCCAATACTCCATATAAAAATACATAAGCTTTTTTATTAGCAAAACGTTGAAGTATTGGTCCACGAAGACAACCAAAACCACACGCGGTGTCATCAGTAATTGGCAATTCTTTAAAAACATCATCAACACTACGTATTGATGTTGGACTTGAATGCATATTATTTTTATTCACAGCTTTTTCAGCAGATGATAATAATAATTTAAGTTCAGGCCCATTTTTATCTGGACCAGAATCATTTTTTCTTTTATTATTCATTGTATTACACTTTATTTATATTTATTACAATAATTTTTTATTTTATCGCTTCACTCTGACAATTTTAATCTCAAATTTTTTGCTCGATTTTATTATCGTTACACCTATGATAATTTAATTTAACACAAAACTTTAAACTGTGCTTGTATAACCATTATTTATTTTTACTCGTTCAACAATTCTCATAATCAAATTGAGATTAATTTTACTCTGTTATATTTTTTCTTCTATTTCATTTCTTCTGTGCCACTAAATCAATCAGTTAAATCTCTTCATCATCACTTAAATTGGAAATAAGATGAAAAAAAAAAAAAATAAGAGTTTATATAATTGAATATAATAAAAAATTGTACATGTGTACATATAAATATATATTTAGATGTATATGAATGTATATAAATGAATCCACAGACACACACAATTTTAATTTGACGAGTATGAAGACGATGTTCTCTATAACTATCAATGCAAAATGAATGGCCCGCGTCAAGGATGGTCTTATAATAAATTCTTTACCGACTGAGGTATCTTCATGACTGTAATCACTAGCCTATCGTAGCTAGTCTGTTGAAAATTTTCATTCCCCACTTCTGTCATCACTGCTCCTAGTCGCGTGAATTTACACGCGTTGATTCGTGGCTTTACACGAGAGACGATTTAACAAAGTGGGAAGGTACAATAACGCTAAATGAAGAAATGAAATATAGCATACGATATAAAAAAAAATAAAGTCTGTAGACTAATATACATAAAAAAAAAATAAAACCTCTTCTGGCATTAAAATAATTTAATTAATTAATAATGAAAAAATATATTAAAATTTTTTTATTTAATAAACTTTCATTCTCATTATTCATCCTCAACAATTTTTATTTCCAATGTTGACTCTTGAATAACCCTCAAAATTTTCAATTGTAAAATAAATTCTTTAATATTTTTTAAATATAAAATTATTTAGAATAAATATTATTTATTTTTGTTTACAAGTAAATATAAAAATTAAAATACATCATGCTTTAATTTACAATTAAATTGGTGTATAATTAAACTAAAAAATAATATTTAAAAGAATGTATATTTTTTGCTTAGTAAAATAATTTTTTTAGTGATATTAAAAAACAATTAAAGTGGATAAAAATTCGAGACTAAATTCCCATAGCACTGAATAACTTTTGTAAGCTGCACTACAAACACTTGCAATAGACCCAACCGTCTTGACTATACCTTACATTGTGATTCTATTATTATTTAATAGACCAACAGTCATAGGCTTTTCTACAGCATTAACACAAGCAGCCAAATGAAACTCCCACCATATTCAAACTAAACATCTGCATGTAAATATATATTATCCATATATTTTTCCCCACAAATTAATTTATTTAACTCTACAAATATTTATATATCCAATGGATTTTATTGTTAATATTAATGCATACAATAATTAATACATTTCAATAATATTAATTAATAATGTGTGATACAAATAAAATATTTGACATGACATTTAATGAATGAATTATTTATTGAGTTTTAATTAAAGAGAATAAATGTGGGTATATATATTTATCAAATGTGTCTTTGTGTGTGCAAATATTTCCAAGAAATACAAAAGTGCAAATTGTATTGCAATGAGAAAAATCATTGAACTCCATATCACGTACATAAACGACATAAATAAACATAGGAGTAATATATAATTTTTGTAGAATAAAAATAAGACATAAAATAAAAGAGAATTAATAGGATCAACAATTATACAAATGTATGTATATTTATATAGATATATGTAATATGTGATCATATCACATGATAATTTGTACATATATGTATGGCGACATCGTGTAAATAGTGTAAAAATATAAAAAAAAAAAAAATTATAAATTAATAAAAATGTTCTAATGTGAATGATAACAGTATCATAAATTATTTTACGTAGAAACCATGGGTATAAATTTTATTCTCATAAATTTATTATTTTTCATCTAGTTGTACACACTAACAACGCAATTATTATATTATTTATTTAATTTTATTGTTGGGGATAAAAAAAAAAAATAAATTGAATTAAATATAAATATTTTTAGTTATAACGATATAATAAATAAATTTTGATGTATTTGGATTTTATTTATTTATTTATTTATTATTTTATTTGTTGGAAATTGAGGAAATTCGTAATAGGACACTGTCATCGATAATTTACGTGGCAATGTGTCGACAATAACTCTCTGTGCTCGACTCAGATTTATGAAGTAGACGACAACGATTACTACGACGACGACGACGACGACGTCAAATTACGACAATGATCTCTAACACGAGGTTGAAAAATTTGCCATGTCAACGCTCATCCTAACGCATTCATATATAATGAGAAAGAAATATAGTGTTTATGTATATGAAGCAAAGTGAAGGAGGAAGACAGTTTGTGGCGCGACGTGTGAAAAAAAAAAAAAAATTCAAAATGATTTACAGACAATGCTAATGCGTCAGAGTTGAAGGGCTAATTCTTCGCGAATTTATCAACATTATTCACATTTTTATACACCTGTAAATAAATATTTATTCATAACTTTCCACTTGATAAAGTAAGGAAAATAAATATTATAATTAATTTCATTATGAAAAAAAAATAAGAAATTTATCTTATTTATATTTCTTTCCAATGTTTTTTTTTTCTTTTCCTGTACTTTGTAAATAACTTTCTGTACTTTGTAATGAATATTTGCAACAAGGCCGGACGATTCAGATTAAAATCCAGAGTATTATTTGTATCTACAACGTAAAATTGTCGCCAAAAATATCTTATCTTTTTATTTATATCTTGATTATTTTTATATACGCAGTGATAGTCATTATTGCATGAATATTGTATAAATAGTAAAGAATTGGAAATTATTTCAATGAAAAAAATACCCAACAATATTTTAAATTATCTGAAAAGAAAAAATTTTAATAATCTTATAAAAAATATATTAAAAATAATTCTCGATACACAAACATGTGTCCCCTTTTTTTTTTTTCTTTATTGTATACGTCTATTTAGGTTCTTCAAGTCATGGTAAGCTCATTCATGTAACATACATGCTCCATCTACTTTGTGATGATGAATGCTAACAATTCAAATTGATCAAAAAAGGTGGGTCACGGTCATTTATTATTAAAGCCATAATAAATTGCAAAAATATATTATTAAATAGAATATAATAAAATATTTAACACAGGTGTTTGTTCATTCATTTAAACACAAAAAAAAAAAAATTAATACATAAAGTGATGTACATTTATAAATTATTTAAAAAATTTTTTGAATAATCAACATTTTTTTTTTTATGTTTATATATTTACTGAGTGATTTAATTTGGACAAATTAATTTATATATGCTTGTTATTTATCAGTGGCGTGTTTTATTTCGGTTTGTACTATCTGACGATCGATAGCGCACCGACATTACGTCGACGTACAAATATATATGTATATGTATGTATATGCAAGAATAAGAAGAAACAACGTCAACGTGCGACGAGCCGAGAATTCATTAGTCCGGAGATCTAGAAGGCTTAAAAACTAAAAGGCTCTCAAGCAAAAACTCCAAACGCCAGGAACAATCCTCCCTCCTTTACTTTCATGGATTCGTTTATTTCCATTTGTTTTTTTTAAACATTTTTTTTTTTTATAGTTGTTGTATCGCGTCTCTTTCATCACTTGCCCTCGGATGGATTTTCCACGCCGCTTTTCTTCGTGATCCTAAAAATGACATGGAAAAAATCCCGATGGGAATTTCATCAGCAAAGAGTAAAGTATTTTTATCATTTGTTTGTACAGAAATAATTTTTTTTTTTTTTCTTTCGATTTATTGTAAAATAATTTGATTTTTTTCTTTTTCTTATAAGTGATATTAACAATTTAATTTACGTGATAAACACAACGAAATATACAGCACAATATTTTTTTCTTTTTTTATCATTTAAAATTAATATTTTTCTTTGGCATCATTTTTTGTTTTATCGTCGTTTTTATCATGTGCATTTTGAGCTTCATTTTCTTGAATAAATGCACGACGTTTATCCTCCTCATCGGCACCATAAAGATCTAAATCACGACATAAATAGCAAACACATGCATCCAACAGCAGCGCAATAAATGTGAAACCTAAAATTTGAAAATAAATAATTATAATTTAAATAAAAGATTTGAAACTAATTTAAAAAATGAAAATTACTTACACGCTCCAGTGACATTGAATACATAACGAAATTTATCTTTATCATAATACCAACAATTGCCTTGAGTTCCACATGAATAATCCCAAATTAAACACGACTGATCAATAATAAATCCATAAACAATTGGTCCAGGTATCAATGCAAATAGCGATACAATCATAAGTGTAACGCCTTGTGCAACACTTTTATCTTTTTGTTCAACGCAACGATAATTCACAAGAACATTACCAATTTTTCCCGTTGACAATAAAAGATGACTGATCATACTTAATGCAACAAAATAAATATAAGGTTTAACACATTTTCCCAAGCATGGTCCAAGCACAACAGTATCAATTGAATAACTTGATAAATTCATTAAATTTGTATCATTGGCCATATGATTTATAATAATATTTGTTACACAACTGCAATTTCCATAACGTTTTGCGTCAATTGAATTTGTGCATCCCGCATGACAAGCAGAGAAATATGTTGTCATTGAACTTTCATGACAGACTGGAGAATATTTAACACCATCACAATTACAACCGACATTGCACGATGTCGTAAAATTAATTCTGAATGTAAAAAAAAATTTTTTTTAAATATATTAACTTGGTATAATAAATTATATAATATATTATTATACTGTAATGTTATTAAATATTAAATAATTTACTCGTTTGAGATTGTTGATATACCCTCTATTGGCATTTTTTCACAACTTATAAATATATAAGTGATTTGAATAGCAAATGCAACTAATCCACCAAAAACATTCCAGCTCAATAGTCGCATTGGTCTAGGTTTAATTCGACTGATGAATAATCCAGATCCCAAAAATCCTAACACCATACCGATCAATGAAATTGGACCTAATTTAAATTCAATAATTTAATTAAATTACTCGATGGAGAATAAAATTAATTTTCTTTCAATGACTATGATAAATAAAATTATAAATAAATTTTACCTGTTATTACTGTGCCACCAGCAGCAGAAGTATTGAATTGAACCTCCAAATACTTTGCCATAAATGTAAAATATGGTATAAGTCCAATGATTCCAAATACTGCACTTAAATTATTGAAAAGAAGAATTTTATTTGATAATACTCGTTTCAATGTCACTGGAAAATCACGTAATGATGGTACATGCTGTTCTATTTGTAAAATTTTTTCTGGTTCAGGTAATGGAGGTTCATTAAAGACTTCAGATTGATTGTGAATTTTTAATGGCACTTCACCCTCAATCTAATGAAAAAAAAAAAAGAAACATTTATTTTTAGTACAATGATCTTACAGAATAAATTTGTTCTCAATATTTCTTACCTTTGTCGTAATTTTCTTCTTCTTATTCGACTTTTTTTCGGACCTTGGCAAATGTCGAGGAAATATTGCAATAAGTAATGCAAAAATAAGAAGAAGACAACCAAGTATAATCCATCCAAGCCACCAAGCACCCAACCATCTTGGATCCTTGTCTGTGATTACAGGATGAAGACTCGGGACAATATAAAGCTTTAAACATGCATAAGCAAGAATAAAACCTACTGCTGGACCAGTCGTTCTCAATGCAAAAGTAAAACCTAAATAAATTCAAAAGAAAAGAAAAAAAAAAAAAACTTCTATTACTCTATCTTTATGAATAATAAAGCATAAAATATAATAATGATGATGAGTAAATAATTATAAATTACCAAGTAACATTGGTGTATTAGATTTCTTTGTGTTATCATCGAGATAAGTTTGTCCCAATCCAAAGTACAGAGTTGTGCCAATGCCGAGAACAAATTGCGATACAAAAACAAGAACTCTTGGCAATAAACTTCCATCCATTAAATCCTCTTCATCACACTGTTCACGTTCATTTGTACCAGGACACAATGATGGTAATGCAATTGATGTTGTATTTGTTATAACACTACGATCCAAGTATTCTTGAGTTAATGCCAATGCTGCTTTGCCAGGTCCATAGATTAAATGTGGAATTACCAATATAAAACATGATAATGCACTAAAACCAACTCCAGCTGCCAACCATCTTGGACGATGTCCCGCACCACCATAATACATTAGTATCAATGATAAAATTTGTGAAATTTCATTGCCAGACAAAATTATACCTGAACAAAAAAATTTATTTTATCAATTATTTTATTTAAATAAAATTTATTTCAAGTAATTAATTCACCTGTTGTTTGACTGGGTATTTTAAATCTTTTCTCCAATGTTGTTAATATCACACCAAAATAAATAAATGCCATTGCTTGGACAAGACCAAGAAATCCATATACCAAAATAAATGTATGTGGATTGGCGTGTTTTTGTAACCATTTTGGATAAATACCACAGAGCCCACATGCAATTGATCTATCTAATTCTTTCATAACGTGAACTATTATTTATTTATTATAAATCACCTCCTCCTGTCAAATAATTTTCACTGGACACTCTAGAACTCTAAACAAAAATTCATTTATTCAATTTCAATTATCTATAATCATTTTTAAACCAATTATTTTATAGAAAAGATATCGGTATTAATATATTTAATAATAATATTATTGGATATTTCTTTATACAATGGCAATAATGTGTCACAGACTATTTCATTGAAACATGCATTGATGAAATGTTAGACTATATACACAATTGTAAATGAACAGAGATATATAGCTGTGATCAGTTTACAAGATTCATTTTATCGAATATTTATTTTATATCGTATCAAATACACTCATCTTTTTCCGATAAATTTATATTATTTTTTATATATATTATATACTTTTATATATTCTCATGACACCATTAACATTGCTATCTTTCTAATGGACAAAGAATAGAAGAAATAAAAAAAAAAAAAGATGTAACAATAAATTTTAACACAGTTGGAAAAAAAAATTATTCAGTGAATTTATAAAATAAAAATTTTCCCCAACTGCAAGTATCAATTTTTTTTTCTTTATTATTTTATATAAAAGAAATCTATTGTATTATACTTTCAAGCTGATTCGAGTAACACGGAAATTAATAGTTAAACACAAAAGCTACGCCACTATTTCTATTTGCTTGACGACATTGGTTGACAGTCGAGAACTGACACGACGATCACGTCCTTTACCTTGAGACGTCAGTTAACTGCGTTCAATACATCGCGATGTGACTGAATATAATAAGTACAATGAGAAAAAAAAAAAAAAAAAAGAAATAAAGAAAAAAATCCACATTTGCCGTTGTGCAAAAATAATTATTTACACGTAAATATAGAGAAGAAAATAAAGAAATATTAAAATTAATTTGCGGATGTTGGTAATTCTAAAACTTAATAGAAAATCACTTGGTACATTGCATCTAATGCATGAATATATATTAAATTTATGAACATGTGTGTAGTAATACTGTCACGTTCATATAATTGACAAATCGTTTTGTTAATAATTTTATATATAATTATTTACAATAGACATATGTTGATCATAAAAAACTTGAAGAAATCTAAAGAAAAAAATAGCAAAGAATATTTTTTTTATCTTCTTTATCTTCTCTTTTAAATTTATGACTTGATGAATTTTATTTTATCGTAGCACTTGCTTAGTGTATAAATGTTTAACTATAAAATAATTGATATATGTAGTGGAAATTAGATAAGTTATGAGATTGTTATCTCTGAGGAAAATATTACAAAGCTTCACATACATTAATGCAGCAGAGATTTAGAGGATACACCTTTTATATAATATAAATGACAACTGTTTGTACATTGTCGTTTGTGTAAATGTTTGTGAATGCGCAGAAGATCAATTGACGCTTCCCTTTTTTTTTTTTTTCATTTGTACCGAGAATGAAACTGCACATTTCCGCTATTTTTTAATTTGATTACAAACAATTAACAAATCGTACAAATTTTATCAGTTGCACACACAAAAACAAACTACAAACACATAATGATTTAAAAATTTTTTAAATATCCAAAACTTGAATAAAAATTTATTGATAAAAAATTTGCACTTATCTTAGTGATAAAAATCTATTATTTATATTACTTCAATATCAATTATTTACACCTAGTCTCATACATTTGATAAGATTTAAGTCCAATGCCCAGACAATTTTATTTTATTTTCTCATTCTTTAATTTTTATTTCAATTAAAAAAATATTTACCAATGATAAATATTGATAAAGAAAAAGTAAATAAATAACTTATTACCTATCAATGAAAAATATTTATAATAATACACAGACGATAGAAGTAGGACAGATTTAATATTTATAACAGTATGTATATTTATAAAATAATTTGCTGTTGTAAGTGAATTCAAGCGTTTGAAAATGATTCCAAGCAGGAGCGTCGGTATATGAATTGGTAGATGACATAAGTTACGGGCTGTAATAGAACATGATAATGGACGTATATAAAGATCATGATGATTTAATTTAATTAAACTAAAAAAATTTAGCACATATAAATTTATATAAACAAAAAACCAAAAAAAAGAAAATAAATTGTGATAATAATATATTTGGTAATCTTACCAAAATTTCTCCCATACGTTGAATAAATTTAAAGTTAAGTGAATATATTTATTTAATTATTAATTGTAGCTAATTATTATTGGCAATGTTTTTTGTGCCTATGGTGATTATGAATTATAACCGCGCGCGCCACAAGTTTTTTCACGGCCAGCGCGGCGATTGCACGATCTCACAAATAATTTGCAAAATAACTATGAGCGAGTATAGTAATTCATAGTCCGCTGTAACATGATGATAAATCCCCCTTTGCTCTTGTGGCTTGCTATTCTAGTGCACTATCTATTCCATTCATATTATGTTAGTCCACATATGAACAACTCCCTCCTCTCTTGCTCTATATTCTCTATCAAATTATTTTTCTTATTTGCGTGTGTTCTCTTGACCGATTCAAATAAAGGCCGCAGAAAATGTATGAAAGAATTTCAGAGTGAATGATGCTGACACCTTGTGATGAGCTGAGTCAACTTGTGATAAACATTATTAACACATGATAAAATTAAATATTTTTAACACACTATTGCGGGAAAATAAAAATATAAATTTAAACTTGTAATAAATTATTTGATAATTAAGGAAACAAATTTTGCTTAAAGACAATTTTTTTTTCTTCTAGATTTTTATATTTTATCGTAAACCTAAAAAATATCTCTCGGCTTTTATTTACTGTATATAAATACAACAAATAATAATAATAAAGTACATAATTACAACGGATTTTTATTGAAAACAGAGATGAAAAATTTTAATTGAAAATATTTGCGAAAAATTATTAAAAACTCATTTGAATTATTTTATAATTTTATATTAGACAAAATAATTTTTATGGTTTTGTTGTGTCTATTTTTTTTTTTTTTTTTTTAAATTTATGTATACGATAATTATTTTTTCTATTTCATTGTTCCAATACATATTTCTTGTTCCCATAAATGATAATTATTAACTATTAATATCTAATTATTAATAATAGTTAAATAAAAATAATTGTAATATCATTAATAATGAAATAAAATGATGAACGTGTATTAAAATGACTACATGTAATATAATGGAAAAAAAAAAAAGATGAATATGAACGAATACAACTAATAAAATTGCAATAATAATAATAATAATATAAATTATGAAAAAAATAATTGTAATCGAGTAGTATAATAATAATAATGATGTCAATTTATTATTTTATTAATCTAAATTCGAAATATCTACGCAATGATATAATTAATTTGTTTTATTTTGTCATTTTATTAAAATTGCTTACGAAAATTGTTCAATTTACTCTTTCTTCGTGTTTATATTGATTCTATTATTATTATTATTATTATTATTATTATTATTATCATTATTTCGTTTACAATAATTTTATTCTCATTTATACAAGTAAAATCGTCGTTGTTTAACACGAAGAATTATTAACCTTGACAAAAAAAATTTTTTTTAACATTATATTAGTTATTCGATTTTTTTTCTTTTTTTAACAATTAAATCAAAGTTGATTTTCATTATTTGTGACACTTACAGATATTAAAATTACTCCTAAATATGCTAAATTGTTTTTATAATTGAATTTCCGATTTTACTATTTATTATTTTTTTTTTTTTGTTTTATTTACTTATTTTCCCGTTTGTACGTTCATTTATTTATTTAATTATTTTTTCTACCAGGTCCCGGAGACCAGTCCTTTCTCCTCCTCTCTTAACCACTCTCTCATTGACTAGCTTCCAAACTTGTTTTATTTCATTATCCATTAGCTCTTTTTATCTTCATTCATAATTTTTTTTCTATTCTTCAATTTTCTTTTTCTTCCCTCTGTTCCCTCATATTATTTGATATTCCGCGCTGTATTCTTGACAATATTATTTATTGAGCGATTATTTAAACGTTGGTATTTTGTCCCAAGGCCTCAGAGTACAAGACACTAAATAGTGTCGAATAAGGCCACATTTATATGAGTTTCAATTGACAAGTGTGTGAATTTCTATAAGTTATGTGTGTATGTATGTATGTAAATATAATATAAAGATATTAATATAATTATTTGACTCTAGATAACGAGCATCCAACGATTGTCGAGTGGAAATAATACAAATTCGACTGTCTCTGCCACCTGGTTTTAAGAAATTAAATCGTTATCGGATATTATTTATCCTTTACAATTAAGTTGTTGAATAAAATTTGTAATAACATTATTTTTTTTTTTATACTATCTACAAACTAGATTCGACTATGTCCTAGACGATTTAATTATTTATTTATTCATTTATTTATTTTTTTCTTTCCATTTTTTTTTACTGATTATCTTTCAACTTTGCGATATTGATTTTCAATTTCCTGTTTCATCATACAACTATATTACATTGCGAATAATCTCGAGTATGTTTTATTTTTTTTACGAGATTCTTATAATGTGCATACATTTAATACAGTTCAAAGTTCTTTTTTTTTCTTATTAATTTCAATTAATTAATTTATTTATCATCGTTTGACATGAATAATTATGACGCTAGAAAGGTATAACACTCTTTGGAGACAATTGGCTGACTCTTCTGTCCATGGGTTTTCTCTTCATATTTTTTATTCCCATCATTATTAATTATTTTTCCAATTTAAACTCGTCTTCGTCAACATTTAGTTATTTCTTTTTGTTTGGCTCCTTGAGGGAAGATTAAGGAAGATAAAGATTCAAGATGATTCGAAAGTATAAATAAAATAAAAAAAGAGATGAAGAATAAAAAAAAATTAAACATTCGAATGAGATGATTAAATAAATTTTCGTTACATAAATAAAAAAGAATTTGAAAGTCGATGACAATCTCTTAATTTTCTTCAATATTTTACTTTCGTTTACTCATTCTATTAATAGATAAACGCCAAGAGGATCCCCATTTTGTTCACTAAATTTAGGCTTTTGCTGGATTTATTGGAGTCTCGCTTCTTGGGGCGTAGTTTGATAAGGCAAACCCGGGAATGCTGCACCCGTCGTGGTTCCTCCTGGTAATCCCGATGCACCCTGTAAAGTTGCGTACGTATAAGGTGTTACGTAACTTGCGGCCGCTGCGTTCGCTGCAAATGAGAAGAAAAAAAAATATCATCATTATTCCAAAGTCCTTCAAATTATCAAGCAAAAAAAAAAAAAAATAAAGACAAGTAGTAATCGGAAATTTTCACAAGGCACAAATCAACTATTTAATTATAGCGGTATTAATTGATCAATAAATTTTGTATTGTTTATATAATCTTTGATTTCGTGACCCAGAAATGATATCGCGTCAATTCCTACTTGCGCTTTGTTATAGACGTACCGGCCGCGGCAGCGCTGGTGTATGGATAGGCTGCAGCTTCAGCAAAGTTGTATGATGACGTACCGGGATACGTGGCAGCCGCTGCAGCAGCGGCCGCGGCCGCCGCGGCATTCTGATACTCATAAAATTGTGATGCTGCGGCAACAGCTGCTGCATGGCTCAGTTGCGTTGTTGGTAATTGGACAAGACCACCGGGTGCTGCTGCAGTAAGATAAGGCGATTGATACATGTAGCCTGGTGGTACTCTGAAAAATTTTTTTACAAACATTTATAATTAATGATTATATTAAATTCATTTTTTTGTATATCAACAATTCAAAGAGAGAAAAAAAAACGAAATTCAAAAATTAAAAACAATGTGTAAACATCAATCTCTACGCCCTACTACAATTAATAAATATAATTTTTTTTTTCCCAATGCGATAAAAAATGCGCCGAAGCTTTTAAGGGAGAAATAAAGCGAAATTAAATTTTTTCTTTCTTATTTTCATAATTTTTTTTTAATATTATAAATTTATGTTTTTCTTTTTTATGATTTCCGAGCTTCTCTTCACACTTTTTTGATTGGGAATAAAAGAAAAAATTGATAAATTATATGTACAAACTGTTGCAACAAAGCACACAATAAAAAAAAAATAAATAAAAACAAAATATTGAAACAATTATAATTTTCGATTAAAAAAAAATTTTTTTTTTCGCTTATTTAGATATTATAGTTAATCAATAAATAATATACATATAAAACAATTAATACGGAGATGATTTGAGAGAACTGATGTACTCTGAGGCAACGCAATAAAAATAACAAAAACTCAATGGAACTTTATACACATGGGAAAAATGAAATCTATTATGAAAAATCAGCAGAATGTATTCTGACATCCTGGACAGCCCTGAACTTTTTTTTATATACGATCGATAATATGGTTAGTGTCCAGTCAGTCTGCCTAAAGAAATCAATATGTCCGTTACTCCTGCATTTTGTTCGGCCTCGAACTATTACATCACATATTGAGCCCACAAACAATGTCTTTTTTTTTTTTTTCTCTCTTATATAACTTCACGTGTCTATAAAATGCATCACGATATTCAAATACACCCCTTGAAAAATTAATTATTACAACATTTCCAATATTCAACACACATGTCTACATAATTTCCATAATTTCCCCATCCATAAATAATATTAAAAATCATAAATTTAATCCTAAATTGAATAAATAAAAAATAAATTATTTTAATTGCACGAAAGTGTTTTTTATGGAAAAAAAAAAATATGAATATAAATAATCGACAGAATATAAATTATCATTATTCATACATTGTATATATGTATTCAGATATAAGTATATATATAAATATATGTATATATATGTGGCATATATTTTTCATATACACAGAAATAATCTATCAGTAGTATCTCGGAAACGCGCGCGCGTCTCACCGTGCATTATGGATAGGGACACTCGCGTGCCGTTGTCATTCCGGTTGGGGGGTTTTACCCTCCCCACAACTGGTGTCCGCGCACATGGATCTTTCCTCCCCCCTGCCGTACAGAGCATTCACAACACACGTATGTATACCAAGAACCCCCCGCACCCATTTCCGGTAGGATCATCGCTACCCCGCAACGAAAACCATAAAGAAAAAAAAAAAAAAGAAATTTGTTTCCCATGACCACAAATAAATATTCTAAAATAAAACCGCAAAGAAAAAAAAATTTTTTAATATTATATTACCCATGGATAAATTATTATTTATATCTGTAATTTATTTTATTTATTTTGTATGGTAATTATATTATTTATTATTGTAATTGTGATTGGTTAATTTAATTTATGATGAGATAATTTTGATTAAGAGAGTAAAGAAAATTTAAATAATTAAGTTGAAGACGATGAGTTGATTTATAAATGTGCGTGATGTTGGCACGAGTGTAGAAAATTATTTTACGTTGCGGTCACAATGTTATATATGTGTATGGATATATGTTTCTTGAGGCTTGGCGAACACTTCCGTGACGGAAGCGAGTAAAACCACCCTCGATTTCCGATGCAAAGTGGCCCACGCGCGCGATTGCAATCTCTCTCACACGCCAACTCCCTTACACACATTCACAATTATCCCTTTATTTTATTTATTTATTTATTTTTTTCCATTTCAAAACCGTTGTACAAATGTCTGACAACGATAATACGTAATAGCGACTGTGCATAATGAACCGTAATTAAATAAAAAATAAATTATTCACGCTTATTATTTAACTGACCTGTCTCTTGCAATAAATATCGATTTAAAAATATAAACCTAACAATAAATATATACACATCCATTGTAGAAAATTATAATGGATGGAAAAGAAAAAAAATTGTTTTCACTTAAATGTCTTTGGGGACAGTATCAAATTATTGAAATAAAAATAAAAAAATAAAGAAATGTAGTACATGTAAGGCAAAGAGAAAATAAAAATAATATTATTCACGCGCATTTCGCGCCGGCGCCAAGTTTATAATCCAATGAGATGATCCTCCAATCCGTGCACGAGCAAAATTGACCAATGACAAGTCACCTGGGCGTGGTGGTAGTTTATAACTACACAATTTGCTATTTTTTTATTTACTTTAAACCCATATATATATACTTTAATCTTAATATTAATCTCAATTTCTCATTTGAACTCTTTTATTTCTCCATTTTCTCTCACTCATCAGCTTAATTTCTTTTCTCTTTTATCTCTCTACATAATTTAATATTTATTTATTCCCTTTTCAATATTATTATTACGTTCAAACTAAACAAAACATAAAATTAAATATACTATTTAATACTCTTTTTTATATTTAACTAAATAAATGTCAGAATGACCCGAATTATAATATTAAAAAAAAAAAAAAGAAATTATTTTTGGAATTATATACAACGCAATGATGTATTTCTTTTTTGTTTTATAAATTTATGTATGTATCAAAGGGAATATAGTCACAGCAAAATTTGTATGGCGAACATGACAGGTGCTGTGTACACAAAAATAAACGCATGATGAGGAGAGAAAATACGAAAGAGAGTGAAGACAAGCGTGAGACATAGAATTAGAAAAGAGGGAATTAGCTACTCCTTTAAATCTTTGAAATGAGTATAACGATATATATATAAAAACGTTGTACATGTGTGGGCGGTAAAATCTCTTCAACACTAATACAGCTGATACTTTAAGTATACTAGTTTATAAATGTGTATATGTATTCACGCGTCAAGCTCAGACATCGTCAGGCAGGTGGATCTAAATAAAGACTGGACCAGAGCCAACTAGAAAAAAAAAAAAAAAATATGGCAGAGATGAAACTCTTCACGCGTCGTGTTGTCTTTACGCGACTTGCGACAACCGACTAAAGAAGCCGGAAAGAAGAAAAGAAATAAATAAAAAAAAATATGTAGATATTTTTAAGAGTTAAATGAAAAGTTGCATTTGTGATAGTTATGTATGAAAAATTGTTTCTTCATTGTAAAATTAATTGAGTAATTATTTTTACTAGGGGAATATTTAAATTAATTGATAATATTGATGGAGAAAAATGTTGATGAATAATTTTCATATGAAAAAATGTTTATTAATTATTGGTATATGAAATATTTGATAGATGTACCTATGTATTTCATTCATTCATCCACTTATACATAATTGACTCGTGCGAGAGTATGTAATTAAAATTAATAAGGAAATAGAACACGAGCTATTTTATGTTTATTGATGAAAATCGTCAAACAATTTTTCGACACGTCCGAGGCGTTGGTAATAATTTAAATGGCTTGGAAGAAATAAAGAGTTTGAATAATTAAATATTTTCTCCGTTGATGTTTGTGCGACAATTATATTTCATGAACGTTATTAAATTAATTGCAAATGCTATATTTATTTATTTATTTATTTAACGTTTACTTATAGACACTAGAGTCACACTCAGTTGCCTCGAATCATTCCGTTTTTTTTTTTATTTTGTTTTAATTAATCTCGTGGAAATTAATTAATTTATATTTTACATTTGTATGTATGTTGATATTTGTAATTTTTTTGTGCATTCCTTTGATGAAATATTGAAAGGCAACGCGACACGCGTGGGTTAAGATTGAAAAATTCACGTACAACACCCAAAAAATATGAAAAATAAATAAATAAATAATTAAAATACAACAAAAATAATATTACTGAAACAAAGTGAGGAAAACCAACAAAACAACAACAATAAACAACAACAATCACACCATAGCGACACCAAGTGTAGTGTAAGCTTTCTCCACACACGCAAAAGTTAATGTATAATATAAATAAATTTTTGTTTCAATAATTATTAAATAAATCAAAGTTTATTTATTTATTTATTTATATATTTATATTGTTAGATCGAGCGTTTTTTTTTTCAGATATCTATTATATAAATTATTCAATTTCAATTATAAATGAAAGAAAATAAAACAAAAATTAATTAATATTAATCTACTGGAAAATTTTTAATTTAATTCAACGTAAATCGAATTGAATGAGAGAAAAATAATTAATAATTTATGTATCGTTCGTCAAATCTTGGATGAAGAGTTAATTAATAATGTTGAATAAAGTTATGATAGTTTATGAATTGTGCATATATAAAATTTAATTGTTCACGTGATATTGGCTGTGAAATAAGAACAAATATTTTTATAGAATGCCGATAATGAGAGAGAGAGATCAAAAGCGAAGAAGCTTATGTATACATATAATTTTTTATTTTTTATACCGACACGTGGCTATTTAATAAATCGATACCACTGGTATGATAAACAAAAGCTCATAAGTCGTGCAGTCATCGTTGTGGTCCCTCAAGAATGAGGAAAAAATAAAAATAACGAAAAATTTTAAGTAATAAAATATAACATCGAAATGATGCTGTTATGTTATATTTAAATTCGTGATATTAGATTTAGTTTATTTCTTATTTATAAATCGTAAAGAATTACCGACATGCGAGACAAAAATCTCACTTTAAATTTCAGAATATTTATAGAAAATTTGTTTTTTTAAACTTGTAAAAATTATCACAATCACGAAAACGATTTGATTAATTCAATTATATTTAATTTAACTACTTCAACGTTGATTAAGAGAAGAAAAAAAAAATTAATCAGTGTGTAAATAGTAATGAAATCAATAAATAAAAGAAAATTAGAAAAATGAAAAGTAAAAACAAAAAAAAAAATGAAAACCAAATAGAAACAATCGGTAAAAGAAAAAAACAAATTTCACTTCAAATCTCTCAACAATTGCAACCAATTTTCACGTCATTAAAAAAAATTGTGAAAAATGAAATGAAAAAAACAAAATTAAAAAAAAAAAAAAAAAGAAAAAAAAGAAGAGAATTAAAAAAACACACCCCAACAAAATTCGGTCATCCTCGTAAAAAAATAATAAAAAAATTTTTAAAAAATATATATACGTGTATTATTAGAATATATTCAAGATAATGATATGTACTCATGATTCCAGTCTCTCGCTCTCCCTCCCTCTTTTTCTTTTTCTCTCGCTTCCCGTTCTTCTCTTTCCCACTATTTTTTTTTTTCATTTTCATTTCTTTTTTTTTTCTTTCATTATTTTCACTGCCTCTCACTATATGAACTCTCGCGAGAATGTCGCAATGTTCTTCTCATTCTCGTCTCCATTAACCCCATCCCCTTTCATCACTCCTTGCAGTGCTTTCTTGCACCCTCATCGAGATGCTGAAATATTATTTTACATTTTTGTTTTAAATAGCAATAGGGAACAAACGAGAAAAAAAAAAAATAAACCGTCGCAAAACATCGAATGTTCATTCATAAAATTAAAAATCAATTTTTTTTTTCACGTATTTCAACTCCCTGATTAAATTTTTGTTCAATGAAAAAAAAAATAGATTCGTATATACGAAAAAATATACGATAAATTAAATACCAAATATAGAAAAATATTTCGTGTTTAATATTATATTTTTTTTTTGTTGTCCGGGGAAAAAAGAAAAATTTCCATGACCAACATCTATTAATAATTATCGTTTATTGTGAGAAAGTAGAGTGCGACTAAAAAATAAACAAATAAATAAAATAACACCGTGTTAAAATAAAAACTTACCCATATTGACTTGGCAAAACTGCCTGATATCCAGCTCGAATCCCTGCAGCAAATGGAAATGCTGAAAAAAAAATAAAAATTAAATAATAAATTCATATTCTAATATATCAACCTATAATTTATTATCCACAATGAGGATTCTCACTTATTATATAAGATAATAATCATTTTTCTAATCACAGTAATGGTTTTCTATTTTTTTTTTCATTCTACATTTAATACATATACTACATGAAAAAAAAAAAAAAAAAAACTGCAGTGAATTATAAAGGTATAAGATATAGAGCAGCGCCAGCGTGTCACATTGATGTGCGCCATCGATAAACCTATTGATTTTCTTTAAAAGCCGTCGCTACTATTGTTATTTATTTCGAAAGTTTGTCTCTTTATATCCACATACTTTCACCTTAACCCAACAATATCTATAAATAAAAATCATCAATTAATATTTAATAATTATAATTTTTTTTTATAAATATACTTGAAAATTAATTAAACTCTTAAAATGTCTGATGACAAAGAGACTTTTGTCATTTTTTTACTTTGACATACGGTAAGTTGAATTATTTTAGACTCAGAAGGCCATGTAGACGACGACATGTAAAACAATTTCTGGCAGACAGCCACACTATGTGCAACACATTTAAGAATGCAATGCGAATCATTCGACCAAAAATGACTCAGGGGACAATTCGTCTATGTGTTTGTCATCAATTAATTTTTATTTTCATTTCAACGCTTCATATATAAAAAACTTTTTTCATTGTATATTCATTATCATCAGTTCCAATTGTTTTTACAATCTAATATTATTTTTTCTCTTAGTAAAATTATCTAAACGTCATAAAGTTCTAATGTAAATTCATTTTTGCATGAATAAGTTATTAGAATTAAAAATTAAATGCCAAAATAGAATAATAAATTACTATATTTTTTTTTTCTTGGCAATATTATAACACTTTACATGACTAAACTTATATAATTGTTGTTTAATGTATTTTTGTAACAAATCATCAACAAGGCAATATAATATTTCAAAGAATTTTACACTACAAATGAAATTTGCCATAAAAAATATTTAAATAATCCAACAAATGATGTCACAACTAAATCAACAGTCACAAAGTAGAAAAAATAAAAATAGAAAAGCTAAATGGATTTTCATAAACTTTTGGCCCAAATTCTTAACAACTACAATATTTCAATGATATTTAATTTATATAAATAGAATAAAAATGGTTACATATAATATACACATTGTTGATTTTTTCGTTAACTGCTTATGCACAAATTAATAATATCAGAAACTGAATATAAAAATAATAATTGAAATTGTTATGTGCGTAAAGACGTAACAGGTTGTCGTTCTTATGGTTCAACTTACAGTAAACTATAATAACAATGCGTGGTTATAAAGACCGATAGGGAGCTAATCTAAACTATTGTTCTATATACTGGGCAAGATTAAAATAGGTTTTTAAAGGCTTTTGCGATAAGGGAAAAAATGTATATCTACATATGGATATAAACATGAATATAATTATTAAAACTTACTCGCTTGTAGATTGCCTCTGGGTTTAGCTCCCAAAATTGCAAGATTAACATTTGCTTTACGTCCATCAATAATAGGATTTGGATCTTTACACGCTCTTTCTGCTGCTGGTCTATCACCCATAATTACCTTTGATAAAAATACATTGACAATTAGTAATTATTAAATGTCATACAATTTAAAATTCAAAAATTGTGAAGATAAAAAAAAAAACAAATCCAAAACAGTGACATACGAAAATTTTATCAAACACAATCCATTATTATTTAATGCAATATCAAATTAAAAATAGCAAAAGAAACAATTGAGATTGAAATAAAATTTTTAAATGCTTTTAATCGTGTTTAATTTAAAAAAAAATATAATGAAAGAATGATAGAAAATAAAACAAGAGGCGATTTCCCGTTATG
This sequence comes from Microctonus brassicae, assembly GCA_918226075.1. Taxonomy (NCBI): domain Eukaryota; kingdom Metazoa; phylum Arthropoda; class Insecta; order Hymenoptera; family Braconidae; genus Microctonus; species Microctonus brassicae. The sequence continues at coordinate 774,931 of OW445485.1, read as the reverse complement.
GAAATGAAGTAATGAATAGGTTTCACCGTTTTGCATACTCTATTTCCAACGTGAATGTATTTACCATGTGGGGAAAGTCGTTATTGTGTGACAGAAGGATGTAATAAAAAAGAAAAAAGAAAAGGTAGCTGTATAAAAATATTTATACGTGAGTATAATAAAATAAATATAATGAAATAAAAAATAAGCACAACAAACTTACAAATCCATATCCCCTACTTTTGCCCGTCTGTCTGTCTGTGATGACAACTGCCTCTTCAATATCACCATAAACATTAAAATGTTCCCGTAGACTCTTGTCAGTTGTGTGATATGGTAAACCACCAACAAATAATTTTGTCCATGTTGTGTCTTTTTGTTGTGGCGTTACACCAGCAAGGGCACCTAAACTTGATACAAGCTCATCCGGCCCTGTTGGACCTGCACCAACACCACCCAATCCTGTCGCACCTGGCATCAACATTATCGTATTTTATATGTGAAACAATTTTTTATCCACGTTCACAATTATAATTGTCCTTTTATTAATTTTCCTTTTCTCTTTAAGAAGAAAAGACTAGTCTACTTTATCTCAATGTATCACAGACGTCATCTGAGCACAAAATATTCTGTAAAACAATCAAAAAGAAAAACATTAAAATTATTATTATATCTAACACATACACTATTTATACGACTTGGTATAACGGTCGGGGAAAAAAACTTGTGTAAACACAAATTTATACATAACAATAGGTGAAAGAAAAAAAAAAAAAAAATGAAAAGAATAATATGCCAGGTGTGTTTGAAATTTAAAGATTCATATTTTTTTCCCGCGCAAATGGGGTCAATTTGTTATACCTATTTAAATTTCCAGTTCTACCAATTCCCCCAACTAATAATTACAACAAAAATTCAATACAAAACACACACACACATGCATATATCTACCGAAAATAATTTTAAATACTTAAATATCAATTCCCAGGTCATTCAAACAATTTTCCTTTAATATATATCCTTTTCAATAGACAATTGTCCCTTAATAATTATCAAAGACATTACCAACTAATTTATATATTCATTAATAGTTTTCCCACGATAAATTAATTTTAATCCTTTTTACAATTATATTCCTATTTACCCCAAAGCAACAATTTGCACATGACCTATAAGCAGTAGCTTACATACATAAAAGCAGCATGGCGTATTTTGTGTGTTGTATGCGCAAGGCTCAACATAACAACACAAATGGACAGCTGCTGTTGGAGGAACCGGTGCCGCCGTATGAAAAATATTATTATTATGAACGGATCATTGTGTTGTAGTAGTGTGCACACGAAGCAACAAGCGCATTATAGAACTTGGTAGAGAAAAAGAAAAATATCCTCGTGGTGGTAACATGGAGCGCAGGTAAAGGCACATGGGGGCCTGTGCATTTTTACCAAACGGTTTGAAAATAAATACGATACATACATATGTAGTATATACATTCATATATACATATATATATGTATATAAGAGGGTGAAAGGGGCTTGAATGTGAACAGAGCACTTGTATTTAATTTTATAGAGAAAATATATAAAATAATTTTGTCCTATGAAGTAAACCAAACGAAACTATATATTTAATATAATTTATTAAATTTATTGATTGAACCTTTGGGAAATTTTGAATGCTGATAAAAATAAATTGAATGGGCTGATGAATTAAATGATAAATATAAAAGACATTAATTAATTAATTTTATTTAGAAGTTGGAGTTGAATGATTGATTTATTGAATCAATTGGAAAGTAATGGTAAAGTAAATTTTTACAAGTTTTTATTTTTAATCAATAATACAATCACACCCTTGTTATTTATAACCTTTTGCAATCTAGTGTATAAATTAAAAATGCCGAACCGGAAAAAATGATTATTTATTGAATAAAATAAATTAAAAATCCACACAAAAAATGACATTACATTCCGATTGATCTAATAGTTTATGAATAAATTTTGTTTTTGTAAACGTTTAAAATTTTTCTACTTTATTATTGAACAAGATGAGAAGCCTTTTTGCTTTTTTGTGAATGTTATATATGGTAGACTATATGATCCAACTGCGGTTAAGTTTATTAATAAACACACGGTAAAAGTCAAGCACGTGCCTCAGCACAAATGAACACATACATACAACCCAGGCATACTTGTACATGTATATTTATATATAAAATATGGTTATATACCATTGAGAAAACGTAGGATTTTATATTTTAAATATATTGTATGACTTATCCTGTGATGAATAACTCAATGAAAAATAATAGTAATAAAATTAAATAATTTTTTTCTTCTTTTTCAATTAAAAATATTTCGTGTAGTTTATATATTTTATATATTATACATATGTAAATAATATGAATAGATTCATATGTTTTATTTATTATTAAATATATTTTGAATTATTTCTCTTGATTATTAAGGACTATATACAGCTGTTACACGCGTTTTATCGATCCAATATATATTTTGTGCGTAATAGACTAAACGCGCGTCGACATTCATAGTATTTTCTTATTCTCCCTAATATACACACACACACACACATACATACACACATGCAAACAGATATACAAACGCACTTTCGCCATTTTTATGGGTGTATACATGCATGTATAAATATAATAGTTTGTATATAGATACGAAAATATAAATAAATAAATATATATTAATCACTTACTTAAACGTGTTTTTGTATAAATTCGTGATGTACAATAATCTTTGTGAAATAAATTTTTTTTCTTGTACTTTAATAAAAAAAATTCAAAGATAATATCCGATTTTGCGCACAGGCAAGAAATAAATGATGATGCTGTTGAATATTATTCCAAGTTAAACACTTGATTGGCAAATAAAATTATTAGTAAATTTTTACTAATTAATTTTTTCCACCCACAGTAAGTTAATTTTGATATCGTTTAAATTCATCAACAATTCACAAATATAAATTGTCTGTGAAAAAGATAAGAAAAAAATATGTAAATAAACTTTTTAGATATTTTTTCACACGTAAATTACAAATAAATATTTATTTTCTCATCTGTTTCGCGTTGAAATATCAAATACAACACTTTTATAAATTATAAATAATTATTATAAATATTATTATTTGATAATATATATTTTTAATTTTAGCACGCAGTTTTCATATAATTTCCTATGAGTTTATTTTTTTTTTTTGTAGGGCGCGCGCGCGCACACCCGTTACGAACAAAGATCCACGTGCGAATGCGAATGTCGAAGAAAAAGACTCAGAGGGGCAGCTGCGCAACGAATGCTGGTTCGTCAATGCCTCCTGGGGCGCTGATGTCTATTGGCCAGGAATATCGCGTCTCAATTCTATCCCCACTATTTCTTCCATTTCATCAGTTGTTGGTTTAACTCACTTGCACACATTCTATTTCACATGTCCCAGTCCTACACATTATCTTTGTCTCACTTATTCTCCATCTATTACTCTTTATTTCATGCTTCTTCATTCTATATTATCTCTCACTTACTCTCATTTTCTCAATCTCACTAAGAGAAAGACATAAAAAATATAAAACTTCGCCTCTAACACGTGTAATTTTATATAGCAAACACACATACACACATTTTTCTTATCTCAAAACCAAAACAAAAATTTTTATAAAGCTTATAAAAAAAATAAAAATTAATTTCTCAGTAATGGATGTAAATAAATAATATATTTTGTATAATTATTTATATATTAAAAGAAATATTAATTTTTTCAAGGATATCAATTTAAATATTTTGGAATCAATTCAAGGTTTAATTATCAAAAAAAATATTATTGTCAACAGAATTTCCCTCGGTTTTTGGATTATATTTAATGACTTTGATTTATTTTATTATTAGTGTATGTATACGTACGTATATAAAACATGTATGTAATTTTGTCTGTCTTATTACACTTACCTCGACGTCGCGACGCGCCCAATCTATAAACTACTCTGTGGCCCGCCAGTCGGCTCTAGTTTCTTCGTTGCTATTCTTGCTAAACTTAAATTCTATCTATGTACTCTGTCGCTAATGCTCACGCACAATACATATGTATACACACATATAGTATATGTATTTTCAAACGTGTTTCTCCACACTTTCGTGCGTCATTTTGCCCCTATATTGTTTTTTTTTTAATATTTTTCATTGTCGTCAATCGTCAATGATGATTTAAAAATAATTAATTTTAGTACCATGTCAATTATATATTTCAATGTTATTTTTTATCATCGAAAAAAAAATATATATCCAACATTTTTCCAGTCTCTTCACGTATTTAATAAGTATACTTTAACAAAATAATTTTTTTTTATTTTTACACTTGTGCAATATGAACGCATATATAAGTGTTTCAATGTTTGGATATCTCATGTAGTGTAAAGGGTCGAGGTGGTCGTCGTTTTATATACGCAATACAAACACGCGGGTTTCGATATATAATATAACCCAGCCGGAACATCAGCTGTTGGAATTAACTGTTGGACTCGATGGCAGCTGTTAGTCGATGAGGAAAAAAAAAAAAAAAAATACGATAATGAGAGTATAAAAGAAAATACATAATCAAACTGATATGTTGCACTTTAAACACGCATTCACCTTCACCAATCCAAACCTTTGATTTGCATCCCACAAATTGCTAAAAATAAATAAATAAATAAATTAACTACAAGAGCTACAAACCTAATATCAAAATGAAAAAAAAAAAATTATTCAACACATTAAATTATATTGTTATTTCCATTAAATTAATTTCTCCACTATAAAATTGTTCGATTTTCATTTTTAGAATCAAAGTCACGTTGATTCTGCACATAAAATATAACTCATAGGATTTCCCTGCTGTGACATTAATTAAATGCTGCATTTATAAACATGCATATAAGTGCATTTATGGTGTTGCATTGAATGGATTCGCTACAAACACATATACCAATAACGTACATAGACCACAGAGCTCTTGATGGTTGCGCTCCTGGACTGGGTTGGGAAGAAGACCCCATAGGTTTGTGGCACGCGCTGCCAGCTGCCCCACAGCTGTCTCTCATACAACCAACCATCATTTTCCATCTCATTCTATGTCTTTCCGCCCCTCGGATCACATAAGCACATATATTTATTCCTTTACTGCCTCTCGACAATTATTTTTCTCTACTACACATCCCTCTATTTTTTTTTTTCTCCCTATATCTGTAAGCGTTCATCTCCTATACTTGCATTTTATATAAAAGTACATATATTTTCGATGCATCATCGCGTAGTATGTTCAATCGATCCTGCATGTGCGATCGACATATTATAAAAGGGGGAAAAGCTATTATATTTTTTCTTCCCCTCATTGTCAATGGCGTTAATAATAGCACGAGTCTACGATACAGATATTAATACATATTTATAATAAACCCCATTGATTTTTCCAACCACAAAAAAAAAATAAAATAAATAAATAAATATGATAAGTTTAATAAATTTGTAATTTATTTGTTTCTTTGTTTAATATATTCTAAATAATAGTTATGTGTTTTAGTAGACTGATAATTTTGTGTATGAATTATTTTGATATATATTGAAGTAAACAAAAATTTAAGAACAATAATATATAAAGAAGATGCAACTGTTGAAGTTGCGGTTTGTCATCCGGCTCGTGCGCGTAGCACACAGGAAATATTCCGGTACCAAAGTGTCCTAGAAGCTGCTGCGAAGCTATTGGGTTTCGGGTACGTGACGACAAAATAAAATGGGGGAAAAAAAAAGAAAAAAAGAAACAAAGAATATATATAACGGGTGAAGGGGAAATGCGTGCGCGCGTTTGTCGCCACCGTGCGATGAGACAGAAGGTGGCTTGAAGCAAAAAAAAAAACAAAGAAAGAAAGAGGAGAAAATAGAACTGAATATATATACATATATGAGGGAAGAGAGAGCAAAAGCGCACCGTAAGGGCCGGAAATCCGAGGGCGTCAACCCCACCCGATATTTCTTACATACAAACCAGTAAATATATGTGTATATATTTTTATATGTAAATTACAATTTTAAAAAGATCCGTTTCATGCAGTTCTAGATTTCATGTAGATAGACATAATTTTTTTTTTTTTATCTTTTCTCTCGATTGTTATATGTTAAAGTATTTCCTTTAAGGGTGAGAAAAGAATGTGGAGAATAAATTTTATCTGCACTTTTGTTTGGTGAAAATTTTCAGTAAATATCTTGCAAAGAAATTCTTGAAATAATTTTTTTATTTATATTAATTTAATATAAATGGAGAAATATATTTAAATATAAATTTTTAAGTGTAGTTACTTGTGCGTGTACCTGTTTTATTTATTTTTTTATTTCTATTGCCATGGACATATATGTAGGTATATATGTAGAAAATGTTATACAGTAGAGAGACGTTAGAGACAGGATTCTGTAAATAGATGAGAGCTCAAACTCATCCCCTCTTTTAATCTTCAATCCGGTCCAAAAATAAATTAGTACTTTTACTGCATGGAATCACAACACACAGAGAGATATATATATACATACACAAGGCGTTCATTGGCTCTTTTTGCTGACTGATGAGACATCGCTCATTGGCTGATGTGACTGGAATAACTGCAGATTTTATTTTTTTCTTTAAATCTAAATAAATATCTACTTTTGCTTTTATTCATTGCACTTATTCGATTATTTTCATTGCAAGCCAGTAGAATAAAATTGAGAATATCTACTTTAAAAATTCCAACATAATTATCGTTCACCTTGATGATATATTCCACAATCTGTTCAATTATCTTCATGTTCACAATTGTGTAAATATAAATTTTTTAAATTATATTGTATAGGAATAATTTTTCGTATATTTTAGATTTATTATTTAAAAATATTACTTGCATAGAATATACTACACTCTATGTTAATTATAAAATTTTATTACTTGTCTAATTTGATATAAAAAAAAAAAATCATGAATTGTATATTCATTGAAATTCAACATTGTATAATAATGATAAATTGTATTGTTGAAATATATATAAATAATTCAGACAATAAATTATCCAATGTTATCTAATGGAATGAAACCATTTCCACCAATTAATTTATTATTACCTGGTGCTGAAAATTTTCTAGCTTTAGCATACGGTGGATAAATAGGCCAATGTTCAGGTACACTTGAAAAATGATGATTAGAATTGATTGAGCTGTCTGGCGGATATTCATCAATGATTTCATGCTGATAATACTCTGGTGGATATTGATAACGATGATGAAATGGTTCTGATGGATAAATTGGCAGTGGACCATTAATATTTTGAATCATATTTGGATATCCATAAGATGTTGATGGATAAGAGCCGCTGATAAAACTGATTCCACTGATATTTTGTGAATTCCCACCATAGTAACCAGGATGTTCTGTAGTTGTATTAATTTTTGGTCGTTGCTGTTGCGTAGTTGAATCAGGAATTGTTAACATTGTCGTAGTGTCCTTTGATGAATCTGTAGTCACAGAAGATGTCTCCATGACATCTGATGGTGTTGCTCGTCGTTGTTCATTATAAACCTTAGAAAAAAATTCCAAATTTTATTCTCAATGATGAAATAAATAAAACAAAGGTATATTAATTTAATAAAGTTATAGAAATAATTTCTTTACATTATTTTCCTTAATTGTTTCTCTAATGATTTCTTTCAAAGCTGTACAGTTTAAAACAGTGAATTGATCATCAGCTTTTTTAAACACTCGAATGTCTGACGTTCCATCAATTTGATTCGAATCATCAATTGCTTCATTATTAAATGTCATTGGTCGATTATTAATCATCAACATTGATGATAATGATGGTGATGATGATGGTGTTGGTTGTGGTTGTGGCAATGATGGCTCTATATTTATTATTTCCTTTGTAACAAACCTTGTCTTCAATTGTTCAACTATTTCCTGCATTGATTTTACTGCTTCGCTTAATAAATGATTTGTTGATTGTGAAATATTATAGAGATTTGGTTCATTGATAGATGATGATTTTGTTTTACTGGGAATTATTGCTGAAGTGGCCAAACTTCCGATTCCCAAACCAGTTAAAAATGATAAATCAGAAAATATTTTACCCTGACGTTTATTTTTCGTTGGTTGTAGAATGTTTTGTGGAATTAAATGTATCTTGGATTGGTGATTTGGATTTGGTGGTGACGTTGGATTTATTTTCGTCGAGATTTCTATGGATTTGACATTTTGATAAATCGTTGAACTTAGGTTGGCAGCAGATTTGTCAATTACCCCACCGTCACTTTCTACAAAATAAATAATAATATACAAATATAAATATTATGAAGAACAATAATTCCGTTAAATATAATAATTAAACGAATATCTAAATATTTATTTATTCCTTCATAATGTTTTTATTATTTATACTTGCCGTTTAAATCAAAAAATACAATAATGATAATTATACCCAACAACTTTATAAGTCGTGAAAACATTTTTACGTTTGCTACTTGTCAAGAGAAATATTGTACTGAATATAATTTCTAAAGAGACAAGGTAGACAAAGTGGTCCTAAGTGAGGGAACATTTATGCGGGTATAATATATATCGTACACCCTCATTGTATTTAGATGAAAGTGCGTGCTCTATTGATATACAAAAAGGTTTACAGGTTTGCTGATTGGATCATGAGCTACTTGTTATACTTATACGTTTGAAAATATATTGTATCATAAAATGAAAAAGAAAGGACACTGTCATAATAATTAATAAACACAATGGAAAAGTTTACGAGTCAATTATGATAAAAAATAGACAATTCGAAAGTGAATTATTAAACAAAACTACACTTGGATAAATCATATAATGTTGAATTTCATAAAGTCATTCATATTAGGACACTGCTACTGTAAATTCTGCATGAATGATTTTATGTAAGAAGAATATTGGCTTTGAACTTTATAATTTACCTCTGTTATAGTCAGTAAAGTAGATCTCCAAAATGAAATTTAATCATCAGTTGTCGATAATAAAAATCTTTTGGCAATGGCGTCAGCGTGCATATGAGAAATTTTTTATACTATTGGCATTTTATAATAGACAAGACTCTTCTTTGCTTGTTTTCATTCAGTGTTGATGTTACAAACAACTGAATTTTTATATTTTATAATTCATTGTTTCAAAAGAATTGAAAAATAATGGATAGTAAAAATGATGCGGATAACGAAGAGGTTATGGAGCAGCCTGAATTTGCGAAACCTGAAATGCAAGAAGCACGTGCATTTTTGAGAGAAAGATTTTTACAATTTATCAAAGGTTCTATTGGTAAGGAAAAATTATGTATAAATATTTATATATTTAAATTGATTGTTTACTAACCATTTTTTCTTTATGTTGTAGGAAGAAAAGCGACATTTCATTTATATGAAAATTCACATGTTCCTGGTGAATTTCATGGTTTAGATGTGGACTGTCTGGATATATTTGTTCGAAATTTAGAGACTCCATTGGGTAAAGTACCCGAAGCAATACTTCGAGCAACTGATGTAATAAGCTTCGATATAAAAGACATAAAACCATCGGAATAATGGAAGACAAGAAAAAAAAAACTCTTTTATTAAATAATAATTTAATGATATTTACAGGATAATGTTATTATGAACGTCGCATATTAAGCATCGTATTTATTTCTGATATTATGCGTCGTAAATGATCAATTATTTCCTTTAAATGTCGATTTTTTGATATAACTTGCTGCAAAAAAAAAAGAAAATAATTTAATATAAAATTCTTGAAACTTGAAAATTTGTTTTATATGAAAATAAAAATAATTTTCTTACTTCCATAGCTTCTTTATTTTCTTCACACGCTAGTCTATACGTTTCCGACGTTTTCTTTTCATCCGATTTCATATCCCATTCCTCTTTCAATGGTATTAAACTTTCTATATGCGTATACTCCATACCCTGAAGTTGAAAATTTTCATTGCACTTTTCATAAATTAATCTCAAACGTCTGAATAAAATTTTGACCATTCTCAATTGTTCTTGGATTTTAGCTTTCTTTTCATTCGCCATCGTTGAACCCTGAGTTGTACCTAAAAACAATAAATAATTCATAATTATCAATCAAATAAAATAAACGAACAAATGAATAATTTACAAAAATATAATGTTCAATTTACCATTCGGTGGCTGAAGAAGTTTTAACGTTTGAAATACTTCAAGTGTCCTACTAACAAGATCTTGCACAGTTTCTTGTCCAAATTTACATAAACTCACAGTATTAAATTCTTTACTTTGTTGCTGTTGCTGTTGTTGCTGCTGTTGGGGTTGCTGTGGTTGCTGCTGTTGTTGCTGTGGTGTTGGTGGTTGTGATTGAAGCACTGGAGTTTGTGGTGTTTGAACTTGATTACCACTTTGATTATTTTGTGTAACATGTCCTGTTTGCTGCTGCTGTTGCTGTTGCAATTGCATTTGTTGTTGTTGTTGTTGTTGTTGTTGTTGCTGCTGCTGCTGCTGCATTTGTTGAATTTGTTGTTGCATCGCTACTGATTGTTGAGCTAATTGTTGTTGTGCCATTACTTGTTGACTATTACCAATCCCCATTGGATTTGGTCCACCACCAGCTCCACTTCCACCGACTCCACCTACTCCAGGACCACCTACACCAACTCCAATTCCATATGATTGATGTTGAGTATTCACCATTCCTATATAAAATAATAAATACTGCATGAAAATTTATGAATATGTTGCTTCTAATCAATATAAAACACATGACTAAAATTAATTGCTTGAAAAAAAATACAGTATTCATTTTGTATTTATTTTTTTCCTAAATATTCAATCACCTGGGGGTTGATTTGTTATCAAATTTGGAACCATTTGCCCTCCACCAAATTGACTTCGCATGGCTTGTTGTTGTTGTTGTTGTTGTGGTGTTGGAAAGCCGGTGGGAAATGGATGTTGTTGTCCTGCCATTGGATCAAAATTACTCTCTGAAATAACAATTAATAAAATTCATCAAATAATTATTCATAAAAATTTATTTAATCCTTTATATTATAACAATAATGAACTAAATATATTAATAAAATATCATAACAAATTAATTTTTTAAATGTATTTAGATTTGTGTTTATAACCTCAAAATAGCTCACTGATTGTAACACGACGATTCAATGTAATTATATGTATGAGCTTAACAAAATATAATAATGTTTAACAAGTAGAAAAAAATATCATGCTTTAAACAATCAGTTAAAATATATAACTATTGTATTTATTTCCTTCGGATATGCCGTCGATATTATATGTACACCATAAAAATTCAAACAATTTGTAGCAAATGAAAATCATTGAAATTCGTGACAGACACGTCAGAATTCGATGCAGTCGCCAGAAATTTATCTTGTGGCAGACAACGCAATTAATTGATTATCGGTAATGTAGAGACCGCTTTTATGTACTGACATGAGGGGGCGTCAAACGATTTTACCGACAGATATAAGAGTCGATAATGGATCCTAACCTCCTCATCTCTATGAATTTACAATGTACAAAACTGAGCGAAAGTAAATCTGAAATAATAATGCGCATGTCAACTCGTGTGTAAAATATATAAAAAAAAATCCGTGAATACCATTGGTTACTATGGTAACTGATTGAAAACAATTGGTCCAATAATATTTATTTATAAGTGTCGTTTGTTGTTGAACAAGAATATCATTATTTTTGTCATGGATTGGAACAATGATTTGGAAATATCATCAAAGAAGGTATAAGATGCGTTCTCTAAAAAAAAAAAATAAAAAAATAAAATAGAGATTATGATTGAATATAATTTTTTATAAATGTTTTATGTTGAGAATTTTTTAATAATCAAAATCAACCATTCGTGATAAGAATTACTTGCAGCAGTTGATTCCAAGATTAGGCAGAAGAGCTGGACAAAATGTTACTCAAGATGATCATAAATTCAATGATGATTTAGAGAATTCCGCGTCTGTTGGTTCTAGCTCATCTACACGAACAAATGCTCCACCAGTGGTACCACCACGCACGAGAAAAACTGGCTGGGGCGATGAACTCAAAAGCGGAAAGTGAGTGCAATACATATTATTAAATATGCATTTGCACATCTAGAAATATATTTAAAAGTTTGTTTCACTAAATAAATACCATATTATATAATAAAATATTTTAAACAAAATGAAGGAATAAATTTTTTATTTTATTATTGAATTTTCAGAGTTCGGACTACGAATTTAATTGAGCAGTAAGTTTAGAGTGTGATATTTTAAGTTGAAATTTATTGTGTCATAAGTTTTATGTTGTTGTTAATAATAGGTTTTTCTCCAGGGAACGATCACGAAAAGTAAACAAAGAGGAAATTCACGATGGTGAGATATTAATAATAAAAGTTAACTAGAATATGAATAAAAATTAAATTTCGTTCTGTGAAATTGAAATATTTTTTTTTTTTCCAGATATTCCAGTTATTCCAGATATTGATGAAATTCTTGAGGAAAATGTTTTCGCTGAAGTTGCAAATGCTCCTTCGTAAGTTAATTAAAATAAAATATAATAATAATAGCAATAAATAATGGAATATTTTTATTTCAATTTAGCGTTGGAATAAATCGCGTTGCGGCGTACAAAGAACTCGACACAGATCTTCTAAAAAATGCATCTTTTGCATTTTTAGATGACATTAATTTGTCTCTACTAACAGAAAAATTATATCCAGAAAAATTAATTAAAGAACCCGATGAAGTATGGACTTGGGATCAATTATTCAATCAAATATCATCAGAAATAAACTGTGAAACTCAGAAAAAAATTAATACTTGATAAAAAAAACTCAAGTAGGATTAATTTGATAATTTCTCCATTAATATTTATCATCAAAGCATTGAAGCATGATCATATTTACTTATTAATAAACAATACAATAATTTTTATAATTAAGAAAAAAAATGGTATTTAAAATTTTTTCTAAAGTTCTTTTTTCATCAAAATAAACTTTAGAATATTCGAAGAAAAAATGGCATACTGCGAATCTGCAGTGCCTGTATATGGAAGCGATAAATTACCTCGTCTGACCTATTCGATTGCCCCCCAATTTGGAAATCGCGGTAGTTCGAGGAGCGACGTGAAGACTCAACCGTGCAGGCGTTTCAACAAATCCTTGATGCCGAAACATCACGAATTTGATGATACGCGCAATCGGGAGCCGAACACAAGCTACTTGAAGCGACCACGTGACAACACTCACTGAGCAGATCTGCTATATTTCTATACCTTAGCGATCAATGTTCAGCTGTGACATCACTAGCACACACTTCCAAAAGGTCTAATCATCACTTTTCTATATATCGAAATCAACTTAACTTCCACAACTCATGAGAAAATAATATCTAAATAAATCATTGAAGTCATCTGGTTTTAAATTCTCAACTAAAAAAGTCTCTTCCTCAGCCGATAAAATCACAAACACGATAGTTACTGAATTATACTGACATCTAGTGTCATTTTATTGTTATAACACATGGAATTCAAATAATTGAAGAAAAATTATCAAAGAAAAATAAACAATAAACAATAAAAAATTTTTTATAAAATAAAATATAAAATTTTTTATTCAATATACAAAGAATATAAATTATTCTTCATCCTTATATTTTATATATATTTTTTATTGCATTATTTGTTTTATTTATTTTGTAGTATTACCAAAATGCACCACATGAAAAATATTTAACACGTAGTATATGTGAGATAGAAAGACGATAAAATATTTTTATTTCCTCCTAGTGGTCGTATATAAGCTGTTATACAATATATGAAAAACATTTATTTGAAGCAAATGTGTACATAAAATATATGTCCGAGTTAAAAAACAAATAGAATAAATGAAGTAAAAAATAAACGCTACACTATATCGATTGCGGAAATAAAATATATATTTATATGTGCATATGTAGTAGATATGTTTATATACAAGGTACTTTATATTATATTTTTTTAATGTTTTCATTATTTAGGTGCGCATCGCCTCCACAAACTATGATATTATCCGCTGCAATTAATTAATGACACAATAGTGGGTGGACTAGGGTAAATACCCCAATAGATGGACACCTCCCAATAGATGGACAAATATTATTTACAAAAGCAATTACATTAATTTTAAGAACAAAAATGTTCGGTAATTTTTTTTTTTTACAACTACATATAGTTTTGAGTGCGAAAAATATTTTTTTTCAACTTTTTATTCAAAGTAATGATTAAAAAAAAAATTTTAATTTGACATCTCGCAATTTTGCTTCGAGAGCGCCACCACTAGTAAACATGTGTCCATCTACTGGGGTTTTGGTCTTTTTCTTAAATTTTTGTTTTTTGTTAATTATTACAAAGTTTTATGAAGTTTTGCTTTTTTTTTTCTAGTTAATTATATATTTTTACATAAGTATAATTCACTCTATCACAACTTCTCTGTATATTACTATAATCTTTTGCTAGAAGAACACGAGAGTTTTCTTAACCGTCCATCTATTGGGGTATTTACCCTATAAAATCATATAAAATTTCATACAGGACAATAATTTTAAATGAATAATGAAACAATAAAAATTTATTATACATGAACACACATGTATTATTTTCATTATAACATATTGTTACAAAGGAAACAATAAAATGTGGTCTTGAATAGAAATCGATAAAATTAATCTATATTATGACAAACATTTTTGTCTACATACTTTTTTTTTATCACGTTTGTTTCAAAGAAAATTTGAAATAATTTTTTTCTTACAAAGTTTATTTAATCATAAATTAATATTCATTCATTTTTTTTTTTCAATATAATTATATGGGAATTATTTATTCAAATATATAAATATACATTTATTATTTTATATTTTTGGTAAATGAACATTTTATAAAATAAAATAAATAAATAATGTGTTGATATTTAATTTAATATTTAGTTCCAAGTGAATTATTATTTATTTTATTATTTTTACTGGGAATACAATATCTGATAATTAAAACATTCCAACAAGTAGATATTCTGTATATAGCAGTAGTTGTTGATGTAAATCACGACTGTGTATTGTTGTAGTAAAGAGTATAAAGCTCGTGAATTGTACATATACATACAACCTGCACGCAACTCGCAAGCACAACTCAACAGCAGCCGCTCGCAGTCTTTCAGAATCTGGCGAAACATTCGCACCTAAATGTGGTCTCGGACACTGATATTTCATAACAAAACGTGATGAAAAAATTTCTTGAAATGTTTCCATACAAAAAGGGTAAACAAATATCATTTACATTCAATTGAATTGTTCATTTGTTTATAATAAAAAGATTAAGTAAATTAAAAATATTCTTCACAGTGAAAAATAAAATTTATTAAAATTGAAGAAAATTAAAAAATAACTCACCATGCTCTGCATTATAAATAAAATTTAATTATGAATATAAAAAAGTGTTTGTGATGTTGATTAATATTTATTTTTAATTAAAAAAAAAAAAAACAATTATTTTGATCATTATAAAGTTTATTGAGCTGTTTAGTTAATTATTTTGCTGTCGGATTCAATGTTGAATGTAAGGTTTAAACACTTCTTTTAACTTATAAAAATTCAATTTATTGAGTGGGAAATGCTTCCATCAGTTTTCAAAGTCTTTATTGAATTACTTTGGGAAATGTATTGGATGAGATTTTCATTTAGAGTTTTTAATAGTATTAAGATGTCGAGAGAATTTGAAACAGTTTGTGAAATATATATTTGATAGTAAAGATGCAAACGTGGGTGAAAATAAATACGGAAAAATGATATACGAAATAATAATATAAAAAAAAAATAAAAATATAGAGGTTGGTTGTTATATTATATTATTCTCATATGTATGTGTATGTGTGTGAGTAAAGGTACGTGAGGGAGACATTGCTAAACGATAAAAAATAATACTATCTCGGTATTCCTGTGCTCAGCTCGACATTTGTTATTTTATATATGAACAATATAAAAAGATATGACACGAAGTAGACTTTAATTAATCTAACATTTGATTCATTTTTTTTTTACTTCTCACATACTTATGCAAATATGTTAGAATATTTAAAATAGATATGAAAATTCTTTTTAACAAATTTTATTCTACTTTTTATAATGCATTAGTTGATAGTTTTTCATAGGAAATTAATTATTTGTTTTTTTCTTTTCTTCAAGAATTTTAATTCAATTAATTTATTTTGTTTTAATTTTTAGATTCTCTGATGTGACAATACGATACGTTTTATAAATAAACAAACAAAATATATATAAAAATAGAAACAATGAAAAATAAAAATGGATGAATATACAAATGAAGTAGACAGTAGTGAAAATATCAGTGATGTAATTAAAAAAAATTGCACAAATGATTACTGCATAACTGACGATGAATATATTGATCTTATTGCGGATTTTCTTAAGCCTGATATTTATGATTGGCTGTTAATAACAATGCATATTGTTGTATTTATAATTGGAATAATTGGTAATTCATTGGTGTGCATTGCAATTTATCGAAATCGATCAATGCGCACTGTAACTAATTATTTTATTGTCAATCTTGCAATTGCTGATCTTATGGTAATAATATTTTGTTTACCATCAACTGTACTTTGGGATATAACTGAAACATGGTTTTTGGGCGATAAACTATGTAAAATAATTCCTTATCTTCAAGTAAGTCTACACTAAATATTAAATTATTAATTCAAATTTATTTTTCTTTTATCAACAATGAAATATTACATGTTTTTCAAGTATTAAATTTAAAAAATTGACATAAATACATTATTAATAATACAGATAACAATTTATTATCTATATTATTAGTGTTGTATACTACTAATAGATGGCGAAATTATCAAATATTCTCATAATTATTATGGCATATAAATAATATATTAAACTGAGTGTTTAATGAATTTATCTAAAAAGGGTGCTCGCTACTTTAATAGCGCATCAAAATCAAAATTGAGTTTGATGGGGTATGGCTATCAAGACATACCCAGTACATAATTTTTGGGAACGCGAGGCTGTTAGCTGCCATTTGCACTGACGCCTCCATTGATCAATTCAAATGAAGAATAAATATTTATAATTATAATATTTTAAAATATAATATATTAATAATTATTCATTCTCTATGCTCATTTAAATACAATAAATAATTGCTAGGCGTATTATGGACTTATAAAAATTGATATATTGATGTAATGACGTCTTAAATAATTCCTCATTGTTGTCAGGACATTCCAGAATTTAGGAAAATTAAATAAAATTGTAAAATAATTTAAGCTGGTCATTCAGACTAAATCCTTTAAAACCTTTTTCATGTTGGCTAGTTTATACCTTGCTTTATACCTGATTATAATTACTTTATCGTTCATGGCTTTCCAAATAAAAATGGGTTTATCCCTTATTTGTTTTGTTAATCCAAAAATTCTTACACAAAGCCCAAATATTTTTGTTTTTCATATCATAAATTATTCTTAACGTTTATGTTAATATTAGTTGTGGAGAAATATTGTTGAATATAAACAGAGAGTGGTGGAAAATAATTTTGGATTGGTCTGTCATATTATACACATAGTGTATATATATTTGTTAACTGATGTCGAAAGTTTTCCAGTCTATTGACAATTCATGAACAGTACAGGACAAAGTGTAATGAAATATTATTACAAATCAAACTGACATTTCTTAGTGTGAACATCTCGAAATTAAATATCATCATTTGAATAATAAATTCAACTGATGAATTTAAACAATTGGAATATTTTTGAGTAAACAAATATTATAAAAGTGATTTGTTTATATATTTCTTTTTCATTTTATTTACGACATGCTTGAAAAACAATTAATGTTACGTATTTTTTTGATCGTGTTAATATTGAAACAATTGTCAAGTGGATATTGTGTTGGTGAATTTTCCGATGATTCTGAAGAAATGAAAAAAAAAAATACTGAAGTGGAAGAAGATATTTTACGACTTATGGGATTTTTAGATCAGCCAAAAAATCTTAATGAAGTGCCAATTAGAAAACGTTCAGCACCAGAATTTTTAACAAAGGCTTATGAATATACTCGTAAATCAGCAAATAAAAAAGAAGATTCATTTTCGTCTGAACGATCTAAAAGAGGAATTGGAAATTTTATATTAACAGAACGTGATTATCGTCTAATTGATGAAAGCGATGTTATGATAAGTTTTGTTGCACAGAGATCACGATCAAATCTTGGAAAGCCTAATCGTATTGCACGAATGAATTTTGACGTTTCTTCAATTGCAATTGATGAAATACCAACTCATGGTGAATTACGATTTTATCGTGGTTCTAATATTCATGGTAAATTACGAAATCGTAAATTCAGATTAGCAGCTTATCAAATTTCTCAATCGAGTCCTGGCATTAAATCAAGATATTTCATTAATGCTATTAATGTAACTGCTAATTATGAAGGTTGGATAATACTGGATATCACTCATACTCTTTCTGATTGGATAAGACATGGTAATGACAATCATGGAATCCGAATTACTACAGAAATATATAAATATTTCAGAACTGAAGTGAAACCTGAAAGTCTTGGTATTGTTGGATTTGATGGTGATCCAGAAAAGCATACATTTATGGTTGCATATTATCGTCATAATATAAATAAACCAATTCAATTAAATATTCAAAATATTACGAATAAATTACGACAAAAAAGAAGTGTAACATTTCCAGAAAGATTAACAGAAAAACTTACATCATTTGATAAAGAAATTTCATCAAATCCATGCACAAATGTCGATTATTATGTTCGATTTAAAGATCTTCATTTTAATGAATGGATCATTGCACCAGATGGATTTAGTGTTGGTTATTGCACTGGTGAATGCACAATTTCAGTTGGATCAAATGTTGATAATTCTAATCATGCGATAATTCAAACAGTTCTTCATTCAGTTTATCCAAAACAAATACCATTGCCATGCTGTGTTCCAATAAAATTATCACCGATGTCAGTTTTATATTTTGCCAATCATGATCAAGTGGTTTTAAAAAAATATCACGACATGGTTTTAGATAAATGTGGCTGTCGTTAATTTATCTTCATTTCATTCATCATTTTAAATACTTCACTAAATTATAGTACATGTAATAATATACTATAATAATATTCAAAATTTTTAATAATTATTTAACTTCACAGAGATTATTTCAGATTACAATATTTCAATTATGAATAAAATCGTGATGACAATTTTATTTTTTATTATACTATTACGATTAAATAATTCTGAATATAGACACGTTATTAAATATTACTAATGGATAAATTATAATTAAATATATTGGATTATATGAAATTCACTGAAATCAGTCAAAAACAATGCCAGTATAATTACACGTAAAAACTACTCTGATTCCACAATGCGTTTAATGTGCAATCACTCGTCCTAGCACAATAATAAACTCAAATTATTATGCTGCCTTTTATATACTTCAACATAAATTTAATTCTAAATATAATGTGAATTTAACTAAATAATATATTTATTTGACAAAATGACAAAAATAGTATAATAAATAATGTATAAATTGTAATAATTATGATTTTAAATTTGTAAATTAGAATTTTTCCTATATATTTTAATATAGAATAAAGCTAAAAATCAATTTTCATACCTTGTTGGAATTAAATTAAGTGTGATGCACATGTAGGTGGTGCAAAGGTATTTGCCATTGTAATTATAACGTTACGGTTGCAGCAGTTTCTACCCCATACACAAATCGGAAATCTTATTATCTCATTATACTATTAGATTGTTAACTCATGAGGGTATTCTCAACTTGGTTCCTCATAGCTTTCAGATTTCTCTGTTCTACTACATTGATAATAATCATTTTTATTTTCTCTGTCCCTTTATAATCAAGATAATCAATATATCGAAGAAGTTCAATCAACTTTTTCAATTTTTAATTCACTATTTTTTTTTTTTTTAAAACATTTATACATACATGTTTGTATATATTAATAAATAATTATTTAAATATGGATAATATGTGAATTTTGTAATAAATATTCAGCTTTACAATAAGAAAAAAAAATATTTTTATTGATATAATTTTTATTTTCTTTTATATATTATTTAACATTTTTTTTCAGTCAGATTATTTTATTTAAATATTGTAATATACGATTTAATATAAACATATAAATAAATAGCTTTATATATGTATTATTTAGTATAAAAAATAAAAAAAAAAAACGATAATCGTTAGAAAGAAATAAATTATAAAAAATTTATGATTAAGGAAAGTTTTAAATTAACATTATAAGTAAAGCAACTTTTTGACTATGGAAGAGTTGCGTGCCTGTAAAACATTGGGAATAATGAAAAAAAATAAAAAAAATTAGGTCAAGAAAAACATTAGCCTTGTTTATATATTATAGAATAAATAATATAAATCATTGATGAAAGGTGAGATAAAAGAGAAAAATAATATAAGGTTAATAATTACCTGTACACACTATTTGTCGATAATTTTTTTCAATATACATTTATATACATATAAATATAAATAAATAATACAAAAATGAATACAATAAAGCTATCATTATTTATATTTACTTACTATATAATGTACAGATTGACCCACATAGAAATAAAAAAAGACGTTTATTAATTATACTTTCAATAGAAAAAAAAAAAAAAATATGTATAAATAATTTTAATATCTCTATTTATTATTTCAGACTGTTTCAGTAAGTGTCAGTATATTTACCCTCACTGCAATATCAATTGATCGATGGTATGCTATATGCTTTCCATTGGAATTTAAATCAACAACAAAACGTGCAAAGAAAATTATTTTCTCTATTTGGATTGTTTCATTTCTCTTTGGTAAGAATTTAATTCAACAGATATTTAAGATTAAATAAAATAAATACGATATGTATTATAATATACGTCAATAAATTTCCTATAATATATAATTGTCAGAAAATAAAATTATATATTAAATAAAAAAAAAATATAATTATAATTTTATTTTAGAAAAAATTTATTAATTTATATTTTTATTATTTTTTCTTTTTCAGATATTCCAGATGCTATTGTTCTTCATATTGTTCCACAATCACATTTAAAAGTTGAGACTGTATTTTTTACCCAATGTGCACCATCATGGAGTATAAATAACGAACGTATATTTACTATTATAAAATTAATTTGTTTATACTTTGGCCCATTGATATTTATGGTATATGCGTATTCAAAAATATTTCGTGTCTTGTGGAAAAGTGAAATACCTGGCTATAATTGTACGTATAAATTTATTTAAAATTATAATCAACTTTATTGTTACTTAAATGTTCTATTTATATTATATTTAAACAAATTATGCTTGAATGAATATAAAATTCATTGAAGAATCTACATACAATGGCTTCAAAGTTCAAAAGTTATTTTATTTATAATAAAGTATAATGTGATGACAGGATATTGATAAAAATTGAGACATTTAAATAGAGATAAAAATAAATCTCTGATATAATATTGTACTGAATTTAATTATTTTTTTTTTAGTGACACAAAGCGTTCGACCTATCACTGAATTAACATTATCAACAAATGAAAATTTACAGAGCCAATTAATTACAAGAAGAAATGCAGCAAAAATGCTCGTTTGTGTTGTATTAATATTTGGCCTTTGTTACGCACCTGTACATTTACTCACGATTCTCCGGTAATTAAATAAATATTTAATTAAATTTACTCAGAGATATATAATCAAATTAATTAAATTGTCATTAATATATTTAAATCCTTTAAACTAAACACAATATTCATTTTTTTTTTCTTTCAGTCAATCAGTTGGTCTGGAATCAAATGATTTTACAATTGCTTGCAGTTTAATTGCTCACTGGTTATGCTATGCAAACAGTGCTGTGAATCCAATTATTTATAATTTTATGAGTGGTAAAATAAATTTATAAATTTATGTAATTTTATTTCCTTAAAATTTCATTTAATTCAAATTAAATTATCTTTTTTTTTTTTTTTTTTCATAACGTTATTTTTCTTTGCGCGTGCTCAGATGAAGATTGTGACAAGCTAATGAATTATTAAATGCACGAACTTTTAATTTTTTTATTGGTATAGAAGCTTTGTAAAATAAGTAACGTGTGTGTGCGCGCTCCACTTTGACGAATGTAAAAGCACAACGACACACCACGCATTATTAATGAGACTTAAAAGCCAACAGTTCATTTAATTAAAAGCATGTTGGTTTCCTCTATTGTTGACACTATTATTAAACATTATTACACTAATTCTTTTTTTTTTTTTTGTTACAGGAAAATTCCGTAAAGAATTTAAACGTTCATTTTATTGCTCATCGAATAAATTAAATAGCCGTGGATCAAAAAAAAATACTTCACAGCAACAAGAACGTTTTCAAACTCACTTTAAAGTTGGACAATCTTCATCGAATATTAATAATAAACAACTTCAAAATAGTGAATTAATACCACTTAATGCTGTATTAAGCAGACAACAGAGTTTGAATAGTGGATAAATGAAATAAAAAAATTTATAATTATCTCTGATTCAAAATTGTCGTGTTAAAAAATTGATGAAACAACACAGAAACAAAAGCAAAAAAAGTGTCATTGACTTATTCAATATTGACAATTATTAATATGTACATGTATATCTATTTACATATCATTGAATTAATTCGCTTAATTATATTCAATATAAAATATAAATTTAAGTGATGAAATAATGACTGGATTCACATGAAGAATTAGCAAAAAATTTATCAATGAAATTTATTTCATCAGCTCAAAATAATTTTATGCGTGATGGAGTGTAAATAAAATAATTATATCAGAAATAAATAATATATATTAAATGTAATGGATGAAAAAAAAAATTAATTGCAAGGACAGTTATTAAAACTAAAAACTGAATGTGTTGACAAATATAAATATAAATATTTATGTATGAATTTTCGCTTTTTTATTAGTGAAAACAAAAAAACATTTTATTGTATTAAATTTCTTATATTTCCGTATGATCATTGTTTTTTTTTTTTTATTTTATCATCTGATTTTGTACCCAATATACGAACACAAAATACTCAACAAATTAAACAATACAAAATATTTATAGAGTGTATTACGTAGTACAAGATAAAAGATGTGTAATTATTAGGTATATAATACAATATACGTGTATTTATTTGGATACTAGGATTCAATTCAATTTAGCATGATTACGAATTATCTTGATAATAATTTCTATAAAAATTTTAAATCTATACGAAAAGAAAAAACGTGGAATTTTTTAATGTGTTCTGAATATAATTTATACTCACAAAAAAATATAATAAACAAATAACATTAGTGTCAATTGCTTTATTTTCCTTCTGTTTGATCTGATAATTCATTAATAACCACTCTAATCATATAAATGTAAATGTGTTTATACATTAAGCAAATTAATATATTGTTGCTATATTTATTATGTATATAAGTGAAAGCTTTCTGAATTTTTTTTAAATTTTATTTCGACCATAAAACGCGACAAAGCAAATTTCTATAACAATTTCACATAATTTTGTTTTATCAACAATTTTTTTTTTTTATTTCAAACATTTACACAATATTAATTCTTGTGAATTTTCATCGCGAATTCATTTAGCGCCATTTTATTTATTACATATCCCAAATGTTAATAATTATTATTCATTATTTACAGTTGCAACTAAATTTCATAACTAATATATCATTCAAATGAATTTTTATCTGAAATTGCGTCTTGGAGACTTGATTGCTCGAAGAAATTTCTATTCTATTTACTTAAATATTATATTTTTATTGTATAATAATTGCATTTTTGTTTTTATCATTCATAATAGGTTATTTTTTCATCAATAATCGGCTTAAAGACTTTTGAAATTTATTTATATTTATCACGACTTTTTTAGTTATTATGGCATTTGTACGCATTTAATTTAAAAATTTGAATAAAATTTTTTATCAGCATAGGCTACTTTGAGGCATCAATCACTGTATAGTTGCAAACAATTATTAACCTATAAAAAAATCTATGGAAAAAAAATGAAATAAAATAGAAAAAAAAAAAAAAAGAATATTATTACAAGTAATTTTTTCATACGCACACACTGATACGTGCAAAAGATTAATTTTTCTCTTGGCTATCACCAATCATTTCTATATTCTTACGTAATTAAATAAATTGTTTACAGATGTATACTTACAATAACAATAAATAAATATTGATACAATATATATCTATTCATTGTCATATTTCATTTGTTTGTGTATGTAACTGCACCGGCTCAATATTTTTTTCATTTCTCCTTGATTGCTAGCATTACTCTTACGCGGAATATTCACGTAATAGAAATTCTACACCTAAAAAATTCGGCCGCATAAAATATCCTGACTTTTGAACAAAATAAAGTTCAATTGCAAAAATAAACCGACCGAAAAAGTCTCGATATCAACAGATTTGATAATCAATTTAAATTATCCTGTACGCTTTTTTTTTCTTCTCTAATTTATATTTTAAAGTAAAAAATTTTTTTAGGCAACTGCTTCTTCCACTACAGGATTTTCATGAACAACACTCTCTACTTTAGTTACCTCACTTGCATCAGATAATGATATTGTCTCAATATCAATGTTTTTCGTTATTTCAACATCTGTAGTTTTTATATCATCATTAACTATTTCATTTTTTTCTTTAATAAGTTCATTACTAATTGGTAGTATTTCTGCCGCAGATTCAATTGTCTTCTGTAATTCAATAACATCGGGAATCAATTGATCTGATAGATTTTCAATAATAATCGCCGATTCATTATTTTCCATTAAATCTATTAGCGGTTGAGGTGCAATAACTTCTGAAACTTTTTCCGTTTCTTCAATAATTACTGGTGACACTGTTTCTATTAATGGTGGAGATGGCGTTAAAGATGATGCATTTTCAAATATCTCCGTAGATTCTTTTTCCGTTGTTTCAACATCAATTTCATCACTACGAGTTTCAATGTCATCTGAAATTTGATTAAAACCAGGTGCAGCAGTTTGAATTTGTTGTGTAATAGCTCGACCACGACCTCTGCCATTTTGATGATGTTGGGTATTGTCAGGCGGTGGTAAAATTGGGATAGCTGCTTTTGGTCTCCTTAATGGTGCACTTTGTGGCTGTTGTGGTGGTTGTTGTGCAGGATTGTAATAAGTGCATCCTTGGGGTTGAAATAATTCTGGTGGTGGTGGTGGTGGTCCTTGTGACTATAAAATTAACAAATAAAATAAATCAATAACAGAATGAGAAGAATAATTTAATATTTCAACTAATTTTAATTGAGAACATTTTCTGTAGTGTTTTTTTCAGATATTATAATTGATTGATTATTTATCAATACCGTGGGATTATATCCTTGATATCCCGGGAAATTGGGTGGAAACGCGGGTCCATTTGGTCCAGGAACATAATTAATTATATTTGGTGGCGCAGCCTGTGGTGATATGAACTGCGGAGGTGGGACTAAAAATGTTGGTGGAGCATAAGGTGCTGGTTGTCCTGCATTTGGTAATGGCATCACCGGTTGTGTTGCTAATGCTGGTGCTGGCGTTGGAACTGGTGGTGGTGGTTCAAAATGAGCTGGTGGAAAACCTGGAAATATTTAAAATTAATTATTACTACAAATTAATTTTATTTATTATTAAACACACAATGAATATATAGATAAAAAACAAGACAAAAACACTGCGACAGATAATGAGGCATCAAAGCCAAATTTATCTATTATATTTTGATGCTTTCTACATTTTTTTGACACAAGCGAAAACACACAATAAAAAAAAAGCGGGACAATACAAATTATTTTATTGATAATATTTTTTACCTTGAGATTCTAGTACACCATGGGAGTTCCCATCTAAATATTTGTACAATAATAATAGCGATTATTAACAGAGAAGAAATGAAAATTTTTATATTTTTTACTTTCTGAAGAATAAAAATTAGAAAAAAAAATCCTATCAAGACAAATGCGCTTCGGCACATCGTAATATAATTGTGTAATCGAATAAATGAACAATATGGAATTTTATTCACCTTGAGGAGGATAAAATCCGTGTTGACCATGTGGTGTTGGATAAGTTTGTTGTCCAGGAACATCAGGAATTGTCGGACGTTGTCGTAAACTTGAATAACGTTTTGGACGATTTCCAGCAACATCAGGTTGTGATTGTTGATGTGTTTGTTGTTGCTGCTGTGATAGTGGTGGTTGTTGCGATTGAGTTGGCTGCATTCGTGGTGGCGTTGTATTTTGTCTCTGTTGATTCGACGTTTGTGCATAAAAGTTTTCTAAGATAAAGAAAAAAATAAATTGAAATCTCTATTTTCATAATAAAAAAGTTTTGATTTGTAAATTAAATAAATGAGACACGAGACAAGATAATACGTACTATTCTGCTGTCTCCCACTGTGATAATATAGCGGCGCATCGTTAACATTCATGTGCTTAATATCATTAACGATTTGTTCATCATTATGTTGATTTGTATTATTTCTTCGCATATCGCCAGTAATTAAACCACTACCGCGACCTTTTGGCTTTGAGTCCACAGTTCTATTTGTTACGAGATTATTGTTGGCATTTGGATTGAAACCACGACCACGCGTACGACCCGTGCCAACGTTCACAGTTTCTTGAACATGTCTTTTATTCGTATGAATTGATTTTGATGCGTGCATTGTTATTGGTTTATCATTAATTTCAGCTGGGGTATTATTTTTTTGCAGAGCCAAACTGTCACTCGTGTATTTTGCGTCCTTTTTCCATGCTGGATTTGTCGGTTCATTTGGCGCTTTATTTTCATTTCTATAATTAAAAATTATTCAATTTTTATACATAAAAAATAAAACGATTCTAGACATTTCATTAATTTGAAAGGATGTAAAATAAACGAAAACTTTGACTTACGTATGAGTATTATTGATTGATGGAGCTTTCGTTTTTTGATTGTCCTGTTGAAGCTGAAGCGGTGGGAAATTTTGTTGTTTATTATGAATTTTATTTTTATTACTATACCAAGCTGAAGAAATAACTGGTTCCTCCGCAACATCAGCAGTATCCTGGTTGATAAAGTAGAGTTTATCAATTAATTGCACATTTTGATAACGGAATAATTAATTTTTTAATATAAAATAAAATGGAAAATTTACTTTAGAACCTCCAAGAGCCGGAAATTCTTCTCCAGTTTTATTTATTCGCTTATTAGGTTTATTTGTATTGACATTTCCAGCTGTTTTTCCATACGCATCTTCATCCGCCCAATTTCTTGTATATTTATTTGGTCCTCGACTGTAAAAAAAAAATTTTTCCACACAAAATTATTTGTTTATATCAATTATTAACCACAAAATCAAACATATTTCATTATACAAAATTAATTATTACCCATATCTTCGTCGTCTCCTAGCTCGTGGTGGATCCTCCTCATTCCTGATATCATATCCATAAACAGCAACTAATTCTTCATGACTCTTTGGAGCTTGTTCCTCATCATTATATCGATCATGATCCCATCTATCTTCTTTATCCTTCCAAACTTTTTTCTCTTTAGTTTCACGTTCGGGAGGTTGTTCTGGTGCATCTTCAGCAGCTTCTTCAGTTGTACGATCGTCATGCTCATAAAATGTTCCACGTTTTGGTATATACTGTGGATTACGTCGATCCTCATCGTCATCTAATTTTTTTTGTGGTTTATCTTCCTCTTGTCCATCGCCACTTTCACGTTGTACACCATCCTGTGATCCACCATCAGATTCTGCATCACTACCAGCAGTATCATATTCAGAATCACGACGTTCCTCTGTTTGTTCACTGCTCTATAATATCAAAAATTCATTAAATAAATTTTATATAAATAAACATATAGATATTATTATAATATTCTCCATTTTATACAATTAATATTAATTTACTTATGTATATGAGACGTACATGAATTGCAGGCGCAATTACTTTACGCCAACAGAGCATTGACATATTGAAATGTAAAAATTGAATTATAATTCACCGTTTTAATAAATTATTACGAATGGATAAAACAAATGAAATAATAAATAATAGTAATGACAAAGAATTATTGTGAATTATCTGTGTATTCAACAACAGTAACATACGACACATTGCAGACACCTGTGCAATATTATCTACTGATGTCTTTCATCATGATTCTATGAAAACCCATTCACTTTATCCACAATCATAACCTTATATTTGCACATCTAGTTGAAATGGCATACATTGAAAATAAGTTATCAACTTATTGCATTATATTTTTCCTATGCTCCAGCAGGTTTCTTATCGGATTTACATATTGAGGCTTCCATTTAACCTAAATGATACCGTAAACTCTCGACCCCATTTTCCAACGATGATATATACCTTCACCGACGGTAAAACGGGCTTTTTAATATCAACGACCCAGAAAACACATAGTTTATAATTATATTAATTATTAAAATAAATTTATAAAATAATTTGTAATGTGGAAAGTGTTGATTTTTTCTTCCTTTATTTACCTGAGTTTCTTTCGTTACATTTAATTCATCAAAAGAATCTGAATGTTCATCCGATGCGCCGGATTGTTCAGATTTACGACGACGACGTGATTCCGACATATTTTACTAGGCGTTACCACGCGCACTTGGGAAAAAAAAAATGCTCCAATTGTTTCCAATATTGCCTTTAGAACAATTATGTTATTTTATAATAATAATATATGCACAAATTATTCGTTAATATCAGTTGTTATCTGGACACAAAACAAGTTAAGAATAACTCTAATTTTTACCCAGTCGTCTCGCCACAATTTTATTGCTCCCTATAATATAATATGTATATATGTATTTTATATATACATAGTACATACTACATATGTACTACTGCGGCATAGCACACACACAAATATATACACACAGGTATATATTACCGTTTTACCTGAAACATATAGCATGCATTGATGACATCAGCGCTCCTCACCGCAGTATATCGAACTAAAATCATCCGAATAAAATATGATAATTAGTAATATTATTTATTTAACATTTTATTTGCTTAATAAATAGGATATTTAAAAATAAAATTCTTCGGATTTGTAAGGAGATATTATTTTATTGATAGTGAAAATATTTTGAGATCTATATTTTATTTTTATTTTGAATTATTCGAAAAATTACAGACTTTGCCGGTAAAAGTTACAATGTTTGTTGCGCCATCTTCAGACGATTCGTGGTTTAATTAATGGCGCTCCATCTCATATCTAATTACTAATTTGTGATTTGTGGTTGTTGCTTATTGCTAATTGTTGTCAGTTATGCCAATTTCGAGTGCCAAAATCAGGAAAAAATATTTGTTGGCATAAATATTCCATCTCTTTGAATGCATATATTCAAAGTGATAGAATAAAATAAAAAATTTTATACAGAATATGAGCGAGTGGTGAATTAAAAATTATATAGCTGGTGAAATAGAATAAACGGAAAATTATATATTTAGCGTGTTCATTCAGTCACAATCACGATAAAAACAGTGTTTTGTGTCAATAGACAAAAGACACATTACTTGGAAAAATGTCTACTGCAGCTCGTCCAACGTTTGATGGTGCAAGAGGTGGCCAAGGTCGTGGAGAAAAAGATTTGAGTGCTATTTCCAAACAATATTCCAGTCGTGATCTTCCTTCTCACACAAAATTAAAATACAGGTATTTTTTTACTTATTTATTATCACTTTAAATAATTTGAATCAATAATAATTTCTTGACGATTAAATATTTATGAATAAATTAACATAACCTCACATTTTTATTTTTATTTGGATTTTTTAGAGAACATGGTCAAGGTACAGCAGAAGAACTACGAAATCGAGATTTCCGGAAGGAGCTGGAAGAACGTGAAAGAGAAAAAGATAATAAATCAAATAATCGTCGTATGATTGAGCCTGCACGTGAATCTGCGCCAACAAACAGTAAACGGCAAAAAGTAGATCAAGCACCTGCAGCTAGTTTAGATGCTGATGATCCGTTGGATGATGATGATTCAGAATCCGAGGATGATGAAGATGATACCGCAGCATTACTGGCTGAATTGCAAAGAATTAAAAAAGAAAGAGCAGCTGAACAAGCTAAAAAGGTATTTAAAAATATCCATTAAATATAAAAATTAATTTATACGAGATTTATCTTCAATTTATTTTTTTTAGGAAATGGAAAAACGACAAGAAGAGGAAAGAATTCGAATGGAAAACATTTTATCGGGCAATCCATTATTATCATATACTGCACAAACAACACGTACAGACATGAAAGTTCGTAGAAGATGGGATGACGATGTTGTATTTAAAAATTGTGCGCGTTCAGAACCCAAAAAGAAACATGATGTATTTATAAATGATTCTTTAAGAAGTGAATTTCATCGAAAATTCATGGAAAAATATGTTAAATAATATATCATTCTAACCTTTATACATACGCATCAATAATTATAAAAAAATTAAATTTATTAAACTAAAATATAAAAGAAAAAAAAAATATTCATCCATTCAAACACTCTCAATTAATTATTTTATTCTATATCGAGAAATATTTGTCTATTCAATAACTAAATTCGAGGAAATAATTTTGGTTTTGAATTTAACGGACCGGGAAAATGCAACTTTCACTGTTGAATAATTTTATGAGTCCTCAGTCATTACTCTCAACGACCATCAAAGAAGTACAGCAAGATATTTATATGGACACTTATCGATGATCCACATTTTATTTCACCTCATCTCTCAAGTGAAAACATACGTACATACATATACATGTAATGTACCAGTGAAGAAAAAAAAAAAAAAAAATCGGCGCACAACGCGAAAGAAGCCGAACGCTAACCAGCCTATCCATCATATAAGGTACTCACTCGGTGGGAGGTTGTATCAGTTTGAAAGTGTGAGCCACAAGAAGCGAACACGATTTCACGTTGCCTCACCATAATGAGGTGTCTATGGACGCGTGTGTCGATCCACCTCCTATTTATCTTACTTCAAACCGGTAAGATGTTAATTATAATTATTAATTAAAAGTACATCCACAATAAAAGTATCGTTTTAATTCCTAAATAAATTATATTTTATTCCAATATTTTTGTTTGATATTCAATGACATTCAAATTGTTATAAGATTCGCAAATGATGAGGGAGAAAGGTCCGGCAACGGCGGAAGTTTCACTTCCTTTCTTGCGAGTGAAAATATTTTACAACAATTTAAATGTGTATACACGCTCATTACCAAAGCGTTTCTTTATTTATCACTATTTCATGTGAAGGTTTTTAATATTACTTTGGATGCTCCTTTTGTTTCTGGTATTTACTTCATTATATTTATTTATTTATTGAATATGTCGTTGTTAGCTATTTCTAACGAAACTATTTATCGATTGGACACAATTTTATTTGAAGCAGTCATGTGAAAATATTAATGACGCGCAGTGAAAGTTTCACTATAGCAGATCAATCGTCATGTCGCATACCATTTGAAAAATAACTTTGTTTCATTTATTTCTATGTATTATTCATGATTTCTTCTTCACTTTCTAATTATTTAACTGTAGGATTTTGGGTGACACTTGTGGAAGCTGATGGATCATCAAACGACGCACCATGCTTTGAGGACAGTAAATTTTATCGTAATCCAAATACATTGGCTCACAGTGTTTGGTCGCCGAACGAGTGCGCTAAATATTATTTATGTTTAGGTGAGAGTTAAATAAAATACAATTATTAAAATGTGTGAAAGAAAAAAATTGTTTCATCGTATTTTTAGATAATATAATATATTTTACCTTTTACTTCACTCAGTTGAAGAGAGGACAATATAAATTCTAATTGCGTTGGTAATTTAATTGTTTGAATATAATTGCTCAATTGAGAAACAAAATAAATAAATAATTATACATCGGATTCTTCTTATTAGAAATTATTCTTCTCTTTTTTTTTATATATTTTCAAATGCAGTCGTGTAAAATAATATGAAATAATAAGTCACACAATTATTGCTTGAGAAAGGGAATCAGAAAATAAAAAAAAAAAGTTTCTCATTCTCATACATGACACACATGTATAAAAATTTATATTCTCACTCTCATTCATGCGATTATTCAACAACATTTTTACGCAATCTCATTTGCAGACAATGAGGTATTTGAGTTCAAATGCTCGGAGGGTCTTCTCTTCGATGTTTCACGGCAGATATGCGACTTCAAGGCAAATGTGGACAATTGTGACGTGACATCAGGTATATTTAGATATATATCTTTACATATATATATCCAACACAACTGAATTTAATTATTGCAATAATAGAATTATTTATATCATTTATTATATGTATATTATTCACGATGTTTATTATGAATTATAGAATTAATACGGATCGAGTAAAATTGATAGAATAAATTATAAAAAGAAACATTATTTAATTAGAACAACAACCGCCTAAACCACTTTTGGAAAATGGAAATTGTGAGGGAAATACATTGGCATGTGGTGATGGAACGTGTTTGCCAAGTATTTATTTCTGTGATGGAAGCGTTGATTGTCCTGACAGCTCAGATGAAGGATGGTGCGGTTAGTAATTAAAATATTTTCGTGGAAAATTAATTAATTAATGCGAATATGAATTTTTAATTTTAGAAGGTCGAAATGACATTAATGCAGCGCCGTCCTGTGATTTAAAAACGTGTCAATTGCCAAATTGTTGGTGTTCCAATGATGGAAAACAAATTCCAGGGAATTTTACATCATCTGATGTTCCACAAATGATTACAATTACATTCAATGATGCAGTGAATTCAGAGAATTTTGATTTATACATCAGTATGTATATTAATTAATTTTTTTTCTCACCTGTGGTGTTTAACAAAGAATCATTTTACTGTATCATTTTTAGAATTATTTAATGATGATCGAACTAATCCTAATGGATGTCCCATACGTGGAACATTTTATGTAAGCCATCAATACACAAATTACCATGACGTTCAATATTTATGGAATGAGGGTCATGAAATTGCAGCACATTCAATAACGTAATTAAAAAATTTTTTTTTAATTTCAAGAAATATATTTATTAAATTATGAAAACAAATTTTTTCTTGAAATTAATTTTTTTAGTCATCGGGGACCGGAAGAATGGTGGTCAAGGAATGCGACAATCGAAGATTGGTTCGATGAAATGGTTGGTGTTGCAAATATTATAAATAAATATGGCGGAGTACGAATAGATGAAATAAAAGGATTGCGAGCACCATTTTTACGAGTTGGATGGAATCGACAATTTTTAATGATGTCTGAATTTGGTTTTGCTTATGATTCGTCAATGGTTGCACCATTTTCCGATCCACCTATATGGCCATACACAATGGATTATCGAGCACCACATGAGTGTGCCGGAACAGGTCAATTGTGTCCAACTAGATCGTATCCAGGAATTTGGGAATTACCTTTGAATCAATTACTTGCTGGTGTAAGTAATAATCAAAAACTTCCAATAAATTCTTCGACTCTATGCATAATATTCCATTAATTAATTAATTAATTAATTAAATAATGTTGTTATTCAGGATTACCCGTGTGAAATGATGGAACATTGTCCAACAAATTTAACAGGTGAAGAAATATATAAAATGCTCATGTTGAATTTTAAAAGACATTATTTGAGCAATCGTGCACCGCTTGGATTACATTTTAATTCAATGTGGTTTCGAAGTCCTACAAATATTTATGCTTTCAGCGTAAGTGAATTATTTATTATTAAATCAATTGCTTGCACTGATTTAAAATCGTCCAATTTTTATTTCTTTTCAGAAATTTATTGATGATTTATTACGTTTACCGGACGTTTATTTTGTCACAAGTAATCAAGTGGTTGAATGGATGAAAAGACCAACTCACATTGCCGATTTGATGTCGTTTGATCCATGGCAATGTCATCGACGACAGTTTGAGCAGTCTGAAGAAGTTTGCGAATTTCCAAATAGTTGCAAATTACCCAGTCGTGTTTTAAAAACATACAGATATTTAAATACGTGCTTTGATTGCCCGAAACAATATCCATGGTTAAGGAATGAGTTTGGTGCAGATTAATAAATAATTATTATCTAATAATTCTTTTACTTAATTAGAAAAATAAAAATTAAGTATACATGTTTTTTTTTTTATATTTTTTTGCTTTATCTGCAAATTTCTGTTATAAAAAGACTGAGGCAGGTGTGTTTATACGCGAAAAATGAACCGAAAATATTTAATGATTGTTGAAAAAAAATATGAAATTTTGAAAAATCATTTTTCGCATCGAAATTTTTTTTTTGTTGTACACTTCACCATTAATCACTGCATTGTTGAATAATTTGTTTATTCATTGCTTATCATCTTTAATAATAACAATAATAAAATGAAGGTTAACCTTCCTGTTGTATAAATGGATTTTGAATTGATTCCATTCCATCAACAGGGCAAATAAGAACTACAGATGTTCCTCGACAAACAACTAATCCTAGCATTCTAGTGTCTTGATTTAATTTGTATGGATCGTCAGGATCTAATAAGATATTCAAAAATTTTTAATTGACATTTAATAAGCAAAAGCTATAAAATAGAAATAAATTAAATTGAATTAAATATTAATATTTTACCTCGTAAATATTCTGTTGTGTTATCAAGCACAAGATTAAGCAGTGGATCATATCCTTTGAGAATTCCAGCGGCTTCTCTTCCACCAGCAAACTTTACTCTGATATTTTTCTCAAGATACTTTGACAAATCCAAAATACTTTCCTTTCTTTTCTTTTCTTTATGGTCACCATGTGCATTTTGTTGCTAACAAATTCAAAAAGAAACAGTATAACTATTAGTAAATTGAAAAAAACACAAGTATAAAACCTAACCTCACTATATTTATTGATACAAACAATTTTATTATTTGAAAAAATGAATGTGTTCTAAATCTGCAACACTTTTTTATCATTTATATAATTCAATGGCGATAAAAAAATAATATGCAATTGTTTATACTTACAGACATTGTCAATTACGTTTTTATACGATTGTTGTTATATTAGGTTATGTATTATAATTTTTTTTTTTTTTTTTTTTTGAATAATCACTTTCACTTCTAAACAATTGTTAATTATAAGCGCCACTCGAATACTCTGTCGGTAATTCAGATCTCTATTAGAACAAAATTTACTTTATCAATTGAAATTCTATTTTTTATATATATAATTATATATTCAAAATTGGGGCAGCACTATCGTTAATTTGATAAAACGCAATATATAATTTAAATAACCACGTAAAGAAATATTAAAAAATTAAAATGCAATAAAATATTTAATATTCACTCACCTAACCTAAAAAAGTAATTTAAACATTGTAAAATTATCATTCCACCAATGAATACATGTTAAAATACACACTATAAAGTGAAAATTCAAATGAATCAAGAAAGTAAAAGAGAATTTATAAACATTAAACTATTGAGAACACGCGTTGTATGCATGCCCGGAAGAAAATAATCCGAGAAAGTTTATCATCGTCATCAGACAATTTATATACACCACAGACACATGTAAGCTCTTGAAAATCATTCCTTCTTATTCACACGATACATAACCATAAACAATTTATACATTTATACATTTATATACAAGTTTTTAGATTGATCCTCTTGAAAGCAACGAGCGTCGTGCAATGTTGAGAAGTAAACAAATTTTGTCGTTGAGCTAACATATATTTTCAACACGCCGCAAAATATGTATATTCAGCTTCCGTTCTCTGCAACTTATAAACTCGTATGTATATACAAATTACATATACACATATATAAACACATTCAGAGACTTATGTGCTTTTTTCAACAGAGCAAGTTTTCGGTAGCGAGCCGATCCGGTCCACCGGGGACAAATGTAAACTGCTGGGTCAAGTATAACCGGTCCTCATACATGTAGATAACAAATATACATACATATATATATGGCTGAGTTTCTTTTAATCGCACTAGATATAACTCGCCTCATTTAATATACAATTAGAAGAAAAAAAAAGAAACAAACCGCTTCACATTACTATTTCCCATGATAATATAAATCACTTTTAATAATTTTCAGATAAAAATACAACGACATCCAGATGAAAAATAATTTTATTATTTACACACATGTGTATATGTGTAATGATGGATATGCCAGAGATGTGAAAGGAGATGAGAAGTCCAAGGCTCGGCAAAATATAACTGTCTATATATGAAAGGCTCTCGTGATAGGAATTTGCCCAGGGAAAAGGTATACATATATGTATACACCAGGGTGGATGAGAAACGAAGAGAGGTGAAGGGAGAATTATATAGATGCTCACACGGGCGTTCGTTGTAGACTTCGTGGCACCTGACCAACGAGAACGTGGGTTCAAGATGAGAGAGGCACAGGAAGCCAAGGCGATCGCGTAGATATTACCATCTTTCTTTCTCTCTTATTCACTCTCAACACTTTTTCCTCTGTCCTTCATCTTCAGCATCTTACACAGACACGTATGTACATATATATATATTATTCTTCTTTCTATATAGAAGATATACGCCCGACTCGTTTGCTGGGAATTCGCCTCCGGGGCCATTACTGCCCTCTTATCCCTCCTCTGCATTGCCACCTAAATCCACCCGCTCTTTATCTCTTCCCATATATATATATTTTTTTTCTTATTCATTTATTTATTTCTTCATTTCTTCCCTTTTTTTTCTTTCCAATGTCCCAATGATACTTATACATTATTTACCATATGGTTATAATTCTTTATGTATATGATGATGTGCGTACATATATACTGCAGTATGCAAACGTTTGTTTTTATTCACAGATCTTGTTTATTGTCAGCGTTGCATATATGGCGGTGCGAATTATACAGTCGCAAGACACTACACCATTGAAAGAGAAAAACAAAATTATAAGACAGCAGGACAAGTTGTGCGATGTATATAAACATGTCTGTACGCACATGCAGCTTATCGCTTGACTTGTTCCTCTTTTTCCTGAACGAGTTTTATATATGTCGTATATAACTTTGTGAGTTTATATATATACTCACGTTTGTATAGATGGATTGAATGTGGACAATCACGCCAATGACGATGCAGAGTCTTAGATCTTTTATGATTGGTACTGAAAGTACCAGAAAAAGAAGAAGGAAAAAATCAATAGAAGAAAATAATTAATTGAAAGCGAAAAAATGAAAGGTGAGAGGATGTTTTTATATTTTGTGCGTTGAGAAATATATAATATCAATATTCATTGGTAAATGCAGATGATGATGATGATAATAATAATAATAATTATTATAATAGTTTCAACAATATATAGGAATGATAGTAAATCACTGATGGAGCTTTTGGTTAATGTCTGTGATGAGTTCACCGCATCAGTTGGATTTTTGTTTAATATTAATGGGGATATTTAAAGATGAATTCATTTGAATGATTTAATATTTTATTGAAATGCTCGTTTATTCATG
This sequence comes from Microctonus brassicae, assembly GCA_918226075.1. Taxonomy (NCBI): domain Eukaryota; kingdom Metazoa; phylum Arthropoda; class Insecta; order Hymenoptera; family Braconidae; genus Microctonus; species Microctonus brassicae. The sequence continues at coordinate 737,214 of OW445485.1, read as the reverse complement.
TGATGATTTGTCATCACACAAATCAGGATTACTCTCACCACGTATTTACTTACACATAAAATATAGTCGCCATCGCAGGACAGTCATTCACCAGCCCTGATCCATTCGAACCACTTTAGATTGGAACTCCGTACCCGCCTACTTCTTCAACAGGGGCGGGTCCTATTTCTATGAAGCAGGAGCGTATTTAAACTACCAACAATATCTACACACATCAATGTGAATAAAAAATAAGGAAATAATATAATGAAATAAAATACTTGATGTAGAAATTAATGGAGCTATAAATGGTGAGGAAAAAAAATTTTTTTATTCTTTTTTCAATTGCACATTTTGAAATATTGAAATTCATGATATTATTTATTTGTTTATATTATATTGCAGTGTATTAGTTGTAGTAATAAATTAAAAAATCAATTGCTTTGAAGATGCGACAGTGAGAGATTGAAAGTAAGCAAGCGGTGATGTTAATCTTCAAAATCCCAAAGCGAAGAAATAAAAAACTCCTCTAAATGTCCTGCTGTGAGAGGTAATTTTGAGAAGGAGAATGAAAAAAAAAGAAGAATTTATTTGTGAACTTTTATAAAAGGTAAGTGATCTATCTAGATTTATTTCAACATGTTTGCATATATGTATCTATCTTTGTGCTGAAGATAGGTGAATATGTATGTAAAATGTTGTGCGACATTCATGATTAAAAGGCTGAGATTCTTGGCGGGAGATGTTTTGTTTAGAGATATGGCAAACACCAGCAGCAGGAGAAGAAGTAGTAGTAGTAGCAGCAGCAGCAACACATCATCATCATCAGAGATGAAAGATGCGCGAGAGAAGTACTGTGAACGGGCTCAGAATGTCTCACGTTACGTTACTGGGAGGCGGTGGTGAGGCTGACATCGACTGAGGAGAGACCAAAAGAGAAGTGTGTATGGTCTCAACTGAGATCGGGCCAGACAAACGGACTCGTGCGCGCGCTCATTGCGGACCCGCGCTGGCACATCGCCAAAGTTGTGTTGTTTTGAAAGAAAAAAATAATATGTTGTTTCTTTTTTTTTTTTTTCATCAATAATTACAATGTAAATTTTGTCTCAATTCTTTGATCTCATTAATTACATAATTATATTGATTACAAAATTTATAACCAACAGAGAAATCAAGTGGGCATTTTGGAAATTGATGAAAAAAAAATTTGTTTTCTAATTGTATAACGATAAATTCAAAGATTAAAAATTGTGACGTAAAAGTGACAGCGTCAACAGAAGACGAGGAAGAAGAGGAGCAACGTACTGTTATTCACCCCTTTTTTTACATGTGGTGAAAGTGTTTCTCTCTTTATTCCTCGTTGAAATGTTTTGTGACAGAGTGAATAGATGGAATGATGATGATGATGATGATGGTGATGGTAGTGATTGTAATTACGGGACTAGTCTTTTCACACGTTTCATTTCAATAAAATCATCGTCATCATCTTCATTATTAATATTTTTCTTTATTGTCATTGTGTTTATCAGCAATGTGCACACAACATTATCATCAAGAATGAGTGGTTTATATATAGACAATGGTTATGATCAAACAGTGGTGCATCATGTTGCGACAACACAAGAAAAGCGCAATGTGGAGCATGAAATATTAAACTTATTGGGCTTACCAGATCGGCCAAAAAATACAATTGGCAAAGTACCACAGGTGAAAAGGTCAGCGCCAAAGTTTTTGCTTGATATATACAAGAATGCGCTCGGTGAGGACGATGAGGGCAAACCGGTCGCACCAACCAAGCTGCAACATCACACCGACGGCGAGTTCGACCTCACCGGTCAGGATCTCAGGGCCATCGACCAGAGCGATGTCATCATGACGTTCGCCGCGCACAGTTGAGTACTTTCTTCACTTTCTTCACTTACATTATTCTATATTTTCATTTCACCACATATGTATAATGACTTATATCCATATATGTGCTTGTTCAATTTTATTGCACATTATTCGCAATGTCACTTGAGGAGAAATTTAATGAAATATCGTGCAGGACATGTAATGAATTCAACCCCCTCTGACGTGTACATAATGAATTTATGTTTTTATGGATGGTAATTATTTTTTATATATTTCTTTCATGTCTCAATATAGAATCATGTTGAAAAACAGGGAAATTAAATTGGCATTGATTACTTTACAGAAAAATATATAATGCAATGTGCACTTTGCAATATGTACTTAATGTCGCATAGTTTGAAGGAAAAAAAAAAAAAATAGCAGCAGAATTTGCATCTTATAAGCATATGAACATGTTCAAATATCGTTGGAATAAAAATTGTTGCCATTAGCATAATTCAATGAGCAATATAATCTTCGTTTCTTGGTAATAATTCATGTCTTTCAAATCAATTTTTACTGTTTTGCCTCCCCATTTGTGTACATAGAGTATATATGTGTATATATTTATTCATGCGCGCGTTGATCGTTTTATTTTATTTATTTTTCCTTTCCGACATAAAAATTAGCATTGAGTAATATTGTATATACATTGCGGATGTTCAGGACTGGGGGAAAAAAAAAGAGAGAAATAGAAATAATATAAAATGAATATAAAGAATTAAAAAAAAAGGAAATAAAATATATTTTTAAAATCTGTTAAATGTCGACGCACGTGGTTGTGACGTGCATAATAAATATGTTGGCGTTAGCCATATATAATTCAGTGTGTTGTCTTGTATGTAATATACATACGCCTCTATATGCAATAATTGAACCTAATTTTTCAAAATAATCAATCAAAAAATTTATTATCACATTGAAAAATTATTTTATTTTATTGAAATATTTTTTTTTTTAATTATTTGAATATATAATTTTCAATATTATTTATTTTTATGCTTAATGTAGTGTTTTACATGAATAATTATGTGGAACAAGAAATGAATATTTATCATCTTATTTTTATTTATTTATTTATTTTTCAGTGATTATTTTAAATGTCGTTTGGGAAATAAAGAAGAAAAAAAAAACGTTTGAGAGAAAAGAAAAAATCCGGAAATTTCTATACGATGATGAGACACACACGCAAAGCATTCAATATTCATTCGATATCGATCTTTATATGGGCGATTATCTCACGTGCGCACACACATTGTTCCATAAAACAAAATTGAGCTATTTCAATGTAAGAGACCTGAGCTATATCCGCACGCAAAGTACCCAAAATCGCTGAGTTTATTATAAAATCCTCAAACTCTTCATTCCCTCTCTAACATATATTATCCATGTGTTTCACTATACATCACACGCTTTCAATAAATTTCACATGTATATGTTTAAAAGAATGAGGATGAGAATAATGGAGAGAAGAGAAACGATAAAAAAAAAAAAAAAAAAAAACGATAAAGTCAATATTTTTCCCTTATAGATGGCCCCCAAGGCATCAGGTAAAAATGTCTCAACTTAGTTATATTCTTTGGCTTTGTTTCTAAAAAAAATTTTTTTTCCTCTTTAATTTTTTTATTTAATTTATTTCACTTCTTAGCCCAAAAGTCCAGGCGAAAGCACTCAGAGTGAGATGGAGCACGATGAAGAGCAAGAGTAAAACAGGAACGCAAAAGGAAAATAAATTAAAAAAAAATGCAATATAATTTGAGAATGAGAAAGAGAGAGGGATGATAAAAAACAAAAATCTTCAGAGGTCCAAGAACGATCTTGGGGGCCAAACTATTCGGGACCACCCTGAGAGTGCCGTTGAGAGAGTAAGTGAGGCAGAGAGTCAGAGAATGAGAGAGACCAAGGTCCGCTAGCGGCAATCAGGTGCCTCAGGAAGAATGTGACCGTATATATACATACATATATGTACACGAATTGGAGGAAGGGGAAGAAACAAAACAAATTTTTATGCCCTTATCCAAGCTTGAAACATTAGGCATTACTTAAGCACCTGAGGGAGTCTGTTTCATGGAGAGGAAGAGAGGGTGAACGACAGAGAGGACGACGGCGTCCTCCACTCGGTCCACTGAGAAGTTCAAAAGGATGAGAACGAGGAGCCTTCGTCGATTTCACGCTGCGAATCCTCCACAGCTTGTTATGTGATTAGGGCGACTTTTAGAATCCTTACCTGATGCGCTGTGTATCTATCTGCTTTTTTTTTTTTTTTCTTTGTTTTAAGGAGGGCTCTATCTCTCATGATGTCTTTTTAATTTTTTTACCTCACATTTCTTTCTTCGTTTTTTCTCGTTTGCCCATTCTGTCTGACTGATTAATTTGATGATTGACGGTGGTGAATCATTGTCGGTTTTCTTTTATTCAATCTTTTGAAAATAAAGTTGTTATATGGTTTAGATATATATGTGGATAGCAAATGAATTGAATATCAATTGAATAATGATTAGCAATGTTTTCTTCAAGTGTTTTATTTTATTTTGAATTTATGATATATTAAGATTTTTTTTTTTTTTTTTGTGATTTTTTGTAGATCATCATGTTCCTGGTGTGCGACATGAGCGAGGAAAGAGATTGTGGTTTGATGTTTCTGAAGTACCACCTGGGGAGAATATAATTGGAGCTGAATTACGATTATATCGAACAATGGAAATGAAACATCGACGTAATCGTGGATCATTTATGATTACTGCATATCGAGTTTTGAGAGTTGAAGATGGGTAAGAAAAGTATAATATATATTGATTATAATTAATATCTTTTTATAGATATGAATAATTAGAAAAATGAAAATATATATAATAATGGGTAAATCCCAAGTATTATTAAACTGCGTCATTGTTTCAATTGTTTATATTTAATTTCATAACAATATTCTTAATTTAGACTGTTTCCACGAGCAACGTAATTTATACGAAGTGTAATACATCAAGTACAAAATCTATTTTTGAACTATATGTATAAAATAAGAACAAATTCTGTCTATCAGTATGATTTATTTTTTCATATTCATTCATTCAAAAACAAGGACAATTTTGAATATTAGAAAGTGAATATATAGACATTTAGCCACCCATGATGAGAGATAAATACATATACATATATACGTACACAGACAAAAAATTAGAGAAAGAGAGAAAGACCCTTTTTGAGACCCGACTACCAAGAATTAGCCACGATTTTAACGTGTCCCTAATTAGGCGGCCCTGGAACTCTTCTAAAACAAAAAAATAGAGATAGAGACGAAAAAAAAAAAAACATTTAAATTTATCAAAGGAAAAATCTATATGTATATATACCTGAAAAATATTTGCTTTAAAAATGTTTTGAATATATTTCAAAAAATTTTATTGATAAATTTTGACAGTAAAAATTCCACTGAAATAAAAAATAAATCCTACACACATTAAATATGAATAAATTTAATAATTTAAATAATCACAAAGATTAACTGCCCTTCACCTTCATTTTCTATTTTTTTTTTATTTATTATTTTATTTATCATTCCACCAGACAAAATCAAATGGTGTATCATCGTATATAATATACTTACACACTTATATACATACATATATAAACACACGACAGGAAACTCTATTCCGTAAATTGAGATAAATTAACCAAGTAGACGTCTCTCAAGCTTACTCGTAAGAATTTACTCTAATAAATATTACAACTCTGAAACCAACAGTACATTATTTTGGCCTACGCAGTTAAACGTACATTATTTATTTATTTTATTTATTTTTATTTACGATTAATTTTTTTTTTTTACTCTCTCAAATATGTGACGCATCAACATTATATTTTATTTCTTCATATACTTTTGTATGTATATAATATTTTCTCCTGATGTCTCTCCACACTACATTGATGATGAACTTTTGCTCTGTCTATATATTATATATTTCTTCCTGTTCACTCTCTCATTGCTGCATACTTTGTATGCGTTCATCTTGTGTGCAGGTTGAACGAGACAAGTTGGCGACGCAGAGTTTCTCTTAAAGAATCACTCAACTAACAAATATGCGTTACTCAATGATTTTATATATATATAATACACTTACACATATTACCAAACGAGATGTATATACAATTTTTACGACGTGATTTCTCATGCATATATATTAAATTCTCATGTTTACATGTATAGTTTTTCTTCGACAATATTTATCGGTGAATAGAATCATCGGTAAAGAATGAAATAATTACGCAATGTTGTGTTCGTATATATATATAATATATAAATACACACGTAGCAACACTTGTATATATCCTATTTATTTTTATTCAAATAATATTCATTTCCAACATTCATTAACAACATTATTAAATAAGTGCTAAATACTAAACGTAGATAATTAAATAAAATAATAAATACACTCTGCAATTTGATTATAATTAATTTTTTTTTCTTTTTAAAGGTCCAAGGAATTGCAGTATATTGATTCAATAAATACAACAAGTGGCAAAGAGGGATGGTTAACATTAAATATCAGTTCGTGTTTACAACATTGGGTGAATAATCAAGAAGGAAATCGAGGACTTTATTTATCAGTTCATCCTGCAGATCGATCAGGTAATAAATTTAATTTCTTCATTTTCAGTGATTGAATTTGAACGAGATTTTAATAATAAATATATACAACGAGCGAGGGGAAACCTGAAGATAAAAGAAAGGAAAATAAATATAAAAAAAAAAAGAGAAAGAGTATATAATATTTGCAGATGTTATATACCGATAATGCAAAAGCGTTGAATTAAATTCCGCCACCGAATACGCCTGAAGAGATATTGTTGTTGATGATGGTGAGTTTAAACCCGTGTGGCTTTATCATACATCAGGTCGAAGTAACCGAGAAGAAGGTGGGTTTCATGATGAAGTAGATAGAGAGGAAATACAGAGGAGAGATACAATCCACCGCAACGATACGATCCACCATCGGATAAGGAAAGTGGATACACCTGTTGACCGCGCGCGTCCTCGCTTATGTGTCTGTGTGTGTGTGTGTGTACATATGTATATAAAGCGCAATGCCATATATACGATTCTTCCAGCTCTCATCTCTACATGTTTATTTATTTACTCATCTTACGATGACTTCGAATCTCCCTGCAATAATGGCACATATAACAAATAATATTAATCATATATATATTCGCGAAATAAATATAATTAAATATTGCATTATAAATTTATAAATTTATATATATATTCAATATCATTAAACCTCGAAGGAAAGAAAAAAAAAAATTTTTTTTTTATATATTATTCAACGAGGAAAATTTTTTTATTTTTTGTAATTTATTTTATTGGGTAAAAATGTTTAATTTGCCACTCCTTGATTTTATTTTTTTTTATTTATATATATATATATAGTTTTTTTCTCTCTCTTTAACTCAGCTACTTGCGTGTTTCTTTCATCGATCTCTCCTTTCTGTCTTTCTCATGTCTTCCTGGGTTTTAGAACGCACTTGGTATATATCTCTTGAATTTATTTATGTATATGTGCCCTCTCTCTGCTGCGTACTCCGCGACAGTAACCGGTTTACCTTTGATTATTCAATATAGCGAGACATCGATGGTACATATATATTTATTCTTAAATGTATACATATATATACGTGTACGCGTGCTAATGCGGAATGTTACGATAATTATTATTTTCACCTGGGATATAATAGCGTAAATAATTGTATAATCTCGTCGCGATTTTGTCTATTATTATACTTTTTTTTTTTTATTCAATTTTCTCTACATTTTTTTATTTGATTTATCAAATTTTCTGATTATAATTATTTTTATTACATCAACGAATTGTCAATTATTATTTCATTTTTTATCCTTATAACATGTAGTACTTTGGAAATATATATTTATACCGTGCGATAAATAGTTAATGACTGTCAATATTTATCTCACGATAAATTTGAATTTAATATCTCGTTAATTAATTGTATTTTTTTACTTATCAATGTTTAAATTAATTTTCCTATTAGAATTTTAATATAATTATGCATGTTTTTATTTTAGAATTATAATCTATGTCGGGCAAAAACCTAGTCAGGTGTTTGCAATCAAGGCAAATGCGCATTCCATGCCTCGACCAATTTACCAGCTTTCACGAACTCAACAGCCCGCAAGAACCTCGAAGATCATTTGAATATGTATACAAATATATATATACCAATACTAGTATATAGGACACAATGTTGTTTGAGTGCTGCCTCAAGTCTCTTTAATTTAAAGATGCTGTGTACTTCTTATACATATGTACACAACGTATATAAATATATTTTTCTGTTTACCTGACTTCTCGATTCATAATTGAGACGCAGTAACTCTTTCAGTATATTATTCAAAGCCTTTTATTTTTTTCCCATCTCTTTGTGTGATGATATATACATATATATACACACACATATGTATCTTTTTTTTTTACATACAATGAAAGCACATTGACCTTGTTTGGTATTTCATTGAAGAAAATTTAAAAAAAAAAAAAAGCATTGGGAAAAAAAATATTTTTTTTTTTCCATTCCATTACTGACGATTAAATTTAATGAGTCGAACAGAAATAAATAATAATTGGTATTCAGAGCTAGAAATTATTGTTTGAATAATTATTCGATAATTTTTAGTTGATAGTGGGAATGAAAAAAAAAAAAATATAAATAAATAATATCGAATTAATGAGACTTATTATTAAGTGCACGCTCTGAATTATGTTTTTATATGAGAGAGGATGGATATATTCGACTAAAGTGAATGGCTTGACAACGTTGCCAGAGTTAAGAAGGGGTGTGTGTATGTGTATGTGCAAGACAGTTCTTAATAGTTAATATTCATGAAGGTTGACTATTAATAACTATATAATGTGCATGTGATGGTTAGTGGCCATTCTAATGAAACGTTAACAGCATTGGAGATATTGTAATTATATCGTGTATTAATTCATATTATGATAGCAGACCAGAGACTCAATCTTTGTTGAATTATATTTATGCAGATATAATTTTTTTTTTTCTGTAATATGATTATAGATACAAGAAAGAAGATTTAAGTTGGAGAAAAAATAAATAAAAAAATTTATGAAGAAATTATGCTTCACATTTGACATGATTATTTGATTACAGTGCATGAAATGAGACCGGAAGACGTTGGTATCGTTGGATTCCGCGGTGATGCCGACAAGCAGCCCTTCATGGTTGGATTCTTCAAGAGCTCGGGAATTCGCGAGAAAAAAGTTAGACAAAAACGCGACGCAAGGAGAAGACGGAAGAGCGAGTCATCAAGTCTTGAATATCGCAATCCATACACTGGTAAATTTATAATGTATCAAATCATTTATTTCCTGTAATATTTCTTTTTTTTTTATTTCAATGAAATCTAAAAAAAAAAAGATAGAGTTAATAGTTACTTTTAATATTTATTTATTTATTTATTTGTTTATTTTTTTTTTTTTTTGTAGATCCGGCAATTCAATATAATTCTCGAACGTGCAAAATTCAAACTCTTTACGTGAGCTTTCGTGATCTTCAATGGCAGGTGCGACACGAAATTATATTATAATACTTTTAAATGTAAAAATATTTTTAATTTGTTTCGATTAGTAAGAAAAATTAATTTGTTAAAATTATGAATATTTAATTTATACAGGATTGGATTATAGCGCCAGATGGTTATGATGCTTATTATTGCAGCGGTGAATGCAATTTCCCGTTGAACGCACATATGAATGCGACGAATCACGCAATTGTACAGACATTGGTGCACTTGGTGAATCCAGGAAAAGTACCAAAGCCCTGTTGTGCACCAACAAAACTTTCCGCCATATCTGTACTTTATTTTCTTGATGAAAGTAATGTTATATTAAAAAAATACAAGAATATGGTAGTTAAAAGTTGTGGATGTCATTGAACACATTTTTTGAAAATTAAATCAAGAAAAAATAAATATTATTAATTTGATATACATAAAATTATGATCAAAATATTTATGAGATGCATTATAAGTTTATAAATTATGAGTATGTTTAAAGAGAAAAAATTAAATATAGACATAAAAATAAATTAATAAATACCAGTGATGATTTTTCCAATTAAGATGTCAATCAATAATTTCTATAAAATGAATAGAAAATTGGAAAATTGCTGGTTGTCACTAATGCGCTCAATTATCTATTCAATTTTTTTTTCTACACAGACACAAATGCATACATGAACGCATACTCATTATGAAATACATTTTGTTAATAATTTTTCAATAATTGCAAATATGATTATCACTTTTTAAAATTATATTAACATTTTTTTATTCAATTATAATTGCATCTAAATTCAAACTACAAATGGTTTTATATTATGCAATATTTATAATATACTTAACATGATCTTTTATTTTTTTTTTATTACTATTTAATATAAAATAACGACGTTCCAATGCAAAAGTATATATTTAAGATTTATAAATGGTTTTTACTAATGACGAGAGAGTGAGAGTGAAATATAAAAGGAAATAATTTTTGTATCCACTATTAAACACAACTTGATTGTTTATAGCTAATAATTGATATTAACAATTGTATAAAAAATGTCAAATGTGAATGCATATACAATAGGAATGAATGAATGATAAAAATCCTACAGAAACACATACAATAACGATATCTAAATGCAATATTTTTACTTACGATGTAAATAAACCGCTGTATATACATTCGCATAACCTACATTATAAATATTTGTTTATTCCATCAACAATAAATTTGTCACGTATTTTTATTCAAACAAAATATCATCATCGCAATTGATATAAAAACATTTCGAATTTCCCGCCATAAATTCATCTGTTCGCCATTTAAAAAATTTTCAACCTATTTTCAAAGTAGTATTAATTTCTACCAACAGATAGCGCTTAACTTCACCTGAAGCAATGCAGTGAAATCATCACATTTACATTTCGATTCATCGTTCTCGAAATATTAAAATCGATTTATCCTCTCTTATAATCTGAAGTTAGCTCCGTTAACAGCATCGTTTTTTCCACGATGGTCGGCGAACGTGCCGTAGATATGGTGTTACTTTAAGTCTCAAGTTTTTCACACTAACAATACACCTAAATTTCATAATAATTGATTAATATTGTGCGACAACAACTTAAACAAAACGCTTGTGTATATATATATGTTCAAATTGATTGAATAATCATTAATTTTCATTCGATTATGGTGTTCAAATAATATATTGTGTTGCATATACATACATATACGGATGAAAACGTTGATTATCACAGTGGTGTGGCTGTTTCCTTATAAGAGTGCATCATTGTTGCGCGCTGTCAATTTGACGACGCCTTCAAATACTTCTTAACCTCAAAAACAGAAAGAATACCAATATCAATAATATTAAAAATATAAATAACAATAAACGACGAATATTAATAAATTATTAAACGCTTGAAATCTCAATGATCAACATGTTGATATTGCGTATGGATTATCAAAAAATAAAATTAATTTAAATAGAATTTTTTTTCAATTATTACGAACACGAAGAAGTGTCGTGTGAATACAGGTACGCCCATTCGAGCAGTTAAAATTCAATTTATTCAATCAAAAATTTAATGCCAGCTTTCATTTGTTCATGCGGAAATATTTATTATGACTTTTGTTAATTAGTAAATTATTTAATGTGGGAATTATATTGTATAAGGGGGTTGTATAGAGGCCACGAGGATGAAATTTATTCTTCCACTATGATTTCTCTCAGCATCACGAACAGAAGAGAGAATCGTGCCACTTTCGTTTGGGCGCAAAATCGATAAATGTTCACATTGCATGAGCATATACATATATATATGTATATATATTTAGTTATTGTTACATACAAAAATTTTATTAATAATATAATGGAAGAATAATATTTGAGAGAGGGAGAAAGCCAAGTCTGCTAATTACTTTGTTAAATTAATTACTGGTATTAATTTAAAGTGTGTGTTTACGTGATGTAAATTGAAAGAGTTTCTTCATGTGCAAATACTTTTCAATATATATATTATTTTTTTTTTTTTTTTGTATTATTCAAATGCTTGTTTGAGGTTACATCATATCTAATATTAATTACAAATAAAATTTGACCAGTAATTGTATTTATTTACGTCGCTGGTAATTGTTGTATAATGATAAAATGTGACTCATCGTTCTAGGAAATGAATTAAGTTATAATTTTGAAAAAGAAAACAAGAACAATTGGAGAATAAAAAGATAGGGAATAATATGTGTGTTAAATATCCGGTTTGACCTTTTTTCCACTCATTAAACTCATGACGATATTAAAATCTTTAGATTAAAATCCATAAATCAACGTGTTTACTGATGAAAACTGGCACGAAATTGATAACATCATTAAAAAACAGTTAAAAAAAAATATAAATATATATGTACGTAATACATATGTATATTTTAGAAGTGAACAATAAATGAAATAAAATTTATTTATTAATTTTGTTATATTTTAAATTATTAAATATTGTTAATACGAATTTTCACAGTTTGCTGAATGTTGTATTCACAATCCACATTGAATGTGGAGTGCGATATCACGTCTGTTTGTCGCTAAGCCAAGGTCATCGGTGAAGACACCTGAACCTGGTGAAGAGAATATTGTGACAGTGAATAATCATAATCAATATGATATAAATAAGAAACATTATCGTCATCATATTGAGTGCAACAACGATAATAGCGTGCCTCAGGCTAACTTATCTGTCCATGTTTTCGAATCGATGGACCGTAACATGGGAGATGATCGACGCAAGAGTCTTGGTGATCAGCAGCATGCAGCTGCTGGTGACTCTGAATACTTCTCCGACAGCTATGACACTCGCCAGGTAAATTTACAATTAAATAAAGCTATACAATTTAAAATTAATATTAATTATTTTATGAGGCAGAGGTGAATTACCTGAGTATTTATAAATAATTTTTGAACGATGGATTTTATCATCAACTGTAAATATATACAAATATATACAAAGTGTACAATAAAATCACAGTTAAGTCGTTCAAAGATAATCGCAAAGTAGAAACAGAGACAAACGACGTGTACTCGAATTACATATATGGCATACCACTTCCTGTGGGCAAGGTTATTTATTTTGTATCTTACATTATGTATCTACATATCTTTGTATATATTGTAAAGATGGGTGCGTTTAAAAATCGTCCATATGCATGTATATTAAGTCATTTTTATCCTTGAATATATTCAGTTGGATTATATATTTAGGTTCTCTTATGGAAAATATTTACCTGGATATAAGAAACATTTTTTCTTTATCATCTTGAGAAATAGTAATTAATTATGGTTTATGATAAATTTTATCATGTATTGTTTGTTTAGTAATCGTTGATGGTCATAAATTATTCTTCGAATCTTCGGCTCTCTCTTGCATATATCTTTATTTTCGTTTAAATTTGTCACAATTGTATTCAATCAATATATATACATTATACGGTGTCGTTATTGAGATTTGTGTTTGGCAAAAGTACAATTGGAATTGGACGGAGGATTTAATTCTTGAGTGTGAGGCTTTTATAACACTGAAATAAAAATAATAAAGGATGAGACACAGGATTGGAGATGAAAATGTGTAGGATGATGAGTTGAAATATATATATTTTGTTTAATAGTTATTTTTTGAATGGATATTTATTTTATTTAGTTGCTCAAATGTTATTTGTGAGAGGAAAAAAATATTTTTAAATGTAATTTTATACCTCCGTTGCTGAAATAATTATACGATGTGTATGGGAGTTTAATTACTGTTTTTATACAGTACAAATTCTGTATTGTATGTTACAATTGTTTAGTGATTATAGAGACGACTCTTTTGAGTTGAGTTTTGCTAGTGAAAATTTTAAATGAAAAAAGAAGAGTAAAATTAGACAATAGCTCACGTATAAATTTTTATTTAAATCAATAATTTTTTATAAAATAATATAATAATAGTGCTATATAAATTTATTTCTCAATTCGTTCATTAGTTAAAAAATATTTATCAATATTTTTATCTCATATAAAATTTTATCTTCAATATTAATTTGAATTTTCAGTTCTTTTCCAAACAATTATTTCTCAACCACAATTATGATTTCTCCACGTATAAAATTATTGGATTTCTATGATTCATTGTGCTCTGCTTGCAATCACAAATAACTTATTCATTTGTCACTCATTCATATCCTTATCAATCTCATTAAAAAAAAAAAAAAAAATCTCTAATCATTTTTATTTTCTCATACATTTATTTATTTTTTCAACAATTCATCTGATGATTACTTCTACAAAATGATCAAATTTACAATGGATACAATAGGTAATAAGGATAAAATTTCAAAATTATATAGGGTTGATAGCACAAGTCCACGTGCCACAATCGTTTCCTTCTGACGAGACTGCATTTACTTTCTTTTATTTTTTTTTTTCAATTCCTTTCAGTCTATTTGTCTTTCTTTTCATTCTTCCTTTCATACATACCCGCTTGTACGTTCGTCATCAACCAGCTGACTCACGAACGGTGTTGTTTGTTCGAGAATCAAAGCACGACTGGCGGCGTTACTCTTTGCTTATATTACATCTCCCCCTTCTCTTTATTCTTTATAATTTTCTATCTCACTCACTATTTATCTTTGTCCCCCTCTATCTTTTTCCATCACCTTCTCTCCTATAATGATTCGTTACCTGACATCCAAGCTACCATCGTTTATATTCGCAGTCGGTTTCGTTCTTTCTTCCTTGCTGTTTCTCGTTGCACTTATATGCAGATTGTGTACATAAATACATACGTGTTGTTATTGTGTCATTTCATCGTTATTTTACATAAAAAAAAAAAAATTAATTCAACGGCAATTGTTATATTCTATTGAAAAATTTATTTTCGTGACATTTGTGAGATTTTTTATATTAATTAAAATAATATAATATTAATATAATTATAAAAAATTGATATAATTGAGAAGAGAATTAAAATGTTTGTTTATATGTGGAGTGTGTGTTGTGATGAAAAAAAAATATGGTGATGAGAAGAGGAATAATTAATCAGTGGATGATTGATATAGAATTTAAATTCAAATTTTTTTCATTTAATTGCTTGTATGATTTAAATGGCAAGTGAGGTTATGATTCCGCCGAGGACGGCACCAAAGTCATCGTCATGTGAATTGGACATTGACGATGTCAGGGATTTATTTAGAAATGCTTCCGTATCGACCATTTATGTGAGTAGATATTACTTGATTAGTCAGTTATGTGTCCCTCATTCGACATCCCACATTATTACATTTGTTTTTTTCCTCTTTTACTTAATATCTTTTTAATTGCAAGGTTAAAGTTTTATAAGATAATTTTTATATATTAGGATCGATTGCTTTTTTTAATTTCAAATTTTTTTTCTTTTTTATTTTCTTTGTGTGCTTTGGAAGGAAAAATTTTCGAGTCAATCAAAAATATATTCAAATGAAGAAAGTGGAGTTGAGCAGAAAATGGTTTCGTTTATCTTTCTGGTTTCAACTTTCTGAGACTTTAAAATAATTTTATTGCAAAATGGAAAAAAGGAGATATTTTTATTTTTAATTGCGAGATGAGTCATTTTTATTTTTATTTTTACCATATGATTTATTATTCTATGTGCAATGGACCAATGAATAAAAAGGAATGTCAAGGTGATATATGTTATGATCATTGTCACACTTTTATAAGAGCGGTCATGGGCGAAAATATATTAAATTTTTTAAAGGGGTGGGTGTATGTACATGTACGACACATGATACCATATTCGACAAGTTGTCAGACCAGTCTACACACCAATCTTTCTGTATAAAACAATCGTATGACACTGTTTTCTATTTATTCCTCTTCACACATGTTTTCTTTTTTCTTTTTATTCAAATTTCAAAGTCAAAACATCTTTTTAGCATATGCATTATTGAAAGTAAAAAAAAAAAAACATTGAAATATTATAGCGAGGGCGTTTAATATAAAAAAAAAAAAAAAGAAAAATGTTTTTGCACAGCTAAACAAATTAAACATTTAATATATATACACAATAAATTTATACTTAAATCACCATTGTTTGAAATAAAAAAAATTCAGTGTACATACACATATTAGGAATATAAATATAAATAAAATCCTGACAGTAAATGTCCAAATGAATCGAGATATAATTCAAGCGACATAAAAGGAATCTTTGTTCTCACTACCGCTGTTCAGTAGAATAGAAAGAAATAAAAAATATTAAATAAAATAAAATAAACCAAATACGTACATGTATTTATATTAATATGTCTGCGCATTTGGTGTGAAAATTCATTCAAGAAAATTGCTCTGTAAATTATATAAAGCAATTCTTTTTCATAGAATTAAAATTACCGTACAATTCATAGAAAATAAAAGTATTTATTAATAAATTTTTCATTTCATATAAAATATAAAGTGAGAGAAAAAAGAAATGATAATAATTAATGGACAAAATTTATACATTTATTTTTTTTTTTCTGTCTGATAAATAATATTTGTTTTGCATTATAAAATATTCCAAGTGAAGTTGGAATATTGATGTATGGGTGCTGTGTATTATACATGAGTTTATCTTTCACTCATTGCCATTCTTAGTATATACAGTTTATTTGGGTGAGTCGCATTACATCCGCCGGATAAATATGTTCATTGGGCCATCGAGCACTCAAGGAAAAATATAATTGTTAATGCAACTTCAACGCAGACATTGTATCTTTACTGATGCATGATTCGATTTATATCTTTGATAGTTAACAAATTTATTTTATATGTATAACTATATATAACTTGAAGCAGAAAAAATTATATATTCAATTTATTATATTAAATTTTTATTTGTATATATTATGTAAACACTTTTCTTGTGTTTATTAAATATTGATTTGTTGCACAATTAATTAATAGCCCGGCACACTTTTGTATGTTATAATTCAAAATAAAATAAATTAAATTATATATACCGCAATGAAGTACACGGCACTGTATATATACTTATGGAAAATTGTCGAAATCGTGTGGGTTAGGAATGGTGTTCCACCTACGTGCATTGAACGGAAAATATACATTCGATTTCTCTATCTCAATTATTTCTGACATAATTTCACAGAGTTAATATTATTGATATTTTATATGATGAAATTTAAGTTTTCTCCTTATTTAATTTATTGAAACATCAAGAGATAAATATTTTTAAAAAAATATTATATCAATTTAATGATTAAATATTTTATGCTATTTTTGTATTTCCTCTTGTGTTGTTTTGTCATATTTTCTTCAAGTCTTTTTTAAATTTCCACGAATTAATTTCATTGCTTAAACTCCAGACACACCACACACAGTATTTACATTTTTTTTTCTCGTTCATATTTCAGTCTCTTTGCTTGAGTTACTTTTATATGTATCTTCTATTTATGTAGAAGAAAAAAAAAAAGTTTTTTTAATGCATATGTGTTTTTATGTATTTTATTTTATATATGGCTTTTGACGGGCGTCAATAGTAATTATTAACTCATGCTCTTCATGACCTCCAACACAATTTCTAGTTTCTTATACTGATAGTTATTTTTTTTTTTCGCTTTCAAACTGTCAACACTAAACCGATTCATCTTGTCTGTTAACTGTGTCTTGGTTTACCTCAAACAGAGAGAGAGAGAGAGTTGAAGACACAAATTTTATTTAATTTTCTTTTTCATCATCGTTTTATATATTTTTTTTATTTTTTCACAATTGTCAATGCGTAGAGTCGGCAAGTGTTTGAAAATTTATGTCTTTTTATTTCACGATGTGGAGGCGTTTGTAAATCTGGTGTCATTTCACCTTGTGCCCATTTCCATGTGAATAAGACAAGAGTCAATTCTCAATTTATAATTATGCCAACAATAATTTTCGCATCCACAAACGGTGAGAGAATCCATTTGAAGGTTATAAATATTTATAGATATTAAAAATATATATTATACTTAGAATAGTGCATTGGACTTTCTCAAAGATATTAACTTGAGAATCGATTAATTTTACCTCGCGTTTTACTCATATTTTTTTGTTTTAATCCAATTGTATTTAATCGTGTGGGTGAATATGTGTGGGTATTACATTATCTTTATCACCGTCTCGTGAATCTTTGGATCATGTGTCTAAAGCTCTTGAGATAAAGTTTATCTTATTATCACCTTCGTCTTCTTCTTTCTTCTTCTTCTTCGGACTCTTTATATCCATGTTCAATTTCTTCCGGGGTACTTATTGTTCTCATTAATAATCAATACCATAAAATTCATTGAAACTCATTTCCGCTCTTGAAAATAAATGAAATTATTTCTTCTCGCATTAATTGTCGAATAAAAAATTATTCATTATGATTGAAAATAATCAATTCTCATCTAATGGAATTATAAACAAATAAATAAATAATCTATTTATTTGTTTATATTTTTATAAATATAAATATTCATATAAATATAAACATTTATTTAAATATAAATATTTATATAAATATAAATATTTATAAGAATATAAATATTTATAAAAATATAAATATAAAAAAATAAAAATATAAGTATAAACATTTATATAAATCTAAACATTTATAAAAATATAAACAATTATATAAATATAAACATTCATAAAAATATAAATATTTATATGAAATTAAATATTTATAAAAATATAAATACATTTTTTAAAAATAAATATTCATAAAAATATAAACATTTATAAAAATATAAACATTCATATGTATATAAACATTCATATAAATATAAACATTTATAAAAACATAAACAATTATATAAATATAAACATTTATAAAAATATAAATATTTATATAAATATAAACATTAATATAAATATAAACATTTATAAAAATATAAACATTTATAAAAATATAAATATTTATATAAATATAAACATTAATATAAATATAAACATTTATAAAAATATAAACATTTATAAAAATATAAATATTTATAAGAATATAAATATTTATAAAAATATAAATATAAAAAAATAAAAATATAAGTATAAACATTTATATAAATATAAACAATTATATAAATATAAACATTCATAAAAATATAAATATTTATATGAATTTAAATATTTATAAAAATATAAATACATTTTTTAAAATATGAACATTCATATATAAATATTTATGTAAATATAAACATTTATATAAATATAAACTGTATATAAAATCATCTAGTGGAATTATAAACAAATAAACAAATTATTCATGTTTCGTATAGTTTTTTTTTATTAAATTGTCCATGTGACTGAACCGACAATATTAATTTATACTAGTTTCAAATAATTACACGCGTTTTCTCTATCTTCTCTTACACATCTCATAAGATATCGTTAATAAAGTCTTCTTCGTTTTTCATCATTAGAAATACCACAAGCACTTTGACTTCTGTCAGTGTGTCGCTAGGTCACGTCACACTTTCGCGAATTTAAAAAAAAAAAAAATAATTCTCTTTAAAATTATTACTCATTTATCATACTCTCGCTTTTCGAAAAAAATTTATTTTTTCTTCTTCCATTATTATTATAATATTACCAGCTAGATATATTCCATTATAATATACTTGGCATTTTATCTTTGGCTTATTTATCCTCTGTCATATTTTGCCAAAATAAATTTCAAACATATCAATCATCAATTGATTATTATATTCTGTTTGTATATATGCTATTACTATTTCAATAGCCGGAAGCTAAATGATCACACTAGAGTCTATCTGAGAAGAGTCACTAGACCCTGGCTACTAAAGCTAAGACACAATCACATGTGTCTATTTGCCAGGTGTATATAAATAGAATAGTTATACATGCTCATCGCGCCTCGTCACTTCAAAGTGGATATAACAACTTTGTCTTTCCCATTTATATAAATATATACTTATATTTATATATATTTATATTTCTACAGTAGGACTATTATATACTCAATGTGTACATAGAGTATATATCTATTTAAATTTCAACTCATTTCATTAATTTATTTGTAAAATATAAAAATATATTTCCGGTGTCTTTTTTTTTTCATTCAATTTAAAATTAATTTTTTTATTTCTATATTTATTTATGATTAAAAGTATCGAGAAAAAAATTAAATAAATATTGTTATGTCAATAATTGAATATTTAAAGTGTGAAGTAGTGCTTTTTTTATTTTTTTATTTATTATATACATATATATTACCTTGAGTATATATATTGTAAATAATTATAATCGCTACTTATTCGTATTATACGTTTTACTATGTTTAATTTAACTTAACAGTAATGCTACTTCGTTACATTACGGTTATTGTTAATTAGTAGTAGCAAATAAATGATGAATATTTATTGAGAAAAAAAAAAAAAAATTATTAATCGCCCATAGAACACACACGCATGTAAAAAATTTGTTTGCAGGATGTACGGTACATTTTTCTTCATAGACATATTATGTACACATATTTATAATATTTCAAGGTGATTAAATGTAACATACATGTGTATGTATGTGTATCAATATCTCGGTTGTTATTTCGTTGGTGAAATGTATTATATTATTACATGAAGAGTCATTGACCGAATACAATAATTCTTTGTTATTTATTCATCATTTCTTTTTTTTTTTTTACAAATTCCTTCAAACTGATTTTTATCATTTTTAACGATTAAAGATCAGTCATGATGATTCAGTTGTGTAAATGAAAAATTTATTCGCTTGACTGAGTTCATGTGATTGGGATGCGTAGTAGAAATTTATATATATAAAAAAAAAATAAATGATTTAATAATAATATTTGAATTTAAAAACATGCATTTATTTTATTGTCGACTCATCAGTTGGGTTTTATTTTTGTGGTCCACTTTCATTTGTGATAAAAAAAATATTTATATCTTTCTTTTTAGTTGGTACACTCTTGTTCTGTCATTCTGTGTATAAGTATATTACGACGTGTTGGTCATTAACCTATCAATAATTAAGAATTAAATTAACGCTATTGCGTCGCGCTGCATATAGACATTTTTAAATGGCTTTTGCTTTTGATTTTTTTATATAAAAATTATTGTATATATGTATATTGTATATGATATATAAAATGAATAACTTTGAATAGAATTATTGAAATTTAACCTTGGAATAAATATAACAACTGGTTATAATTAATTGCTATTTATAATTTAATATAAATCAAAATATTATTTCATTGATGAAGAAATTTTTTTTTTTTTCCTTTATTTTCTAATAAATAATTTATTATGATTGATGTGCCACTTTTAAAGGCATGTTTAGTTTAATATTTGTGTATGTATACGTACGTTCGGCTTCTTGGGCACGTATCATCAGTCTCATGATATTGGTGATCGTTGCCGGAACGAGTATAAAGTGATTTTTTCCCCGGTTTAATTATGCAAATTCAAACAAACGTGATTAGTAGTTTGCACAAGATGAATAAAAAAAAAACACATTCATTCTAATATAATTATCAAATTTTCCTTCTCATTGATAAATATTTATTACCAATAAAAATTAATCTCGATGAAAATTCTCTTGAAAATATTTTTTTCAATTCATTTTTTCTCGATAGATTTGATTAGTTATTTTTGCATTTGATTTGGACACATTTTATTATTGTATATATTTATATGTATATTTTTTTTTTGTATACATATACGTACGTGTAATAGATATATATGAGAGTAACAACCCCATGTGAACGGTTAACGCGTTCATCGATGCATGGATGGCGATCCACATACGAAACAGTGCGAGTTCCTCGACCACGAGTTGCAATTCTTGTGGTCTTCTCTTTTATTTCCGTATAGTTTAACTAGTCGGACCACGATCTTCGTCCATTCAACGAGCTTAGAAATTTTCTTTCACTCACTATAACACGCCCTCTTTATCTATATTTTTTTCTTATTTATTTTCTGCATAATTAATTATTAATTGGTCAGACGATAGATATTTTTATATTGTACTTTATATTATATATTCATTTGTTTAATAATTGTTTAAGTGAAAATAAAAATCATGCTTGGGATTTTTATTATTATTCAATGTGATATCCAAGTGTTAACCGGATGATTTGGATACTCAAACTTATTTTGGTAAGCTTGGAAATATATTTTTTTTATTAATAGAAGAAAATTGAAATAAAAAAAAAAAATTTTTTTCTGCCACAGCTGCAAATGTTTCTCTTTCGGAATAAATATTTAATTGTTCGTTCTCATGTTGGTAAGGGTAAAAAGGAAAGAGAAATTAGTTTGTCTATTTTTTTTTTTTGTTGAGAAAAATTATTTTTAGTTTACGTGTCTTTTTTTTTTCTTTTATGCTTAATATATTTATTACACAGTGTACACGATGTTAATAATTATTTACGTACATATATGTATACGTATATGTGTAGTATGGATGTATGTATAAGTGGAAAAGTAGTTCGATATATACATTTTCGAACCACTCTTGTAACCAGTTTGTGAGACGTGAATGGAATGTGCTTATTCTTCACAAGACACACAACAACATCCGAATGCCCGTTGGCAGATGGATAATTGCAATGTTACAAGAAGAAGCTCGATGGTTGTGTTGTTTTCATAATATACCTTATCATTATTATTATCAAACATTCTTGGAAAATTTTTATTACAATAAATTTCCCATCAATTTGCATATTTTTTTGTCTTTAGATTCCATAGCCAGGCATAAATATTATAAATTCTCTGCAATTTCTTTTTATTTTATTATTTTTATTCTATATGTTTATTTATTTTTTTTTTATATTTATTTACATTATGGTTATACCTATATATATAATGTCTTATAGCCTGGAGCTTTTGAATTATTAAGAACCAGCATGAAATTTGCATTTAGTTATACATCTCCACAGGTAAATTTTCATTTCTTTTCAACCACAAAATATAATATGGTACATACATTTTCATAATTTAGCTCATCGTGAAATCAAATAATTAATTTTCGAATACATACTTACATATGTATATGTATTATATAATATGTATATATAATCCGAACAATAGTATGTATTATATATATCATGAATCATAAATTAATTTTCAATTTTATAAATTTTATTTTATGCGAAAAATTTTTTCTCATCGTCATTGGCGATGAAAGTTAATTTTAATATTTTTCTATTGTTTTATTCTTCATTGAAATTAATATTCGTCAAATGTGTAGAAAATTCCCACATAATTATAAGAGAAAGATGAAATAAAAGTTCATCTTGAGATATATTTTTTTTTATCATTTCTTACTTTCTTTCAATTAATCGAAATTTTTCTAATAATAAAACCTCTTTTTTTTTTCTTCTATTTTGGTTCTGCTCTTTTCTTCTTTTCTGTTGTCGGGAAACATAACGGAAATAGCGTTGGCGAAGCGTCCTACACCTTAGGTGCAGCTTGCCCACGCGAGTCACGGCGGCGGAAGCTGAACGTTATAAACCCGAACAGAAAGAAAAAAAAAAAACTATCCTCAGAAACGCGTTACTCTTCGAAGACTATCACGTTCACGTTCAGCTATTATATACACATATATATATATATTATGCTGCTGTGGGCTGGAAATTATCTGTATCGAATCGCACTGGAATCTAACTTGTGAAAGACACTATAACATTCACCAATGAATAAATATTTTTTATCCATCATTTAAACTTCAATATATTAAAAATAAAAATTCTAACAATTATATTTTTGTTCTTATTTTTTTTTCTTCACTCTTAAAAAAAATTCTAATTGCAATTGCAACATTAAAAATCAGAGTAATAAATATTAAATTAAATAAATTACTATTAGAAATTACTCTCACGCAATATTCTTTGATATTTTATTGTACAACCAAAAATGGATATGAAATAGCCACATTGGTACAACTTGGCTCACCTTCTCTCTGTCTCAATAAATATATACACATTGCTTCTAAAGAGTCAACCTACCAACCTACTCCCAGTGTCACACACTCGTGCTCTTCCGCAATAGTAACGGGTGATATAAAGACAGAGATATAAAAGGAAACTATATAAAAAGAGAATGAACGAGTAAAGTGAGCAAAGACACGAGAAGAAAAATAAAAATTAAGATAAATAAAATAGATATGTATAAAAGGAAATTTATTTATCTAGAAAGCGAATTTATTTGTTTGATAATTATTTTAAATAATTATCAAACGATAATTATTTATTTATAAAGACTCTACTATTTATTTTACATATATATATTTCAGTAGATTGAATAAAATTATCACTTTACTATATTAAAGATTTATTTTTACTTGAAGATTAAATAATTTTTGTTACATTTGATAATTTTATTATTTTATTATTTTCATTTATATTATTTACATTAATGCATGCGAATATATAAACAGAGATGTGTATAATCATTGCGGAGTTTCAATCGTAATGCAATATCCAACGTTGCTGTAACGCCCTTTCCGACTCGTCGACGATGACAGCGTGTCTTTTTATAGACTCAACATTACACGAGAGACTGTTGTTACGCGCACGTAGAAGAACTATTGCAATGTACTCGTAATATGTTTTTATATATATTTTGTATAAGTATATATGTATATATATGCGTGTGTTTAAATTGTGTACGACAAACTGAGACTGAAGAATATATATTACTGACTTTGGTTACGTTAATATAATTGTCAGTTCATTCATGCGAAAATTCGTGAAATTTTAATGCCAATAAATGAATATTTGTAAACATCTTTATGCTTTATATTGCAATATATTTTAAATATATGTTATTCTTTTTATTTTTTGTTAATCATGTTTATGTATTTATGGATATTTTTAGCCATAGCGAATGAGTTTATTGACTGATAAATTGTTGTTAAATTGAATTATATGATTAATTTTTTTCTCTTGTAACTGCCGGGTATAACGATGACAATTTTATTTTTTTTTCTTTTTGCTTATTTTCAATTGTATAATTTCACGGATGAAAAAATTGCTCTGTATATTATAGACAATCTTTTGCTTCATGGATTTTTTTACAATTTTACAGCAGTAAAAATTATTTTTATAATGAAATATTTCTTCCTGCTGTTAATTTTTCTTTTGTCTATCAATGAATTAAAAATATAAATTTATATTTATTTATATATTTTTTTTTTTTTTTCGTTCCGTTATATTTATTTATATCACGTGGCCAATGTGATTTAAATAAGAGAGAGGAAGACATTAAGAGAGAGTTATGCGCGTGTATATGGATATATGAGATGAAAATGTTGTTGAAATGCTGAAGGAGAAAATAAAACGTTGACCCGACTTGAGCGCATATATACAATTTTCTATACAAGGCGTTTGCATGTATATGTGTGTGTATGAACACGTATGAATATGTACAATGTCTTTGAGAAGTCGATGGGCAAGGCCCGATCCGCTGACCCGCTTTTAATATGACCCTGCAGTACATACACTTTCAAAGTCAAATTCGATCGGCCACGGTGTGGATGAATGAAAAAAATGTTTAAAAAAAAATTATATCATGAAAAAAAAAAAAAATTTTCAGTCTCTCAATAGTAATTTTTATTTCATTATTTTCCACTAAATTGTCAAAAAAATATAAATAATTAATAGTTACTTCTGCGATTAAATTATTTGGGGTAGTTGGAAGAAAAAAAAATATATATATTTGAAGAATTATAAATTTTCTTTTTTTGATCGATATTAAAATTATCTATTGAGATATATTTTTATTACGTAGTGGTAGAGAAGTAAACTACCACCCAGATCGATAACAATCGCATACCTGTTTGGTTATAGCAGTCGACCCCCTTTTACTGCTGCCAGGCTTTGCATGTGTGTCTTTGACCCCAATTGCCGCTATCTATTTTAATCGAAAATATAGTTTTAATTATTTTTTATATGATTAATATTTTTAGTGGGATAAAAATACATGGATCTATTACATATAATCAATTTTATTTGATTACTATAATTTATTTTCTGTTATATAGACCTAAACGATATTTAATTAATTGAAAAAAATGTATATATATTTTTCTTTCATAATTAATTGGTAATTACTACATTTTTTTATTTTTATTTTACAGGCCAAACAACGTGCCTCCGTGAAATGGCTCCTTTCAAAGGCTTACAACAATCGTGTGCCGGAAAATCTTCGTGAGCCTTATTACCGTGATCATGAGGTAAAAAAAAAAAAAATATTTTGAATATATACTTGGATAAATTTTTTTTTAATATGTATTTTTATGTTAAATAGTTTTTGGTATTTAGAATGGACATCGGTGGAATCTTGTCGTTGTCATAAAGTAGATCATGAAGAATATCTTCAAGTGACATTTTTTTTTCGATGCAGTATTTTTCTCCAAGGCAATGCTGCAAGTTTTCTCAAGTGCAAAAAGTCCGCTGGGAATGTCGTCGTCTACTATTTTCTCCATTTCTTTTTTTTTTTTTCTTTTCCTATTTCTTGAGACAACCAGGCAAAACTTTCACAAAAGATGCCATCAAATTCAATACAATACATGATTATAATAAAAATAATCTGATGATAAATTTAATCCAAATTTTAAATTATACAATAGCATTATTTTAGTTTAACTATATTACAATGTTTCAACTATTGTTCTATACAACATTATTTAACGTATAGATGTGAAGAATGTGGTGTACAAAAGCACACGTTGCACCCACGTGTGACCTAGTGTGCATATAGTTGCTAACATTGGCGTTCATCCAATTAAATCAATCGAATTAAATTTGCTGTCATTTATATTTCACTTTATATGGTAAACAATCAGTCAAATATTTACGTGCTTGCAGTCATCAATAATTCTCTTGTGATTTAAAGTCAAAACAAAAAAAATAAATATAGTCCCAATGTTTTTATTAGAAGATTTTTTATCTTGTTGTCGATATTATTCTTGTTCTGTAATAAATAATTATTTGTTCATCACCTTGAACCATTGTAAGGTTAGTTTCATAAGTTTATTATCGATTGGCATAATCATATATATTTATTTTACGTTGTTCGCTCTTGAGTTTCAAGTCTCTTGAGAGATTTGTCTTAAAACACGTAGCATTTCTGCTACTGTAACTGCAGTTTGATGATTCTACAGTAGTTTGCTTTAAAAGTGTTTCCTGTTAATGTTAGTCAGTGATTATCGCATAATTTTCTCATAAAAATTATTCGTTTCTATAACACAATAGAGGAATTCTTGGTATTTATCCAAAGTTCTCATTTCAACTCATCAGCTATTATTTTCGAACCAGAAAAAAAAGAAAAGAATAATGTAAATAAATAAATATACAGATGATAAAATCGTGAGAGAATTCATTGGTAATGATGTTGTAATTCTTCGTAAATATAAGATACAAGATAAAATGAGTAGAGATGATAGTGAGCTTATAATTAGAGACATCTTGAGAAAAATAAATATTAAAAGTATAGAGAGAATTTACTAACGCCCACTTGGATGCACTTCATTCACTGTGAAAAGATGTGTAAAAAATATGTAAAGAAAGAACACCTCTTCAATTATCGTATTTCATTTTTTTTCCTTTTTCATTTTTCAGGATCAAGAACATCTCAAGCCTCAAATAGTCCATGCACTATCAAATGCCGAGCTTTATTGCCTGGCATTGGCTAACATCTACTCCGATCCAAATTACCACAATCAAAATCATTGGGGAATTTTACAAGCACTTGCGCGAAAAGGTGTCTATGTTGCTGAATCAAATAATTCACAACTCACTGAGACTATTCTCATTCAAAATTCACCGCTTAAAATGGTAATTAATAGAATAAATAATAATATAAATAATATTTATATCAAGTATTATATTAGAGAAGCAAATAAATAATTTTGTTTTTTTGTTTAGTCTGCACATATGGCTGTGATAGAAGGATTGATGGTGTTGTATGCAAAAGAAGTGGTGACAGGTGATCGTGTTGTTGCTGCAATTCGACGTTTTGATCCACCAGCAGAAATTGAACTGCCAACTGATCATGAGCAAGGTCTTTTATTTTGGATAAGTCATGCATCGCATGCATTAATTGCTAAAATACAATCAGAGGATGGTCCTGGTGATAAAACACGTTTACCAGAATTACCAGCGGCAAAAGATTTTCAATCATTATGCGATGGTGTTGGTTTAGCTGCTGTTGTTGCATTTTATTGTCCGAGTGAACTCGATTGGATGAATATTAGAGTTTCAAAAAGACCATCAGTTGCTGATGCACTTCATAATTTATCACTCGTTCATGCCTTTTGCATGAGATGTTTACCCTATTCAATATTTCATATGCAACCAGAGGATGTAACATACATGAGAGGGTTAGTGTCTAAAAAAAAAGATCAATTATTTTATACTACTTAATGTTATTCATATTTTTAATATGATTGTTATTTAATTAATCTCTTATTATTTATTGTAGGTCTATGAAGCAAAATTTAGTAGTTTTCTTAGCTGATATGTACAATGTATTGGAGATACATCCAGTAAAATGTGTGCGTTATCCAGGTGAAGAAAGAGCTATGCAGTATCTTGATGGTATGTATTGTTCCATGAATAAATAACGCAAGTATTTTTTTATTTTATTACAAATCTATTCAGTCGGGTCATTCGGAATAATTTTAATTGAATCAACATACATACAAATAAAAGAAAAAAAAAAAAGATTTGATCATTTATAATAATTTTTAAGTGAGCACATTTTGCATATGTCAATATCGAGCTAATTTGCCCAGAAATATTTACAATATACATACTTTAATATTTATTTTTATTTATTTATTCAACACAAATGGTGGCGGCGTTGATTATTGTTATCGGTGGTGGCTATACACACATGAATATATTTATACACTAAATAATTAATTATCTATTCTCTATACATATTAATTTACTTTTTTATAAGTTTATTATATTCATGGTTAAATTAATCCTATTGCGAATGTGGGCAAATAAATTTACTAAGTAATTATTTAATGTTTTCGAGTAATTGAAATTCAATCGTATTCGTGTGTTTTTTTTTTCTGTTCCTATCATGTGTTGCTCACACTCGGAAATGGTATCACGCTTTTTTATCAGTGTCAATTACACTCTCTCCAACCCTGAATCAGCGGTTAATTATTTTTAATTATGTCTACAACTCGCGTGAAAATTTTCTAGACAAAACAGCAGTTCAAATTGGATTGATGAAAAGTTGAAAAAAAAAAATGATAACGAATCGCTCATACGTATAATATAGATTCATATATATTAATATATATCCGTACATACATACATAGATACATGCATACATACATATATATTTTTATGGCTAAATCTTCTTGATGCTTGATTGACAACATCCGCTATTCTTCGCCTACTTCTATTCATCCGCCATCCGGTTGCGACCAATATGGCACAAACAAAACCGTATGTGTTATGGGCTGATATGCAGAGTGCCCTCGAAATAGTCATGGGGTAGCTCATAAACGAAGTCTACCGCAGTCTATAGCTGCAATACCTGATCTGAGAAGCAACCTCTCTGTGTCCGCGCCAGGTTTCACAGGTATCGAATAAAAAACAAAACAGAAATGAACCAAAAATCATTCATCTTATAGGTGGTTTCCTCTTGTTCATCGCGTCGCAATATCATCGATACCCGTCGTTATAAATCGGGGATGATATTTTTATCACAATATCATTGGGAGATATTTTTTTCCCCTCAGAAAACAGTTTTCAACAACTCATCAACTCTCACATGCTATGATTTAAATGCAGCGCATTTGTGCCATTATGTTTATTATTTTTAAGTCACACTGCTTGCTTTTGATTTTTTATTTTGGTCATTTTAATTAAACTTTATTTTTAATTTACTTATTAATATTTATCTTAATTACAAGTTGTTTTATTTTTTTAAGAATAAAAAATAGAATTTTTTTCATGTGCTTCGCATTTAAATCGTGGCATTTTTTCGGTATTTACAAGTGATGTCTTGAATAAGAAGAGAAATCAAGTTTTAGGGGCACTGCTTTTTTTTTTACTAATCGTATGATTTGCATACATATCATGTATAATTATGAAAAAGTAGTGAAATTATATAATCAGAGTCCAAATATTTCATGCATGAGTGAGGTCAGAAATTGGAACAACATGACATTGAATACACTCCTTAAAAAGGCATAAAAATAAATCACGCGAGGGTGTCTAGGGAAAAATGGACCTTGTAAATTATTTATTTATTTATTTTTTTCAAGAAATTCTATCTCATCTGATGGTTTATAACTCACTTTAACATTTCGGTAATTTATATGTATATGATTTTATTTCATGCGTCAAACGCTGTCCTACAATTTCACTTATATTTATCCATGGTTATGACGCACTCGATTGCCATGAGAGCGGTTAAAACATAAAAGTGTCCAAAAATACGCAAATTGCTATGAGGTCCATTTTGTCCCAGACTGGTAGACTCCTTCCTATTGCCTGTAATAACTAACGCCTTGTAATTCACATTATAAAGTATGCATGCTGATTTCTTTCATTTATTTTATTTTTTATTTTTATTTATAATTTATGCATACTCTATCAATCGATAAAATTAAAACGAATACACGTATCATTAAGTGTCCACTCCATTTTTGGTTTGTTGGTATGTTTTGCAATTTATACCATGTTTTTGTTACTTTCAATTTTTTATCATTTTATTTATAGTTTATGATGCATTATATTATTCATTGATATCACGAGTTTAGTTATATTATAAATATACTTTATGTATAGTCCGACATTGTTGGACAACACTCTTTTTAATTGATTAAATGTAATTTTATTTTGAAAATAATTATTAAATATATTAAAAAAAAAAAAAAAACTTTTTTTTATATTGTCAAAATTTCACGCGATTTTATACATTATTAAGTTAATTCAACATAATTACCGATAGTTAATTTATATAGAAATTTTTATTTATCAATATTTAGGATATTGAGATTTGAGTTGATTTAAAAAAATGATAATCTAACAAAAAAAAATAGAATTGTGCGCATTTTATTATTAATGTTGGAATTTTGTATTTGATCTTGATTTATTTATCTATTTCTATCCATTTTTTTTTTCCAAACATCTGATAGAAGAAGAATTTGCTGTCTCAATAACAAATTGTAATCTAATTGTATTGTGAATTTCAGTTGCCAAGCCAATACCATCGAATTCTGTGAAAAAATCACAGTCGTTGCAGCAAACTGTCGAGAGCCATTCATACGATGACAGGTAAAATAAACAAATAAAATTTTTCAAACACATATCGTCATAAACAAAAAAAAAATGAATAATAATAAAATAATAAATTTTTTTCAGACGTATTGGTTCGGAAGAGAGTTTTGTGGTGCATCGAAACAGAGGGATTCCAACATTAAGTACAGTAACTGATGAAAAATATGGAATTAGATCAGAAGCCGCTGGACGGCCAAGTAATTGGGAAGATCAACGACGAAGTTCTTATGCGGGAAGACGTTCTCGTCGTAATAGCGTAACAGACGATTCTCAATTGACAATTGAAAATTTTGGTGGTTCACAGGATAATTTACAAAATTTTGGATGTGTGAGAAATCCTGATAAAGAAATGATGGTGCATACGGGTAAAAGAACTGTTGCTGAACCAACAATTCCCATACGGTCTATGGTACAAGATGTTTATGGTAGTGATGTCCAACATATTCTTGCTGATAATGGTTACAGCAATGATGAACCACCAACACCTCGACTTAGGAGACAAGTATCAAATTCAAATTTAAATAACACCAGTCACAAGAATATTCTACAACATTCCAGTGAAAATGATAATACTGAAGTGGAAACGCCACCAAAAATGGCGAGTTTTGCAAAATTAAGTAGACAAAATTCAGAAAAAGGAATTAATTTTAGTTATACTGAAGAAGAACGTGAAGAAATGGCGTCAAAAATTAATTTTGGTAATAAAAAACATGGTCATAGTAATGGTAATGGAATTAGCGAAAAGAAAACGACATTTGCTACATTACCAAATACAACGACGTGGCAACAGCAAAGTAATCAACAATCACAACACTCAGAGTCACATACAACTGGTATAATTTTAATAAAAAATAATTATTATTTTAAATTAAAATTCTATTGTATTTAAATATTGATATTTTCATTATAGAAGAGAACGGTGGGAATACAGTGATGGCATCACAATTGAATAATATTAGAATGAAATTGGAGGAAAAACGACGACATATTGAAAATGAAAAGAGAAGAATGGAAGTTGTGGTTTCAAAACAACGACAAGAAGTTGGAAAAGCGGCGTTTCTTCAAGCTGTTACTAAGGTAATCATTAACCATTTTTTTTTCTTGTATGCTCTAATTTGTATATTACGTTTACATGCGCTGAGGGTATTATTCACTTTCTTCATCTCTATAAAACGTTTCTACATGTTTCTAATATTCTGTAATATGTGTATAATTATACTTTATCTGTGGATAATCGGACACATTTAAATTCAAACGATAAGGGGAATGGATTCGGAAACTTGAAAAAAATTTATTTACGTCGAAGATAAATTTTTTTTTTCAGTTTCACAAAATCATAGATTTTTTTCATTTTTCATAATTTTTTTCTTGGTCCTGTTTATATGTACAAAATTACTTTCCTCTATCCTCAATTATGACGATAAAAATGCATGCAATTATTTATCTAGAATGTTAAAGCCAAAATTATAGCTTTTTTGCCGTAGAAAATGAGCAAAAAAACCAAAAAAATAAAAAAATTTTTTTTAATTAAAAAATGAACGAAAATTCACTAGTAGCAAATTAGTCGTGCACGTGCAATTATTTATTTCTGTTAAATTGTTGATTCATTATGAATATAGTAGAGGACATGATTATTATTCAATTTCGTTGCAAATTATGGAAAAAAAATTATGATAAATGACCTGTCTTTCCCTCTCGACAAACATACACTTACAAATACACATGTGAATGTGCTTGGGTGATGGTGGTAATGGAATGGTGAATGTGAGTACGTAACAAGACGCACGGTGGTGTTGGGCTGGTTGCAGGGTAAGGTAAAATCTCCTTCCTCATCAACATCCGGTGGTGACAGTCCCGTGGAGCATGGTCCCCCTACTCCATTGTCCTCTGGATCTGCTGGTGATACACCAACGAATGTTAATGAGAGATCGTCAATGCCGCAACAAAATGCGCAAGAAAAACCGCAGCGTCCTTTCTCATTGAAGGTACGATGATAACTGCCGCTGTTCACAATCTTTTTTTCCTATTACAACACAAAATAGCAAACTGTTTTGTTATTTTTTATATTTAATTTATTCCTTTGCAGTTATGTCTTGCTTGAAAATTATTTCAATTCACAAAGCTGCATTGGATGGCTTGAAAATTGAATAGCTGATAAAAATTATTCGCGGATTAATTCACCTTATTTTTATTTTTATCAAAGCTTCATAATCACGTGTAAATATTTTTAGATTACAGCACAAAGCAATTTTCCCATTGTATAAAATTTACATTCAACGTTAGGCTCTTGATATACATTATTGAGTAATATATTAATTAATCCTTGTAATGCATGTAATTTTTTTATTTCAAGTTATGATTTTAAACTGCTTGTTTTCACTGGTGACTGTTCATTTTTTTTTTTTGTTATATTTATTTAAGAGGTCATCGTTAATTTTGGACAGGAATAATTAGTGTCAATTTTGTGACCATTTGGGAAAAATAAATCTCGTTAAGTTATTCTCGTGGAATTTTATAGCTCATATAAATAAATACAAGTATGGATGTATTTTTTTTTTTTTTCATCGTTTACACTGTGATATAATATTGATCAAACAGATATATAAATACAATCTCTAACGGAATTATTGTCCTAGACCTTTTGTCAGAATGTTAAATTGTCAGATAGACTTGAAATGTTATCAGATATTTTACATGAATTTATCAACTGAGTTCTGCAGTGATCTAAATTATAACGATTATCATTTTCGATTGCTATTGTTTGGAATTTGTGGGTAATGATAAATTTTTAATTCGAATATTTATTTTTATATAGATTAATTATGGTGGTGAATAAATAATGTATAAAAACACATTGACATCGCGAAAAACAAAAATGAAACATTCGACTTGATAAAATTCAAACTTTAACCTCAAAAAACTTTTTGGCTATTGGTTAAATAAAAAAATATGTTTTCTAAATTAATAAGTTCAATATCTTCAATAATTTTGCGTAAATTTTGGGCACGTAACAATAATACAAAAGAATCGAGCTCCCAATCGGAAACAATTTGTAAATTAGAAAATTCATCTACAACTATGTATCAGTCAGACACACTACTAATCACTGAATCTGTTGAATCAATTGCATCAATTTACGCATCAACAACAACGTCAATCGCATCATTCTACGTGTCATTCACGGACTATGAAAATGCACGAAACAAATGTGAATGTCTTGAAATCATTGACCTCAATTATTCTCCAACTATAAAACCACGTTCAAAATTAACTAATACTCGTAATGAACAAATACTAACTGGAGATGCAATAAATAGGAAATAAAACT
This sequence comes from Microctonus brassicae, assembly GCA_918226075.1. Taxonomy (NCBI): domain Eukaryota; kingdom Metazoa; phylum Arthropoda; class Insecta; order Hymenoptera; family Braconidae; genus Microctonus; species Microctonus brassicae. Next base: position 702,625 of record OW445485.1, on the reverse strand, counting down.
TAACTATATCATTAATCATTCGTAGGTGAACACAATCAACGAAATCATTATAAATATTATTCTCATACATCTTTGTTTTTAATAAAAAAAAAAATTATATCATCCATTAATGATGTATGTTTTTGTCTTCTGAATATTTAGGAAATTACTGAAGATATTCGTGACGTTGAGCATAAATGGTTAGAGCAAGATGGCAATACACCATTTATTGAAACTCGAAGAACTCCTGACATTGAAAATATGGATCTTGAGCAATATCACCAGTCACTTTCACAGTAATAAACCTATTTAATTATAATTTTCTCAATATTTATACTTATTTTTTAAATACAAAATTTTAATATTTATACTATTATTTCAGAATGAATAACAGTTTGAGTGAAATTCAAGCGGACATAAAACGTTTGGCCAGTCAACAAAATCAAATTCAACATCAACACTTAATGACACATCATCATCAACAGCAACAACAGCAACAGCCAATGCATCAACAGCAATTATCACAATTACAAAGTCTAAGTCAACAGCAACTTCAAAATTATGGAGTAATGCCTCCAATAAATCCAATGACACCTAGATTACAACAAGAACAACATCATCTTCAACAGCAACAACAGCAACAAAGTCAATTTTATTTACATGATCAACCACAACCAATTCAAAGAAGAACATGGGGACGACCGCAGCAGCCACAACAACAAAATTTACCAAATGAAATTATTTCTGTTGGTTATCATCAGCCCATAGATCCACGTTACACATCGCCACCGTCAGTTTATCAGTCAGATCCAAGATTATATCAAGATACAAGAACTTGGGGCGCTCCTACTCAGCAACAAAAAGGTTTTGTGTTACATGATGATTCTCAAGAGCAGAGGTATCTTAATGGTGGCGATCATAGTCTCTGCAATAGTCAAATGCACCAGCCGATATCTAATTATTCGTCTGCATCAATGTTTAATCAAACGCCACCAGCGTCCGCTAGTCCACAACATCGAAATCTCGTAAGTATATTTTATTTTACACGTGTATACATTGAAAGAATAAGAATAAGACCTTTAAACTAATTTAAATGCAAATCATTCGTGTATATGTAAATGAAAAATTGTAAGGTAAAGTAGAAATCAAAATTCTCGGTTGATAGTGGGGAGAATTATTTATATACTAAAGATAATAACGAGGTTAGAATATAGGAGGGGGAAATAAAAAATTAATGATTGATTAACGGTTCAAAGTCTTTAAAGTGACGATATGGAAATTGGTAGTGAGGTCTTCACTACAAATAAATAAATGAGGTATATTACATACTGATACAATCATTATAAAAACCAGTTGATGATGTAATACACCATTTTAAGCACATTTGTTGATACCCAACATGGCAGTGTCTTCCCACACATGGATAATATGTATACGAGAATTGTCGCTCTCTCTTTGTTAACTTGAGAACTACCTCCAGTTTGATCTCGACACACTGCGTGAGCTATTGAACGTGTGTTCATCATATCTTTCCTCGTTTTATTCGTTTTATTTTTCTCTAATCTTCAATTAATAAAATGCATTTATTTTATTCAAATACTGTTACACGGTCATCGTACAATTATGATGTCGAGGTTTGTTGCTTATTAGATTTTATAGTGTTCAAGTGTAGTAAAATAAAAACTTGAGTGCTCTGTGCAATTTATAACTCTGACGAAATAACATCTTGATTAAGTTCAGTGATCACTTGACTTGGCCTTTTTAAGACGCGTATCAATATAAATTCATGAAAATTTCTCTTCATAAAAAATCGTTATTTTTACATCATCGTGAATTTTATATATCATTATTTTTTTTTTCCACTTTGTTTTTTATATAAATTTTACTTCTAAAATGTTAAAAAAAATGGTGATGCCTGATGATATTGATTGTGTGTTGTTTGGTAAAATATATATTAATTATTATGAATATTATTTCAATGGCAGGTTCATCGAATAAGTCAATTGATGGGCGAAAGTCCGGAGCTAAAAAAGCCGACAGTTCATCATATACCAATTACGTGCGAGAGTCCAACGGATAAACGTCAAAGTAATGCGACAATGCATACACCAGTCCCGGCACCATCCGTTGACGATATGGAACCACAAAATATTTCATTTATAGGTAAAATTATCTCTTAATTATTTTTTTTATCTAAACTGAATATTTAGTAAATTAAATTAAATTATTTATATTTATATTTATTTGATTAGGTAATGATGATCTCTCGCAAGGGGTTCGACGACTGCATATCACATCTGGAAGTCGTACGTATCGAATACCATCGCCAACAAAAACAACAATATCACGATCGCCATTTCAACCTCATCCATCGATGCGTGAAGCTTCGCCTTCTCCAACAGCACCACCCGAAATAACACCGCTTGATTCATCAGATGCCGGTGAAAAAGGTTTCTACATTTCATTTGACAATGACGCACCTAAAAAACCAAAGCCAACACTTCGTGTCAAACGCTCGCCGAAAAAAGAACGAACTATGTCGTCGTTTGTTGAACATGATGATTTTATGACACGTCCAGAGTCGCCTTTGATTAGTGGTACTGAAAGACAGCGATATTTGGAAGTGGAGAAAAATATAGAACGTGAACGACATCGTCAAATGGAAGAACGTGAATATCAACGACAAGAAATGCGAGATCGAGAATTAAAACGAGAAATTGATAAGGAAAGAGTACGTGCCAATGATAGACAACGATTAAATAGTAATGAAAATCGACCGAGTGGTGTTGGTTTAGTTATTGGTAATGAATTGGCGAATCCTGATCCAAATTCAGTGGACGAAATGGAGAGGAAGAAAGAACGTATTATGTTATTGTCACTGCAACGGCGGCAGCAACAGGAAGAAATTAAAGAGAGAAAAGAAACTGAAGCACAAGCAAGAAGAGAACGGGAAAAAATGAAAGAGGAGGAACGAGCGAGAAAGAAAGAGGAAGATCGACAGAGAAGAGCGGCGATTTTGGAGCAACATAAATTGAAAAAAGCAATTGAAGAAGCCGAGCGCGAGGTATTTTTTCTAATTTTTTATTTTGGTTTTATATATAACTTTCTTGAAATTTTCATTTAATAATTGTGCATTTTTTCACATAGGGTAAAGTTATTGATAAAGAATTACTCAATGCCATAAAACCTACTGCAAAATTACGTAATAAGACTGCACCATCACGTCCACGACCTAAAACCATTCACGTGGATCAAAGCTCAGATTTAGATTCAGGCGCGCTTACACCAAGTCGCGGCAAAAAAGGATCTTCTTCTAATCTCAGTACTGGTAAGTATCAATTATATTTACTACAACAATGTGAATAAAACAAATATATATAATCAGAAAGATTGAAAAAGTAAAAATGTTTAAATCTATCGTAATACGTGGAAGTAATATTAATGTTGTAATTGCATCGCACTATGCATGAAAAATATTTTTGTAAATTAATTTTTTTGTTAGTATGACGTCCATTGTTTAATATTTCTCTTATTATTATTTTTTTTTTTGTTTTTTTCCTCCAAATGTTTGTATAATTCTCTTTTATCCTACCACAAAAATCCAATCACAAGTTCTACATTTTCTAGGCCACATTAGGAAGAAAGAAGAATGAAAGAACGTGAATTTATATAATTATTCACAAATATTTTTTATTGTATTAGTTTAGAGAAAAATTAAAATAGTTGGCTTAGAAAATTAGAACTGTACAAATTTGTTTTTGGCACTAACACACTTACTGTAGCGACGCTGATATCACCAACGATGAAGCGAGATTACTTCAGAGGCTCGCAGGACACACTTACTGCTGCCCATTTTGATGATCGTCGTAGCGGCATCTTCTCACGGGGTGGAAGTCTCAAGGGTATGCACAACACGCACTCTTTTTGTTTTCACTCACAATAATTACTTAAAAACCAAACCATACACTAAGGAGAAATTGAAAAAAATATAATCATTCCACACAATTATTTTAATCATTTGAAATTCCAATTAAAATATTTAACACACCACTTCAAATTCTTTTTTTTCCTCTATAATTTTGTTTAAATCTTCTATGGCATGGATTCTCATTTCTTGTTTTATTTTTACTGTGGCACTAATTATAGCTTTTAGTAATTAGAATAAAGAATAGTTAAAGATAGTGAGAGAAAATTTTTTGTTCAAGTAAATTGAATTTAAATTGTAATAGTTTATTCCATTTTATTTTAGTATCTTCTGTAGACTCGCCCGATGACGGTAGAGGTTGTTCACCATGTCGAAGCACGACGCAACTTGGACGACGTGGCTCCTATAAAACATCACGAGGTGGGTATATAACATTAAACATCTATAAATTTAAATATTATATTAAACGTTATTGATGTTTCGACGAAAGAAAAAAGTAGTATACATTTAAAAAAAAAAAATAATATGCGAATGTCAAAAGCTTGAATTTATTAAAGCTTATCGAAATGTGTGCTCATCATTTAATGTCTGACTTGTTGACAGTCCTTGTGACATTTTCATTTCATAATTTATTCATTTATTTATTTATTTTCATGTATCTTTTTTTTTGTTTGATGTAGCGCATTGGAAGTAGAGATATAAATATTTCAGTTTAATATGCAACGTTGTTTCGCACCAAGCTACACCAAGCTACACATTGATTTATTTAACGTTTCTCCTGTGGATATTTGTTGGTAGTTAGATATCGTATTTCAATCCCCATTCATGCGAAAAATTAATTATAATTAATACAAAAATATCGAATTAGCATCGTTTTGATAAGAAAATTAAATTAAAAATTGAGCGAATTATATAATGAAATATATTTTAACTGTTTCCGGCCGTTGTTAAAAGGCTTGCGAGTTAAACAACGAAAAACGTTGCATTATATTGCAGATGCACAGGAGCCTCAACAACAGCCTAGAGGCAGGCCTAAATACTCGACTAACCAAAACTTTAAAGGAAGAAAATCAAATTCTATGATGAATTTGTATGGTAAGAAGCACCAGTGACTTGGAAATAAGTTTAAATTATTCCGTTCCTATTATCACCACATAATCCTGACGATTATATTTTTTATTTCATTCCATTTAATCCAATGGTCAAAAAAAAAAATTATAATTATATTCCAAAATTGTCTTCATGTCTTTTCCTTTGCGCACCATTATAGAATAATTTTTTTATCATTCTATGTCACATTAGTTACGCAATTAGAGGCTTGGTGGAAGGCTGAAATAAGGGCACAAATGGAAGCATTACACATTTATACATTAACACAATTTTATTACTCATTTATTTATTATTATTTTTATCTTTCTGTTCTCTCATTTATCAGAGTCGAAATTTAATTGACTGTTTATTGTTGTCGATATGATTAATATATACGTATGTATATATATACAAATCATTTGCTATCATAAATACATATATAGATTTTATGGCTCGGTCGAGAGACGCTTACTGGGCTTGGTGTACAGCACTTGGTTGTGTGGTGCCTGATTATATTTAATACTGTACTTTCAGATTAATCATGTTCACAATGGGATCCGGTTTAATTTTTTTAATTGAGAAAATTGACAAAAAAAAATATATATAACACTATAATTAATTCGTCAATGTGATCAATCAATTAACATTTAGTATTATAATCGCGCATTTAAATATTTTCTTTGTACAATATTTTATGTTTCCAGGTATCAGTCTAATTGCAGTCATTGCGATTTAAAATAATTTTATTTTTATTTTTTTATTTTTTAATAAAACTTTAAACATAAGCTGTAATTTTTTTTTTTATTAACACTAGTTAATAATGGTAATTCATTAATTTGTCTAGAAAAATAGAATAAACATTAATTAATTCTTTTTTTTTCATTTCAACATCAATTTCATTTGTTATTTATTATTGGTGCAAGAAAATTTACTCATTTGTGGGATCTAAAAGATAAATATTAATAATATTTATAATTGTAAATTAAAAAAAAACACTTAATTTGTTTAGTCTAATGAGGGAAAAGGTTAAAAAAAAATTCACCTCCCATATTTTTGTTTTTTCATTTCCTTCAGAATTTATCAATTTTATTCTTATTGATTGAAATATATCATTTTCATCGTGTTTATGTAGATACTGACAGTGGACTGGGTCGAGCAACACCACCAAGAAGAGCACCAAGTCCAGGAATGGGAAGCACAAAACATTTACCATCGCCATCGGGCCCTGGATCACTACCACCTGGTTTAATGTCAAAAAGAAAATTTGATGACGGTAGCAGTGACATCAGCAGTACGCCTAGTTCAATGATGGAGTACAATGGTATTGAAAATCATTTAATTTTTTTTATTGATTGCAATTAAAATTTTATTTATTATCTTTCAGGTCCAAGACTTTATAAACAACCAGCGACAAAATCAAATCGCCCAATAATGCTTAATGCCGTGGAATATTGTGTTTTTCCTGGTACAGTTAATAGAGATGCAAAACGACGTGTGTTGGATGAAATTGCACGTTCGGAAAGCAAACATTTTCTTATATTATTTCGTGATGCTGGTTGTCAATTTCGTGCACTTTATTCATACTGCCCAGACAGAGAAGAAGTCATGAAATTGTGTGGCACTGGACCGAAACAAGTTATTGAAAATATGTTTGATAAATTTTTCAAGTAAGTAAAAAACAAATAAATACAAAAACTATAATATAAATAATTTATTTGCCAAGTCTACTGTATAATATAATTGATTATTTATTATTATTATTTTTTCAGATATAATTCGGGTGGAAAATGTTTTTCCCAAGTTCACACAAAACATCTGACTGTGACCATCGATGCCTTTACGATACACAATAGCCTTTGGCAAGGTAAAAAGGTGAATTTAACAAACAAAAAAGACATGGCTCTCGTCATATAGTTTTACAGAAGAAATTTCGTTTCACTATTAACAAAAGATGAGAGAAAACATAATGCCTCTGTTGTTCATAGTTAATATTTTAATACAGGCCCCAAAAAATAATTTAAAAATATGAAATAAATTAATGGAGATCGTTTGAGTTCTTAGTCAATTTTGTTTCTGCTTTTTCTTCTTCATAGAGGCAAAATTACAATCAATCAATCAATGCCAATTACCAGTTTTTATGATAACAAAAAATAAATTATTCATGTAAGAAAAAAAATTATAGGAGAAACAAAATAAGAAAGATATATCCTGTTTAAAGCCTGAGAAAACAAAAAAATTTTTGATTCTAAAATTTTCCTTCGATAAATTTATATTTCATTTTACTATTGTTTCTCAGTTTCAATTATTAGTTTGGTGAATTGTCTGGCAATTGATATGAACAATAAATAGGAATTGTATGTTGAAAAAAATTAATACATTAAATAAAATCAATAATATTTTCCCGGGAAACTAATGAATCACGGCAATTAATTATCTTTTGCGAATTGTAATACACTACTTTCCTATGATATCAACGATTTTGAGTGTGAAAATATGAACGAGCACAATGATATTAAAAAACGATGAAGAATTTTACAAAAAAAAAAAAATAATCCACGAGCTTCGATCATTTTAACTGCATTTTCTTTATTTTTTTTTTTTATTACTAATAATAAAAAATTCTAGTAGATATTTATATTTGAATTGGCAAATTATTGTTGTACGGTAACTTGCTTCCAACATTATTGATGCATATAATGGACGGGTCTATTTTTTAATTCTGAGTGTGTTAATTACAATCATAAATTGGATTTAATAATTTTATAGACTGTTGATTCCTCAAAAATGAGGAAAAAAAATGAAAAGAAACACCCAACATTGAGATCATAGATTTCTTTCTCGTATTTATAATTCTGGTGAAAAGAATAACAACAATAATAATTATGATAATAATAATAATAATAATAATAATAATATAAATCATTTATTATTATAATTAATATTAATAGAATGATATGATTCGCATAAGATTATTAAGTTTTTTGTCCATTGTGAATTAACAATGTCTCTTTTTATTTTTTTTTTTTTTGTCCAACGTGGTATCCATCAACTGTTGACAGTTGATAGTTTCACCAGATTCTGATTAAAAGTGTGATTTAAAAATTTTTTTGCTTGTTGATTGAGATTCTGTATGAGCAGTTCATTGACATATGAGTAGTTTTGTAAATAATTAAGTTGATTGAAGTTAAAGTAATGAAAGAAAGAAAAAAAATACCAAATCAGCCTTACAGTCAATCTTGGGCGTAAATAAAAATCAACAATCTTTTTCTTTTTTTTTTTTTTTTTTAATAGGGAAGTTATAAAATTATGCGCTGAAATTAAAAAAATGTTGTCGCTTTTATTCGTGTTGTATTGTTTCAATTTTTGTGTATAATTCATGGTCAATTAATCGTTCAAGAGAAACGAATTCAATTTTCATGTTCGTTATAATTATTTTCACTGGTTTATTTTTTAGATACTTTTTTTTATACCTGTGTTTAAATTTAGTCCAAATAACTTTTTTATAATTTTTTTATTCACACTGAAAGCTCTTAAAATCAAGATGAAAATAGTGAAATATTTTTAATATATTAATTTACATGCAGATTATTGGGATATTATTTTAGTGTTATAATTTAAAAACAAATTTCAATTATTCATCGTGCTTCTAAATTTTTTACTTGAGCGATAACATAATATTTGAACTCAGTATTTTGTTCTTTTTTTTTCTTTCAAATAAATTGGATAGTCCGCAATTTCAATTGAATAGTTCAGCATTTTTTTTTTTCATCTCTTGACGATTTTGGTTATTGTTAGATGGGCGTATAATAAATTGTCAGTCGAATCACTGTCGTGTTGCTTTCATTTATGCAGAATGAATGTGCAATCACGAGCAAATCGATTTATTGTGCCATAACTGTGTTAAGCTGTTGCTCTTTATTGCCCCATTTTTCAATTGTCTGTCGCTCAAAAGAGAAATAAAAATTCGTACGAACAAAATAAAATAATAAATTCCTGAATTAAAGTGACATATCGATAAAATCATACTTTCAAAACTTATTAACCGAATTCTGGATTGTTGAATTGAATAAAAAAAAAAAATCATAATCTGTTATATTACTTATTTAAAAAATTTGTCATTTTCGATAATTCATCAGTAAGTTTATCCACATATTTTCAATGAAACATTAAAGATATTTATTAAAAACTGGTGATTAAACAAAAAATAACCAGAATATAAAAGTAAGAATTTCAATTATTATTAGAAAAAACAAAACGTGATGAAGAAAAAAATATGAAAACAGTCCGATACAATGACAATATTAATTGTTGATGCGTCGAATGCCATAGAATGAAGAAAGAAAAAATAATAAAATATATAAATAATAAAACAAATGACTCTGAAAATGCGCATTTGCACATTTTGAGCGAAAAGTGTGATCTTTATTGACAAGTCGGAGGATCGCAATAAAGGATATGCTGAGAGGATTTAAATATTTAGTCACTAATATTTAAGAGTCAGACAAAATATAGACAGACAACGACTGTTGATCAATCATTGAAATGGAAATAATAGTCGTTAATAGCAAACGTATAGGAATGTTGGTGATATTAATGAGGAAGAAAAAGCTCACGAAAAATACGCAGTGATAAAAATCTGCTTGATATTTATATTTTTCAAGAGAAGAAAAATATTGTTAGTGAACAGTTGTACAAGAATTTGGCGCGTATATAATAACCGAAGAAAAATAATGCAAAATTTTTGGAGACTAGTTTGATTGGATGAAGAAAATAATTGATAATATAAAAGAAGAATTAATGAATAAATAAATTAATGGACAATTATTTCAGTGCGATGCGCGTGTGTGTATGTGATTGTATAATGTATGCATGTGTGAATACGCTGCCGTAAAACTGCTTACTAATAATGAATAAAAGAAGAAAACAATTACCCTTTTATGTAATAGTTCTTAATTTTTATCGTCATCAAGGATGAGAAAAAAAAAATGACAACAAAAATCAATAAGTGAAATGAAAAAAAAAAAGAGAAAAAAAAGGGGAATCCTTGTCAAGTAATAATTTTTCAATTTACCCATGTCTGTAAATATTATGTTTTTATATATACATATAAACAAAAACTACTACTCGATGATATATTTATTAAGTACATCAAGTAATAAAATTTGGGTCATATTTTATTGTTAGCATATTGCAGCGAATTGTCATCAATAAAAAAAAAAAGAAAAAACTTAATAACTCATTTTACGATGTGAAATTTTCTTTTCTTTTGTTAAACCTTACAATTTTGATTTTTTTTGTTTAAATTTTCATTGCCAGTGATTGTCTTGGGAATCAAAAGTGCTATTAATATTTATCGACAAATGCAAATGTAATATTTTTGCTTGGTTAATTTTTTTTCTTTTCTTTACTAGCAATTACAATATATATTACAATTTGTTGATTATTTAACTAATATTAAGAATATAAATATTACAATTATTCTTCTGGTTAAGAATGACTGCTAATTGAATAATTAACTTTATGAAGAACACTTTTTCATTTGTTTTTATTTTATTATACACGATAATTCAGTCTAAAAAATAGTGATAGAGAATTTAAATTGGTGTTATTTTTATTTTTAAATGCTCCAAAAGGAAAAAATGCGGTGTCATGGGTACACTTCAACATTTAAATACGTATATAACCACATTATTTTCCTGTATAAAAGTACAAAATCCTATTTCCAAAATTATTCTTCAACATCTCTTACATAAAATATTTTTCATATTTTTTTTTCGTCATTTTTTAAATCATTCTTCACACTATCTGTAAATAAATAATCATGTGATAAATACTGATGTACAATGGCGTCTAATAGGAGACTTATGATAAAGTCATTACAATTAAATTACGTATGGCAGTGTCGCAATTGTTATTAATAATATGAACTACATGGCCTTTCTTTTTGTCATTCATTTTATTATACGAGACTGTGAATGAAAAGGCGTGATGAATATTATTATTTGTTACCACAATATTGAATAAAATTTATTCAATGTGCAATCAAGAACTTTTCTAGAACTTGTTATTCGTTTTATTCTTAATTTTTACATCGATTTTCGCTTCTGCTTTACGGCGTAGCATCTTTTGGCTTCATTAAGTCTTACGTCATGTATAGGTATTCACGGAAATTTTCTCCTCTTCTTTTTTCTCCGTCTTAGTTTATACACATTGTCGCATAATTTCTCCAGAAAAATTTACAAAATTTATTTATTGAACAGGACACGAACTTAAATGAATGTTATGTAACTCAGCCATATCTGTCCAATCTCTTCTTTCGCCGCCAATCATGACGTTTCTTATACAACCGTTGAAATGATCGCGAGTAATTAACGTTCCCTTTGGAGCAGAAGCTGCAAAAAAAAAAAAAAAAAATACCAAAGGCATTAATCCAATGATTACTTAATAATATATTAATTTATCATTATTTACCTGGTAAACCTCCAATGTATAAAGGACTAGACGCAGTAGATGCCATAAAATGATCAGTAATACTAGCTGGAAGACCGTATTTTTGATCTAATTCATCAACTTTAAGAGCCAGTTCCTCGTCATTATAAATTGCTTGGATGCTGTGCCATCGATTGTCGCATATTGTGTAAGGACTGGGAAATTGTTGTTCAACATAAAGTGGATTTTTATCACCGAGATCACCAGACATTACTACTTTGCCGTTATTTAATTCAAGCGATAATGATGGTGAACCACCTGGTGCAGCGATTGATAGTAAAACACCAGACAATTCCGATGTTCTAAACTCCAATTGTAGCTCAAGCACAGCACCAAGTTCAAAATTTTTTTCTGAATTAAAATTAATTCACAATTAAATAAATTATTGACAGAGATATAAGTAAATAAAATTTGGCATTACTATTACTCACTGTAAACCGCGTAAGCTTCATCTTGAAAATAAGCACCGCTTTCCACGCTTGGGAAACATTGTCCAACATTAAATGGTCGACTTGTAGATCCAACCATATCATAAACATTTCCATTAACTCTTAATCCACGAATGCAACCTTTAAGTGTCTCCAATTTGGCAACAACTTGATCTGGGAATGGTGTACCACTTTCAGGTAAGCCCCCAATATACATCATTGTCTCTAAACCAATTTTTTTTGGGACTTTAATTGTTCGTGGCGTTTGTGAATCAACGACCAGCGTTAATTTTCTTTCATCATGATTAATCACAACATGATGCCAATTTCCATCATTAAATGGTGTCTTGAATAATATCTCTTTTTTCTGTTTACTCTTCATAAGCAAAGCCAATTGACCATCACGGATAATCACCATTAAATATTGTTTTCGTCTTATTCCCGGTGTAATAAATAACAAACCATTTGGATAATATGTTCTAAAATCAAATTCAATAATATATGTTTTTTCCCAGAATTTTTTAAAATTCAAATAAAGTTGAGTGTGACTGTGTGATTTATCGCCGAATTTTAATGCACCTGGTTCCAATGAATAGTAAGGCACTTTTTGACAGCCTTCAGGTTGAGTAGATAAACCACGAGACAATGAAGCCGATGGTGTGTAGGTCGGTGAAGAATCTTTACCCATTGAAGGACCAGCTCGACCAATTAGTGCATGATCAAATGTAATAGCACCATCGAAACGTAAGATACTATCATTGAATATAACATCTTTGATAGCTCCGTATAATGGCACGTTAGATCCAATCATTTTTGTGTTATTAATCAATGCCGGTAAACCACCAAAGAATAAACCACCATAATCTGGTGCTCTAATTGCAACGCCAGTTGGTAATCGGGCTGCACTCTGATAAGCATCATCAATCCTCAACTCAACATCTTTTCTTTTTTTCGAAACAAATACCGTATGATATTTCCCATCGTTAAATGTATTATTAGTTTGTAAAATAATTTCACCACGTCCACCATTTAATCGCACTTGAATTTGTCCATTAACAACCGCAACAGAGTAATAAATATCTTTATTATTATTACCATCCTCCTTATCCCCATTATTTTTCTGAATATGATTCATTTGATCTTCCTGACCTTGGAATGTCGATAGCAATAATGCTGCATTATCTTGCATTGTTCTAAATGAAAAACTTATAATTGATGATATTTTCTTTAATGAATATGCCCGATGTTCAAGATAACCATCGCCATAAAAACCAACAATTCTCATTGGTTTATTGCTACATGTTGGTTCAACGCCGTAATACTGTTCGGCCATTGGATCATAACCTTCTTGAATATTTATATTTGACATGCAGCCTAAAAATGATGTTTCTGTTGGTAACATTAATTTATCAGGATTAAAGCTTGGTGGTACACCACCAATATAATATTTAGCTTGGGATAAATCTGGAATATCTTCTTTTTTCGGCTGTGGTGTTGGTGCACCAATGCGTTTATCAACATCACCGCCAATACTTAAACTACATTTTTCAATATTTTTTCGCAATTGATATTGCCTAAATGCATCAACTTTTGTCCAATTTCCATTATTATATCTAGATGTTGATGACATTTCCATTGATATATTTCCACCGTATCCAATTTGCAATATAACACGTCCTTCACGCAAAAATATCATCACATGATGATTATTTATTTTATTATATGCCAGGAAAAGTAGTGCATTCTCATCAAATGTACGGAAATTAATTGAAACACCAAATGTATATTTATTGTATGGTCCTGATGATACACGATTTCTCACAGCGTATCCTTCACCATTAAAACTATAAGCAATATCATTACGAGCATCCTCGACACCTTCAACACAAGCTTTGCATGCTTTATCCGGCGCTGATGTGATAAAATTCCACAGACCAATTGGTTTACCATCAAGAATCACTTGATGAACACATCCGGGTAAACCATTAGTTGCTAATAATTCAGTTGGTCGTTTTTGAGACACTGGTATTCCTCCTAACCAAACGCGATCATTATTCGACACATCAAAACGTCCAAACTCTGCGTTTGTTGCATTGATAATTGGTAAATATTTTTTTGTCATTGCAGATTGTTTTCTCACACTTAATTTTCCCATATTCCTAACTCTTTCTGCCTCAATTCGATACCAAAAATTGTCTTCCTGTAAATCTCCACGCTCCAATATTTCTGGATGTGTTATGATTGCTGTACCACCACCAACATTCCATAAAAATCGTATTTTACCCTCAACCATTTCAATTGCAATGAAATCATCATTTATACTGCTCGGTAAATAAAATAACGCACCTTCTTTTCGATGATGCGTTAATGCCATGGTTATTACAATTGTTGTGGTTGTCGATGGTTGAAGATTTATTGGTCTATATGATCTTACACATTTTTTTCCCTCTGCGGATTTTAATGAAATTCGAATACCATCTGCAGTATTTCGTGCTTCAGCTATTTTATCTTTAAGTTTTCTTAAATTATCACCGAGTGTTTCATTCCAACGATCAAATTCGATTTGACGTTTTGCTGATGCATGCGCAAGACTTATTAATTTAGCATCAGCTTTTTTTATATTACTCTGTGCTTCAGTTAATTTTTCACTTGCTAAACTTATTTTAGAATCGCCCTCACGTTTTAATTCTTGCAATTGTGGTTTCAAATTATTGGCAATACCATTTTTATAATCATTTATTAATTTTTCCGATTCCAATATTGAATTCATTAATTTTTCATGATCAGATTTAACTTCTATCAATCGCTCTTGTAATTTATTACTATCACTCTGCAGATCACGAAGTTTAATATTTATTTGATTATCCTTTGTACCAGTGGTATTTAGAGAGTCTTTTAGATCAATCACCGCTTGTATTTGACTGTTCGATTTACTTCGGATAGAAGTTAAAAGAGTTTCAAGTTCTTGAGCATCTTCTAATTGATCCGCTGACTTTTCCGACATTTCTGTCGCGCTATCCAATAAAGATTTACTTTGTAGACCGCCGGGAAAAACCTAAAAATTGTCTCAAGTTAATATAAAAAATTTATTTTTATGTGGTTTCAAATGTAGAAAATAATTTTTTTTTTTTTACTTTATGGTATGCTTCCCAAGCAGTTTCTTTAGCGGCAACTGCTGAAATTCTTGCCATTGCTAAGCTGTCCACGATAATCTTGTAGGATTGACTTGCTTTAAGCGGATTAGCTGCCTCATTTCGTGTTCTATCAAAAAGCCTATTCAATACATAGGCAGAAAAATAAAAATTATTCATGATCAATACAACAAATAATTATTTATTATTTATAAACTTACGCAACATATTGATCGACATAATCGGAAACGTTTTGAGCATGCTCCACAGCTTTCACAACATATTTATCCTCATATTCATAATTTAATCGATATAAAATTTCCTCTTTGATGTCTAATTTTTCTGACCAGTGATCCAATTTTTTATTCAACTCTGGAATATCCTGTATAAATAAAATTGATTAATTAATTTGTTTATAATACTTTAATAAATATGATTCAATATGAGTTAATACCAGAAAATTATTTTGACTGTCGACTATAAAACCGCTGCTTTCCTCATTATGTTTTATTCCCTCATTAATTAATTCGATTGTGTCAATATTCAGAATATTAATATTATCTATTTGATTTTTAGCTATTGTATGTGTTTTATTTATATCATTATAAATTATATCATAATTGAATAAATTCCCCATTGTCTCTTCGATTCGTTCTTCGATATCTTTAATTTTATTTGTATAATTTGTTATATTTTTTTTCACATCTTCGATTGGCTTTGTCGCATCGAATTGTGAATTTAACCAAGCAATATAATCCTTTGCTTCATTAACAAAATTCTGATATTTCAATGTTGTCTCTGACAAGTTGACGCCCTTCAAATAATTCAAAATTCTCTTGGCTTCTTTCAACGATTTTTTAATCCCAACTTTTTTTATATCATCGCCATATTGAATTAATTGTGATATTGTAGCTTCAATAAGATCTCGTAAATTTTTTATCTCAACTTGAGAACTGAAAATATTATTTTTAAAATCTTCACTTTTTGGTTTCATATTCCAACCTTTGCTACTTAATTCCGCAGCATTTTTCATCAATTCTTCAACTTTATTCATCATTCTTTCGTATTCTGACGTGGGAATATTTCTCATACGTTGTTTTAATAATTTTATTCGATCGATTTCATTAAATAATTCCGTGGAATTAGAATCGATAAAGGTTAATTCAATCCAAGGTGGTGGAATTATTCCATTAACAATATGAGAAGTTTCTAAAGTTAATCTTTCGGACATAATAGCAAAATCATCAAGTAAAATTCCTGTACAATTATCATTGCACGCTGTAATAATTAAAACGCAACATTAACGAATAATCTCACAAGATTCAATAAAAATAAAATTGTTTTTCTTAAAAATACATACAAGTACAAACGCTGTCAATGAAAACATGACGAGGTGCTGTGCATTGAGAACAATCTCTTCCCATTGATCCTGGTCGGCAATTACATTGTCCCGTTTCTTCATCGCATTCATCACTTGCACTTCCCGCTGGATTGCAATTGCACGGACTGCAAACACCACCAGGAATTCCAGGATATCCATAATACCCATAAGAACATCTTTCACATCTTGCACCGTCGTATCCTGTTCCAATTAAAATTATATCATATTTTCTTCTACATTGCTACAATAATTTTTAAATAAAAAAATTTATTTGTGACTATTTTCTTCTTTTATCATACCTGGCTTGCAATGACAAACGGGTTCTTCATTTTCTCTAACATCACAACTGCTTGAGAATTTTTTATCTGTAAATGGACACGGGCACGGTTTGCAACCACCATAATTCGGATGTCCGTGATAACTCTCTGCACAAATTTCACAATATGCACCTGCAGTATTCTCCCTGCAATTCTACAAAGCAGAAAGAAAAAAAAAAAGAATGAATAAAAATAACTGTATTGAAATGATTCATTGAGAAAAATAAATTTTATTTGTGAAATAATCTAAGGAAATAAAATATTTATATATTGATTTATTGACTAAAAGTTATACCAAGCAATAACCGGTTTCGCGTTCGCACACTTCTGATCTTCCATTACATTGACAACGTCTGGCTTGGCCCACCAGGTCGATAACAATCGTTGATGTGGTGGTGATGGTGGTCGTTTGGTTGTTGTACCAACGATAATAACCAATGCTTGGATCTTGACACGATGTGTTATTGTATTCACTTGGACATTCGCAAATTTCTACGCCTGTGGCGAGTGGCGGTGAATGTGTGGGCGTCAATACAGCCGCATCCAACGATGCCTCGAGCAACCTACATTTAATATTCATTGTTTGTCATTCATGAAAAGAATTAAAGAAAGAAAGAAATAAAAAAATATCGAGGCTATAACAATGTTATCGTTTTTCTTTTTTTCTTTTTTTTTTTTTGATTTCTTTCTTTCTTTCTTTCTTTACTTCAAGCGATCACTCACGTTGCTTCCTTGAACTCTGAATAGTCAGACGCCTTTAATAAAATATACTGAACATTTTGCAATGCAACCATAAGAACTTCACGTGATACTTTATAATCTGGCCTATTTTGAATTTGCCACAATGACTCGTGCAATCTATTGAAAAAAATAAATAAACATTAAAAAATTTAAGTGTGTAAAGAAAATTAAAATATTCAAATAAGATGAATAAATATTATTTTTTTATTAAATTTATGTTGAAAAATATTCATGTATTTCATACCTGATTTTGAATTCATTAACAGCAGTTGGCTGATGTTGATAATATTCAAGAATAATTTTGTTATTCCCTTGAATTTGTATCAATGGATAACGTAAACTTGACCTCAATGGTATGCCTCCTTTCACTGACGTTTTAAATCTCAAAAAGCCACCGTATGAAATCACCTGGAATAATAAAAACATAAACATGATAAGAATACAATAAATAAATGAACACTTTTGTGAAGAGTAATAAAGCGAAATGGTAGAAAAATAAATGATAAAGAAAAAAATATATCGTACCTTGTCGCCGAGAAATGACTGAGGTAATTGCCAATACAATGGATAGTTGTAGTAAAGATTAGCTGGCAGTGTTACGTCACCTTGAGTGCCAGGAATGATTGATAGACTATTTGTCACGTTGAGACCACCATTTAATGCAGGTAAAACTACAGAATATCCCAAGTTTCCAATCTGTTACAAAAAAAAAACCGATAAGAAATAAAAAAAAATAAACAAATCTGTTATAATCAGATCATTTGTTTTATATGTATAAAGATCAGGTTATAAAATAATTTTAAATTAATACAAATACATGTTAAAAAATTGGAAATAAAAAAAATAAAATAATGAAGGGTTATGAGTTTTAACCTTGAATGAAATCACTTACAATGACATCATTGACAGATTCATCGATGCGCAATAATCGCGGTCGTGTTAAGTGTCTCTGGCCCCAACTAAAACTTGCTTGATGACAAACACTCGATCGACCAAAGCAAAAACATTCAGTACAACCTTTTGGATTATTTTCAGCAATACCAAATGTACCAGCTTTACATTCATTACACTGTCGTCCAATAACATTTTCCTAAATACAAAAAAATAAATTAATAAATTTAATATAACTACGAATAAAATAATAAACGCTGAACACATTATTATTTCATATATTAAATTTCATGAATAAATATACTTATTCAGTATAAAAGTTTATTACCTTGCATGGACACTGTCCATTATGATCGCAATGACAAAGACCCTTGGGACACTGCAATGTACCATCACTATTGCAATTACACGGTCTGCATCTTGGATATCCATAATAACCAGTCGCACATTGATCACACCTTAGACCATCGAAGCCAACGCGACACGGACACTGTCCACTTGTATCGCATTGTGACTTCATGGATCCTGGGGTGCATGCACACGGTTTGCAACCAATGCCTGGGATAAGGTCATAAGATCCTGGCCTACAACGATCGCAATGTTCACCCAAGGTCAAACGTGGACATACACAACGACCGGTGTCTGGATCGCATATATGCCCAACTTTTTCACATGGATCGCAAACTATAAATTAAATTATAGATATAAATTTCCATTGATGATTTATGATTTTACTATTTTTTCTCTTCATTATTTATATTATTAATTTTTATATAATTTATTGCGTTGGAATGTTTACGAGTGTGATTGATTACCTTGACAACCATTCTCGGAGAAACCATAATGTCTTGGCAAACAATTGTCACAGTGTGTTCCACCCACACCTGGACGACAATGACACTGTCCTGTTTCATGATTGCACGATTTATTGAACGATCCAAGCTGATCACAATTGCATGCAACACATCCTGTATCACTAGCCAGACCCCAATATCCATTCTAAAATCACAAATACAAAAAGCAATATTAAATCCAATAAAAATTTTAATTTATAAAATTATTATAAAAATTTTGATGAAATAAAATTACTTCACATTGATGACATTGTCTTCCAATAATATGCGGTTTACACTGACACTGTCCACTGACAATATCACACGCTGATGAAACTGATCCAATCATATTGCAGCGACAACCTGAAATCAAACGGAAAAAAAAAAATTAATTTTATATTACACACTCATAATAAAATAAAAATATTCTAATTTATGATTGTCTTGATGAAGAGAGTGCTATTTAAATGTTTCAAACGACGCGCCTGTATGTTATAAATATTTTTTTCCCCACCTCAATATATGTATGTGTACAATTAACGTTCACAAGATAGCTTTTCTATTGTATGCAAATGAATGAAGAGTTGAATGACAAAAAGATACAAATTTGTATGTGCTATGTGAATCAATTGATCATGAAAAGAGCAGGTTTTATTATTCATATGTATCATAATATTATTTATTAACATAAAGAGAAATGAATAAATAATCAAATTAAATTATTATCCTCATTTTTATTACCATTATTATTAATATTATTACTATTGTAATAAAATTTTTATATTAAAATGATAAGAATGCATTTTTTATTATAAAATATATCAATCTTTTCATATTACATTGCAAATGATGTCATAGATTTATAAATAAATTACACTCTGTTATTCATAACAGCATGTGCCAAAGCTGTATAACAAATTTTTTATTGACTTGTTAATAATTATATAATATAAACTCTTCAGCAAACATACAGTTGTATTAATTATTTAAATCATAAATAATTATCAACAAGAATTTTAATGAAACACGTGGCTCATAATCACCTATATAAAGTAGTAAGTCCAACAAATGATCAGACAAAAATAAAATGAAAAAACTAATTTATTAATTCCCTAGTTTAATTTTCATTAATTTATATATTATTTTTTTTAAATGTAGACTCGATACATTGCGGATATATTGAAGATGGATAATGAGTAACGCCCGATGAAGACCTGTAATTTTGTCGTTTATAAAACTGAACGTATCTCTGTGTATGTCCAGCTTATACATATTAGCTTCAAGGGACGCGATTAAATGTTTTGAAGGTAGCATTACGCAGTAAGTGATACCTGACTGCTTTTCGATTTATTGATCGATAAATTGCACGCTATTACGCTCTCACAAGAAATAAACAAATAACAAAAAAAAAAAAAAAAAAAAAGGAATTAAATAAGAGGAAGGAAGAGAGTGAGGCTTGCTTGGATATTAGTTGAAGGAGGGCGGTTAGAATGTGTTTGCCATCAAGTGTAGTAGTAGTAGTAGTAGTAGTAGTATAAGCTTTTAATTCAACATTTATCAGATCACAAAGGTAAAGCAAAAAATTTCTAATACCGTAATTCTAATTTCACATTTTATCTATATGCCAATAATTAAATATTTATTATATTTATTTTAAATTAGAAGTTAATTAAAATAGAAAATATTATATTGATATAATAAAGAATTTATTTATTTTATTTTATTGAAATAAAAATATTAAATGTGCTCATTGAGATGTAGGAATGTAAATTATTTAAATGATTTTTTTTGTGACAAATGAACTTGTTGATAAATCACGTTTTATGATTATATCAAGATATGTATATGAACAACTCATTGATTATTATTTATCCAAGTGTAAACATTGTACTACAATCTCTCCTTTATATGCTTTCATAACTGAATCATCAAATATTATCCAACGTTAAATATTGAAATAAAAAAAATGAATAAAAAATATAAATATAATTTTCTAATTTAATTCTCTTTATTTATTTTTGTTTTCTTAATATAAAATCAATTATTTCAATAATGTTTTTCCAGGCAAGTCAAACACCACATGAGACTTATTAAAATTACGAATACAATTCACATAGTCATACAGATACATTTAGAACAGAGTCAACTATTCACGTGTGCCACCAAGCGAGAAATTAAAAGCTCCTGCTCGAAGCAATTCAAACTTATATAAATGATCTACAAACCATTTTGTATCTTTACTTTATGCTTATATCATTATTCAATAATTTTATATAAAATATAAACATAGATATAAATGTAAAATAATAATTATATATGTATTAAATTTTATGGTTATAATTATCAGAATGTTTGTCAACGAATAATATAATGCAAAGTGTCGTCAAAAATTATGATGAAGAAAAACAATTTATAAAATCATTATTTATGCATATGTAAACATATACACACATACTATATTATATATATTAAATATATAAAGGATATTTGTGATAAAATTTATGTATATAAGTTGTTGCGAATGACAAGATCCACTTTTATTTATTTATTTATTTTGTTTCACTTTCTTATCTTCACAAAACGGTTTTTACACTAATCGTTAAACGAAATTCATCTATAATATATATTTTTTTTTTTATATAGACATGAATATATGTACATCTGGTGTTGGATTGGCATTTATGTGAGGGACGTGAATGATCAAAGATTACATAAATATATAATATAAACATATACATGTATAATAACCAACAATTTTCATCGACTTGGCGCTTTATCTTTACGGTGTAAAAACGACTAAAGTACTTTGGTAAAAAGAAAAAAAAAATACAAATGATTGACCAATAGATGGAATATAGACATATGTATTTTATTATATCTTTGCATGTGTAACCAGGTATATACATGTATACAATATATTTATTTAAATATATAAAAGTGATGTAGGAGGATTGTGCTATACATCTCTAAATATTATATTGCAAATATTTTACAACTATAAATTGCTATTGTAAACTATTCATATTGCAAATATTATGCCAATATAAATGGAAAAAAAAATGTATACATAGAGAAAAAAAAAATATTTTTAAGAATTAAAAATAATTATTTTATATTTTATGATGAATATTAAAATTTATTTTTCTTCTTTCGACGTTTTATAAATTATTAATATTTATTTTTTGTCGAGGAGTATCTTGGTGTAGAGTTGTAATTTACTTATTTAAGTACTTAAATATATTTGCATATGCTATTATGTATGAATAAGGACAATGTTTATATAAATGCCGGTGTTTATTTGTATATTAACTTGGTATAATAAAATCGGTGGCAATATTGATTGGTGGATTGAAGACTAACGATAAGAGAACCCTGAAGCAGTTGATGTGTGGATGATGTATAGTAGCTTATATACACTTGGTATCCAACTCTTGTATTTCTCATCTCATCTTTTATATTTTATATAAACTTCATCTCTCTGTATCTGCATGTTTGAACGTTTATAAATTCCCCTGAAGTCTGTATCAATTCGAATAGCGATTATAAGTGTTTATATGATGAAAATACACATCGTCTAGACTCTCTTTTGATCATTGAGAGATTCAATAATTATTCTTGTACTCTTTATAAATATCTATACCATAAATAAATATTTTTGTTCATTTTATCCATCATTAAAAATGAAAGAAAAATATACAGACATATTTTTTTTTTTTGTGTTATAAAAATAAATACTCGAGTGTTTATTAATTTATTTTATTAATAAAATGAATAAACATTTTATTTATTTATATAAATAAATAAAGATTATATATTTATATATGTATAAAAATTTATATATAAATATATACAATAATAATAAATTAAAAAATAAAATAACTATTTAATTTAATAACCGTCATTTTACCTCGAATAATTTCAATAAGATAAAAATATCTATCGAGATTAGAATGAACATGTTTATTTGTTTAAATATATTTTCAAAAAATGTCAACTGATGTGTAACAATTAAAAAAAAAATATTAAAAATCATCACAACATTAAAAAATATTTTTTTCTATTTAATGTCATCGTTAAAATTCTCATGATCTTGTTTCATTTAATTTTTTTCTTATTCAAAAGGTAAATTCTTTTTGCCATTTTATTTTTTATCTTTTCCAAAGGATTGTGAGAATGAGTACAGACTTCCGGTACGCCTACGAGGTCCTTCATCCTCTCTGCGGGTGGAACTTTTTCTCACTCTGAACGATGTGATGCTCGTTAAAGTCTCTCGCGTTCACGCGACTCATCGCCTTTCTCTATTTTTTTCATCTCCATCTTCATCTTCTTCTGCTTCATCATTTTCTTCTTGTTCCTCTTCGATCTTAACCCACGGCAACACGCGCCAGGGTTTTACACTTTATGCCCGTTCTCTCACGATTCATATATGTATAATATAAAAGACCTGAAAGCGTCGTGTAAATATACACACTATCCACTGTATATACATATAATATCTATACATATATAAATATATATATACAAACACAATCTCAAGCGAAAGTGTAACCACATGTAGTCATGTAAATCTAGAAGACACGACCGCGACCACCATCCATGTACATGTCTTAATAGTTGTCAAGATTTCTATCAACTTGATACATTCAAAAATAAAAAAACAAAAAAAAAAACATTTATGTTTATTATCAATTTATATTTGTTCACTTTATCAATTTATATATTTCTTTAAATCTAAAATTTAAATACAATTATATACATGTATTCTTGCTTTAAATATTTTGTTTATTTATATTTTCATAGTAATGACATCATCAGAATAATAAATGCATGTCATGATAAAAGATACTGTGCAGTATATACACAGCAAAATATACCTTTTATTTTCTCGTTATCTTCATCATCGTTATCGTCCACCGCCCAAGTATCTATATATAATATGCCTATTATACATATGTATATATGTATATGTAAGTAGATAATTTAGATATATATTTTATAAAAGAGAGATCATCATCATCATCATCGTTTAAGCTTTTTGCTGCAATTTTAATAGTGCACAGTGATTGGCGATTCATTTTAAATTGCATCACGTGCCATTGCAAAAAATTATCATTGATCATGTACATACATATATACAGATCATTTGTTTTGTTTATGTACTTCATATCCCGTAGAATATTCATAGAAAATATAAAGCAAAAGCCACTGTATTGCAAAGTGTTTAAAATATTTTTCTTTTAAACGTTTTTTTATTTTTTATTATTATTTTTTTATCAATTAATTTTTTTATATCTATTCAGCTACACTTGGATAACATTCCAAGGATTTATTTTATATTAATGGAGTTTATTATTGTTTTTAAATATGTTACTAAAGTGTTTGGGAAAAAAAAAATTTTTTTTTTTTTTTGGTTTGAAATTAATAATTATTTATTTATAAATGTTATTATATTTATTTATGTTGGTTTATTATTTGTTATTTGTTGGAATATATAAATAAGATGTTTGAAAATTGTGCATTTTATGGATGAATAAATTTAATAAAATGTTGTCGATAAAATAAATGAGATTATTCAAATATGAAAAATATGTTTTAATTTTTTTTTCTTAAATTAACTGATAAATTGAGAATATGTAAATTGTTACAGTTTGTATAGGGTTACTAAAAACGTCGTTAACACCTTGCCATCTATACACACCCATCATCAAGTAATATTTATAAGCTGGGATAATAAACGTTGGAATGAACGTAAATTTATATACAAAAGAGGGAGAATTAATAAGACGAAAAGACATCTATCATCGTTGGCAAAACGCGACTTGCATAAAGGTAAATCTCTCAACACCACTATTTACATCCATATATATTTTTATATTTGCATAAGTCAACTATTCACATAAGGTTATACAACACCGTAGTTAATCATTTTGCATCATTAATATTAAATAATATATGTGACGTGGGGTCAAAGCCATTTCCAAGTATATAAAACGATATTAATTTATTAATTATTTTTTTTTTTCATTGTCAATGCTACTGAATTATTTGATGAACATTGATAACTAATGATGAAAATTTTATGAATTAATTAGGTATATTAAATTGGATATAAATATTTATTAAAAATTAAGCTAATTTAATATTTAATTGTTTTAATATTTATATTTGTCAGTAAACAAATAAAAATATTATTTGGAATATTATTCATTTAATTATATAATATTAAACAATGTTTTTGAATAATTCCTTCAGTGATATTGCGTTTCGTTATTTATTTATTTTTTATTTAATTAAAATTGAGCAATTATTTTTTATTAGTTTTTAATTTAATGGATTTGATTCAATATGTTGCTAAATAAAATCCTAATGCATGTTGCTTTTATGATCCCGTTAGATTTTGATCGTTAGTTAATGTCGATGATGATCGCGATTTTATCTTAAATAAAATATAATTGTAATGGAAGTGAAAATCGATTAAGATTTCTTGATAAGTCAATATCACTATTACCAATATTCTCATTAATTTACGTAGAATATTGTCGAATTTTAATTAAAACATTTTCAATTAATCCACTATAACTACTACTTAAAATATCTATTGCATAAATAAATATAACTATTAATAGTTTATTATTATTATCATCCGTGTAAATTGTTAGTTAATTAATAAATAGCCATTTGAAAGATTGCAATAGATAAAAAAATAAAATATAAAAGATAATTTTTTATCACAAATAAAATAATAAATTTTTATATGATAAATCATAAAATATTATTTTAGATATTAATTAATAATTAATATAATGTATTATAATATTTTACAATATTTATATTTAATTGTAAGTGTATGAAAAAATAGTTGATAACCAAGTTATACATAATTTATAAAAAAATTATGATTGGTCTTGATCGCAAAGCGGCTGACTAAGATTTATTGCACAAATTATATCGTCTTGAAGACAGGCTTGAACGATCAAGTAAAAGAAGAAACGCGCGAGAATGCACGTTACTCGAATTATTTTCTTGTATTTATGTATGCCAGCATATTTCCTCGTTATTTACTCTATCAATAAATTATTATTTCATAAGAAAAAAAAAAAAAATAAATAAATAAATATATAAAAGAAAGAAAAAACAAATATAAATTCACTGCGAATTATCGACTGTATATAAAATATTATAATTTTTAAATTAATAACAAACCAGGAAGACGAGTAATAATAAATAAATTTATATTTATTTATCAAACGTGATGAGAAAGCAAATAAAATGGAATTTTAATAATGAAATTAATAATAAAAAAAATAATAATATTATTATTCATATAAATCTAGTTCTAATACAAGGTATTATATCGCGTGTTGGAAATGCATTAAATGAGAAGAGTATATAAGCCATTTCATTCTCACTATGGTTATATACTAGTTATATAGTATATACACTCATAAAAGTAGTGTGATTTTTATGAAGAAGATAATTACGATCAATTGGATTTATCGTGTGGATCGAATGACGCGTTTTATTCCACACTGAATGTGACTCGAATTGTTTATGTTCATTTACCATTTAATTACTGCAGCTGCGCCATTGAGTATTTAATTATTTTTATTTTTTTCATTCAGGTAACAGTAGATTTGTAAGATATACTAATAATAAAAGGTAAAATAAATATATGTATTTATTTATTCTATTGATTTTATATTTTTTTTTCAACAAGTGTATATACTGATGATGTCTGCGGTCTTCATCAGATTATAGGGAGAAACGTATTGCAAAGCACACGTCGTAACGATCAGTGCGGTTAACCCATGTGACGACATGACGATCAAGTCGATATATATATTATTGAATGTGTTGTCTGCTGCACCTTGCGGTTGTCTGTAACTTTTTTTTTTTTTTCTTTTATTTCTCTATCACAATATCGATAATTCCTGGTAATACAATACTCACAAATAATTTCACGTATTAAATTACACTTTTACTATAAATATAAAATATAATTCTATAGTTATAATTATTTATAAATTTTCAATAAAATCGAAAGAATTAAGATTATTTGTTTAATTAATCATTGGAATATTGTATGAATTTATTGGCTACTTAATAATATTTAATATTAGACATGGAAATTATGTTATATTTTTTTTCTTCTATTTTTGATGATGTTAAAATGTTTTTAAATATTTGAGCTTCTTGTTGGATTAATTTTACCAAATGTCAGCGTAAAATTCTTATCTTAGTGTCGAATTCACTCATGTTTATATATACGATTTATAATAATTTATTTTTTTATTTCTATCCAAAAGTGTTAAGTAATATTCCAAGAAAAATTAATGACTCCATTTAATTTATTCTATTCAGAATAAATATGTATATTTTTTTTTGATTATGTAATTATCTTAATATAATATTGAACTATTATATACCTGACTTTAATTTTAATTTTCATTTATTATATTTTAATTGTTACACTCTGTCTGGAATTAAGTATATTGTTCCTGACACATTAAAATTAGATTTAATGTTTCGTCTAATTTTATATGTTGGCTTGGCTTTACCCTCGGGAAGCTTTACTTCTTCCGGAAGCTCTATAATTATACTAAGTATATCATGCAATCCTAAATGTTGTAACATGTAACCATACATCTTAAATATATACCTACAAATACACCCACTCTATTTCATTAATCTCATAATAAAATAGACCTTAATGGAAAAGAGTAAAAGAGACATAAACATAAACATAACTATTATTTTTAAATCCCCCTGTGATATATCCACAAATTTATGTTCTACCTGTTCAAGTACATTTTAATATTCGTTAAAAAAAAAAAAAAAAATAGAAGTAAAAATAAAATATAAAGAAATAAATACTAGGAAAAATTTCAAAGTCGTGAAACGACCAGGCACGTTGAGAATTTTTGCGGTACATTATTTCAACGTCTATTATGCATATATAAATATCTTTATATGTATATTGTATATACATATATGAATAATATTTTGTATATATTTATATATGTGTATAATATATTGAAAGGAGTGTATAAGTACGTTGTACACGCGCTTGAATGGTTAAATTGCATCTTGGAATATATATGTACTGTAAGTGTATATACTCTTTGGTATATATTTCTTCTTGTATGTAGCCATAATTTCGGATTATACAGGTACAAACCGGTAGCAAATATAGACATATATATACATATATATATATATATATATATATATATATATATATATATATATATATATAATAATCCGTTTTGAGATTAAAGAAAACGAAAGCACGCAATAATCTGTCTAAAATTTAATCTCAAATATAATTTTATGACAATTTAATATTGTATATTTATGTATATAATAATTATAAAATGATAAAATTTTCATTTAATTAGATGATTGAATAATAATTATATAACTATAAAATTATATAATTAATTATAATCCATGATTTTTTGTTCTCTTTATTTTTAAGATACAATGAGATATCTATACAAATAAATTATTGCCGGAAGCAATATCAAAGCTCTATGTATATATGTATGTACAAAAGGAAGCTCTTCTTTCATTCGATGAGAATGTTGAGCATACATTGAGAATGCAGATAAGGTAATCGATTTGAGATTGGAATCTCGCATGTGTGTTGGTAGAATAAATTTTTTTTTATTCAAGATTTTTCATTTCTTTTTTTTTTGTTTTATTTTCTTTCATATCTTCCGCACGTCGAACCGTAAATGGTACACCGATGGTTTACTTGTATTAAAGCACCCTCAACAAAATACTCAAGTAAATTATAATGCGCTTTCCATAAATAAAAAATAATAATTAAAAGATTTTATAAAAAATTTTTAATTTTAAATTTTTCTTGACAGCGAAAAAAAAAATTTTTTCTTTCTCTTTAGTTAGTATTTTTTCTATTGACAATCATTTCATGATATATACTGTCGTTCACAGAAAGGAGTACGATGGTTTACCAACGAGATATCAAGAAGATACGGAAGTTCAAAGGTGCCGCTTGCATTACCACACACAACGTCATACGTATACAGTTACACACAAGTACATAAAAGCAGTCTCCATTACTCTGCGTTATAACCAAGCGACTGTATATATATTTACTATATAACACTCGTTGTGCAGCATTGTCGGGGTCGAATTATACATATTATTATATATGTAGCGGGAGAAACGCATACAGGAGAGAGCAAGTTAACGAAAAAATATAAATAAAAGACGCAGAAAAGAGCATGGCTTTTATGTATAACATTCATACATTATTATATACGTAAATCTCTTTATATTCTCTTTATGCTTTCTCTCCTTCTCTTTACTTCCTTAATTCTCACTTCTCACAAGAAACTAACCGCAATTTTATTTCGACATCTGCAACTTTACCATTTCACTTTCCTCACTGAAACATTTTTCTTTTGTCTCGTTTATTATTTTCTCTTTGCGTTCCTCACAATTTCTTTCACGAATTATTTTATATACTCGATCTCTTAAAGTTTCTTTCCCTGTCCTTCCATCCTAGTTATCCTTATGCAAACATTATTCCCGATTTTATGATATTTATGCAAACATTGCTCGTGATTAGTTGCAAGTATATTAAATGTATAAAAATCTTGTGGACATTAACATTATAAACTTGATTGAATTTTTTTTTTTTTGATGTGTATAAATTTGTATCTATATTTTTATCAAGTACTTTATATATTTATTTTTTTAAATAATATATCAATATGTGTAATTAAATTTATTACTTCCGTCAATGTTTTAATTTTTTTTTTCTCATTTTTATTTTATCATAAATATTTTTTATAACTAATTGAATTAAAAAATTTTTCTTTTCAACACTATTTATTTCCACTTGATTCACAATATAATTATATTAAATAAATATTTCTATTCATCAAAATCTCAAAAAATCACAAGATAATTTCGCACATTTTATTTTCAAATTAAATATTAAAAATAACTTTACATCTTTAAAATAATTTTTTTCATCTTCCTAAAATTATATTCAAACAAAAAATTTAAAACATAATACATTTATAAATATAATTAATTTCATAATGCTTATATACACTCTTTGTATTTTTTGCATTAATTTTCTCTTTAAAGTATTGCATAAATAAAATGCCTGAAGATTATTGTTAATTATATCGAAGTAATGACTCGATTGCTCTGCCAATAGTTTAAGGGATGCTGAGACGTAGTCACACAGATATATATTAAAAGAAACTGCATTTGTGTCAATATATTTTACCTCGAGGCGGTAAACGCATAAATGTATATACATATAGCCAGGTGCAAGAATTATTTTCTTGTAAGAAAAATTCCACACTCACGAAGAAATACATCGGAGAAGAAAGAGAGAAAATACTGAGTGACGACGCTCATAACCTGAGGCTATTATTACATATATACATTACATACATGTATACGTGACTGCATGCCACGATAATAATTACACAATTAGCACGGACATTGAGAGTCGTGTGTCTCCATGTAGTGAAAACGTCAAACCTCACTTGTACTCTCTTATTGGATTTAATTGAAATTTTGTCACTATAATAAATTTTCACATGATACAATTACTCAATCTGTCAAGTAATTAAATAATTATTTAAATTATATACACATCACATTAATAGTATTGATAATAATTCAATTAATAATTGATAATAATGAATAAAAATATTATAAAATATTTTATAAATAATATAATTATTGTTTGCTTAGGGAATTTAATTTAATTTGCATTTATTTAGATAAAGAATTTTAATATTTGGAGTTTAATGACCAATTAATAATTATTAAATAATATATTTATTTTTAATTTGTTAATTAAATTTACTCCCAACAGGTGGGAGTAAATTTATTTATACAAAATTTTAAGTGGCTTCAAGTTTCACCCACGATTTTATATCATATAAATATGACTGATACGAATTTTCCACGCACAATTATTATCCTGATCTTTGCATTCAGACAGGCGTATATAAATGCGTGCATACACATATGTACACGACCCACATGAATACAGGGCATTCGTTGTCGTTGCGTATTGAAGAGTTAGAAATTAAATATAATATAAATCGTAAATTAATTTGTTGAATTTCATTACGAAATAAATGTTTTTTTTTCTCCCCCTTTTAATTATCTTCATTCTTATCAACACGTGTGATTTATTGTGATTTTTTCTAAACTCTAGTCACAGATGTGATTTTTTTTTTTTCATTCTCATTTTATATACAAGAGAAATGTAAAACACGCACAGCAATTTGTTATCAAAAACGAAACATAGAAATATATATACAAACACAAACGCGCAAACGACTCTGAGATCACTTGTGGAAAATTAAAAATAGAGTAAAATTAATGGTGGAAATTTTTTCATATATTTATTTTTGTGAATACCTATATATTTTTTAACACGCACATAAATAATATATATATATATACATATACATCGTTGGCGTAATCGGCTTAATACAACTTATGTCTTATATAGTACACACCTAAAGCATTAATATGGCAAGAGAGATATTTTTAAATTACACACCATTAGATTATTTCACAAATATACTTTAGATAGATATATATTATTTTTTTTTTTTCTTTTTTATTCTATTTTATATTTATATTCTTTATTCAACTGTTAAATATATTTTTAATCCCACACGAAATAAATCACACTCACCATACATCAATCCACGCCAATTTTTTGCTGGCTCCTGATACCTGTTAACGGGAAGCACAATCTTTGGGGGCGGTGGACACGGTTTAAATACAACCATACATCGTACGCACTTCCGCTTAGTGGGCGTTGAAATCGCTGGTTGAATGTGTACGTACGCCTTCGTTGGATGTTTTACTGTGGTTCGCGACGATGTGTAACCCACGTATTTTGAATATCTCTTAAAACGTTTTTCATCTTCTTCATTCGACATATCAATTTTACTTTTATTATTTCGCCAATTTTCCAATTTTTTATTATTGAATGAGACATTATTAATGGTGATATTGTTTAAACGATGTTGTCGTGAGTCGTAGGAATTTTTTGAACTTGTGGATAATGTTGAAAATTTATTTAATCCAGAATAACGATGATGGGGATGATGACGATTATAAAAGTAATGACGAAGATGAGGATAATGTTGAGATATTGCTATTAGTGGACATGATAAAAAAATAATAATAGCTCCAAGGGCGAAAATGCCCCGAGTCCACAAAGTCCAATTTCCAGGGTACATTGCTACCCCATAGTCAAATAAATTAACTCCTCCTCATTTGCAACCACATTTTCTTCATTCTCAATTAAATAAAAATTTTTTTTATCATTATTTATCTCAAATTTTCTTACTTCTTCAATCACACTACAACACCATGCACCACATCATACCATCCAATCACATTATCCATTGAAATTCACAAAACAATCGTAAAAAAAAAAAAAAAATTAAAAATTAATTTTTTTTTTATCTTCAAATTGAATTTTTCCTAGGAATAAAATTTTTTTTCCTTATTTTTTTCTTGGTGAATTATTTAAGACAGTGAATTCTAAGGTGGTATTACCTCATTGGAGCGCGGCTCGCGAGACACTGCGGCCACGCTACCATTACCATTAGCTCCAGCATTTGCCCTCTTTTCATCTCCCTCTTGTTGCTTCGTCCGTTTCCCACTCGTCTCGCGAGCTCAAATCCAACAACATATACAGTATATATATATACCTATACATATGTATATATACCTTTTATAATACCGCTCGTAACTCTCTCGCATTCCCTTGAGAATCCAAATCATATCCTATCTCTATCACTCATTCTATCATATTTTTTTCTCTCCTCATATTTTATATACATATACTTCATATTCACTTCACATAGACAAGTGTTTACATTTACACGTGGGTGTAAAAGCCCCATAAGAAATATTCAAAAGATTTCAAACACAAAATTCCAAACACTTTGAATTTATATTTCCAATACATCGATCGTTTTTGATTGATTGATTATGACAATTTATTCCAAGGGTTTTTTCTACTTCTAATATAATTTCTCAATCGAATTTTCAATGTTATTAACACTCATGTGCATCGAATGCCTCTATATATAATAGAACAATTTAAATATTTAATTGTGATGAAGAGAAAAGAAAATTAATAAATAAAATATTTTATATTTATTTGTTGAATTCTTTTGGAGAAAACTATACGATTTCGTTAATAGTTATGTTAAATGTAAATACAAAAGAACCGATATATTTATATATATATGTATGTAGTTGATGCTGCGTGCGGAATCCGTTTCCGGCAGACGATGCGCGTGTATATATATATACATTTACACATACAGCCTCCGCGCACATTGTACGTACACGACACTAATTTATGTTTCACCTGAGCCGCAGCACGAACGCCAAATGTACGCGCGCGATGTGCACACCACAAGCACTGTTAAGTACAGACAAGTAACCTGTCAACATCTTCTTCATGTCTATACGTAAATTAAAATATTTCTTCTTTATAAACAACACGTAAATAAAATATCTGTATATTTAAAATATATAAATCTTTTCTAAATCTCTTCTATTTTTTTATTTTTAAAATATAATTTATTCTTTATATATATTATTACTCAGATCCATTAGCATCTGAATTTTATAATCATACAAAATATGTATTCACAAGATCAAAGGAAAAATAATTATTGTATTAAAATTATTTAGATATAAAAAAATCCATTTAAGCAATGTATAAAAATAAATATATTCTTATCCTAAAAATATTAATGTTTCAACGTGCGAGTAAATATTTTATATGGATAAAGATGATTAAAGCGAACCGACATATTGAACATGAGCAAATAATGATGCGAGAAAATATATGTAAGTGTATAAATATTTAAGCGATGACTATTTGTAACATGGCGCCAGGCAAATAAATAAATATTATATGATACATTGTAAAGAGAAAGATTCCGTTTGATTCAGCGCACGCGTTTCCAATCTAGAGATATCAAGTTCTATATTGATAACAGCTAGATAATATTACACTTAGATTTGATTGAATTCCCTGTGTTATAAATAAATAAATAAATAAATAAATAAAACATAATATTATATCGCCAGTAATTTTTTAGCGTTCCATATTTTATTAATTTTATATCAAACTTAAATTTATGATATAATTTTTTATCTATCGGTTTTGATTAATACACTTTTAATCTTATTTTTATTTCAATTGTTTATATTTTTACTTATTTTATTTATACACATTTTCATTGATCATATTTTGCATGTATTATGATAAACAATAAATCGTTAAATTTCTCATTAAGATTACCTATCAAAAATGTAATTAAATTTATGTAAATTATGATTATGCAAAAATAAATTTCCCCCTAAGGGCGGCAATGAAGAATGCTATGATGCTTGAGGACCACCGTGGAACACCATAAAGCTTCTATACATATGGAAATTTATTTATATCCAGTAATACAAAATGCATCGATGAATATTATGTAATAAAATATTTTCACTTTATCCAATAAATTCTAATTTTACTTTGATATACAAATATAAATGATATGAAAAATATAAATAAATAAATAAAATAAGTATTGATAATTCTCATGGACAATTGTATATATAAATTCGGAATTTGTAAAAGTAACGGGAAATTGCGAAGAGGTGAAATGGTCAAGCTAAAGTTGCATATCAATATAAGTTTTGCCAAGTCATGAATTTATAAAAATAAAATCCATATGTATATATATTTATGGCATACAATTTTCCCATAGATTGTAAAGACTATTTATTTCATCATTATCAATATGACATAAATATATATGTGTAAAGGAAACATGAATCAATATATATATCTATTTATAAATAATCATTAGAAATATATTTATTCTTAAATAAAATGTTTTCATTTGTTCTTCCTGTTTTCTTTTCATATTTTATTTTTTATTTTTCGTTTCGTTCATGTTATTTCCAGTACCATTCGTTATGCGCGACGAAAATAAGCTTGGCAGGATACTTTAATTCAGCAGATTCGTCGTGAGTCGACATTCAAGACGGCAAAGTGCACTCGAATCGAATCTTTAATCGTACAGATTTATGCCTGTCCTATACCGATATAAGATTATATCGTACGATGTACTACAATTTACAAAGGCGTATACGCAATTTAGACACGTATATGAATGCCTTTGTGTCATCAGGATAAATATCTACAATTGACAAGTTTCCTGGTAATTTATCAAATTCATTTAAACAATTTATTTTTATTATCAAAATTCTTTATCTTCATATAAATATACCTAATATTAAATAAAATTAAACTATTCTAAAATTTTCTTTCAATTGAATTAGATTATAAAATGATAAATTGAATACTATTCAACGAGATTATAATTTTTTTTTTTTTTTTAACAAGTCATCATGAACATTAAGGTATATTGAGCTTGAAGAAAAAAAAAAAATTGGTGATAGATTTTTGTCCATTAAAAAATCATGACAGTATAAAATATAATCGAGAGGAATTTATTTTGGAATTTATTAGTGCAACAAGAGTATTGAACATTAAATAATATATAAATGAATTAATTTAATGTATTTTTATTTATTACGTTTATATAAGTTATAGTTAATGTTATAGTGATAGCTGTGAAATGTGAGGTAAACAAGTTACCAAAAGCCGGTTAAGTTTCAAGTATATCATTCAGGTGTGTCTGTATATATAAATAAAAATTCATGGTCGAGGAGGTTTTGTAATGGTGCATGAATGCTTTCATTCTCTCTTATTTATATATCTTATAAACCCATACACACATCTCTCGTTCACTTCCAAGACCCTTTACCTCACTGATAATTTCTCAAGAACGCGTGTTTACACGCAACATCATTATCGCCAACGAGAGATTAGGCACCTTCTTGCAGTTGTTCTCAAATCTCCACCTGTTTCCTGCGTCTCTTTTAAATAATTCGATGATATAAAGCTTGTTAAGTCAAATAATTCTCATATCTGTTTTATTTTTCTAGTGTAAATTATACGCAATTATTATAATTTTTTTTTTTTTATTCAGATAATAATTCAACTAGAGAACTTTGAATTGAATAGAAAAAAGAAAAATTATAGCCAGCAATTATGAATAAAAATAATAAAGAAAATTATAATTTATTATCTTTAGTATGTTTTTGTTATCGTTATCTTGCGGAAATTTGATTTTATTAACATGTTAAGATTCATCGCCCACGCTTTCTAAGGTATGTATATGAATGTGCAGCATCTCACCTGGCGTGTCTTTAGTATACCAATGAGAATATACATAATTACGCCCCGTAGGTGAACGATTATTAATCATGGCGTTTGTATAAATTAGTGATCAATAAAATTGACTAGCCGACACCATTGCATTGGCTTTAAATCTCATTTTATTAGTAAACTTGAAACATTATTATCTTCGCAAAATATTATACATGATAAGTTGGTAATATTTCTTGAGGAACAAGATCTCTAACGCTATTTTACCATCATATGCATATTAGTGAAATACAATTCATGAGTTTATAATAAATTATCCATGCTGTGAATTTAAATCGAAGAGAAATATATTATTAGAAAAATTAACAGAATAAAATAAATTTAATAGGAATAGTAAAATATATTTGTGTGTCATGTATATTGTATATAGGAATGCACGATTGTAGACTAATTATGCAGGATCGTGATCAGTGAAACTATTGCTTACATATGCAGTGTATACAGCATTGAGTTTTGAATTTATGTTAATAAAAAGTTGTAGGTAAATTCTATGGTATTAAAGTTTTGTATTTTTTTTTTTATATTATTTATTAGAGATTGCTGAGTGTATATTCAGCAAAAAATCGTCGTTTTGTCTTGTTATTAATGGTTTTAATAAAAAATGAAGATGGAATAGAGTTATTCTAGTAAACTACCCAATTGTATTTAAATCTTCAAAGCGTTTGCTATCGATTTTATGGTGGTATAAACACCTGAATTTAGAGCTATTACCAAATCCCAGACACTCCTACCTTTCCTGAAGAACTTATAAATTTATTGTGCCGCAAGGCGTTACAAAGAATTTTATAAATAGGAAACTCGAAGGAAATTAAGTTCAATAAAATAGTCATCGAATTTTTTCGTTGTAAAAGCTCAAATAATATTTACATATTTTTTTTTTGTCTTGCAATAGATTAAATGAACGCGGTAATGATTATGATAAAGAGTTCTGGTTAATTTTATGTTAATGACCGTCAAAAAAGGAGAGTTTCCAAACTAATATTGATTTAAATAATAAAAAAAATTTTTAAAATATGAAAAATTATTATTTTTAAATGATTTTTCAAGACTTTTTCTAATGCAAGTTCGATCTATACTTGTAAATTACGGTCCTATGTAATGAAACTACTTAAATATGGGGGAAAAAATGGACAACTATTGCTAATAGTTAACAAAAGACCACCCAAGAGGTGATTGCCATGATGGATATTCATCTTGGATGTAGAAAGGTTCTGTCTCTTCCTTCTACACCGACATTCCTAGATCGCAAACGGTAGCCAAGAACCGGAAAATATTATAAAAGCAAGATGCATCTTTGCTGACAAGTTTACGTATTTTATAAAATTTAAATAGCTAAATAGTTCAAAGAAATATAATATATTTATTAATATTATATTTCTTTGTATAGAACAAATTTCATGTTTCTCTGTGGCTAAATTTTATAAGAAATAGTTCGTAGAAATCCAATAATGACCACAAAAACCGCAGGATTTACCTTTGTGGTTCATTTTGAATTTAATCTGTGCAATTTTGATTGGTTGCCATGTCTAACAGGACTATAAATAATCAGAATAAAACATGAATATGCCGTCGTCAATTTACTAATGATTCTGCGTAGTACATTTTAAAAGTAAGCAGCAAAAAGTTGATAAAAGATAAAATGGAGAATGGAAAAATTTTAATCAACCGGCCATGCCAACTACTGATTCCAGGATGCCACGTAGAAATAAATCATTACTGCAATTAGATTCTAAAATATTCCTGTTTAATTGCGTATAATTAACATTTAACCAGCAATTTCATTGGTTCAATATGACAGAATATATAATAAACTTAATATTGCAATATTTTCCAAAAATTAGTATTTTTAATGCGCCAAAAGTATTTTAAAAAATAAAAAGATATGAATTTTAAATTCTACATGGACTTTAGTTTAAATATGATCATCATTTTTTTTTTTTGTTTTGCTTATTCATGTAAGTTACATCGTTTAAATAGCGCTTGGTTGAAGTACATAACGTAAAGCAATTTTCATTCAATCTTTTTACTCATTTTGTGGCCGGCGGCAAACTGTGTACTCGTCTTCGGCCGTTTTCCATGTTAAAACCAAACAAAAAAGATAAAAAGTTCACTCGTCGGCTACTTGATATACGCCTTTAGCCCCAGGGGAGACTCGCGCTCACGATCAATTGCCCCAGTCGGTTCGTATACACGTCATGCGTATACACGTGAGTGGGTGGAAAAAATTTTTTCCTTTCGTTTTCGCGCGCGTACATTACCACCCTGTAAATTAAGCATCGAACGGGAGGTTGAAGTGGGCGTACCAGTCGCATTACTACATTACCAGACAATATAAATTCTGAAAAACAGAACACATACATTCATATAAAAATATATATAAACATGATATAAAAATTTTTTCCTTTCCTTATCGATTGTTTAATAAAAACAATGCACTAGAGAATATGTAATTATATATTCAATAACTTTTTAAAAATTCAAATTTACATTAAATAATTCGATATTTATTATATCCAAGATAATATTTTATTTAATCAATAATCATATTTATTAATTTATGTACAGTGTAAAATAAATATAAAACCCGGAAAATGTTTTTATATCTATTTAAATTATTATATATTTTATTATATCAATACTGATATGTAATTTTCAACGAAGGAATTTTTTCGCTAGATTTATATTGTAAATAAAAGTGGAAGATAAATTGTTGAGTCATTAAGATACGATTTTAAAACAATATGGCAGCTAGACCGTGACAAATAGCACATCTCTGCGAACAGATAACTGTGTATGAAACGAAGTAAAATAACGCGACCATAAATCGTAGAGCGTATGAATATAATCATAAATCATATTGTGTAGCACATTATGAATACGTGACTACCTTCAAGTATATAAACTCTTCCCTTCGAAAACACCAACAATATTATATATCCTAATTCGAACAATAAAATTTTAACAATGTCATTACTAAAAAAATTCAACGAATTTACTAAGGGTCCACATTTGGCTCCATAAAATTACTCGCAAGCTTTTTGATTTTATCATGACATCATTAATTCGATGTAAAATTTTTTATTTAAAATTTTGCAATGAATTTTAATATGCTGGAATTATTATTTAATGTCACAGTTATTCTTGTATATAGAATAAAGCATAGCAAGTACACAACAATTTTGAAATATTAATATATTTATTCACAAGAAGATAGAGGAAAACAACGCGCGCACTGCGGGAGCTACAGAGTTGTTGACCAGGGTCAACAGGGTGTCAGTTCTACCGCGTTCCATCCACAAACATTTTCTCACGTCGCTCTCAAGCTTTTGCCGCGGATTGCAACGTGGATTAAGCGTCAAACCGGCTCGCACGCACTTAAATCTATATACACGATGTAATAGCTGTGTATGGCAAAGACACTATATACCTCCCAGTAATTTTCTCTGACTTGGCAAAATAAATGATTTTAATTAATTAATTCTTAATCCTATGTTACGTCAAATATATACATATTTTTTTTTTTTATATTTAATATTCAGCCTTTATTCAAGCTGGAAGACCGATGGATTATTTAAAAATTGTTTATCTTGTGAAATATTATACTAATAATTATTATAAAAATTTTTTATTCAATTTTCTTCATGGAATTTTTAATAGTTTTTACTTAGTCTTTTGAATAATTGTATTAATTTATTTATTTATGTTTGAAATAATAGAAGAACTCTTTGCAATATTATTTATAATTTAATTTCTAGTATGAATATTATTATAATATTATTGGAATATGTATTGAATATTAAAAATAAATGAACAAATAGAATTGAGGGAGCAACGGTAGCTCGAAGTTGTTCTTGTTTGTAACATGAGCTCGTTACATAAACATGAAATTCCTTTGGACTTTAGTAATAGACATACATGAAGTTAAATATTTTGTACATAATCCGAGTCCGTAAATTTAAATAATGCGACAACCGTTATTACCTATGTATTAAATATACAAATACATTTATATTTATTTAAACAAAGTCCTCTTTTAATTTAAATAAACATTATCAATATATTACATTTTATATTGTTATTATTCTTTAATACAATATAAAGAATAAATTTATTCACTAAAATCAAATAAATAATTGCATTTAAAATAAATGATAAATTATTTTGTCTCTGTCAAGTGTCATTGGTAATCAATATTAATGACAGCCATAAATGTCATGTTTATTTAAATATTTTTTTTTTTTTCTTCATTTGATGATGAAATTAAATTAAATAAACTGCTTGCAAAAAATATAAATTAATATTCGTAGGAGTGATTGACAAGAATCGAATCAATTGAGGCACATTGCAAGCTTGATTAACCGTAATTATATACATGTATAAATATTAATATGTAAATTGCAAAATAGTGAAATGTTATACCTGTGTATTTTTTACATTCATACGTATATATAATTGCATGGAATCATATGATAGAAGGAAGGAAATACACTCGTGTACGATAGCACTTCGTTTATGTCAGTATAGAATCGTTCTCTCAAGTTGTTTATATTATTAGATATATAATATATTTACTAATGCAAAACAGATAACGCACTAATGGAGTTTCAATTTCAATATTAAACTCACTGCAAATCAGTTGAAATATAAATAAAATAAATAAATTAACTCAATTTATCCAGTATCTAAAAAAAAAAAAAAATTCGAAATTTCATGAAAAATTTTTTCCAATTTTTTTCTCTCTCTTTATATACTCAAATAAATTGTAACAAACAAATGTACCTATTGTTTGACACGAAATGAATATCATGCCATTGAAATATGTAGTAAATAGATGTATAAAAAAAATATAAAAAAAAAAGATAATGAAATGTTATGAGAGTGGTTTTATTGTTGATGGACGAAGCAATTGCAATTGCAATGCTCAGTTCTTCTCAACTATATATACACACACACACAAGATGGCGAGCCTCCCCTCGGCAGCTCCATATATCTCCGTTATCTTTGATCAGTACTCTCGCACAAGGTATAACAACATGAATGTACATATATACATATACACAAGTAAATATACATACATAGATAAGTTTCTGTCTAGTTCAGTGAGTATGGCAATGTGAATTTTTTCCAATATTATATACCTACGCCAAACCCTCTCAATAAACACACACTCTCTCTCTATAATATTCCACACGATTGGATTGAATAAAAATAATTATCGCAAATTATGGGTTTACAAATCACTTTATTATATATTGAGTGTGAATTTTTTTTTTCTTCTTCAATTATCAATTTTATTCAATTATTTATTTTTTATCACTGGTAAAATTGTCTGTATATTTTATTATATTCTACTATTTTATATTTACTTTAGAATATATAATATATATTTTTATTATATAAATGATTAATAATCTTGTCAGATTATTTTTATTATATATATATAAGGAGAATTTTAAAAGTTATGTGGTATGTGGAGTGCATTGAGAGCGATTGCTCGCACGTGAATCGATGATATCTAAGCACTTGCTTCATTGTCTTCATTCCAACAAACTCAATCATTCTATTGCTCTATGTATAATTTATATGTATTATTATATCATTTGAATCTTTATATGTTTATATATACATATGTGCTTTAATATCGGTATGCATCGTGCGACATCTTTTTTAAAGATTAAGATATAAAGAAAGAAAACGATGTTGCATATAAGACACTTTATAGTTGGATTTTATTATTTTTTTTTATTGGTTATAACTTTGTCGGCAAACTTGCACGTTCATCATATATATATGTATATATTAAACGACATTGTACTTGTAGTATATTCCCTCAGTTGTTTATAATGCACTTGGATAAAAATTATAATTCAAAACTCGTTTGAGTATAATCAAATTTTTAATTTTCTCGTTTCAGCTGCTATTGAATTAAATTTTCTATTTAAAAATTGATTGTTCATTAATATCAACGGAATAATTTGAATTAAAATTTTTGTTTGAATGGACAATTTGATAAATATTTAACTAAACAAAACATTTCAGGTGTTGATATATTTTAATATTTGTTTATAATCAAATGAGTGAGCGCAAGAAATTATTTGATATAATCAGAAAGATTTCCTGAGACTCGTAAAGCGAAAGAGAGGAAGTTAAAGGTATGTATGGATACTACGTCCATTATGGAATCGACCCACGCGTCAGTCAGGTGAGTGCAGATGGAATATAAGAGGATCTCATACATATATACACTGCAGCACATTGCGGGTAAATCAAGACGCGAGTATAAGAGTGAAAGAAAATAAGTAAAGAGAAGAACGTATAAGAGGGTAGGAAGTCTTGGTGGTATCTGATGGACCGATTGCATCATTAACCAGTGTACGTGCTTCCAAGTAAATATAAAGAGAAAAAGGAAAAATCCCATTGAAAATAAACGACTTGAATAATTATTTAAAAAATAAAGAAATAATGAACTAATTTATTTTATTTGATTAAATACTTTTTCTCTACTTTGCAATGATTAGTTAAAATTATTATCATTATTCTAATATGATTCAATGAGGGAAATTGGAATATTTCTAATAAATATTTGATTGTAATTAATGTAAAAAAAAATACAAATAGAATAAATTAAATTGCAAGAGAAATAAAAGAGAATAAATAAAAATTCTGTAAGGCCATGATGATAGTCGGTCTTTGGGCGTGCAATCGAATTGTCCGAACGTCGAACGTTTCGACAAAACTACATTCCGTTTGTGGACACGGTGAGTTTTTGCGTGTGACACAGAGCCGCTTTGTCCAGGCTATGCGAAAATAACACACGTCGCTTCTCTTCCATTTGGAGACAATACAAACAAAAGGGAAAAATATATCCGAGTGTGTGAGGGATGAGAAAGAGAGAATGATCTTGCTGAGATCATGCGAAACCCATCACCGTACAGGGTTTATCGACGTTTGTCGATCGTTTGTTATATTAAATCCAAACGAAATTAAATTCTTATTCCGAAAAAAAAAAAAAAATAATATAAAAATTCTGAAAATAATATTTTTCATTTATTTATATATTATTTCCTTGTGTGTTTAGTATTTTTAATTCATGTTTTAAATTAGCATTGAAATTATAATTCTACTAATATGATAATAATTTTCACGCTAAATGTGTTGATATAATTATAAAAAAATAACTATACTCGATGTATGTTTTTTCTTTTATAAATTTTTTCTTAAATTATATATTTAATTATATATTTTATTTTCATCCTACCGAATCTGGAAATCTCTTACAAGATTTATCCTGATATACCATCATATATTATCTATATAATTTACTATACACAAATACATTTACACTTATAGGAATACCAATTTAATATAAAAAGTGTCCACCTACGCGTCAATCTCAATTGCAACGAAATAAAGTGCTCGAGTTTATACGACAACTTGACAGAATTATATACAGTGACAGTTAATTCTTAAATGCCATTGAAAATATACACAAATCCAAATCGTCAATGTCAATGAAAGAAAATAAACAAATAAATTATAATTCACGTTATAGAGATATTAAAAAATAAAAATATATAAAAACATATAAATAGTGTGTAAATATTTAATTTATCAATTATAGAGATTGCTTTGACATTAATATAAATGAATGCAAGTGTGAAATAGAATCGTATACATATTTATTAAGAGCAGCAGTGGTAAAACAAGCTAAGAGTATAAATTCATCTCAACACAGCAGGACATTTACCAAGGTGTAAATTATAAAGCTTCGAAAATTGTCTTGTATCGTTTCTCATACTCGATATTACACTTTGTAAAATTATTATATACATAGAGACGAATATATACAAGCTATAACTGTGTATATAGTTACTGTATAAATACATTTATGTACTGGCATCAAGTGTGTATTCCATAATTTTTCTAAACATTTGATCTTAAAGTTAATTATAAATGTTCATTTTTTATTTATTTTCATCATTTTTCTTCATTCTCTACAGTCTTTTATATGGATATTGACTTGTCGACACCTCATCAAGGCGTGAATGAATGAAAGAGAAGAAGTAAATGCAAGGTATGAATAATGAAAAAATTGTAAAAGTAAATTTACACCCACTTTTCAAGTAGAAATATTAAATATTTAATTATTT
Organism: Microctonus brassicae; assembly: GCA_918226075.1. NCBI lineage: Eukaryota > Metazoa > Arthropoda > Insecta > Hymenoptera > Braconidae > Microctonus > Microctonus brassicae. Next base: position 657,936 of record OW445485.1, on the reverse strand, counting down.
CTCTCGAAGTAATTGAAAAAAAAAATTTTTTTTCCCCATCATTTAAATTATTTTTAATTTTATTATTTAATTATTATTATTATTTATAAATATAGTATGTATATATATTATTAATATTATAAATAATATTTAATTATAATATAAATATAAATAATTAAATATTATTAAATATTAAAACATCATTAAAGAAAATTTATCAACACACTATATTGATTATATTCTCAATTAATTATAAAAATAAACAATCAAATATTATTTTACTGTATAATATAGTGCCAAAAATAAAATTTATTATAAATAAAATAATAAACAAATGAATGATAATTTTATCTGATAAATTCATTGTGTAAATTGTCGTTCAATTACAGCTGCACGAATGAGTCATTATGATTTAATAGAGTTGATGTAAGAGCACCTGGAAAGATATATTCTATCCATATACTCCAACTATATATGATATGTATTATACATGTGGACAAGCACGTGGGATGCCGCATATGTAACGGAGCGTATCATTTAGAAGGTGAGAATAAGAAGGTGAAAAGCCACAGGGACTCTTCTCTCATTTCTATATTTTTTTTTAGTCACTTTGTCTCGTAGGAGGTTCATTAACATCTCAAACGAGTCGTCTGGTGACGTCTATGCTAGATACAAACAGGAGTTTTTGCTTCTATATACACAACACCACTTATTCATTTATATCTTTCATACACAGATACACATATGTATATACTTGTTTATATATAATTTAATTCACACCATAACGAAAACTGTTATTTATACGACTATATCTTTAGCATTAATGAACTCGTCCTACTTCAAATATCTAATGTAGTAATATACCTATTAAATTATAATTGTTTTTAGAAGCACAAATTAACAGTACATTGCAATATTATTTTCATTTATTTTAATATTTATTTCAATTATTTTTTTATTCAATTTTTTAATTCAGGTTTATACGTTCATAAACATTCATTAGTTTATCTTTGATACTATTAAACTGCATTAAGATAATAATTATCTGTTAATTTGTTTTCTCAATTAAAAATATAGAAATTATTAATTAATATAAAAATGACAAGTGAATGGAAAATAATTAGTAAATAAGGTTCTATGTATCAATACGTGAATTTTTGATAGAACTGAATTATTTATTGATGTTTCCCAACTGGTCAATTTCATCATTTACACGTGGGAGAATTGTTTCACGTGTGCGTAGGAAGGCAGACGACGTCCAGCCATATAGTCATGGCATGGGGGCCAGTCGACATTAACTCTCTTATATACGTGAAATGATGAAAGAAAACGCACGAACATTCGTGACAATAAAATAAATAAGATAGACTGTACGAATGACACAAAAGAGGAAGCGACAAGTTGTGCATTGAGGCCAAGAATCCAACACCACAACTCGACATTCCATTCTTTCAACCCAACTGATCAATCATATAGTTGATAAACATCAGGATAGAAACGAGATTAAAATTATAATATTTATATTTACTCACCGACACAGCCATTCATTGATAGTCCATAATAATCGACATCACACTGATCACAGCGATCGCCAATAACACCTGGCGAACATAGACAAGCACCAGTTACAGAATTGCATGTCTTGTTCATAGCACCAATGTCACAGTTACACTCTTGACAACCAGCAGTGACATTTCCGTAACCATCAATGCATCTGGAGCAATCTCGACCATGAAATAATGAATTACACAGACATTGACCTGTGATTGAGTCGCATAAACTTGAACTACTGCCATGGAGGTCACAATTACATGCTATATTAAATAAAAAATTATTTATATCAATATTTTCATGTGTTTTTGGATAATTAATATAATTATTAGAATTTTAAATTGAAAAAAATATATTTACGTTGACAATTTTGTTCCAATGGATTGCCATAATGAGCTTCTTTGCATTTATCACATTTCCAACCCTCTGTGTTACCACGACATTCCAGACAACGACCAGTTTCTTGATCACATGTGCCTCCATTACATGGACAAAGTTGACAAGTGCCACCAAGCATTGTTGGATCACCAAAATAACCAATGTCGCAACTATTATATTAACATTATTATTGAATAATTAAATTGAAAGAAAAGTTAATTTGAATATGGAAAATTTTGTTACCTTTCACAGTGATCGCCAGTGTAACCCACAGGACATTGTGTGCATACATAATTTCCATTTGGATTTTTCGGATCGTCCAATTGGCAATTGGGACTGAATTGATTAGTTTCATCGATCAATGGGCATGCGCATTTTTTGCAATCATTTCGAGTGCCGCGAGTTGCATCGCCATAATAGCCAAGGGCGCAACGATCGCATTTTGGTCCTGTTGTGTGGTGCTCGCACATCTTTAATGAGTACATGAAAGAAGAAAAAAAGCTCTTGAAGAAATAATCATCATGGTGGGTATTTTATAATATATTTGTAAGTAAATTTGATTTGATCGATTGTCGATTAATAAAATTTTCATTAAATCACGAATCAACTTAAGATACTTCAAATTTATTTCTTAAAAAAAATATCTACTTAAACTACTGTTGATAATGTAGGAATACTTACACTACATTCTCCCATGACAAGATCGCATGATCCAGCGTGTCCATTGCAGTCACATTTAACGCAAAGATGATGACTTTGATGATCAGTACCATTTGTAAAATATTTAACATAACCCCATGCACAATTTTCACATGATAATCCAGCATATCCAATAGGACAATTACATTGTTCAACAGTACTGTCAATTCCTTCATCAGAATGCTCACCAATTGATAATACAACTGACATTAAACGTCCCTCAGCTTGCTCAGAATGATATTGTGCGCGTATCATTAAATATTTTATGTCTGATAAAACATGAAGCATTTGAGATCGAGTTACTGGATCACCACGATATTCTGTTCTTCTTAATCTTGTTGGAATATCTTGAATGTCATTACGAAGATGATACCATCCTTGCTCTTGTAATGGAACAGATATTTCCGCATCATGACCATTGTACTGCTCTTCACCATAAGCAATTCTCATTCCATTTTTTCCCTAGAAATCAGTATACAGAATATCACAATAAGCAAATCAATTTATTTTAAAATGATCAAACAACTCTTTACATATTAATTATTAATATACAGTTTTGTGTGAAATTGTTACAAAAATATATATAATATTTACCACGAGAACGATGTTGGGCTCGGTTGTCGGTTTACCACTAGTATCACCTCTCATGACAATCCAACTAACGGCATAAGTGAGATTGCTGCCGTATGACGAGAGACGATTTCCAGTATAGATCTTGGGTGCAAGCCAAAATGGACTGTGATATTCAACCTCATATGAAGTAATTATTAACCAGCCATTATCAGGATCTGGACTTGGTACAACTGGCCTAGATGCATTAATGTCTGTCACACGCCAATCATTCAATGTAGATATCTGTAATATATTAAGAAAAAAAAACAAATATTTATATACATATTTAAAATAAAAATATAATCTTTTTATTTTTCTTTCATTTATCATTTAATTTAATTTTTGTTTTTAGTTAAACGCTGATATTATTGCGTGAAATCAGGCACGGCACATTTTCACTAGGGCGTTGAAGTTATAATAATATGGAAAATCAAAGGAGAGGACAAGATATGTCCACCCTCGTTTATCTTACTCTGCCATTAAACCAAGAGTCGTTTTATGCAATACCGTAATTATACGTTAGTGTCTTTCGCTTTATCTCTTTCCCTCGCGTTTCATGCTATAAACATTGCCGATAGCTGTTCTGATAGGCTCATGCTTATCCAGTTCATCTTCTAACGGCGATCGTGTCATCAAAGAATCATCCACAATCTTTATTATCGCACGCACGAATACATTTATATATTCATATGCACATATATTTAAATAATTCTCAATTCATATTTTTTAATTACACTCCAATAAATATTCATTAAATTTAATAAACATAAATTTTTATATTTATTATTATTTTACTTACCGATTGATAAATAAGTTTAGCAGCATAACATTCTTCAGTTATACCAAAACAATCACATTTTTGACATCCATCAATGTTGTCATGTGTTAATGAAAAATATCCGAATTTACATTCATCACAAAATTCACCATTAACATTGGCTTTACATATACAATCGCCCTCGCAATCATGTGATGGTAAAATTCCACGTGAATTACAAGGACACGCCATGCAATCAGGAAATTGTCGATAACCTGCAGCACACTGATTGCATTTATATCCAGAAAATCCAGGCTTACATTCACAAGCACCTGCTACCTAAAAGAAAAAATATTAATTTTATTTTTATTTCGATTACGAAATAATTTAAATCATATATGTTCAATTTTAATTAATGATATATTTAAATACAATATGTCTTGTTATTATTTTATATACCTTTCCAGGATAAGTGTCATCTGGAGTACAAAAGCCTGTGCTACCTTTTGTATTACAATGATCACATAATATACAAGGCTGAGGATCATCAGGTGGAATATCGTGTGGTCGATAATAACCAACTTGGCATTTTTCACAATTAATTCCCGTTGTATGTTCCTGAAGTTATTAATTCAATCAATTATATATATATTAAATTATTTACCTATATGTAATTATTAAATTATTTTATAATTAAAATATTATTGAGATATTACCGTGCAATTAATACAAACGCCACCACCACGATACTTTCCACGAATATCAATAGACATTTGTCGATCAGCAATTTCCGGATCATATCTACATGATGTTGCGTGCCCATGACAATTACATTTTTCACACTGAAAACCTCTTCCAGCTGTCCCGGATTTCCATTCAATTTGATTGTACATTGGACAACATTTTTCACATCTTTCACCACACGTATGTCGCTCACATTCGCAATCTTGATGCTAGTAATTAAATATGAAAAAAAAAAAATAAACAAATTAAAATTCAATATTATTTTTATTTTAATATATTTTAATTTTAAATGTTATTCATTTCCGGCGGACGTCGACAATTTTATTGGATTGATGATGAATAGAAAATTGTCCTTATGATTATATAAATAAATACAATGAGAGATATATACCTACATTTTCAATTATCTTTACATTAAAAAATAATTCAAAAAAATAAAATAAACGAATATGGGGAATTTATTTATATCATTGATCAATTTTTTTAATAAATATATTAAATAGATTTTAATAGTGTATAATAATATATAGACAGCTTATTTCTCTTTTATATCATGCAGAAAAAAATTTAATGACATAAACACTTTCATGTCTTCAATAGAATAATGTATATAAATCAGAGACGAATAATTTAGTCAAGTAAATAGCCCAGAGACTGCTCTTCCTCTTTGAAACAATTGTTTATATAGAAAGGGTAATATATACATTTACGTTTACATATACGCATTATCTATAATATATATTTCTACATATTAACATTTGTATATGTATATACATACTTATATACGTAATTTTAAATCTATTGCTCATATAATTTCACTGGTGCACAATTTTCATAAAGCCTAATTTTCTTATGCGTATATTATATTGTCGGTTAGACTTAAACATTTATCCACTGCATTAAATTATAAATACATTACTTGTATGTATATAATGTTCGAGTGTAATGCTCATAATGTAAATTGTTTGGTCGTTAAATAATATATTGAAAGGATATAGGTATTATGAATTATCGTTTATTCATGAGTTCACTTTGAGCTTTAGAGAAACAAATTTACAATCTTTGAATTTTTTTCTTTGTTGTAATTATTTTTATTTTATTACACGTGGGATATTTAATCGTGGTGATTGAATGAAATATATATGTTTGTGGTGATTTGAGAGAATTAAATTCAGAATTCTATGGAATGCATAAAATTCCTTTGAACAAAAAAAAATAAATAAATAAATAGGGTGATGATAAAAATGTGATGAATGATTGGAATGTGAGATATTGATTAATCATACAAGATTTAATAAAATAATACGATTATACATTTTAATATATAATAATTATTAATATTTTTGACAGAATTATTTGAGATGAATTTTTCCAATAGAATTAAAATGAAAAAAAAAAAAGAGAATGTTGAAATTTATATAAGCATTTAAAGATTTATATTTATTTGTCAAATGACACAATAATATAAAAATAAAATAAATCACCTATGTGTTTACTGTTTGTGTATATAAATATTATAAAGTCGGTTTAGCTGTTTGATCTCCTCGGCTTCTTTAATCCCTATCTCTCCTTGTCTCACCTTTATTATTATTTTTTTTTTTTCTTTCTTTCTTATACCATATTGAACACGAGCGCGATCGTGACCGATGACCGCAAGCGAGAACTTTCTCAACTCGTTGCTGCAAGTCCAGGATAACACACGACCAACCACGTTCAATTTAAAAGTGCATTTATATACATATAAAGAAGCAGGGAAAAAGGGACGAAAATAATGTGAAGATAAGACAACTATGGCAATGACCATATTTGCTAAATGTGCAATGTTACATGTAAACTCGGTATAAAATTCTCCAATTGAACATCCCGACAGAGAAAGTGTATACAAACTAACATATGGACAATAGTAATTAATGTCAGTGTGAAATCTTTCAGTGTTTATAGAATATTTAAACACTGACGATAGAAATGATTTTATTTTTTTCTGAGAATTTTTTTTCTTTCAAATAAAATATCGTGAAGATAGTTTTGATTTTTTTCTATGTACTTGATGAAATCTTTGAGCAAACGAACAAATATTTTTTCAACCCTAAACATAATTAAAGTAAAAAAAATTCTTGACTTGATTAATTTTTATTTTTTTTAATTTATTATAGAAATTAATTTATAATGTCTGTTTTGGGAGGGTTGAAAGTAAATAAATAAATGTCAATAATTACCCCATGTTGAACGCTATAACGACATCGTGACGCGTGGCCTGAACACAAACAACGGCCGCCAATGGTGATTTCTTTTATGGAATAAAATGCTCGACGTGGATCTACAATTGCACTATCACTTTGACGTAAATCCTGCAAACTCAATCGGACATATCGTGCTTGAGTAAATTCTTGAAGTGTGTCACTGTGATTTTGTGCACCAGGTCGACCATTCAATAAATGAGTATGAATCTATAAAATTAAATAAATAAATATTTAATACAATATAAAAATAAAAAATAAATTAAGAGTATTTTTTTCTATATTTCATTCAAAATGTATAATAAAAATGGCAATGTAACAATATAAATAAAATAAAAAATCCATAATGTAAATCATTGGTGAATGGTGCCGCACAGAGAAAATTGAATGTGAAATAATGAGGGTAGTGGCAGTCGTCGTCGTCATCGTAAATGGAGACTGCAATACCTAATACGGAACAATTCAACGACGCGATTAATTTTTTTTTTTCGTGAACCACCTGAACACGCCTACCATTTATACATCAAACAAAACTTTTCTTTTATATAATTAAAATTCCATTCTCTCTTCCATTTTGATTGTCAGTTAATTAATTTATTCCAATAAAATATTCACAATTTTATTTTAAAAAGCAAACAAATAAATATAATATATTCTGTGACTTTTAAAATGAAAATAAAAATTGTATATTAATTACTTTTTTTTTTATTCTCCAAACTTTTCCGTTGGAGAATGATTTGTCAACGAGCTGGGTCATACATTGTGCACTTGGGGTAGACAAAATAAAATAAAATTTTAGAGAGAATACATGTGTATTATATATGGCAATGCTAAATGAAAACGAGAGAAGCGAGTTAAATAATAAAAACGAACAAGATCCCTATACATTCCGACCATCTATGGTTGTGGAGTTCGGCCCTTGTAAGGGATCCACCAGATCTGAGGGGGTTGACGTGCAATTTTTACGCTTTTATACATATATATATATATTCCGATACGTGTGTAAAGACGCTTGCAATATATTGAAAATAAAAAAAATTCTACTCCAATTTTTGTATTCACTAAATTAACTCAAAATTATTTTTTACAATAATAAAAAAAAAAAAATAATAATACACGCAGTGAAATAAAATATTTATACAGTATATAAATATATTAAGACTTCATTTTATAATTTCATAAGTATATCAAAATATAATTACGAAACATTTTAAATAAATAATTATTCAAAAATATATTTCCTGCTCCAATTATCCAATTATGTAATTACATGAGTGCAGTTGTAAATTATGAATAATCGATTTAAGATTAAAATTGTGGATATGCAAATGACAAGTTTGTATTGATAAATGGTGTGTTACATAAAAATTGACGCCAATCTGCAGCGATAAATTTTATTTTCCTTTTTTTTTTTTTTTTCAATTTAATAATCATGAATTAATTTTTAATTAAAAATTTTTATAATATAATTTATAATGTATGGATATGGATATGTATTCATTGGGGGTGAATTAAAGGTAATTATTACCTCTCCATTCTCCATTGGACTTTGCCTTGAGTACATACTTGTACAGATGACCTCGTCATCGCTGATGTAAATGGGTTTTGTGACAGGCGGAACTGAATACTTGGTCCAGCACTCTTCATCACTTGGTGCATAATATTGCCACACACGAAATTCTTCACCATCAATTGATCTTTCAAGCACCCACGCTGCTGGTCTCGGTGAATTTGCAGCCTTTACAATAACATTTTCAATTTGATAAACCTGAAACAAATAAAATTTTAAATTCATTTTTATTTCATATTAAAAAATTATATTTAAATTTATACAATTATATTATTTTAAATTCCTAATTCTTCACTGAGAATATAATATGCAAATAAATTTCACAGCCAATAATAATTATTAAAATCCAAAATATTTATAAATATTTATCAAATATGAATTTTTAAATTTATTTCAATATTTTTTTTTTTCAATCATTATTTATCTGTAAGTGGAATAATTAATTTATGGGGTAAAAAAATTGTTTGATAGTGTTGAAGATATAATCAGTGTCCCAGAATTAATGCAAAGAATAATACACTGACAACCTTTGAAATCTTGCATGAATTTTAGGACGTCTTTTAAAATTCAACTTGGAAATTTTATTGTTCCTCAAACACGTGGTATCGTTCACTATCTCTCTGCCCACTCACTCACATACACACATTCCAACGAACGCAAGCTCAGTCTCACTGTGCTACAGTCATTCATAATACCCTTCATAATGCACTTTTAGATATTTATAATAAATGCTGACATAAGATTTTAAACTGCGATAAATGTTGAAAATGAAAAAGAAAATAATAGATGAAAATAACCCAGAGATTAAAGAAGCGGAAAAATATTTTATTCACACCTACAATAACCATACGACAGGTAAATAAAAAAATCTAAAGTTATATATTAAGCATAAAAAATGTTGAAATAAATAAAATATTTCACGATAATATCTTAAAACAATTTGTAATGCACATTTATTATATTCAGCGTTGAAAATTATTTTTTTTTTATATTTTCACATCTATATTAAACGTATATACATCACGATCAAGTATATATCGACAAGCAAGAAATTAACGAGCTTATATACATCAATGTATATATACCTTTGCTCTTATTATTCAGTTTTATATATTTATTTTCATTTCCCTTCTACTTCTTCTTCTTCTTCTTCTTTCTTTGCAATTTTTTTTTTTTTATTCCACATTCACGTCGCGTTGTTTCTCGTTGTCCTTTGCAATGCAACGACGCCCACTTTCGGTCATAAAGACAGATCGCAAGTCAACGATATACCGCGAGGGGTGTGCGGTGGACACGTACGTACACGTTTATACATGTCTGCGTTTGGTTTCGAACCATTTAAGGAATTGTATCCAGAACATTTACGATTCGTCTGACTATATCAGGAGCACACACTCGGTATTATCTCACTGCCAATTGTCATCATCATCATCATCATCATCATCATTGACATAAGAAAAAAGAAAAGAGAAATATATACAGAAGTTATATAAATAATTAATTGAAATAATATTAATATTAATATAATCGGGAAAATAATTATATTAATATGCATATTCATAAATTTTAGATAAAGTTTAATGTTTAATTTTTTATTTGACTGTTTTCTTCTTCTGAAAGATTTACAGGGGATGAAAAAAACAAAAAAGGGAAATGTGTCTGTGAAATAAATTGGTTTCTGTTTTATTCCCGTGGGTGTGGGGCTTTGGGTCTCACGATTATTTCTCTTTTATATACATATATAATATGTATATATATATATATATATATATATATGTATATATTTGTGTACCGGTTCTTTCTCTTGGCAAGACATTCTCCAAATGTTTGACTTGCGCACTTGCCTCATTCCCCCTACGGGCAATCGGCGACGTGTCGTCGAGACTCAACGAGCCGTGCTCCGACGTGCTTCTTGTTATGTGCGGGCGAAAGAAGATGCAGAATGGAAAAAAGAAGATGTAAGTCAAAGAAAAAGAAAAAATTAAGAAAATTGAAGTATATAAATGTTGAAAGATGATGAAAAAATAAATAAATAAAAACTTTGGAAGAAGTAGAAGAAGATGAAGGGAAAAAAAAAAGGGTATGTTGAAGAAATGATTGACAAAATGTGTGTGTGTGTGTATTTTTTTTTTTTTTTTGTGCACGAGGAAAAAAAAAAAATGAAGAAGCCAGAGAATGATAATGAGAAAAAAAAATAATCAGTGGATGAAATGAATGTAGAGAACTGTACAAACATAATTTCTCTAGGTAAATATTTATGGTGGAAGGTTTGTCATGTTTTTCATGTCTGTTTGACTTACCCTAAATCACAAACTGCATTTAGAAGCTGCGATCAATGTGTGGTAGACAATTATTCGTATGCATAATAAATATCCACTTATTTTTATTATATTATGTATTTAAAATAATAAATTTTATATCTTGTTTAAAGAAACAAAACACTTGAATGAATTATCTAAATGGAAAGATTCAATATTTAGTAACTTGAAGAATGAAAGGAATATTATTACATCATTACAATTTATGTTTTATTATCTTTTTCATTAATGCAATGGAGAAAAATATTTGTAATATTTATTTTAGCACACGTCAATAATATTGATATCCAATAATTTTAATGAAAATAATACAAATTTCAATAAACTCTGTTTAAAATATATTTTTCTGCAAAATACTAAAATGAATAATTATAAAGGCTTATGCAATTGTTACAGACAGTTTGTCTTTGCATTAAAATAAATGCCTTGAAAAATAATGAATAAAATTATTATCTCAAAAAAATATGAATGATGTTTTTTAATATTGAAAAAAAAAAAAAATTATTTACTCAAGTGTATTTTATAACAATTATGAAGATGACAAGTTGACAATGCAAATATTCAAATTATATATCTATAAAATATGTGTGTTAATGAGCATCTGATTTAATTATAATATTAATTATTAAGTTATAATTTTTCAAGTTCATTTAAACACACTATGGATAAAAACTAACATTAATTATTTTGAATGATCAAACAATGTATTTATTAATCAGTTAGGACGTTGAATCTGTTAGCGACTGTATCCCACGATGAATGAAGAAGGGATTGTACATCACAACAACTTCAACTCTTAAGCAAGAGCATATGTGCATGCTCCATTTAAGGGCTGTGGCTGGACTGGTGCCATCAGCATTCAATGACATAAATGGCTTTATAGCGTATACAACTGATGAAGAAAAGTGATAATAGTCAGAGAAAATCCTGAGGTAGAGAAAAAGATTTAATATTTCGCATTGAAGAATTTAATTCGTAACATTAAATTAAATAACAAAAAATATATACATATACATAAATTAATGGCTTTAACAGACATTAAATATTTGACATTGAAGAGGTAAATCGGATTGAAAAATTAATTATATTATCGATTCATTTTAAATTCATCAATAATTCTTTCAATATAGAATTATAAAATTTGTGGCGTAATTTATTTAAATTATATCATCTGGTTACGTCGTCATTTATATTTGAATAATTATTGTATAATTCAATGATTTCATGTATGTGAATTGATATAAATAAGCTTCGATTTACGTTTATCATACACATTTGATTATTAATTCGAAACTGAGACGTATATAATTCATATAAATAAAAATGAAATTTTATCAAATTATTTTCGTTCTTTATTTTGATTATATATTTCTTTTACAACTATCCAATTGCGAAGTAAATAATTTTTATTACATTATGAGTGTCTTCTCGAATTTAATTACAAAATTAAATGATTTTATTTTTGTTTTTTTTTAGATTCACAAATTTATGACACAAGATGAATTAAAACAAACATTTTATAATGCTGAATCGATTCCAAAGTATCAAATAGCTAGATTAGTACAGAATAAAATTGATGGAGATGCATCAGGAAATTCTTCTACATTGAGTTTCAATGCATTTGGTGAGAGAAAAACAATAAGATTAAAATTATATGAATCAACGTTGATCAGTGACCGTACTCCAATTTGGCTTGCTAAATACAATGCCACAGATAAAAGTCCATTTTTCGAACAATTAAAACCATTCGTAAGTTATACCTAATTAATTATAATTCATTATCAATATAAAATAGTTGTAATTATAATAAAATATTTTCCTTCAGACACTTGGTAATGAAGTCACATTGTATCAAACATCTGAGGGATCAATTATTGGAAGTGGTATCGATAAAAATGGAAAACTATACTTTGTAAGTATTCATTGAATAATTTAATTCATAATTGTTGTTAATATTAAACTATTGATGATTATTTTTATTTATTTCTATTGTTTTTAGGCTGGCTCTACTTCGAAACTAGTCATTAGTCCTCTTACATCGAGAGTGTCTCGAGAAATTTCTCGAAGAAAACGAGACATTTCACACGATGAAAATGACAAATTATCTGATGAATATATTATAACTGATTATCATATTATTTATAATGTTCCACAATCTTCTGATAATAATATGCTGAAATCAGCTATAATAAAAACTGAAAATTTAATTGATGAATTTAAACGAAAAAATGACAGTATTAAATTAGGAAAAGTGAAACGTGATGTTCCTACTTCACTAATTAGTCCAGAAATTTTACTTTTCACCGACTTCAAGTCATTATTCACAAAGTAATTGGATAATAATACAAAAAATTATAATTACTTATACAATAATAAATTTTAATGATTGATTTGTAATTTTTCAGACCCAAAGGCAAAGTATTCAATAAATTTATTATTTATTTGATTGCATTCTGGAATAATGTAGCCATGCATTTTAAAGCTTTAAAAAATCCATTAGTATCTCTCCGAATCACTGGAATAGTAATTGGCACAGTAAGAAAAATTATTAATACTTATAATAAACAATAAAAAATTGAGAATATTAATTTTCTTTTGTTTCTTATAATTAAGGTTCATGAAGCTGTACCATTTTTACACCATCAAATGAGTCCAGACAAACATATATTTGTTATGAATGCTTTGTTTGACATGGGTGACTGGCTTATGAATTATAAAAATGTATTTCCATTAGAAACATACGATTTTGCTGTAGCAATGACAAGGTAAATTAAACATTTAAATATACAATTCTATTTTACAATCATCTAAATATTTCTTTTGTATGATAATCATTTGAAATTTTACAGTAGACACCTCTGTGAAAAACATATAAAAACAAATAAATGCAAACGTGACATTACAATAGGTATTGCTTCGAATTTTATTAAATTTATAGAAAGAATAATTATAAATAAACTAGCACTGAATTATTTATTATAATTTATTCAGGCATGGCTAATATAAAAGCAAAATGTGCTATCAATGGTTTTCGTGTTGAAATGTGTTCTATTATTCATGATGAATTAAATTTCAAAGGAGTTCTAACAGCAACACACGAGCTAGCACATATGTCAGTTGATAATTCATCTAATTTTACACTTAATAATATAGAAAACGAAATTTTATTAGTAATTATTTTAGAATGGGAGCACAACATGATGGTATTAGTACAACATCAACTCGCCATTGTGATTTAAATGATCTATCACCAAATTATATAATGACACCTGTTGTAACGGACGTTCCACAAAATTATGTATGGTCAACTTGTACACAAGAAACTTTATTCAGGGATTGGTGGTAAGTTAATAATCATTTAATTAATATTATTAATATATACTCAAGATTAATCATATAATTATAATAGTAAAATATTAATTAAATGTGTAATTATTTCAGGCGAGGTGCAAAAGATTGTTTGAAAATTAACAGCACAATAGACACGGGAAAAACTGTGAGTATTATTTTACCTGGTGATATAGAATCGTTGGAAAGACAATGTATAAATCGAGGTTATTCTCACGCATGTAATGTAAGTCAATATTAATTAAAATAATATTTATAGATTTATTTATTAGATAGTTTTTACTATTTTTAAAATGATATTATACTTTAGCCAACGAGTAATACTTGCAAGGATTTGGAATGTTGGACTGATAGCGTCAAGGGACTTTTTTCTATGTGGTCATGTCGTAAATCTGGACCACCATTAGATGGTTCAACCTGCGGTCCAAATCACGTAAATATTTATTCACTAAATCCATTAATAAATTAAATAAATATTCGATATTTTTTAAATTTTAATATCTTTTTCTGTCAATTAATATTTATATTTTTGCAGCATTGTCTTCTGGGATCATGTGTGGCCCGTAACCAGCCAAATTCTGATGCATAATCAAAATTAAACAATAAACAATTCGATAACTCTTTGCTGAATTAGAAAAATTTTAATATCTAATGATTAATAAATTATCAAGATATAATAAATAAAATAATAATGTGTATACAGTTTTACATAATATAATATTTAAATTAATGATTATTTATATAATACATTAATTAAGTGCAATTATACAATTATATATTTACGATTTTAAAACAAAAGATATTTAAAAATGAAATAGGACAAAACACAAATGCATATCAACATTCAACATGACCAATGCACTTGCACAATGAATCGCATCGTTCTATAATAACTATAAACTCGCATTTCAACTATATGTTAAAGGATATATATATACAAGTATATATTTACATAAAATTCCAACACAACGACATTTATAAATATGTTTGTAAGAAGTCGTGAACTGTGTGAGACCAGTTAACTCTTGTGGCGATAAATTTAACACGCTGTGAAGCACTTTTCTCTCCCTACATTCATCGATCACCATTTGAGCAAGTAAACCAGACTCATATACACATTATATATATACATAAGCACTGTATATATACTATCATAACATTCAAACGAAATAGTTAAAGCAAAAAGAAGCAACAAGAAACAGCATAACCCACAGGTGAATGCAATTAGTCTCAACACTTACAAATGATAAAAATTAAAATTAACTAGACCACTGATCGCCACTGCTCAATGACCTCCAACATGTAATTATTAGTATATCTATATATAGTTTATATATATATTACATATCATTTGTATGTAATTGTGTACAGAAGCTCTTCTATGTGAACAAGTCACGTACTGAGAATTTTTGCTGTCAACTTGGTTTATTTTATTTTCCACATTTTTCTTTGTTTCTTCTTGCTCTTATATACTGTTTTTGTATACTACTGTACATAAACAACGTGGGCAGAACAATGAGAAAAAGGGAACCGGCTATAAATGCTCCTGTTACATTGTTTAAATAAAATGTTAAAAATTTTTAAATACTTATTACAAACATATAAAAAAAAATATATATATTTTAATAAAGACTATTTATAATTAATTCTGGGTATGGATTAAATAAGAAATTTTCTATTCTTATTTTATTTATATATTCCCGGGTTGGACACGAGAACGAGAGTGCATCGATATCACGCTCGCCAACCAATTTATTAGCAATGCCCTTACGCCTTAGTAAAAGGGGGGGTCTTCTGTCTCGTATAAGTAAGTATATGTACGTAGTAAGTACATTATACGTACGTAGTTGGTGGGTTATATCGCTTGGTCAGTCCATAAAGGGTCACAAGCCACTTGGCTATATCGTGAGAGTCTTATAGTAAAGTAAATGGAGCAAACCGGCTTGCTCTACACGTTGGCTCATACGTGGTGGTCAGATTTCTTCTCGCTCCCGCGCTTTTTCATCCCCTTTATTTTCCATATATCTTTTTTTTTCTCTTTTTGCTCTTCCTCATTTCACTCTTTTACCTTATTTATCGTCACGACTCTCTCGTTGGTTTCCAGGAAGCTGGATGACTCTTATATACACTATACAATGAGTCACACATTTAAAATATATATTTTATCTGATAAAAAATTGTATCAATATTTTTTTTTTAACAAATTTCATCAACATATTTATTTTTATTTTTTATTTTTTTTTATTTTTTATATAATCTATACACACACATAAATTGCTTTTAGTATTTATTATACTGGTAAAATTACTCGCGCCCACGTAATGTAGACTGTACAATACGATTGGTTTCTGTTTTTTTTTTTTTTTTTTTATAAATGGCAAAGCACAACTGCAATGAAAAGTAACTGGATTATTATTTTTTAGCAGATGGAGAGCGCATATATGTTCATTAGTGCATTGTACTTGCGTTTGTATATGAGCCGTGTACGAATTACGCGAATGAATATTATACTCAGTGGCTCACTCGGTTGTCATGAAAAGAATTGTATGAAAAATTGTATGTATGTGTATATACACCTCACAGCGTGAGGTCCTTGCTTGCAGTTTATATTCACTCGCCCATCTGTGCCCACGCACGTTATTAAAATTCTTTTTTTTTTTTTTTTTTAAATATATTTATTTATTTTTTTATCATTATTCTTTTTCTACATGTATACAAGACAATATGTACGTTTATCTCTGAATACTCATTGGTTCCCATAAATCACCTGGTATAAACATCATGGATAAATAATAAAAAAAAATTTAATTTTTTATTTTTTTTTGTAATATTTACAAATTTAATATATTTAATTTATTCTTCATATTTATATGTATATAAATAAAAGTTTGATAATACCAATGGGGTTTATCAGATTATTTTATTCTTCAATTTAAACACGTCATAATTAATAATAAATTTTTTTAATTAGCAAAAAAATAACGGGTATTATTATAGACGATAAAATCTTTCAAAAAATTCATAAATAAAATAGCAAGAATAAATTATAAAACGTTATATTAATCAAAAATTAATTTAAAAAAATTCTTTCATTATTTTTAAGTGTCGAAATTAATTTAAATATTAATGGTAATTTTTTAGTTTTTTTTCTTTAGTAAAAATTTGCTTTACAAATAATTCTACAAAAGCCAGACGAAAAAATAATAAAGAAAAACCGATAGAGGTCGAGGAAAAATTCAAGTGGCAAACACATATACATATTTAAATGTATATATGTATATATGTAATCATCTTGACTGATTCGTCATGTGAATGTGGATATTACTATAGAGGAGACGACACGCAGTCGAGACATAAACCAAAAAGAGAGCATTAAAAGTCATATCCTCTCCAGCGAACATTTTCTACGCTCGAGTGTTGGGTAAACGCGTGATATTAGGTATATATACACAGAGACTTGGAGTAATGCCAGAAGATTTTACATATGTGTGTACATATCAATGTATATACATACATATACATATATACATGCCGTCGTCAAATAAGATTCAAGTCTGTCTCGCGTCGTGATGCAGAAGACGCCGAAGTGAAAACGAGAAAATAAATAAAAAAAAAAAAAGCAATATCGTCTATTCAAATCGAGCATTAACCTTACGTTGAAAGATTTATCACATGTCAACTTGTGCAATAAATTAAAATGATCTATTTATTAAAATATTACCCTTCATATTTTCCATTTAAATAATTATTCCTCAAAAAACAAAAAAAAACAAAGAAAAAATTGAATTTATATTATATATTAATATTTATATTTATATTATTTTATAATAATAATTAAAATCGTTGAATATTTTATTTAACATAATAAATAATGTAATATATAAATGTGTAAAATAATAAATAAATTGATAAATAATAATGATTTGACGTCTTGGAAATAATAATTGAAGATTCAACCCCTTATGGGTGGTCTGTCCCTCGTCGATTTAACGAGTTTCTCACACGCGTTTATATATATATATGCAATATATTTCCGGTTAGAATCTTTCAGTCAAGCAAAGAGAGACTCCAAAACCGCAGTCTCTCTTTGGCGCCCATATTTATATACATATATACACGTCACACTGATTGCAAACTCTCCTTTGGGTTCATAATAAAAATGAAAATTTACGAGCACGCGTGGCGAATTGTGCGCCAACGCAAGCGGAACTGTATCAAAGGAAGCGTCTCATAATCTTTCCATAATAAGACATAACGATCTCGATATATATAAATATATATATATATATATATATATATATATATATATATATATATATATATATATATATATATATATTCACATGCATATATAAATAAATGTGATAGGTGTAATTTAATTTCACGAGCAAATTTGTACTGCCTGTCCTCGATGATTTCTTCACTCCCTCATTTCGAAAGAGAAAGAATTCAGGTTAAATATATATAAATAATACAAAAAAAAAATTATTTAGAAAGTGAAGAAATGTAAAATGAAAAATAAAAAAAAAAATTATAAAGGGAAATTATAATTTTTTCTATATTATTATAAACTGTGTAATGAAAATATTAATGAAATGAATATAATTTTTTTATGTTTACTATTGTGTATATATATTTGGTGTTTATATAAATAAAATAAAAAAATTATTTTTGAAATTTTATTTCATTTGTGTGCAAAAGAAATATGAAAAAATTCCTGTAGAATTTACTGTGAGTTCTGTGTACGTGGTTATACTTCCGTCAGTATGGCTTTTACACCATTTATATATTACCCTGAGCTTTTTTTTTTTTTTCTTTATATATTTTTCGCTTTTTCTCTGTGGCGGTATGAGATAATCATTTGCACCGAGGAATCTCGCGCGAATAACCCGAGAATGGAGAATGAACTTGAATGAGTGAACATCAAAAGAGAAAAAGAGGAAGTGAAAAAAAAATAAAATAAAATGAAATTTAAAGGAAGAAATATACACGTGTGTTATATTCATGTTGTTGCAGGTATATATACGAGAAATGTTTAAAAACTCTTGAGCAGAAAATTGGGCGTGTGAGCGTATTTTACACCGCCCAATGAGTCGACAACGTTCACTCTCTGATGCTTCTGATGGATCAACAAAAAAAAAATAAAATAAAATAAAAAAAATCGCTTTCAGGATGTGTCCTAAAAAAAGTTACTCAGTAGCCTTCAATTATCATCACTGAACGTGGGAATTGAATCACTTAACTTATTTCTCTACTCCCAAAAACTTTAAAATAGAAAAAAAAAAAAAATTTATTTCTTCTTGATTTTTTTTTTATTAAAAAATAATCCTGCATTAATATTTTTATATTTGTTTGTCATTATATCTACGTGAAAGAAATATAAAAATACCACGATGATTGACATTATACTCCAATCGATTATTTATTATAAATAACAAAATAAATAAATATATATTAAATGTCATATCATAATTATTCAATTAATCGAAGGAGGTTGACATTTATTATATATAATTTATGGTAAAGGAAATGTTTATATCTACCCAACAATTTTCATGATGTACATGAGAGAAACACATTATATATCTCATGAGCACGCACTTATGACGATTATCGCACCCAGAGACCACGATGGTTTATATACAGACGGCAATCATGAAAAGGGCAATTCGCACGTCGCACATCGTGAAAAGAATTTAAACGAAAATAAAAAACAAATATATATATATACATATATAAAAGAAAAAGGAAGAGAAACCAAGAAACCAAGAAAGATAAACTCTTTTGAACCCTTTAGATCAGTGGTTAGCCGCTCAATTAGCGAGTGAAGAGATTCCAAGGATTCCCCAGAATCGACAAGTTTCAGGTAATTGTCGTGCGAGACGCACAACCAAATCATTACAACATATCTCTTTGTCCTAACGCGTCATTTATTATTTACTTTATAATTATGTAAATATATATTTAATATTATACATATTAATTCTTAATTATCTTCTTCAATTACTAATTTATATTTTATTTATTCTTCTATTTCTTTTGTCGAAATTTTTGATTTTTTTACTGTTAATAAATTACCTCGAACGAATCATGAGAAAGTCTGTATGACAATCGGTAAAATAAAACAAGAAACAACAATAAAATAAATAGTATGTTGAGACTAAATAAGGCAAGTGCTCTCTTGATGTTCAGACAAATAAAATGCACGAATGCTTTTTGTCGAAACAATTTCCAACGTTTATATACATTTATATCATCATGGGATTCAACATAACATTACTTGTTTTTTACTTATAAATAAATTTATATAGATGTATGTAGGTATAAGCATTCATACCACTCGTTGGATTTAATCTACAGATATATAAGATTGAGTACCTCACTTTATTATTATATTATATATATGTATTATTTATTTATTTTATTTTTTTCTTTTTGATTCTTGTATTCAGGTTATTATTTTTTCTTCCCCGTCTCGTCACCTCTAATCGTCATATAGCCGCGTTAATCCCATGAACAATGAAGATGCCATGTAGAGACGTGCTCTCGACATTGCAAGTGTCATTCAGAAATCCTTTTCACGTGTCACAAACATTTCAGGGTCGTAAGAACTCTCTGAATTTATTTTACACACCCACCTTTCTATAAGAATATTACGATGTCATAATTGAATGAAGTTGGAAAAATTTTATATTCATATAAAAATCAATTTTATATATTATTTAATATTATTTCTTTTCTTTTTATCTAGTTTTATTTTTTCAAGTAATTTATAATGATTGCGAGTGAAGTATAGACATTTGATTTAAAACGGAGAATTTTTTCGAATATATTTACGCTTCACTCAAGTGAAATCGTCTCGACTCGTCGAGTTCAAGCTCCATAAATTAAAAAAAAAAAAAATACCATATGTTAATAAATATCTCTCATACACATAAATATTCACATGAATTTATATATAAAGAAGGTCTTGTAACTACCAATTAATATTCACCAATATCATCATTAGACATTAATTAATTCATCTCTCTCAAAGAATTTCAACTAAAATATTTCTTCGCATAAATATTATATGTATATTGCTACAACTAAAATATATATTTATCTATTGATTGTTTATATCCACACAACATATATAATTATCACAAATTGCTTAAATAGAAATCAATTTTAAGAAACTAATTAAATAAATCATATTTTCAATAAAATATATATTTTTTTTTTCTTTCCATTATTTTTATTAATTCTTTCATTTCTTTCATTCTCGTTATGGTTTCCCTCTTAAAGATGATATTGAATTGAAAAAAAATTTTGAAATTTTGATGGTGCTTATACAGCCCCAATCGTAGTATAGCGACCCTTAAAAAAAAATAAAGAGCGCTGCAAAAAGAAAGCGAGAGAACCGGCGAATGCTCCTCGTTAAAACGTTATGCCATAGTTCGCAATTTGTAGGAGTGATTTAACGTTGTTGTATATCCACATATATGTATATACACATGTGGTGGATACATATAGGTATATATATATATATATATACAACATTGAAATTCCCAGAAAGAATCAAAAGATTCTTTGGCTCCTTTTATTTCTCTCTGTCTTCACTATTCTTTTTCCGTCTCTGATCCATTAAAACCACCATGTCATTCTATTACTACTACTACTATATACGCCCTTTTTCTCTCATTCACCATCACTTCCCCTCCCTTTCTCCTATCACTTTATATATATGTATGTATATTTTCCGAAAGATCGTGGACGTTGAATTGAACAAACGAGAGCCATAAATTGGTAACAACAAGAGACGTTTGTATTATTTTTTTATTTCAAACTCAACAAGTTTACGATTTTTTTTTTCTCTCTGGAATTTAAGAGAAAGAATGAAAGGAAATATTATATGTATAAACCATTTAGTCCTTTATTTCAATCTGTATCTAATCTAATAAACAGGCACATTAAACGCACCAGTCAATAGATTATATTGGTAGAAAAAATAGAGAGGAGAAAAAAAAAAACGAAAAATTAGAGAGATAATGAATAAAGGGAAATAAATTTAAAAAAGAAAATTTTACCTGCTTGAGATCAAGGATTATTGTGATGTATTTAAATCTGTTGCCTCGAGCCAATGTTGGACTTTGCCACCATTTTCCCGGATCTGGATTTAAAACATTAGAGATGTTGTGACGTTTGCCGAGATCGGGACTTTGTGCGTCGCATACGCCGCAACGAGCCGACTCTGATGGTTTACAAAATGTTTCAGGTCCATCTTCACCACATGTAGCATTCACGTAAATATCAGCCTTGGCTGCTACGTTGAAGGTCGATGGAAAGAGACCGCCATTTTTTAAACTCTTGCTCACACCAAATTGTTCCACGTTACCTGGAATATAAAATTAATAATTATCTCATTTAAATATGTAAAAGTGATTTCATTTTTAAGTACACAAAAAAATAAATCATATATACACCACAGGGATTCTCATCATATTCATTAATAATAATTATCATAATTTTTATGTGTATATAGGTATAGATAAAATAAATATATAATATTAATTCATTTCGGTGTTAATATTTTTATAATTAAATTTTTTTTTTTTCCAGTGGATATAATTACAAAGAATTTATTTGGTGGCAATTTAATTTTAATTCACTCTCACCTGCACCTGCTTTCATTTAATATACACACATACACACTAATAATACATCTCATTTACTTAAATATTTTTCTAAATTTATATATAGTCAGCAACACTTATAATTCTAAGATTTCTACTTTTGTCATCCCACAATTTTCTCTTACATAATTAATTTTTCTCACATTCATCATACTCAAACTCAACACGTCAAACATTTAAATAATTCATTTGTTTCACACATTCACATTACCGTATAAAAAGAAAAAAAAAATATCTGATTAAATAATATTATAAAACACAAACAAATTATCAAAAAAATTTCGCTGATTTTTTATTCTATTTTTATCTAAAATAAAAATATATATACTTTACAGTGAGGAATACCGTTACACAAACATACATGTATATATAAAAGCATGAGGAATTCTCGACATGTCGTGTGCTAATGAGATATTCTGTGGCCTCCCTTGATCCCGACGAGATCGGTCTCGGTCGCGTTAGAACACAACTAAAAACGTATTCAAATATATACATTATACGCATAGACAAATATATATAATTTCTATTTCAAGATCAACCAGCTGACTATTTCTAAATATTTGTCTTGGTGATACATATTTCTATATACATGAATACAAATATATACATAAGTACCTATATACATACACATATAAATATATAATTGCGAAAATATTCCCAATGGGCGCTTCAATCAGCGTCACCAAACGCGCGTGACCGACTAACAGAGTGGAAATTAAATTGTATATAAATATATATACATAATATATACCTATATACATATGAATACAAAAGTAAATAGTATGCGTCTATGTGATATTGCGTCGTATCACATGAATAAATTTCCCCAAGGAAATATTCGTAATTCTCTCGTATTCTCATCTTGACGAAAGAAATACTTGTATATTATATACTCTGAGAGATAGACACCAATTTGAGACACACTGCTCTTGTCTTAGCTACCACAGTGACTGATGACGACGAAAATAAACTCGAACGTACGTCGCGACGTCTATATATATGTATATATATATGTATGGTGTACGTATATATACGTGTAAGATTGTCATGAAACAGAAAGAAGAAGAAATTGTTAGAGACACACAAATCGTTTGCTGACGTTCTTCACGCGTGTGCACGTGTGTGAGTCACGCTTGATTATTTCTTATCCAAAGAATTAATTAACCACAAAGCAAATCCAATTGAAACTTTTATATAAATAAATTAATTATACAATATTATATAATATATTATTTTTCGTTTTATTGAAAATATTTTATGTATTAATGTATTTTTAAATGATGAATATTTTATTTATATTTTTTTTTATATGTATATATATTGGTAAAATATATGTATTGATATGCAATATATACTTGAAACGCTTGAGGTGGCCTCACACGACGTGGACAATTCGCCTTGAAGCTGATGCACATTGCACACTGGACCTTATAAGGCACCGAGTCTGCACGCGAGTCTGTATTCAACCGATATATACATATGGATCATGTATATATATAGTATATATATACCTTTAATAATATACATGTATATATATATTGCAATGGGCAAAAGCACCACTCTCCTATACGGTTATATCGTTTCTGTGATCAAAAGAACGCCCTTATGAATCCCGCCTCTTTACACTAAATCTAAACGTGCACGAAAAAAAGATATTGAAAGAAAGAAAAAAGTAAAAGAAAGAAATATATATAAAGGGAAAATTGTTTTTTTCTTTTTCCATTGGCATGTTTATATATATCTAAAACACAAAATGATGATATAAATAAATTTTTCAAAGCAATAGGCAGCTCTGTTGAAAATTTTTAGTTCATAACCGCCGCCAACCGCTGCATGTAAAAACCTCTTGCGATCGTTAACATTATTGTGTCTGTGCTTTTATATATTCTTTATATTTTTTATCCTAAATCACGTCTCACGACCCATCGACCACTTCTGTAAAGGTATAAATATATATATACCTTTACATATATAAATATATATGTATACATGTGGAAGATAACGTTTACAAAACGAATGCTCATTTTCAAGCATCCAAATCGGTGTGGTCCAACAATAAAAAACACACCAGTATTTTTTTATTTTTTTACAATCAACAATTTTTTTCATTTCTCAATAACTCTATACCCAACTTATACATATATATTAATTCATCTACAATCAATCTATTATTATTATCAATTGCATTTATTAATATTAAAAATAACAGTATAAAATAATTTTTTCATGGTTATTTTATAAGTCAATGTATATTATAATTAATTTCTCAATTGTATTATTTATTTTTTTTTCTTCCTCGAAGCAATAATAATTTTTTAAATTTTTCATATGCTTTTATTGTATTTGTATTATATGGTTTGAGTTATATCTGCGAGGTCGTGCATTATATTCGCTTTTAAATAATGTTGCGAGCGAGACACCCACGCGTGTGCCCGGCGCCCGGCGAGGAGTGTGAATGAAAGTCATCAATGGGCCACCGGCACGCGTAGTATTGTATACATATATATTCTTTGCCCACGCGCAAACGTCTCACACCAGCTCCGCTATTATATGTACATGTATATACCTACATCTATAGATCAATGGATAAATATATATTTATATGTATGAAAATATGAGTATAGGAAGAATTGGAATTCTTAAGAATGCGAATACGCGAATGAGTGAGTAATAACTATAAGGGTATAATATTATGTTAATTTTTTTTTTCACGACATATATATGCCTTTTATTATTCTTTCAATGCTAATAATTATTGGGGAGTATGTTGATAATTTATTGAGTTATTACATGATGTTTATAAAAGATTGATTGAATATTTTTTATATTTTTTTCAATTGGTTTTGGGGAATTTTTAATGAATTAAAAAAAAATACGGAAATGAATTTCAAGTAGATAAAAATATTTGTACTAAAAATAATTATATTTTTGACAGTTTAATATTTTTATTTATATTTATAATATTATTTATTTAAACAAATTATTTTATTTGAAGTGCGAAAATTTTTTTGAGAACTAAAATAATATTTTCTTTTCAAGAAAAATACAATTTTAATAAAGAAAATAATTCAAAAGTCAACAATAAATGAATATCTAAAGAATGATTCAACATTTTTCCAGGACCAAATCAGCATCAAAAAAAAAAAAATAAAACGAAGGTTAAAAAAAAAAAATAAAAAGACGACACTGGAAACATTTAACTGTGACATAGCTGATTTAATTCATTGCGGCATTTTTTTTTTTGAACTCAATAAACAATCTTCTTCTTCCATATCCTCTTTCTATCAACTCAAACAATGAAAAACTTCCAGACCACATACATGACCGCAACGAATTTTAAAACTGCTCGCACCTATAGATAATTGCAGTTCTTTTCACCTCCCAATATTATATCCACACAAAATTTTTTCAATTCTCCGTAAAAAAAAAAAAAAAAAAAATGATTGTCCACCACTTGAACACTTAAACTTTTATATTTTTCCTCAGAACTTGGATAATAAATTTTCCCCAACTATATACATATACATATACATAAATTCAAATAAAAATATATTAATTCCCAATTTAAATATCTCAACAATTTAATTACAAAAAAATTCTCTCAAATTTTTTTTTCAACACCTATTATTTATTTAGTATATAGAAACCTTTAAAAATAACTAAAGACATATATACTACTACTGGTCCAGTACTTTATACATATATTTCACCATCTGTAGAGTAATTCACTTCCTTGTGAAGCTGATCGCCGCACAAAATAACTGCACACTGCATGCTTATATACTTATACATACATATATAAATATATTTATTTTATATACATATACATATTCTACTGGGTATATATCATTCACCCCCTATGGCTATGGTCCATGTGTATACATATATATATTTATAAAACACACGATTACTTTATATATAAGCGTAACTTAACGCCACGATTATACATATACACATGTACACATTTTAAATTTGCGACGTGTATAGACGTGTTGTATGTACTCTGCAGCAGTCTCTCTCAGAGTAATCTTTTGCACTCTCTTGTTTTCTCCTCTGCTTGTCACCGTTCACAGCTATTTCTGATGTTGCTTCTGCTGCAACATCTCAGCTCCTGCTGTTGCTGTTACTGCAAAGTCATAAACAAACAACAACGTGACCGTTTGCGTTAACGTTCGCACAAACATCACGATTATACCCGTTATAAAATTATCCTTTAAATCTTTATGTGACATATTTATATTTGTTGAATTATATATCAAGCTTCAAAATCGATTATCATCAACATCTGAAAAATAATTATAGAGTTTAGTGTATAAAGAAGAAGAAAAATATAGTTTTATTTTCATTTAAAAAATTAATTCATGGAAATTGTTAAACATTTCAGATTATTAATATATAATTTAATTCAATTAACAGGATAATTTATAAGCGAGAAGTGATTAGATATATTAATAATTTGTTTTTTTTTTAAATTTTTTTTTGTAATTTAAATTTACTTTTTAATTTTACTCTTCATGTTTTGGTTTATGGTTTTGTTGTAATTTATAATTTTACACGATTGGGTAAAGTTAGTAGTCAAGAGAATTTACTTGAGAGGTTCACAGGCTGATAAGTATTTTTTTTTTTGGTATTTTTTTACTGCTTGAACTTTAGTGTCGTCCATGTGTGTAAGAGCGTCTGACGATGACGGTAGTTTTCCCTCGTAAAGAGTTACAGGAAAGCGATAAAGCTCAAACGATCTATACGTATAGAATACGCAGTACATTTAATATATGTGTAGAGAGATGTAGAAGAAATAGGAAGAGAGAATAAGGAGGTGAGAAAAGAGGAAAAAATAAATAAGAGGCAAAAGCTGCCGAGGGCTATTTAAGACTAATGCACAATCTATTGAGCGCACGGTATGTCGGCAGCGTGTGTCTATTGATTTATTATTGAAATAATTTCTCTTGCCAATATAATTTTTATCTGCAATAAATTCTTTTATGTACCTATGTGTATGTTGTCGAAACAATAAAAATAAATAGTATTAATTATAAAGAGTTAACTTATGGTTTCATAAATAAAATTTAATAATTTTTTATATTTTATTTTTTTGTTGGATGGTGAATTGAATGAAATCACCTGGTGCGTTAATTATTTTTGTTCATTTCATGTTCCAATTTTTTTCATGACATATAAAAATATTTACTTGACTTGGATTTATTTAAAACGTTAAATATTTATTTTTAATTTTTTTTTTTCCCCATTTCCTGCAAATGCTTTTTCTTCTTTTGCCATTTGTTAAAAATACCCTCGCTGAAGATGAAAATGATTAACAATAATTAACAGTGATTTTTTTTTTAATGATAGAATTGAAATAATATACACATGTCAATTATAAATTTAATGGATAAAATATTTTATTTACCTACGTGATAAAGACAGAGTTATGTTCGTTAAATAGTTAAATGCGACGTTTCGTCGCATTGTGGAGGATATAAAAAGGATAAAATAAATAAAAAAAATTGGCTTGCACTTGTGTTATAGTCTGATTCACCGACAAACAACGCGCGCCCTGATCTGGTTTAAGCATGACTCGTGCATCCCTTTCAAACGTCAGCCACGTCACAAAGCGAGTGACGCCATTACACACATACACATGTATACATCTGCATATACATATAAGGATACAGATTTATATACAAACATATATACAACGCTACCTGAATAAAATATAACACGACGTGAATTAACGGATTTAAATTAAATTCCCGATATACACTTTCAAATCGAATATTTATTTAATTTTTTTATTAACCCAACATTCGAATAATAAATTATTTATTTATTTAATATTCCTATATTATCATCAACACAATATAATCTCAAAAATTAAATTATATACATATCTATTTTATCTCACATTGCAATTTAAAAATGTTTTCCAACTTATATATCGAAAACTTTATTTTATTTGTTTATAATAAATTTAATTCACATATTTTTTTCACGTATATATAACATAGATAAATAACCAATTTCGCTTGTATATAAAATGAAATTTCATTTATGAATTAACAATTTATAAATTTGTAGGTATAAGATTTATATTAGAACAAAGATTTTAATATTAGATAAAAGAAAAAAAATTATTAGTGCCCTCTGGTTTGCCAAAAAAAAAAAACGAATAAAATTGCGACTAAATCATGAACATATAGCGCATATATATACATGTATATATGTATATATATATGAGTATATGATTCGATCTCGCCTTTGCGCTTGGGCCGTAATTATCGGCGGGTGAGTTCGATTACAGGCTCAGTGGCAGCCGCGGCGGCAGCAACACACCAGGAGGTGAAACCTCTTTGCGAGAGACAACGTGCGCGCAAAACATCTACATGTATGTATATATGTATAACATACCAACGCCCTTAAATGCACCTTCGAAAATATATAATACATGAACCTACATCATTGTGTGTGTGTGTGAAGATGCACAAGGATTTCGATACGAATTTAACCAACTCAACGAAAAGAATATATACACCTAAATATATAAAAAAAAAAATAAAGAATAAATATAAAAAAAAAAAAAATTTACACAACCAAAAATCGATTTAAGATAAATAATAACAATGCTAAATATTTTTAGATTCCTTAATGTATGTATAAATAATTTATATAAATATATATAAAGATAATTGGATCGACAAATTCAAATGATTCGAAGTGAGAACAAGATCTAATTTATTATTATATATACCTATTTATGTATTTGTGTATGTGTATATGTACACTTGTAAAAGGTATTTCAATAATGTGTAAGAGAGAATATGGGCGTGTGTGAATATACTAGAGTCAGTTTTATATTCATAAATGTATATGTAGTGGACACGCCGCTGATCGATTCAGAAAATTAATCCGAGGCGCTAAATGACCAAGTTGTATATAACCGTGGAGAAGGTGCCGCAGGAGATCGTTATCCAGAAGCTGCTCACATATATATGTATATATGCTTTATACATATCTATATACATTGTATATATACACATATCTATATATGTATAAATGTACCTTTGAGTTTATATATTATTTTTTCCTTTTATTAATTCTTTTGCCCGTTATATTTTTTCACTCTTCTTTATTACAGCTCTCCAAACAATCACAAGAAATATAAATATAAAAAAACTCTATGTATATATATATACATATATATACCAGCTGAATATATAAATTTATCTGCACTATTTAATATTTATTGAATAAAATAAAAATATTAAATAATATATTATAGAATATAATTTATTAAATATATTTTTCGAGTAATGTTTAAGAATAAATTGTACAAAAGCAGTTTTCCACCTAATTACCCACAGATATAATTATAAAATGAAATTGTTCATCGTTCAGCTTATTCAGGTATGTATATATATAATGTAGGTATAATACCTATGTGTATATATGTACATTGTACAGTATAACGTAAAGTATAATCAGCTGGCAATAAAGGAATAATTGTATATACGAATCATATACGCTTGTACGTATATAATTCCACCCTGCTTCATTGCTACATAGTTTATTATATACTGCCATATATATATAAGTTGTATATGTATGTATATAATAATGGTTATGGCGGAAATTCCAAAGCCTGTCACTAGGTCAGTCAGATAAATGTATATATGTAGGTATATAATTTAAGTGAAAAAAAAAAAAAATATTTTTTTTTTATTTCTCTTGTGCATGTATACAATTTTTTTTTTTTTTTTTTTTCAATATATACTTTAATAATGTGATTATAGAATGGTAAATAAATATTTATATGATGAAATATTTCAATTGATTTATTTAATCAAATATTAAAATATTTTTATTTTCATTTTTATAATTAGTTATTTATTTATTGTTATTTTTTATCTTGAATAATATAAACAGAATCAAATTGTGAAATATAAAAATTAATAAAAATTATTATAAATCATGGTCAAAAGAAGAATCATAATTAAATGCAGAAATTAAAAAATACTTTTTAATATAATATACAATAAAATTTATAATTCAAATAATTATGAATTTATTCTGTAAATATAATTTACAAATATTAATATATAAATACAAATATTAAATGTGTACGTCTATTGATGAGAATATAAAATTATTAAAGAAAAGAAAATGAATGAACGAATATAATTAATGTGAATAAAATGATAAAGAAACGTTGAACTTCCTCCTCGATCGTTAGAGCTCTTAAAGTCATTAATAATCTTCTTTACATGAGAGATTATAAAATAAACGCATTGAAAAATCACAAGCCAAGTTATACGCGGATATCCGAGCGAGACGTGCAAGAATGAATGAAAAATAAAAACCATTAAACGTGCAGTATATATAAGTATACATAAATATACAAGAGAATTATATATAAGTAAAATGAAAAAATATATAAAACAGTTGTGTTGGTGATGGTTTTGACGTCTCAATCATATGGTGGAAAGAATGGTACGCAGTGTTTGACTATATCTCACACATTTGCGCGTGCGCCCCTTTATTATTATATTATATATACATAATATTACTACGCCGGAAGTGGAAGGTTATCCGCGTGCGCGTACCAAAAAAAAAAATTATATATAAAAGAAAATAAAAAAGAAAGCACACGCTCTCACGTCGTCGTACTTTAAATGAAACGTAGGACGTGTGTATAAATAATAGCGTGCGTTTGACATGACAGGAAGTGAGGCAGATGGAGAGAGAATAAGAGAGTAAGAGAGAAATAAATTTTCGGTACATAACAACGAGCTTCACGTGCAATAATTGTCCATTGTTATGTTGTATACCTTTATTGTAAAAGAAAAAAAAAAAAAATATTTTCTTTATTGAATTAATTGAATAAAAAAAATTTAGATATATTTCTGATGAAAATAAAAATCGGTAAATTATAAATATATATTTGCTATATGGGGGTAAATGAAAATTATATACAATTTTCTGTATATATGTCGTTAGTGCATTGCGGTAAAAGGAAGTTTATATAAATATGTTTTACATTTATATTTAAATTGAAACGAGTTGAGAAGTGCAGTCGATATAATTAGAGCAATATCTCGAATTAATTACAGTGTGTATATATATAGTATTTGAATACATATATACATGCGCATGTATACGTTGATACTTGAAAGTTTTGCGAGAATGTATCAACGTCCGGTTTATACAGAATATATATTTATTCGCATTTATATTTATTTTTATTTCTTTTATAGTCAATATATATTCCATCATATGCAAACTGTATTATGTAAGAAGATGAATAACTTTTAATAACTACCATCAATAAATAACAAGTTTAAACGTAAAGACGAAAAAAAAAATAAATAAATAAATATATTTCACGACTTTGAAGATTTAAAACTGCTTATTATCATCAGGATAAAAATATTGGAATTAGTTGCAAAAAATAACTGTATATAAATTTGTGCGTTTGAATTTATAAGAAAATGATCATAGGTGTCGTCTTGTGAACTAAAAAAAACCATAAGAAAAATAAATAATACATATAGACATATAGATAAAGCGATTTATGGTCAAGGAAAAGGTGTATTGAAAAATAAAAAAAAAAAAAGCAAACTGAGAAATATATATACACAGGACTATATAAGAGAGAGTCAAGTGCGGACAAGTCGTGCCCGTTGCGAATAGGTATAAATATAGTTATATGCACTTGTGAGTAGTTTGTATATATATATATATATTATTCTCGGAGGATTTTCACGTGACATTGCCATGAAGAAAGAAAAAGATATAGAGGCTACTGACCGTATGGCAATTCTACGAAACACATCTTGAGAGTGACTCCTCTTCTTGTCGTTGTAACATTCACCGCTCGACCTCTCTTATAGTGTTATTTAAAAAAAAAAAAATAAAAAAAAAAATACTGTAAGAAACAATTCCTTCCACTTATGAACCAACCTTGAAATTATTTATCCATGTATATGCACAGGTATACGTAAAATATATTTACGCTATTATTTTTTTATATTACTGCAGATGTAAAATTATATTGAGATAAACTGCATTTATAGGTGAATGTAAAATATGAATATAATTGAACATTTTATATATATTTTTATCTATTTTATTTCTATTTATGTTGTGAATTTTTAGCGTTTAAATGTATAATGGGGATTATATTTTTATAGTTGGATCCCGCAGGGTTGTTTGCGGACCCTCCAACGTGGCGCGATCAACAAATAGAGAGAGAAAAAAAGTGGCAGAAAGGGAGATGAAAAAAAAATTAAAAAAGAGTGAAAGAAGATTCTCAGTGGGGCCTTAACCTCGAGGCAATGTTGCTTTATTGCCGCTTTATTATCCCTCAGCAAAAGTGAGGTCCTCTATCTCTGATGTGTGCAAACTTCTTCTCTCATCTTCGTTCTTTTCGCGCTATGTATTTTATATACATATGTATAGACATCACATAATGTAGCGCTGCACCGAAAAAGTGGCCGTCAGTCAAGGGGAAATTGCACGTGTCGTGAGAAAAGAATAAAATAATAAAAAAGTATTTAAGTACGCAATTATCGTAATTTTGTGTTGATAATTATAATAAGAGAGGCCATGTGCAATGAGAAATATCTATGTATATTTTTTTTTTATTTTAATATTTAAACTGATTAATGTCTCTTTTATAAATACGTCACACTGTTCCAATTATTTATTTTTTAATTAAACGATAATAATTTAATTTATTTTAAATTTTTTTCCGTTCAAAAATTCAAAAAACTTACATATATTGATTAATCAATTCAAGTAGCACTTGATAATTATTTATTTCTCCATTATTTAAAATGTTTATTCAATTTTTTTAAAGCTCTGATATTTATCTTTATTATTTTATCAATATGCGTGTGAGTATAATTATTTAGACATAATTGTTCTCATGATTTTTATCCGTGTGATAATTTTAAAATCAAGAGTTGAAAAAAAAAAAAAGTCTCATTTCATCTACTTATTTATTTATTTATTTTTTTATTATTATTTTTCTCCAGGCGCCAGACAAAAATACGCGTGCATCCAACGGCTCTCGCGTCGATCATCTGAATATAATCGACGCACAAAACTCTTCGACGAAGCTAATTAAATTAATCGTTTCAGGCATGTGCATATATTCACGTATACACGCATGGTGAGAACATTTTAGATAACCACAACAGGGTGGCCTTTTTCTCTTTCACAGTATCCCAACAACAAAGTCTGCACTTATTTACATTCATCAGTAAATGTAAAATTGTAAATACACATGCTTAAAATTTATTTACTTATTCATTTATTTCTTTTTCATTTTCATTCACTAAAGAAAGTAATTCTTGTATAATAAAAGCAAAGAAAAAAATTAATACAATTTCATTTCGTTTCATTAATTAAAAACTGAACTTTAGACTGAATAAAATATTTAGCATGAATATATAATTATACAAGGGCCGGCGTTGAAGAAAAATTTTTTTTATTTACTGTTGTGTTTATACATGTGCAGAGTACGTAAATAAATTTATAATAAATATTTTCAAATTAAACTACTATATATCCCGTCAATATATTTAATCATCAGTACTCAAAGCACGTTCTTGGTACATTCATGTGTGTATTAAACATGTATGAACTTGTTCGTTCCTTCTTTGCATGCGTTGCAACGTGGCGGCATTTAAATAAGAGCAAGGTGATAGGGTGCAGAACAAGCGAATAAGATTATTTCGAGGTTTATATATACATATATAATACGTTATACACCTTGTGCATTTTATTTTTTACTCTCTCGAGTTAATAAAAATGAATAATAAATTGGGATACAATTTACACTTCAATTAATATTGTGATAAAAGTGAGTGCATTGAAAATAAAAAATAAAATTTTGATTAATCAATTTTATAAGAAGAAGACAAATTAATTGAATGAAAAAATTGATTTTTTTCTTGTTATTTTATTTTATTTTTATTAAGTTGGTTCTATATATATATACTTTAAACTGAAACAGGAATTTTCATGTAATTGCGGGAATGTATGAAAGTAAATTTAATTAGAGGAAAAATATTGAACATGATTGGCGCCACTATCGGTAATTTGTTAGTTAAGTGTAAGTACGCATGGGGTTTACGCATACCTAAGGAAGCGTCATCTATAGTAGTGTTAATTACTGTAAGTGCTTTAGTAGGCCATTGTTGAATTCGGCCATTGAAGTCATTCTGAATTTATCAGACCTCGTGCGAACACGTGCAAACAGTACGCTCCGTGATATTTTATATTATTAAATTGTACACGTGCAAAATATATCATTTGTAAAATTGTTACGATATATAATTTTAATATAAAACAAACTGTGCAATAAATTATTGTGAATATAAAGTGTATATTAAATATGGATAATAAAATTATGGAGTACTTGAAAAAACTTGATATTGTATTCGAGCAAGTGAGACTTATGGAAGTGGAAAAAGACAAAGAATTAATTCGTAAATTACGTGATCCAAAATATATGTCAATGATAAGAATGGAACAAGAACTCGCGATGGGGAATAGAATTATAAGAGAAGCATCAATTGAGCCCAAACCTTCATTCATGGATGATGAATTTGACGTTTTTGATCTCGATTCACCGGTGGGAAGGTATAATTATAAAAAATGCATGAAAAGGTTGAAGATTCGAATTCGTGAATGGCAATGCTATATCTGTCATTGCAACGTCGACATTGGTATTACAATTGAAGAACATCAAAATGACCGTGAACATCATGAGAAAAAAATGCGACTTTCAGAAAAAATGAGAAATGTATTGATAACTAAGCAATATGAAGCAGCTGCACTTGATAAATCAATTGAAAATGAAAGAATATTATCGGATAGTGATGTTGAAGAAAATATTGATACATCGATAGAAAAAAAATCCACCAGCAAAAAAAGAACATTTGATGATTTAAATAATGATGAAATAACCGAGAAAAATGATGAAATAACCGAGAAAAATGACGAAATATCGACAATAATTCCGGATGCGTTTGAAAATAAATGCAAAAAAATGAAATAAAAGTATGTATCTTGATTTTTAATATAAATATTTAATTTATATATTTACTATTATTTACTTGAAGAAAATATTAACAAGGAATTTTTTTTTTTTCTTTCACTTGTTTCAGAATGTAAAGAAATGAAGAAAAAAAAATCGTCACACGTGTGTTATATATACATTTTGGTCGTAAAACATTTTTTGAAAATTGGGCAGAACATCGCCCTCGCTCTCTTCACATCCGTCGTATTAACACATATGCTCTTCAGTAGTTATACACATATGTATATACATGAGTGTTTTATTTGTGTGAGATGTCGCTAAAAATATAAAATGAAAAGGAAAAGCCGGGTGGGCACTATATAACGAAATGTACATGGCACACGCGCACATCATCATCATCGTCATCATCATGTGGTATATGAAAATACATATGTAATAACTTTTAATACAACCCACAACATCGTTATATATATTTCATAAGGAGCTTTGATTTTAAATTCTCATTAAAATCTATGTGTGTGTAAATGTACATGTATCCACATAAAATCATATACATAATTGCTATGTAATAAATAAATAAGATAATTATTGTTACATTAGATAAGTTAATTGAACAAACAATGTGATATTTTTATACATTGGAGAAAATTAAAAAATTTTTTTCAATAAATATATTTAATACATTTAACGAATATAATATTTAATAAATAATTTTTTTGTGGTTTTTATAATTTCTTACCATTTCTAAAAGTTCGTTTAAGTCCACGTGCTGCATCGCTTGTGTGCCACAGTGGAATCAGCGATATAAAAACGATGATGTAGAGTCTTGCGACTCCTATGAAATTTCGTGACACCATTTTTTAATATTTTCTGATTTATTTATTTTATTTTTTTCTTTTTTATAAATACACACAACACTGTGAATTATTTTATTTTTGGATACGAAGTAATCCGAGACGATGGAACAACTCGGTATTTAATTCACATACACAAACACTCGCACAGTATTTTAAAAATATATTTAATTTTTTATTTTACTTTGTGTTTTAAAAATATTTTTGAACGATTGAAAATTTAAGAACGTAAAATAATTCGTAAGAAAACACTTGATAGCACTTCACTTTTTGATAAGTACACTGTTACACATTTACACAAACACATAATCCACCGTTATCCTTAATGTATAAAGTAATTGTTTTTTTTTAAAATCATAAATAAATTGCAAAACACATTTGAAATGTTGCAATACCTGGCGAGTCCTCGAGACACTTTAACCTCATTCTCCATGAGACTCTCCCTCGTCCTTTCAGCATCATTTCAATCGTTGAAAAATATTTTATTGTTTTTTGACATGTAATATTAATTTTTGATAATAAACATTCGGATTTTCGTTCGTTCGTTCGATAATTCTATCATAAAATAAAAAGAAAAAAAAAGTTTGATAATAAAATTAATTTAAAATCGGAGTAAAAACATTTTCACCAAAAAATTTGAATTTATTTAATTTTACTAATCAACAGTTGTTAATTATTTAAACGTCAAAGAAATTAACGCCAATAACACTGGTGTTTAATTACATAAACACTGTAATTAAATATCATTTTCAGCAAAATAGTTTCTATCAATAAATACAAATCTAGTATTTTATATTTATTAATAATATCTTAATGAAACGTGACGCCTTAAACCTTCCATAATTGTCGACTGTGTGTAATTAGTGCAGACAAATCCTCAATGAAACTATCATTTAAAAGTAATCAGCCGCACCATAAACCAAATCACTTCATTAACATTATTTAATTTCAAATAACAAATTTAGACAATACAAAAATAAAAGTAATAATAAAATTCAACTCCAATTAAAAGTCCATAAATCTCAAAGATTTAACATAATTTCTTTAATTCCTTTTCAGCTCCAATATAATCAATTGAATATCTTATGAAACTGTCAACAAAATAAAATATAAATTCTCCATTAAATTTAAAAATGAATAAAATTCCATCTTTCATTAATAATAAACCAACATATCAATTTATTCAATTTATCCAATACATTTTATTTGTTTAATGAATTAAAAAAATAAAAACAAAATCGCGCGTCTGAGATCCGTTGAGCGGCCGCGCGTTGTAAGCGCCGCGAGCAAACTAAGACTAACTCAAGTCCCTGAACCAAACGACCGCCACCTCTGGGAGCTCATATTGGAGAGTCTCAACAACACCAGTGTACACTTCACATCCGTCGGACCAAAGTAGACAGTAGAAGAGAACACACTCTAACTCTCGCGCGCGCGCGCCGCTCATCTTCTTTTATTTATTTTTTTTGCTATCTCTTTTATGTTCGCACTGTCCAATCCCACCCTCATTCACTACTCCCTTTCGTCTTTAGTTTGTTGGCTACTTCGTATATCCAGGTATGTAGACACGCGGCTATATACCTAGCCACAAACTTCTATGTATATTATACATACATACATACACCTACCAATATTAACACATTGGTATATATAATATACATATTATGTACCTACGTCAGTGGTCAAAGAATGAACTCACTTACCTGGAGGCTGAGAGTGAAACGCGCCTCGGCCCTTGACATCATACAAAGATGATGTCTCCCTTGAACGACGGGGGTTTATTACCTTTTGCACCTAGAATTTTCACAATGGGTATATCCGAAAATAAAAGAGAGTGAAAAAAAAAAAATAAATAGTGTTGAGATCAACTGTATATATGTTTTTAGTGGAAATATAATGCCGAAGAATTTTGTATTTATTTTTGACTGACTAATTTATACTTCATTAAGTAGAGGTGTTTTATTTATGTTGGAAGATAAAATTCATTTATGTATATTGTATTAGTTGGTACATTTATGTATGTATAGACACTTATTTTATTGATGAATTGGAACATTGAAATAGATATATAAGTTTATTTTTTTTTTTTTTTTAACAATAATTATTTTTTTTTTCTCTCGATAAATATTTGAATGTTGAATATACTTTTTTTTTTTATCCATTTTCATATAGATTTTTTGGTTTTTCCACGTGCACCTGATTATTTACACCGATCTGAGATAATTACAAAAGTTTGGTGGAAAAAAATTTAATTAGAGAACGAAAATAAGTGCGTAATATTTTTAATTCTAAATTTTATGTTTTGAAGAATTTAAAAATGCGCGATACTCTGTTACTTATGTAAAAAATTGAAAAATATATTAGGACTTTCCGTGTTTTTAACTTTTTTTTTTTTTTTTTTTTTTTTTCTGGATTATTATATATAATATATTAATCATTAAAAATTAATTCGAACGATCGGTGAAGAAAGTCTTTTAAGTTTTCAAGTGCGTAATTTCACCAGATTGGCAGTGATTAAGATTTGCCAGCTTTCATAAAATAAGTCAGCATGTCAATTGGCAGTGGGAAAACTATGGTTGAATTTTTCTCTGCCGAAATTGTATTGAGAGTCTGAAATAAAAAAATTTAATTACAAATATAAACACAATAAATAAATATATATTTCTCATTATCACTAATATAATAAAATATTATTATAAATATTTTTACTTGTAGATAACGCAATTGCAAAGCTGCTGGTGAATCTCCAATGACTTCAGATGCTTCTCTCAATGCTCTACTTGCTTTTTGTTCGCCTTCAGCAGCAATTACCTAAAATAAAAATTAAAAAAAAAATAATGAAATGAATAAGAAAAAAAAAAAAAAACGAAATTAAACTGTATTATTTTGAGTACATTGCAGAGAGTTGCCATCATTTGATTAATAAAAGTTTTCTACACTGCTCTTCAGCAATTCACTTATCAGCTTATCACGTATATATACTAACGAATGATATATAACATACATAACCACCAATAGATAATATCACTCGCTACTATATAATTTTCGCGCATTTTTTATTTAAAAAATTTACCTTTGCGCGTGCTTCGCGAGCTGCTTCAGCTTCAGCTGCCATCGCACGTTGTAATTGCACTGGTAAACGTACATCTTTACTGTTAAATCAATAATATTCATCAGATAAATAGACAATGTCATTAAATATTATTTATATCTGTATTGATTCGTACATTTCAACACGTTCAACTTTAATTCCCCATGAATCCGTAGCTTCATCCAATGACGCCTGAATAAACATTTTAGTAAAATTATTTTTGAATAAATAATTATTATTTGTCTATTTGTTAGATATATCAGACAATATATTCAATGTAAATATTGATAAGTGTATATAATATCTACCTGCATGTTCGTAGAAATTGTTTCACGTTCGCTTAATATTTCATGAAGTGGTCGAGTGCCCATTGTGTTTCTTAAAGTTGTTTGAGCAAGTAAACGTGTACTGTGATGAGCATTTTCCACATTAGCAATCGATATTGTTGCATTATTAACGCGATAATAAACGACTGCGTCGACAGAAACAGTTACACTGTCTTTTGTCAGCACCTTTCAAGGCCAATAATACATTAATTCATAATTATACTTATATGATTTGTACTTTTATTTTAATTTTTGTTTTTGTCAAGTTTTTTTGTCTATAAATTTTTTATTTTACCTCTTGAGGTGGCACGTCATAAGTACGAGTACGTAAATCAACTCGTGCATAAGCATCAATGCAAGGTAAGATGAAAAATATACCTAAAAAACAAAAATACATTTCAATATTTATTATTATTTTTTTTTTTTTTTAGAATTCAATAATTTTTTATTGCAGAAATTACCTGGGCCTTTGGCTCCACCAGATAGCAATCTTCCAAGACGAAATATCACAGCTCTTTCATACTCTTGAACCACCTGGAATATTAATAATATTTTAATTTATTTAATAGTTAAAAATTAAATTTTTTATTATTTCTTTAAAAAATCACCTTAAAGCATACGAAAAGAGAGAATGGCATTGTCAGAATGACAACTACCCAAGACAATCCAATTAAAATAGTCCCACAAGTAGTTTTAGTTTCAGAACTTTTATTGTCTTCAGCTAATAAAATATATTATAAATTTTCTATTAATATTTTTTCTTTTATTAATTGAATATGAATAATAATTACCACCGATCACACGTTTTCTAATGTCATCTGGACGAGTGTTTGTTTGAGTTGGCGCCAAATTTCCATTGCTTGTATTCGTGAGTGGAATAGACATCTCTGGACTTACACGTGCGTCAAAATGCGCCACCTATTCGAATAAATATACTAAAATATAAATTTAATTAAAAAGAATAAAGATGAAAAAGAAAACGAATCAATGAAATAATTAATTGTTAAAATCTAGTGCAATTTAAAGTTCATCACTTGGATATAAAATATAATAATAAAATAAAATGACCTAATTTACTGAGATTATATTTTGATCCTTTCTGCAATCTTGGGTTAAATCCCTGGGGATATTCTCGTTCTCGTGCGTCACTGAACAACCCCTACACCCTCTTTTACAATAAAATACAATAAAAAATACCTCAAAATAAAAACAAATAATAAAATAATTCTCACTGATAAATTAAATTATAAATAACACTTCTAAACAATTCTAAATTTAATAACTTAAACGTGAATAAATAAATAAATAAATAATTAAACAAATAAATTACTAATTGACAGATAAAATAATTATAATTAAACTTACTGTGTTATCAATTATATTTAATTGAGATATTCAATGATAGAACAGAACTTTATTCTCCAATGAAATATATATTTAAATATATTATAATAAAATATTATTGACTGAGAATTATTATCACAAAGAGCAAAACAATTTATGTGATGTTTCGTCAGTAAAGTTTAACGAACAAGTGTATTATAATACAAATACCTTGACAGTTTCACTGAACGATCGAATATGGGAAAAGGTTGCCACGACGACAGGCGCTGGAATAGTGACGGCGTTGGACGACACTACAGACAATGCACACCCCCGTGATACGTGTACGTCAAACAGGGGTTGAAAATTGTGTTACTACTAAAATATTAATATTATTGTCTATATTATGATAACTTATATATATACCTAGACGTACGTGCTTGACATTGAAACAATGAATTGTAATAAAAATAATCTTATATATCTTGGTAAATGGACGATAAATTCATTTACAATTTATTCCTATATTTTATTTATTTTAATTTATATTACAATCAGTTTATTTTATATGTTTTATAATAAAATTAAGAGATAGATAGCAATTATTATACAATGCTTA
This sequence comes from Microctonus brassicae, assembly GCA_918226075.1. Classification (NCBI taxonomy): domain Eukaryota; kingdom Metazoa; phylum Arthropoda; class Insecta; order Hymenoptera; family Braconidae; genus Microctonus; species Microctonus brassicae. The sequence continues at coordinate 615,813 of OW445485.1, read as the reverse complement.
TAGACTTTGTTCTAGTCAAATATAAATATAAATTATACTTTAGATCATGACATTGATGAAGGCCTGATGCCCTTAGCCTTTTAAATTGATCGTTTGTTTGTGATTAATATTTAATAAATTAATATTAATATGTAAAGTTTAGTCAAATAACTGGTATCTATTTATTTATTTATTTATTATATTATGAATTTATTTCTTAATCAATTATTTATTTACAGTAATTTATACATTTATTTATACATATTATCAGATTCTTTTTATGTTCATTATATTTTCCATACTACAATTTTATTCATTTAATTAAAATTTAATGAATATTACTTTAGCTTTTTATCCATTGATTTATTTTTATCTTGACATGGGAATTTATTTGTCATTATTCTTGTTATAAAAATTATCAATCGATAAGTTATATAAATAGTAAAGCAGAATAAAATGGCGATAAGAATGAAAACATCAATGAGAGCGATTTGATACCAAGCCATTGATGTCGCATGACTTTTTATAAAATTATCACCATTACCCCGAGCAATATATTCAGCCCACCAAACAGCAGTTTGAAGTGCAGTAGTTGGACGATCATTGTAAGCCTTTTGAAGTAATTTTGCATTTTTTTGATAGCTGAAAAATAATTTAAGAAAAAAAAATAATTACCTATATTATAATCTAATTAAATAATTCTCTTGTTTAATTAATTATTTTGCCAGTTTATTTAATGAATAAAATTCATGAAAATTCAATGCAAATTACAAACGCTTGACCCCTTGTTACCTAGAGTCATTGAACACTCGATCAATGGCAGATCTCAAAGTGTTTGCATCGAGTGTACTCCACTCTAACACAATGGCCACTCCACGTTCACGTGCAGCAGCGGCATTGTTAAATTGGTCGCCAAACATTGGTATAACCACCATGGGAACCCCATAGTGAACACCCTCGCTCAAGCCAAGTAGACCCCCGTGTGCTAAATAACATTTTACATTTGGATGTTCTGAAAATATAATATAAGATTTCCCTGTAGTCATTTTCAGATTCATACATATATATCTTTATTTTTTATTTTTTTTTCAAGTCTTTTATTCTTAGGAGAGCTATTTTAAATTACTCCCTATGGATCAAGGAAACAAAAAATGAGTACTTCATCGTGACAAACTCAATGAATACTAATTTTATGACGAGCTATGCTCAATGTTTTTTAATAAATACTTAAAAACAAAATATTCATGAAGAGATTATTCAAATAATTTTATTTTTCTTTATGATTTAATATTTAAATTTTATTTAATGAAATTACTTACTTAATATTGCTGCTTGTGGTAGCCACTTTTGAATTAAAACATTTTTTGGTTTATTTGGTAAATTTTCATTTTCCCATTTCCAAATAACTTTACGTGGAATATTACCAATAGCTTTTAAAATTTCATTTAATGTATGATTTGACATTGTGCTGGCTTTTATCATTGAACCCCAACTAAAATACAATACACCTTCGTGGGCATCATCGAGAAATTTTTTTAAATTATTTGGTAATGGTTTGGGTTGTTGAATATGAAGTCCACCAACTTCAATAACAGTTGGAACATTTGGTTTTGCGCCTTGCAATGAATAATGACTATTTACTAATATAGCTGATTCCTTTCTAGCAATTTCATTAAGTGGTGGTACACCAGGTCCAAATGCTTCTTCAACAATTGAATGCATTGACCAACTAACACCGTATTGATAAAAAAAATTCATTAATAATTTACTAATGGTATTTGTTAGTCGTTGATAAATATTCATATTTGAACCAAATCCATGAAATATATTTGGGACATAGCTTGGATTTTCAGGATTTCCTAAATTATTTGCCCATGGCATAAGTACATGTGATGAAAGTGATATAAATGGTGCATTAAATCGATGTACAAAACCAAGAAAACATGGACTATTAAATGCTTCTGTTATTATTAAATCAAATTTGGCATCTGATTTTATTAATTCCTTAACTTTTGGAACACTTAAACTGTCTCTGCAACATTTCAATGCCCAATCACGTAATATTGTTACTTCAATGAATTGCGTAATTAACGTATGTTTAATTTCCATAAGATCAACAACATTAACAAACACTTCAACTGAATTTGCAAGATCAATATCGTGATAATTTAATAATGGAATAGACGTATTGTCACGTGGAAAATATGATACAACAGTTAATTCATGACCACGTCGTGCCAATTCCTCTAGCAGAGGCTTAAAAACATCAAAATGACTCTTTCCAGGATGACTAAACACACCAAGAATATTTAATTTTTCTGATACACCTTCAGTATTACTCGCAAAAAAATTTAATAATAAATAAAGTATTGAAATATTTTTTAAAGCACTTTGAAACATTTTTATCTTTAATATTTATTTTCAATTATTTTATCGTGATTATTCACGATGAATATTTAATTACAAAAACAAGTTTTCAATGTGATTATATCAAGTTACTTATATATGTATCAATTATATCTCATTTCAATATTTCTGCACGTGCAATTCGCGTCTATTTGAGCACTGAGACAAAACTACACAAAAGTACTTGACAGAGAACTTTCAGCAAGCAAGATGAGTTCGGTTATATAATGTCCCCACTATGTATTCACTAATATATACACAAATGCATACATATATGTATGTATTATATGTATATAAATTTTATCTTGTAGTATATTACTGCCAATTATTTATCTTTATCTCAACTGAAAACAATTGACCCAATGAATATTATTTGTGACTAAGCAACTGTTTATCAATCTTTTATAAGTTTACGTTATCATTAAGATAAATTTGTAATAATATAAAAATAATATTAATTTTAATGAGACTATAAATTATTAAATTAATTGCTAATGATGAATATTTAATTTATTTCAAGTAATTTTCGTGCAATGTCTAGTTAGATTTTATTACATAATTGATAATATCAAAAGATTAAATAAGAGAAACGAGAAATGTTTAAGATTTTTTTTTATTTTTGTTAGAAAAAGATCTCTTTGGACATTCAACAAAAGGTGGTTGATCTAATTCAAACAAAAATACACAAGCTTTGAATTGTTAAAGTAACATTTAGCTGATTGTTGAATAAATTTTAGAGTTTTATAATTAGAAATACCATTTTTTTATCCACTTATTATAAGTCGACGTTATTATATGGAGGTGCAGTTCTATTATTATTTATCTGATATTTGACCTAAAGAAGAGAAAAAGTTTTTTGAAAAAAAATTATTACAGTACAGAGCAACTAAAATATGTTTAATAACTAGCCTTGAATTGTCAATTGTTAAATTGGAATTGCCCTCGTGCAAAATAATCGTGACTACTTAAATCGATTTATCTAATCATTGCAGGTTTTACGTCCATTCAAGCTTATATTTATTCTCCACGTCATACCCGGATCTCAAATTACAATTAAGTACTTTAGTTACCTCCATAAAAGCTTAATATAAATCCACTGATCTAACAACAAATCAAAAATATATATGAATAATTTATCTTTGCATAATAAAATGATAAAAAATCATCCAAAAATTATAATATTAAAAATAAATAAATAATCAAAATATAAATTTGTATCTAAATATGTTTTTAAAAAGTGAACAAGCCTTACAAATATCCAAGTTTAAAAATTCTATTTATACCATAGTAAAATTAAAAAAAAAGAAAGTGAATGAACTGGCATGCAGGGAAAGCACAAAATCTATTTATAGATAGCATAAAAAAATCAAGGGAAGTAAATACAAACTAAACCAACATAAAAAAAAAAAATAAAACACCCTATTGAAATTCGAAAATAATTCGTTAGATGTCAGCCAAAGGCGTCGTAGTACTTGACGGGCGTCGGTTAGAAGTTAAACGCGTCGCCGTAATGGAAACCCAACGGAATCTGGCGCCACAATCGCGCACATTGGTTTTTTTTTTTTTATTTTATCATTAAAAGAGAGACAGTGATCCCGCGCGTCATAAGGATCGACACACGAGGAGGGCAAGTTAGTTCTAGGGCGAGAGTGAGAAGAGAAAGCAATACTTTTACGAGTAAGGGGGAGTATTGTGTGCGCGCGCGAGGGGGACGGGGTGCAACGAACCTTCGGCTCTCGACTTGGGTTTACGTGAGCCGGAGTTGAGTTCGAGTCATGGAGACACCCGACCCCGTAGATCCAGCAACCCTAGAGATTAAAACCCGTAGCATAGAACAGACACTACTCCCACTAGTGAAACAGGTAAGAGTATAAGGACCGGTAACACCGGTCTCATCGTTCATTCCATTCTCTACTTGTCTTTTCCCTTTACGTGTCCATATTCATCTATATAATATACATATCTACATATTAATGTTATATATGTACATGTATTATATATAAATATATATATGTATATCATAACTACACCGGTCTTGATCACGTTGCGCAATTGGATTTGGCACGTTTTAATAAAATTTCGCACTATTTTACGACTTCCCTGCACACCATGCACCACATAACCTCGACGTGTGAAAATTTAGAATATTTAATTTTTAATAAAGTTAATTAAATTTGTTATTATTGATTATTTATTAATATGTGTTGTGAATATATGTAGGATCATGTGTCGGGTAAATTTTAATATTAAATTTGTGTAATAGTGTTTTTTTTTAATAGGGAAAATAATATAATTTATAATGAAGTTGAAGTGATAACGGTATTGAAGGGATCAGACATACATTGAATTTGTGTTTGATGGTTTGTAGTTGATTTTTATTTTTCTTTGAATTGTTTTTAACACTTTGTTGGAGATATAAATATGGGGGAATTTATTAATTTTTTTTTTTTTTCTTGGTTTTATTGATAATGTTGACTGAGTTTAATTTAGTGTGGTGTAACGTTTGGATATGTATGTATGTTTATGACCTCGATTTAGTCATTTTTATTCCGATTGCTGACAGACATTGTGTGGATGTGATGGAATTAAATGAATAAAAGAAGAATGTTGAAGAGGAAATGAAAAAAATAGGAGAAAAAAAAAAAAAGAGGGCGAGAATTATATGGAAGTATATAAAGAGCGTGAGAGTAAAAGCGAGGAAAAATTTCCAAGCGTTTGACAGCTCGTCGAGCATGCGCTTCCACTCGTTTGATCACTGAGTGTGTTTATATTTTCTTTTTAACGATAAAAGTGCGCGTATTTTTAGTTACTCATGTGATAAAATTCAATCATTTTTCTTTTTGATAAACCATCGAGAATAATATTTTAAATATATATTTATGAAAATTTCTAATAACAATATTTAATTTTTATTTTATTTATCGGTTAATTTGAAAGAGGAATTTTTAAACTAATAAATTGTCGATGGAGTTTATGGATTATTGATGAAAAAAAAAAAGTAAAAGAAAATAATTGATAGAAAAGTAGGAAAAAAAAATTTAATAACGGGACAATACAATTTTTATTCTTATATTAAAGCTTTAATAACGATTTAATATTCTACATTTCCGAGGCTATATATTTTTAAGAGAAGAATAATATCGAAATAGTGAGATGTTAAACAACGGCACAGGTGTCTGCAAATTTGTATTAGATGAGAATAAATTCCACAGGTGCAATCGTTAAATGAAAAATAAAAATCTTCAGAGACGCATAGAACAAACTAACAATATTTTACATTACCACGTCAGATAAATTGCCTCGTACCACCTACATATATACATATAAATCCACAATTTAATATGCCTATATATAAATCCTAACATAAAACAAAGAAAATAAATCAAAAAAATAATAATATTCCACGACCGTGAAAATTATGAGCGATAAAAAAAAAAAAAAAGTTACTACACAATCACTATCGCAATATAAACAAATAAAATTCCACATTCACCCCCTAAATAAATTTCAAAAGAAATAAATATAAATAAATTTATACTCTTAAAAAAAAAAAAAATTTTAATACAAAAAATATGACGATAATAATAAAAATAAAATTGATTAAATTGTTCATTGATATAATTAAATAATGAATGAAATTCTAATGATAGGTTTAAATGGGTGGAGGTGGAAAACGTTGTAGAATCAGAGGGAAATAAAGTGTGAAAGAGTTAGAAGCAAATATTGATATTAAAAGAAAAAAGGAAAAAAAAAAAAAAATAAGATAGATGGTGGTAGAAAGAGGCCTGGCACTGGGGTATTGATTGTCGTTGCGAGGATGCGCGTTGTGCACGAAAGGGCAAGTTCTATCGTTCTCTCTTGGACTTAGTGAGTTTGTCTCTTGCTTTTTCTATCTATCATTCGTAGCCAACTCTCCGGACAACCATCAGCCTATCCTCGTTTGACTCATGTGGCTTGCCCTTAGGACCTCGCAATATTATATACAACCTAAAATCCCGTTTTCACCTCTGGCTTACTCTCGACGCCGCGACGACGCCGCGCTTTTTGTCCCTCAGTCTTCCCTAGGCACTCGGCAGGCCAGTACCTATATTAAATTCAAAAAAATATTCTTCATCACATAATACTTTGGCTATTATTATATTTGTTAAAGATTAATAACGAAAGAAACAAAAAGCAGAGGAAAATAAATACGTACATACATGAGCTCATCTTTAAATGAAAAATTTAATGATAATATAATATTTAATATAAAGATACATTGCCGATTAACACATTGAAATATATATACATATATATATATTAAAAGAAAAAAGGAATTTTTTGTTTTTAATTTTAATTTTTCATTGATAAAAAAAAATAATGGAAATATAATTTTTTTTTTGTAAATGAAAATTTATTCGAGAAACAACAGAAATAAATATTTTTTTTAAAGATAAATATTTTGAATACAATGTGAAATGAGCAATTAAAAAATAAATAAAAGTGAGAAAAAAATAAGGGAGACGAAATAAAATATATAAAAGATATAAATAAAAGGGGTTAATTATTCTTTTTTTATTTTATCATTCTGGTTTGTATACCATTGTAACAGTGATTTTTGTTATTTTATTTTATAAAAGTTGCGTGATAAAACGAAACAATGATGTGTGAATGTAAATGTGCATTTGTGAATACGTATATATGAGTGTTTGTGTGTGTGTGTGTGTGTGCAGTGTGGCTTTGGGACGAATACCAAGTAAAGTTCAACTTAAATCTCGTGACGTATCTTAATATACATATACATGTAGTCCAAGGTTTCATTGTAATAGTTTTGTGGCATTTGACTTTAATATCCTCGAAAGTTATTCCGCTCCTCTTGGGATCCATACATATACATACATAAATATATATGTATTTATTATGAATATATGTATGTACATATATATATATAAATATGAATGTGTCTGGAGATATAGATAAAGCAGAATAAAAAGAAGACTCTATTCAGCTGCATAGATATTTTAAAATAGTCTTGTAGGAAAAAAAAAATAATAATAATAATAATACAAGACACGAACAAACGAAATGTTTATAATGGATTATATTGAAATGCACCTGCTATTCAATAATCTGTCGATATTTTAATCATTTTTTTTTTCTTTCCATTTATTTATTTATTTATTTTTACCAAGAGGAGAAATAAAAATAATTTTTAAAAACAATCACGATAATTGCTTGAGCAATATTAATTAATGGAATATACTCTCTTTAATTGAGTGTAATTTTTGTCTGTGAATGTAAAAAGAATAAAAACAATTGTTGACTTGTGAGAGGAAATGAAAAAAATAAATTATAAATGAGATATTATAAATATCTTCAGACAATATTTGATGCCACTTGTGTTATATTCAGCAGCAAATAAATATATAAACAATCTTCCATTTATCTTTGTTGCAATTTTAAAAATGCGGAGAAGATAAATTAATTAATTAATTAATTAATTAATTAATTAATTAATAAGTAGAAGAAAAAGCTGCTCTTGAATAATATAATTGTAAAATTTGCTTTATCATTCTGCTATTTTACATACATTGTGAAAAATCAAAATAATTATTTCACATGGATATAATCAATTAGATGAAAAAGAATTAATATTAACTAATTAAATTAATAAAACAGAAATAGTTTTATTATTATATTGTGTAGAGTATATTAATAACAAATGGCAATAAGAGATATAAAAAAATAAAATTAAGAATTAAAAGAATAATCGAGAAAAAATATATTTATAGATATATAATCGATTTATTTAACTCACAGTTGAAAGAAACAAAAATAAAAATATATACAGCAATCAATATTTTTTCTGGCTCACGATATTTGTCATAAGTCATCACTCTTTATTCGAATTGAAACACTAGTTAACTGATTGCGACAATTCGCAAGCACCAAATACAAATCAAATATTGTTAAATTGATAAATCAATATATAATTAAACAGGAAAAATAAACAATGGGTAAAATAAAAAACTGATCGAGTACACCAATAATTAATGCACATATCTAATATAAAAAAAAACACTGATGTTGTCAAATTGAGAGTATATTTTGATGGTACCAAAGAATATAAAAAAAAAAGAAAAAATACAAAATATAAATGAATTAAAAAGACAAACGCAATCGTAAAAGATCCTTCCTGCAAATAAATTTGTGACAGAATACAATAATATCCTCTAGAGAAAAAAATAAAAAGTTGATGATTAATAAAGTGAATTGACTGATTCGCAAATTTTTGATTTGTATCTTTTTTGTTTTTTCTTCATTTGTCTAAGACTGACACAAGAATAATTTTTATCAAACAAAGATAAACCTGAAAAAAAAAAGGAGCTTGGACAACGAGAGAGACTATTGAAAAAAATAAATAAATAAATTGTAAATCGCCGTCACAAGGCTATAAAAAAAAATAAAAAATAAAAAATAGGAAAGACAAATAAATCAAGTTAAAATGTACGAAGGAGGAATGGCTACCGAGCAGCAGGTATGGTTTCTTTATTCCTATACATGCGTTCAATAGTGCATGTTGTCCATTTTTATCGAAAGTTATTCTATATAAAATACTATAAAAAAAATAAATATATATCTACATCCGCCTATATACTGTATGCGTTTAAATCGTCAATAATAATATATAAATGTATAGAAATTTATTGTCGTCCAATTTTATTACATGAACTAGATTTAATTTATGAGACGTAGTGAAAAAAAAAAAAAATATATAATACAACTTAATAATACTATTATTTAATGCCATCAATGTGTTTTTGTAATGGCTAAAAATTTTTTGCAAGTTTATAAATGAAATATTTTAATAGCTATAAATAATAAGTCGTCATTAGGATGACAATATTTTTAATGTCAATGTTATGGCTATAATATTAAGCGAATTTTTAAATAATATTTAGAACATGGCTGCTAATTTATGTCAACTAAATTAGTTTTCATATAAAATATATATTTTAATTAATAAATCAGAATAATCATAAAATTTTTTTTTTTTACGCTGTTTATTTAGGAACAAAAGGAAACGTAGGAAATAATTTATAGGATTTAATACCTATAATAAATGTGCGTTTATTAATTACAAAATCATACAAATTATATTTACAACGATACAACATTTAGTTATAAACAATCAATACATACAAACATAAATACACGAACAAAAAAATACACGAGTGAAGTTACCAACTTGAAATGGTTGAGCTAGTGAAGCTTGCGGTTATGTATAATAAAAAAATAATCAATAATACAATTTTTTGTTTTATTTTAAATATTATACAATTGTATATTTTTTTTTTCATTTATTATTGACAGTAAATATCGTTTGACTTCAGATTTCTACGCTTGTGTCACATCGTGAACGACCACTATGCTCGGACCGAAGTCTTCGAGCGGTGGCGCGTGTTGGCCAGGCGGTAAATCTTGCCGTCGAAAGATTCGTAACAGTTGGAGAAACAATTGCAGATGACAATCCAGAAATCAAGCAGACCATGTACGAGGCCTGCAAAGAAGCAAGACTCGCTGGTAAAATTATATTTTATTTTTAAAGATTGAAAGAATAATAAAAATAATGAATTCTATTTTTAATTATCAAATTTAAGGTGGTGCGATAGAAAAATTATGCGAATGTGCAATGGAAGATAGTTTAGCAGACAGAGGATCAGTTGTAAGAGCTGCACGTAGTCTCTTGGGTTCAGTAACAAGAGTTTTATTACTCGCTGATATTGTCGTAGTAAAACAATTGCTTTTAGCCAAAGATAAAGTGGCACGTAGTCTTGGACGACTTGAAAGTGTTTCAAATTTTACTGAATTCGTAAAAGCTTTCAGTCAATTTGGAGCAGAAATGGTGGAGCTTGCACATTTAACTGGCGACAGACAAGTAAGAAAATAAAATTAAAATAAAAAGATATATGAAATTTTTGTTTATTTTATTTTTATATTTAATAGAATGACTTGAAGGACGAAAGACGAAGAGCACAAATGGCAGCGGCGAGACAGGTCCTTGAACGAAGTACTATGATGTTATTAACATCAAGTAAAGCTTGCTTAAGGCATCCCGACTGTCCGTCAGCAAAAGAAAATAGAGATACAGTATTTTGCCAAATGAGAAGAGCCATGGACTTGATTCATTATGTTGTCAAGGACGGTGTACTTGATTGCAGTGAATCCCAGTCATATTCAAACTCTCAGGTTTGTTATCTCAACAGCCCTTAGATCTCTCTAAACCCTCTTCACTATATACCGTTTCTCTTATATATTCTGACATTGTTCAAATATTGTCAGACGAATTTGAGATTTTCTCGTAGAAAAATATTGTTTAGTATTAACGAAATAGAACACTCCACTGTAATTATTATTAAAAGTTTTCAAACTTCAATTACATTTTGCTTGTTAACGTAGAAAATATTATTTTAAATTGACAAAAGTGTTGATTGATATTTATTTACCTAAAACAAAATAAAAATAACACTTGTTTATATATGTAAATAATTTTTTTTTTTATTGGATTTAATTTAGCTTTTTATTTATCTTTGTGATAGAGTCCTCAACAACAGGATTGGGACAGCAGTACTGTTTGTTCAGCGTTGAAGCACTTTGAACGATTAGTTGAAACAACACGAATGACCATGATGGTACCGGGTTCAAAAGATCCATTGACATCTGCATTAGACACAGTTGTTGAGAGAACGCAAGACTTTACTGATAGCGCTTATACAAGTCACGAGCATCGGGAAAATATTTTACTTCTTTGTGATCGTGCTAAATTGGAACTCAATACATTATTGAGAGTTGGAAATAGTATAGTGAGTTTCACAAACTAATTATACCATTGTGATAATTTAATTAATTTGAATTATTATGATAATAATTATGTGGAATTATTTTAGCAAAATTATGAGGGTGGTTCAGGATCACCAACGACTGAATTGGATCAAGCAGTATTGGGCGTATTAAAATCAACTCGTGATTTACGACAACAATTAGCAACGACGACAATGGAACAAGCTGGTGATTTAGGACAAGTTACAAAAGCTGGACAAGAATTAGTTTCGACTATTAGAAATCTTGCATTAGCAAGTGAAATTGATAGATTGCAAGAAAGTAGCGATCGATTTCATGAATATATTGAACATATACTTGAAGTAAGTTTGAAATTTTAATCAATAAATTTATCAAGTTAATAGTTATTTTATTAATCGCCTTTCTTTTTTTTTTTCTTTGTGATTTAGGTTTGTAAGCTTCTTAGACACATTGCATTATCGGAATCATTACAAGTTTCCGCAAAGTTTACAGAGATAAATTTAAGGATATATGGGCCACAAGTTGTGACAGCCGCACATACATTAGCTAGATATCCAACGAGTAAAATAGCAAAAGAAAATCTTGAAGTTTTTGCTGATATGTGGCAATGGCTTATGTCAGATGTAACAACAGTGGCTAAAGATGTTTTAGAACTGTGTCAGAGTCGTCCAGAGAAACAAGTTTATATGTCATTGCCCAGACCAGGCGTAAGTAAAATTATTAAGAAATATTTTTTTTTTTTTATTTTTAAATATCAATTGAATTTAATATAAAAATAAATTAATTTAGAAACATGGAACTACGAGTAAGCCATTAAAGCCAGTAAGACTGGACAGTGAGGAGCAAGCAAAAATAGCTAAAGCTGGATTAGAAATGAAATTAATAACATCTGAAATGGATGCTGAAACGGAAAAATGGCAGGAAAGTGGTTCAGCATTAGAAGAAAATAATGACATTGTTAAAAGGGCAAAAAATATGTCTTCCATGGCCTTTTCCATGTATCAATTTACTCGTGGTGAAGGTGCACTTAAAACAACACAAGATCTATTTACACAAGCGGAATATTTCGCTGAAGAAGCCAATAGATTGTACAAAGTCGTAAGACAATTTAGTTATCAAGTACCAGGTGGACCGAATAAAAAAGATTTATTGGAAAATTTAGATCGTGTACCAACATACGTACAACAATTACAATTCACAGTTAAAAATCCAACAGTTGGAAAAGCAGCGACATTCACAAAAGTTGACAATGTCATACAAGAGACGAAAAATTTGATGAATGTTATATCAAAAGTTGTCACGACGTGCTTTGAGTGCGCCACAAAGGTGAGCAACTCATTGCTGTTCAATTAATATGAAAATATTACACAAGAGAAGGGAGGATAAAAAAACACACACACATATATTATATACATATATAGAGGGGAAAATGAGAAAGAGAAATAGAGAGCAAAGCAAAAAAAAAAAAAAAAAAAATGATGGAAGGAATTATAAATAAAAATGAACAAAAAAATTTCAGTACAACCTGGATTTCCGTGGTTTATCAGCCCGGGGTGCTGGTGGCTCACCATACAGAGGTGGAGACAATTCTGGCGCTGATGGCGATGGCACTGGGGTTGGAGCTGATGGCAGCAAAACTGGATCAGCACCCGGCAGCGATCCGTCTGTCTGACAGTTTGGTATGGCCCGAAGGGCCAAAGGGGATACGCGACGTACACGAGTTTCATTTTTGCTTTTTTAAAACTTTTCAAACACAAAGGAACAAAAGTATTGAAAGGAAAATGGCTAAAGCTCACTCATACACATCTGCACATTCATACAAATACTTACATGAACTCAAATGCATATATCCAGAGAGACTTTACATGATATATTACACAAGACGTGTATTGTACTTGAGACATCTCAGGCTTTTTATTTTTTTTTTTTCATCTGGATTTTCGCGTGGGGATATTATTTTTTTTATCTTCACATTTTTTGTTTTTCTTCATTATGTACAATTACGCGTAAACGAAAAACGGAATGATTATTTAAATCGGAAGAATCAAGATATAAAACAAGATATAAACATAAAAACAAATACAAATAAATAATAATGCAATACACAATTACGTCGGTTTTTAAATGAAAGTATGTTTTGTATTTAATGATGATGATGATGATGATGATGATGATGATGATGATGATAATGAAGCATGTGTTTAGATTGACTAGTTAGATAAAAAAAAAAACAAGAACAAAATAAATGAAACTAATATTCATTTTAGAATTTAACGGTCGGTGGTACTTGACGTATTTTTTATTATTTCCTATTTCTTCTTCTCTTGTTACTATTAATTTTTTTTCTTTTTTTTTAGAATTTTATTTTTTATGAATGCATGAGCACACAGTTTTGATGATATAATTATTATTTAATTTGTTATGAATGAATTGTTTCAATGTTGTTAATAATATATGAATGATAAAAAGAAAGAAAAAAATCTATTGCCACTCACTGAATGATAAATATTCATTTTTCTCTTCGTTATTTCTTCCACTTTTCATTCTTTTATTTATAAATAATTCACGACTGCTACCTCACAATCTGTAGCTTGTTATTAAAAAAATATATATACAACTCTAACAAATATTTAATGTTTAATAAATAAATGATAGAGTTGTATGTATAATCATCACTTATTTTTCATCAAATCTAGAGACAAAAAAAAAATTCACACACTGATAAATCACTTGAATGCATAATATAAATAATATACAATGGCAATTTCAATTAGATTTATCGAAAGTCAACAAATTTATTTATATAATTATCATTAAATGTTACAGAATTCTTTGATGAATCATGTGAAAAAAAAAAGGAGATACAACAAATTAGAAAAAAAAAAATAAATAAAAAATGGTTCTATATTAAAAAAAAAAGTTGCTCAAAGTTATAGCCTAGGATTTTTGCGTCTTTTTTTGCTAATCGAAAATATCGTGACGTTTCTGAGTGGTGATTGTTCTCTCAGAATTTCCAAGTTGGAAAATAATAAAAAAAATAAATTAGTCACACACAATTTTTGATCATTAGTTTTTTCTTTCAAAATATAAATCTATGCACACAAATATATATACATTAAATAAAAAAACAAACAAATAAATAGCCTGGTGATGCGATAATTATTTAATTGTGGATGGCAATCCGTAAAACAATTTATCTAATGTAATTATATAATTAATAATTATATGTAGAAGATTAATTTTATTCTCGCTCTACAGATATTTATACTTAATTAATTCATTAATACTATTTCATCTTTCATTTAATAATAATTTAAAAAAAAATATATATATATTAATACTTAAAAATTAAAATCATTCTACATAATATAATTAGCCGTCCACACTTGGATTTAGTAAAATATACATTATCTTATTCAATAATATTAATAATTAAATATTAATTTACATTTATGCTTAAAGGCAATCACCAAGAAACATCAAAAAAAAATTGATAAAATCGATAATCAATTAGTGAAGATGCAATTCTCCAAGCTGTATATTACAACAAATATGAGTGACGTATATGTAAAATTAATTATTTATTTTATTTATTTATTCATTCAATTTATATTTTATGTAGTTGATAATATTAATTAATATATTTACCTGGTGTCATGAACACTTTGACCAAAATAATTTTTTAAAAAAATACAATTTAATATTACGACAACGTTCATATTAAAAAATAATAAATTTTGATTTTGTATATTTAAATAAAACAGGAGCTTACATGTCAGCGAATGAAAAAAAAAAAAAAAAAAAAAAAAAAAACAGAAAGAAAGGAATAAAAAATAATTTTTTTTCATTGACTGAAAATAATTTAGAGCAGTTTCAAAGAAATATTAAAATAATAATAAATAATAAACGAACTTATATTGAATTCACTGAAAGTAGCTGAGCCCATTCAGTGCCCATTCGAATTATTTAGATCGAAGCAGTCAAAAAAATAAATAAAAAAATACGTTAGAGCTTTTTTTTTAAAGACTAATTGTAAGCGAAATAAATTGAAATTAAATTAATATTTGTATAATTAACTATGAGAAAAAAAATAGGAAAGAGAAAGGAGAACTATTTGGATTTCATGTTTAATATTGTTACTAAATGAATACTGTTAGTTATGTCGTTTAAACCCTATGGTGCGAAAGTAAAAAAAAAAAAAATTAATATTAGTTAACATATCCTAAAAAAAGAAAAAAATAATGTTCTCTTATTAAATCTCTTTATTTAGTTGCTTACATCAGTAACATGAGATATAGAAGCGTATTTCCAATTGGTCACCAATCCTCATCACACGCACGGTGAATATATAAAAAATTTCTTAATATCATTAGAATTTTTGGCGACTTGAAAAAAAAAAAATTAAACTACAAGAAAAATCAAAAAATATTCTGAATATTCTCATATTATTCGTCAACACTTATGTATATTATACGGCCTAACGGTTAAATTATTAAGTGTCAAAACTATATAATAACCCAACAATAACAGCAACAACAACTAAAAAAAAAAATACATGAAATAATAAACAATCTATATAAAATATTTTCGAGCAAAACTAATATGCAATATAAACGAGAGAGTATAATATTAGAAAATGTGGAATTGTGCTATAAGGAGATAATTATTTCATGTATAAAATGATTTTATGTT
Organism: Microctonus brassicae; assembly: GCA_918226075.1. Lineage (NCBI taxonomy): Eukaryota > Metazoa > Arthropoda > Insecta > Hymenoptera > Braconidae > Microctonus > Microctonus brassicae. The sequence goes on along the minus strand of OW445485.1, from coordinate 599,895 downwards.
TGTTTTTTAATTGTTAATTAATGCAAATTAAATGAAGGAGAGAAGTATGACTGTTTTGGAATGATCCACATTATTAATTGTAACTAAAATGAATAATAACCTTTACATTTCACTGATGTGCCTTGAAAAGGTTGAAATTAAATGAAAAAAATATGGATTTTTTTTTTTTTTTTAATTTTCTCCTTGCATATTCCACATGTAACTTTTACTGCTCCTTTATATATATTCTATAGATAATATATATTCTCTTGAGCTACTTTCAATAAAATCTCTAACATTGAAAAGATGAAAAAAAATAAATTAAAAATTTAAAAAAGATGATAAACTAATTATTAAATTAAATGCATTTCTCTGTTGTTTGTTGTGTGCAGACTCGGGAAATCTATTGTGTATTAGCATAATAAATCTCCATACTACTAGTTTATTGTCTGTACATTGCAGTATAGTATTAAACATCACGTCTATAAAGAGATTATAATTTTTCTCCATTAATTTATCGCCTAATTAAATTACTTTTGTTAAAATGGCGAATTTATAATTGAAAAAAAAAATGAACAAATTGTATATTTAAATCATCTCCAACAGTGATATATGCATGCCAAAATTGCCATGTATAAATATTCGATATTCACTGGCATATTTTAACTTCCAATATTTCCCTCAATAGCTTATGAAAAAATATTTGAGAAAAAAAAAGAAAAAATATTGAAGAATATTCAACGTCGGAATTTAATAAACTTTTCTCTTTATATTTCACTCTCTATCTTTCTCTTCTCTCATTGCGCCCTTGTTCCACTAAATACTTCAATAAAATTCTCATTTCATAAATTAAAAAGAAAAAAAAGACAAGGTTTATATGCAATACATTAAATAATAAGATTTAACGTTTGACATTTTCTGACGCATGATTTATGAAAAATTATTTTTCAATCTGACGAAAAAATATGAAAATATAATAACAATAAAAAAAAAAAATTGTTACAGCAAAATGAAGCGTGTGGAAAATCAATATTTATTTAATATATGTATATATAGTTGCTGAACATAAAAGAGCTATCATTTCTGCGTCCTATTCACCATTCTTCCATCCACTATATATATCCCTAGTCATATAATAAATCACAACACCATATGTATAAAATCGAAAAATAATATATAAGGTATATATGAATGGAAAAAAATTTTATACACAATATAATTATATATACATATATAAATTTTGTTTCATATATGTATATATTTATTCATGAGATGATTAGAGAAAATAAACTAAGCTTTATTTCTTTTACATGTGTATCATAGCAGGCAATATGAATGAGATGAACGCCAATGATGTAGGGTTGGATGCCATAATATTGGCATTATTAATAAATAGGATGCGAACCGATGTATAAATAAATACCAGGAAGAGAAGATGCATAAAATTGTTGGTTCGCCGAAATAAATCGGGTCAATAGCATTGTGCCTCCCTTCCGAAAATTGAATTGTGATGAAGGGGGACAAGGGATCCCCCGCCGAGCGTCACGTTATAAGCGGCATTAATTTGTATAAATTTGTAATTGTCGTAGCGTCATTTGGTTGAAGCCTCAATGCTTTACGATAAGAAGCAGCAGCTTGACGATATTTACCATTTAAATGTAATATTGCACCCAAATTAGTGTGACTTTGTGCGTCATTTGGCCTGAGACTAGTTGCATGCATATACCAAATTTCCGATTCATCATTTCGATCAGCTTCATGCAAAGCTGATGCTGCTGCAACTGATAATTCATAATCTGATCGTGCCAATTCAGCTGCATTAAGTTTTTCTCTTGCAGCCTCAGCTAATCGACCCTGCGATGACAAGAATATTCCTGTAAATAAATCATGAAATTATATCATGAATAATGGATAAAATGAATATAAAAAAAAAAAAAGAAAAATATTAAATTAAAATGTCTATTTCATTAATTAAATTAAATGAAAATTATAAAATACGAAAATATTATTTCAGTATATCATTTTAATTACCGTAACGATAATGAACATTTGGATCATCTGGAGCAAGTCTCGTGGCTTTAACGAACCATCTTTCAGCTTCAAGAACTCGGCTAGACTTAATTGCAAATAATAATTAATGAAAGAAAAAGTAGGGAAAAAAAAAAAAAAAAATAATGAAAGAAAACAGGAGAATAAATGTTTCATATATCGCATTCCATATATCTCAAGTTATATATTTATCTATGTTTTGCACAAGAAGAAAAATAATGAGAAAAATAATTAAGATGACTTACATTAAGGGCTAATAATTCTCCATAAGTAATGTGAGCGGGTATATAATTGGGTTCACGTATAAGGCAAGCACGAAACCACCTTTCAGCCTCAGCATATTGTTGCATCTTTGATAGGGTTTCCCCTAATAGATTGTAGACGGTCTGAATATGACATATTAATATAGAACTATTAAGTACAGTGAAATTAGAGAAATAGATGAGAATATAGCATTCAATATTACATACATATATCCATAAATGTATGTGTATATTAAATTGAATTATTATACTTGAAATAATATTACCTGGGGTGGATAATATTCCGGAAGCGTTTGTAGTGCTTCTCTGTAAGACGATAGAGCTTCATGTAATTGACCTTCGTCTGCATATAATGCACCCAAACGTAATAGTGCTTGTATACGAGCTGCTTCATGAACCCTTTTGTCTTTTAAACCAACACCATTGACCGTTGCCGCTGTTCTTAAAATATCAGCGGCTTCTGTTTTACGTCCGACGGATGTTAAAGTCACACCGAGATTAACATAAGCCTCTGTGAAATGTAGAAAAATTAAAATGAAATATGTAATAGAAAGAAAAAAATATATATATTTAAAGAGAATTTTCACACAATATATATAATTGAATAAATTTTCAATCAATTTTTATGAAACGATTATAAAAGTCTGGGGATTTTTCAAATAATGGAAAATTTATAATAATGACGATATTATTAATAATATAATGGTAATACGTACGAATGAGCGATGGTCGAAAATGAATTGCACGTTCATAACTGAGAATAGCTTCATCATAATTTCTTCGCGCTTGCTGCAATATTCCCCTATTTAAATGGAAAAAAAAAAAAAAATGAATGGAGGAAAAGAAAATGAGAAGGAAGTAAGAAAATCATCCCCCGCACACGGTTAAAAAGTTTTGTTTTTATGTAAGTTCGTAATCGATATTGGATATTATAACTCACAAATTATAGTGAACGTCAGCCATATTAGGGCGATATCGTAGTGCCTGGATAAACGCTTCTTCTGCCTCAGCAAATCGCCCCTGTGTACTTAATATACCACCAAGATTACCATATGCTGTGAAAGGGAAAAAAAAAAAAATTAATAGTAATAACAAAGTATGATTGTGCAAAAAAATAAAAAGAAACCAAAAAAATATTAATAACAATAATTTGATATTTTAGAATGGTGTCGCGCGTGATGAATATTCATATTGATTCAGCATAAATAGCACAACGGAACTAATTATATTCTCACACATGGCTTCATTCGACTATTTATATACTCCAATATATCACATAATATATAAATGTGTATATATATATTTATTTAAATAATATAAAAATAAAATATTATAAATATATTGTGTTGACAAACCTTTTGGTGGATTAACATGTAATGCAGAACGATAAAGGCTCTCCTCGTCATGCCAATCCATATTTCGTCTCAATGTTTTTGCCGCCATAATGGCTAACAATATTGCAGTTACAGCAAGAATTAATCGGCCACATGTCTTTGAGCCATGACGTACAATACGATAAGTTTCAGCTACACTAGCACCAATAGATAAACAGGCGCCAACGCTTGGTAAATAAAGTATACGTTCAGCAATAACAAATCCAACATAGAAGAATAAATTGCTTGCAGGTAAAAATGGAAGCGCAAGAAAGCCCATTGATATTACAACAATACTAAATGATTTTGTATTATGACCAAAATGATTTTGCTGCTGCTGTTGGGATGATGATGATTGATGTTGATGTAATGTATTATTATCAGTTGAAGTAATAGAAGAAGTAGTAGCACTAGAAGCACCACTGCAGCTACTTGAAGAATTTAGTATTGGTTTTATTGAACAACAGCAATCATTGCTGTCGCTGTTATTATTATTGTTTGCAGCACGACATCCCTCAGTGTGACAGCCACCGGATTTTCGATCATCGCACACTGAACATTTGGACGATGCACGTTGATACGATCCAGTTTTCTCCATTGTTCTATTACGAACATATATTTCCGTTCGTGACTGTTGAATTACCCACAATCCAGCGCTTGCCAAACCTATGTAAAGGCAAACGCTTTCGAGATTTCTCGGATCAGTCAAACTAATAATTCGTGGTATTGTATCCATTGACCAATCAAAACTCAATGTACTTGGACAGAGAAACATACGTAAACTTGCTGCAGGTAAATATAGAAATGTCAATGCACGTGTCAATCGCGATGGATTTCTAGCTGTTGGATTATCAGCGGTAGCAAATTCTGGTGCATTAGCATTGCCAATTTTAATCCTACCCAATATAACGAGAATTAATCCACCCCATAATATTCCAACACTACGATTTCGCGGCCAGTTTCTCTCACGCTCCTGCAAATAATATACATTTATATAATTATAATCTCAAATGTGATAATAATTTATTAATAAAATTACAATGTAAATATATATATATAAAATTTAATTTAAATTAAAATTAACATTTGATTAATTTAGGTGTGGTTTTAATGAACTATATACACATATATAATGTATTTATCAACTTTTTGTTTGAATTTATCTCATTGCGTACACCCCATCTGTATAATAATATTGTATATATATAAACGGTCATTGGCTTTCTCTGTATCATTTGGTCAGTAAACTTTAGTTTCATTCCCAAAATTTACACAGAATTATTTACCTTTTGTGTATTTGGTTCGCCGTGACAGAATTCCCAAAGCAAACACAATGCCAGTGACGATATACCAGTTTCCTTGGCAAGTGCTGCTAGCAGTGAGGATGTTAGTGCGATGAGAAGCATCAACGGTGACCGTGTTTGATCGCAGTGAGCCACATAGGTGAGAAAGCCCCCGAGAGTGAGGAAACAGGCCAACAAATCAGCACGACCCACAATTCCAGCTACTGCCTCGCTGTGTATTGGATGGACAGCAAATAAAAGACCAGTGATGGCGTGCGATAACCATCGTCCTGGAATTACCTGGAAAAAAAAACACGCAATTAAAAAAAAAAAATAAATAAAAATATAACATTATGATAATAACGATAAAATATAACACTGATAAAGTGAATTGATAAAATGAAAAAAATAAATTATTCTTGTCAGGAAAATTAATTATTATAATTTTCATTATATTTCTCTCTCGGTTATTATGAAATACCGTATTTTAATTATTATTAAAAGCATTTATTTATTATTATATATTATCTCATTAGATTATTTATTGTTTGACATGTTGGCGTTTGGATATACCTTGCGAGCAACACGTACGACCAGACCTGTGCAGGCGGCATGAAGTGCAATGTTGACCAAATGATAGCCTTGTGGATTCAGACCACCGAGCAGATGATTAAGACGAAACGTTGCCACGCATAATGGACGATAACTTCCGTGTGACTCGCTGTCACGTAATGGAGTGCCCCAAAAATCATTTTCCAACAATGGGAACCATGGTGAGTTTGGCAAAAGATCTGGATTCGTTAAAATTGCACGTCTAAAAAAAATAAACGAATAAAAAATAACCATTACATTCAACAAATAAATAACATACAATCAACATTACAATAAATTATTCTCTTTTTACTCGGACTTTGAAATAATTTCTATATACATTAAAATAATAAATATGTATATTTTACATTTAATATTATTTATATTTCATCAATAAATTTATTTTTATCGTGATTAAATTTTTTATTTTACAGTTAAATCATCAAGAAAAATTAATAATTAATTAAATGTATTTTATTGATGAATTTATTCATCAGAAATTCGAAATATATTATTCTAATTCTCTTGTATATGCATTGGACTATAGATAAATAGATTGGATACATATATATATATACAGAGTTGCAATTACTGACCTGTCATCGTAGACGAAGCCAGCGTGAAGTGTATTGTAATAGAGGACAGTGGCGATAAGGACGCAGAATATGACCAGGATATCCATGTCACATCGCGGATTCGGTTTCATGCAAGTTGGCGTCACTTCTCTCCTAACTTGTTGCACACTTGTCTCAAATCGAATGAATATACGTTCTTCACCTTCTTCAACGTTACTTTTCTATATTCTATTTATTATTATCATCATCATCATTCCTTTTTTTTCTTTTTCCCACGTCTCTTTTGATCTTTCATATAGATAGAATAGTGTTCAAACTTTTTATGCACGTCAGTACTTGAATATAAATTTTTTTATATGAAATAAATCAATTCCATTATTATTTATTACGTCTACATTTAATATTATTATTATTATAAATATTTATGATGATGTATTTATGTATGTATGTATTGTTGGCCATTTTAATTGTGTTTGGCAAATTCACAAGAATTTAATGATAATTAATTTTATTTTATTAATTTATTTATTCACTTTGTTTGATTGATTAATTTTTTCATTTTTTTTTTTTTTTGTTGTTTTATTATACTTATTTATTTTTTTATTTATTGCTTTACGTCAAATTATTTTTGATTTTATGATAAAAATTATATGTGTATATGAATTTTTAATATTTATCACTTGAAAATTTTCACTTTATTATTTGCAGTACCATTGATTATGCATCGTTAATGAAAACTAAAGTTGTTGATGAGAATATATTTCACTCCTCTCCCTTGTGCTTTTGCTTTTTGCCTTTGCAATCCAGTGCCTTTTCGAGTCCTTTACACACACATATATACACATTAATGCAAAGCGTTTGTCACATTAAAAATTAAAATGAATTTTTAAATATTTCCTCTTGTTTCTTCATTCCCTTTTTTTTTTTTCTTTTAATTTTTATCTTTTATTCAACAAACATAATTATCATCTCTTCTCTTAATTTTTGATATATTTCGTCCACTTATTATCTTCGTCATCAACTATACAATTATTAATTAATTCCTGATATTGACTCGTAATTACAATTTAATTATTGTCAAAAATGAAAACGAAAAATGTCAAATAAATTTTCAGCTCAACTCTTAATTTAATATATTAATCAATCCCTCATTTCACCATACAAATTCACGCATAATATCCACACACGTATATAGATACACATATATATATACCATATATAAATGAAATGACAATTGTAAAGCGTTAATATTAAATTTGATAAAGTGACTGTTACTAACATCCGTCGTTGTCGTTTGTGCGTTGAGATCGTTGAAAGAATGGACCAGATGGTTTATCCCAGCCCTTTTTTTCCTCCTCCATTCGTTTAACAACAACCATATACCTCACTACATACATATATATATATATAATCATTTATCATATACACATAATATAATATAAATGTAGATATATATAAATAAGAAGAAAAAAAAAAATCAATTACTAAACGACAAATAAAATAATATCATTCTGCACCAAACGAAATAATAATAAAGTTTGATTAACGTTTTGATTAAAGTTAATGTGATGATAATCGTTGACACTAGATAAAAATGAATGATGTGAATGACAGTGGCACCGGTGCATGTTCCAAAATGTGATGGTGAACTGTCGTGCACCCCTCGAGAATGCGAGCTTTATACGCGCGGGAGAAGCAGCCCCATCGATCCACCAAGCGCTTGCGCCCTTTATCAATATATATATATACATCCATCTATCTATGTATCTATCCTCTCACAAGTATAAATACACAGGCACAGCTATTATATGTAGGTATACCTCATCCTTTCTCACTTACTCGTTTGCTAACAATCCCACAATGTTCAACTATATCCCTCTTTCCTTTAGTCTCTCTCCTTTATACATATACACATATAATGTATATTATATCTTTGTATATGTATGTATTCTTCGTTCTCTCGTTGATGTAGAGAGGTTTATATATCCGTATAGAATCGCACTATCGTGACCACCCACCAGCATTTATATACACCATGGTATTGTGTTTGTGTGTATATATGAAAGGAGAGGAGGTACGTTAACTCTGCACGTCGAGGACTCAACGCACCGATATGAGCACAAAATGTTTATTCGTGTTGGTTATATAGTTATATTCTTTATGCATATATATATATGTATGTTCGTATGTGTCCTCATGTTATTGGTGTCCCTCGCGATCATAGATTAAGATAACGGGCTAATGTCGGCGCAAGAAACGAGAACGATAAAGTTCAAACAAGGGATGAGTTTGGAAAGCGAAGAGAAAAAAATTTATTAAATAAATAAATTGGTACATATGAGGTGTTAATAATGGAAATAAAATTTTTTAATAAGATTAATATTTAGGAGTTTAATAGGATCTTAGTGGATGAGGTAATGGAGAGTTGTATTAATTAATTGAGAATGATAATAAAAATTAATTGGTATGTTTTTTTTTTGGTTTAGTTGGATTTTTTTTCATGAGCGCTCGGGCAAAAATTTTCATATTTAATTTTGAATAATTTATCAGGTATATGTATGATATTTGTTTTTTTTTTTTTTACTGTTTGCTTTAGTTATCGATGTTTGAGATGTATAAATATTGATATTTCTGGTAGGATTATTCGAATAACGAAAAATTATAATGATTATGAAAATGAGGACATGAAACGATTAAATCTATTTTATGTTTCAGGATATTTCAAATTTTTAATAAGCCTAGGTATTATATCGTTGCAACTTATTATTTATATCGTTGGTTAGGATCGAAAGGTAGCTCACATAACCATAGACATAAATATATTTTTATATTGATAAAAAAAAAAATTGTTAAAGTAGGTACAGTGTGAGAGATAAAAAATATATTGGCCAAATAAAATTGAAACAATTACAAGGACAAACGAATATGATGAAAAATTCAATAACGAAATTAACTGTGAAAATATCAGAGAGGAATATTGTATAATATGGTTACTGAAGGAAAAACCGATGAAATGTACTTGAAATTTTAACGAGATCACACTCATTATTCCATATTATATTTTCAAGTATTTTTGTAGTTGAATTCAACATCACTAGAAATTTATTTTGACATATCATCATCCTAAAAGAAACTCTTGAAATATATATATTCCAATTCCAAATTAACTGACATTTGGAAAATAAAAAATACATGGATATAAATATATACATATACATATGTATATCTACATTTATTGGAGAATATCAAAGAGCCATATAGAGCAACATACAAATATATATAGATGTATATACATTGATGAAATTAATTCATTACAGAGACGATGATCCTTCATCCCCAAATCAAATTACTATCGATCGAATATAGCTTTTGAACTTTTATGATAGCATCATCGCACAGCAGCACACATTTATATCAAAACTTATTGACCCCATACACATATACTCATGTGTGTGTGTGTGTGAGTGGTTCATTCTCCCTCGCTTGGTCACTTGAATACATCCTGCTGCACACCACCAAATATAATCAACTTTTGTATATCCTCTGCAGAAATCTTCCTTCATATTCAAAAGGCTCTGACGAAAAGCTCAATGGATACAAAAGAAAATATATAGAGCAAACATTTTACAAAATCGTATGATAAATTAATTTCAACCATCTAAATATAAATCACGATAAACAAATGAAATTTCATGAAATTTTTTACTTTTTATTTTTCAGATAAACGATTTATTTATTTATATACATCTGAATGAAAAAAAAAAAAATTATTTAGCATTGTAGTTATTTGTTTATTTATATTTATATATACATGAGATGAAAGTAGTTATTTATTTATTTGGAAAAATATTAACAGATTGATGAAAAAAAGAAAAATTTTTTTCAATTAATTGCATCGAATTTTGATGCATCGTCACCTTCTTCATCATCATCATCTTCTTTTTCTTCCTCTCTCTCTTTACCTTCTTCATCCTCCTCTACTTCTTCTATTTCTTCTTCTGGATTAACAATAATCTCTTCTTTAACAATAACATTTTCTACCGTCTTATTGTCCTCCTGAGTTTGCGAATGGCCTGCCAATGTCTTTTGTTGAATGCTGAATTGTAATGTTGAGGAGGAGACAGAGAAGGAAGACGCTATCGTGGCTTTATTATTGTCATGATGAATAGTAACATGACGCTCCAATTCAGTTCTAAAGGTGAACTTGAGAGTGCAATGATTACAGCAATATGGACGGATGCCAGAAACATTTAAATTCACGGTATCATTATCAAAATTCAACGGAATATTTTCACCATCATCGCAACTACCATCATAACTTTCATACTTGATCAAATTTATTTTACAATCATTATTAATTCCCTTGCCATTCATAATATTATCGATTTTATCCCCATCATCATCGATTATTCCAATGTCACTCCAATTATTTGCAAGCGAACCCAAAATTGGTAAACCCTGCGAATGTCTCATATAACAACGTTTACACACCCTTAATTGTTGTTCACTCATTGTAATACATTTTGATAATAAATTAATTCCATCATCTTCATCACAAAATTCACGAAGACAAATGCAACAACATTGAATTTTATCATTATCATTGTTAATTATATTATTTTGTAAATGATACTTGGCATGTAATTGACATTCCAATTCACTAATTAACGTTTGTCTGCATACAACACAATGTGCTGTTATATGAGATACTGCAGCATTATTATCATTTCGTTGATGTTGTGGATCAAATGTTTCCAAACTGTGTTTTTGTACGTGATGAAAAAAATCTGTTTCATTTTTTAATTCACCACGACAAACAATGCATACATCGCTCAATTTTATTTTACAATGTTTTCGTAATTTATGCTCAGCTAATATACCACCAGTGGCAAATATTTCATCGCATATATTGCACTTGTAACGTTTGCCTTGTTCATTTGGCGCATGATGCAGTCGTGTATGCGCCTCTAATTCCAACCTCGTACGCAAACTTTCACCGCAATAACTGCATACATGCTGCGATAATAATTTTGTTTGTGATTTTGTATTCAACGCTGATATAGTTTTGTGCGCGAGTTTTTTGTGTGCTCGCAATTCAGCATCACTTGAAAAATCTGTTTTATCACAATATTCACAACGTTGACAATCAATATTCCCACTATTTGGCCTTTTTATATTCTCCAATTTATTAAAATTATTATTAACATTTGGTGAACGTTGTCGTTTATTCCTCATCTAAAAATGACAATTAAAAAGAAAGAGAAAAAAAAAATTATTTATCCACAATAAAACATTAATGAATTATAAATTATTTAAAATTATTTACCTTTTCTTCTTGCTCCGATGAATAATATAATTTCTTACACTCCATTGTGTTATTATTATTTATAATACTGTGACAATGAGCAATATGTTTGTCTAATAAAAATTCAACAGTAAAACCTTCATGACATATTGGACATCGATAAAGGCAAGTGGAGTGACTACCAAGATGTAATTGTAAATCAACATCTGAAGTACAATAAATACCACAAAAACAACAACGAAATAATCCACCAATAACACCAGCAGGTGTCGAGACAGCATTTCCCGGTGATGAAAGTTCATTCATGTATGATTTACTTTTAGCATGTACATTCTCCACATGCTTCATCATTTCTGTAGCACTTTTAAAGACACTACCACTCATCTGTAATGTACTCTCATGAGACTCGTCTCGACCTTTTGAATTTATACTGCATCCATTGCATTGATATACATTGCACTCATGTACATGCTTCACGGTGAAATGCACTTGAATGGCAATACTCGAGTCAAATGTATCATGGCAAAGAGTGCATCTATACAAATGATGTGAGTGTGATTCAAAGAGATGTTTCTTGAGTGATTCACAGTCAAGATAATATTTATCACAAGCATCACATGAATATTGCTTCATTGGTTGTCCAAGATAATGTTTTGTTAAATGACTAATCATATCGTCACGCGATTCAAAAGTTGAATTACACTTTGGACAATTTATTCCATTTGATTTTAATTGATTATTTACTTGGAGATGCATCGCTACATGTGCTCTAAATGATTCAAAATTTTCTAATGCAGCACCACATTGTCCACAAAGTAATGTATTAGATGAATATTTATCAGTATTATTTACTTGTGTATTTTTCATTGTATATTCTTTTATTAAAGTGGAACTTTGATGTTTTGATACATCATTTTCTTTTTCATTAAATCTTTTTGATGGACTATCGTCTAGATTTTTTTCAGTTGGAATTTTTGGATTATTACAGTGTTCAAGAACGTAATGCTCGACGTATGATGCAGTTGAATCACATGGAATACCACACAATGGACACGATAATATTGATCCAGTTGCAATATTATCACGATGAACTTCTGTCATGTGATTTTGTAATAAATTTATTTTTGTAAATTTCATTGTGCAATGTTTGCAGTCAAACGATTCTTTATTGACAACTGATTTATCTTTTATTGCAGCAGCAATAGGGGTAGTAGCAGCAGTAGTAGTAGTAGTAGTAGTAGTAGTAGTAGTGGTGGTGGTGGTGATGGCGATAGTTTCCAATTCTAATTTATCATTATTTTTTTTCAAACGCTTTGAATTATAATCATTAAGATCAATTGGTGATATTGATGGACTTTTACCATTCAAAATTCCCTCATGCGTTTTATAAACATGCAATTGAAGTTGTTCCATACTGATAAATGTGTCTTTAGCACAATACATACATGCCAATGTCATTGATGATTTGGCAAATGGATTATTTGATTGATCATTAATTATTGAATCAAATGAATAACTTGATGACATTTTTTTTTGTATTGTAGACAATGGAATATTTGAAAATGATGAATTAACAATTGGTGATGATGATGCACCACCACTTGGCCATGATACACTACGTCTATCATCATTTATTATTCTTGTATATTGACTATTTGACGATTGTGAACGTTTATGCGATTGCATATGAGATGTCAATGCTGCTGCTGTATTATAACCTCGTGAACATTCAGTGCAATGATAAGGCTTTTGATTGTCATGTGTCTTCATGTGAATTTTCAAGTGATCGCTGAAAATAAAAAATATTAATAAATTTATATATATGCAAATAAAAATTTTTTTTAAAAATATTTTAATATACTTACCTTCGTGAAAATGCTGCTTCACATTGAGTGCAACGATATCGTCTATCACCAGTGTGTAATTTCACATGCCGATCTCTGCTACGTTTGTGCTTAAATAATCTTGCACACCAACTGCAACGATATGGCATTTGATCACCATGACTCTAAAAATACCAAAAATTTAATCTATTAATAATGAAATATTAATCAACATTGGACTATAATTGTAAGTTTAATATTAATTCACACCATACCTGTTCATGTTTTTTTAATAAACTCAATGTCGGAAATGATTTATCACAAAATTGACATGGATAAGGTCCAGTTATAATATTTGCATCGCCCATTCGTAATGTATCAATATCAATATCAGGCTCCGATGCAAAGCTCATTGATGTTGATGTTGTGCATGATGAAGGTGTACCACCACCTCTAAGACTGTCTTCCTCACTGCGCCATGAAAAACTTCCATTAACCATTGTTCCTTCTGCAAGAAAAAAAAAAAAAATGAATACATAAATAAATTAATATAACAAAATATCCATTCACCATTACTTGTAATTTATTTCAGAAAAAAATAAATAAATAAATAAATAAATAAAAGAAACATATTACAAGCTTTAATAAAATAAATTTATATATTGACAGTGATATAAGAAAATGTATGTTCTTTTTTTGTGTAATTGGCGGGAATACGCAATTGAGAAAATGATGAAATGAGAGCACCCGGTATAATTTACCACACGAACAGGAAATAGCGAGGTTGCCACTGATACCACTTCTCACCCGGCTATTTCCTCATTTCATCAATGTATGTATATATACATATATATATATGTATAAATAAAAGAAGAATCAAGTGACACCCACGGGGCAATTTTCGTGATTTTACGGAATTTTGTATTATATGGACATGGTCATCTTTAATTATAATCAACGGCCGCCCAATGCAATCAAAACCAACTGGTCTTGGTACAAATCGGTAGCATCCTCCACCCACAACTACACACATATATATGTATATTAAATATATATATATGTGTATATACTTCCTTCTTTTGTACATATACATTTATTCTTATTCTCTCCACTTATTAATTTAAGTTTGAGGCGCCATACTGAATTCATTTGAGACCGGATGAAACTTATGACATGCATTTTAAGAACTCATTCTGACATCTATGACAATGATAATTTTTAAATTACCCTTATATATAAAATTAAATATTAATTATATTTATTCAAACCTACATTTTAATGGAATAAAATATTATTATGTAAGTTATTAATACTGAGATAATCTTAGAGTTATTAATAATTTTCTAATGTTTAATTTATGAATTTTATTTTGATATATATTTATTTTTATTATTATATTTTTTTATATTTTTTTTTTTTTTTCAACTGAAAATGTGAGCACGTATAGTTCAGCAACGTTCCCTCATTTCTATACGTAACGGCGCGAACCCGTAATCTCCCATGGGAGTCTGACGAGGGACTCGAACGTCCCGTTTCCCAATGGGAAAACACATAGGAGACGTTTGGGAGCAATGAGTCACCGAGTCTCCGTGTAATCTCGAAGGGAGACGACGACGACGACGACTATGAGGACGACTATTGGAGGAGAATGTATATATATTATCTATATATACAGTTGTTTGAGGAGTTGGGAAATATTTTAGTTGTCCGATTAAAATATAAACTGGGTATTTTTCATTTAATATTGCGTTAGGTCATTATTTTATTTCATCAATAAAAATAAATAATGCTGAATTTTATTTTATAAAAAATTCCTGATGCACTTTGTGCATATTTCAATATGTTTATAATATTTTTACATATATATAAAGATGAATAGAATTTTTAATGTGGATAGAAACAATTAATTTGTAGAAAAAATTTTACTTTTAAATACAATTTTTTTTTTTTTTTTTGCTTGTTTTGAAAGGAAAGAAAAATATAAAATGATAATGGATGTTGAATTCAAAGTCGCACGCGCGCATTCTGAAGAGTATTTCAAAAGTATTGTATATATATATATATTTAAATATTGTGTTTTTACTTTTTTGTATTTTGACCATGAATAAATTAAACCAAGGACAGAAATATGATGTCTTATATTATTATTTGTGAATTAATTGTTTAGTATAATAAGATGGAAGTTTTTTTTTTAAAAAAAAAATATTTTTCTCACCTTTTGATCGTGAAAGGCATTTTTCATCGGTAAGTGGTGATGGTGATTCTTTGTGCGCTTGAATTCTTTCAATAAGAAATTCCAATCGTGAACTATTACCCTTGAATAACATTATGTAATTTTTTGATTATATCTCCAGATATATTTCTATTTAATTTCCAATTATTATTTTAATATATTAAACAATTAATTTCATTGAATGTATTTTATTAAATACAGAATTTTTTATTTATTATTATATTCACTGAATTTTATATATATATATTATTTCACAATTATTTTTTATAATAAAAATATTATATCACAATTAATTAAATTTATTCAATTTACTAATTTATCAAAAATATATTATAAAAGGCACTTATTTATCTTAACTTTTATTTACATAGATATATAAATGTATCTATAAATAAATTCTATTTCAAATAATATCCATGGATAAAATAAAAAAACAAATAACAATTATTGCACGTGGCTATATCAATAATAAAACACTTAAAATCGATTAAAAAAGCAAAAAAAAAAATTTTTTGGCGCGTAAATATTTACAAATAATTTAAATATAATTTATATATATATATTTGTTTACATGTATAATTGAATGATATAATTATTAATTAATTATTTAATTTATTGTGTGATTAGTGAAGGTGAAACGCATGGATACTCGAAGCCGATCACAACTGATTGATTTTTTTTTTCTCTCCTTCGCGACACAACGCGAATTTATTTCTTCCTACACTCGATACTTTCTCAGAGAATATTGCGCGCACTGAAGGGGCCTTCCGCCGCGCGACTACTATTATCAACCCCGTGCAAGACCTCGAGAAGCAGTTACGGAGTTTGCGGACTCATGGAGGAAAGGGACCCACACACAAAGTGGAGAGAAGGTGAGGCTAGGGAGCCCCCTTGGGATACCAGCAACCGCATTGGACGGTAGGCGGGATCGTGTACCACCCACCCCCCAACCACCCCACCACTATCGGTCGTTTATCTGTCATGTCTTCAGCTTTCCAAACTTCATCAATATAATTATTATTATATTCAAATTATAATTTTATTATCTATCGAATATTTATCATCCAATATTCTCTTGTTTTATTTTTATTTATTTTTATTTATTGGGGCAAGTTAAAAAATTAAATTAAATTATTGCTGTTAATTCAGTTTGTTTATCAATATTATGCTGGATAAAAGCGAATTTTTTTTTTTTTAATGAATTAATAATATTAAAGAAATTATATTTAAATTATATGTTATACAAAAATAAATATTCTGTGTTTATAAAATAGTGAATAGAAATAAAATTTTAATGAAATAACGTAATTTACTATAAAGTAAAAAAAAATAATTTCTACGTCTAAAAAAAATATTATTTAATATATAATAATGAATTGTATGTATATATATATCTATTTTATTTAATTTATTTTTTTCGATTAATATATGTATCAAGTAAAATGATGGAAGGAAGCAAACGAAAGAAAAGCCCAAAGAGAATGGCAAGCGCACAACCGAGGGAGATGGAAAAACGAGAATAGACGGAGAACGAGTATATTATGGGGATGCTAGGATATTCCCATGGGATCAAAAGCAGTCCAGAGCACATGCGCCGAGCTGATTAGTTCTTCCGTCCCTCTCCTCACTGGCAGCGCCAGAGGAGACCAACTGACTCCTCTGGGATATAAACCCACTCTCTTCCCTCTTGGATCATCTCCCTCTTCCACCACGTTTCTCTTGCTGTATTTTTCTCTCTTATACACATATCCTCACGCTACGTTTCCTCTTCATCTCTAGCCTTCCCAGGTTTCTGTTACCCTCGACGTGCAACCCTCCCGTTGCCTCTATTCCCAGTACAATACCAACTAGTGGAGACTTTTCGCGAACACATTCGCAAAAAAAAATATAATAAAAAAAAAAAAGAAAAAAAAAAGAGAACGACCCTTGAAGATCATATCTCAAATATTCAACGCAATTCGTTTCGAATTTTCACCACTGCAAAAATTACATTCATACTGTCTGTTTTTATATTTATATATTTTATTTTATAATAAAATTTTTGTGGTGTGTTACTTATTGCTATTTATTTACACATTATTTTAATTTATTTTTTTTTTTTTTTTCATGAGATGATTATGCGAAATGGATACCTTCGGCGTTAAAACAATGCAACAAACTGAAATGAAAACAGCATAAACAAAAAATACAATTTTAAAATAAAGTAATTACGGATGAAAAAAATATAATAGCATGCAATAAATTTTTTTTTTCTCAGTTTTTACCTGATGAAATCATCCATGTCCATTGTACGTGCACGTTTAGTTGCGGCTTCTGCTTTATCCAATGTTTGCATGACCAATTCTTTTATATCAAAATTTTCCGGCATTGGCTATAAAACAGAAATGAAAAATTGTATATTATAAAATAATATTTCATTAGTATAAATATATTTGAATAATTTGTGATAAACGTTGCATACTTTATTGTGAAGACTACAATGAAGTCGATAATTTTTATCCAACATAGATATTACTGTTGACTGTTTGAATAACGCTGCAAGAGTTTTATTTTTCCTACCAAATGCAATACGCGTTAGGCCATCCCATTCTTGATAATTAATCGGTGGTGGTGGAATTTTTGGTTCTACTCTAACAACATTGGATTCAACTTTTGGCGGTGGTCTAAAGTTATTTTTACCAACTTTTAATAGCATGTCAACTCTCGCTAATAATTGCGTATTAACACTCAACCTACAGTATGATTTGTCATTAGGTTTAGCAACCAATCTTTCAGCAAACTCACGTTGAAACATCAATACGGCACATCTGCAAAAAAAAATATGTATAAAGAAATTATAATTTTACATAAAAATCAGACTGTAATAAGATTTATAATATAAATAATTACCTAAATTGTGGTCTATGAAGTAATAATTTGAACATCAATGGTGAAGATATTTGATAAGGCACATTAGCAACACAAAGATCAAAAAATGGTAAATCAGCTTTTAAAACATCTCCAACAATTATTTGTAATTTTGATTGTAATGCTGTTCCTTGAACACGTTTTTGTAATTCTGCTACCATTCTCGTATCAACCTCGCATGCTATAACCTTTTTACATTTTTCCAACATTTTAACTGTCATATTACCAGTACCAGGACCAATTTCCAAAACAACATCAGTTGGTCTCAATGCAGCTTTTTCAACCATGCTCTGAATTATTAATGGATTTTTTAGTATATGTTGTCCGAAATCCTTGTTAAACAATATACCTAAACAAATAATATAAATGAATTTTAACATTATTTACTATAATAATTATAATTAAATAACTAAATGTAAAATTGAATTTTCCAATATTCGGAATTTATTCTAACCTTGCTTTGCAATTTTGTCGTGAACACGACTTGTTTTTTCCGATCGAATTTTCGGCATATTTCTTTTATTATATTTTTTTTTATATTGTTTAGAAAAATCACTGCAAATCAAACTGTTACTTTGTACACTAAATAAAAAATATAATTGTTTATATTTGACTCATTTCACATGAGCATGTTTTATAGGTTATGTCTTCACTAGAATTGAATTGAGTACATGCGCCGATATTCGGTTATCTTCGTATATCTTCGCCGGATTAAGCGCCTCTGGTGGTACTTTTGATAAACTACAATATACTTTTGTGCGCATGATCAATCATAAACTATATTTGAAAAAAAAATATCCAAAAAAAAAAACCTTTTAATTTCTCTATAATCAAAATAATTCTTATAAGTAAAATATAAAACTTGTCATTTGATGCCTCTAAAATATTCCTCCAGTAACATTTTCACTTACTAAGAGTCAAAATTTAACTATCATCTCCCAAATGAATTTATATATTTAATTATTTAAAATAAGTATACGAATGCATAATTAAAAATAATAATCAAACATAACCTGAGTCAAATCCTTGTTCTATGCATCAAAACAAATATGTACATATATAATAATTAATATATTGACAATATCGACCAGAAAATTAAAATATATATATAATTGTTGCTATGTTTTGTGAATTTTGTAATTTACAATTTAGCCATATTAATGAGGGCGCCACCATACTCTTAATACAATGAACAGCGCGCGCATATACTCCATCTCACTTGGCATTAAATATTAATATCGGTTTGTCTTTGTTTTATAAAAGCTGACGCTTCGTAGAAACTGTCTCCGCCAATAGGGAACACGAACGAAAATTTTACTTACAGAGGGGTGTATCACTGACGTGTCCCCAAAACGTACTACTTTGGCAATTCATGATCGTTCTCGAGCAGAATAAAATTATACGCAGAAAGTAACGAAACATTGATTGTGTGTATTCTTATTTCGCGTTGTGATTATTTCAATATATAAAAAAAATTGTAATAAATAATTAATTATCGCCATGACACCAACAATAAATTTTAATTCATTTATGAATTCATTTTCCAACAGATTGTAAGTAATAATATATTATTATTCCTTATCCGTTATCATTTTATCTATTAACATATACGTAGATATATCGTTTAGGGAAATATTTGTTTATTCTATATAAGAGGTGACTCATCCCGAAAGTTATTTTTTTTTTTACGCACACAAATAAAATTCATCTTATCAATAATTATATTCCAATATGTTTCACAAAATGGAGTACAATTATAACTTTTTTTTGTTTTCATACATCATTGTGTGATGTAACACAATTTATGTAAAATGACAGCAAAATATCTCCTTGTATTTTGGACTTTTTTTTTTTTTCACTTACATCTATAAAGATAAACTGACGTAGATAATTGACATTGTGAATATATTTTCTAATTTTATACTATTCATTTGACTGTAAATTATCGTTCGATTATCTAACAATTGAACATAATTAATTTAATATTGAAAATTTATTTTGACTATAGGGAAGCACCAGTTAGACAACATTTGAAAAATGTTTATGGATGTGTGTCCTTATCAACTGTATCAGCAGCCACAGGCGCATACGTTCATCTTTATACAGATATTCTTCAAGCTGGTTTGCTCAGCACACTTGGTGCATTAGGATTGCTTATTGCCCTTGGTGTAACACCAGACAATGGAAAAAATCAAAAGCACAGACTTGGTTATCTATTGGGTTTTGCATTTCTATCTGGTCTTGGACTTGGGCCACTCTTGGAAATTGTTATCAGCATTGATCCAAGCATTATTGTAACATCACTTGTAGGTGAGTGTCAATAAATTCATAGTCATGTGAAATAATGATAATTTATGTAAATATATTTAGATTGAGTAACTGATACAAGTGAATTGATCAATTTCATTTTCATTTTTTTGCAGCAACAACTGTAATATTTGTATCATTCAGCATTTCATCATTGCTGGCACCTCGAGGGCAATGGCTTTATTTGGGTGGAACTCTCATCAGTTTCTCAAACTTAACAATTTTACTTTTATTGGCAAACATTTTCTTACGTTCAACATTATTGTACCAAGCCCAATTGTATCTTGGATTATTTCTGATGTGTGGTTTTATTGTCTTCGATACACAATTAATTGTGGAAAAATTCCACATGGGCAATAAGGATTTTATTGCACATTCGCTTGAATTATTCATTGATTTCTTCAGAGTATTTCGTTATCTTGTAGAAATTTTGACCATCAAGGTTCGTACGAAAAAAAAAATACCAAAACAAAATGAATAATTTATATAATATTCATATTTGACTGATTAATATTATTCAAATATTTTTCAGGAACAGCAAAACCGTAAGCGTAAACAGAATTAGGAAGATGAAAAAAAAAAAAATTAAATTATGGTTTCACACATTTCAAGTAAATCCATAATAATATAGCGGTCTTCATCCTTTCTATACATAGATATATTATATACACGCATATATTCATATATATCTACCAATTCTTAATTCATAAACTAAAGGAAAAAAAAAAAAATTAAACTATATTTACTACAATAAAACTAGTTGTTTATACACTTAGTTTTCAAAGTTTCTTCACTCGACGTTTTCTAGATTATTTTAACGGGGCCGCTCGATTAATGTGATTACGCCAGGCATATATTTTATTTAACTATTTTTTTTCCCTTACTTTGTAAATTTATTTTTTTTTAAGATACATATGATTTTTATCGTTATATAAAAGTATAAGAAAAAGAAAAAAAATAAATTAAATGTACTATATTCTCCATCTTATCAATAAATAAATTTCTCGATAATAAATTTTGTGTAATTATATATTTTTATTCATTTATTTATTTTCCTTTTGCAATTGTAATGTAATAAACTTAATTCATTGTTGATTTACTTAGGTTTTTTTTTATTAAAATCTATTTTTACATATTCATGTTACACTCATTAATAGAGTATAAAAAAAGGTCACATCGTCAATACATATATTTTTATGTATATGATGCAGAGGAAAATTGAATGACTGAAGAGGGGGGATTGACAATAGTGGAAGAGTGAAATTACAAACACACAATTACATTGTCTTGTACCAAAAATTGTACATAATTCTGCAATTTTACAGGAGAATAAAAGAAAAAAAACTGCAGAATATTAATAATTATTATTTTAGGTTATATAAAAAAAATTGTTGGGGTGCCATTTAATATGGCCTCTGACGATCTCGGTCTCTGTCACCACGTCTAGAACAAAAGAAAAAAAAAAACAAATTAATTTTACACTTCAAATGAATTCATTCCATTAAACGAAATTGATTATCACTTTGTTTCTGTTTTTTTAAACTTACCCGCCACCTCCGCGCATTGGACCTCCACGACCTCGTCCACCGCCACCTCCTCTATCTCCACCACGGAATCCACCACCTCGTCCACCTCTATCGCCACCTCTTCCACCCCTGTCATTCCTTTAGAAGAAAAAAGTAGACAAGAACGATTAGAAAATTTATTGACCTCTTTTCTTTTGTTATAAATATGGATAATTGAATCGTTACCTAAATCCACCACCTCCGCGTCCGCCTCGATCGCTACCACCACGACTACTACCACGACTTGATCCACCACCACCTCCAGCTCCGTCAGGTTTTGAACTTTTGCATAAATTACATTCGTCACGCCACGCAAAATTTGTGTTACCACAATCAGGATTGGGACATCTCCAATCACCACCGCGTCCACCTCCATCGCGACGATCATCACCGTTGCCACCGCTGCTACCACTGCGATGATGTTCATCACGATCTCCACCGCCACCGCGGCCACCAAAACCACCGCCACCACGTCCACGTCCGCCACCGCGACCTCCACTGCTGCCACGATTTCCCTGCCAGCTACTTTTATGCTGTGCTATTTGCACTTTAATCGCGCATCCCTTAAAATCTTTACCATCAAACCAATCAATGGCTGAACGCGCGGCATTTTGATCATCATAAGTGACTGTCGCTTCACCCTTTGGCTTTCCAGTATTTTTATCTTTATACATCCAAACTTTCGGTTTGCCTGTACGTTTATCGTTCTAGATGAAATTAAAATTATATAAATTAATAATTTATTTGTGCAATTATAAAATCGGTTTATTAATAGTATTTTAATTTTTACTGACTTTGATCAGACCAATTGCACCAAAATGTTGGCAAATTTCTTCTTCAGATATGGATGGATCCATTCCCGAGACGAAAATAGTATCTTCTTGAACGACCATTCCATCACTGGATCCGTTGCGGTCACCGTAGCCCCCTGTAACACAGTATGAATTAAATTTTTGCTTCTACATAACTTTCGATCACCCTAATACCCGTTGACATAATTGTCCTTTAACTAAATATACGTAGGCCCTAATTTTTTTTTTTAATCTAATATTTTTTCACGGTAATAAAAAACCAAAGAAAAAAAAAACATATCATTAATGAATAGATGAATATTATTCGAATATGTTAAATGTTTCTAACTAAACTAACGTTAATACTTATGTATTTTTCGTTATTTTTTATGTTAAATTTAGGACTTTTGAGAATTGTCAAAATAAAATTATATTCGCAACGAAAATTTTCCCCAATATTTCACTTAAACTAATTCAGTGATATCCAAATAATAGTAATATTATTAATAATAATAAATATTTGGTACCATATGAAATTGTTTTGTTGAATGACAACGTGTCATTTTTTTATAATTATTTTTATAATATTTAAAATTACTGTTGGATTGCCTGTGTTTAAGGCTCGAAGCATTTTGAATAAACCATTATTTATTTTTTACTTATAAAATTCGTTGTGATTTTCTTATACCAGGACCTCATTTTTTATTTATTTATAATATATTATATTGATAAAATTTCTTTACCGTACATCCTACCTATAACGTTGTATTAACCACTCTGAATAGAATTAATCATTTCAATTGTCTTTAATCAAAAACGTTTAAAAAAAATTTATCCCGCGTACAATATACATGTATATACCGTTTATATAATTAAATATATATACATGAATACATCACAAATCGATAAATTCCATTTGAGACATCAATCAAATTTTGACTAAATTTTTCTTGATTGAACACAAGGTTGCAGCTTAACATATAAAAGGGCTGCAACTAAATACAAATCGAAAAACCTTTTTTACCTTCATGTTGGTATTATTATTATTATTATTGAATTAAAAAAAAACATCCGCTTGCCGATATATATTCAAGTACGCACCAGATGCATTCCAATACCAATTACGAAGACAAAAAAAAATATATATTTATATATATATATATATTAATTTCTATTCGATCTAAAAATAAAATTATCAATTTATCCCTAAGACGCATAATTTTATATAATAAAAAATCATTCACATTCAATTTATATTTTTTAATATATGTATTAAACTTAAATATCCAATAATATTTTATTTTTTTTCTACAGATAGTAAATTTATTCACCTTTGTTTCCATTTTTTATTGCTTAGAATTTATATATATTTTTTTCTTTTATTTTATTTAAAAATGTTGCTATGACAAAGCAGCCCTTTCATATAATAAAGTAACCGAGTATTTTTAAAAGATTGTAAAATATTAGAGTGAATGCGTGAATAGCACCAGACCAGTACAGGCAGTCTGGTGCATTTACCTTTGTTATAACCACCACGGCCACCGCCACTGCTAAAACACAGAAGCAGATATACCAATGAGACGACTCATGGGGACAGAGATTGTGTGATCGATCGTGATCGATGTGTGGCGATTCATACGCTGCTTGCCACCCCAATTTGTTCTTCTTGATGTACCTACTGTCTAAATGTCATCTGTTCATATTTTTTTATTTATATTCATTTCTTATATATGTTGACAATCAAATATTTGAATTGTTAATTTTTTTTTTTTTTTAATTGAAATAAACATTTTACATTTCGTTGTCAAGATACGTCACAGTCAGTTACAGTTATGAAGATGCATGCAGAATTTTTTTTTCTTCTTTTCTTCAATTATATACAGTCGACTTTATTTATGATAATTAAAATACCAAATAATTTTTTTTTCTAAACCTTTGAAATAAGTTAAATAATGATACAGTAAAGGCAGAAATATTTTCTAGTCAAGTATATTACAGAGCACGGCCCAAAATTATTATACTAGATGTATATACGAAGTCACCCTCATTATTACTTTTGTATATTGACAAATAAATAAATTGACGCAATTTCAAGTTAAATCGTTGAACTAAAATTATTTTTGGATAATGGATAGAGTAATTATTTTTTCAGGTTAGTTTACCACGCATACAGCATGAACTACAGGACAACACTCAATAAAAAAAAATATGAATAAACAAATATAATGCATCCACATGTATGATATGAAGTGACAAAAATCTTTAAATAAAGAAAAAAAAAAAAAAAAGTTATAATGGCATGAAATAAAATAAAAAAATTATTTTAATGATAGGGGGTGCGCAGTAAATAATTCGTAGACTTAGCAGCGATCTATCGACGAATAGTTTTTTTCTTTCAGGCATTTTACGGCAGTTTATTATAATTTTTTTTTTTTTTTTTTTTTCATTTCAATGATGATGGATCATTTCGAAAAATGCCCCGAGAAAACTTTTAAAGCTTTTAAAAGTAAATAATACTTTTATACACATCAACGACGATCGCTTTATATAAACCTCGAATAAAATACCTTTCACACTGATCAAGTTTTTTTTTTTTGTAATAAAAATAACGTATTACATACAAATATAATTGTGTGTAACATACTTTTATCAATCATTTCTGATTTTTTTTTTTTACGTCATTTGTCGTATACAACCTGTTAATATTACCTTTTTTTATAACCATGTAATACCTGTACGATAAAAACCTGTAGGCACACTTCAAACACATTAACGCCCAAAAAAGAGCAAGACAGCAGATGAACCATTTTGCAGATTGTAATAAATGCTTGAAGATTTTTTCTATTTATAAATTATTATTTTTTTCCAAACTCAAATACTTCATTCATACCTCATGAATATTACCTTTGTTTACAACAAATATTTAGAAAGGAATAAAGAATTTATACTTGAATTGATATCTTCAGTTGGCCATATTTCATATTTGTTTTTTCGCCTATTCCGACGCATTAATAAAATATTGGAATGAAAGAAACTTACTTGTAACCACCACCACCACCTCCACCACTGCTTGAGCGATCAGAGTAGCTATTGCGATCACTGCCATATCTGCCACTACTTCCACCCTGTCCTAAATAAAAATAACAAAAACAAAAAACATAACCAAAAATCCAATCACAAATATTCTCCTAATCCAAATAAATTAACAATTGAAAAAAAATATATATTTTACCTCCGAAACCACCACCCGAGCTGCTGCGACTGTATCCACCACTTCCACTGCCACTGCCACCACCACCACCACCTCCGCTACTTCCTCCATAATTACTTCCATAATTACTACCACCACTGCTCTGATTACCACTATTTTGATTACCAGAGCTGCTACCATAGCTACTTTGATTGTAACTTCCTTGCTGTTGATTATAATCCTGTCCACCGCCACCGTTTCCTCCACCCCCACTGGCACCATAGCTACCATAGGTACCATAGCTACCACTACTTGGTGGAGGCTGACTATACTGATTGTAACTTCCACTACCAGTTGACGGGGGTGGATATGATGTATCCTGACCACTGCTGGGTGGTGGCTGACTATACTGATTGTAGCCACCCTGCTGCGGATAGCTCGAATATTCTGCAATTTAAAAAAAAATCAATTATCTCTCATGACAATACGCATTTCATGGGGTTAAATGCATCTATTAATATTATATTCATTTTAAAGCCGCTTTTTTTTTAGACTGAATAACACATGGTTATCTAAGCACAAATATGGAGGGCACAATTATCGATCGGCATGAAACGTAGTTGATAAGTTTAGGACGCCAATGAAATATACAATGAAATATTTCTAGTATAAATAAAAATAATCAATAAAATGAAAGTTATAAAATTTTAAATGATTCATTATTTGTGGAGGTAATTGCTTACTCATATTGTTATTAATAATGCTACATCTGAAAATGTTCTTTTTTTTTTTTATTCTTTTTTCAGGAGTAATTTATATGTAGACAACATTGGGAAGCTTCCAACCGACAGCACAGAGACGTATTTCAATACAAATGTTTATTGATATATAATGAGGATATGTTAATATTGTAGTTTCATTGGCGCAAGACAATTTAGGTTAGTTTTGGTTAAATTATTGATAATTGTGAATATTTCAGTACTTACGATTATCCGTCATGATTTATGAAAGCGGTTGAAAAATTTCAGACTATATTGAGAGCCGCGTAATGGCGGGAACTGTAATGGTGGCACAAACGACAAAACCGTAGATGAGAGAGAGAGTAGAGACAATCTTTGTGGCAGCAGGATGAAACTATATACGTACTAGTTACTACATATGTAAATTGTATAGCATGTATATGAGAAAGAAGTTTTGTGTGCGCATTGGTGCATCGCATCACACCGGAAATTCGTGATTCAAGTAGTCCAACCCCTCCCTTTTTTTTTTCCGAATTTCTTCCTGTATCTATAGCTTTAGTCTAGTAGGCGGGAAAATTTGAATCATGAAAAATGAATTGAATAGATATTTTATAATTAAACTATTTGTATTTATTTCTGCGTTATAAATACTACTCAATTAAATTTGTAACATTATGACGATTTGTTCATTCAAATAACATTGCCGAATATGTATATAATATTTACAGGAGTGCAGAATCTTTGGAATAAAGCAGATCTGCAATATAATATGAACAACGCATGAATATCAAGAAAGCATTATTAACACCATAAAATCATGTGAGTCAGTTGGTATTTGGATGAATTTCGTAATTTTTTTTTTTCATTCTCTGCTTTTTCCATTATTTTTTTTTTTTTTGCCATATTATTCAGTGGAGATAAATTAAAAATTCAATCGGTTAAATATTATCTCATCCACATTTGAATTCATTATAAATATTTGCGTTTTTGTGATTTTGTTTCATCAACAAAATTAATATTCTATTGAATCGCCTCCAATTAAATTAATTTTACTACTTGAGAAGAAAAACATGATTAATTACTTATTTCACCATTCGGAAATAATTCAGAATTTGTCTTTTGCAGGAAAAAAAAAATTGAATTGAAAGTATGCAAATAGAATAATAGCATTTTGCTTTTTTTTTTTTTTTGCTCATGTTCATGAAACTTTTTTCCAATCATTTTCTTTTCTTGCTAGACATTCTGTTTGTTTGAATGAGCAAAATTCTCTCTCCACAATTGGCCAGTATGTGTATACACATTTAATTCCACAATGAAAAAATAGTTATTAATCACGAATTGGAATGCTGTGACGGTGTAAGTCCACCACTATGCTCTGGACTATGTTTTTGTTTTTTTCGTTTTTTCTCCTTCTTTCGTTTCTTCCTCGCTTCTTTTTCTTCATCATGTCTTTTTTGCTTTTTATGCTTTTTCTCATGTGTATCAGATCCGCCAATATCCGTTGTCGTTATTTCTTGACCAGCCGGTACTTCACCAGGTTTATGTTTATGTTTCTTATGTTTATTCTTGTGTTTTCTTTGTGGTGCTTGATTGACATACCGATACTGCTCAGGTAACTGTAAATTTTAATTAAAATAATTCATTGATTTTTCATTCAATAATCCAAATTATCAGAATATAGTAAAAATGATGTAAATAAAATATTTACCGGTCCTGGATGTAATCTAAAACCAGCCAATTGAACACTAGTAAGTGGAAGTAATTCTTTTCCACCAATTGGTGGCTTTTCAATTACTGATCTCAAAGAACTACAAAAATTAAATAAATCAAATCAAATACTCGAATATTTTATCGATAATTATTAAATAATTATATAAATAAGAATGCATACCTATTATCTTGATGGCCAGGTGTGTCAATGATGCCAGGAAGATTTGGTAGAAATGACGAAAGTTGCTCTTTTAATTTTTTACCACTGAATTTACTATAAGAATGTTCGAGGCCATAATAGGCCATCAAATTTGTAGCTCCTGTGAGTTCACTCTCGCCTAAACAAAAATTAAAAATAAGTCTTGATAAAAAAAAAAGTTTAATCATTAAATATAAAATGAAATCATTTTTAAAAATTGAATAATACTTACAAATATTGAAATAAAATTAAAAATAAACATGAATAATTACCAGGAGGCTCCTTCATCAAATAGAAGGGTCCACTGTGGACAATTGAGGGATTTTTCCCAAGGGAAATCGTTGTTTTTAGTGTCCCTGTTGAATCCTGTCGTGAAACTACAGGGGAACGGGCACCCCTCGGTGATGACTTCGGTGAGTATTGCTCCACTTTGCTACGAAACTGATCGCCCATCATCATCCTCCAATTTTACTTCATTGCACCTTCACTACAAATTATTTTTCAAACACACGTACACTATACAAGTGTGTGACGAGTATAGTCGTCAAGAATAAAGTTGATAAAAGAGAGGGAGATGTGATGAAATGTAAAGAGTTTTTATTTGGAATCAGTTGGACACCAAAGAGGCGTCACTAGTAGACGTTTAATTTATCTCTACGATTTTTCTCGTTTTTATCTTGCATGTAAGATTCTCGATGAATTAATATATTGTAAATCACTATCTATTCCATGATTTTTCACAAATTTCCATATTTAATACATTCATTGTCGTTCAACACCATTTATCGCAGGAGGCTCTTCATACACATCTGTAAATATAGTTAATTTTTTCACCATGAAGTAAAAAACATCACTGTAGTGAACATGAATATTTTAAGTAGCTTCAGTAAACAACTATTTAAATAAATACAAAAAAAAATACAGTATTCATTACTGCCAAAGTGCACCTACTGCATATATGTTTGTATGTATTGTAGGTTATTTTGTTAGTGAAGTAGTATTGGAAACACATGCACTGCAACGCTCTGTGTCGCTGCGTCAACCGAAAAATAAGCTTTTATAATACATATTCGGTTACCTTCAGTTACCTTTGAGTTATTTTCCCCCCCGACTTGGAGTTGAAAATGTTGAAATATCCATTGAATCCATTCATTGTGTGTGCAAGCAAGCGCAGATTGTACATTCAGATTGTGGCGCCACTAGTGCGATTTTTGAAAAACAGAATTGCACATAATACTTCGCGCAGAATAAACATTCAGCACCCCCTGCTGGAGGAAAATTAACATGATTTCTTCTTCATGTTCACTAAATTTATGAAAATTCTTGAAATTATATTATATTAATTTCTTTTTAATATTAAATGTTGTTATTGTTAAAGAATATTTCAAGATATCGATAAAGTTAGAAATTAATTTTTTGTTTAAATTTATTTTATTTTATTTGAAACATGTGAATGATGTTGTTATGACAATATTTGGATGGTTTGTTTTTGATTTTTTAAATGAAATTATTGACAAATGAAGAATATTCATATTCTCAACTAATAAAAAATTTATTACAGTAAAGTCGAATCAATTTTTGAATGACAATTATCAGAATTTATATGGTTTAATGTTTTTTATCAAAGAATAACATACTTATAATATTATATGAAATATATATACAGATCATTTCAAAATAATCTTTACAAGTTAAAAAAACAATAAATATTGTTAATACTTATTTGTTTATAATTGTTAAGTATCGAAATCTAATCGCTATTATATTTTTATTTACTGTGTATCATCTTATTTTTTCTCATTCATTTCATCAAAAAATAAAAAATTTTTCTCATACTAAAAATGACGACTGTAATTTGTTTTTTCATATTATAATTACTTGATATTCTCGCCGATAGTGGCGCTAAAATCGTTGAAAAATAATATGAAAATCTATCGAATCTCCAAACGCAATATATTCTAGGATAATTCGAAAGGCGAGAAGGCCTGTCTGACCATTCTCTCGAGCCCGAAAAAGATGTCGCACTGAAGGCCTCGTGAAACAGTCTGGTGTGGTCTCCTTGTCGTTGAGCTGCGGCTATCCGCCATATTGTTTTACCGCAGTGTTTATTTTGGTGTAAGCGGTAATTCACACGAGGGATTTCAATAAAATATCATCAAAATAATTATATAAATATAATTGTGCATCCATTGTGTATTTATTTGGTGACGCTAACCTCCAAAT
Organism: Microctonus brassicae; assembly: GCA_918226075.1. NCBI lineage: Eukaryota > Metazoa > Arthropoda > Insecta > Hymenoptera > Braconidae > Microctonus > Microctonus brassicae. Next base: position 568,789 of record OW445485.1, on the reverse strand, counting down.
TATCATCCAATTAATCAAAATAAATTTTTGGATCAAACGTTAAAGGGGGGAGGTTGTCATCAGCGCCTTGTGGTGTATAGAGAATCATTGTGAGCAATAGAAATGGCCTGCGCTACATTGAAAAGATCTTTGGAATTCGATCCAGTTCACAGCCATGGTCGACCAAGTAAACGAAGAAGATGCGTACCAATGTGCGTATCACCAGGAAATTCAACTCCAAGAACTAGCAGACAAGAAAATCCATCGCCATTCACTGAAGGAGCTCACAAATTGACGCCTGGTATATATATATACACCACATACATATACCATTTATAATCCATCTATACATATATGTATAATTATATCGGCCATTTTTACCTTGTTCCCTTAAAGAGGGACAGGATCAAACGGGGAAATTGAAATGCAGCAAGAAATTTAAAACGGTCATTGACGCGATTTAAATGTCAAATTTATGGCTTTCCCCCCATGGATATATATAGGGGACGCGATATGCATGTGTGCATGTGCGTGTTTGAAAAAAAGGGGAGGGGAGGACTTAACCCACGCGTAAATCATATGGTAATGGCGTAACGGACGTCGGGTGTAGCTTTTTTTTTTTTTTTCAATTGGTTGTAGGATGTGGCAACCTGGGGAAATAATCCATGAACAAAAAAAGAAAAATTATATCCAGTCTGTTTTTTTTTTTTTTGGAAATTGAATTTTCAGATTTTCATTTTTTTTCTCACTATCAATTCACTTTTTTTTTTTATTTTTATTTATTTATTTATTTTGAATCACATAACCAATAATGACCGTTATTTCTGCATTTAAATTGCAACCGTGTATTATTAATTACACTTGAAAATTATTAGTTTATTTATGAGAATATTTCATTTAAATTTCTTATTTCATTTTTTATTTTTTATTTATAATGCAAATTTTCATTTGGTAATTATAGAAAAAATGGCGGCTAATATTAGAGAAGAAATTCGCCGATTACACAGACGCAAACAATTGCATTTCAATCCACAAGGTAACACAAGCGGTTGTGACTCGTCAGATATGGAAGGACCTGCAAGTCCAGCTGCCACTGGCGTAAATGCTACTAGCTACAGTCCGAACAACAAGGAGAAACCACTATTTACATTCAGACAAGTGAGTGCCATTTAATCTTTATTCATAAATCAATGATATATTATCAAAGTACTATTATTTGTATATTTTAGTCAAAAACTTTACTGGCAATTATATTAATTTTGTTTCTTTGTTTGAAATAGGTTGGATTGATTTGTGAAAGGATGCTCAAGGAACAAGAGACTCAAATACGCGAGGAATATGATCAGATATTAAATATGAAGCTCTCGGAGCAATATGATGCTTTTGTTAAATTTACATATGATCAAATTCAAAAGAGATTTGAATCTGCAGCTGCACCAAGTTGTAAGTTTGATTTATATAAATACATTTTTCTTTCTTCCAATTGATTTAGTTTAAATATTTAATATTAATTTTTTTTTTTTTTTCATTGCAGACCTATCATAAATTAGGGTTCAATACTTGTAAGTACAGAGGATTCTGTGAAAAGTGTTAGGTAAGAATGAGGAAAAATAATTTGTAAAAAATATTTTTTTTTGAGTATTCAATGAAAAATATATTTGCCATGGTCATGGAATTTTATTTTCCTTTATCGCAGATTTTCACTGCATATATGAGAAATTTTGCTTCAAGAATTAATATGCCGGAGGTAGTCAGCGCCACCTCTGCCATAAAATATATAACGAAAATCAAGTTGCGATGGGGAATAAAAAAATAGAAAAATTTAAGAAAATGAAACACGATAATGGAATTTAGACGAATGAAAGAATTTGGCATAAAGGAGGACGTTTAGTTAAGTAAGTTTAGTAGGTTTGTAGCGAAAAATGAAAAAAAAAAAAAAAAGAAACGTAAACCAGAAAATCAACAGCCGAAATTGAAATTCACAATGTATACTAGTAAAAAAAAAAAAAATCACTAACAATATTCGTAATGTCCGTTGTTAGAAGCGCGCTGGTATCAGGGAACTTTGTAAATGTTTGCAAATGTGACAGAAAATAGACGGAAAAAAAAAAAATGTTGAATTCTTAAGTATTTGTTTGACGCTTTTTCAATGAAATTCGCTATTTTACCAACTAAATTTGATTTTGCACAAAAAAAAAAATTTTTTTTTAATGCTTTGCATAATTTTTTGTTTATAAAAAAAAATTTCGTTTATGACAATTATAATTTAGACATTACATTAACAATCAAGGAAAAAAATAAATGATACACTTGATTATAAAATAAATAAAAATAAGGTAAAAATTAAATGTCGTGTGTAAAGTCAATTGTCGCACGGCAAAATTTAAAGACGTGCGGTCTGTATAATAAATGGCTGTACAAAGTTTATAAAACAGTTAGGAGGTACTTTGGAGTTTTACTATTAGATAAATTCTATGTAGCAATTTTTTGATACCTTAAAAAACAAACAAAAAATCATAAGATAATTTTTTTCGTTATTTTTCCATTAATTTCGTTACATACATTTATATAAATGCTATACATATTTTTGTTATCCATTCTATTGCGCACATTGATATTATTTTCGTTAAGCTCATTTCATTTTTTTGAAGAAACGTCTTATAACTCATAACAAAAAATGAAAAAGGCTTTTCTATTATAAAATGTGTGCATACTTATAATTATATATCACAAAACGGCACTATCAACACAAATTCATTGATAATCAATAACATTTCATTTATTCCATTTGTAGAATATAAATTCATAAATTAATCAATATAAATTACATCGCTTGCAATTATATACTTTTCTACATTATTTCGAATAAACTCAATTGTCTATATAACTTTATAATAAAAAAATGCAGTGGAAAATTAATTCGTATGCGCATAATAATTGAAAAAAAAAATTCATTATCATGAAAAATAAATTTTTCTCGCCAAAACATGATGAAAAAAAAAAAATTGAGAATATTTGGAGTTTTAGCATTGTATGGATATACATTGTGAACAATAAAATGTTAACAATAAAAGTTTCATACATTTTTTAAGATCTTTTCGTTCCCTGGTAGCCAATCGCATTTAATTAAGCACAATAAAATGCTGAGTAATAAAAAAAAACGTAATATAATAAATACAGTTACTGTGCCTACTGTAGACATATTTATCACGACATCGCGGTTACACTGTAATGATAATTACTCATTTAAGAGCGAAAAAAAAAAACAAACATGAAATTTAATAGTTTATATTATATAATCTATCAACGGAAAAAAAAAAAAAATTTGATGTATTTTCTATTTGTTTTTCATTTTTAATATTACACTTAAATTATAACTATTTGATGTAAATTTGTGCGTTGAAAAAAAAAAAGTGGAAAATGGATGGAGTTTGTCACGATTGTTTTTTTTTATAAAATTAAAACAATCGGTTACCGAAAGGTTGGCCATAAAAATAATATAGTGCTGGGAATAATAAATGAAGCAAAGATAGGAACAATGTTTAGTAATAAGAATTCTATTTTCTGATTTTTCTTAATCCCAGCATAATAGCAATAGTAATATTTATTATTTAGTCTGAAGCGAAAGATAAATAAAGTTGATTATCCAGAAAGGAAGAAAAAAAAATGAAAAATTATCGTATAATTTTCGAATTAACGTAAAATATTTGGAAATAATAATGATATAACTATCATTTGTCGACTTTAGCTTAGAAATAAATTTTACATTTGTTTATTGTTTCATTCATTGAATATAATTTTATTTTTATTTTTTTTTTTTTTTCTTAGTATTAATATTCGCTTTTGCGTCGTGATATAATAATTGAAAAATGAAATGAACACGTTTTAATTCACTGACAATGAAATGGAATTAGATGTATTTAATAGCTGAGAAAATTGTCAAATGAATAAACGTGGAGAAAAGGGAAAAATAATTGAGAAATGTGTCAACAAAAAAAATTAAATAAAATTGCAACATTAACGAAAAATGTATGTTCGGTTTTTAGTAACTTATATTGTAAGGTCATATATATACTCGAAAAAAAAAGAAACACAGATACACATACACAAATTAAATAATGTTTATAATTAAGTGACGACAATGAAATAAATACGATTAAAAATAAAAATTAAATCGAAGACGATGTAGAAGTAAACACCGAGAGTTGATTCCTTGAATGTTTAAGGGCACTTGATTTTCAAGGATTAAAATACCTCTATACAATGTAATGAACACTTATTATTGAAATAAATATAAATCTTAAGACTGAATTAACACTGAATGATGAAAGAAAAAAACCTCGAATTAAACAAATTAATAGAAGAATTAACGTTTAAAGACAAAAAATTTGTTTTTGTAAAACGTGAAGTCTTACAACTATATGAAGAAATGGTGCAATATATTTTTTCATACATTTTTATTGAAGAAACACTAACTTGTTCATTGTACAATCAATTGCGCACTGAATACTACTTCAGTCACGTGAACCATATACCTCCATAATTCATTAAAACAAAAATCTATTTTTTGCCTCGTAAATCGCGTTAAATTTACTTATACAAACCTGCATAAAAGTAATTTCATTATGTTGAGCACTGTATGGTTTCAATGTTGCGAAGCCCCAAATACTCGGAGTATATAAACCCATTGTATTTTATCAGAAAATTGTCACTTCTGGGCGGGAAACAAACTTTCGCTAAACTTCTCGGATCAGATTGGAAAATAATAAATAAATAAATAAGCCAAATGTTTCCTTTGGTACTTTTGGCTTACGTTGTAGCCACCAAAGTTTTCAAGAAGACCACACCTAATGGTAATTATTAAAATAAATAAATATTTTCACGTTAATTAAAATTCGGAATTAATTATTTTTACTTGAATTGAAATATTTCTTCAGGCAAGGTCACGGTCTACCTCGGTAAACGTGATTTCATCGATCATTTGGGTTCTATCGATCCAATTGATGGTGTAGTTGTCATTGAAAATGATTATCTCCAAGGTCGTAAAGTATTCGGACAAATTGTCACAACATACCGATATGGACGAGAAGAGGATGAAGTTATGGGAGTTAAATTCTCGAAGGAAATGATCATTGCTAAGGATCAATTGGTACCAATAAAAAAAGAAAAACAGGAAACAACACCAATCCAAGATCGTTTATTGAAAAAACTTGGACCAAATGCATTTCCATTTATCTTCCACTTCCCAGCAAATACACCAAGCTCTGTTACCCTTCAGCCTGGTGATGATGATCAAGGCAAACCTCTTGGTGTGGAGCATACTCTTAAATTATTTGTTGGTGAAAATGACGAAGACAAAGGTCACAAACGATCATCGCTGGGTCTTACTATTAAAAAACTCCAATTTGCGCCAATCTCACGTGGCCGAAGACTTCCAAGCTCCCTCGTATCAAAAGGATTTACATTCTCAAATGGAAAGCTTAATCTTGAAGTTACACTCGATCGAGAAATTTATTATCATGGTGAAAAAGTTGCAGCTAATGTTATCGTTACAAACAATTCACGAAAAGCAGTCAAAAATATCAAGGCAAGATTTTAATATCCACATTACAAACTTGTTATTTTATATTAATTAATTATTAATAATTTTTATTTTATTTCGTTTACAGTTATACGTTGTCCAACATTGCGAGGTAACAATGGTTAATGCTCAATTCTCCCGACACGTTGCGAGCTTGGAGACACGTGAAGGTTGTCCAATAACACCCGGTGCTAATTTTTCAAAACAATTCTATCTTGTACCACTCGCTAGCAGCAATAAAGATCGCCGTGGAATTGCCCTCGATGGACATTTGAAGGTAAACATGAAATACTAATTATCTATTCATGTATAATGTTTGTCATTTTATGGTTTATTTTTTTATTTATTTCTTCTAATTATAATATATGTCAGAGAATAATTAATTGAAAATTGGATTTAGGAGGATGATGTCAATTTGGCCTCATCAACAATGGTTGCTGAAGGCAAATGTCCTGCTGAAGCATTGGGTATTGTAATCTCATATTCGATCCGAGTTAAATTAAATTGTGGCACTTTGGGAGGTGAACTCGTTACCGATGTGCCATTCAAATTAATGCATCCAACCCCCGGTGCAATTGAACGTGAAAGTGCAAATTTGAAGAAGGGAAAGAGTATTGATCGAGCACGATATGAAAATTCATGCTATGCAAATGATGATGATGATAATATTGTATTTGAGGATTTTGCACGATTGCGTCTCAATGAACCAGAGTAAATTCAATTACGACACGTATCAACATCAAATGCTTTATGTATATATTTCCGATGCCAACTGATAACTATAAAAAGATAAAGGGATGATGGGTGAATTAATATTTTGGATCTAATATAAATATCTGAAAGCTATTCATTAACTCTATTTTCATATTGTGCAATTTTATATAGAGTATAAAACCGCAGTCTGCACGTCTATGGTGCTTTCAATTTCATGGAAATTTAACAATTTGATATTAACTGAATAAGCCATGAGGAAATTGAAAATTGAACATTTTGGATAAAATCAAATAGCAATAGAAAATGTTTTAAAAAAATTTTATAACGTGATATTTAAAATGAACATCAGCTAGATTGAAAGGACTTTGAATTAGGTAATATTCACTGATAAATATATAAGTTTTCTGAGACGAAAAATGAAAAGAAAAAAAAAACGAAACAAAATTATTTGAAAAAAAATGAACAAAAAAAGAGAAAAAAGAAAAAAAAATACAAAAAAGATCAATTGTTTCTATCATCTCTAAATTTCCACTCGATGGTGGTGGTCGAATGGAAATTTATCATGTTGAGATGAACAAAAAAAAAACTATACTCAAATAATAAGCATATAAATAATTACTTGTACATTTTAAGTTTCAAAAACTTCCCGTTTTTCCAGAAGTGACTCTTTATTATTAATTCAATTTATTTGTTTAAGAATATTTAACAAACATTATTTATTTATTCAAACAATCAATATGTTAAAACATAAAATGTTGTTGAATTATTGTCAAATATGTTACAGGAACGAAAATAAATTGAAAAATATAAAGATTAATATTGAAACTTCATTTCCCATTCCATAATAAAATAATAAATAATATAATACTTTTTTTTTTTTTATATAGAAAAGAAGATTTATTACCTATGTCTATAATCACAAAAATAAAGTACATCTCACAATGGCGATGATATAAAAAAAAAATGATATGATTTATATTTCTTGTATTTAATCATACAAATGCGCATAATATTCTTGATGTGTTTGGATATACGCCTCTTTCTCCGCCGGTGTCATTTCTGCTATTAATGTATCATTAACATCCGTAATAGCGACACTTTTACCACCAACATTAACTGTTGGTATCAAATCATCATCTTCAGATTCCATAACTTCAACATCACCTGCAATAAGTCCAAGAATTAATTAAAATACTTACAAAGGAATGGCGAAAAAAAGACTAGTTTAAATTTGTATACTAACCAGTATCGATTGCTTGCATATCCTTGGCCTCTTCATTGTCACTACTATCACTAGACTCTTGTGGAAGAACAGCTTTGACAGCATTAGCATTAGCATTATTGGTCCCGCCTTTTTTCTCATGCGCCAACAACACTGACATAATATCTTCACCCTGTTTATGATTCGAACTTGTCGTTGTTGTTGTTGTTGCAGTAGCTGCAGCTTTATCAAGAATACTATTTTGCGTTGAGCCAACATCCACCTCGGAATTGTCATTCATGACTGTACTTTCCATCATCCAAATTGGTCGTTCCTTACGTCGCGTTGCAGAGTCATCAGTTATTTCATCACCAATTGTTACATCAACACGAGTATCTTCAACAGCAAAACCAGATGATCTCGTTGCTTCACCTGACCATTGCTCATTAGGACCACGAAGACCACCAATTTTCCTTGAATCAAGGCTATATAAAGACAGAAAAAAACAATACCAAAATGAATAATACAAATAATACAATCGATTACTGAGTGATAATTCATAATTAAATTTGTAATGTTGAATTCATACCCTCGAATGGTATTAATATCCACGGGTTCAGGTTCCAATATTTCTGGTGCTAATTTGATTCCTTCAACTTCTCGCAAGAGTATATACAGAGGTTCCAATTGTTCATTAAATTTAGCAAGTAATAATCGAGAGTCCTTTTTTGGCAGTGCCGATTGATCTTCTTCAACAATTTCACGACAAAATGTACAGCGAAATTCTCCTGTGATCATATCAAATAATTGATCTGCCTATTGAAGAATAAAATAAAACCATAAATGAACAAAATGATTATGAAAATTCATACTGAAATAACCTCTTTTTTACTTACTTCAAGATCTGTAAATGTTTTTAGGCAATTTGTACATTTGAAACTTGCTCTACTTGTTGCATCTCGCTCTTCAGTTTCTAATCTTTTTCTCATGAGATCTAGCTTATACTTAACAACATTTACAAATGTCTGAAACAAATTATATCATCATTGCTAACATTGTGTCTTTCAATTTAATCATTATTATTGATGTAGATGATTTATAATTATTTTACCTTGTAATTAATGAAATAATAATTGACTTTTTGTGCTTTTCCATCAGATCCTGTTTCCATTTTCAGTCGAACTTGTATAAATTTATCATTTCGTAATGTCGCTATTCTTGCACGTAACATTTTACGTTCAAACTTTAATAATTCACAAATATCATCCTCTTTCATACCTGCAAATATCAACACCTATATAGTAATAAATTATAAAGTATAATAATAAAATAATATATAATAAAATAATTTATACTTACATGGATTCCGAACTAACATATCGACAATCAAAGCATCTTCAATCGAATAGAAACCCCGAACAACCAACCTTGCTAATTGTTTAAGACTACTTGGAACTTCAGTTACAAGTCTTTCCTCCACAACACTCATTGTTAATTTGAATTATTTGAAAAAAAAAAATACAATCTGCGAATAAAACAAAAATAATTATCATTTAATCATATTACAATAATATAATAATTAGCTCAATTATTTTAAATATTATGTTTATATTTTATGACTCGAAACCTAACCATAAAAATTCAAAATATTTGTCGGCTGCATTGGTCATTGTTGATTATCGTGTGAATACCACAAAATACAAAACGAAGAAGAGAGTGGCGTTACGGTAAATGAAATAAGTATATTTTAAAATGTTAAATAAAGCCAAGCCTCCCATAGTGTCGCATATAATTTAAAAGTTTGTTAGGGGAAATGTCCGCTCTCTCTACTTTACAGATGGTACCACCAGAGTCAACTCTAATCTATAATCGGTGTTTTAGATTCACAAACACACATTAGTTTTCGAGCCTTTGAGGTTAACATACATTGTATTTCCTTTCGAAAAATATTGCACTCGACCGATTGAACTAATTCATTATCGAATATATGTGAAAGTAAAATAAACTTTTTACTTATTTCCACGCTAAAAATACTTGTTTTGCCTGCCAATAAATCCATTGAATATCAGTTATCTTTGACAGAGTGAAAAATGGTATGTAATTCTATTTCGTAGTTACAATAATGTAAAATAACAAAAACATGCTTTTACAATTGATATTTGGTTACCTTACATCTATTCAGTTTGGAGTAATATGTTTTTGATGTTAATACTAATCAAGTATAATGATTTAAATTACAGCCAAAAGGAAGGAGTAAAAAGTTCATTGACAAAAACAATTCAGTGACTTTTCATTTAGTGCATCGTTCTCAGCAAGATCCTTTAGCTGCTGATGAAACTGCACCGCAACGTGTTTTAGTCCCAGTTGGCTCTGTGCAATCGTCAAAATCTGAGACGAAAACAATTGATAAAAAAAAACGTAAAGAAGAGCAACAAAAATATGGAATATTCTTTGATGATGAATATGATTATTTACAACATTTGAAGGATGTTAATACATTACCGGTGGAATGGGAACGCGTTGAGCAACCAAATAAAACTAAAGATGACAAAAAAGATGCACCGAAAATTAATCTTCCATCATCGGTGTTTGCTTCCACGGTGGAGGAAGAAGTTGGACTCTTGAATAAAGCAGCGCCTGTTTCTGGATTGAGATTAGATCTTGATCCTGATGTTGTGGCTGCTATGGATGATGACTTTGCATATGATGATCCTGATAATATTTTAGAGGATGATTTCATGGCGTTGGCCAATGCGGGCGAAAGTGATGAAGAATTTAATGAAGAAGATGAGGATAATTATGGTAAAAATACAGGATAAATATTAATATTTGTTAATGGGAAGAGAAATTATTAACATATGTTTATTCTTTACACAGAGGATGAGTCAGATGTTTCTTCAGGTAATATGGCATTGTCTGATGAAGAGAGGGACGAGGTCTGTAGTTTAAATGGTTCTCAATATACATTTAACGATGAAGAGACAAAATCACGATTTACACAATATTCAATGAGTAGCAGTGTAATCAGAAGAAATGAACAATTAACATTATTAGATAATAAATTCGAGAAGGTGAGTATTTGAAATTGATATTTTACCAAGAATTAATGGGGTATCTAATATATATTTTTTTTTTTTAATTTCAGATGTATGCATCATATGATGATATTGAAATTGGTCCACTTGAGTGTGATGAGATAGAAGGTCATGTAGCACCAAATTCAAATATTATGTTGCAATATGCATTAGAATTTGAAAAACAACAAAAAGAAGCTGTGAGTTGATTCATCATAGTTCACTCAATTATTCTTTTATTGCTAGTTTATTTATCATGTAATGTAAATAATTTTAATATCATTTTTAGACGGAAAACATATCGAAATTAATGGAAAATCGTTTGAAAATAATGGAAGAAAATGATGCAGAGTCAGAGGAAGAATTGGAGAAAATTGTAACAAACCCTAACGAAAATGATCAGTGGGATTGTCAAAGTATTTTAAGCACATACAGTAACATTTATAATCATCCAAAATTAATATCAGCTCCTCCTAAACTTGGAAAAATTGAAATAAATAAACGAACAGGAATACCAAAAAATGTATTGAATGGCAAACCAGGAAAATTGACTTCAAAATTTTTAGAAGAACTCGATATGCAATATCAAATGGAAAAAAATCAATTTAATCGCGAAGGATCAGTTGCGGGAACAATGAAATCCGTATTGAGTGTTTTGAGTGTACGACCAAAAAATGAAACTCCAGAAGAACGTAAAGATCGAAAAGCTGCATTAAAAGATTACAGAAAGGTATTAATAATATATTATAATATTGAATTAATAATTAATATCATTCATTAAACATAATATTATTTTCCAGGCACGAAGAGCAGAACGTAAATCCAATAAAGAAGCATTCAAAGAAGAAAAGAAACATCAAGAAAAGCTTCTCATGAATAATAAATATAGTAAAACTAATCGTGTATTATAAATAATATAAAATATGCAATTTTATACAAATAATTTATATTAAATTACGTGTTTTTGATAATTATAAAATTATATTTTATATTAATAAACATATAGTTATATTGAATAAAAATTATTCAATCAACAAACCACATTAACTTTGCGTCTTTATTAATCATCAAAAGATGGCGCAATTGCCTCTTCAAATAAAAAAAAAATTTAATAATTTTTATAATCATCATGTAAATGAATATATAAAATTTTTTTTTGAATCTCATGAGACTGCATTCAGCGCCACTATAAATGACGCGGAATATAACTAGAAGCTCGGCACAGTCATATGATCGATTCGTGATTAGTTGTACAGAATTACATATCGTTCATCGAGCATTGTAATAAAAATAAAAATGGCAAGCCAAACACAAGGTATCCAGCAACTTTTGGCTGCTGAGAAAAAAGCTGCCGATAAGGTTACAGAGGCAAGGAAACGTAAGTACTCCATTTAATTCTCCTTGCAATATAACATTACAATGAAACCTCTGATGTATGTAGGCGTGAGAATGCCATATTACTTTATCAAAAGCACCTGACTTATTTTGAGGATGTAAAGGGTGTGACAAATTACACTTGCAACAATTCCACAAATAACAAAAATTACTATACTTAATTTATTATTTTATTCCTAATGTTGATTTATTTTTTATAAAACATGTCGAAGCAATGATGACATTAATAATATTAATTACTTATTAAATACATTTTATTCAGTTGGTTTAACACATAAATTATTCCTTAATTTTTGTATTCAGAATTATTCAAGTTAGAAATTTTCAGTCCATGTATTTTTATTTATTCATTAATTTCACAGGCAAAGCACGTAGATTGAAGCAGGCAAAAGAAGAGGCTCAAGATGAAATTGAAAAATACCGACAAGAACGCGAGAGACAATTCAGAGAATTCGAGGCCAAGGTGATTACCATAATTAATAATTATTTATGGATGAAATTTTTCTATTCAATATATGTATTTATTTAATTTTTTTTTTTTTGTCAATTAGCACATGGGCTCCAAAGAGGATGTTGCAGCGTGTATTGATGCTGAGACAAGAGTGAAAATTGATGAAATGAATAAAGCTGTTATCACTCACAAGACTCCAGTGATGCAAAAAATTTTGGAATTGGTTTATAATATCAAGCCTGAATTACATCCAAATTATCGCATTGAAGTCTAATGCTGCTAAAACATCATGAAAACGAAACACAAAAACAATTATAAATAATCTATCGTATGATGTGAGTGTAAATTGGATATTAAATGCCTCTATGTGTATCTCTTATATATTTCAGAGGTTATATATAAATATATTGCGATTAAATATGTATTTACAAGAAAGCGAAACAAAAAGATAAATTAAAAATGTTAACTATTCACAGAATTAAATTGTAGACAGGTGATACTGAATGTTTTAGTAGATAAACAATATAATATTGCTGCTATTTTACGCAGTAGCTTTTATCCACGTCATTATGACAATAAAAAATTTAAACTTAATCGCATGGTTATTTGCAAAAAAAAAATGCTTGAAACCGAATCGCTGGACAGTTTGAAAATAATTGTAGCATTATATCATGGATTGAATGTATATTAAAACAACGTTTGAAATGTTTTATTGTATTAATATATCAAGGCCTAGATATATTAATATACATAAATTCATATAAATCATTGTTTATTGAATGTTTTTGGGTGGTGGATATATAAAATGTGTAATATTAGCTAATTGTTCTTAGGCTTCATTCCATATTTCAGTTAACATCGAGGACTTGAAAAGAATTGTAGAAAATTATTCAGCACACTGTATAACCTCTCTTGATTCTCATGTTCTGCTCCCAATTATTACATTGAGAATCTTGCGACGATATATATTTACACGTAAATACAATCGATTTTAATTTAATCTTTCTTTTACGCTTGAATTAAAAAAAAAATCTATTCTCTCATGATCCCAATGAAATGTATTTGAAAACACTGTTACTCCTATTGATGCACAGCTGCCTGTACAGTATTAGCGTCAAATAAAATAATAAAAATATACATTATAAATTACCTAAAATATTCATTGATATTCCTAAACAAAAATCTCCAAAAAATAAAAAAATATTTCAATTATATCTTCATTTCTGCAATTCATATCTATAAAAAATTTTTAAAACTCCCGCTAAATTTATCCTTGTATATTTATGTATAGTATAGTCAACCTGACCTTCGAGCGTATATTTATTTTTCTCCCATCTTAACTATAGTATATTTATATTATATCAGTGGTGGGAGAAATTATTTAGCGATAGAATATACACATATCCGAAGATACCCGAATATCCCATTTATCCCTAGAATGACCTATATGCAATGTTTGATTGGCGAAGCAATTTGATTGGTTGAAGGAACGATAGAAAATGTCGGCCGAGTCGATTGTGATGCGCGAATGTACGATGGCGCGGAGAGTAAGAGAAGTATGTACACATTACACACACTAATATGTAAAACTTGATGATTAAAGAAGAAAACAATGGTGGACAATGGATATAGAAGCGTAGAAAAAAGAGGGGTAAGATCAGCTGGTGAATTCGTGGTGCCCCTGTTAGCTAGCTACAATCTTCACCGCTCGCGCACACGTTTTATGACTCGCGTCTACCAAACCTCGTATTTGTTCGCAGATGTCGGTGGTTTGCACCGCAGTGTATAACAAATAAGCGCGCATAAAGTACACACCATATATAATTAAAATACTTTCTCAAGTTGTTTGAATTTTTTTAAAGACAATATAATTAATATAATTTCAGCCGAACGGTTGGTGCAATTTAAACTCACGAGAGAAATGGAAGCTGAAGAATTCACATTGATGTTAAATAAAATTTATAAACGTATTACGTTGGTCCAGCACATAGCAACGGACAAGGAGCCAATAGCAGTGACATTTATGCTCAAGGGTGCTTTTTAGCCCTCATAATATTAGTGTCATGACAAAGGAATTTCCGTGAAAATAAATTCAGTGATTGGGTATAAACAAATATAAATTAATCAAATTGACAAAAGCTCCATTAACAAATTAATAATTATAACCGGGTGTGTCAAGTGTTTTTTTTTTATTACTCAATAGAATCAATCAATTATTATTTTTTTATTTCGGATTTGTAATTGCACTACATCTATTTTAATTATCTTCTCTTTATTTTATATATTTTCATTTTTACAATATTTATTTCTTGGTTTATAATGAGTTGGCTGAGTTGAAAGAATTATTAACGTAAACGCGATATTTTGTTACTTAAATTGTATTGTACATTTATTATATCAATCGTGACAATGTGGTGTCTCGTAAGTCAAGCAAATTCTGTGATCCTGGAGGTACAAGTTGATCCACGAGCTATTGGACGAGAATGTCTTGAAAAGGTCAGTTCAAAATAACTTACAGAATATAATAAAAAAAAAATTTATTGCAGCATGGTATTTGAAATAATAAATTGATGAAATTATATTTTGCATTATATTGTCCGGAACGCAATGACGAATAATGTAGGTCAAGCAATGTGAGATTCGACGAATGTTTACAAAGAAAAAAAAAAAAAAAGAATTAATTATGGAATTTATTTAAAACCAAGAATAATAGAGTCGACCAAAGTATCTTTTATAAACAACACATAATATTTCAACGGTAAATTAATCATCGCTTTTCTACTGTTTATATAAGTAATTCACTATTTAAATTGATAAAAAATTAAATAATTTAATTTTAATTTCAATAAGGTATAATGGAATAAAATTATTCCAATAAAGAAATAACACTTGTAGAGATTTCATTCGTCATTTTCAACCTCGATAATAACGCAATAGATATCCATAATATTTTTAAAATTATTCTTTATCATATGATTGTCCTTTCACACTCTACTATTCTTATCTTTTAATATTATCATTATCATTAAAATATTGTATAAAGTTTAGCAGATGTGCGAAATGCATTCTTGGAAAAATTTGGTAGTGATTAAATATTTCAGGAATATATTAAATATATTTCTAATCTGCTAGCGAGTTAAATATTGTGTAATTTTTAGAATGAAAATTATCTCATGTAGAGAATTGCAAAATAATAAAAAAATATTCAGGACAAGCTTTATATTATATAGAAATATTAAATATAGATGGATACAGGAGAGAAAAAGGTCGTATAAAATAATTGAGAGTTAATCTAATTGCATGGGTCATGTTTCATCGCTTAAATGTGAAGATACAAATTATGTATGGTGGATATATTATTGTATATGTATTAAACCACGCACAATTGATATCTATTCATGCGTGTATAGGTCAATAAACGATAAAGATAAGGTCCATTTACAGTGTACGATATTAGCAGGAAGTAGAATTTTATAGTAAAAATTATTTTTAAATATACTAATAGCAATTTAATTTTATTAATTACTACAAATGTGAATATAATTTTGACAATGAACAATGAGATTTTGCAAGACTGTCCAAATTGGAAACTTAACTTTGGTAAGTTTTCAAATTTGTTAAAGTACCAAATATATTTTAGAATCTATATAGAAAGAGGGAATGGAAAATTTGTTTGGCAACGTTCTCGTTGTTCATGCCATCGCTTTTATAAACTTCCACCTAAAACTTTCCTATTTCTCCGTGATGGAATTCGATTAAAACACTAATTGCTAGAGCATCGTAAACGATCTTTGACACTCATTGTATAAAAACTTTTTAGCAATGCAATAAAAAAAAAAAACTTGGCTGAATAAGACGCAATAATTTTTTTTTCGACATCTTATTTATATACTTTTAAATAAAACACGAAGATAAAGTGATACAATATTAATTTTCCAATAATTGTGACATTATGCTTTGAAGCATGTAATCATCATTCTCCACAAATGCATCATCGAATATCATTAGAGAGTAATTGCCAGTCATTAATATCAGCCTTGCACATGAACTTGCAACTAAAAGAGACAACTGCAGCTCCTGTATAAATATCTAATAAATAATACTTTTATTTCATTCGTATTAATATATCTAAATTATTCGGTGATATTATTTTTTTTTCTTCGGTATAATTACCTCACAATAAAAAATATACGGATAATGAATCGACAATAATATCGCTGTTTAATTCTTTTAATTTAAAGATATAGCTTGACAAATATTTTAAGCAGATATAAATTCCCGTGAGATATTCATTCACATCATGCGCAAAATTTCGGTAAAGAGAATACTAAAGTGTGGTGCACTAATGAAAATATCTGAAAGATTATGTAGAGCTTCAGTCGCAATGCAGTGGTTTATCTTTAAATATATATTTATTAATTCATAACGCAACTGTAAAAATATATAAGGAAAAAATATTGAGTGTATAAATGAATATATACTGCAGCATAAATGTTTGATATATAAAGAAGATCATTGAACTTTACAGTAATAGTTTTAATAAAATCATTATTAAAATGATATAATAATAAAAATTGTATGTATATAACAATTATTATTGCAATTACTATGTTGGCAGGGTAATATGAACAGTGATAACATAAGCACCAGTCAAAGTGCCATGATCTTTGATACTATTGAATAATTTACTAGTATATATATATATAAATCGCCAGCCATTTTGCAAAATTTTTATAAAATATACACATATATATGTATATTATTGTATTTTTTATTTTCAAATAATGCGTACGGTCAGTTATATATTTTATATATATCTAAATTTATATCAATCAACAATAATTTATATATACACTTGATTTTTATTCTCAAAATTTAACATATTTATATATCATACAAAAAAAAATTTTCTCTTTCTCTAAATTATTTGAATTATTTATAAAAAAACCACTCCCTCTGTTATTTCTTATTTTTTCCTTTGTTTATTTTATTTATTATATTTTTTCCCAATACCCACAGTATATATGCACTTTGCATTTTAATTGTTTGTCCGTCCCTTCATATTAAAATTCTATTCCTGATTCACCTTTCAGTACCTATACATTACTGCTTTTTTTTTTTTTTTTAATACATGTATGGATTGATCAATATAAACAATATATATGAATACAATAAATTATCCGAATAAATTGTCTGAGGGGTTAAAATAATCCGGCATCATATAATGACTCGCGTTGTGTGTTAACAAAAATAAATAACTGTTGCACATATATGTATATATATTTATATATGTATATACATATTATGCACAGTCTGAATGGCCGGTGAGTGAGCTAAGCACGTCGATTAGGTCTTTCCTGTTCCAAAGTCCAAACTCAATTGCGCACGTGCTTATTTGCACGTCGCCCGGTACACATATCGCTTTATTGTTACGTGTGTACATGTATATGTGTTCTTGGCCAACTTGAAAAAAGAAACTTGTCCTCAAATTTATCCTTGTAAGTGTCAAAAAAAAATTAAAATAAAAAAAAAAACAACGAAAATGAACATGTTTTCACATTCAAATGGTTCTTTATATTTATAAATTCTTTTTTTTTTTTTGTCTTTTTATTTTTCTTCGTGTTTATATAAATACAATAGGAATTTTTATTTCTATTAGAAAAATGAAATAGTAGATATAATATTTATAGAGGAATACAATATCATAGTTAAACATCCTTTGTGTATAGTTTTATCTGACACTGGTTTTAATATTTTGTGTAGACATTTGGTAGTAGAGTGAAATATAGTAAGAAGAAAAATAGAATAGAAAAAATAAAATAAAATGAAAAAGTAAATTGAGAATATATATATCTCACCCACGCAAAGCTATATGCATGAGATACTCGCGTGCTCGCACCACCACCAACGGAATATATATATATATATATATGTACATAAATAAATAAATAACGTATATAGAAATGGTCTGTTGAGAGGTTCGTCGTGTGGACTTTGGACTCGAGAGGCCTCGCGCACGTTGCTCTTGCATGTTTTACTCTTTCTTCTCTCAGTCATACACTTCTCTTTTCTCTCTCTTTATATTTCCGATGGCCCCGATCTCTTTTTGTCATTTATTTTTATTTTATTATTATTATTTTTTTTTATATCATCCGAAGTTTATTTCATCGCGCACTCCTTGTATTTATATCGATGAAAAAAAAATTTTTTTTATTCTTTTAAACAAATTTAAAAATGAAAGTAGACAAAAATATATTCTCTGTGTTAATTTAAATGTTAAAATTTTCATTAGTATCATTTACCTTGACATTTTTTTATTTTTATTATAATACTTGCACGCCCCCTTTTATGTTA
This sequence comes from Microctonus brassicae, assembly GCA_918226075.1. Taxonomy (NCBI): domain Eukaryota; kingdom Metazoa; phylum Arthropoda; class Insecta; order Hymenoptera; family Braconidae; genus Microctonus; species Microctonus brassicae. Next base: position 550,040 of record OW445485.1, on the reverse strand, counting down.
TTCAATGATGGATAATAATCTAATTAATTCTTTGATAACTGATGGAAAATATAAAGTTATTTTTAATTTAATTTAATTCGAGTTTCAATTAATTGGAAGAAAATATTATTCATTTTCAATATTTGTTTATTAATTATTTTTTTTTTGTCATAAAAAAATCGGACAGCTGCTACACAATGAATATATGATTCATAAAATTGCGTTGTCTTGTTGCATTAATTTATATATTTTGATTATTATTTATACGATTGTAATGAATTTTATGAGGATGATTAATTCATCTAGATATATTTTCCGCTTAATCCCGCGATTATATTATTTTACATTAATAATTATATTCTATACTGCATGAGTGGAATTATATTTGTTCATGAGACAATAAAGCTCGAAATAGCATTCACATATATGTACAATATATACTGGGTAATGATGATGGAATGAAATCCCTTTCATCTCTAAATATTTATGTACACTTCAGCATTGTGTGTTTTCTATTCCTTTATCTCTCTATTTTATTATTCTTTTATTTTTCATTTCCAATAAATATACATTCACCAATTTGTCTCTTGAAATCGATTATTTTTCTTTATACTATTTTTTTTATCATATATTTTATTGTTCAGTGAATGAAAGTAAACAAAAATCTATAGCAAAATAATTTTTTGTTAGTTTATTATTCATTATTAATCATCGATATGTGAAGATTTCTCATGCGCTATGAAAATTTTTCTTTTCACTTTGTGATAAAAAAAAGTAAAAAAATTATAACGACGTTTATATAATTTTAATTCTCATTTTACAATAATGTGAAAAAAGTATTGTAGTTTATTTTTTTTTATTTTCAGTTGTTGAATACTTTTATTTAGAATTTAAAATTATGAGAATAAATTTATTTCAACGTCAACGTTAAATTTCTTTTTACGATGGTAGGGAATTCTTAAAAAATTTTATAATGGCAGTAATGTTTAGTTAAAATTATGAAAATTATCTCACAAGTTATTATTTTATTTCAATTATATATTTTTTATTCTATTTTTTCATCTCCTGCATAATTGTACATTTGCGTATGCAAATTACACAGATGTATTTTATATTTTCACACCTATCTTCCATTTTGCTTTTCCTCGTGATATACCTGGGGGTTTATATTCGTGCTGGTCATAATCAACCAAAAATTATTAAATTAAATTACCATAATGAAAATAATTCATAGACAATTGTATAAAAAATTAAATTATTTTACATAATAATTTTTTTTTTATGTTTATAAATGAAATCTTTGTTTCTTCTTACATATTATATATTATTTAAAATGCGCAGTGAATAATTAAAAAAAAAAAAAAATAATAAAGTATAACAAAATAAGATAAAATATTTTTTTGAATGAATTTAGTGAATTAATTGACGATGAAAATAAAGAGAATATCTGTTATCAGACGATAAAATAACATATTGCATGTGACCTTGGTTGAGGCTGAACAGCTTTTTATTCGACTGTGTAAGCACAAAAGAATATAAGAAGAAATTTCTGCTACAATTCCATTATAAATGTTAAAATGTGAAGAAAATGCAAATCACTTAATGGAAAATGGTCATCTCATTTCACTCTAACCTCAAATTATATATTTTTATGAATAAAGGAGAATTAAATGTCGATAATAAATTCAAGAAAAATGTTTCCTGAACGACAATAAATTTATTAGTCATGCTCTTTAAATAAATTACAATTATTTACATATCTATACTTGAGCTCAGGAAAAATTTTTCTTCAATGTTTATTGTCAATTAAGGCGTTGATATATTCCTCATTACAAAAATCTTAACGATACATTAGAGTGAAGTCTGGTCGAATTATACAAGAGTCACGTATCGTCAATATTTTCTTGAGCTTGTTTGCGCCATTTACGATCCGGTTTAAAATGTAGTCATGGAACATTAAAGACTGGTTCACGCTAGCTTAAAGATAAAATACTTAATGTATGCAAGATATATTTTTTTGTAATATTATTTTTGTATCGATAAAGCGAGTGAAAATTAGCCAGAGTGCTTTGGCTCGTCTCTATAAATTTTATGCATCAAATAATTATTATTTATAAATTATATAGATGTGTAAGTGAAAAAAGTAAAACGATAATTAATTTGTTTCATTGTTAATTTTGTTACAGGCATGCAATTGTTTGGGAATAAGCAAAGAATGTGATTATTTTGGTCTTAAATATCAAAATGCAAAGGGTGAGGAGCTATGGTTAAATTTACGAAATCCTATTGAAAGACAAACTGGTGGTGGTGTGACGCCTCTACGATTTGCATTGAGAGTCAAATTTTGGGTGCCACCTCACTTGTTGCTTCAAGATGCCACCAGGTAAATTTTATTATTTTACATTAAAATTTTATGTAATGTTTATTATTCAGTCACTTGTTATTTTCATAATGAATAAATTTATTTATTTTAAATGAACTTTGTTCTTTCATTACCAATAGGCATCAATTTTATTTGCACTCTCGTCTCGAGTTGCTTGAAGGCAGACTTAAAGTTTGTGATTGGTCATCTGTGGCAAGATTAGTGGCACTATTGGCACAAGCTGAAGCTGGCGATTATGATCCATTATCACCACCTCATGGATTTTATTCACAGTGTTGTCAAATGCAACCAGCCAATCATTGTGAACCAAAACCACATGATTTTCTTCATCGAATTATTCAACATCACAAAGAAATTAAAGTATGTATATAATATAATTTTTATTTCATCTTACAAGATTATTTTTATTTTATTTTTTTTTTATGTTTGTTTAATTGTAGGGAATGAAAACGACAACAGCTGAATATTGGTTGCTCAAAGAAGTCTCAAATTTGGATACATTTGGCCAAGAAATGTTTCACAGTAAATTTGGATCCAATGCTGTATCGATGATTGGTGTTGGACCACATGGGATCACAGTTTATCGCGGGGAGAATGATGAAAAGCAAAGGTATTTTTTTTATAAGAAAACGAAAAAAAAAAATTGTTAAATAAATTTATTTTGTATTCATAATAAATGATGAATAATTATTGCAGTATTCCATATACGGCGATACAAAGTGCCACCTCACAAAGACGAATGTTTCATTTGATTTATTTGTCATTGGATGGTGAGGAAACATCGTTGGATTTTAAATTGGATTCTAGTCAATCAGCAAGCGGATTATATCGTGCTATTACGGAAAAGCATGCATTTTATAGCTGTGAAACAGTCAGAAGCGCAGTTACTGCACAATTTATCCGTGATCTCAAGGTAATTTAATACATTCCAATTTTAAAATACCTTCATAAATTATTGTGAATTCAAAGAGCACAAAAAAAAAAAAACAAATATGATTTATGATGTAATTTTATTTTGTTATTATTTTTATTTAGGGAACGATTATTTCTATTTTTAATGAGGATTCGTCATTGGGAAAAAAATATGTATTCGACATACGTCGTACATGTCGTGAGGTATACGATAATGCACGTCGTGCGCTTTATTGTGAGGCTGTGAATTTAGGATTGCCCGATGGTAACGAATCATTGGACAAATATAGTTGTGGTGATTGTGACAATTCAAAATGCAAGGTAATCATACATTTATGAATTCAATATTATAATTATTGTATATAAAGCAACAAATAACGTGTGTAAAAAGAAAAAACAAATTAATATTTTTGTTTTTTTTTTTCTCCCCTCTTATTTTAGGAGTCTCGAGAGTGCCTGACACGATTGTTAGATGCAATGCTTTGTCGTATTTGTATGGATCGAAGTTTGGACACAGCGCTATTTCCATGTGGGCATGCTGTCGCCTGTTTGGAGTGTGCACGACGTTGTGAACGTTGTCCCCTTTGTCGTGCTGATATTGATCATTGCAAAACAATTTATCTACCAATTGAATTAGCACACGTAGATAAACACAATATGAAACAAATGTCAATTGATAGTAACAGTGAATCTACATTGAGTATTGATATACAGTCTGAGGATGTTACAAATCAAGCTAATCCAAGGAACGATGAAAATATTAATAACCATGTTATTTGAGAACAACGTGACAAACCAAGATTCGTTATTTTAAGACAAATAATCCGTATATTTACTTGCGGAATTGAACGAACTCAATATTAGTGAGTGTTTGCAATTAATTTGATTTATTTTTCTCAATATAAATAATTGGCTGTATTATTTTATAATTTTGAGTAGGATGATTTATGAACAATTTTCCCATTCGAAAGCATCGTATTCAGTTGAAAAAAAAAAACTATTTTACATAGACTAATCATACTCTCAATCAATTGGACACATCTATTGGATAATCAATTTCATTTATTTTATTTCACGCGTTTCATATGAATTTAAATAAAAATTTTTATTATTTTGAAAAAAGAAAAAAGTAAATGAATAAATAATTAAATAAAATAAAATAAAACTTGTTGACTAATGATATAAAAATTATTATTCTTTATTTTTCGATAGATACTATATATCATTCTGTGTGACTTCTTTATGCTGTGATTAAATTTCGTGTTAATTAGAGGTTAGCTATTAAATAAAAGAAAAAATGTGAGGTTAATAAAAATATAACGGTTTTGTTAGAGAAAGCATTCTACCATTGATTGTCAATTTATAAAATGATGAATTGTATATTTAGAAAGCAAAAGAAAAAATTTGGTACTTTTGTTTAAGATATTGGATTTTAAAATGAATGGACCAATATATTTTATTGTGCAATGTTATTATATGGGCAAATAGAGGACGAGTCCGTTTTGTTAAATTTCTATGAATTTATACATAAATATATATACATATATATATTTTTTTTTTTTAACTAAAAATCACAGCATCAAATGATGTACGTAATAAAACGTCTTCATTTACGTCAAAAACAACATGAATTATTGCTTTCTTTTTATTTTTTTATTTATTTATTCATATCAGTATGAATATGGGAAAAAAAAAATATTTGACATTTATCATGCGATAATTATACATGAATAATAATATTGAAAATATTATCAATAAATTCTAATGTTTCCTACCATTATTATACTTATTCATATGTATATACGTGCGCTCTATGAATGTAGAATGTAGAAAGTCTAAATTTAAACGTGAAAACGAATTATACATTCGTATTTCTATTTGATATTTCATTTTTAAATATCACAGGTATATTCAATCAATATAATTGTTTGTTTAATCATTACTTTATCGTTTAATTAAGTATAATAAAATGAAGATTTACAATTGAGACTAAACGAGAGATAAATAAAATAATATCAAGAAGATTGCTACATGTAAATAGCAATCATTTATAGTCATTTTATCAATGCAATGTATACTTAGTTAATAATATTATTTTTAAGAACTTTCTACTTGATATTGAAACACATATTCGATCTATTCGATTATATAAATATTATATAGCAACTGCTTTTCTATTTCTATCATCACATCCATTCATATTGAGGATTTGAAGTGGAAAAAAATAAAAATTATCATAAACTAACGAGTATTAAGTCATCTCAAATATTTGACAATGATATTGTCGCCTATGAGCCTCGAAAAAAAAAAACAAAATATCTTTGTACCATTACATGTGAATGTTTAATTCATAAGTTTAAGAATTATATCGATAATGTTAATGTTAATATACTGCAAAAAAAAAAAAAAAAAATTACGAATTCTTGTGATTATATATAGTACATATGAAATGAATTATCGTATATAGTCAATAAGCGTCGACTGGTGGGATAAAAATAAAAAGTAAAAGATAAAGAATGAAATAATATTGAAATTGTATGTCGTCTTCTAACTTAATTAAGTAACTTTATTCGCAAAGAGTATTTTCAAAGTATTTCCAATTATTTTTTAGTATTACACCTCATTTATGGTGTTGAATACATGTATATATATACATACATCAATATATATATACATGGAAACCGAAAGAAAATTCAGTGAAAAAGGAAAATATACCTTATATAAATTAAATGTACACATGGCCTGTTTGAAAATTATTAATCATTGTGACATAAAATATAATATTTCAAGTTATTTCAATAATCCCCATTTTCTATTATGTCATTAATTCGGATTCAGGAGACGTTTCATTAAATTTATGAGGTTATCTTGGTTGAAAAAAAAAAATCAAATTTGCCGCGCCGGTGTAGCCATATTGATTCAATATATGCGCGCGCATTGTACAAAATCTTCATTGTGAGATTGGTTGTTTGAGCCGCACTGTCATATGATGGAGTTTGCGTGGCATCATGGGAAACGTATTGCAATTTTTCCATCATGGCGAATGTCTAAGTCAAAGTCGCGGCACTGTAGCATCGTAAAATGTATATTTCGTAGTTATCCAAAGTTATTTTTCACTTATTGCGCGTTAATAACGTTTTAATACATCATTTTTTATTTACAAGACCTGATTAAAGTGTGTAAATATGCGGGCAATAATGTACAACCGTTTAACGAAGGTGACACCCAACAGTTCGGTGTGGTGCATGAGCACGTATGGCAGAGACTAGAAAGCAAGATAAGCGAGCTTGAATCGTCCCGGTCCCAAATAGTTGGCCGTATTCCATCCCATCGGACGTTCGAGCTATGCCACGGATATCATCTAACGACATTCATTGTGTGAGTGTGAAAAGTTTATCCACAGGAAGAATAAAAAGATAAAATAAAAAAAAATGTCCAGCACAGCACACTACATGCAATCCGTATTTTTCATCTACGTATTTCGGTAGCCAATGTGTCTTCGCTCCTGTAAATTGTTCTAGTCTCACTCTCACAATTCGTTCGCTACATAATCGCAATAAACTTGGCTTGTTTCAGGTTACCCCTTTGACTTAGAGAAAAAGATAACCTCGACCGCGCATCCAATACATGGTTTAGTTTAACCTATGACCGGAATTTCTCTCTGAGTCTCTCCCCCTCGATAATCGTCCACGTTCCAAATGTTCAAGCTCGAACTAATGGCACCATCACACCACCATTACACGCTCAAATTTCCCTTACATCAAACTAATTATTCTATAATATTTTATTTATATTCCATTTTTATAATTGCGCATAATGATTTAATGGAATTCTTTTTTTAAATAGCTAGACCAAAATTTGTGCCTGAGCCTGAGTGACATTTATTCTAAACAATTTCCTGATGATCAAAATTCTTTCTACTACCTCATCAAAATGATTCACCTTCAAGTCTACTTGATTTCTGGTGTTTTTTTTTTTTTTCCATTTTCATTTTGTCGTTTTGAAAATATATCACCATACATTATTTTTAATACTGTTCCAATCCGCAATTAGAATATGAAAAATAATAATCTATCGCCGGATGGAAATAAGGTCACAGCTGTGTGACTAAACATTCCCCTCAGTTATGAGTGTCAACACTAGGAGAATGTTAACAATTTGTGTAACCAATTTAACCAATGACATATATATCTTATATACATTCATTGTCAAGAATAATATATAAATTTATAAATTCATAATTATTCAACTGATGATAATAAATATTACTTATTATTTGCAGATATGCATCGCATAAAAAATAAAGGACATTGTGATCTTATCAGAAGCTCACCAATAACTTAGCGACAAGCGTGGTATGAATATTTAATAAGTGTGTCTGTCCGCTAAAAACAAATGGTTTCCTGACATGATGGAAAGCAAGTTATACGTGAAGAATGAGCCGGGACTTGAGGGGCAATCACTACAACATTCTCAGTCAAATCAATTGGGTGGTGACGATGGCAGTATTCGAATATGCTTTGTGTGTGGTACATTGGGTCACAATGAGCAATATTGGTTGCGTGTAAAGCCATTGCCAGGTGGTGCTGCAAATGAACCATTCTTTCCATTTTTGGAAACACATGAGCCACCATCGAGTTATCGAGGCGAGAGCGCGCGCACTGGAGCTGTTAGAGCATGCAGTTTGTGTTATGCATTATTATTGCAACAATGGGAGAGTTATGAACGTGAGGCACGACCTCATAGTCAACGTATTTATTGGTTAAAGCGATGTGATGGTGGACCATTTACAGGTGCCGAAATGGCATTACAGGGTGAATATGCTGCTCAAGTACTTGGCTTAACCAATGATCAACAGCAACCACTTCAAAACAGACAAGTCAGTATGGAGACACGACCTGTTGGTATTTCACCACGTTTACCGACAAATTCACCATCACCACGTGTTATCGAACAACCTCGACCACCATCAAATTCCATTGAGTTACCACGACCGCATTCAAATCAAACTGAAAGTACCAGGCACATGGAACAAATGAGATTGACTATGGAATCACCGCATCAACGACTACAATCGCCACATCAACGATTGCAGAGCCCACGACAGCCAGTTGAGGAATCTCGTGCGTCCAATGACGCTGCTTTAGATCTTAGGCATGCACCAAGAAGTTCACCAGCGCCACAACCACCCTTACAATCCCAATCTCAAGGTATTTTACCTCATTTGTTTATTTTATTTATTTTATTTTACTTATATGCATTGATTTTTTTTTTTATTTTCATATTATCAAATTTAATATATTTATTACGTCGAACGTCAGTAAATATCATCAATTGTGGAACTTTCGTTCGGCGTTTCAATGTGCGGCATTTAAATTGGAAGATGAAGTATGAAAATAAAACAAAAACATAAATAAGTTTATCGACCTCGTTAATAAATGTGATACACATGTATAAACCCAGCCGCATCAAAACTGCACAGACGTTACATAGAATCCTCCTAATTATTGAGTTGACCTGTTGAGTTTAATTGGACCTTTATCTGAGGTCAGCGAGACGGTCAAGTTTTAGTCATAATTTCGCGATGCTTCAAAGAATCATTTGTTCACGCATTGTGTAGAAATATGAGAATGACGAATATATATATATATATATATACATATATATATATATATATATATATATATATATATATATATATATATATGTATATGTATATACATTCATAGATATATACATTTACGTATAGAATGTCCGTATTTTTTTTTTTTTATTTGGCGATGGTTCATAAATTTTTACGACGCCATTATTACGAAATATTGCTACAACGTAGTGGCTATTGTCAAAGGAAAATGTGTAACTTTATATAGTGATTATGCAATCGTCTTGTGTAAAATTGGCACCGGAGTAATGTAGCTATATATGAAAAAGAACTCTTTGAACTGATTAATATGTATCAATGTATGTATATAATATTGAATTATATATGTAAGTTTATAATAAACAATCGAATCATCGTGATATTATTTATATTGGCCTTAGTACTTTCCGTTAGCAAAAGTCAACGTTCGTAAGTAAAGGTTAACAGTTTTATACTGATAAGGAATATGTGGAAATCATGCAAGAAGTCAATTCAATATATACAGCGACCCGACATAATTGTATCACTAGTCCGAATACTTTAAATTCTTGTTTTCAACTATCTGACTAACAATTTTGTTTCTGTTTCAAAAGAAACGAGGGCATATATAGTACACGCGCGCTACACATTCTACGAATTTAATGCCAAGATGTACAAAATTTCGGGATTATTTTCTTGTTCCTTAAAATAAAATTATTCAAATTATTTGTTTGAATTAAAAATTTTAATGTTACTAAATAATTAAATATTTAATATGTATTTTTCAGCAATCTACAGCGGAGGATCATCATCAAGCGCTGGTGCTGATATTCTTGATTTATCGATGCCAGATAAAAATTCAATGACTGAAGTTTGCTATGTATGTGGCGACGAGTTCAAAAAAGGATCGCTCAGTCATATAGCAGCTAAACAACTGCCAACGCCTCCGCATCCATCGAGCAGCCCACCACCATTTTTTCCATCGCTCATGCTCCATCCACGACCGAGTAAAAGTCGACCAATGGACAGTGCCGGCCGTGTTCAGGTAAATGAATCAATACTTGAAATATATATTGAACATATCTAATAAATATTTATTCCTCATTATAGGCTTGCTCTGCATGTCAAAATCATCTTTTACTCCAATGGAAAGCGTATACACGCCAAGGTGTGCCGCACGCTGATCGTAATTATACATTACGCAAACGTCAAGCGCCAACGGTTGATCCAACAACATTTATATGTTATACATGTGCATTGGAATATCCCTCGTCCAGTATTAGATTGTTGTATTGCTGTCCAAATCCTGAAAAAGAAGCTTACTTTCCGTTTATATGTTCATTACGACCACCACCAGGTGCTAGTCCAATCAGTCCTCAGGGGATGGTGCAAGTTTGTTCCATCTGTTATAAAGCCATACCACAGAAGCAGCAGGTTTTCGGTGGTGAAAATAATGAAGTTCAACAACCTGGTGGTCAACAGAGCGTTGAGTTTCGTCAGCAAGGTAAAATATTTTTGTTAATATAAAATATCTATGGATATATACATTTATTTGGTTAATATAAAATTTTTATAATATGTACGATATTTAATTGTATTATTATGAAAACTTTAGGTCCATCACCCAGACCTGTTGTTGCCAAATCACCGGCTAATTCAGCTGGTAGCGATATACGTTTTAAACCATATGACTTAAATAAAACGCCAAGTGTAATAAGTACAAAAGCACGTTGTGCCAATGTAAAAGTACCAAGTACAACGCAGCGAAATTCACCGAGCAATCCACCAACGGAAAATGGTAATGTTGTTGCGCTCGGGCAAAATTATAGGTGCTATATATGTGAACGACTTTATCCGCGCACCCAAATGGAGTGGTAAGAAAATAATCAATATTTTATATTTGTCTTTTGAAATAATTTATTTATGTCGCCATACATATTTAATTGAAAAAAAAAAAAAATAAATAAATAAATAAAATATTCATTTGTAGGTTATCCACAAGTCCGGAAGGTATGAATTCACATGCAATGCATTTTCCATGCTTGCGTGGAATGGCACGTACTTCAGAAAATGCGTGCATGGACAGTCACGGTAGAGTGTTAGCATGTAGCCATTGTGTTAATCATTTGGCACAACAGTGGGAGAATATGGACGCCGAGAGAGTACCTCTAGAACGGCGAAGGTAATAATTAAACTTGATTATGACAAACGTATTTTTATATGCGTGAAATATTATTTATTTATTTTTTTCTTTCTTCTGTTTTATATAGGTACGATATTCCTAGTCCACATCCAAATGGCGATATAAATCGTGCAATCGCCACACCGCCAAGTTCAAGTTCAGATCGAACATTTGCTAGCAATCCGGGCACATCAAGTAGTTCTATATATTGTTTTTTGTGCGGTCTTCATAGCGATTTAACATTAGCGCGCGTATTGTATGGTAGACCACAAGGTCGAAATGCGCCATTCTTTCCAGAATTATTGCGCCATCAGTCACCCCCTAATGCTGAACAATTACGTGAAGATGGTTCTGCACTTGTATGCACATTTTGTTACCATTCGTTGCTGTCACAATGGCGACGATACGAGTCATTACCATCTGGCCAACAAGTTAATCCACCTGAAAGACAATATAATACACACGATTATTGGTGTTATGTTTGTGGTATTACGACATATCGTAAAAGAGTTAGAGCATTACCAGTTAAAGATTTTCCATTCTTGAGGTATCATCGACAACCGGAAAAGAGTTTATTGCTTGAGAATGGTGATTTTGCTGTTGTGTGTTTGGATTGTTATGAAACATTGAGAACACAAAGTCTTGAGTATGAACGGTGGGGTTTACCAGTAGAAAAACGTGAATATAATTGGATTGTACAGCCACCACCGCCTGAAGATAGTCCAGATGCTGCTATTGCACGACTCCCTTCTGGTGAACGTTCAGAAAAAGTCGTAAGTTTATTATAATTATTTTTTAATTAAATATTTATGAATGTATACGTGGAAAATGATGGAATAATGAAAGATAATTAAAAAATTTTTTAATCTATTCTTTATTAAGCAATGTTATTTGTTCAGTTATTTATTTTTATTTTTTTCAGGTACCACCAACATTGACTGCTAGACCAGCTCGTAAAAATTGTTCTCCAAAAGCACCAGAAAAAAAACCACCGCCAAAATTACCGGAGAAAGAACAATCTGGTGAGCTAAATTACTATTTGAAATAAAATACAAATTAATTTTTCTTTTTATTATCTAAAATCTCCCAGAGATTTTTTTTTTTCTCTATAAGATTTAATTTAATATATGTGTTGTACACACATATGTATATATGTAACTAAATATAAATCTATATATTTAGCCCGCTCGTTCTTGTGCACGTTTTGCTCGTGAGAAAAAAAAAGTTTGTAAGCAGCTTACCCACCACTTGGCCTATTACCCAGATTAAATAATCTTGGGGCTACACTTGATGTTGAATTTTATTATTTCTTTCTTCTTCAATTTAATTAAAAACAAAAGCAAAATGGCTTAACGAAAGCGTAAACGTAATTGTTTTCTAGTCAAATTTCCCACTCTCGATTATACTCTATTCAATCCAATGTATACTTTTGCATATACTTATAACGACTTGAGTAAGCTTCAAGTGGGAAAAATTGTTTGAAAGGCCAATATTTACAGGGAGCTTAGGTTATCAAAAGCAATATTTCAGACTGTTATCAACGTTCTTGCAGGCACCGCACATTTGCCCCCTCATGACCAACTATGACCTATCGGTGCCGTGCAGTAAGTTTATTCTCTTATACATAAAATGATAAACTCAAAACTTACTTTCGATAATCTTTTGACCGAATGCAATTCATATTGATAATTAATATTAGTCAATTGTTCAACTCTTATCAACGCAATGCGATTTAATCAATTTTTCTTTTTTTTTCTTTATTTATATTTATTATTACACTAGTTTATTTATTTTTTTATCATCGTACATTTGAAGTATAATAAAATGAGATTGATACGTCAAACGTTTTGAAATGGACGGGGACGAGAGGAGAAAAGTAGAGTGAGTGAAAAAAAAAAAAAATTGTGAGATGAGATATATGTATAGGGAAAAGAGAAGAGACTAAATGCCCGCAGCGTGACACCGCATTGCGCCCACACTTAGTAACCCGGCCGACACCTAAATTCGAATTAGGAAGGGTGCCTTCCACGCTCTTGTCAACTCGCCCCTCATCGTACAAACCAACTAGAACATGTCGTTATATATTAGATATATGTTTGTACGTTTATATGTACACAGGCACATTAATATATATAGGGTCGTATATTTCACCGTGTGTTGGTGAATGTATACGACAGAGTTCGACCATTCTCCCATCCACCACAACCCTCTTTACTTCATGTCGCCCCTCTTGCAATGCTCTGCCAGTCAACGAGGGGAAAAGGTTTGGTCGTTTCTGCCCTTGGCAATCGATATCAAACGTGTTGGATATCGGAAGCCAGTCAACGTCTACTTTTTTTTTTTTTTTTTTTTCATCTTGTTGCGATCAAATATAGTGGGGGGTGGAAAAAAAAAAGAGTACAATTTATTTTTTATTTCGTTTTATTTATATTTATTTTTATTATTTATTTAGACTGTTGAAAATAAAATATTTCATTTTATAATAATTCTAAAGCTGATATTTTCATCTTTATGATAATATATTTCAAGTAAAATTTGAATATTTAACGATAATGTAAAGCAATTAGTTTGATATGATTCTGGAAATGTGCTAAAGGCAAGGAAACCACACAAAGAAAATGAGAGCAGAAAAGGGGTGGATGATGTGACGTTGAGAGAGAGAGAGGGAGAGTACTCACATAGTGTCAGTAGTGGTAGAAGCTTGGTAAAGTATATGTACATATGTAGTGTGGTGTGCCAACGCGGGATAGTCTAGTCGAAAGATCGGTAAGGGGGTAAAATGTGGAGATAGAGGGGAAATGAGAACGAAACGGGAGGGCAAACTTGGCTGTTGCTGGCTAGGCACGCATTGATTTTGCACGACAGACAACCATACGTGAGCTCATTTTTTCTTTTCTCTATCTCGTTTCATATATATATTCAATTCTCAACTGATATAATAAACTCCAAGGATAATCTAATTACATTCTATTAATTAATTAATTCATTCATTCATTTTGTCTTTTCCTCAATAGATTTTGCATCGTTGAATTTTGTCAAAAAAATTAATCCGACTGTATATTTAAGTATGAATATATATACATACATGTATTTATATATTTATCAACAGGGGTTGGGGTATAAAGTCAAAAACGAGTGGATATATGGTAAAAGACCACGACTGTGCATGCACGAATGGACCAAAAGTGTGTAAGCGAGACAAACATTTGATTCTGAGAATGAAAGTCAACAGAAAAGTGTGTATGTATGTACATGTATATTGATGGAGGGTGGAATGATGAATAGGGGCGGTGAAGTAGAGGGCGGGTGTGCGTGATGTTTCATCGCCAGATGTTAAAGAGGGAGTGAGAGAAAATGATTATGCATTGAAAACGTAATCCAACTAAAAAAAAATTCATTTATATATATAAAAAAAAAAAAGAATTTTTTTTTTTAGATATTTTTCCTGGTGTTCAATTATAAAAATTAAATTAATTCAAATGTATATATATATATGTAAATTCTTTGTTTTTAAAATCCTGAGAGGGAGATGAATCTTATAAATGAATCAGTAATGAACGTGTTGATGATGATTGACTCTTCTGTGGGGCGAATCAACAGGGAGAATACTAGAAATGAGAAAATAATGGATAAAGAAGGAAAGATATTACGTGGTTAATCCATCGTGGTGGATGGATATCTGTTACGCGTGCGTCGAAAACGTAATGGCACGTCGGTATAAAAGCCATCACGATTTACAATCACGCATTCGTATATTCAGCACGCGCAACTATTGGCGCATGCGCAGAAATATATAAAATTGTATATGTAGAATATAATAGTGTCCCTTCTCCTTGGCCTAAAGTGAAGAGAACGCAGAGAGACGAACCCTCTGTTGGTTGAGTCGAGCGGAGGCAATCGGGGAATAACTGTCGCGACGAAAGTACTTTTAGTGTCTCGTGTCGCGATTTACCCCATTTATTTATCATCAATATTGCCAATGTAACTACATCTATATACAATTTTATTACATTTGTGTACAAAATGACAATGAGTCATTGTATATTAAAGTACAGTGTACGCGGTGTTTTTTTAATCTCTAATTATTAATTATTTTTCTTTCTATTTATTAAAGTGACATTAGTGAAAATTATATTTATATTAATATATTAATTCATTTTTCAAGAATATTAAATGTTCAAAAGAGTTTAATTTAATATTATAAAATAATATAAAATGCCGTCATCAAATGCGGTACTCGATAATGAACAGAATATTTTATGTTATTAATTAAATAGCTAACTATGAGCACAATTGACCTCGCACAATTGTCCTCGTGCCCAATTCAAAGTCAATTCAGTGATTCGATTGCCATTAATATGTCTGGGAAATTCAAGAGAAAAATATTAATATAAAAAAGATAAATTTCCACAACTATCAATAAACATTTATTGATATTTTTATTAATAATAATATTATTATTATTATCATTGCAAATTCTTTTTTTTTTTTTATAGTTTTTATTGACGTTATAATTTTATTGGCGACACGTATTCTATTATTTTTCTCCCACTTGGGAATACGTGTAAGGTAGTGAAGTGAAATTAATCTGTCGGTATGGTGACCCGAGAGATGATTGATATTCAACGATCAAACGATAAAGTCTCAAATTATTCGACGCGATAATTGTGCTCGTGTGTGTACGTGTATTTGTGTCTGTCTGTTTTTTAGCTGTGTGCCAGTGAAAATTTCATTTAATTTTTTATTTTATTTTTTTTTATTCAATATTAATTGTTACGTGACCGGATAAAGAAGATGGATTTCCGGGCACCACATCCTCTCGTTCATCCATTACACACCGGCCACCCCTATTATTACTCAGGTATATATATATATGTAATATAATATATATACATGTATATAACAATATACATATCGCCCTATGCCATCTATGATTAATATATATTTTTTTTTTGTCACGATTAAAAGAAATAAAAATAAATGGCTGCAGTAATTTTATTACTGGTTTCAATCATTTTTTTTTCTTTCTTTCTTTTTTTTTTATTGACATTTATGTATGTATATGTATGTACGTAATTGTTATTTGCTGATTTTTAATTTATCAGTTCGTTAATTTTAATTATCAGCATTACGTCGTAATTTTCGATAGGAAATATTATGTATAGGAAGAGATGAAAAAATTAATATATACTAAACTGAGTATTGACGATAAACGGGAATATATAGTTGCGTGCGTTGGAAATAATTGTTAGATAAAAAAAATATATATTGTGTGAGAAGAGAAAGGTTGATATGAATTTACCAAGAAGTAACCCACACTTGATTCAATATATACAAACTATGCGGCTCGTTGTATCCCATCAATCGTCATGTGTCAAGGCCAACAAAAGTCTATTCGTCAACACGTTCAACAAGTGTGTCTGTCTCGTTTCTTCCTTCCTTCCTTCCTGTCTGCAGCAGCTCTATCTCTCACTCTCTGCATTGATCTCATTCATTCTATCTATCTCTGGGCATGTGAACAATGTTAAACTGTGGCAAATGTCATTATTCATCAGAGAGACATCAGTCAGTTGAATGTATTGCATCATATCACCCATTATTAACTTTGTTATTAATCATAAAAATTTTCAGCAGTTTATTATACAATAGCACAACTATATAATTATATTTCACACATCTGCTTCAATTAAATGTGTTGAACTTTTAAAAAAAAATATAAAAACCATAATTATATAGAGTTGTTATAGAAATATATTTTATTTTTATTTTTATTTTAATCTCAATAATTTATCGTGTATTTATATTTATTTTGTATTGTGTTTAATTTTTTTTTTTGCTTCTATTTTATTTTTTAACTTACTATTATTCAAACATGAATTTACCCTTTTATCCCTTCATCATCATGAAGAGACGCGCCAACTGGCTAGGAAATAAGTGCTATATAGCCATAGAGTTACATAATTTTATCTCACTCACATTCTGGTTTCATTTTTCTCTCTTTTTTTTTTTTTTTTATTCACAATTCCTCCCCCGTTTACCAGTCGCGATCAACAAAGGGCTGTTTGAACAGAGCCCTTTGTTCCCCAACAGTCCGCGCCCTCTTTTGCACTCTAGTCCTTACATCATTCGTTTTTCACTATACTAGAGAGTTGTATAATAATACATGTAGGTATTATATGCTTTATACACGCGCACTTGGATCATCTCTTTGGACTCTTCCTGTATTGTAAGCACTATTTCTATATGTACTACTTGATGCAAACATATATATGCGTGTGTGTAACATGGTTAAAGACATCAGCATCTGTCTGGTGGCAAATTATGATTTTTTTACACCGAGATAAATATATTATTCTAAATATATACGTAAATATTTCAATCGTTTTGACAGGACGCGGAAAAAGAGCATGAATTAGTTATGATCGTCGGGGGCAAATGGTGAAAGCCAACCCCCTTTATACCTACCTCTCTTTATCTCTCTTCAATCCTCCTACATACATGTATAATATATATTTGTTCTTCTCTCGCACACTTTTCGCCCTCTTGATTCCGATCAATAGCCCTACCACGTCATATACATATATTCCCCCACTATTTTACTCTTTGCCCCTCCTATTTTCTTTACCCATCGGTTTGTGTGTTATTTTGCACGGAATGAGACGAAACGAGTGGGAGAAAAATAAAGAGATTGTGTGATAGGGTAGTGCGATTCTCTTTCTTGCATTAAATTTCAAAGCCAATTCACAAACAGAAACACATCAGAGTATCATCTCATATTACTGCACTTTGATAATTTTCTATACCCATGGCAATAATTTAACACGATATTTTTACATTTATATCATGAATAAAAAGGAATTATTGTATGATAATTAATAAATTGGTTCAATTAGAATAATTCATTGACGGAGTTTTATTGTAAAGTTTAGAAATGACGAATTTATAAACGATGAGAAATTAATACTGTCGAGGTTATATTTTTTTATTCAATTTAAATTTCAAAGAAAGATGAAATAGAAATTAAAGAAAATAGAGAGGAATAAAAAGCTAATTTTTTTTGTTATCGGATCAACACTGACGTCGGACTACAATCTGTTTGTATAAACAATAATTCACAGCTAATTCATAATGATTGCAGTCACGCGAAGCTGCTTGCGGTTATCTCATTGCAATCAACACAAGTGTTTATACACAAAATCTATATAGGCATATAATGTATATGTATGTATACATTTATATGTTGAATCAACATCGCTAACGTTCATCTACACACACACATATAAATATAAATATCCACGCTTGATTAATTGAAATTTAATTATTTCTATTAAAGTGTCACGAACGGCTTGCCAATTATATACACCACGTGAAGAGAGAAAAAAAAAACAAAAATAATAATTTTTTTCTCTCTTATTACTCGGTTTTTTTTTTCTTTTTTTTTTTCCTCCATGCTCTCTTTCTTCTCCTTCTCTACTGTATGGAGTGTGGAGGTATACCTCAGAAGTATGAGCATGCGCATATGAAATTCAACGCAAGAGGAAGGAAGGTAAATTTTATCGAGCGTTGAATTCTTTTTGTGATAAATCACAAATCGTTAAGCAAAGGCCAAAGTATCAATTGTATTTTTCTTGTATTACACATACATATTATTCATTGTAACATATATAACAATATACTACTACTACTGCTACTGAATGCACATACATATAATCAAACAGTATACAATAAAAATTCATGAGAATTTTTTTTTTTTTTTTTCCATCTCTAAATTAAATATAATTTACATTAATGTATATGTGTGTTACATTTCTACATATAATAACATTTAATCAACAGTTATTAAAATGTTATCGAGTGCAGTAAATGTAAGATACATGTATATTTATAAATGTTTTATGTATGGTATATTTTAAACGTATATAGAGTAAATGTGTTGTGTAGTTGAGTAGTTGAGTTTGTTGTTTCCCAACCAGGCAATTGGCTGTCGTCGTTTGACATGCTTGGCACCAGTTGGCACTCATTGACCCGGCGTACGCCGGCGTTGTCATGACTCCGAGTCATCGGCTTACGAGCTTGTTAAAGGGGGCCTGGCCCCTGGCCCGCGCGTACACTCTCTCTCTCACTATCTATTTCTCTCCTTTTTACTCATTCTACCTAATGTA
Organism: Microctonus brassicae; assembly: GCA_918226075.1. NCBI lineage: Eukaryota > Metazoa > Arthropoda > Insecta > Hymenoptera > Braconidae > Microctonus > Microctonus brassicae. The sequence goes on along the minus strand of OW445485.1, from coordinate 530,802 downwards.
TACATATATATATGCGATACTTGCTCATGCTTTTACGGCCGCCACAATGCGCGCGCGCCCCCCTCCTACATTTTACTCGCCCACACTCAATATATATATATACATATGTTGTATCTGTACAAATATGTATTATTGGCATCTCTTTTATTTTAGGGCGGGGTACCACATTGATGCGCACGCATATAAATATATATATTTATGCATTTTATCGTGTCTGTATTGTATTTATATTTATGTATATGTATAAATTAATTTTATATCTCATTTATATTTTCATCGCGCGGCTTAACCATGTCAATTACACTCGTATTTTAAATGTTGAATTAATTCAGGCCTGTGTATATAGTTGTGTGACATTTACTCCTACATTTATATAAATAAATATATGAGTAATTGAAATTAATGTATTGGATATATATATATATATATTTATAAATAAATGATTTTATGAGAGGAATTTTTATTTCTATTAAAAAGGCATTTGTTTGTATTTTTATTAATTTTTTTTTTTTTTTAATGTTAAGTTTTGTATGAAAATGGAGAAAAGAAAATTCGTCGATAACGATTGTCCGATTTACGATTTTACGGTACGCCGACGACTTTGTTGGGGAATAAAAACGAATGAGGGTGCAGGAGATCTCGTCGTCGCTATGGAAACGTCTCCGCAGAGTAAAAGAGTGAATCTACTTCCATCCTTTCTATTTTGTCTTTTTTTTTTTTTCTTTCGCTTTACTGTTTTTGTATATATGTGTTTACATATTTTATATGCAGGTATATATGTATATGTGTACACAAGACACTATAAAGTCGAGAAAGAATCTTTTATTCTTTAGTAGTGCGATATCGAACACGAGCCAAGCGGAAATTTAACGTCAAAGAAAATAAATTTTCTCCTTTATCGTTTATATTAAAATTTATTCACCTCAATTATTATCATATGATTGATCAATTGTAAATATTATTTATATTTATGTATATAAAATAAGAGCTGATGAGATATAATTTAAATATTAGTATGAGTCAAATTTATTAATATATAAATTTATTTATTATTATATTCATAATTCGTCTTTAGAATTTTTAGTATATATTATTACGTTTAAAATTTCACAATGATAAAATATTCACTGCAGTAAGGTGAATAATTTTCTTACTCCCTATTGCACGCGCTCTTGTGGTTGTTGAAGTTAGTTTTCAGGTTTTAACTCTTGGACGGAAATTAAAGTCCTCTGGAGAGCTAAACTTTCATAATGAAGGCGCGCGCTGTCGAGTGTTGACTTGGCGCATTTAACTGCGAAGTCAAGCGTGTACATATATATACTTCTATATAATCAAACCCACAGGGTAAACCAAGATAAATCATATATATACATATATCTACATTCATATACTTTGACTTTGTGTTTATAGATGAATAAAAAAAAAAAAAAATTTCCCTCATTCAAAAATAATAAAAGAAAAAACAATCATGGATTTTTTTTTTTTTTTACAGCAAAAAGACTATGTAAAATTGCGATGAAAAAAGGGTATATATGGCAAACTGCTTCTCTCCATACTGCGTATTATATATAATACATACACATATATATATGCAAATATATAAACAAAATATGTATTTTGTAGGTTGGAAATAGTCATTGGAGCTTAAAAGTGCTCGTAAAAGCGGACTTATATACTCAATTTTTTTATATACACATCACGTATTTATTTATATATTACATAAGTCTATATATATATATAGACTTTTTTTCTTTATCATTGTTATTTATTTTAATTAATTAATTAATTTATTTTTAAATATATTTAAATATTGATGATAAATAATATTTCTTTTATAAATTTATTGGAATATCCATTGGAAAGTCTCATGGGAAAGATTAGACATCGATCGGATAATTGCACCCTCATTTAATTTCTCCCTCACTTAAATATATATATAGTCGATGAACCGAGCGTAATATACAAACGAAAAGTGCCCTCGGGAAATACTCGAATGATCGACAATATATAAATGTATATAATATATATAATCCCCAATGGGATTATATCACGTTATTATTGTATTTTTACGCGGTCGATGCAGCCGCATCGTTAATATAATTGAATACATATAAGTATCTTTTTGAATATATATGAAATATATATATTTGTGATATGGAAAATACTCGCGACCACCCTCGGGTTATTTTATTCGCCATAGGCTTTTTTCATATTCAGTATAGGTATACTTTGTGTATGCTTTTGTATTGTACGCCATGGAATTAATGAATACGCACATTTTCATTATATAAATGCATGTAAATCTCTTTAATATATAAATATATGTATATATATTTATTAGAATTAAAATTTTATTTGATAATCCTATGATGAATTTAATTTAATTAAATCGCTTTGATTTATTATAATTATTTTTTAATCCATCATCTCAATTTAAATCTGTTATGTATTATATGTTTTATATATATTAATAGAAGGATATATCTACTTGATAGAGTTTGAATTGTTCGGATTTTCCCTATCTCATACCATTGTCTGCGAAACAGAATTAAATATGGAAATCCCGAAATACGGTTTACGTAGGTTTAGGTTGACGTTTAAATCCTTCTCCAATCTTTATATATATATATATAATATCCCCAATAAATATATGTGTGTACAAGTAAAACCTCTATGCAATATTTTATTCAAAAAGGTTAATGTATAAAAGTAATAATCGATGAACCATTATTTATCATGAAATAACACATTTATATATGTAAAAGCACCATCGCAGTGTCGATCTTTATATTCTGATGGTGTGTAAAAAAATTATTTTCCCCTATCGTATCAGCTTCATGCATCCCTTCTCACCAACGAATATTACATATAAAGTTGGATCAAACATTTGAAAAGAGTTTGGGTGTAAGGAAGAAAGAAAAAAAGAAAGAAAAAAAAAACAAAAAATTAGAGAATAATCCCCCCGAGGTTTTGGTAATATGATGGTGCTACAGCTCCAACCACGCCAACCCCTCAATGCGAGATGCGCGCAGGGTGTCACCATCAACAAGATGGCCAAAGAGAGTCGAGTAGTTTGCGCCTTCGTATCTTTGTTTCTTTCTTTTTCTCATTCACCATCCTGCTCCCCCTCGTGTCTGTTCTGGGTGACGCAGCGTTACTATGGTAACCCGACTATAAGCAGCTTAAAATCCACCCCTCCGATGAATTCAGTCACCCCGTAGTTTGTATACTAGAGAGTCACGACTCTTCACTAGCACCCATCATTCACCCCCTCATATGAATCTCACATCTTTCGTGGCTAACCGATCCCTTAAAATTCGTTTCAACCTGTTTATTTTTGTTTTTTTTTTTTCTTGTTCCTTGTAACGAAATAACCATTCATACCCGTATCATTTTTTTCTTGTTGGAAATAAATTAAAAATGTTGGTAAAAAAATTGTTTTTCATTATTTTCATTGTTAATATTGTTACAGGTCTTCAACCAGCGAGTACAAAAGCACAATCGGGCACGATTGGTAAATCCCACAGACCAAGTTCCGGTGTATTACCTCAAGGTCACACCCCAGGACCCGGACCAGGTCCAGGTGGTCAACAAAATAGCCGTAGTTTTGCTGCAGCATTGAGAAACCTTGCTAAAGCAGCAGGACCGGCTCCTCAGGATGAAGAACCGAGGGCAAGTCCAAAGAATCGTGCACCACCGCCTCTTGTACGCGGTCCGTCACCAGCCAAGGTAATTCTCATTCTCAAACTTTTATTTTTTTTTTTTTTGTTTAGTTTCTTACTGTCACACGACCTTTACTTGAACATGCAATGACCTTATGATCCGTCAACGAACATGGAATAATAAATAGTATGAGAATACAAATAAGTACGGGGCAATTTTACCCAGTCCCGTTTGTAGATTCCAGTTTTTTTTTTTTTTCATGCATCAGTTAATAATTCTCCTTTCCCCTGTCATCGCTCATCGTTTATTCCTTTGGGAAATAATTTAACGCACATCTGCTATGAGTGTTTTAATTTATTCTCTATGATTAAAATGAAGAAATAAAATGTAAAAATAATGATTATTTCAGGAACGATCAACGCATGAACGTCGTACAGAGGAAATACCATCAATGTATACAACTGCACGACCAGCCGAAAATAACAAGCACAGTGTAACAGCAGCAGCAGCATCGGAATTACTAGCTCGCTCTGGTTTTCAACCGTATCGGCCCGAACATCATCCAACTCAACCACCACCAGCATTTGCACTCGATCCAGCGGCTTACAGTCCTTATCATCATGGTCTCTATCCACCACCTCACCTTCAGCACGCTTATAGGTACAATTACATTTATATTCATCGTATTTAATTGATATAATTTTGGAAAATACCAAAAAAAAATAATTAATCATAGAGTTTTTATGAATAAAATTTCTTTCATTTTCTTATATTTCATTGTTTTAGATTAGAAGAACAATTGTATTTGGAGAGAGTGGGTATGCTAAGGCCGCCATTATTTCCTGGACTACCCTCTTATCCTTTATATGGACTCAGATACAGTCCCGATATGTTACCACCGGCATCACTCGGTCTCATGTCACCAGTAATGCATGAGCGGTAAGTAAACATAATATTGAAATTTAAAATTGAGTATTATTCTCGGTTTATTTCAATTAAATTAAAATGTAATTTATTAATTGTTTTATTTTTTATTGATTATCTTGCGTAGATTAAAATTGGAGGAGGAACACAGACTGAGACAAGCTAGAGAGCAAGCGGCATTGAGGGATGAGGAAGAGAGGAGAAGAGCAGCGCGTAATTCGGCGTCAACAGCACCTGTTCCGACGCCCGCTCCAACATCAGCCGATACTGCAGGTGAGCGAGTCGCTCCACCCCCCACTGCCTTCCATTGAAAACGAAATTTAAAAAAAAAAAAAAATAATTTTAATCATAAATAATAATAATAAAAAAAACCGTCGTGTATTATCTATTTAAGGTTTACCAGATTTTTCATTGTTTACTTCGTATAACTAAATTAGCATTTGACTATGCATAATTTTTTTTTTTTTTTATTTGTTTAGTTTTTCTTTTATTTTGTCATTGGTATTGGTACGCATATGGGTATTCTATCTGGTAAACCTTGCACGTTACCATTAGCGAAGTGGTTAGTTTTACACGGCAATAGAAAATAAATTTTTAAATAAAGTGCCACTGTTTGGTTTTTTATGATAATAGAACGATTAAATAAAAGATGAAGAAAGAAGTAACGATAGATCGAGAGATTTGAATGAAGAGAATAAGTGATAGAAAGGATGAGAGAAAAAAAAGGGAGAGAATGCGATATTTGGATTAAAGACAATCGTTAACGAATGAAATTCAAAATCCTCCCTATAATTCTTGAGAATTGTTAATGATTAGAATTTTTTCGATTTACTTTTATTTTGACTAAAATTGTATTGTCATTTTATTATTCACTATATTGAACGAAGAACACATGAAAATACTTCGTATAATGATTTATTTAGTTGAATACATTCTACATAACAAAAATTAAAAGATAATAAAAAAGAAAAAGAAATGAAAAAACCAAAAAGGATAAAACAAAAAAAAAATTTTTCTTCTCGACTTACGAAGTTGATGCCAAGCGATCGTTTTCTCATGGGAAAAATTATTAAATAATTCCCGCCATTTTTACTAAATAGCATGTGAGGTTTTTTACAATTAAAATGAAAAGAAAAAAAAATACACTGCTCATTTTTGTCTTAAAGCGCGATTGAAGAATAATTAATTTGCGTGAAAAAGTGATCTTTGTTGAGAAGAAAATGTGAAAAAAATTTTTTAAACAAAAAAAAAAACATTAGGCAACAAAAATATATATAAAATATATCGTTCTTGATTGTGAACGAAACTTTTTTTTTTGTTTTGAAAAAGTTTAAAGAAAAAACAACAACAACGTACTACGCTTCTACTTTTGATGTAGCGATAATGAAAGTTATAGTCATAGTTAATCGTTTCTTATGAAGCTAGGATTAATATTTTTTAGATAAGTATATAATACGAGGATTGAAATAGGAGGTGACGTTCGCCCAGCATCGTCTCTACTACCAGTATATATTAATTATTCGACAATGAAACAATGAACAAAACGGACAAAATTAATAAATTTAATTTAATATCACGTGAATAAATAAACTGCCCATTTTTATCGTTTACATATTCGGTTTGAGACAGAGTGCAACGTCGTGGCGATCGTCTATTATGCTGTGATCCTCGTAAATGGATACTAATTAACGAGAAAAAAAAAATGATAAACTAAATATAAACACGTCGGAATACTCTCGTTTAAAAAATGACGAGGATCCAATTCTTATACCGTTCTATCTAGTGCCACAATAGTAATCTAATACATTTTTTTTCCTTCTCCATTTTTCATTTTCTCAAAGGCACGTCACTAGCAAATTATTCTGTTTAGATTGGACAATTCGAAGGCTGAAACTTGAATATAAACTCCATCATTTCTTGTAATGGTCGGACATTCTAAATAATTAAAATGAAGTAAATTTTTTATTATGTATTTTTTTTTTATTTTCATCTGGTTTCATGGGCTTTTCATTCGACTATTTTTGGATCTCGATCTCTGGAGACCAATGAATATTACAAGAATAAAAAGGAATCTTCAGAAAAAAAAGAAAACGGAGATGAAAAGTTATTAATAATGAATAAAAAATTGCTGCAGCATTTCTGTATAAATTATGGATTATGGCGGACCGATATAAATACGTAAATCTTTTGTAATTACCCGTCTATATGGCGCGACTTAAACATGAGAGTGCACGATACCTAGTCGTTTTTTCGTGCATATTTATGTTTCTTTATAGAAGTCTAGTTGAAAAAAAAATTAATATGTGTTTAATGCCGTATTGATACATTGTATATAGACATTATAGTTAAAAATAGCTTACAAATAATTCATAAATCATAATCATCGATATTTTGTTGCTCATTATTTAACGATATTAGATAGCTATTTCATCTACTGCTAGGTCTCGGCACTCTTGCGTTAGTTCCCGCAACTGTTTTAGAAAGTTCATAATTAATCGCTATTAATGAAAGAAAAAAAAAAAAAAAAGGAAAAGAAATGTCAAAGTCATATATATTTTTTTTCTCCATCATCTCAGCAAAATATCATCAATAATAATTTTACTGTTTCTATTTACAATACATGACTGAAAAAAAAAATAGAAAAAAAAAATCCACCAATGTAAATAACTGTCACACACAATTCATTTGTCAAAATTATACCATTTTTTATATAATTTATTATGTAAACATGTATATTTGGACTATGATTGAAAATAAACATTGCAAATAAAATGAAATGAAATAAAAACAAGATCAAAATTCTATAATTGATCTAAAATTTTTGACCCTCAAGTCGTTTTCTGAAACAGTTTTGGGGAAGATTCGATAATTTTATAATATTTCAACGATAATTAATATAATAATTATCGTTTAAATATATATCATATGTATATAACTTGAGTATATATTAAATCCTAACGCTACTTACATATATATAAAAAAAAAAAGTGCCATTTAATATGCCTAGCATTCGATGAGATCACGATCGCTCCGGTATTTTTTCCGTACAGTCACAAATTTTAATCTATTGATTTTTTTTTTTTTTTCATATTCTTTTCGTTTTATATTATCATCTACCATGTAATGTTGCATTAGCATTATCGTTTTTTTTTTTTTTTCTATTCATTTATTCTCAAAGAAATCATCCCCAATACTCAATTACCAATTTTTTAAACATAATATGTAAATATTTATTTTGTGATATGCTTAGAATTAGAAAGAAGGTAAGTTAAAAAAAGGCACAAGAACATGATGGAAACAAATTTTTTTCTTATAACTTAGGAAATAAATTTTGACGAATTAATCTCTAACAATTGTTAGTATTAGAGCATTACCAAGCACTGTGTTATGGATTTGTTCCAGCTAGGAAGCCGACCATAGCTACACATCAGTTGCATAACGAGCGAGGGGAACGTGAACGACCAAGTTCCTGTAATAATATCAATATCAATAATGACCAAGTCATCTGTAAAACAAATCATAATCAATCGCGCAAAGAAGATTGTCAACAATTATCATCAACGGATACAACAAGTCCCGCCAATGTTTATCATCATCCAAGACTCGCTCCACCGTATCAAAATCAATCTGGGCCATTGGCTATTGGTGGCATCAGTACACCATCTGTTAGCTCAGTGAGCTCAGCATCCATTCCTCCGTCTCCTGGTTCAGGTTTACCGCCTTTAAACATAGGACCATCAGGACCGCCGCCACCTCCACCACCACCGCCACCTATTCCAATTGGACCAAACACAATTCCACCAATACCAGCAATATCATCCTTAACAACGGGAATTGGTCAACCACCACCTGCACCACCTTTGAATATGCCATTAGCATCAATGATGGCGTTACATTTACCACCCCCATCACCCCACACAATTCATTCTAGTCAGCATTCAAACACATTATTGAATAATGTTAGCACACCACCAACAATTGTCTCCACATCGGCATATTCAATAATATCCCATCAACATCCACAAATACCAATGCCACAAATTCCAAGTCAACATAATTTAAATAGCGCATTTACAACAACTACTAATTCACTTTTGGCTAGTGGAACAATGTCAACTCATGCGACTCATTCATTAACAACTCCCGGTGTTGTACCGTCACCTTTAAATACCACAACAAATCATTTGTCGCAGCACATTGGACATTCGTCGTCTAGAGTCCGAGAAGTATCAACACCTACAACCATTGCCGTTATCACGACAATGCCCTTAAACACACCGTCTACATCTGCAACAATATTAACAACAACTGCAGCAACAAATGTAGCAACATTAGTGACAATGCCAGCAATTACCTCGGCATCAACGCCTCATCCTACATTTGTTCGTCCTTTTGAAGATTCATTTCGTTCAACAACAAAACCCCATACATGGTCTATTGTTAATAATCACAATTCAACTGTAACTAATCAAATAAATCATCAGGATATTGTTAAACCATCTATTGCAATACATAGTACAAATGTACAAACTTATCAGCAAGATAATAATACAAATTTATCAACAATGGAGAGTTCAAAAGTGTCAGGAGCTATTTATTCACACCAACAGTATCATCATCATTCTCCACATATATCTGGATCAAATGTTACTAATTTATATAAACCACAATTATCAACGCCCATTCAACATTCACTGCCACCAATTAAACAGATAACACCAATTTCCGTTTGTACAACTAATGGCGATACGACAAAAATTACCACTGCTCCCGTTATTACTACTGGACATTTTAATATCAATGGCAATAAAACATCAAGTGGAATTACTGCTGATAATCATGATGTGCAACAAGTAATGACAACACAAAAAAATGGCGCAACATTAGATAATGGTATTAGTGTTCATGATAAATTAAATGCCAGTGTCAATTATTACGGTAACGTTGATAATAATTTTTCAACAAGTGCAACAATGAATAAGCACGCCAATACAAATCACAGAAGTATTCTTGACGTTCCACCCAGAGAGAATAATAAAATATATATTCCGTGCAATGATGTTTCATCAACGATTGCACAATCACGACCAACAATGCTTAATCAAAATGCCCGGATGACATCTAATTCGTCAGTGGATAATAATAAATATCCCATAATTGTATCGCACCAAGTATCTGATGTGAATAAAGAACAAATTAGTCCCGTTATTCATAATAAATCTCCGAGTATTTGTGCGGGCATGGAAAAAAATAATAAAGTCGATACTAATATTGCCTTACAAATAAATAAATCGTTAATAGATACACAAACACCAGTTGTTTCGTCACCCACAACAACAACAACAACAGCAGCAGCAGCAGTAACAACGACGTTGTATCAACCTGCAGCATTAAAACGTTCTATTAATGAAATCAGTCAAAAAGAACCATCAATTGATACGAATATTTTACAAAGTATAAAATCCGAGGAAGTATTGCGTACTTGCCAAAATGTCTCAAATGTTTTGTTACAAATTCCCAAGTATCAAGAAAAGCTATTAAATTTTTCTAATAATGAACTGAAGGGAACGTATTGTTACACAGACAAGTGCAATAATTTAACGGAAATTGCGACAGTCAAGTGTGAGCCAGCTGTGCTTAATGTTCCTGATCCCACTAAGGCACTAAATAAAATTGAGATTGCTTATGATGATGGGAAATCAATGTCACCAGATGACACAAAGCAGCAACTTACATCGACTTTAGATCTCGCTGAAAAAAGACGAAAACGTAAAAGAGAACGTAGTGCTCAATGCAGTTCAGATTCAGAAGGCGATGATGATGTAAAAGATGTGGATTTATGGATTACAAAAGGTCCACCAGCTAAATCCTGCTATTCCGAAAAAAAACTTTCATTTCTCGCAATTTTTGGTCTCACAACGCTCAGCATGAGAAACGGTAAATGATTGTTTATTGTATATATATTGATTGAATTAATGTAATATTTTTTTTATTGTCATTTTGTTATATTTATGGTTTTTAAATTACAGAAATTGAATTGAATAAATTGGAAAAACGTTATAGACTAAATCCAGAACCACCAGAAATGTTTCATGATACCACCGACACAATTATCGAATCAATTTTACCAATACCAAAAGAGCATCCAGATGTTTTGCTCAATTCATCAGATTTTATGCCTAAAGTTGGATTTCTCAAAACAATTGGACTTGATATCATGCCACCAAGTAAACGGGATGGTAAGTAATATTGAAGAAAAAAAAAATTATTTTTTAAAAATATATCATTTTAATAAATAAAATATTTATAGAAGCTGAAGTGACATGGCAATATGTTTTAAGAGATCGTAAGAAGCGTAAAAGCACAAATACTGTGACAGTTTATTGTGATCGTATAGCTAAAGCCTATTCAAAAGAACCACCAACCTTGCCAAAACCACCACAAAAAATGAGACTGTTGGATAAAATTAAGATTAAAGCATCGCCTGGACGTGCGCCTTTTCTTCCGCCCTTAATACCAAATATATTTTCCAATTATTATCCTGCATTGCTATCGCTCAATGAAAATGGCATTAAACAACAATCTAAAGTTAATAATTTACATGAGAATGGTGATTATGATGATAATAACGATAGCAATAGTGATAAAATAACTTGGAGTAGTGTAGAGGATGTTATGATTGCATTCCAGAAATATTCAAAAGGTAATATTATTACTTTCTCCATTTATATATTCATCTATTCATTTTTCTTGTTATAAACTGATTAATAATTCTTCATGATTGATTTTTTTTTTTTTTTATTGTTACAGAAAAATCAATTGAGCGTGAAATATTATCGGGACAAATGTCAAAATTAATAACTCGTGCAAATGTATTGCGTGCTGAAGCAATAAATTATGAACGAATGAGATATGAATTGATTATAGCACGATCATCATTGGAATCAGAGCGACGCGTTGTAACGGATAAAATTGAAAGAATAAATGCACTTGTGAGGAATCTTAGATAGCAAGACGATGCGCAACGCACAACACGGAAACTCATTCATCTGTGATATTATCGGCGGGTTAAGGGCCGTCCACTACGCGCGGTTATCCATCGAAATAATGGAAAAAAAAAAAAAAAAAAAGAAAATTAACAAAATACATTGTATGTACTTAGTACTTTCATATTATGTAATAGTCGTTTAATGCGCACGTCAACATTGAACAAAATCATGTACAGAAGGCATTGTATGATTTTCGTTTACCTCATTTATGTCATTTATGTTTATTATTAATATTATTTCTTAATATTATTAATATTATTTTTATTATTATTTTTGTGATAAAAAGTAAGGGCGGTTAATGGCTTGTGTAAAGTCAGTGAGGTGCCAGAATTCTATGCAACGATAAAATAATTAATTTTTTCATTAAGAAACATGAAATAAAATGTGTCTGTTAAATCTCTAATATAGAGTTTTTGGAATTTAAATAATGGCTTGTATTAAATATATAGGACCATATCAATATCGCGAGTAAATGTATAAATTGTATAGAAGAAAGGGAGAAAAAAGGCGTCTACAATAATTGGTAAACGTTTTTTTTTTCTTCTTTCTATTACCAGTGAATCATTTCTTAATAAAAATAAAATAACAACTTAGTATTGTATAGATCCATCCCGCAACTCGGCGGCTCTTACACCCAAAGTATATAAATAATATTTGTAATTTGTATGATAAATGTTTTATCCTTATAACAAAAAGAAAAAAATAGTTCAAGAAGCACGATGTAACTTATATTATTTTCAGAATATGATGTGGGCTTTCAACGTCTAAAAATGAATGAAAAGAAGAAATGAAGTATAAAAAATAAATTATGGAGGTGATTCTTATATTAACAAATTAATTAAAAATCATATTAAAATTAATTATGAATAAGAGACCGGAGTTTGATAACAAAACAAATGTGTCAGAGGACTTGGTCATTTTGTACATCGTCAGACGAAATAAAAATGAATGTCAATAATTACACGTTAAACTAAAAATATAATTTTATATCTTATAAATTAATTAGTTACTTAGATTCCAATGCCATATGAAAATAATTGTATCATTACCGTAACATTATTCGGCTCAATTATTATAAATAATCGAGCCAGTGGAGGCTACAACACGTTTTTCATTTACTTGTTGACAATATTTTATGGATAATGTGAAGAACAAGGCCAGTAAAAAAGTGTACGACGAATTCAAGCCGATGGTCAACAACATAATTTTATTGAATGTCAGAGTGAATGAACTCTGCGTTCAGAAATAAATAATGCTCGTTATCAAAATATTTTCGCATTTACTAATTGTATTATTTTTATGTATCATGCAATCCAAAAAAAAAAAAATCAAAAGTATCGAAAGAGAATTTATTTCGGGGTCAACAACATAATCGACTGTGAAAGTAAATTTTTTTTTTAAACATATGACTCACCAACAATTCTTTTTATATCCACATTTTATGTCTGAAGGAATAAATAACAGCTTTTACGGAATTTATATTCAACATTTAAATTAACTTTCGCGCAAAAAATAACAAGTTGTATTACAGCGCCGCCATACTGCAGATTTTTTTATTTCCTTGTACATACCTTGAACCAATCAACCTCTCTCTCTGTAGATATAATAATATGTATATGTATATATACATAAAATATGTACATGCATATGATAAAATAGGGAAAAAAAAACAGTGATCGTCTCGTATCGGATGAAAATTTATAAATATTTTTTATCCAACAGGGTTATTGTTTTTATGTGTGAATTACACTTGTGGAAATCCTAACCAAAAAATTTTCATCAATGCCCAAACCTCATTTATCAATTTGTGATGTCTACGCAGTATATGTCTGATTGCATTTTCATTATTGAGTGTGATACACTATGCATTACTAGAGTGACATCATTGTCTTCATGAAAATAATATAGGAAAACAATTAGCATACACATATATACAAGTACAAATATGTCTTCTATTTATGACTTTCAAAAATAATATTGAAATAAATATTCAACGAAAGTGATGAAAGTGTTATATAAATCAAATCATTCAATCAATTGATGAATTTATATACAACTATAATGCCATAAACAAAAATGAAATGATGGAATTAAACATTGGCAAAAGTGAATTTGCCATGATTTATAAATATTGGATAGAATATTTATATTAACCCGAACATTTACAATCAATATTCCATAATTCACATTTCATAATCTAATGAAATTTATTATTAATATGACATTATTAATGACGAAAAACACATCATGATGAATGGAAGCACTTGAGGTAACAAATCCATATTTGTCTTCATTCATATAATGTATAAATGAAGTTGATCATGATCACATTGACTCGGGTTAAAGCTCTCTTCTCAATATATCAAATATAAAACACAAATCATTTGATAAGAGCTGTGTGCTAATCGAAAAGAAAATTGAAATAAGTGAAACATTGGATCGATAAATATGTATACTTTCGTATTATTATACACACGCACATATATTTATCGTAATGATAAATTAATATTTCATGTCATTAAAAAATATCACAGTGACCTCGATATTTCAATGTTCAACCTGGAAAAATTCGAATACGTCACTCCTATGCATAAATAAATATTACCAATTTTGATATTATTCGAACCATAACCCGCATGTTTTACACACGTGATATAGACTCACATAAATGGTATGTGAATCAGTGATGTGTGGCCTTGAAAATGTAATATCTACGTCAGCATCGTGTCGAGAACGCGTGAATAGATGGTTGATACAATCCCTGCCATTACAATCTTTTTATCCAACTATATTTACCACGTCTAATAGTACGATCCCGGCCTCCACTCTTCTTGTGCACATGTGTAGATATGCATATATGTTTATATACTTATCAACATACCGCACATTACCTCATTTTTCTTTCGTATTCGAGTAGTTAATTCATGCAGTACGACAGTTGAACAACTGTACTCGATAAGTTTAGACGTGTATCACTTGTGCTCTGAATCTTCAAGTTCATTACACATCAATTCTAATTTATCATCAAAGGTAATATGATATCTTATAGTGTCATTATGTCATTTTGATAACTGCAATATGTGCTCATGAGTGTCGATTAAGTACTGTATGCAATTTATATTTAATATGTTGATAAATAGACGTAAATACATGATAGGAGGGATTTACTATGATTAACATTATAAAATATAATATATGAATTACGTCATAACAATGACTGTCAAGTTTCATAGAATTATATAGACTATATACAACGTAAATATTTATCAGAGGTGATATGGTAAAAGCAAAGCCGGTTTCGCATTATTGCTCAATCAGGAGGGCTCTTAATAATTTATAAAAAAATTGTCAGAATTCGATTTTGTTTGACGTAAGATTGTCAAAGTAAAAATTGTACATAGGTAGTTGTTGCATAATACTATTCCATCTATAATATAATAGTTAAATTATTTTATGAATGTTGATACGACGTCAAATATATATGAATCAATGGGCAGTGTTGAATTTGTTTTTAATTTAAATTTTAGCAACCAGTTTCAAAGGAAGAATATACGAATTTCATGTAATTGGTGATTAGTGTTTGTTCTGTTGTCAAATATGCAGGATTTGTCGCAAGCAGATGATGAAAATATTCTGTATAAAGACGTAGTAATTGTAGGTAAGTTGAAACGTAGATAGATAATAAAATAAATAATCTAAGAATTTAATAAGCATCTATATATGAAACATATAATTATGGAGCGGTGATAAAGAAATTTTTAATCATTCAGGTAACGGTCCTGGTGGAATTTTTCTTTCTTATTTGCTCAATGGCAATTGGCCTTACTATAATGGTCAGCCACATCCAGGAGATGAAATGCTGTCAGCAAGACTGGAATTCGTATTGGAAGAAGCAAATAATCGCCTTAAAGAAGACAGTGATGATGGAGAAAAAATTGTTAAAACAATTAATAGCCGAAATCATCCGATAATAAATAAATCATACGGTACTGTTGATAAAAAGAGTTTGTTGGAGTTTCCAGAGAGAGATTTAGAAATTTTGGCATCTGGCATTGAAGGTAGAGGAACATGTAGGCCTTTAGCAATTTTGTTGGATCAATTGCAACATCCCTGCGTTGATGCAGGTCTCAATTTACCTAGTCTACTTGTCTGGAAATCGGCTGAATATCATCCCGAACAGAAAATAATTGATCATGTGTCATTGGGTAAAGGACCTCCAGGTGGTGCTTGGCAGTTTATGGATCCAAATATTTTGACAATCAGTTTAGACCGATGGATGTCCTTACCTGGATTAGAAATACAAGAATGGGAGTCGATGATTGAAGCTGAACAATCACGAAAATCAGCGATACTTCGAGAACGTATTGGAGATAAACGTTTGCTTTTGTCGCAAACAAAAGTTAATAAATCCAATGCCATGAGGAGAATTTTAGTTGGTTCAGTGGCAGCTTATTATAAAGATTATGTTGTTAAACAAGGACTTGCCAAGTACTTTAAAAGGTATGAATTTAATCACAAATAATTACAAACATATATTATATATTATTTTATTATTTATTTTTTTAATTCTTCAGTGGGAGAATAGTAACATCAGTACGACCTATTTTAGAGCTTCATAACCATGATAAAGAGTACGGTTGGATTGTACAAGGTTATGAGAATTTGAGTGGAAAACGTTTTCGTTACAAATGTAAAAATGTTGTAATTGCAACGGGAACAACTAATTCATTTAATCGACTTGGTATTCTCGGTGAGGAGACACAATCATGTTGGGTTACTCATCAGCTCAATGATTTTGAAACGCGATTAGATCGACTAGTCGGTAAATGTAAAAAGTGTGCAGCAAAACGTAAAAATCAAGATTTAAGCAAAATTGATCCGGTACTGGTCATTGGCGCCGGTTTGAGTGCAGCCGATGCGATAATGGCAGCAAGAAACAGGGGCATACCTGTAATCCATGCATTCCGAGAATCTACCGATCTTGCTGATGATAATCTTAACAGTGTAAAATTGACTACCAGCATTTATGACCGATTACGATCACTTCCAGTTTCCATGTATCCAGAATATCATGAAGTGTATGAAATGATGGTAGATGACAAAACTCATCGACTTTATAAGGCATTGCCAGGCTATACAGTAATAGACCTTGGCGTTAAATCCGATGATACTAATAAAACAAAAGAGAGAACAGTTTCACTTCAGTCGCCCGATGGAAATATTTATAGGTATCGTGTTTCCATCGTGGCAATTCTCATTGGTACATTCATATATTTTTATAATAATATTACCATTACTTTTTTATAAATTACATTTATCATCATGTGTTTGTATTTTTATTTTAGGTGCTAAACCAGACTTATCTTATCTCGGTGAGTATGCAGAAAAATTTGGAAGAATTGTCGATAAACCTATCGATGGACGTTCTAATCCAATTGAAATCGACGATTTTACGTACGAAGTGGTACGATCACCGTCTAAAGGACTTTATGCTATTGGTCCGCTCGTAGGTGATAATTTTGTTCGATTTATACTTGGTGGTGCATTTGGTGTGGCAGCCCATCTAATTCGTAATCTTGATACAGATTAATTTTCACTTACATTATATATTCACTTTTAATGTAGTGATGTGTATGATATAGTTGGAGTGTAACTTTTAAAATTTACCACCTTTACTTCTTATTTGTACAGAATATTTTTATATAAAGTAATAGTTACTTAAAATTATAGTCAAATTATACGAGCATATACATATATATATATATATTTTTTTTTATAAAAAATGTAATGTTTGCAATGATCAATTTATATATAATATGTAAATTTCAGTCAGAAAACAAGAGTTTATAATTCATGAAAATGATGAAAAAAAATCAGATAAAATTATTCTTTTTACAAAATATTATTGACGCGTGCTTTTTCTTTATATTAAAGTAATATTTTTATTTTTAACTATATAAGCGTAAAATAAGGTGCCTTCATGTATGTCTACATCCAGATTTTTTTTTTCTATTTTATTTTTGGAACGTATTTTAGATGATTTTGTATACAACATAATCAGAAATCGAATCAAATTACAATTTAATACGATTAAACATGTATAATATTGGCATAATCCCAAAATTCTGTGACACCCACTATAGACATAGTGTTTGTAGCCAAACGCTTTCTGTATATTTGAAATTATTGAACAAATTTATAATGCGGCCTACTACAATACTTAAATTATTAAAGGCAGAAAAAGAATAATTCCAACACAAATAAATTCTTACCTAATAGCCTGTGATATTATGAAATGTTGATGTTTTTAAATAAATTAATTCCATAATTACCCATTCTTTAGTCTTTTTAATTACGACATTTTCTTTTAAGTATCTTCAATAGTCCAGTCATATATATAAACATTAACATTCAACATGTGATACATATATAATATATATGTATACGTACAAGATTTATTTTTACTCGCAATAATTGCAACAAATACGAGTGTCGTCAGTCTTGTACTGTACATGATCTATAATATTGTCTTAAAATAACTGTTCTCTATAATAAATAACGCGATTTGTATATGATAAACTGCCACAATTAAACATATGTATATGTATATAACTAATTGATTAAGAAGAAGAGTACATATTACGTACAAGTTTCAATACGTGAAGAAAAATTAATAAATATAACATTCAGGTTTTAAATAAAATGAAGAGAAAGCTGAGCATTATAATGGACACTGCGAGAATTAATATACAATACATTTTTCTATTAGCTCTCTGATATGAATCTGCTTTTTTTAATTGTTTATAGCCCTCATGAACTTGACCTTGAGTTTGTTCAATATTATAATCAATTCGATCAAGAATGGTACCTTGATCGTGTACCACCGCAGCAAGGTCCTACAGAGAGAATTAGAATATCAAACTATACAAATATTTCTATCTAATTTTTCCATTCTGAATTATTGAATTATTAAAATTACCTTGAAAATATAATTAAGATCAGATATGCTCTGTACTATATGGCCAACTTCTTGCTCTCTTTCCTCGGCTACTTTCATAGATTCCTCAGCTTCTTCAAGCTTAAGAAGAACAGACTCTTGTTTTTGTCGTGGCTGCCAAAATTGATCTGTGCTCTCATTATTTGTGAATTCTGGCTGCCATGAATCCGTTGATATGTCTGTTAATAGCGGCCGATCCTCTTCAAAAAAAGGTCTATTTCTCTCTTCCCTTGAATTCACCTCTGTACCACGCAGTTAATTTATTCATTATCAAAAATATTTCAATTTATGAATTATAAATGAATAAATTTACTTACGGTGTAAATAATTATTTTGTGCTGTTCTATAACGTACACCAAGCTCTTGTAAAGCAGAAGACAAAGCTAATGCTGCGCTCATTGCTAACTGTTTTTCTGCATGTCGAGTTTCATGTCTTGCTGCATTCTTAACAATTTGCACCTGACGATAACCACTGGAAAATGCTCGTCCTATTTCACGTGTCAACTGCTCCATTTGTCTTTCTTCCTGAGATGTATCATCAAGAGTTGGTCTTGTCACATGTTTCCCATGAAGTTCAATTAAATTATCTATTTTAATTCGCAGTCGGCTTAAAATATATTGTGTTTCTTCCAATGCATCACTCCAAACAGGTGGTGATGTATTAATTTCATTAATACCATTCAATTCTACATTATCCGATGGTCTGCCATCCAAATTAACGAGTGCAGTTCGGTCGGATAAATTCTAAACATTATATTAATATATATTTCAGTATATTTTTATTACAAAGCTCAAGATGAATTAAACAATTATCAATTAAGGTTATGTATAAACCTGTATAATTACCTGATCAGCGTAAATATGTCTACTTTGTAAAGCATTATTTCTCATGAGCACAAAAGGCTCAGTAAGATTTCTAATTGCCATAATTTATCTCAAAAATATTGTATTATTTATAATATTTTAATTCGCTTTTTCAGATATAATAAAATATATACAATACCGTAAACTGTCAATATATTATGAACAGCTGATGCATTATGTTTATTATATACATATATATATTATATTGGGTGGGAGTGCTTGCAAACACAAGCACCAGCGCACTTGTCGTCCTTTGTGCTTTAATTGAATGGCGCAAAAATTTTGAATTATATAAAAAAGCATCTGGGATATAAAATTATTATTTAAGTATTCAAGCTATGCGAGCATTTATTTAATTTCAGAATTTTTTCCAATAACTTCAGCTATAGAATTATAACCATTAGAAATAATTAAATCGTTCAATTCTCTCTTAATTTTTTGTACAATTGGAGGTCCGTGATACGCATATGAGGTGTAAATTTGAATTAACGATGCTCCGGCTGCAATTTTATCGTAGGCATCTTGGCCAGAAAAAATTCCACCTACACCAATGATGGGAATCCGACCTTTTGTACGTTTAAACATATCAGCAATTACTGCAGTTGACAAATCAGTTAATGGTGCTCCGCTAAGACCGCCTGATTCAATTTTATTATCATCCGATAAATTTTCACGACTTATTGTTGTATTCGTCAATATTAAGCCATCTACTTTCGTCTTTTCTTTTAAAATTACATCAACAATATCTTGACGTTCATCATTTGTTAAATCAGGCGCCAATTTTAATAATAAAGGTGGCTGTACAGTCATCTTGAATCGTATGCTATTAATTGCGCTAAGCAACTCTTCTAATTGTTTCTTATTTTGTAAATTACGAAGTCCCACTGTATTGGGACTTGATACGTTAATTACAAAATAATCAGCAACATTATTAAACTTTTTTATTCCATCGACATAATCTTTTATGGGATCTTCTGATGTTTTGTTCTTTCCTAAATTTACTCCAATAATCCCCTTGAAATTGGGATCATCTCGGACAATCTTCAAGCGATTTAGCACCACCTCGTGCCCATCGCTATTAAATCCGTAACGATTAATAACACCTCGATCCTTTAACAGTCGAAATACACGTGGCTGTGGATTTCCTGGCTGTGGATTTGGTGTCACAGATCCTATATATTATAAAGAAAGACATTAAATAATACTATTTTGAATGCATAAATTAATACTTTTATAACAGTAATTTACCAATTTCTACGTAGCCAAAACCCATTTTCGTAAGACTTTTCATTGTTTCACCTTGTTTATCAAAACCAGCAGCCATGCCAACTGGATTATTAAACTTTATGCCCCAAACAGTGTGATTTAATGTCACAGGATCAATTGTTGTTTGCCTGGGTGTGAATCCAATTTTAGCAGCCAATACAGCTAAATTATGGGCAACTTCTGGATCTATTAATCTCACTAATGGCATCATAACATTATTATAAAATTTTTCATTGCCTTGATATAAGCATATTCCAGTGAAAAATGTTGCACCACCCATTGTAACTGTTAACAATGAACGTAGTTTTTCTTTATTGCTTAAACGTTGAGCCATTATTGAAATATTTGTATTATTTTTTTCTTATGTAATGTAAATAGTAGAATTAGCATAGGTTATGTTATGCCGGCTCAAATGTATGGAACAGAGGAATAACTGACGATATTATGTCCCTCTCTATATCTCTATCAGCTTCTTTAATTATTCCAATATTTCCGGAAATTCATATAGTACTTTAAAATTAAACACCTGACACAATAAATTTCAAATTATCAATAAAATATATATTATACTATACTATTATAAATGCAGTTCAGAATATGTTTTATTTACAAATATTTTTTTTGTGCACAATCATTAAGATTAGAACACTTTATGCAATTTGGAAAGAAAATAATTTTAATAATAATATGAAACAAATAATTATTGCCAAAAAAATTTATTTAATTCCTGAATAATTTTTGGTTTCACTTGATTTTTTTGTTTCAATAACTAAAGGTCTTGTGCCATACAAATCACCAAGTATTACTTGTCGTTTTAACATTTCAAGTGTTTCAAGTCCTTTTTCATAACATTTTGCAATGCTCTCAGAATCTGTAAGTGTTTTATTTTGCCGAAATTCGTATTTCACTTTCCTCAATGCATATTCTCTGTAATATTAATTAATTCAAACATTAATAAGGTTATCTATTAGATAATTTCTCAAACAAACTTCTTACCTGTAATTATATAAACTCCATTTTTTACTTTCCTTTAATAAATTTCGATAAAGACTTAGAATACTTTTTTGTCCCGTTGCCATTGCTTATAAAAATATAAATACGGAAAATCATTAGCAGCGCATGTAGTCCAATATGTACAATGCATTTACAATTTTATAAATTTACAGTTTACATACACCGACACATGATACATACTTAAAATCCATATTTATATGGAGAATTCGCCATTACAATCACCTGCGCCATCTGTTATTTAATAAATGCGCGCGTAAATGAAATTTCCAAACACTGTTACCATCCAATTCGCAAATACTGCATGTATTTATGAAATAAATCTACATTAATATTGTGTAGTTGCATATATTTGTTTATTTGCCTAATAATTTATGCAAATATATTTTGTTCACAATGTTATTATAAATGAATGTTTGACGAAACAAGCAACAGCAATTAAAATTTTCTTCGGTATCATTCTGCACCGTGATTATTTAAACAAATTTCAATTGCTATAATTGATCGCATGTAATGCATGAATTTTTTTCAATTACTTGTGTTACATTTTTCTCTGTATTCTCTCCAATTCTTCAGTTTTTTAGTTTTAAGAAACATCAAAATTATTCATTTGATTTTCAACAAATGATCTCAAATATCTATGTTTTTATTCCATCATATTTTTCATATTGGACATAACATTTATTCTATTCTGAAATAATCAAAACTGGAACTCTAAATTCTATTCTCCATGGGTTATTTATTACATTCGAATGAATACATACAGTACAGTCTCAATCTTTACTATAGTTTGAAGACATATACATACATACATATTGCAATTACTAATGAAGTATATACATAAATGACGACGTCTTTTCCTCTCAGATACAGTCTACTATTTTTTTTTTTTACTGACTATATTCCATCGTGCAGCTGTCATAAACAGTCCACTTAGTGCTTTTATCCGTTGGAGTTGAATTATTTAATACGTCAAAATGGCGGAATTAATTGCGATACCGCTTAAAAAACCATCTGATGTAGATGTCATTAAGCCTTTAACAAACGTTATTAAATCAACTTATAATTCAGCAAATAATCAAAAGGACTATACAGAAGCTATCAATGAATTTAGTAAATTGCGAAATCACGCATTGTGGCGAGCTTTTGAAAAATACGAAAGTTCCTTAGAGGTTATTTACAGGTATGAGTCATTTATCATTATCAATTATTTAAGCTCATTAATATCGTGATTATCTCAACAATCGACAATAATAGAATTGTAAATTTTGTGAAATATTTTTAATTTAATTTATATGAATATTATTGCATGTATAAAATCTTTTTTTTTTTTCTGATGAAAATGGTCTTTATTTTATGTCAGTGTGATAAATAATTGTAATTTATAGATAAATGATAATTTTTAAATGTATGACACATTGAATTATATAAGGTACTTGAAAATTCATTTGTTTCATATTTATTTTTACAGTTATTATGATCAATTGTGTGCATTGGAAGGAAAAATACCCACCCATGAATTGCAAATACCGTTCAAATGGAAAGATGCATTTGACCGAACTATATTCGGTGGAAAGCTGAGTCTCAGTATGTCCAAAAATAATATTTGAATCATATTTAGCTGTTATAAATTAAATTAATGTCTGAATTATTCATTGATTCACAGCAATCAGCACTATTACTTATGAAAAATTATGTGTCCTCTTCAATATTGCTGCATTACAAAGCTCCATTGCGTCATCACAATCACTTGACAGCGATGAAGGCTTAAAACTGGCTGCAAAATTATTCCAGGTGAATTATTACATTCTAATCAAGTCCTATGAAAATAAAAAAGGTTCATCATATATACATGCATAATTTTTTTTATCAATATAACGTTTGTGTAATATTTTATAGCAAGCAGCAGGAATTTTCAATTACCTAAAAGGTAATGTGATGCTTGCTATTCAGCAAGAACCAACTCCTGATATGAGTCCTGACACTTTGAGTGCTTTGTCGGCGCTCATGCTTGCACAAGCACAAGAAATATTTGTTTACAAAGCTATGCACGACTCGATGAAAGACACTGTGATTGCTCGATTAGCTGCACAAACTGAAGAGCTCTATGCTGATGCTTTAAAATTATTTCAGAAAGAAATATTCAGATCATTTTGGGATAAAGAGTGGATTCCATTGGTAAATAATCAAATATTATTTACGTCATGTAAAATCTATAGTGTAAAAATTTATTTTGGACTTTTAGATCACTGGAAAACAATCAGGTTATCGAGCCATGGCTGAGCTATATCAAGGGACATTGTGCAAAGATAATACCATTATCGGTGAAGCGATATGCCGACTCGAAGTAAGTGTAATTAAATTAAGGTGTCACTTTTATCCAATAAATTAATTGATAATTAATATTACTTTTTTTTCTTATACTTTTAGTACGCGGTTGATTTATTCAAAGCCGCTCAGCAACGCTCAAATAAACCAACTTTATTTGAAGATTATGCCTCCAAAGCTCAACGACTGTTGGCTGAAGTAAAAAAAGATAATGATTTTATTTATCACGAAAGAATCCCCGATATAAAATCAGTGCCAGCTATTGGCAAGGCAAATGTAGCAAAATTACTTTCAATGTCACATCCAATGAGTACAGGATTTAAAGATTTGTTTGAAGAATTACTACCAGTTGCCGTTCATCAAGCGCTGTCCTCTTATGAAGTTCGTCGTAATGAATTGGTAAACACTGAAATTTCGAAATTACGAGAAATGACACAAGTATTGAATACTGTATTGGCCAGTTTGAATCTTCCTGCTGCAATAGAAGACACTAGTGGAACAGAAGTGCCACAATCACTCCTTGAGAAAGCTGCGTATGTGAAACAATCTGGTGGAATTAATGCATTAGAGAGATCAATGAATGAACTTCCAGATTTACTTCAACGCAACAAAGACATCCTAGATGAAGTAATGAAATAATTTTTTAGTTTACCAACAGATATTTAATGAATGAACAATTTAATTATAACCTCACCATTTTTTCAGACAGACAAAATGCTCCGAGAAGAATGTGAGTCTGATGATCAATTGCGAGAACAATTTAAAGAACGTTGGAGCAGAATACCAAGTGCTAAATTAACTGAACAATTTAAAATCAATGCAAAAAAATATCGTACAATCATTGACAATGCTATTTCTGCAGATAAGGTATTTATTAAAAATTTTATATCATTCCGACAAACTAATTTCATAAATTCATTTATTCATTCTTTAACTTGATTTGTATTTACTTCAGACTGTGCGTAATAATTTCGAGTCCCATCGAGAGGGAATGGCAATACTAAGTTTAAATGAAAGTGAGTTAGCATCAGCGATTCCATCTGGTTCAGCTGTTCAAGAAAGCCACGTTGTTATGCAATTACGAAAATTAATGGAAGATGTAGAAACATTAAAAGCTGAACGGGATGTTATTGAAAGTGAATTGAAATCAGCGACTACTGATATGAAATCAACATTTTTATCAGCATTAGCAAAAGATGGAGCTATCGATGAGCCTAACATGTCTGTAGAAAATATTGGTACAACCTATGGACCATTAACGAATCAAATTCGTGATAGTGCAGCTCGTCAAGAAAAATTAATTGCTGAAATTCAATCAAATCATGCAGCATTCACACGGGAGCAAAGTGGTACAGGCAGTTCACGTGAAACTGTATTGTGTAAATTAGCTGCAGCATACGATGCATTTAATGAACTCAAGAATAATTTACAGGAAGGCACTAAATTTTATAATGACCTAACAGAGGTTTGTATCCAAATATTCAAAAGAATATAAATGACATTAATGTAATTACATATTCAAAATAACCCAACGGATATATTTTTATATACAGTTATTGATCTCTGCCCAAAACAAAATATCTGACTTTTGTTTTGCACGTAAAACTGAAAAAGAAGAACTGATGAAGGATTTAACAACAAATTTGAGCCATGCTGGTCCCGTAGCAACACCCACGATTCCTTCTCATCATGGAGGTAAATCATTTAATCATCGTCAATGAAAGAAAAAAAAAGAATTAATGAACGAAAATTTCATATTCGTCTTATAATATAGCATCATCCGGGTCGACCGAGAGCGGGGGCAATCAATTGCCATATCCGACGCAAT
The DNA here is from genome assembly GCA_918226075.1 of Microctonus brassicae. Classification (NCBI taxonomy): domain Eukaryota; kingdom Metazoa; phylum Arthropoda; class Insecta; order Hymenoptera; family Braconidae; genus Microctonus; species Microctonus brassicae. Next base: position 504,872 of record OW445485.1, on the reverse strand, counting down.
ATCAAGGGGCAATGCCAGTACCATACGGTGCCACTCCCGCAACGCCTTATCCAACATATGTACCACCACCAATGCCTGCCGCTTATAATCCATACGCAACTATGCCGTATCCAGGACAAGGTATGTATTAATATCTTATTCTTATATGCAATAAATATAATTATTTTTGTTTATAAAACCAATTTTTTTAGCTGCATACAATTATCCTTATCAAGCACCGCAACATCAGCAACAACAACCTGGTTATAATATAAACCCTTATGCAACATTTCCACGTTATGGTGGTAATCAACCACCCCCAGGTCAAAACCCTTGGTAATTACAGTTTCTAATTTGGTTTCTATTGAAACTAAAAAATAAGGTAACCTCATGGCAGATTCTAAAGTAAAAATAACTTGCTTTTTCCCCAATCATTTACGGTGGTTGTATATTAGCATGTATAAAGAATTATGTTGATATATATAATTATGTGCATATTATTAAAATAATATAATGGCAAATTTTCGATTCATTATTCTTCTAATCACACAAATACTCGCCTGAATATATATATATATATACACAACGTTGAAGCACATGTATTAATAATCTGCAAATTATTTACCTTTAATGTATTGAAAAAACAAAGCTATGACTCAACAGACACTTTTATTCTTTTTGTACATAAGGGCAGCTAATAATTATGGACGTTAATAAATATTCCATGTCATTGATTATTCAATTTTGTTATTATTTACCAGTATACCATTTTTAATTTCGATTTGAATTATTATAATTTCTATGTGTGTGTGTGTGTTTTTTTTTCATGTCCACAGCAGTGATGCTTATAATTTGAGATAATGTACAATTTTAAAAGCACATAAAACTGAGCATGGAACAAGTATCGATTGAATTTCTTGAATGTGTAAAAATGCTGGACATGCAATGATTTTTTGCATTTTTCTTATTCTTTGGGTCGTTGACTGCTAGGAGAACTGGAGCCACGATTGGACTTTGGCTGATCAGATTGATCATTTGTATCAGCAATTACAGCTCCATCAGTTTCCTGTTCAATATTATGCGCTTCCACATTAGACGTAGGCTCCGGACTTGATTTCTTATCATCGTCACGTTTATCATGTTTGGATCTGTATGAAGAACGTCGACGCGGTGAATAATCACGCCTGCCTCGTCGATCATAACTCCTTCTACGATCACCTCCACGATCTCTGGATCTTCGACGATCTCTTGAGCGAGAACGTCCACGTCTGTTGTAATCACGTGACTCACGACCAACGTATCTACTTCCGTAAGATCTGTTAAAATTACGATTAGGAGATCTTCTATCTCTGCGTCTTGATTCCATTCGATTTTTATTATTCACATCATTGTCATCGTAATTTTTGTGATTATCATTATTTTTGTATTCTCTGTCCCTGTCCGATCCATAATTTCCTCTACCTCTGTTACGTTCTGAAACAGAATTACTTTCGTCGTTGGATCGTTCAACTTTATCATTATCCCCATCAAGATTTTCAACAAATTTTCGTGGCTTATCAGAATCCCGTCCTATGTAATTTTCATCTTTCTTAATTTTTTGTAGCTCATGCAATTTAATTGTACGATTTTGCGCTTGTTTCCAATGAGGTGGTGTTACACTGCGAGAACGACTACGTGAAGGCGTATGATATCTCTGGTAAATATATTTTTTATTATTATTATCAAGTCATTTTTTTCGATTTTCATTTATATTAAGTGTATATACTCACAAATATTCCTCTGCCTTTGAATACTCGGCCAGTTTTTCGTTGATTACGCACACGATCACGTCCAAAACGTTGTCTATATTCTTTTTGATTGGAATTATTTGTTGGTCCCGCTCGATAAAGGAATTTATTTGCTGGTACTTCTGGGATTTCATCAGGATCAATTTTCGTCACCGATACCAATGGATGTACATCACCACTTTCTTCATCAGGTGAATCATCATTAACTTCTCCTTCCTCAGATTTTGCCCTTTTTTTACTGAAAAATAATTTAAATATTTGATGACAAAAAAAAAAACTAAATGCATTGAAACCAAATAAAATTTAGATGCAACGCACTTTTTCTTGTGTTTTTTTCGTTTTTTGGTTTTTTCATCAGAAGAATCATTGCCTGAATCTGAAGAACTCGATTCCTTGATGCGTTTTTTCGCTGAAAAATATATTTTTTCTCAATAATGAACACGTCAAATTAATTTATCTTTATTCATAAATACCTTTTGATTTAATTTTCAATACGAGTTCTCCACAATTAACAACTTTCGCGTCCTGCAGCGGTCGAGACATCCGGTCCACTGGTAGACCCTCAATATGTGATATAACTTCATGGCCGGAAACTACCTCTCCAAAAACCACATGGACACTGCAAAAAACAAAAATATATTTTAATTTAATATATCCCCTATTTTTTTTTATTGTCAAATTATGCCAATAATAATTACTTACTTGTCGAGGTGAGGCGCTGGTTGCGTTGTACTACAACAACAAAATATGATTAAGGGGATGAGAGATGCAGGCAAAGAGCCGGCTTTCAGTGGTCATTTTGATGTAGAAGTGATGCACAGACCCCTCGCTCACGACTACACAAAAATAGTGCTAAGTTATTTATTCCTCTAGATATATTAGGAAATCGTTGACGAAAATTTAACACACGATGAATATTTATTTATCCGCAAGGATAAAAATAATTGATCTACAGATCAAGAGTATTATGTGTTAAAAAAATTATAACTTTTACCTATTTAGCACCGTAACCTCGACAATATGACGCAGATAATCACAATGAATTTATTATATGGAATATACTCACAAAATTGCATTAATCGCGCACCAATTGGTCACCTCACAGATACGATTGTACCATTTTTTTGTTTTTTGTATGTTTATTAGAAAATGAAGGAATAAACATTCAAGAGTACGGTAAAGTTGTGCCCAAATTTTCTCTGCGATTATAAGTTTATTTTAATTTTATACTTACATGAAAAATTGTGAACCATTCGTGTCTTTACCGCGATTGGCCATTGAAAGAAGAAAAGGCTTACTGTGCATTATGGAAAAATTTTCATCTGAAATATAAAAAGAAAAAATTTTATTTCATTATTTATATTAATACTTAATTGTGTTGTTTTATGATTAATAGTTGAATTTTATACCCGGAAATGTTCCACCATAAATAGACTCTCCACCAGTTCCATTGCCCACTGAAAAGTCTCCACCCTGAATCATGAAATCTTTGACAACACGATGAAATACAATTCCTTTATAATGTAAAGGTTTTCCAGTTGTTTTTCCCAATCCCATTTCACCAGAGCAAAGTGCTCGAAAATTTTCACATGTTTTTGGACATACATCAGCATACAATTCAAAAGTAACACGTCCCATTGGTAATCCACCGACTTCAATGTCGAAAAATACCCGCGGATTAACCTTCATTTTTCAATAGATAATGTTACAGAACCTCAAATATATCCAATTCAAAATTCCTAACCTAAAATACACCGCACATTTATGCACAATGTTCAGTTTGTAATTCAGCTAATATAGAAATTTTTATACACGGCAGAAAAATAATCAATGTTAACCTTTTATCAATAAATGCAATTTGCAGGTTATGCAATTAATGGCAATTAATTTGTACTGAACATTTGAATTATAATATCAAGATGTGTATATATACACATATAAATGAACATCATATGGTACGGAAATATATGGTATATACCCAATCCGTTATTTACTGTGTTTTGCACGAAATAATTCAATAAATTTCTTATTCAATCAATCAAAGCTGTAGGCTGTACATGGACACAAGTTATTTTATACCGAAGTAATAATTATAATAATATTTAGTCATAACAATAATGATTAACAAAACAGTAGCGCCAATTCAACAGTCGTGGGTTGTGCACGTACGAACTAACAATGCGCCTACTAATACTAGAAAATTCTGTATAGATGGTAGCACAGTCGTGCGAATTTATTTCTCAATGTTGTGAAAAATACGTTGAAATTATTTGAAAATTGAAACCGGGATTCGGCATGGCAGCCACATGGGAGTATAGAACTGTATTGAACTTGAACAATCAGAACAGGCCAGGACACAAAGGAAAAATATAACTAGCAATCACGTTATAACTTTTTTTTTAATATACATTCATGTTTCGTCGATTTGTGTTATAAGTTTAATATAAATAAGATTGTTTAAAATTTATGTAACAATAGTGAATACCGTGGAATATATATAAAAAATATTTTGTGTAAATAAAGAAATAATTAATTAGCTAAGACGAAAAATGAGTTCTGAAGAAGATTCAGTAATTCCTGCGTCAGATGAGGAGAATTCTGGGTCAGATCTTGAGATATTTCAACGTCCAAAGAGTAGCACACGTCGAAATATAATAATTGAAACCGATGATGAAGATGAGTGAGTATTATACACAACATTTTGAAGCAATAGAATATGTGTAGAGTAAAACAACAAAATAGATTGATTTGAATTCCATGTTGTAATGATAATGATAATTGTGTTTCAGGGTCGTGTCGTCAGATGAAGACATCAACAGAAGTGGAAGATTAACACCATCAATTCAAAAAGCTATACGCCGAAGTATTATGAATATAAGCCACGAAATAATCGATGATTCAGATTCCAGTGATGTTGAAAATACTGACGAAGAAAGTCTGCTACATGATACAAATATTTCACACAAAAGTCCATTTTCATCATCATTCATTGATAGACGCGAGAGTCAACACAGCAGTTCTCACACTGAGCAGTCAGATTACGACGATGATGATGATGATGATGATAATAATGATGATTATCATGATGGTAATAATGCACAAAAGCTTCCGAAAAAATCACCCCTACCACCTAAAGTTATTGCAGCTGTAAGAAATAAATTTTTCAAAAATTCGGAATCAACAGCTTTAATACCAGAGTCTGATGATGAGGATTCTCAAAATTTATCAAATAGATCATCAGCACAAATTATTACCATTGACTCTGATTCAGAACCCACAATTGAAGTCCGTAAAAATGTTTCAAAAGTTGTTGAAGTTGCAAAAACTGAGCTCAATGCATTACCATTGAATTCCACTGTTAACCAGAATAGAGCAAGGTTAATGTACGAAATTGAAAAAATTGCGGGAGAAATGAAAAGAATCAAGATTTTTTTAAAACAAGGTAATCTTAATGTTCTTCCAGACAAAGGTGAAAAATTACGGATAAATCTCGAAAAACATCGTGATAAATATTTAGAATTACAAACTCAATTGGAAAATTTACCATCAGACAGCGCAGATTCATTAAACAATCAAACAGAATCAGTATCAGCGCGAATACGAAATGATTTTTTTAATAAACAATCAGATCTCAATAGCTTATTGAAACCAACAACAAGCACTAGTACAGGGGATTTTGGAAAAAGAGCCCTGGAAACATTTCAACGTGAGCAAGCACTCACAATCGATCGATTAGAAGATCTGCATGGCTCTCTTTTATCACGTCCGACGGATGATACACGCGCTGAAGATCCCCGTGGTTTGCGAATAAAATTAATGCCCCATCAACAGCATGCTTTGGCATGGTTATTGTGGCGGGAACAACAAAAACCGGCTGGTGGTGTTCTTGCGGACGACATGGGTCTTGGAAAAACATTAACTATGATATCATTAATAATGACATCTTTAGCACAAAAAAGCGATGATGATGACGATGATGAAGATTGGATAGAAAGAGGCAGACCGGTTAAACATCGAGGTGGAACTCTCATTGTATGTCCTGCATCATTAGTTTCACAATGGGAGAATGAGATAAAAAATCGTTGCAAAAAAGGATTGTTAACGGTCGAATTATATCATGGGAATCATCGTGAAAGTCAGCCAAGACGTTTGGCGCGTAACAATGTCGTTATTACAACGTACAATTTATTATCTCGTGAATTTAAAAATCACGGTGTGATTTATAACATTGATTGGAAACGCGTAATTTTGGACGAAGCACATGTAATTAGGAATCATAAAAGTCAAACATGTGAATCTGTCTGTGGTGTTTTAGCCCTTAAACGTTGGGCACTGACTGGTACGCCTATACATAATAAAGAAATGGATCTCTATGCTATCTTAAAATTTTTAAAGTGCTCGCCATTCGATGATCTTCGTGTATGGAAAAAATGGGTTGATAATAAAAATGCTGCAGGGCATGAAAGACTTGCGGCTGTAATGAAGTCATTGATGTTGCGAAGAACAAAACAGGAGCTCATTAATAATGGATCATTGGATGCTTTACCAGAAAAAACGTTGGAAATTATAAATATTAAACTTGATCAGGAAGAAAGATTAATACATGATAAAGTATTAGTTTACTCAAAAACACTTTTTGCACAGTTTCTATCTCAACGAGCTGAAAAATTACACAACTATGAATTGGGTGCTGGTAAATTCGATGCATTTGTCAATAACAGTTCATGTAAAAATACACAATTTAATAAAGCTCAGAAAAAATTATTGGCACATCATGCTGATGTAAAGCAGCATGAAATTCTGGTGCTTCTTCTTCGTTTACGTCAAGTCTGTTGTCATCCGTCATTAATTCATTCGATGTTGGATCGAGATGATTTAGAAGTAGATGGACTTGAAGATGATGCAGGAAACAATGATTTAATGAAATCAATGATGAAATTAAATTTAAATTCCAATAAATCTGATGTTGAAGGCGAAGAAGAAGGAGACATTGGGGTGGATGAGAGAATTACTCAGCATTTACTCACATCAGATAATCCTGTTTTTCAACGATCACGAATCAGTTCCAAGTTACGAGCTGTACTGGAAGTGGTTAAAGAAATTTTGGACAAGCAAGAAAAAGTTATCATTGTTTCGCAATGGACAAGTAATTTAGAAATTGTAGCAGAACAATTAGCATCTATCAAAGGTGCAACTTACAAAATTTTTAGTGGAGCTGTGGCTGTGAAAAATCGTCAAGATATCATTGATTCTTTCAATAGCAAAGGTAACGATCCGAAGATTTTATTATTATCTCTCACTGCTGGTGGTGTTGGATTGAATTTAGTTGGTGCTAATCACCTTCTTTTAATCGATATTCACTGGAATCCACAACTTGAATCACAAGCTCAAGATCGTATTTATCGTTTTGGACAAACAAATAATGTATTTATATATAAATTTATTTGTACTGATACTATTGAAGAACGGATAAAAAATTTACAAGATAAGAAATTAGATATTGCATCATCAGTATTAACCGGTACGCGCAATAATGCAGGTTCAAAATTAACTCTCAACGATCTCAAATCACTCTTTAGTTTATAAAAAACTTGATGAATCGATTTATTTGTTTCATGTAATTTTTTTGTACAACATTGACAAATACATTATTTCAATATAATATCACTGATAATCATATTTAATTTTATTTTCGGCAAAATAATGACTATTCATCTTCATTAGTACTTGAATGCGTTTGAACACGCTGTTCACTGTTCCAAATACCATAGGAAAAGTATATTGTAAATCCTAGAGAAATTATAATCGATTAATACCATGTAAAAAATAAAATGAATTCTCTATGTACATATCAATTTACCAATTACAATCCAGACAGCAAATCTAATCCATGTCATCATATCTAGCATCATCATAAGATAAAGATTGACGAGAATACTTAGTCCTGGTATAAATGGCACCAATGGTACCTATAATTTGATAAATTTATTGGTCGGATAATCCAGATTAAGTCATCTGTTTTATATTCAGAGTCTCTAATTATCAAATATTACTCACTGAAAAGGATAATTTTTTATCTGATACTGGTTGACGATGAATAAAAAATAGAATTGAAGCAAGCAAAATTACAAAAATCGTTATCAATACAGTAGCCCATATTTCTCCATTTCCAATTGCTGCTCCAAAATTTGCTAGAAACGTTGCTGTGCAGCCACAAAGTATAACTAGAAACAATATAAAAAAAATATTGAATTAATTTTTATGAAACTCTAAATTCCATGAATAAATAAAAATATGATTTTGTGAACATACAATATATAAATACAAGTGTTGAAACAATACGAGATGTGAGTCTTGTTGAATTTTTCAAATTATTTGCATTTATTAATTGTTTAGTAATGAATGTAATTGTCCTGGGATCCCTGTCGTCTTTCTTTTCAAATGATTCACTTTCCTTATACCTAAAAATAAAATATATTTAATATCATCATCTGTTTATCGAATAAGTTTCTAAATATAATCACCTTAATATAAGAACGCAAGCTGCTACAATAGAATATGCAAGTAAAGTACCAATGCTCATCATATCAACAAGTTGTGATAGCTCAAAGACGGCCGCAAGAATTCCTAAAAAAAATTTCAATTAATTTTATTTCTGTGTACTAGGTAGACCTATCATTTTATAATTTACCAGTGAGTAATCCTGCTGATAATGTGCCCAATAAAGGAGTGTGAAACCGTGGATTGACAATTCCCAACCATTTAAATATAAGACCATCAGAAGCCATGGCATAGATCACTCGTGGTAATGGAAACAGTGCACCAAGTAAACTAAATTAAAATACAAATAATCTATATTAATCGAGATATTATTTAATTGATAATATATTTTATATCAATCGTATTACCTTGCGCACATAGCGCAAATGGCACCAAAAGTGACAAGCCATTTAGCCCAATGCCAACCAATACTATCAAACATATGAGGAATTGGAGCACTGGGATCTTGCGAATAATACGGTAATACTGTTGTTAATACAACTGATACTCCAAAGTACGCAAGGAATACAACAGTTAATGATGCAACAATTGCAATTGGAATGGATTTTTTTGCATTTTTTGCTTCTTCGCCTGCCGTTGCCACACAATCAAATCCAATAAATGCATAAAAACATGTTGCAGCACCAGATATTATTCCAGAAATGCCATAAGGAGCAAATCCTCCTGTTCCATGTAAGCATTTTTCTGTAGTACATTCTGGACTTAATTTCCAGTTGTTAGTATCAGCTATGTAATAAAAAATAACATGATTTTATTATTACTTAAAACTATCAATAGACATAATTAATTACATTAAGTTCTTCTCAACTTACCTTTTAGAGCTCCAGCGATAATAACAAATAATACCACAATAAGATTTACAAGTGTAAAAAAATTATTGGCCAATGATGACTCCTTGGCGCCGAATGCAAGTGCGACTGCGAATGTAATTGTTATACCAAATGCAAAAAAATCAGGATAAGGTGAGAAATGTTCAATTTCAATGTGCGCTGCTGATTCAAATGCATTTCTCATGGAATTATTCAAAAGGATTGCATCAACATAAGTACTAAGACCTCGAACAACACTCGCTGCGCCAATTACATATTCAAGGATAAGTGTCCAGCCGATAAGGAAGGCAATGAATTCGCCCATGGTTACATAGCTGTAAATGTAAGCTGATCCTGCCTTGGGAACACGTGCTCCGAATTCTGCATAACATAGACCTATTAAAAAAAAAAAAAAAAAAAAAACGACTGTGATGTTAGTACTTGAAAAAAAAAGCTGCTTCGGGTATTTGAATGTGAATTATATGAATTATTATCCACCGGCAATCATGGAGGCAACTGCTGCAATAGCAAATGATATGACAACAGCCGGACCAGCATGTTTATATGCCACAGCACCCGCTACAAGATATACACCAACACCAAGAGTTGATCCAATGCCAAGCACAGTTAAATCTAATGTAGATAGACATCTTGCCAAGCCAGAATCCGTGGATGTATTTATCACTTTTTTCCTCCCAAAAGTCTTCACCAGATGACTGAAGCGCAATGTTTTGAGGCTTTCCACGAGCTAAAAATCAAATGATACAACAGCTTTATTATTTTCATTCATTACGTTCATACAATATCAACTTACATTTACAATTTTTTTATAATCATATTCCATTATTATATGAGAACTTAAATATTTTTTGGTGATTGTGATTTAAATCAAGTGAGCGTTTTACTTTATATTCAACTCTTTCAGTTCTCAAATACTTAATAAAATTAAATTCGCGCGAATTGACTGTTTATTAAACTCTCGGCCGCTTTATTACTACATCACATGTATAATATTCAATTAATTGAAAATAATTCTTTCTACCGTTGGCCGATGAGTAATCGGTATTGTGGCGCTACACACAATAAATAACACTATATACTTACTACGAAAATACCAATTATATTTAGAATATAATGTTACATCTGCTCTTATATATTACATTGCTGAATGTGTTATATTTTATGCTGAACTTACTTGAACCATTGTGCGTGTTTAGACTCAAGACGCTATTGATGTTGATGAAATACGTTACTTCATATAATAAGTAATTAAAATATATTTCTAGTTTTGTCTAATGAGCAGATAACCATCGGCAATAATGACTCATAATAATAAAATTTTAAATTACTGTCGATTCTTATCTTCTTGACTGATAATACACCTTCAAAATCTTCTTTACATTATACGATTTATTGCTGCACAATTTTTTATGATGTTTATGTAATAAATTTTTTATAAATTATGACAACAGTTAGATATTGTAGAAATATATTTTTTTATATAAGTATAATACGTTAAAAAATGGACGGATTTTACGAGACTCATATACTTAACAATGTCTTTTTTTTTTCATGGCTATGCCATAAATAATTGATAAAACTCATTTTTTCTATCAAACAAATGAATTAAAAATAATAAAAGTATTGTAATACTAGAGAAATATCTAAAAAAGCAATAGAAAAAAGGTAGTGTGATGATACACACTGAATGTCATTGTTAACTTAATAAATAATCATTGGACGAATGAAAAAAATAAAAAAAGTTTTGTTTTCTAGATGAATTTTTGCTGAGATGTGCTGAATATAGTGTCAGCTTTTAAAAAAAAAAAACCGTTCTTTCTGCTTCTATTACCAAATCCAGGTTCTGAATATTGATATCAATGTAATTCCCATTACACTACCAAATGGAACTGTGAATGTGTTTGCTGAAGACTGTAAAAAATAATAAATCATTAAATCAAATAATACAATTTTTGACCAACTCGTATTAAAAATTATATGAAATTACTTACAAATATAAAATAATTACAACGATCGCCTTTGCAACAGTCTGTACATTTCCAATCTTGATACCATAAATAAATACAAAATGGCATATTACTAGATCTCATTCTATCACATTCTTTCTGTGTCGAGCATCTTTTTGATATATAATATTGTTTTTTTGCTCCCTCAGTCCAATAAGGGGTGCCTAAAACAAATATAAAATACACATAAACAATTGTGCTCTTCAAAATCTTGCAAAATTCACATATGTATATTTCTACAAATATATAAATACATACTTCCCCATTCTATATTTGTTAAACAAACATCATGGCCTTGTTCACAAGTAATAATTGAATTTAAACATTTTTCTCGATTACCCTCTTGTCTATCACAAACATAACATTCTAGGGCGTTGCCTAAAACAGAATACAAAATGATACATTGATGATACCTAATACTAAATACAATATTTTTATAATCATTTACATATAATTACAATTCATTACTTACTTAATGATGTGAAATAAATAATAAATATAACGATTAAATATTGTCCCTTCATTTTTTTTTATTCGTTATTCATCAAATAAATAAACAAATTAAACATTTGATCAATTTATATCTACAATGTGTGATATTGAATTGAATTACATCAAAAACTAGACACACAATGTTTTTGTGTGTGTAATATAAATATATAGTTTGTTGATTGGAGTGACTATACTGTAGTAAGAGGGCATGTGGGTGTGGACAATGTGTGAGAAGGGAAATAATGAAGGTATACTCACAATAAACGAAAAGTTTTCTGAGGTTAAATACATGGATATATCTTATAAATGTATTGTACATATTTTTTCGTTGACAAACTTGAAGAAAATTGGTATATACATTGGTAGTGGTATATTGAGAGAATAATTTATTAAAATATATATTAGTGTCTATTGAAGCATTTTATTACATTCAAGAATTTTATATTGCAACACAATATTTTATAATTTGACAATATGGTGATTATACTTAACATTGTTATTCATTTATATATAATATTTATATGTTACTAATTGTTTATGATAATATTTAATCATTTTTATTATGTATAATGTATTTTGATTTCATTAGACTTCGCAAAGTACTTGTGACATTGAGGATGAAGTAAAAAAAGCCATAAAAGATTTTAGATTTCGGAAAAGTCAAAAAAATGCTGCTTTGATAATTAAAGTTAACCGCCAAAAACAAACTGTCTGCTTGGATCAATTGATTGAGGTATTTTTTTTTTTTTTTTTTTTGTAATTATTGTATCAGTATTATGTTATTAATTATATACTAATATTTTAAATATTTTCAGGACATTCAGATTGAAGAACTGCAAGAAATTATACCAAGTCACGAACCTCGATATATTGTTTACAGTTATAAAATGGAACATGCTGATGGAAGAATATCATTTCCTATGTGTTTTATTTTTTACACTCCAAGAGACATACAAATGCAGCTACAGGTTGTGTATGCAAGTATGAAACTTGTGTTGCAAAAAGAGGTTGAACTTACTCGATGTTATGAGGTTCGTGAACTTGAAGAGCTAACAGAAGAATGGTTAAAAGCAAAATTGGTTAAATGAACAATTAATAGAAAATTTATTATCTATTGTTTATTGTTAGCATTCTCATGACATTCATCTGAGATTCATTTTTTATTCGACAAATAATCCAAACATAAAGTAGAAATAAGTAAAAGTAAAAACATAGTTGAAATTATATTGTGATACAGTATTATATACAATGTCTTTTATTCAATAAGTTTTTACGAATTTTGATAAAATTTTATTATTGGATCGTATGATTAAGTATATAATTTGTTTTATTTTGAGAAAAAAAAATATACAAATGTCCATTCAAATTAATTATTATCTAAAAATTACATTATTATCTAAAAAAATAAGAATTTGTGACAGATAAAAGATTGATATCAAGTTTTTCATTATTTTTCTTTAACATTCAATGATTGAATATAGGTATCAAAATATTGAATATATAATTTGAATTTGTTTTTATAGACATAAAAAAATTATTAAATATTACGGTTCATATTGCCCAATTGTCCAAATGCTCTCGAGTAGTTTATTATAAATTTATATTACGTGAAGTGAAAATAAAAAACGCACACATTTGCTATTGACTTTATTTTAATCATTTTTACGGCATATTATTAATAAGAAAGTACGATTCATTATCAAACTGATGACTAGAATTGATGGAATTCTCTAGCTTTAATATGATACTCAACTATAAAAAAACACTGTATAATTGAATAAAAAAAATATTAAACCCTATAATGATATTTTGTATTCTATTTCATCCAATATACTTAAAAAGTGCCATTCAAATGATGATAATCATATGCTAAATGTCACACAATGATTGTTTTTTCTAACATATTGGTACTCGAGGAGCATTATTCATACTTATTTGTTCGCTTCAATTGCCATAACAATATGGAATAAAAAATATAAACCGAGTAAAATATGTTAAACTATTTGGAGGTTAGTTTCGGAAGATTTACGTTAATTTTCCTTATATTTAATTCTGAGCGTAAACGTAACGTAATTAATTTTGTTTTTGTTTCGGTTTGACTTTATGATTTTTCTCACTGGATAAGGGAGCTAATCATTCTAAAAAAAAAAAAAAATACATACGCAAGATTTAGTAAAAAAAATTCAACATTAAATGCTTTTAAACTGATGAACTTACCCATATAAATAATAGAAGAAGGATAACAAATAAAATGCCAATTTTACCCAACCTTCTCTTTGGCATCTAGATAAATTGTTTGCATTTAAAATACTCGTGGCATCATATAATCCAGCCTCAGTCATTACTGGCCTTGTCAGATATCTATGAACATGATATGCTAATAATGGAGCATTCAGTAATAATGAGATCCATTGCCCACTTATAAGGAATAATAAATTGATGAATAAATGCGCTCCATACTCTGGAAGCACCAACTGCAAATTAAAGTGTACTCGATTTATTCATTTCCACGTCATACATGATTAGTTGCAAAATTATGCATTTTAAAATTATAAAATGAAAGACTCACTGGATTTAAAAAATTACAGTGTTCAATTGGATTTTTATATTCAGTTTTAAGTTCATCAAAAGCGATAACCTAGAAACAATATAAATCTTTTAAATACATATCAAGTAGTAATAATACATAAAAATATACAAAATTAATTTTTTGACAAAATTTTGATATTATCGTAGAGGTTATGTAACTATTAATTGATACAAATTGACCAATGTAAAAATTGAAATTTTAATAATATTCAATTTCCAATTGTGCTTACATGATAAATTGAAACAAATATAAGAAATGCGTCTGCAATTAATGCAATAATATATGAAAAAGCAGCCAAATTAAACGACATTTTGAATACACATATATTTTAATGCAAGTATGTACAATACTCGGCTCGAGTCGCTACTGGTCGCTATTAGCTACCGCGACTTTTGTAATATCTTATACATATGTATATTTATCTATAAAATTTTTTTTCGTTGATTTAGCCCTAGCGAAATAATTTTTGTCATCCACCTGTTTTTATTATATTCATATATTAATAATTTTATATTAATCATCTATTCATACATCAGAGAAAACCTTTTTTCTCTTTCTGCCGTCCTTTCTGCATATATATATAGTTTATTGATTTATTTTTTCAAGAAAGTAGTTCTGCCATTTAAAACAAAAAAAAATGCTATTAGAAGTACCAGTTGTAGAGGTCACTGCATTCAATTTTTTGAAAATTACTGGCCTCGTTTAGTGCAAATTTATAGATGCAGTTGGCGCTGTTTTGCAGTAGTAGTATGGTATCACTGGTTGCATAGATTGTACAGCGAGTCGACAGCGAACCTTGCGGGTAACACACACAACTAGCAATTTGTCGTAACGTTCTTGTCACAACTAGCCCTCTCTACATAGTCTACAATTTCATGTACTAATGTACAATTTATACTTACATCAGCCATTTACTTCGTAGGAGTACACACAATAGCGTCGCTTGATCGTTAAATTGGTGAGTTTGTAATCCAACATTTATAAATATAATAATTTGCAATCCATATTATTTTAACGGTGAATTGAATTTTTTAAACAATTTCCTCAGTTAATTTATTATTAGTTTGAGTTTTTTTTTTTATTAAATACGCATTAAAGAGATGTGTAAAATAAGTGAGTCGAAGCCGGGGGGGACGCCGACAATAATTTGTTTATGAATAGTTATATAAAATATTTAATATGAATTAAGATAATATTTCTGTTTTACAATTATTATTTGTTTATATCAGTTAATATTTTAGTAAGAATAAACATGCATAAATTTACAAAAATTTCAACTAACTCATGTATAATGATAAGTTACCGTGCTTTCAAAAATGGCGTATATTTCAATGTACAAAAAAATAATCATAATCATCAATTTATATATTTTATAATCTCGAAATAATTTTTATTATCGTACATATCGTGATCAAATATAAATAAATAAAATTTCATTGATAGGCAGTGAACCATCCATTCATTTATAATATTTATTTATGTGAAATAAAACATTTTTTTACAGAATCACATTTCAACGTCATACACAAACATGGCTGACAACGATGACCTTCTGGATTATGAAGATGAGGAGCAAACCGAAGCCGTTGTAGATGGAAGTGGTGATGCCCCAGCCAAGAAGGAAGTCAAAGGAACGTACGTCTCGATTCACAGCAGTGGCTTCAGGGATTTTTTACTTAAACCTGAAATTCTGAGAGCCATTATTGATTGCGGTTTTGAGCATCCATCTGAAGGTAATTTATTAATTTTTTTATATTTCCATATTTTTGTCAATAAATATTATCAAAATGATGAACATAATAGATAGGGACATCAAATTACTCGTGAATGAAATCAATCTATCCTGATAGTTAAAATATATATCTTAATTATAATTTTATTTCATTTAAAATATTAATAATAATTTTGAATAAATTTTTGTTTATTACAGTACAACACGAATGCATTCCACAAGCTGTACTTGGCATGGACATTCTTTGTCAAGCCAAGTCTGGTATGGGTAAAACAGCTGTCTTTGTTCTCGCAACATTGCAACAGCTTGAACTCACTGAAAATCAAGTTTACGTATTGGTGATGTGTCACACTCGAGAACTTGCATTCCAAATCAGTAAAGAGTACGAACGCTTCAGTAAATACATGCCTCAAGTCAAGGTGAGACATTATCAATATTTTTTTATCTTATAATTAATTTTAATGATTAAACTCCATATGATGTTGCAATAAACTTAGCCTCAGATGATGACTACTGCATTTTACCACTACCCACTACTGATGGAGATTTTAAAAATAAAAATTTCTCATCATTCTTACACTTTCTCCAATTAATTTACGTTATTAATATTTTTGGTTTTGTATTTAATTGCTTACAGGTTGGTGTATTTTTTGGCGGTTTACCAATTCAGAATGACGAAGCGGTATTAAGAAACACCTGTCCACATATTGTGGTTGGAACACCTGGTCGTATTCTTGCCCTTGTACGAACGAAAAAGCTCAATCTTAAACACTTGAAACATTTCATCCTTGATGAGTGCGACAAAATGTTGGAATTGCTGGGTAAATACATTTATTTTTATATCTAAAAATTTATTTAGTAATAACTTGTATGAAAACAAACAAAAATGATGTAAAATTTGGTCATAGCCTCAGATGATGACAAACATTATCTCTACCACTCACCACTGATAAAAAAAAAAATTATACAGTACATTAATTAAATTGACATACACTTTGTAAGTATATTAATTTTTTTTTTTATTTTATAATTGTAGATATGAGGAGAGACGTACAAGAAATTTTCCGAAGCACCCCACACGGCAAACAAGTTATGATGTTCAGCGCAACATTATCAAAGGAGATTCGACCAGTCTGCAAAAAATTCATGCAAGATGTAATTAGCCAATGTTCCTCTTCACTGCAATCCTCGATTGATACTACCCTGTGTTGTGGCCCCACGTTTATCACCCAGGAGACAGCTCATGCCACAAAACATGTCAAATCTGAGGCCGTGTTCGCGGGTTAGGCTAGTTAGTAAACACGAGAAAATAATCGTGTGGATTGATTTGAATTTCAAAACTCTACGAATATTGCATAATCGTATCCATTATTCCTCAAATAATGAACAATATTTATCATACGTTGTATATCAAACACGTATGATGTTCATTTCCAATTCCAAATTTAATTTCCTGATATTCACCTTGGAAATCTATAACTAATCCTTTGTCCTGCTACTTTGACATCTTGCCTATCCATCGGTTCATAAAATGATTAGAAAAATTATTGTATTGATTCTAAGTAAGGGACGGGGGTTATATACATTGAGGAGCTAATTATGCGGGGTGGGGAATATTTGAAGAAGACATCAAGACATCCTGAAGACAGAAGAATGCAAGAAAGAAGATTTCAAGAGGATCACGCCGTCGTCGTCAGGGGTTGGGGTGCATCATAAATTAATAATTAGTTAGGAAATATGCCATAGATTCGTTGTTCCATACGATAAATCATTTAAAACAAAAAAAAAATCGGTAAACCGCGTCATTTGAATTAAAAGCTTGTCATAGTGAGCGATAAATTGGGGCATCCTGTTAATATTTGTGCATCGTAAATAATTGATATATAATCAATTTGGATTAATCAACGTGGATATTTCTCAACTGAGCGACAAACACATACATCATGATAATTGTTTGCTGTTGTCCGTGAGCATATTACTTAGCGATTACAATGGAGAATCAGTTTGCGATGAAAGAAAATGAGAAAGTATTAACGAAAGTGGAGTTAAATCATCAATTGGGGCTGTGGATGAGAGTGGCTGAGCATTCCTGGGTGGCATCAACTTATTTCTGATCGTGGTTTGACTGCCGACTTTTCATTGTTGGCACTGCATTGACAATGGAAATCGTCTGGACCGTATGTAACCAGTGTGTGTGATATATCAGAACAACGAAATAAACTCATCAATGAGTTTATAAATATCGCATCAACAAGTTTTACCATTAAGATGATGCATACTTCAGATAGAGAACAAGATAAATCACATAATGATTTTTCATTTTCAATATATTCTTTTCAACTTACAATTTATATCAAATTAAAAGAAAAAAAAAAGGATCATACTTTTTTGACATTGCATAGATATTATTTATTTTCAATTATTGAGGCTTTATTATACGATAAGATAGAATAAGTTATTTCATAAAAATATTCTTTGTTTAGCCAATGGAGGTCTATGTCGATGACGAAGCAAAACTGACGCTGCATGGACTTCAACAGCACTATGTCAAGTTGAAGGAAAATGAAAAGAATAAAAAACTCTTTGAACTTCTTGACGTATTGGAATTCAATCAAGTGGTGATTTTTGTCAAATCAGTACAGCGGTGTATGGCGCTAGCACAATTGTTGACAGAACAAAATTTCCCAGCAATTGGTATCCATAGATCAATGACACAAGAAGAACGTCTATCGAGGTATCAACAGTTTAAGGATTTCCAAAAAGTAAGTTTGAATTAATATAAATAAAAAAAAATAACGTGTCATATATTATACAATGAGGATATTATTTCACTTCATGATCACTTCGTGATTGTTACTCTTGAACTCTCTACTGAGTATAGAATAATTTATTATAATAGTTTAAAAATTAAATGCAATCGTTTATATATATGAATTTTTGTCCTTTTCAGCGTATATTAGTTGCTACTAATTTATTTGGCCGAGGTATGGACATTGAAAGAGTAAATATTGTGTTCAATTACGATATGCCTGAAGATTCAGACACATATTTGCATCGAGTTGCTCGTGCAGGCCGTTTTGGTACTAAAGGTCTTGCTATAACTTTAGTCAGTGATGAAAGTGATGCTAAAATTTTAAATGACGTTCAAGAAAGATTTGACGTGAATATCACTGAGTTACCAGATGAAATCGACTTGGCCTCTTACAGTACGTTATTCACATTTAATTTAATTTTATTATTTAAAATGAATAAATTTAATATGAATTTTTATAATTAATTAAATATATAATTATTTTCGTTGCAGTTGAAGGACGATAAATATTTAATGTTGCTGAAAGATAATCAGCAGAAATAAGCTGCCACGATGGCAATCCTATTGTATCATTCGTACTAAGAGGACCAACAAATATGGATGAAAAATTGAAGGGAGCATCAATGTATTTCCCTTACTAAGTGGATTTTTTTTTAATGCTGTGGATAGGAAATATACATTTACACGAATAATCAACAAAAACAATTTTAATCTAATCGTGTTTAGTATGTCTCGTGATAAGATTTGTCTATTGCTACGTTCTAATTTATAACTCGCTCTAGATTATCCACCGAGTATTAATTAATTAATGATGAAATAAAAAAAAAACTTAGATATAAAAAATAATTAAAGTGTGTAATGTTTATCAAATAATTGAGTAAAACAAAAAATCATTTTTAATTAAATTTTTTTAGATAAGAACTTTATATATAGTAATAAAGAATGAATATGAAAGTAATGTCTAGTTATTTTTTTTTTTTTAAATTGTATAATCATATTATTTATACGTTTATTTAGGTCGTGATTTATTTAGCGGTTTATTTCCTTGATTACCACGGCCAAGCGGTGTGGGACCTCGATTCCCACGATTTCCAAAAGTGCCTCTTCCTGTACCACGTCCACTTCTTTGATTTTGGCCACCACGACCTTTCATTTCACCCCGACCTCGGGATTTCATTTGTACATCTTCCTTCACCATGTCAATTACTTCATCGGGAATTCGTAAATATTTTATTGTACTTCCTCTAATATAACATTCGGGCATCCTCCAAAATTTATCACCATCCTATAATACAAAAAAATCATTTGAATAATAAATTATTTTAATTTTTATTATGGCAATTATTTCTTACCCTCGATGTGCATATCACTTCTCGAAGATTAATATTCATCCAATTGTCACAGCTTACTAAATGTCCGTTATATGTTTCACCATTTTTCAATTCAACCAACTAATAAATAACCGAAAATACATTTAAATACCAAACTTAATAGAGTGAAAATTTAAGATAAAATAGGTTAAAAATTTACCATAGGATGATTTTGCGCCGTTCTGAGTAGTGATAAGGGCAACTTGAATTAAAAAAAATAAAATATATTACAGTAAATATATATACAAAATTATTTAACTCAATTAATATTTATTATTAACTTTACCATATTTATTTCAACCTGATAGCGTCTAGATTCCAAAACTTTATGCTTCAATTATTGGAATATAAAATTATTCAGTCTCCAACGTATCGTTTTGGTATTTGTATATTTGAATAATTGGAAAATTAATTCACTATCAGATGTAGTTTAAATTACTTAATAGTTAATAATACTGCATACAGCAGAAATATAAACGGAGGATAAATTTCTCACAACTGTCCTTAGTCCTGCAGGAAACTGCACTATTATTATTTCATATAAACATAACCTCCAATTGAGAAATTATACAACATAACCTACAAATTTAAATTATATATATAGATGTCGTTGTTGGATGGCGTAGCACCTAACCTCCACCCGAAAAATAAAAAAATTATATGGTATTTATATATAAAATAATAAATTTTTGTCTATAAACTATTGCTAAAGATGCTAGCAAAAAGCCGCATATTATTTTTCCAACGATGTTCAAGAGCTATTGCCAATGATTTTTATTTAGCGGGGAAAAATTCAAAGGTTGAGTAAACATTTTAACTAATATATATATAATTAATTAATATTCACTTTTGAGAAGAAATATTTCATTAATATTATATTTTAGAGTGTGATTGACGATAGTAAATGTCTGGTGGCTCATTATAGTCAGAATACACTCCAAGTCACAAGGAGAAATATTGAAGAAACATTGCCCGTTAATAAATATGTACACAGATCTCATACATGTGGTGAACTGGGTGTCAATAATATTGGAGAGATTGTGCAATTATGCGGATGGATGGAATATCAAAGAATGGGAAAGTTCATCACCTTGAGAGATTCTTATGGGACAACACAACTTATAATCCCCGATGATGTCAGTATAATTTATTATTAACTATTATAAACATATATATTTATGATAATTAATTTTTTTCATCACAGAAACATGCTCTTATCAAAGAGGTCGAGGGACTCAATTATGAAAGTATTTTATCTGTGATTGGTAAAGTGATTGCAAGACCATCAGGTCAAGAAAATCATAGCATGACAACTGGCACCATTGAAATTTTAGTTGATGATCTTGAAATTTTAAATGATGCTGTATCACAGCTGCCATTTTATAATCGACAGCATAATATACCAAAAGAAACACTTCAAATGCAATATCGATATTTGGCGTTACGATTTCCAACAATGCAGCGAAATTTACGTATAAGATCTCAACTCATTCATAGAATGCGAAATTATTTAATAGATCACTGTGGTTTCGTGGATGTAGAAACACCAACGCTTTTTAGGAGAACTCCTGGTGGCGCTCAAGAATTTATTGTACCCACAAAACATCCAGGAAAATTTTATTCTCTCGTACAAAGTCCACAGCAATTTAAGCAACTTCTTATGATTGGTGGGATTGATAGATATTTTCAAATTGCTCGATGCTATAGAGATGAAACTGGTAGACCAGATCGGCAACCAGAATTTACGCAATTAGATATAGAAATGTCTTTTACTGATACTGAGGGAATGATAAATTTAGTTGAAGGTCTTTTAGAGCACAGCTGGCCAAAAGAATTGGGAAGATTAAAACTTCCTATTCAACGATTGAAATACGAAGATGTAATGGAGATTTATGGCACGGACCAACCGGATCTGCGAATTCCCTATCGTATTTTTAACGTTACCGAATCATATGCAGATCTCAATCATAATGATGATTCCATGAGCGTTTACGCGTTGTCTGTACCTGATGGATCAGTAAGTGGGCAATTTCACAAATAAAAATAACAATATTTTTATCATAAAAACAGAGATGATAATATCAATAAAAGTATTGTTGTAGGAATTTTTGACGAAATCAGTGAAAGAGCAATTAAGTAATTTGGGAAAAAACTATTTTACGCATGCCAAATTATTTCAATTTAAAGCTGGCAATGATACTGTCATCACAAAACTTGAGCAAGTCGGTATCAATATGCCAATGATTACACGAAAATTAAAGTTGAAAGAAAAAGATGCCCTCTTTGTAGCCTATGGTGAGAAAAATGATGCGGTACGTATTGAGTGACGAACAAAATTCGTAATTGAGATCCATGTTTTTTCATATTTGAATTGTTACAGAGGACGTTGATTGGTAAAATTCGTACAGAGTTTGTAAATATTATGGAATCAAAAAATCAAAAAATCCGATCGTCTGATTATAAATTTGCTTGGATAACAGACTTTCCATTATTCGAGAAAGGTGAAAATGAAGGCGAATTAAAGTCTACACATCATCCATTTACTGCCATTCATCCCGAAGACATTGAATATCTTGAGACTGATCCACTTAAAGTGTGTGAGACAAACTCAAAGATATTTTACGTATAATTAAACATCAATTGTTCATAAATAAATATTAATTTCACGTTTCTATAGATACGTGGATTGCACTATGATCTAGTTTTAAATGGATCAGAAATAGCTGGAGGATCAATTCGTATTCATAATGCAATATTACAAAAGAAAATACTGGATATGCTGAATATTAATAAATCTGAAATGAAACATTTACTTGAGGCTTTAGCGAGTGGTGCTCCACCCCATGGCGGAATCGCATTTGGTAAAATACAATTAATTATATTCAATATTCATTCGAAAATACTCTCTTGACTATTTCTTTTAGCTACAATTATTAATACTTTTTCAGGCATGGACCGATTAATCTCGATAATTTGCAACTCGTCAAGTATTAGAAACGTCATAGCGTTTCCAAAAACAATGGAGGGTCGTGATTTAATGTCTGGCGCACCTGCAGAAATATCCAAAGAAGAATATAAAATGTATCATTTAAATGCTTTGAATAATACCAAGAATAATAAAAAATGATAAGCAAGTATTTAAGGTGTACAAAACTGTTTGTATATTTTATTCAATCAGATATATTCATGAGACATCCATCTGAAGAAAAAAAAAAAATATTTCTTTTGTTTTTAACTATTTCGTTTTTTATATGACATACATCAAACGTGAAGTAAATTACACGATATATTGAAAACCATTATGCCTTATATTGAGACAGTTTTTTTTTTCTTGAAAAGTCATTCTACTTATAATGTAATTATTTACTCTATCAATTGTATCATTAGTTCCTAAATAGCATTCTTGTTTATTAAAACTGCTATAAAACTAATGCCACAGCATAATAAACATGGTATATATATATGTGTGTATACACACATATGTATATAGAGGATCTTATTTCGTAAATATTTGAAGAAGTTTCCGAGAACAAATTTATGAATTCGATAATTTTACTTACGTCACAATTAATTGAAATATTCGATTTAATCGACTATGTATTTATGACAATGTATGAAAGACATTATTTAAAAACGTTTATATTACTTGATTCTTATTTTTTTTTTCCAATTACTATATGCACACAAAAATAGTGCATTTTAATAGATCTTCATTATATAGTTTATGATAAAAAATTAGTTTGTTGCATCAGATATAAAATAGTGAACATTTTTTTCTTATGAAAAAAAAAACCATTTGACTAAAAATACACAACAGTGCGTATGGGCCATGTATTACATACGTAAAAAATATTTGTATGTCACTATAACCGAAAATTATATTAGAAAAAGTAAAAAAAAAAACAATACATGGAAGATATTTGCTTTTCATTGGTTCGTAAACATCACTAATAATTTCAAACTAGATATGAATAATTATACTCATAATAGAAAATAATATTTTTACAATCAGAATTATAATTGGTAATCAGTATTTCCATTCTATTTTTCTTTTTTTCCAAACATATTTTTGTGCGGACGGAAAGGGTCGCGTAATTATACACTTACGTACATATCGCGTTATTTCTTACTCATTTTTGAATATTTTATACATTTCAAATATGTATGTTTATGTGGTATTCGACATGAAAAATCTGGCGATTATTATTAAATAATAATTATATGAAATGTGAATAAATCCATACATAATATATGAGAGAATTTGTTGAGTGTGATAATTATCCAGAAATCATAAAACGACTGGATGAACCACTTAATTTAAATTTATCAGATGTGTCTTGATATAAAATTATTATGGAAGTTTACTCTCTGTATATCATGTTACACAATGACAAAATTTCATACCTCATATGCAAGTATTCATTCGAATAAAATATAAATTAGCATTTACATATACATATATTATAAATTTATAATGAATTCAGTGGTAAAGTTACCAAAGTAAAAAAAAAAAAAAAAGTCCAGTATTTATTTATTAATATTTTATATATTGTGCAAAATTTATCATACCATCAAACACACGTATAATTTGTTTATCCATAATCACTCTATTACGATTACACACGGCTCTGGTTTTTTGTTTATATATTTTATAAAAAATACTATATTACATCGAGTTGCACACATTTTATATACTTATTCATTGAATCACAAAACGTTTATTTTCTTCTTCACATGCAACTTTCATTCTTTCTTAAATGCAAATACCACATCAAATTTAATATACGTTATGCAATTGTAGACAGAATCGCGTCATTTTATTTAGTTAAACAAATGGGCCGCGGAGAGGGAATGTGTATGTTTCTGTATATTTTTCAACGTCTCTCTGTGAATTTCAAGTATGTGCACAATTTATTATCATATATTTGAGACTGAAGTAAAGGGGACAGACATTAGCGTTAGAATATATTGAATTAAAAAGTAAAAAAAAAGAGGCACAACATATTTACATAAATGAAAATAAGGAGCTTTCAAAAAATGGTAAATAGGCAAAAGTGAAATGACGTTCGATTAATCATTGTGAACTTTTACCAAAACCTTACATTTTTTTTTTGTATTGAAATTGTAAAAAATATAAAGCGCAGGTACACAAGAACGTAACTATATACAATGATAATACGATGCATGTGTAAATACTACTAACGGTATTTAGTTTAAAGTTCAACAAACGTGAACGTAAAATAATATGTTATTACATTGTGAGAAGATAAAAGTGTATATATATCTCTGGAAAAAATGAAGTAATCGACGACACATGTATGAAATCGCAACAAAAATAATTGTATCAGTATAATTTCATTTCACACCAGTTTATTACACTTATTCTTCTCATTCATTTCTTTTTCTATCTCGTTTTCTGATAATGTTTGATAACGTGGCATTGGTATTTGATATAGAAAAAAAAAGTCGCATGTATTATGGACAAAGTCGTTGGTTAGTTACTCTTGAATCCACAGTAGCTTCATTATGCACTCTCATAGTTGGTTTCTCATTCAACTCAAAATCCTTCAGTGTCATTCTTCCTTCATTCGTCAATAAAAATGAGATCGTCGAATTGACAAGTTGAACTTGTAATTACAATGCTTAGGCCTTGCCTCCATTTACTTTTTTTATTTTTTTCTCTTCTCTATGCTGTATCCTCAACTGTTGGTAACCAAAATGCCATATTGGTGCATGCTGACGCGAGCATCATATACTTCGGATTGAATTGTATACATTGAACTGGCGCTGGATGATCACCATTCAATACACAAACCTTGTGACCAGCTTCAGCATTCCATATGTGTACTCTACCATCAGTGGAGCCACTAAATACAAATTGTGAATCTGGACTGAAGCTTGCTTCAATGGCAATGCCTTTGTTATTTAAATATCCAGCAAATGTTTGCAATGGTGTTCCATGAAATGCATCAATGAGACGTATTATACTGCCATTTGTTGATATAAGAATTGTTTTGCCATCTCGACTAAATTTAAGTCCCGTCCAATCACATTCCTTCTCTTGTGACAATTTAAATGTAACAAAAGGCCCTTTGTCAAAGCTACGCAAATCATAAAGTTTGATACACTCGGAATTAACACCAGCAGCAAATATAAGTCCTTCAGGATCATATGCAGCAACAGGCATCCCTGATACATTCATAACTCCATGACAGTTTGGTGATCTTAAATCCCACAGTCGTAATGTTTTGTCACGTGAACCTGAGAGAAATGTGTCTTCAACAGGACTTATACACAATGAAACAACTTTTTTTGTGTGACCAGGAAAATATCTGATGTATTTGTTATCATGAAGACTAAGATAACGTATTGTGTCATCAACCTTGGTGCTACTGTGTATTGCTGTATTTTTGGCGTGTGTAAAATGTATTAAATCAACACCATATTTTTTTGAATTGACTGTTCGCATTTGAGTGCCTTTCTCACAATCATATATTACAATTTGATCATCCTCAGAGCATGATATTAATGTATCACCACTCTGTGAAAAATCGATGCTGTTTATACGATCAGAATTTTCACGGAAGACTTTTGCTACCTTGAAGCTCCTCACCACGTGGTCCACGAGCTTCATGACGAATTATTGATGATGTGATATGATATACACGCGATTAATAAAGTCCTTATCTGTATTACTATTATTTTTATTATTATATTAAATGGAATTATCGTATGATGTCGTTTTAGTATCCAGCCACCGACGCCGTTATTGTCCTTCCTCTCTCTTTCTTTTTTCCTATCTCTCTATTTCGCTTTTTTTTCTCTCCCTCTTTGTCTTTTCGTTTTCCGTTTCTTAATCTTTGCAGATATATTATATCGCGTTGAATAATTTGTTTATAATTGGAGTAACCCGGGCGCCAATAAGCACCCGAGGGAGGAACGTCGGAACACGCCGACGTCCTCAGACGTACCAAGGAATTAATACACGCAAGATTGTCTTTTTGATGCTTGCCTGGAGAGTTTTATGAGAAAAAAAGGAAAAAAAATAAAAACCCGGGCAAATAATGATTGCACACTTGCACTATTGTTTCGAGGAACGCCGGTATATTCTTTTGATTTATCAGCGCCAATTTAAATGGTGACCGTTATAGTCATTGTTAATAGCAAATAGCCACAGTGAATTGTCTTGTTGAAATTGTTATAATAATTAATTTACGACAAATACTTGTGACAAATAGAGGAATATTCGATTAGTGAAAAACGGATGTCGTATATATAATAATGATGAACAAAAAAACCACTGAATACAACCATGAACACGATGGTAGTCACCAACTCTAAAAATGTTTCGGCAATTTTACCAACTTAATTCGTGTACAATTTATGCCATAATATTTTTATGTATTCAATTCATGACTCCATGTTGGCAATATGCGCCATTTTGTTTCATATTTTTGCGCACGCGCAGTGGCGTTTTTCTTTGATGGTGTAATTTTTTTTTATCATTTTATCTATTATCACGTCCGCGGGAAAAGTATCATAGATTTAAATTCAATAAATAAAGTGACAAAATGATAATATTATTTTTGAGGTTGTTAAATTTTTATTTAGTACAGTAACTTGCGTTCTGATAAGTCAGAAATAAGAAGAAAAGATTAATAAGAAATAAATATACGTCATATTTTACTATAATAATTAATTGAAAATATATGCATAATTTTTTTCCTCTTTATAAATAAGACATATAAAATTTGGAATATCACAAGACTACGTTACTTGACTGCGTTAATTGGCAGCTCAATATACAGTAAACTATTTAATATGCACTATTAATATTATTTATACAACGTGGGCCACAATAAATGACACATTTTGATATCTCAAAACCTAATGATTAACAAAAAAAAATTTTTTTTTTTACAGATAAAAGCTGCAGTAATACAAGGGCAACATTCAGTAGAATTTACACTTTGCCATAAACATATTTTTAAATAAATTCGTTATTTATTATTAAAACAGATTCATATCTTTTATTTTAATCAAAAATATAGATCATGTTCATCAAGAAAAAAAAAATGAATTTTACATTTATATTATCTCACTTTTTGAAAAAGTATAATACTTATGACAAATAACTAAACTTTATAACTAAATGTCCTTCTAGCCCACATTTACGTTTCATTTTAAACATTCTTTTTCTCAAATACATAGATTTTCAAGAAACTAAAATGCGTCATTAAATAATAATGATGCAGTCGGTATATAATATCGATGTATATAATTAAAATTTTGTATGTATACATATATAATTTTTCGAATTTTCATTATTTAATTATTTATATTATTTGTAAAGGCGCTCAATGGTATATAGACGGTTCGTTGCTAGCGAATTTTAGTATGTACGTTATTATATTATGTATATATATTACAATCCCATGTGGCTGTACATATGCAAATACATATTAAGCAATAATCACATTATTTGAGCTCTGTATTTTTCCTTGTCTTGCCTTTTTTTGTTTATTTTATATTTATATTTTATATACATAAGCAACATTGTAAATCAGCATAAAAAATGCTAATCAATGTTTTTTCTTAATTTTTATAAAAATGATTGAAAAGCAGCAATATGAAATACAAAATTTTGATTCAATGTGTAATATATACAAATGAAAAAATAGCTTTAATTGGAAGGAAAAAAAATATATTACTATTATCTTTTTTCCTCGTGCCTTTCCCTGATAATATCATCATTTTATTCTAAATAATTATTCAAGCAAACAATCTTATTTCTCAGGATACACATAATGGATCCAAATTGACGTATTTTATACTGCACTTTTCTATGAGCACCTTGTGAATTTACATATTAATTAATTTTCAATGGATCAATTTCTTATCAACAATTTTTCCAATGCTGTTATACTCATTAATAACAATAAAACACCACTCATAACAATAATACTTATGAATTTTAAATTATAATGATTCACAATAAGTTATTTGTGTATAGTTTAAAATTATATTACTGCGTTATATAAAGATATATAATTTTTTTTCATCCTCCAAAACATATATCCTTGCATAAATATCATTCAGTTATTATTCATTTTCATTTGTAAATTATCAAAATACATTATCACACTGAGAGCAAATAACAATAAGGTTTCTCACAATTGAGGAAACCAGAGATAATTACACAAAAATGCTGAAGCAATTGAGGTATATTATTTATGTAGGACGGCGCAATTTATTAATTTATTTTTTTTTTTTTTTCGTACTCTTATATATATATCTTGTGCAAACCACATTGTCTTTTTTTTTATTTCTTCATATTGCAAGTAAAATCAAAATATTTTATTGCAGATTGATATCGCAAAATAATAATTTTTATGAAATTGTCCCTGAACCCAATTAACCATTTATAGTTTTTAACTTCATGTACAGCATTGATTTAAGCAATTCAATTTTTTATAAATATATTTTCACATGTGCCAAAAAAATTATAGGCAGTAACTCCAATCCGTATGTGCAATGATATATAATTATAAACAAAATGTTCAGGGATTATATTAAATTTAGTATTAATATAATATGCGATTTTTCGTATTAAATTGTGACTGTGGTCTAATTGTGCGACTCAAAAATCTCTGAT
This sequence comes from Microctonus brassicae, assembly GCA_918226075.1. Lineage (NCBI taxonomy): Eukaryota > Metazoa > Arthropoda > Insecta > Hymenoptera > Braconidae > Microctonus > Microctonus brassicae. The sequence goes on along the minus strand of OW445485.1, from coordinate 475,058 downwards.
AAATTAGACGTGGAGACAAATAATATTTCTTATCAGTTAATTATTGACCTAACTATACTATATGTGCTGTAAATTCATTGATGTATAATTTAAAAAGTTGTCTAAGGCCGCATCTAAAAATGTTTTATTTTTTACTCATTCTGCTATCTGTAAATTTGTGTAATTCCACATTCATTTTGTAAAGTCTCTTTAAAGCTATTTTTATATATTACATATACATGTATATTTCAAATAAATACTCTCTTAGGCAAATAATAATTCATTTGATTACCGCATATAATTATTTTAAATACAATTGACAATAAAAAAATATTATCAACGTATAAAGAGATTAAAAGCACATTTCGGCATGGCATTATTTATATATATCTTAATTGTTCAGGTCTCACAAGATGTTTACTTAATCATTTCAACATGTTAGTGCACATAAATATAAAGTAAACTATTTTTAGATGGAAATCTCAAATACAGTCAATTTCATTGCAACTGTTCAATTTTCAAAGCACCATCTTCGTCCGCACATGTCAATCCATGCTTCAACAAATAGCGATTAATGTCCTTACCTTTTTCTACTTATTATTCTTTTTTTTTTTTTTTAATTATGTATCGAATGTATGTGCGGTATTATTCATCATCATACAAACAGCAATACTGATGGTAATAACTTTCAAGATCTTTTTTGTGCCCATTTAAGATCGTCTGCACGGGGTTTGTAGCCTGTCCCAAATTCAATGAGTGTTTCCAAGATATACCAAAACTTTAATTTCTCTAATGGCCAATTTAACCATCCAGTTGTGATACAAAAATACGTTTCATGTGGTGCAACATGATGGACACGATGATGCTTTCGTGGCAAAATTATTCTGTACTCTTGTAACCATACAACCCACCTGGGAAGTCCAAAATACGTATGCGACCACTTGTGAATCTAATAAAAATTTTTTGAAACTTGAATTTCTTGTAAAAAGAAATATTTTATCATTTTTATTATCTTGAATATTTACTTGATTAGTCATTGCAACAAATATCGCTAATTGCCACCAATAACAGCTCCAAAGAAATTTACGTTGAATCTCTGACTCTGGTAAAGTCAAAAAGTCCCATGTGAGCTTACACAGTGCTGGAATTGTAACCATAAAATTATCACCATTGGTTTCAATGAAATCGTGCCTTGTTATGCTCGTAGGGTCTATGTGATGTTCACGAAATGGCCTCAAAAAATTCTGAAATTAATGAAATAATACGACAAATTATTAGTCGATTTGTATTAAATGATAAATAATTTATTGAGTGATATTTATTATTACCTTTCCGAGTATTGGTAATTCTATCGATCCCCATGTGTCTGCCGCCCAATGAACTAATCCAGATATAAAATCGGCTGTTACGATGCCACATAATGCTGCGATAACGATAGAGCTCAAAGTTTCCAATCTTAACCGTATTATAATGAATACTGAATTTACTGCCATTAGTGTTATACAAATACCAACGCAAATACATTCCTGTGTTCGTTTTCCTATTTACCACATCGGTATAAGAAAAAAAAAAAAACAAAACAAAATAAAATAAAACAAAAAAGAATTAATACCCAGGGAAATTTTCAATGTCATGCTCGACTATGCGTGAAACTAAAGAGTTTATCACGAATCATTGTGGCATTTATATAACAATTACTGTATCAATTATTTTGATTGCATATGTAATGTAGATGAATAAAAATAATATAAATATTCATGTACACTTACCAGTACTATAGAGATTAGCCAGCTCTTGAGCACCCTTATGATTTGGACCCCATCTAGGGACAGTTTTGTATTCTGATGAGGTAGTTGTAACAACCGAGTTAGCATTTGGATCATCTTCTAACATTGAATTCTCATATATTTGCTTATCGGTTTTAACTGGTGCCAAAAAATTGGTGGCCATTATGCAGGCAGTGGATGCTGCTTTTTCTAAATGTGGAACAGCCGAGTTCTCCTCCATCGTCGCTGTCGTCATCACAGTTGTAATTTTCATTGGGTCCATTGCATTTAGATTTCAATAATTTATTATAAACATATTCTTTGATTTATGACACTTGTTCAAACACTAGTTTGATGAATATTTCATGTGTTGACACCGTTTTATATAAATATACACCAAAAATTTAACGGTATATTTAATAGGTTCTATAGATAAGAATTAGTCTTATCAATATACTCATGGATTTAGAGACATATTCGTTGATTGAGTGGTGTTTATAAAATTGATATAATAGCGTTGTAGTTTGAAATAAATATATTTAGTTGAATCGTTTGTGATGTACAGCGACCGACTGACCATGCCGGTATAATACACCAATACCGGTGGGATAGCATCGAAAGAAGCGGCGACCCCCGATGCACCACGTACGTCTTATTATCTAGTTTGTACTATGAATAATGAAGGTCGGTGTCACAAACGCCGTGGCGCTTCCTTTCTCCCTTTGATAACATCACTTTTCTTCTATTTACCATTGCACATTTGTTTTTGTTTTCTTTTTCACTTCATAGATGACGATCAAAATTTAATTTGCATGTATAAAAATTCTTCCAAACGTCAGAGAGATTATAAAATGTCGAATTTTCATTGATAATTATTTTTGTAATTTTGTAAAATAAATAAATTAATTGATTGCACAGTTTTCATTAGAAATAATTTGTTCAATTGAGATAGCGAGAATGAGTCACACGTCATTTAACATGATTACTTGAAGTAGACTGCAAGAAATTTATATCACAACTATGCGAATCAAAAAATATGAATAATGAAAATTAAGAATGAAGATGACGGGAAAAATAAAAATTTAAGTACATATCAAATAAACTCAACCATGCGTGGTGTATCAATCTTATTTGCAGCAACGATAAACTAAAGTGGATCATTCAAGTGAATAACAAACTGGCACACGAATCTCAACATCTATATATGTACATTACACTCAAATGATGAGCGCTTCTAGGAGGAATTAGCCGCTACCAGTCTATTCACGATATTTTTTTCTCACGCCCGTTGACGTAATCAATTGCTTCGTTTTTAAAAATCAACAAATTTAAAGGGGTAAAAACAAAATTCAAATTGATTAATAATAGAAATATAAATAGAATTTCAACAGCATAAAGTATCAAATACTCATTATTATATTCTAGTTTATAGTACCAGAATACATCAGATAGATAAGGCCTCTAGAAATTTCATAGAATCTTGAAATTTTTAACTGAGTGATTATTAAAAAATTATTATTAAAAAATATATTATATATTTGATAATTATCAGCCACCCTTCATGTCGTATTTTCTTCTTTCTATCTCATTTATTGCTTTTTCTATTTTCTTTTTTTTTTTTTTCACTGTTGGAGGATACCACTAAAGTCCGTATTCTCTTTTTCTATTTAATTAATGTGCACATTTCTGATTATATTGCTTTATCTTTCAGTATCTTAATTCTCGCATGACATTCTTCTCAGATAATTCAGCGTTTGTCACTGAAATACTTTTCTTCTTTACAACTCACTCTTACAGTCTCTCTATACTCTATTTTATTTTTGTCTATTCATCTATAATCTCACGGTGTATTTTTTTTTTTTTTATTTCTCGCACAGACGGCGATATCTACTGTCCGGTGCCTCTTAACCAACATCCAATCCACGAGTTTTTAGGGACACGCACGATTGACGAGATTCCCCGACGACGCCCTGCGTCGCGACGGACGTTCGCAGCGCCGTCTCATGGCGCGATATTCATAGAGTATAATATTGTTTTATGTAATTGCCCTCTAATCTTTATCCTGAAATCACATTAAAATTTTTTAATTTCATTATATTTTAAATTACCATGCTAAATAAAATGAAAAAAAAATAAATAAATCTAAACCACTACGTGAATGAAATTAAAATTAATTACATTCTGGTTGATTTTTTTAGAGGAATACAATGTAATTCAATTTATTTCAAAATAGCAAGTCAATGTAAATCATCTTAAACGAGACACTTGTGGATCCTCTATTTATTCATAACATACCAGCGGACATTGAACTTAAATCAAATGCAACTGGATGTAATTTCGTATTATAGTACCTAACAAAATCTACTTTAAAAAATAAGAATAAGTAATTCATATAACTATGAACGAGATGTGTACAAATTGAAAGGTCATAACGGTCACGAACAATGACGCGTTCAAGTAATGTTTAAAAAAAGTAAAAAAAAAAATTCAATATACAATCATATACCTTCAAATACGTATATATGTGCTGTAGAATATACACCACCACATGTGGTGAAATATAAAAACAGGAAGGAAGTATATAGCCTTGCATCGATTTTACTTAGCTTCGGACTTGTATCGATCCAATTTAAATAACGTATGATCTCGCCCTGTGAGCACAACATATGCCATGGGGAAATTTGTTGAATACATATATATGTATGTACTTTCGTTCGCCGTATGTATATGATATTATTATATTCAAAAACCTTTTATTATTTGTCCTTGCAAACAACGAGTAAAAGTCAATAAGGTAATTGTTCAAAAGAATATGTATACATATATGCTACATATTATTTACGTTATGTTGTGAAGTAACAAATTTACTCAAATTAATCAAGGTTACCTTTTTTTTCTTCTTCATGTATTAAACATAGATATTATATTGATATTGAACGGAAACTTGTTTTTTATAGATAGACAACAGACATGTCGTTAATTATTTCATCAATTATTTCTTCTATTATATATATTCGATAATATATTGTCTCCTTTTTATATATACACACATTCAAGGGTGTAAATATGATTGATGTCCATTTATTTTAGCACCTGCTCTTTCATATTGTTCATAGATTTGATATATTAGAAAAGTGGTCGATTGCTCGTGATAAAATAACCTACAAATATTTTATCTTTGGCATATGACTATCATAAGTACATACTTATAAATATTTCTAATATAATATATGGATGTACAGGTGATCGGTAACAATTGCATGTACTGTCGTGTGTTTGATTCATTCGCAATTCAATATTTATCATTGCTATTATTTCACACACTAAACAATGTAATAAATAAATATCAACATTCGTCATTTACAGTCAATCAATCATGTACAATTCAAATAATGTGAAACAATAGTCTTATTGTAGCAGATCGAATCTTTTTAGTATCAATTGCTTGTGGCGTTTTTTTTTTTTTTCTGCATTTTTGTATTACTTCAGTGCGATAATGATCATCTTCGAACAAACTTTCATTACGTATAATACATAATTATAGAAGAAGATATTGATTGACTTTGATGTGTATAATACTATGAAAGAGTTGTATTTCATATTTTTTCTTTACACTCTAATCACGACACAGTGTTGACAACGATATAAAAAGAAAAAAAATAAATATAATTCGCATGACAAACGTATAATTTGCGTGTGCTGCGTATACATATATTATATATATATATATCTTTCATTAAATTAAATAAGATATTTATATCGAGCACGAGAACGGCTATTTTTAATTAAACATATATTGCATAGACAATAATATTTTATCTTAATTATTATAAAACTTATAGGTAAGAAAAAAAAAATGGATGAAAATATATAAATGGCGTCTTTCTTCACACTTTGGTTATTTTGTACATAACAATTAGTATAATATGACTACATGTGTGGGAAATAAATATAAATTATTGCTTAATCAATATCTATAAAATATTATATGAATAGATATGTATACAGGTATGTGTAACAAACATGAATATCAAATGGTAAATAATGAAAATTTGCTTGAACTTTGTTGATTAAATTATAATGACAAATAAATTATTACAGACAGAGGTGAAATTTTATACGTCGCCTGTGAAAATGCTTGAGATGAATTTAAACATGAAGGTCATTTTTTTACATGTTCCTAATTTGAGTCATTGAGACTAATATATGTAGACTAACGAGACATGTTGCGTGAATGTAAAAAAAATTGCCACAGATGGCCAAAGATATAATATATGAGCAAAAACATAGATGTATATACATTAAATGTCACGTATGTAAATGTATATAATAGATTTATATATTTTTTTTTAATTAGACTTTTGCGACATGTAAAAGGTTTGTATATTGATCGATCGACATAACCTTATACTTCGCAGAAATTAATGTTACATTATATGTATATGATAATAATACAGCCCGTAGGTATTTGTAGGGATACGTTTCATCCACATATTGTCATTATCAAATACATTGTATGTATGTGTTTATTATTATTTTGTATTATCGTTTTCAGGGGAATTAATTATGCATTTATGTAGTTTTGGTTCTTATGTAAGATGAATTTTATTCGATCCTACATGTATTGAAAAATTGCTAAGTAATAATATTATATAAACTTCATTCAGTAATGGTAAACAATTTATTTAAAACAATGAGTGGAAAAATCCTTTGGTATATGAAATTAAATTTACCAGAATTTTATACTACACGTACTGCAGCGCCATTACCGCTACTAAAATAACAAGATAGATATTGAAGCATTGAGAAAGTTCTACTGAATTTAACTTTACATTTTACAATTAAATTTTATTTTCAAATATTTGATTAATTTTATTGGCCAATTATTATTGTTTAAAAGGTTTGTAGTGTAATCTAATTATTTGTGGAATGTATATGTTATAAAGTAAGATACTATTTGTGTACAAGGCTTTTTTTTTTTTCAATTTGAATGCAAAATCTTCATTAGTATATAAATTTTCAATTGTAAATTTGAATATTAGAAATTTATTTCAGCCTCTAGGAAAGTATATATTCATATATATACGTATATAGGTCATGAAATGATGCGTTTATCAATTTTTAATGAAAATGATAAAGTATTACTATTGGGGGAAGGAAATTTCTCCTTTTCTGTGTCATTATTAAAACATAACCTGAAAATTATTCTTATTTCTACGTGTTATGAACCTGCATCGATAAATGAAACTGCTCACGAAAATATTAAATATTTAAAAAATCATGGTTCGTACCCAATGATGTATTATAAAAAATACTATTGCATAAAGAATAATTTAATTATTTTAATTTTAGGAGTTTGTGTTTTATTAGGCGTTGATGCGACAAAATTGCCGGAGCATTATCAACTCAATAATTTGCGTTTCAATAAAATATTATTTAATTTCCCACACGTTTGTAGTAAAATGCGATTAGATAAAAATCGTGAATTGCTACGAAAATTTTTTATATCAGCAGAAAAATTATTGGAGGCAAAAGGACAGGTTTTAGTAAGTTTGTGTAATGGTCAGGGTGGAACGAATATTGACAAACCTCAAAGAAAGTGGGATGATTCTTGGAAAATAAAAGAAATGGCAGCCCATGGTAATTTTATTCTCACAGCGGTTGAACCATATGTATCAAATAATTTTTCAAATTATACTAGAACTGGATATAGGGGACTGGATAAGCAATTTAATATCAATGAAGCTTTAGTACACATATTTGTTAATTTTGGTGAACCTGCTATAACACACTTTATTCCTACCTCAATAGTAGATGAATTTGCGTTCAATTTATCCAATCCACGGTGGCAGGACATTATTCCGTTGGAAAACAAAATGTTTGGACCACCAATTTTTGAATTTGATATTACATTTTCTGTACAATCAGATTTTAAAACATACATTTTTTATATGATTTTATATAATAATGCTGGTAATATAATCAATAATATTGAATTTCTTAGGTCTTATCAGTTTCCCGATTCTCTAAAAATTACTAGGACATATAGAATAAGTTATCATTCCGACGCAATACCTTTATATCGAAAAAGAATAATAGATATCCATCAAAATATAATTTCGCATATTCTAGAAGTTAATCTCATTGTAAAAGTATCTAGATAATAATAAATGAATTAAGCTTTGTATACATACCATTATTCTATTTCATATTCTTTAAAAATATCCACTTAATATTGTTTGTTTCAGATGCAGTTTCTTCGCCAGTTGAGTATTTTTACATTGAAAAATGTTATGCATAAACAATCGATTCGTAACACAATCACTGTATTAAAAAAACAAAAAGGAATCATAAGCTATTCATATCGAAGATTCCATTGTTCAAGATGTTTGTATAATGAAGACTGTACTGCCACTCCTTTACGAAGAAAAAAGCCAAGATCGACTAGTACTGCAGACCAATATTTCGTCGATATGAAACAAGTGAGTTAAAATTAGTTACAAGAATGAATATTAAATAATATAAATTATTTTATATATTTACAATGAATATTTGTTGTTAGGTCAAAACTATTGGAGGTAATGGTGGCGATGGTGCCATTAGTTTTTTAAAATTATATATGAATGATCGTGCTGGTCCTGATGGTGGTGATGGCGGTCATGGAGGTCACGTAATCTTCGAAGTATGTAAATATTTTCATTATATGGAATCATTATTAATTATTTTTTGGTATAAATATTAATAAAATATACAATTCAAGCATTTGTTAGGTTTCGTCAGATGTGAAAGATTTAGTTCACTTTAAACCGCTCATAAATGCCGACCACGGAGAACAGGGATACAATAAAGATTGTCATGGCAAAAATGCAAATCATACGGTAATTAAAGTTCCTATAGGCACAATTGTCCGCAATTCCAATGGCGATATTTTAGCTGATATGGATGAGGAGGGAATGATGTTTATCGCTGCTCGCGGTGGTGCTGGTGGTCATGGAAATGCATTTTTCGCTTCAGATACACAGCAATCACCAAAAATAGCTGAAATTGGTGCGGTAGGTGAGGAGAATCAATATGTGTTGGAAATTAGAAGTATGGCTCACGTTGGATTGGTAATAACAAATTATTAAAATTATTTCTTTCAATTTTCATCAAAGCAAGCAATTGAATTCAATATATTTACCCTAAATTTCATTGCAGATTGGTTTACCGAATGCTGGAAAGAGCACTTTACTACGTGCGATATCGCGCGCTCGCCCAAAAGTCGCTCCTTATCCATTCACCACGGTCAGACCACATTTAGGAATGGTTCTGTATGACGATTATGAACAAATAGCAGTTGCTGATCTTCCTGGATTAATAACAGATTCTCATAAAAATCGTGGACTAGGGATCATGTTTTTGAAACATGCCGAACGATGTGCCGCACTTTTATTTATCATTGATTTAAGTTCGAATGCACCTTGGGAACAATTGGAAACTCTTAAATATGAAATAGAACAATTTAGTACACAGTTAAGTCAACGACCACAACTAATTATTGCAAATAAAATCGATTTGCCAGGAGCTGAAGAGAACTTGAATCTTTTGAAACAACATGTGGATATGCCAATTATTCCAATTTCTGCTAAAATGGGCACCAATGTCGCGGTATTATTGAAACAAATACGAATTTTATATGATAAAGAAGTCAAGCTGAAAAATAATGAGACACCTATTGAAGATCCAATGTAATATCCATTATTTATTTATTAAATTTTTTTTCATTAAAAAATTGCAGATATAAAAATTTAATATCCATTTCTAGTTTCATATCATTTATCTACAATCATGTTCATTCTTTTATTGCTTTCTCGCATAATTGAACATCTTTAATCACTGCCTTAATTTTCGGATGATTCAACACAGTTAAAAACCATCTAGTGACATTTTGATATGTCTTGCGATTTTGTGCGTCGAGAGCATGTTCGTAAAGCGGCACTAATGACGTAACCATTGCAATGTCAGCTAATGTTATATTTTCACCTACTAGATAGGTTTTGGTTTCTAAAATGTTATTCAAACTTTTAAGTGACTTCATAATATCCTCCTTGGCAGCCTTCATTTGTGAATTCGGAGCTTTTTTTTGTAAAAATGGTAAAATCCAACCAACAACAGCCGGCATAATATGATTATCAGCAAAACTCATCCACTGGATAATTTCACTCGTCATCACAATATTTTCTGCGCCTTTTTGTTCGGGAGTAGCGAGATAAAAAGCAATTGCATTGCTATCATGCAATTTAAAAGATTTTCCAACTAATACAATGGATTTATTGTTTTCATATTTGACTGTCAATTTTTTTCCGCTATATTCTGCTGCAATTAATGCACGATAACTTTTTATGCTACCTCTAGTTGTGATGAGAGTCAAATCAGAATTGTTATCTTGGGAACAACTTTGCATTTCAGGTGGTTGACATCCAAGCTTTGAACATGCAAATTTATTAGCAACTGTTAGAGCTTCCTCTAGACATAAATAATTTGGACCTGAAGCTTGTGCAGATTCGGGTTTTCCTCCACCTTTACCGCCCATTAATGGAGCAATGGTCTGTATCCAATCACTCGCTTTCAATCCTTTAGCAACAGCATTTTTTGGTACTGCCGCCAATGCAAATATTTTTTTGGCATCTTCATCAACACTCATGAACAAAGCACTGGTCTCCGGTGAAATGGTTTTTATTTTTTTCAGAGCTGTGTCAAGTGCTTTAGTATTGCTGTATGCTTTGAGTTGATGGACTAGCACTGGTGTGCCAATATTTTTTTGAATAATTTGCGCAGCATTTTCAACAACTAAATTAGCAATAGCTGCCTTATCTGCACGATCTTTATCATCGAGAGTTTTTTTTAATTCTTTCAGTAATATTCTCATTTCATCCTTGCGCCAAGCAGGAATTGTTGCTTGAGACACATCTTCAGTTAGTTCAACGATTTTTCGAACATACTCTTTTGAATTTTTTCCCGTTTTATCTGCATCAATAGTTTTTTGTATTTCCAACAAACGATTCTTCAATAACTCTGTTTTCTTCAATGCTTTCGTAGCTTCCATCCCAGTTAATGCAACTATTCTTCGAATACCCTTGGCAATTGCTTCCTCACTGGCAATAATAAAGTCACCAATGTGTCCTGTATAATGAAGATGTGTTCCACCACAGAATTCAACGCTTGTCAATGTGCCAGCTGAACTCAATGGATTTTTCTGCAATTCTTCAATTGGCACACCCATGCTGACTATTCTCACAGGATCTGGATAAGTCTCTTCAAACATTGCTCTCAATCCTTTAATTGTTTTTGCTACCCCAAGTTGACTCTCTTTTGCATAAATTTTTTTATTATTATCAATCATTTCGTTCACATATTTTTCAGTATTTTTTAATTGTTCTGATGACATGGCGCCTTTGTTTGTAAAATCAAACCTTAATCGATCGGGCGCAACAAGTGATCCCTTTTGATCGGCTTCTGTATCAAGTACTCGTCTCAATGCATAATTTAAAGCATGTGTAGCCGAGTGATTACTCATAATTAAACGTCTACGAGATGTATCAACATTCAGCTGTAATTTATCACCTTTCTTAACTGTACCTGATCCAACAGTTCCAATATGTAAAACATATCCACCACGAACTTGAACATTGGTTACTCGAATTTCGGCACCATCATCTTTTTTATTATTTGATTTTTTCACTAAAAATCCTTCATCAAATATTTGTCCACCCTGTTCTGCATAGAAACATGTTTTATCTAATAATATTCCAATTTCTTCTCCACTATTAGCTTGATTAACAAATTGTTTATTGCGTCTTAATGCAATTACAGTTCCAATACATTCTTCAAAAACATATTCAGCATTTTTATTTGATGATGTTTTATAATTATATTTGAAAGAGTCATTTGTGGGCGGCACTCCAAGTTTTTGCAATTCTGTAATCGCATGAACGTCTAAATTTATTTCATCATCAACACCACCAGTTTTGTTCTGTGATGCAAGTTGAGCGGCTTTCTTTGCTTCCTCATAGCCTGCCATATCGACTTGTAAACCTTTTTCCTCAGTCATTAATTGTGTAAGATCTACAGGGAAACCATAAGTGTCATACAAACGCCAGGCAACTTCACCGGGCACCACTTTATCTTTGCCCAATTTAGCAATTGTACGATCCAATAAATTTCGTCCACGCAATAGAGTTTTAAGAAATTGTATTTCTTCCTCATTTATTATGTCAATAATAGCCTGTGGATCTTTTTTTAATTCAGGGAAAACATCACCCAAAAGATCAACAACAACGTTTACTAATGATCCAAAAAATCCAGGCTTCGCATTGAGCTTCTCAGTTGCATAACGAACAGCACGACGGAGAATTCTTCTTAAAACATATCCTCTGCCAGTGTTGTCGGGTATTCCACCGTCAGCCAATGCTACAGTTAATGTTCGTGCATGATCAGCCAATACTCTATAAGCCATATCAATACCATCTTTGTCTTCATCACCGACTTTTCCTGAATACGGTCGTGCATTAGTGCCCTTTTCAATTGCCTGAAATAGGGGTATAAACAAATCGGTATCATAATTAGCTCGTTTATTTTGTATGACTGAGACTAAACGCTCCAAACCGAGTCCACAATCGATGTGTTTTTTTGGTAAACTTCGTAGACTTCCATCGCATTCACGATTATATTGGATAAACACAAGATTCCAAATTTCCAAAACATCCGGGTCATCCATATTAACTAAATGTGCAGCTTCTCGGTCTCCAATGCGATCATAGTGAAGCTCACTGCATGGACCACACGGTCCAGTTTCTCCCATTTCCCAAAAATTGTCTTTCATACTGCCAGGCAAAACGTGAGATGGTGGTACACCAAGATTAAGCCATATTTGTTTACATTCATCATCAGGAGCAAGTCCAGATTTTTTATCACCACCAAAATAAGTGACATATAAACGATTTGCAGGAAGTTTCATGACTTTAGTTAGAAATTCCCATGCCCATGTACATATTTCTTTCTTAAAATAATCTCCAAATGACCAATTTCCCATCATTTCAAAGAATGTATGATGATAAACGTCTTTGCCAACGTCATCAAGATCATTGTGTTTACCACCTGCACGGATACATTTTTGAGAATTAACAACTCGTACCCATTTGGACATGTCACTATTTGGGTCTACGGTACCCAAGAAAATCGGCTTAAACTGTAGCAATAAAATGAAAATAAATCATCAAAATCGTGAGATTAAATTTAAAAGCTGGAGGAAAAAAACCCTTGAAAAATTACCTGATTCATACCAGCATTGGTAAATAACAATGTTGGATCGTCATGAGGTATGGTAGAATTTGAATGAACATATTCATGTCCATTTTTCTTAAAAAAATCTATATAAGCTTGTCTAATTTCCTTAGCTGTCATTGATTTCGTCATTTTCGCTAGTTGATCACTGAAAAGTGTAAATAAAATAAATATTCTGATGATATAATATCATTATATAAAGATTTTCCATAGTGCTGATGCAATATGGGACAATGTATAGTAATAAAATAATACTATTTCAAGTACTACACACTCTAAAAATTATTTTTACTACCGGTAATTTTATAATATTCTATAATCGTTTTTATGAGATCACTAAAAGATAAAATTACCTGAGAATTGGTAAAATTTTTTAGTAACAGCTGGATCGGATTGCTTATACCTGTTACACGTTCAGATGAGTAAGAGGTGTAGTGAGACCTGGATTTCGTGTTTATATGTTTGCTTTTATTTCGGATGCACCAGAAAAATTATCTCTCCGGCACATGTGTGCATACCACGTCTGTATAGTAATATGTATTGTATTGCAAGTGACTTTAACCAATTGAAAATTTTGCAATGTGTATACTATCAATATCCGTGACTAATTCTATTTGGTTGCAGCAACGATTGTGTGCGATTGTTGCCTGCCATATCCAGTTTGAGTTCTGACATAACCTGCAATTAAAAAAGTATTTTTTAAAACAAAAAAAAAATAAACAAATTGAAAAAATGCCGTTTATGATAGGACCATCTCCTGTAAGGAGAACATTAAAATATTTAAAAGCTGGCAAATTAGTTTTAAAAAAAACTATACAGATATTATCAATTAATTATAATATTGATGGTGTTCATCATGAAGGAGCTAGGTAATAAAATCTGAGGTTATGTGTCACTATAATCATATTTGTTATCAATTTAAAATATCAATTGTTATATTATTAATTGCAGACAATTCGTATTTTGGCATGTACCACAATTGCAATATAAAAATCCAGATGTACAAATACTTGCATTTAAAAATATGACTCCATCGCCATTTATTCAGTGTTATTATGGTAAATAAATATATATTTATGGGACATTATTTTTTATGTTATTATAATTGATGTACATTGAAATTATTATCAATTTTTGATTTTTAGAAAATGGTAAACGAATGCTGATTGACATTGATAGTAAAAGTAAAGATGAAATTTTGGAGCATCTTATAAAAGTTGTTGGAAAAAGTAAAGAAATATTAGAACGCGAGGCAATTGCGTCAATGAAAAAAGAAAATTCTGCAAATATTGGTAATGGATGTAGCAAACATTGTATTTGTGAAGTACCTGGACAATTACCTTGCCCTAGTATAGTACCAGTACCGCAACACATGAGAGGAAAATACAAAAATCTTGAAGAATAATTACTTTCATATTCAATAGCTGTAATTGTCTAATTATTATTGTATAAAAATCATTATCAGTAGCTTATGAAAATACATACACATGTCGAAATGAATACTCGTTTTTTTTTTCATACTTTTCAAGTTTCTTCACTTGTTTAATGTTTTTTATATTCAGGCCTCATGTTAAAATACTTAGACGGAATTGAACATGTTTCGAGTCTTTGTCTCTTTCGACACAATTGAAAAAAATCTTTGAAAACTCACATCACAAATAAATCTTAAATATTAATTCTATAATTAAAATTAAATCTCAATAGAGTGGAGTATTATTAAAATGTCATGGGAAGAAAATAAATACATAAAATATACATATGCCAGCTGCATAGAGAAAAAAAAACAGACTATCTTCTTGGTTTCGCTCGTGAGTATGGTCGACTTTGGTGATGTCGATGATGATATTGTCTTGTAGAGGAAGATGGCTTTTGGATTTCTGGCTTTTGATATTGTTGAATGATTGGCGTACCTTCTAAAGGTTTGTTCAACTCAAATTCTTCTTCACATTCCTTCATAAGTTTTAATTTTGCTTCAATTGCCTGAATCGCAGTCTCACGACTTATTTTCTTGTCTTCTTTTTTAGCACCAGCAAGTGCTGGGATATCAATTTTCGGTTTTGCTTTATCCATATCGGACTGTAATAATAATTAACATTTAGAAAATAATTATTATTTGATAATATATAAAATAAAATAAATTACCTCACAAACACTATGGGCCCATCTAACTACAACTGTTTTGGAACCTAGCTTAGCATTATGGAGAGATTCTTTTGCCTTTTCAGCGTTTTGAATTGTTGTATACGTTACGAATGCATAACCTCTTGGTTGACCAGCTTGGGGTCCAGATCTATGAAACAGTAGATCAAACTTCTCGATTTCGCCATATTTTTGAGCGATTTTCAGGAGTTGGTACCGGTTGGAAAATAAATAAATAGATTATTATTTGTTAATCATAAATAATTATCAATAAACAAAATTGCTTTATAATACTTACTCATTAATTCTCAGATCCAAGTTTCCCACCCATAATCTTCTATCCTCGACCGCATTGGAAGTCATTGGATCAAGAGGAAGTGGAATTTTTGGGTCTACCTTTTTTTTTAAAAATAAATTCAATATCAATACACGTTTTACATAATTTTCTTGGAAGAGTTCATTTTGACCCAATTCAAAAATTATCTTAGCATACTTACTGCCATTATAAAAATGTTCCAATTATTTATGTATATTATCACAATGTTATCAAGTTATTCTTAATAATTGTCAAGTATTTTTTGTTTTTCTTTCTCATCAAAATATGAGGAAAATTTCAATTTCTTCAAGCAATTAATCTTGATGTAATCTTACAAAAAATAACAATTTCTTTTTTAACCAAATATACATTCAACAAACTTAGTTGTGTTGAATAAAGTGAATTAATAGAATAAATGCTCTGGTTATACTTTACCATTGCTATTGTTAAGTGCTTCAAGCTCTAATCTTTCACACATAGTTATTAATAAAGGTGATCGTGATGTTACCAGCAGGAACATTTCATCGTCATTTTTTCATTACTATGTATAGATATATATCTCTTTGGATGCGCGCGCATTGTATGTAAAACTGTCTTTTTTTTTTTTTTTTTTCAATTCAAAAGTGAAGTGGGTAACGAATGTTGTCAGCGTAGGGCCATGCCCCCTCAACGCTGCGTTTTATTTTTATTTCTCTCCATTAATACATATTAACTTGAGGGAAGTATCTAAGGTAAAAATTACAAGAATTATGTCATGATAATTTATGAATCATCACTATTTCATGATACATCTTTAAAAATGAAATAAAACAATAAAAAAAAACAAAAATTATTAGGATATTAAAACTTGGAGGCCTGGAAAAGAATGGAGGCAATGACCAATAACGATGTAAATTTAAAACAGGAAGAGGAACAAACATGTTCACTTTATATATCTCGTGCCGTCATCAGCAATCATCCTCAGACTTTTCCAGATGAATTATCAAAAACAAATCTTGAAGAAGCAATTCGCGCTACTGAACCAACTGGCAGTTGGAGCGTCTGTCAAACATCGTGCGGTTTAATTGCGGCATTTTCTGTGGAAGCCGATGCTGAAAAACTCGTTCAACGAGATGATCTTACTCGAGTTTTTCAAGGTCCTGTACAGGTAAAGACACATAGATTCTTTTTCGTTGATGTTGTCTGATCGTCCACAGATGAAATTCGAAAAAAATAGAGGAATGTCTATACAATTATTTTCATGACAACAGGTGGCTCGATTTTCTGCTCGTGATGCGCGTTACCGACAATCTGTTTTTTTGCGCGATGTCCCTTGGGCAATACCACTTGAGGATTTGAGTTCAGCATTAGCTAAACAAGGCATTCCAACTGCAATCATAGAAAGATGTCGACAATACGTTCGAGTTGAAGTAAAAAAATATTAATATATTATTTTTTTATATTTTAATTACCATTAATTATCTGATGATTTATGTTTTTAAGGTGCTAGATGCCAATCATTACGAACTTCTTCTTCGTCAGGGTTTGGATTTCTTTGGAGCTGCGCGTTTTAGTGCTTTGCCTGAACGTGCCAATTGGTGGCGATCTGGTGGACATAATGGTGCAAATGCTGGATCATATCAATCAGCAGTTACAGCTGGTGGTGGTGGTAATATAATGGAAGGATCAAATGCACAACAACCTGATGGAGTGCTGCAATGTTATCGCTGTCAAGGATTTTGGCATGTTGCAGCCAATTGCCGACATTTACCGCGCTGTGTACGCTGTGGTGAACCACATAGTGTTGAATTTTGTCCTCGACCACGAAACAATCCAATATGCTGTCATTGTTCAGGCCCTCATCATGCTGGTAATATTTTATAATTTTATATTATTTTTAACATGGAAACAAATATATATAGTGAGGATAATTTTTTAAAACAATTTTTTTTTGTTTTGTTTACTATTTCAAAGGATTTCGCCAGTGTCCTGTGAGGCTCCAATTGCTAAATGCAACACCGATTAGTATTACACTTGCGACAAATCGTGCAATGGGACAATATACCTCAAACCCTGCTGGAAAATCAAATGTTTCGCAAGGCCAGCAAGTCATTACACCCAATCACCAACCATGAATTTGAAAAATGTCATCATTTTGGTTTATTTTTACAAAATTGCACGTCAGATTTTATAAAAGAGGACAAAAGTGAAGACGAATCCAATAATCAAATTATTTTAGCAAATAATTTTTCTATGTAATTTTTTTTTTAAATAAAATATAATCTGAGTAGTATTAACATAAAAATATTGAATGACATTGATTGGTTTCATATATATATATATATGTATATGTTCAGCCTACATTATCATTAAATTCATTTAATTTTACCACGGATCAATGACTGTATCGAAGAACATGAGCGAAAGTTGGTTTCATTAGAATTCATGGAAATTTAATTCTTTTTTTATATCAATTTCGTATATTTTAATTTCCAATATTACAAGCGTAAAAATATCTCCAGAATGATTATTTCATCATGGAATATACGCAATAAATTATATAATTTAATTTGCATTTAAATTCACAATAGTGTGCCTGATGAGAAATACATCTTCTTCATTATGTCTTCCCTAAGGAGAAAATATTTATCACCTGTTGTACTACTTTTTTTTTTCTACCCACATACTGTTTTGTCCTACTTTCATGGATTCTCCCCACCAAGAGAGAATACATGGAATCCATACGGTTTATCAGGTCGAACGGCAATAAATGTAAGGTGACTTTAACTAAACGATAAGAAAAAAATAAAAAATATCACCGTGAAATGCGACAGGTGTACACCACTCATTTATTCACTGCGTCAAATCGATCGTTAAGGTATTCACAACTATCTTAGTTGTCATACATGTCATGTGACATATTCATTCAAATGTCCGGTTAGAGCACAGTTGTCGGCACAAAGACCAGGTGAAGTTCTAAGTCAATTGATGAAATGGTGGAATATCAACGTGAACAATACGATGGAGTAGGAGATTAATGTGTGAGAGCGGTGGTTGCAGTGTCACAAATACAATTCTTAGTTCAATGACAGTCAGCAGGACAATGAGATCCGATATCCAAGTAATAATTGTGCTATTGGCAATATGCTCTTTAAATTCATCACAACCATTAATGCAATTACGCCAAAGTTACAAAGGCCTCAGAGGACTTTTACCAAATTCTCAATCATACTCAAACGGTTTTAATCGTGTTGTTTATTATCATGATCAAGCAGTGGCGGTTATTGATATAAATAAAAATAATGAAATGCAAAATTGTGATATTATTGAAGTTTAGTGAGTAAATTTGAAATATTAATTAATGCATTTTCAACTTTGCAACATCAAAAAAAAAAAAAAAACCAAATCTATCAATCATAATTATACAAATTCATACTTCGTTTATAGTGAGCCCAATGAAGCAATGGAAGTGTTGACAAATCTCTCAATTATTTCGCGACCAACGGAAATATCATTTTCCCAAATGACAAGTCTGATGTTGCGTTGTGAAGCATTGGATGCAATGCAACCATTATACACAAAAGAAAAAGATACACCAAAAGGAGCGTTAGAACGTGCCAATTTATTTAGTACTCATGCTCTCAATCTTTTTGCTGGCATTGCACCAGGTACACACTTTATTTACTGCTGTTTCAACATGTGCCAATATTCGTATGAATATTATATTTTTTTTCATTAGGAACTAAATGGTGCGGCACTGGAGATGTAGCTGAGAATTATCACGATTTAGGAATGGACGCAGAGGTTGATAGGTGTGTACTGATGAAATATTGAAATATCACGAATAAGAAATTTAATTTATGAAAATTTTTCATCACTTCAGATGTTGTCGAACTCATGATTTGTGCCCCGTAAAAATTCGATCACATCGAAGCCGCTACAATCTCACAAATTATTCATTATACAGCAAGTAAGTGACACACATATATTTTCATAATGAATAGGAAAGAAATACTATGATGAATGGTTTACAATATTTTTTTTTCATACCTTTAATTCCCAACAGATCTCATTGTGATTGTGATACTGCTCTCTATCATTGCCTTAAACGTGTTGGGAGCTCGACAGCCAGTATCATGGGCAAATTATACTTCAACATTGTTAAAGTTAGTTGCATTGAAGATTTACCTGAACGTATGAATGCGCTTACGTCTACTGCATCATTGAAAAGATTTACAACAACGCGATTGTCATTTTAAAAAATAATTTTATGTAAACAAAAAATCGTCTTTCCACGACATCCTCGATGAAATTATTCGTTGTCTTAATATATTTTTTTTTTTCTATCACAATATATTCGGTAAATAATATCATGAATTTCATTTATTTGTGATTGACTGGATAGCAAATTTTAGACTTGATAGACGAGGTAGGAGACTGAGCATCGTTTGATTAATATTAGGCTGAGAATTATTATAAAGATTACCTAAAATAACATGGATTTTTGTATAAAATAATTTGAATTAATTTCAGTATATAATTAAGCAATATAAATACCTATAAGCCATAAAGTTTCTTTCCTCACATGAATATGTGGATGTAGCAATAATTTATCGAATATTTGATTAACATCTTCAAGTGAATATTTGGGATTATTCAAAATTATATCTGCTGCAGAACCGGGTAATTCATCCACTGAATTTGCCAGCAATCTGATGACAGCAGTTATGTGAATGATATTGGAATAATCATCATTAATCAGTATTGCAAGTTTATCAAATACAGTTGGTAAAATCATAAAAATTGTATCTCTGCAAGAAACTCTAGAAGTTAATAGTGCCAAAGCCCACAATCCTGATGTATTTTCAATGCAGGAACGTTCAACGAGTATTTTCGCTATTTCAACAATCTCTGTATCACTGTAAAATATTAATAATTTAAAAAATAAAGAATTTTTACAACTTTTTTTGCATGAGCGTAAAATGTAACAAGTTATACTCAACCTCATTAATTCAGATCCTCCATAAAGACAATGAGTAATTGCATATATCAAAGAATGCAAGATCATTGTGTCACATTCGCGCAATAGTGAAAGCAAGCGGTTGATACATCCTTGTGCATACAGAGATTTAAAAGCACTTTTAGAACCACTACTTAAATTTCCAATGGTCCACGCACAAACTTCCTATTATAATAATCAAGGTAACTATTTAAATTTATTTAAATATACATTCCATTTGACTGAATAACACATTTATATGATAATAAAAAGAGATTGATTACCAACAATGGATTACTCAATGTTTCTAATTGCTCAACTATAAATGGTCCTGCATATTTGTACAATGTCGAGCAACGTTTACTGTTTGCCAGAGTAATATTACAAAGACAATGAGCAGCAGCCAACTTTATTGCTGGATTTGCACTTGTAATATCACGAAGTAATGCAGGTATTGTGCCAGTAATAGACAAAAATCCTCCAATATTCTCTTCACTCTATAAATTTAATTATTTATACAAATTATATAATAATATAAAACAAAATTATTTATCAAAATGAATTAAATATTTTTATACCTGTATGAGTGCCATTTGTAATTTTAGATAATCATCAATAGATAATGGTTTTTTCTTCATTTCCTTTGATTTGGTGATGACTGTAGCTAAATCCCATAATTTTTCTTTATTTACAATTTCACCTAAAGCTACTCTGCGTTTATTCCATTCTTCTACGCGATGATGTTCTCTTTCAATTTTTGTTGTATGTCGCAATTCATTACGTATAACCTCAACAGGATTTATATGAAATTCATGTAAATTATTGCACTCCATTGGTAATTTTTTTTTTTTTTATTAACACTCCACTTTCCAATATTCAACCTTTCACATGAATATATTATTAATTTAAAAACGTGATGATTGTTGGCATAAATATTTCTTACAGAGCGATGTGAGAAACTTGAGTTTCTCTACATATATATATGTATACAACCAACATCAGCTGTTTGTTGAGATGATAATAATTACATTACTAATGTGGTAGCGCTCGCAATCGTGATATGTTATTATTTTTTTGAAAGTAGCGGGATCAAGTAGATTTAGATGCCAATACCTCTATGAAAAATAAATTTTCTAGATTACAAACATCGGAATTGTATTTATTAATATAATTTGTAATATTTTAATGGACATTTATGTGAAGTAGATGAGAGTTTATCTATCTTCTGAAAATAATGCTATTAATAATCGGCATATTCATCGTCAAAGGAATTATTTTCATTGCATGGATTGATAGATAAAATATTATATAAAGCACGAGGAAATGTTTGCGATGGTCCCAAAACTTGTAACTTTATGTCGAATTGCTTCAAAAAAAATTTCGATTTCATTATGTCACGCTCACCTAATGTCATTGCCTGAAAAAAATAATAATATTATATTATTAATTCTTTTCTTTGTATATTTGCTACATTTTATTGTTGGATAATTATATTGTCGTGGTTGGAAAAATTTTAATCATACGCCAAATTCTTTAGCATCGCAACCGAGGGCAAGTTCTGCTGGTGCTCCAGTCAATCGACAGCCCACAAGATATCCAGTCTTATCTTTCAAGTTAATTCTCAAATAAATAGTTTTAATATTTTCTGGTTCGCGTCTTCCATTTCCACAGGGGCACTCCAAATTTCTACATGAGTCATCACCTTTTATAATGATGCGTTTACACAGAGCACTGGAAAGAAAATAATTAAACAAAATAGTCGTATGATTATATAACAAGATGAATATTAAAATTTACCATCTTGTAACCACTACATCAGTATTTTCTAAATTCATTTCTGTTATTTGAGCATATAAAAGTGTCATAAATTGAACTCTATCATTAGTACCGCTTGGTTTTTGATTCACCTTTTCAGTAATTTCCATTATTGTCATTATATTTGTTATGCAATCATCTGAAAATATATATAAGTAAAATTAGATAATCATTGTTTCATTAATAACTTTTAATATACTTACTCTTTGGAATGACGTATGGATCATGAGGCATGTATTCAGAATCAGGCTTAATTGATTTTCTCACTTCAGTAGTTTGAGGAACATTTGGATTTTCCGTGATCAATGTTTTACGTACAATCATAAGTGATGTTTTTTTCTTGTATTTATCAAAAATAATTTGTGCATCTGTTAAAAGAATAACAGTATTTTTTGGCTCCCAACTTTCTGATCTTTGTACCCAATCATTATCCCAAAGCTTGAAGGCAACTGTGTCTTGAGTATAAGATCCATCAGTGGCTTCAAAATCACGAGTTATTAATGTACGACCATCTTTTGTCCTAATTGTACGACATTCTCCAATCTGTAAAAGAGAAACATGGTATTTTAAAAAAAATAATAATTTATAATAAATATAAATTGATAATGTACATAATTATATTCAAAAAAATAATAAAAATGAATCTTACAAAAGTCACCACGAGGACAACGTCTACAAATTGATTCAGCAGAGCTTCTAAATTCTCCATGATGCTGCTGAGACATCGGAGATTTGAAATATTTCTTATTGGAAGATTGAGTAATGCTTCATAATCACTTCTGTCTGAATATTCATGCTCTTGAATCAGAGCTGCATTTTCATTGACTGTCAAGCTGTATGGACTGCTGACAGTAGGTACAAATATTTCATTTTTATCACCAATTTTACGAGCAATTACTTTAGGATTGATTACATCTACAACGCTACCAATTTGGAACATTTTAGCAAGATTGTTAACGTATTGAACACTACCCCAAACAGTAACATTTATTGTATCATTTTCAGAATCCCGTAGAGTAAATGTCCACACACCACGAGTACCTGAACGATCTAAAAATAATAGGTAAATTAAATTATATATTAGACAGAGAAGTTAAGAAAAATTTTATTTGGGATTACACTTACGTGGCGATTCCATTTCAAATATTCTAGGGTTAGAGCTACTTATAATAATTCCTATTATAAGAGCATTTTGTGTATTCTCTTGAAGAGACATTAACGATTGACGGTAAACACCAGCCATAGCTTATAGCTCCTATTTTTTATTTTAATTAATTTTACTTACTCACTTGAATCCAACAAATGTATGAAGATGATTGGAATTTTTTAAAGAAAAATCTTTGAGAGTGTAACAGTCTTTTTCAAAATTTGAATTTCACCAATCATATTTTGGTTTTATTATAGTAAATTATTTGAATTCAACCAATCATACATTAGGAGTGCTCATACACAACTGATACAATTCTACTTTTCGACTGCAGCGGCCTCAGAATGTCCCTGTCGGTAAATCAGAACTGAGCGGAGCATTTAAAGTGTCCTAACAAAAATTCCAATAATATATAACATGAATAAATCATTCGGTTTGTTAAATATAAAAGCATTGAAGCAACTGAAACATGTGAATGCCTAATTAAATGGAATGAAAACAAATTAATTGATATGAATGCGTATATTCGGATTTTACAATTTTTTTAAATATAATATTTTTCTCGCAATTAATAGTTAATTTAATTTCATACTGTTCACCTAATTGATTGTTTATATAAAATAAAATAAAAAATTCATTATCAATATTCAGCAATCAACTCTTTCTTTTTCTCGTCTAATAGTAAAATATTTTATTATGCTTTTATATTTGACGAACAGAATATTCCATCATACTAAACCCACTTCGATATTACAAATTTAATCTAGAAGAGGATTATAATATAATTGTTTTAAAAGTACACAAAGATAAGGCGTAAATAAAATAATATCAAAGTTCAATTGACTCATCTATATTTAATTAAGGCACTCTAATATTGTGATAAAAACTATATCACAAATTTTAAGTAATATTTCCCCAAGAGATCCACTTGATTCCAAACGATATGAATCAGTTGGAGTATGAATTATTATATTAAAAAGTAGGCATTTCTTACTAGTATTATAAGAATTAAAACATCAAAATTATTCAATTATATTAACAATAAATAAAAATCTAAATGTAATTTCTAAAGTAAAAATTGTAATGGAGCTAACAGCCACGAAATTTCATTCTAAGTGGCTGATTGAAATAATAACTAATATCAAGACAAAAAAAAAGAATCATTTGGGCTAAATAAAAAAATTCTTTTACGTATTATCCCATATCACTTGTTATAACGAGTGTTGATTATTATCAACACTCGTAAATTTTCCAAGATTAATATCAAATCTCGGCGCACAAATAAAAGTTTTTTATCTTATCAATTTTGACATTGTCAAACAGTCATTAACGATTTCTTCACCTTATCAGTCATCCGATGATAGAAAAAGACATTAAGATGTAATGAACACGCAGCAGAAAATACGGAAAAATAAAAAGAAAAAAAACTAAATGTGCGCATATTAAACCGGTGTCTCCGGACTATCCCATTCTTCAGTGTCGTGTCGTTCCAATGCACGCGCTTCTGCTGATTCATGAATGACTAAACTTACGGCATCGCTATACTCCGTATCAATGTAACGTTCACTAATTTGTGGAAGACTTCTTATAGACACGTTACTTACTGGACTTGCACCACATGTAAATACACTATCGGATTGTGTGTGTGAAGGTGTAGAGAGTTCAGACACCAGAGGAGTAGATTCATCATCACTATCAACATTTGGCATTGACGAATGACACGTAGGTACATTTGATCCCATCAAACGATCTTTGAATTTGTTCGATTTCTTTGGACTTGATTGTGATAATGGTATAGACATTGCAATTTCATCAGTGATCATTGGCGTTGAGTGTCTCATATAGGGCATAATTGATGTTGATTTTTGTTCAACAGTGATATTATTTACTGGATAATCGTCAATTGATTTGGAACGGTAAGCTGGTCGTGGCGATGCTGGCGGTGATATTAGCAAGGAATTTGGACGGCTATTGGTATTTGCACTTCTTCTTGTACGATTGCCGTGAGAATATGTCGATTTGATACTACGTTGTGAGGTAATACTTCGTTGTGAATTTGAGCGATGTAATTGGGTCATTGATTCTTGTGAGCTGTCATCAGAACTTTCGGGGTCATCGTGTACTGCCATCCAATGTAATACAGGTGATGGTTGAAGTAAAACAAAATCGGTGTCTGGGGCTGTTATAGTACTGTGCGAACGTGGTCGACCACCTAAAACACAATTGTTCAATTACTTTGTGAATTTATAATAGGTATTATATGGCTGCATATATATTTAATTAAATTAAATAAAGAAATATGAATTAAAATCTATATTTTTATGCCTGCCCTGACATCGGAAAAAAATTGTGTATAAATACCCGGCGTCACACTACTACTGTTACTATTGATAAAAATAGATACAATAATTTGTAACAAATAAATTTGTACGAAAAATCAGATGTAATTTGCAATGTAACCGTTTATTGCCATTTTTTCATTTTAGGTTTAACAATATCCAATAAGCATGTGTGTGTATTTGTCTGTGGATATTTCATATCTTGATTTTGTAATGTTAATGTCAACCATGTAATAATAATATAAATAGATATTTGAGATCCATGTGTCTACTCATTTTTACATATATATATACAATCATGCATACATCTAAACAAACATGTATATTTATGTATTTATATTGTTTGGACAAAAATGTCGTCACATCAGCAGCAATAGCTGCGTTTCTTATCGCAGTTTTACATTAAATATATTTTTCTTTCTTCATACAAGTTGTATGTATATTCATATGTTTTTTCATAGCATTATTTACAAGTTCATTTTATCTAGCACGCAAAAATAGCTCCTTTAAGCCTTGTAAATATATTGATACATTATAGACATTTGTGATTATTTATCACAAAACGGTAATTAAGAATTATCGATTTCTTCTAATAATTTATACATATTCAGCTCTTCACATTGTTTTTTTGAATCATTTATATTATCAACTATCAGATCGAGAAAAAAAAATATATTATACACAAAGAAATATTTATTTCTTGACTAATTAATATCGCTGTTTTAACATATTTCTGATTATTCATGTCAAATAATAATCTATTTGATAAAATTGTCAGTCCTCATTATTTATTGGGAGAAATAATGTAACATCAGATTGGAAAATATAATTGAGAATTTTTTTACAATAAAGTATCATAGTATTTCTGACTAGAAGTGTGTGCCGTATTCCACGTCGATGTCAGGGCTATGGTCAGACTTCGGTGGTTCTTCAACAATAACCACAGGCAGTGAAAGCGGTATGGAAGAAGTTGGCTCACCTGCAAGTGAGTCTGGTGGCACAACGGTGGGTGTTGGTACATCCAGAACATCTTCACAAGCTTCTTCATTCAATGTTTGTAGTGCTCCACAAATCATTTGCTCCTCTAAGGTTACCTAACACGCCAAAGCAGTTATTTAACATGCATTCGAAAAAAATTATCAAAAAGTCACATATTTATTATGTACATTGGTTATAAAGTTTGTTTTTTCAATCCACTTTCAAATGAAATCTTATGAAAAATTGCTGATATGAAAAAACGGTAAATGTGCTTATAAATGTTCCTTACCTGGAACTATATAATCCAGCAGAGTACCAATATGCAAATGAGGAATATTAGCAGTTTGATGATGATGATGATTATGATAATAGGAAAAATCTTGAAATTGTACTTTAAATTATATTATTATCTAACCTGCTTTTCCATAACTGAATGTTTCGTTTGATCACGTCTTGGCGGTCCATCCGTTCTGCTAATAGATTTTTCTTTATCAGCATATGTAGGAGCACGTTGAGTATTGCTCTGTACATCTCTTTGATCTGCAATATTTCATTTATTTATTATTTTATTACAACAGTTGAAGGATAAATAAAATAAACAATTTACCTTTACGATTAATCTGCTCTGGACGCATCGTGAATCGTACACTACGTGAACTTTCATCACATGTCGCTACAGACGTTCGTTCTTGTTCGCGTAGTGATACAATGACCATTCGGAATAATTCCCAGTCACCAAAGGCCATTTTAAGTACCTAAAATTTAATTTTTCAATGAATTATTTTTTGAAATACTCTACACTATAATATATAAAAAAAATAATTTGCCTGCTTTAAATCTCCTATGTCACAGTGCAATAGAACCTTCCCATTGATGTTATTTTCTTTGACCAAATTTTTATAGCTTTCTATTTTATCTGGATTCAATTCATCTATTTTTGATAATAAATCGCAAACATTATGTACTGATAAATTTGATAGTTTTATTTCAAGAATTTCGGATGGCAATACGGTTGTCGCCGACAAATTTTTATTTGCGAATGCATTCGGTGACATTGACATCCATGGATGTTGTGACCAGTCATAAACTGGTGGAATTGTCCATGGTGGAATTGGCAATGGCGGAAACATTTGTCCCTGTAAACTTGGTGTTTTTGTAAGTTTTGCTTGGCGATTTGTCAATGTTGTTTTATTATTATTTGCCCATTGTTGATTGTGCATCGGTAGCTGCCATGGATTTTTATGTATGCCAATAGTAACATCGTCTTCCATTCCTTGTTGTTCTTCTTTGATTTTTTTCTTAATATAAGGATCAAGATTAATTGTAAATGGCAAGAATATTTTCATATCACTAATAAGGAGACTGGAACGATGAAATGTTAGGAAAACATCAAGTTTCCGTTCGTCTCTGTCCATTTCCAAAAGTGGTTGAGCATCTTTAACTACTGGAATTTGCGGTCGCACTCTAAAATTAATTTAAATTGGTTAATTAATAGAAAATATTTATTACAAAAACAAGAACAACTATTTTAATATGAAAAACCTACTTATCATATACAGCTTTCAATGATGTCGAATCATCAAGAGTATCTTCTGACATATCATAATGTAATATCATCCAAGATGTCCTATATGGCCATTGTTCGGTTATATTAATCCAACTGGCTAAATGATACCAATTGAAATCAATTTGGAATGCTTTTAATAATCTACCTGTATCGAAATAAAACAAATGAAATATTAAAACGATATTGCTTATTATATTTATTAAATAAAAATGAATTATTTACCTGTGACATACACGACATTCATTAAACGTCTCATACTGCGTGGATTAACATCACTAAAATAATCATCAGTAAGTAACATTTTATTCAAATCCTGCGCACCGCCCATACGATTTAAATTACTGCCAATACTGCTTGCAATTGATTCGCTCAAACGCATTTTTCTGCTCCCTTTACGACTAGGTGGTTTTAATTTTTCATTGCTATTCATTACACTTGATTCAGAGCTTAAACGTCTATTTGATACTGAATGATGAATAGCACTTGTGGTAGCATAATTTACACTTTCGTCTGTCTCATTCCATGGAGCTTTTTTATAATATTGTGCCGTTTGTTGAGCAACTTTAACCTTACGTAGTCCACTATTTTGCAGATAAAAAGGCACATGTACCATATTACGTAAGTAATCATGACCGCCAATATTTGATTCAGTGAATAATCGTCGACTATTTAATTCAACAGCTTTAGCAATAATGTGTGGATCAATCGCTAATATTATAACAAATGGACAATTGTTGTCACTAAATAGCGCTTGTATTGCATCAAGAACAAGCAAAACTTTGTCTTGCTCACAGCTATCTAAACCATCAACAATCAATACTAATCTACTTTGTTGAGCGGTAAATCTATCCAGGCACTTGACCATCTCTGTCATTAAACTCACTTCTGTTTTCAATATCTGTAGAAATCCTTCACTTTTCAATGTGTCTAATTTTGCAATACTTCGCTGTAAATGTCTTCGTTGCGAAAATATTATTGCAACTAATGTTTTACTCCATGCGTATAAATTAGCAATAACACTGAATGCTAATATTAATCCAACACATATCATGATAATTTGCACTGTATCTGGTTCAATAGTTTGTGCAGCACTGTATTTATCAATCAAGTAAATTGTCAGTATTGACATGCCAATAAGCAAATTACAAAAGCAAAATTCAAATATAATGATATATGGTAAACAACATAAACGTCTCCAAGTCCATGAGGTATTTGATTTCATTTGCTTTGGTCTAAATGCACGATATAATCGTGTGGCAAGTGATCCAAATTCATTTTCAATTGAATCATAAAGCGAACCAATCATTTGTACAACGGCATTTTCACCAGCTGATGTTGTTCCAACTCGCATTTGATCAGTGAAATGAAATTTTATTGGTTGAACCGCTAAATCATCATCCAATTGTTTGCCTGGGGGATGACAAAAAATCATCTGAAGTAGTAACTGTAATGAATTGAGCTTGACTGCCAGGGCAACAGTGAGATTGTATGGCCAATCCCAATCATAACTGTAAAAATAAATATACATTGAATTTATATAAATTTTTTCTTTCAATAAATCGTGAATTAAAAAATAAATTTACCTTTTATTTGCATACCACGTAAGAACTAAAACTCCATAGACTAATGAAAATACTGTAATTCCTAAAGATATTCCTGCAATCCACGACTGCAATGCTAAACCCAAAATCACACTAACTAACAGAGACACATGAAACGTGACAATAAATAGCAGTGCAGAAAATTCAAATGCCGGATCTACATATTGCCGTGCAAAATTTTTCATCTCATCACGTAATTTATTAAGTAAAAATGATTTTCCTGATCCCCATTTGGCATACAATCCTACAGTAATAGGTGTTGAAAGTGATGGTTCACTGAGAATATCAGCAAGTGCACTGCTGTACAAATCATAGCCCAACATATTTTCATTGTCTTCATTCGTATTTAATCGTCTTGCACCAAAAATTTGTCCGAGAATGGTTTTTGGATGTTTAACATCAATATTATATGGTGTTTCACCTTGACGATTAGGACGATAGAGCAATTGACTATTTTTAGGATTTCTCAATAAAATTTCAACAATTCCTTTTGATCTAGCGCGCATTGCAATATGCAATACTGTATCACCTTTTTTATCCGTTGCTGTAACTTTAGCTTTTCTATCCAAAAGTATTTGAACTATTTCGGCATTTCTCGATCTTACAGCACGCAACAATGGTGTATCACCGTCTTTAGTCGGAGTTTCAAAGTCAGCATTGGCATTTAATAATAATTTTAATAACGCTACATTGCCTTTTTCCACCGCAATATACGTTGCAGTTTTTTTATCTTTCCCAGTAATATTAACATCCACATGTTTCTTCAATAGCGCCTCAACCACGTTTCTATGACCGCTTTTAACCGCATGAATAAGATTAGTATCACCAGCGCGATCCTGTATGTTTATGTAAGCACCAGCGTTTAACAGCGCACTAACTATCTCATGATATCCCTCACGTGAGGCTATTGCCAATGCCGTATAACCATCTTTATCCAGTGCATTTACATTTGGCTTGTGAGTCAACAGCAACATAACCACATCGACATGATTACCAAGTGCAGCGACAATCAACGGTGTCCATGAGTACATGCCAGCTGTGTCAACATTAGCACCAGCTTTCAATAATGTATCAACAATTTCGATATTGCCTTTGCGAGCAGCCCATACCAATGCTGTTGTACCATATTTATCACCGACATGTATTTTTGCCCCATATCCAACGAGTTCTTTGACAATATCAGCATGACCACGGCCACAAGCCCACAGCAATGATGAAATATGATAGTTTCCATGTGCATTTACGTCTGCTCCACGTGATAATAATAACGTCACCGTTGCCGTTCTACCTTTATATGATGCCCACATAAGCGCAGTCCAACCACCCACGTCACGATGTTCCAAATTAGCACCATGTTCCAATAGTTCAAAACATACTTCGCTATGACCTTCTTTAGCTGCACATAATAATGGCGTCCAATGGTCAAAATCTTCAACATTGACATCTGCTCCGTGATTGATAAGTTCACGGACAAATTGTATTTTGCCTTTTGATGCAGCGAGAGTAAGGACTGTGCCGCCATTCTGCAAAGATGAAAGAATATATATACACTCTGAATATGGATCCGAAGATATTCGATAGACACAGTAAATAATTTCTTATTTTTTATATTATAACTCACTTCATCGCGCTCGTCAATTGTTACTTTCTTGTCCTCAAGGAAATTTTGGAAACCATTGAAATCATCTTCGGCGATGTAATTGGCGAGCGGCCCGTAGCATAATGACACCATCGAGTCTGAACGGTTAAGAGTCTGGAAAAAATTATAGGAAAAAAAAAAACCAAAAAAATTTATTAATAATTCAATGATTACAAGTGAAATTGCATGAGCAACATGCCAATTTTTATTTTATGTATCAACACACATGTCAGTAACATTAAATATCAATATTATTGAGTAGGTAGTAATTAAAAAATGCACTATTAACATCTTTACAAGCGTTCATAATTGAAAATTAAAAGGAAAAGTACATGTATATAAACTTCATTTGATCACACAAGTATTCAAAATATGATAGATTTCTCGTTATAATTTAATTGCCATTATAAATGGTGGTTGAAGCATTTGCTCAAAACGTACTCTCGCTGAGGCTTGGATATTGTAGGATGATGTCACATTAGTCATCCACGATATGATTGGGAGCTGCATTTTTTTGCTCTTGTATTGAAAAATAAACGTCTGAATTCAAAATAAATAATACACACGTATATAAGGTAAAATAAAAGCCCTCTAACGACGATCATATAGATCAATAATATGTATTCGGTATTTGTTATATGGTAGACAACCGTCTCCTATACAAAACTATTGTCGATTGCAAGATAAATAATTGTGGTATTTTCATTACCACAAATGACACTCACCATGTCACATTAAAATACCCGATGGCGATAAAATTTTTGGGGAAATAATGAAATTATAAATACAATGATAGTATTTTCAAGGTGGAAGATAAGCGCGATACATATAATTACATGTATTTATAATCACAGTAAAAATTATCTTTTCTTGAACATCGAATTGCATACTTCAGGCGATCAGTGATAAATATTATGAAGTGAAATAAAAAGTAACCGATAAATGTTTTTTTTTATGAAGAAAATATGCATCAAGCCCTTTTTATTTTTATTTTTTAATTCAAAACGTAATATATGTAAAAAAATTAAATAAAAAAACACTCTGCTGATATTAGTATTTAATTATCATGCGCATGATTGATATACGGCATTATTTTGTTCAATTAATCAATTAATATAAGCAACAAATTTTTTTTTTTCCTTCAAATCATCGTTTAGTCGCAAAAAACTAACCGTTTGCGAGTGTCGTCTAATGCCAAAGCTGAATTTTCGTGCGGATCCGTCGTTGGTAATGGTGATTGTGGGTACTGGTATATGCGGAAAATGGTAATGATGATGATGATGGTGATGATGATAATTATCATGATGATGCAATTGTAAATCATCGGAATCAGAAGTTGTGGCAAAATTTGACCACGAATGTGGCTGTGGCATATGCAAACGTAATAATCCCAATTTGGATTTTCTTCGTGGAAAAACAATACGGGAATCAATGTCTTCTGTATTTATTCTTTCATTTACATTTAAGATTTCTTTTGGTATTTGAGATGAAATTCCAACTAGGCATGTAGCAATACTAGAACTAATTGCTGCATTTGAAATGCTTTCACGTCTTTGATAATTGTCTAATTGAGCAATTGATTCATTCGATATAGAAAAAATATTCTCATTGGTTTTCAGATTATTTTGAAACATTTTCGAATTTGTTGGAACTCGAAGAGTTGTCTCATGAAACTGCTCTTTCCTCAATGTGAATGATTTTTCATCATGTTCAGTTGATATGACATTTGAATTATGTTTGATGTCAAATTTATGAACCGTTTCTAATATTGAACTATTTATTATCGACGATGATTCATCACCAAAGCCAATTAATGATTGTACATTACTGCCAGTTATCTTTTTTTCTTTTCTTAATGCTGTCATGTTTTTTTCCGTTGTTTCTGCTGACTCCTCAATGTTAATATAACCCAATGCGCACTTAATGTTGACCGTTTCATCGTGAGTCTTCTGCATGGCATTCTTCGTGTCGTATCATCATTTGTCTTTGTAGTTCAGTTCAGTTGATTGAGCTGATGATTCAAATGTGTGTCGAGTCGTGAAATAAATAATTAATATTGAGTGAATTAATTTTAATGGAAATTAATAGAATTATAAATAAATTAATTGTCAATAAACGAAATGTTATTTCATACGGTATAATTTATATCTGCACTGCAGTATATTATATTATTTATAAGTCCAGTTTGTGTAATATTTAATGATACCAGCACGTGTTTGATGATAATTGAGCAAGAAAATTGATGACTACGACACAGCGCTCGATGTTATTTCACAAATTAATTTATTCCTCGTATCATATGATACAATACATATGACGGAAGTCATCTGTAATTGGCTATTAAATATTAATAGTGTATTTTGAATAAATAAAAAATTATTTCGTGAATTACAACGCAAAAGAATTTTGATAAAAATAATGAATTAATGCAAATATAAATACGGACCCTCGATAAATGCGCGAGTCGAAGCATTTTGTCCAAATTTTTCGATGACATTTCTTTTAAATGGTTCCAAAGATTAGAAGCCCATATATCCACTGTATTTTTTTCTCATATAGCACAATATAAAAAAATTTTTTTTTTTTCTTTCGAATGTAATGAAGTATTTTCAATTATTTTATTTTTTCTTCGTCTTCAAGCACACTTGTGATGCAAGAAAATATATTTATATTAAAAATAATGAATAAGAAATAAAAATAAAATATTAATATATAACCAGACGCAAAACACGAGCGTACAACTAAGAACGAATGAAATTTCACAGAGATTCAGACTTATATATTACGCGGTATGTATATATATCTCATTGAGACGCCGAATGAGCTATATATGTATGTGTGTATGTGTCTTTACCACATAGTAAATCAACATTTATATATCATACACATATATTAATACAGCTCATTTCTGTGTCCATATTGTTACAAGCTTGGGCTCTTCTAGCTTTAATTCCATAACATTTATTGCTCTCATTAACTATTATCTCACAGTTTTTATTTCTCACTTCCATTGTATTGTATATTGATATCAAAATAAGCCAATCATGATGATTCACAATATATTTCTTATCAATTGTTTCATTAACATTTGTTAAATTCGGAAGCTGGATGAATCTATAATAAACAAAATATAGTTTTGCCTTTTGTGTTAATCATTTTACCTTATTATCATCATAATTTTTTTTTTTTGTATTTCACAATTCGTATATTCAAACTTCAATATTTGCCTGATTGTTGTCGGCTTTGTAAATAATATACACGTGACAACACAAGCGGGCAGACCAAAAGAACATCTTGGTGTATAGTTAATAAAACAAATTTTACCAGCTTATCTCTTCTTATAACTTGCATTATCACTTTAACATTCTTCATTTAATTAAAGTGAAGTATTAAAGTATATTTACCCGATGCAATTTTCCAAAGAAAATATTTGATCAAATAATTGAGCACACACATACACACACCCATCACCTAGAATTTAATTATGAACAATGGTTATAAATTGGTACATTTTAAAATGGAACGACGGTCACACAATTGAAGTATGAGCCAAAAGGCAAATAGACGTCATAGTCCAGTTGTCAACTTGCCATAATTCTGTAAAAGTTGCAGCATATCATATATAAACAATAATAATAAAAACAACAACAAAAATGATTAGTTGAAAAAATTAATCAATTTCTTCACCTGTTTACTTCTTCTGTTCCATAATGTTCGCACTACCTGTTGACAGGCTTGAAGTGATCCGTATGAACTTTGTCGGCTATTGCCAATAAATAATGATGTAAAAGATGTAGAAAAATGTTTTTCCTCATCGCTTATTAAACTTGTTCTTTCGTTATTGAAATCGATATCATCATCCGTTGATATTTGCATAATATTCATATGATATCTTTGCTTTATTTTTCCACTAATGCACTCAACAATTTTCATTTAAACATTATCTGTTTAATATAATTCATTGTTTATACAAACATTCTTTCGCAATGACTGTATATAGACAACTGAATTGTTGAATATTCTTTCAAATTAAATGTTTTCTCTTGAACTTCCCGTTGACAATTAATATCTAACAGTTCAAAGTGTTCATTCATTTATTTTTATAATATTCAATGACGTAAAATTAAAATGAATATCAGTGAATATTCCACGAGTGACTAACTGTTGGTCAAGACAATCGTGTCTTCAAATACGATAAATTAATCCACTCGATAAATATTTATTGATAACCACCAAGCACGTAAATACCCATACAAGATATTAAATTATCTATTATCTCGAACGGGTGTTATTGATTTGATATAATAAAAATAAATAAAGAGGGAATGAAAAAACAGAAATGATTGTGAAAGAAATCATATTATATATTGATTTTAAATTACACTCGCATCGATATTTCATATGAAATATTTGCCTGATGAATTATCAATAATATAAAAAACAATACCTCATGTAAACGATGCTCAAAACGATGTACGATATCCTGCGATCTCTCTTTTAATAATGTAAATTGATTCCTTCGACAGTCTCGCTGCATCAACACTTGACGATATGTTTTTGAACGTTGAGATTGACTTTGCAATTTTAAATGCGACATTTTCACATTTTATTTAAAAATCATAAAATCATGTATGCAAACAATCACATATTGCACAATAGAAAGTGCAGATAAGTAATGGCACATTGAACCAGCTCTCAATTATAGTCAATTACAATTGTTCCACATTATTATTATTTTATTTATATATTTTTTTTTTTCGTAAGAAAGATAACAGATGGCACAAATGGTTGACATTTTTGCGAAACAAAATTAATCGGCACTTTTTGTTTTTTTTTCTCCTTTCAATTTCAGTTTTATCACAATAAATATAGATCAAATGAGAACAAGTAGAATTACATATTTCTTTCGTCAATATATATTGAAGAAAAATATTTCAATGATGTACAAAAATACACAAATTATTTATGCTATTTCAATATAAAATTTACATTTTATATGAGAGAAAGTATGTCGATATCGTGCCTGACAATTCAAGAGCGATAATACATCTCTATTGTCGATATAAAATTGAGAATATCAAGCATCTGTATATCTTGCTACATGCTGACCGTTTGATAATAATATGAAAAAATAAGTAGCACAACTAAACGAGGATCACGAGCTAATATGCTGCAGTACGTCTATACTCTATCAAGAGTTTTGTTACACAGACCACAAGACTGATGTAGAGAAGGCGAATTTCAACAGCGTTATACTGCTATCGCGTGTCTATCATATGTCCTTGCTCATAGATTTCAAGGCAACATGATTAGACATAGGATTAGCTTCGCATGTTAACTAGACACTGCACCATTCACGGCTGGATATAATTTTACTGCAGAGAAAAATTAAGTGGATGCAGAGATTTATTGATATGAACTTTTTTTTTTCTATTATCAAGGACACTCGTGATCGACATATATTTTAACAAGGTTGATTTAGTCCTTTAATATAGGGTAACGCTAAAACTTTCATTAGATTTCAGATTGAAAACAATGACTAGATATATGAAATTCTTTGATAATACCTGATTATTATATATTTGATCAATAACATCAATATATTTAGAAATTTTCTGCGGTTATAATTATATAAAATATCAGGTTTTCAAAATTTTTGGTATGTAAAAACGATTTACCAGTGCCGATGTACAGCTCCTGGGTAATAACCATGTTTTAACTTTTGGAAGCCAATGCGTTTCTTCCATATTTACTTATTGTTTTGTCTTCTCTT
This sequence comes from Microctonus brassicae, assembly GCA_918226075.1. Classification (NCBI taxonomy): domain Eukaryota; kingdom Metazoa; phylum Arthropoda; class Insecta; order Hymenoptera; family Braconidae; genus Microctonus; species Microctonus brassicae. The sequence continues at coordinate 437,699 of OW445485.1, read as the reverse complement.
TTATAAATGCAACAATAGTAGTTTAAAGAACTCTGTTTAAATATTAAAAACTAATAAAATGAATTGAACAGTAAGAATGTGGCAGTAGAACTAAAATTTTCACAAATTAAACGTTGTACAGTATACAGTAAGAAATATAAATACGGATTTTGAAAATATTATTCAAAAATAAATAAAGGTCCCTGTCTGGGATAGAATGTGACACGCATATACCATTCATTATCCACGTGGGAATTATTATCCACAATGACATGTACACAAATACATTTTCAATTTTTCCATGCACAATTTCTTCATTGATATACTATTGAAACTCACCAGTCAATTGTACACAAATGTATCGTCCTCAGTATTACATGAGGTCTGTATTAATTATGGAGTCCAGCTCTATCTGAAATATAATTAATTTTTGTATCATACAAATGAGTAATATGTAATAAACAATTATTTAATTTAACAACGTCATATCAATAATGATATATTCGTATTTCAAACCGTTTATAGTATTTATAAATGAAGGCCAATCAGAGTCCAAGATTTTTGGTATTCAATTTTGATTAAATATTTTGATTTCTCCCAAATAAATAATCAGATAAAATGTATGATGTAAAAAAAAAAAAATACAATCTCATTAATGAAATGAAATTGAATTGAATAATTGATGAAATTATCATATATTATAAGAATTATTATAACCTCACCTATGGCAACGATGAATTGTGTTAATTGATGAGGATATTGTTATCACAAGTCTATCAATTATTCTTAAATAATTTATTTAGTACCAGTAACACCCTGAATATTCCGAGGCCTAATTTGGCCTTTTTTCAACACCACAATTATTCTAAATAGTAATCACACATTTTATAGCGTTATTATGGCATAATAAACGCTAGGATATGAAATTGAACAATTCAATACCAGGAAAAAATACACGTCATACGACTCCTTCACGGTCTTCTTTGTGTGATGTGTATATAATATATATATTTTTTTTTATTCTATCATTATTATTACTTCTTTTTTCACGGTCGACGCCATATTTATTTGTATGTAATGGCGGTGCCTACCAGTTGGCGCCACTTTCGAGTTTTCGAATCAGCTGATGTTGGAAATGAATATATTACTATATATATATACATAGTATATCATACTGGAAAATCACCTACACGATAGAGAGAAAAAATATATAAATGAAAAGTAATATATTGTCAGACAAGAAGAAATACACGTGCTCAAAATAACACGTGCATTGACATGATAATGGAGTAAAACAAGTATCATATTTATATTATATTTGTATTTTTCATTGGAAAAAAGGAACGATGTCCTCTGAGAAAATGTTGAATCTTCCTCAGAAAAAGTATTATCGCCAAAGAGCACATTCAAATCCAATTGCTGACCATTGTATTGAATAGTGAGTAAAATTATTATCAATAATCAGTTCTGTCTTGAGTATACAATTAAATATTTATATATTTATATAATGAAATTGTTAATTTTATTGTTGTAGTCCTGTTAAACCTGATCTTATGGATTGGAGTACTCTATATCCTGATCATTTTCTTCAAAATGATGATGCTGATGATAAATCAAAAATTGATAAAAAGCTTGTGGAATTCGCTGATGTTGGATGTGGTTATGGTGGATTGTTAGGTATGAATATGTTTAATCTGAAATTAATATTTATCATTTAAGAAAATTATCATATGTTTTAATAATTATATTATTTCATTTCAAAACAATAAACCAGTTACACTATCTTCAATGTTTCCCGAAAATTTGATAGTTGGTATGGAAATCAGAGTTAAAGTATCTGACTATGTTATGGACAGGATAGCAGCATTAAGATCACAGTATCCTGGTGAATACAGAAATGTTGCGTGTCTGCGAACAAATGCAATGAAATATTTACCGAATTATTTTTACAAGGGACAGGTATATAAATTGATCCAATTGCCTAATAAAAATTCAGATTAATTATTTATTTATCTTGCTATATTTATAGTTGAAAAAAATGTTCTTCCTGTATCCGGATCCGCACTTTAAAAAGGCAAAACACAAGTGGAGAATTATTAATCAAACTTTACTCGCTGAGTATGCATACATATTATCTGAAAACGTATGTATTTATTTAATGTTAAATTTATCATTGATTTATTTTTATTTTGATAATTATAAATAATTCTACGGCAGGCCATAGTTTATACAATGACGGATGTGAAAGATTTACATGAATGGATGGTGAAACATTTCGTTGAACATCCATTATTTGAAAGAATTGACGAGAATGATTTGGTAAGTTTAATATTCCAACGTGGATATAATATATACACAACATAAACAAATGTATATTTAGAATTATACAATGCAATATTCGTATTACGTTATAGAAAGATGATCCGATTGTTCCAAAGCTCTACGAAAGTACTGAAGAAGGCCAGAAAGTAACAAGAAATAAAGGTGACAAATTTTTAGCGGTATTTCGAAGGATTCCTGACTCGTATGTATGTGATACGAGATAACATAAATTCTATAAATATTCCTCAATTATTTTATCCGACACACAATGAATATTATAAAAAATATAATAGTATACATGCTTAACAAATTGAATAAATATGTTTAATAACTTGTTTTTTATGAACATGTCCAATTAAATTTTATAAATGATGTTTTTAACTACTTCAATTTCTTATATGAATAATATATTCCAGCATTTCATTGTGAAGAATATTCCTGAATTTGAATAATAAGTTAATTTAATATTTTACCATTTTCCTCAATGATATGAAAGGGAATTGTTATACCATATTATTGCTGCCGACGCTTTGAATGCAATGTCCCATATTTCTGTAGGTAAATTATTGGCCTCTACTGGTACGTTCAATAAAATATCATCGTCATTTTTTACATTACCTGACGTCATACAACAAACGGTCAAAATTCTGTGAAAAGGGACAGGAGGGTCGGGAGCATTCCTTGAATATTTTGCTATAAGAAAATAAATTCCTTTATTTGTGATCGTAAATTGTTCTTTAATTACTTTATTTTGTCTGTTGTGGTAGTCCATAAGTCGCCAATAAATTCTTTTTGTGGTATAATTAATCAATTGACAAGCAATATTGACGTCAATTCGACATTGTGTATTTCCTGTTTCTACTAACGAATCGAATGAATGTTTTGTTGATGGTTGTATACGTCCTTTTTGTGGAATTACGCTCAAATAAATTGTATCAACTATTTTGTAATTCTTTCATTCATATCCAAATACTTCATCATCAGATCGATTAGACAGTGTAATTGGACAAATCACATGACTACACAATGGTATATCGGATAAAATTATAACATCACTATTTATATAAACTGAAACTTCGGGAATGTGAAATGTTTTAGGTAATTGTGGTAATTCACGAGGTATTTTCATTTGTTGGTGAATTAAACTTGTTCCTCCCTCCATCATTAGGCATGTCTCAGTTTCCCCCACGATTATTGGAATCAATATTGTAAAGCTGTCTGAGCGACGAGGTTGAAATTTCACCAAGATAGGACAAAGCATTTGGGTTGGAATCGATCCAATGGGCTTTACGCAAGTTAATGCGACAGCTCGATGATGAGCATTGATAAGATCGAATGCCTCAATATCTATTGAGAATATCAAATCATGTGATGTTGGATTATAAAGCCAAAATGCTTGATATTTTGGATATAGATCACCCAAGTAAACATCGTCAAGAATAAAATTAGGCCCATATAAAATTCGTGATGAATGATTAACTGCTAAGATAATTTGGCGATTTTATCCAAGAGATATGTGCCATTGACATTGTTCGCAATGGATGGCTTCATTTAATTTAATCGTCACCACTATTTCATCATTTGGTTGCATTTTACCACATTTAGGATGAATGACATTTGATATTTCATTCAAGTTTTTTTTGCTTGAGGCCATTAAATTTTTTTTTAAACGCCAATATGCTGGTACAGAGCTCACATTTTTTACAAGTAATTTTACAATCGATGTATTATTGTTTGCAGCGATTTGTGGAATATAAATATCTAATGTTTTTATCGTAATCCATTTTCGCAATAATTTTATTCAGTAAATTAATTTTCAATAATCGCCAAAGCGTCAGTTTACCGAAATTAGGATTAATCTGATGGTATTGCAAATCGATGATCTGATAATAAAAAAATTATTAATTGTGCGTGTGATGATACATATGCTTAGTCATGTGTATGTAATCACTTACTTTGATCATTGGTAAAGTGCAAGTGTAATTGATTGTACAAATGGTTATTGAATTTTGTGATTCATTAGTAGCTGCATACATAATGAGAAATTTGAAAAAAACCAACTTTACATGGTACAAGAGAAACAATTATTTCCTGACGTTCAGTTGGCAAAATATGCCCGAATATTGGATGCATTTCAAATTTAGAAATTTCATCACAACAACCTTCACTAGTAGCTGGTTTACTTATTAATTTAAAACACATTTCAACTTCACTTACGTTAAATAAATGAAAATTAAATTTCCTCAACTCATTGTAAGGAATTTCTGTGAAATTAATTTCATCAGGTTCTGCCTAATGGTGAGATGACGTAAAAAGAAAAAAAAAAGAAAAAGATTATTAATGATTAAATGTACGTGTATGCATAGAGGAGAAAAGAAAAGAACAAGTAAAATACGGGAGTAATTACATTAGTACATCACCTTTAAGGATCGTATCGCAGACATTGCCGAGATACGGACAACTATTTCAACTGGTTTTTTTATACTTGTATATTCCTCAAGTGTTGTAATACTGCACAAGATATTACATTCATATTGTTTTGGTAGAGGAGGAGAGAATTAATGCCCAGTCGAAAGACTGGATCTCATGATTACATAAAACTCCAGTTAAATTACCCAATGAAATATACGACGGATGATGCGACAACTCATAACTGTAATATAAATTTCTCACGTGAAATTGATTCATTCTCTCAATAATACTTTGTATGATATTTCAAGTAATAAAATATTGATATGCCAATCGAATAGAATGACCAGTTAAATTTTTCATTGACACAGATTGTATTGTCTTGCAGCCTGGATGTACAGATGAAAAATTGATTTCATTATAAATATCATTGTTGCCAATATGTATATTTGGAAATTCAGCAAGTCCTTGAAATTCTATATGAACAAATGATTGCTCATCAGAATTTACATTAAATTTAATTGACCATCGCTCGTTATAAAAGTGTTCGCTTATCGCGTCTGGAAACATTTCGACAGCTACAATCTGATATTTCCTATGAAATTTAAATTAAATTATATCAGATATTGATGAATTAATATTATAAATTATGATATTATCAATAATAATAATAATAATAAATACTGTATGAATAATAATACGTTACTCATAAATAATGCCCAGCATTGGTTTAACATTGAATTGTTTTGGAAGGGAATCTGGATATGGTGGAATTAGTTGAAAAGTCAGTGGATCATCATCAGTATCATTTATTATAAGAAATGTTGTGTAAGACGAAGATCCCGGTGTACAGGGTGGCAAAGTAATAATCTTCTGACCATTATTTACCAATTGCTCCATTCGTTTCTTATTGCGACTCAATTTATTTTCAATCCACTCAATCTTATTTGGTGACCAATATCCTGCGAATAAATATTACATATGACATTGAAGCAATATTTCTTTTTTCATTTTTTTTCATACATTGATAAAAATAGAAGAAAAATAAATAAAAACCCATTAAACGAATTAAAGTGAATGCATGCTCGATTGCCAATGATTTAATAGTGCCATACAGCGTTATATCTCTGACGTAACATTTTCCCCGATCGGATTGAGGCTTAAAAGAGATTCGGAAATGCCCACTTTTTCCACTACTTATTCGTAGACTTTCAGGATCCACTGTGAATACACCATCGACATCTGCACAATTTTCTCATTTCACATTGAAAATGAGAAAGAAAAAAAAAAGAAAAAAATTCAATTTGAACGAATACAATAATACACTTTATATATATGTATGTAAAATTTAAACGTTTTATAAAACCTTTTTCCCATTCCAAAATGAGCTCGTAAGAAGTGTGATTAGTGATGGAACTCGTTTGACAGGGGTTCAGTGTTGAACTTTTTTCAAAGATGAGATAATTCTGAGACAATGATAAAATGGGCGTTTGATGGCTTCTTTTTATTCTGCTATTATCATTAAAGTACTTTTCAAAAGTATTTAATCCCGTATAGAGCTCATACCCAAAGATATTATAGTCTTGTTCGTTGAACGGAATTTCACAGTAACCATAAAGTTCAATAATTATAGGCGTTCCATGTAGAATAAAACAAACAAGGGGAAAGTAATAAATTTTTTTTTCCATTGGTAAAAACGTTACTTTGATATTGACATGAGAGTTTGGTTGAATAGTGCCACAAAAAATATCTGGTTGAAAAGTAGAGTATTGTCTTGAGATTATATCAAACATAAATTTTGCTACAACTTTCGATTGATTAATGAGTTTTATTTTTTTTTATTCCGCCCACTCAACGATGAGTGCATCAATATCTTTGTTGTTGAAGCGATTACTTCAACACGTGGCCACATTGTTGAAAATCAATTCAATATAACTATTTGAATAAAATGGATTGATGACTAATTATATTTTTAACCATATTACTCGTGTGAAATTAGCTAGAAATGAATTTTAATAATAGAAAATTATTTCAGGAGAAAATACAGCGAAGTGAATTGATTCATAGCAGTAGAAGAAGGATATATAAACAAAACAGATGGGCTCGCCGAACGAATGATGCTTTTATTAATTAAACATTAAACAGGGAACTTGTGTCGATTGACATTAGCCATTGCGGTTTAACTACTGCAATGTAAATTATTGTTTATATGTTCTGTAGTTGACGGGTACACTCACAAAACTTTTCCTTTCATGATATATTACCTATAGTATAGTTAGTAGTATGTATTTATTTTCATGATATTCACCTACATATATATCTTTTCCAAATTTTGAATATTATAGTTTGAGAACAAAGTTTTGATATTTGCAAAAGGTCGATGGGGAAAAAGTTCTATCTATGCACTTTCGAGTTTGCACAAGTTTTAAATTGGTGTTTGAAAAAATGAGATGAAATTTCTTTTATATTATTGGCACTATAAAACTAAAATTAAATAACACATTGTTCAATAAAATATGACGTATAGGTTGAAAATTTATTTGTTTGATTCATCGCACCGCTATTATCATTACAAATTCGCTGTAGAATTTATTTGAAATATGAGAAAAAAGACGCATGATTTTTCATGTTTGATATATTGTCTGCTGACGCTGTTACGTGAATTACTAATCGACCAAACCTTTACTTATGCAAAAACAGTGAAGAAGAAAAAACATATAACACAAAAGCTCATTTTCCCTTTTTTTAAAGCAGAACATTAAATTAACTAATTGCTATTGATTTCACTTCCAATTTATTTAGCATCTTTATGTCGAGGCATTTTACTGCATCAAAAGCAAATAAATTGTTGATACTTTTACATATCTTAATTAACCACGACCTTTAGCGCACATACATATTATAACTTGATATATTTTTCTGTATTTTTCCGAGGTAATTTTCGAATAGAGGAAAAATTTTTATATTACCTTATATTGACTTGATGTGAGATTAACTGATCTATATATAGAATATCATCGAGGTCGCAATGTATTTCTATCTGAAGAAATTATATTTTATCACCACGATCATATATATTTATATATATATACTGTTCAATAGATTCATATATACAAGTGTTGATATATTCTTCTCTTTTATTTTCAGTGATCCACTCAAACCGTAACATCTCACTCATTTATTATTTATAATTTCTCCATCAATATTAATAAATCATATTCCTGTAATGTAAATTTTTATTTAATTTAATATTATCCTTATTAATTAACAGATTATTATCAAAGTCATCACTACTTAGCATGTAATATCTAAGACTATCATCAGCTGATTAATAATTAATATACATAAGAGAGATTTCTGTGCTTGTATATTTAATTGAAGAAAAATGGTAATAAAAAATTCAAATTTAATTTCAATGACAATACCCCTTTATAATTAATGTCTTAAGGATCTTAACCTGATACTCCATATACATATATACATATAAATATACTACCTGAAAATTATACTGGACGAATCCCTTCAATTCCTCGAGGGATGTAGAAAATTAGAATGACAGGGGATCAGTATACAAATCCTCTTTTCATATAATTAATTGTTGAATTCTGAAAAAATAAAAAATTGATTAATGAATTTATTCACTGGCCTGCATCGATTATATTATATTATACATACCTATATGTATAAATATATTCCATTTTTCAAATAAAACATACATTATATCCATATCTATTTTTTTTTTCTTTTTCTTTATACATATACTTGTATATATTATATTATATTACTACTCTATATATAAAGAGTATTGTGTGCGCATGGCGCTTTGACAAACTCCCGCGCGCGAAACTCTGAACTATCACTGTGTTGTGTGTACTCTCACTCTTGCCTGTCTTTTTCCCGCGCCCACTTTTGTCTTCTAACGCAGTTTCCCGTTGACTTTGGTGCTGATCATTCATAATCGAATTTTCCGCCGACACGTGATCATGTCTAATAATTATTACATCAACTTTTGATGCAGAATTATCACAATGTTATTACACGTGTGTGTTATCTGGAATAAACAAATTTTTACGCTATAAAAAATATTTAAAATATGCGAGAATCCATGAGGAAAAATACAATTCAATCATGGATATAATTGTAAATATAATTATAAATACAAGTAAAATTATAAGAACAAAAATTTTTCATTATGAAAAATGAAAGGAAGTATTAAATATTAATAAATAAATATGAATATATACATGATAAATACAGTGCTATATGTGTTTGTGTCAGTGATTGCTGTCAAATTGCATCGTATTGGAGTGAGTATATGCATGTATAAATATATTGTATATAATTTACATAAATATATTACTATTATTTCTGTATATAATCCTCATGTAATAAAGGGTCGCTTTTTTTTATTTATAAAAATAAAACGCGTTATATATTGCTATAATAATGCGAATGTTCTACAAGAAACTTTACAGTTGTTACAATTATAAAATATTGAACTCATAAAAAAAAAAAAAGTTATTAACGCGTGACGTTAATTCTTTCTACCACCTTGTCATATATATCTTTTAGCTCTCGCTAGTGGTAATATATTTTAAATTAAATCAAGCTCAAGATCATTTCTCATTTATTTTCTCCAACTTCATATATATTCTCTACATATATGTGTACATATTTACAAGTGATAAGCAAGTTTTTTTTTTGTTTTCTATATGAATTGGCAGAGGGGAGAATAGAAATAAAAAAAGGAAAAAAAAAAAAAAAGAAAAAAGATGTTATGTCTGGAGTAATTCATGAGGAGACAAATGTCCATGAGGGTTAACTGGTGAAAATATAGGAAAAAGAAAAAAAATGGACAATACGATACATGTTCGGTTCGAAAGAAAGGGGGCAGACGTGCGAACGAAAAGGGGGAAAAAAAATGTATTTGGACGTAGATATATACAGGCATGCTCGGTGAAAAATGCGATGGTCATGTGTATTATACATGAATCGTTATAGTCTGCATGTATGTGTGTAGATGTATACCCAAATGGGAAGTCAATGAGAAAATGGGAAAAAAAAAAAAAAGACTAAATTGTCCCAACAACAATTATCATCACAAGCAACATCATTTTTCATTTCTATCATCATTATTACACAAAGTTTATTGATGGATTTATTTGATAATAGAATTTAGTTGAAGCACGGTATAACAATTAATGTTATGTAATTGGAAAAAAAATTGATACTCACTTATGTATATATTTTTTCATTAATGAATTATTGATAATGGAGATAATTAATTACGTCAATATGTAAATTAACCAACTGACGAAGCAATTATATATTATTTCATGAATTTATCTTTTTTTTTTTTTTTTTTTTGATGTATTCAAAAAATATCCATTTATTTCTTCTTTCTAGAATTTTATCCGGAAACTCAATGACAACTGTAACTTGAAACAAATAGAAAATAAAGGAGAATAAGATTGAAAATATATATATATTAAAGTAAAAACAATGGAGACAACACGCGACTACACAATTTCCATGAGTGCATCAGAAAAATTAAATACAAGTTCAGAAATAGAGAAAATATCAGAGGTACTTGGTAACTTCTACAACGAGTTCAACAACAAGACAGATTATGTCTTGATAACTCTCTATATTCCTGTGATTATGCTTGCGTTTGTTGCCAACATCATGGTCATCATTGTTGTCCTCAAGTATCAATACATGCGCAGGTAAAGAACGCAATATCTGAAAAGAAAAAGAGAAAACAATTATTATACTTTCAAGTACAAAAAAATAAAAATTAGTAATCGAACATTGGAGCTGTTCTTATTAATTTTTATTTATTGTATATAATACATTATTTAATTTTCTATTTTCTTTAATAAAATTGTTGATCGTCAGTATTTTCCAGAAATATTATCATATTATTGTGAGTACATGTCACGCACGTGACGTGCCAAATGGCCATCACAAGGATGCCTTATGTAGTTTTATGATTGTCAAGTATGTCATAAAATCCAGACGTTGAACGTATGCTGAGAGAAAATATAAGGGCCAGGGTTACATAGGAAAACTTCCAATTTGCTTCTTAAATTTTATTCTAATAACAAACTACCTATATTTATTTTTCCCACGACTACCCAATAATTCTCACGATCTCGTTTGCTTTTATCAATTTTCAATTATTCACAAGACCTTTTAATGAAAATAGATAAAAAGAAAAAATGAACTCGATATCAAATTTAAAAAAAAAAAAAAAAAAATACCACAGTGCGATTGGGATTTATCGGTTAGTTTCTTCAACAAATATATAAATTATTTTGTCTATGAAAAAGTCACGTTTATGTATTATACGTATATACATGAAGTGAAAGATAAGGGAATTGATGAATATTTTTCTCTGTGGAAATTTATTGAATGAAATGAAGATAGAAGTTGAAAATACGATAATGCGGGGTAACTACGGGAGGAAAAATGTATATATATATATAATTTATGTATATATATACTGTGGAAGACAAAATGGGAGTTGAGATGGGGGCCAAGCTGTTTGTTATCAGAGGTGGAAGTATCGTTAAAATAAACGGAAAAAGCAAATTGTAAACAGTATGTAGAACATATAGTAAGAAGAAATATAACATGGGGCAATAGGTTTGTTTTATGACGAGAAAAATATTGTTCAAAGCATTTGGTTATATCGTTGAGTTATAGCACTGGAGTCATCGTGAAATTTACATTCAACAAATCACTGTATATACACGCAACCAATTTATAAATAATTATTATCGTTAAACAATTATTTTTATCCATTTTGTTACAGTGTCACAAATTATTTTGTTGTAAATCTGTCAATAGCAGATCTACTGGTTACAATAATTTGTATGCCTATGGCGGTAAGTCAGGCAATTTCAACAATTTGGCTCCATGGTGAAACAATGTGCAAACTCTTTTTCTATCTTCAAGGTAAATAAATAATACAAGTTTATGTATTAATGTAGAAGGATTCCAAATAAATTTGACCCTATCAATAAATCGTTTCATTATTGATTAATATCCATTATATTCAATTATATATATATATATATACGAGTAGCGTGACCTTTTTTGCTTTTATTTGGAACAAAATCGATAATTCTTGCCAAACAATTGACAATTTGTCCAATTAAAGAATCTGTATATATATGCAGGTAACCGGGATAACGATCGTGTTATATTTTGATAACTAAAGTTATTCCGACTATATACTGTTAAAAATAATAAAAACATACACATGTATACAATATATATGTCATCACTTTTCCCAATATATATCTAGAGCATATACATGTATAATTAAATGCTTTATATTATTTTTTTTTTCCAATTTATACACAGGCGTAGCAGTTGCTGCATCAGTATTTACTATAACCGCAATGAGTATTGATAGATATTTTGCAATTCGTAGTCCAATAGCATTACGTCGAGACTTTAACCGCAAAAGCACGATAATGATAATTGCAGCACTTTGGGTCGTCTCTCTTAGTATATTTGCGCCTGTATTAAGAGCGGTAAGCCCCATCGGTTCACCTACAGTGGATCATTTATCACACTGTCTTTTCTCATCCACATTCATCAGAGTCAAAATAAACGTATCTCTCACGTTTACCATGAAATTATATACGCATACAGGCAACAGTTCAGAGTCCAGATCTGCAGAATATTACTCTGGCAATGCAGCAACTAGATGAGGACAACAAAGATGATGGTGTTGATGTTAATAAGCCGCCAGTTATTCAATTCTGCTTGGAAGACTTCAAACCACTTGGAATTGACTCTCACGTCTTTGGAATTTTTTGCTTTATCCTTATTTATGCTATTCCAGGTCAGAAATTAATGTTATTATAATTCAATAATGAATTATTCATTTATTTAATTATTTAAACATTTTTCTTTTTCTTATTTCATGGAGGATTTATCGTGGTATTGACGTATTCGTTAATGGGGCGAACATTATGCGCACGAAAACCACCATTTGACTCTGACAACAATGAGGGGAGTGCCAGTTCTCAACAGGTTCCAAATATATTTTACCATTATTTTTAAATATTATTGCTGCTCCGCCGAATAATAAAATGATATCTTCCTGCAAAAAAAAAAAAAAAACGGAATTATATTTGGAAAATATTGATTCACATAAAAATAATAATAATAAATAAATAAATGAAATATATAGAATGAAAGAATGAGAAAAAATATATGAGGGAGAATACATAGATATATAGAAATGACGTTTGTAATCAAATAAAATTCAAAGGGGAACTATACAATAATACATACAGAGAAAATAAAAGCTCACCTCTTTCATCTCTTTTTTACCCTTCCATATAATATATAATGCTATGTATAATATGGCATAACATTTCCAAAGGATCACACCTTTCAAGAATATCATCATATCATAAGGGTCATCTATTGATATATTGATTGAATCGCCATTTTATTTTTTTATATCAATTCCAATAAACATTTCACTAGACGTATAGTTTCATATATAATATTATATTTAATATTCCGCAGGGATTCCGTTTGGTACGGGAGAGAAAACGAATAGCGTGGATTTTATTGACATTAGCGGTGCTTTTTGCTCTGTGCTGGTTGCCATATAATGTACTGCAATTACTCATTGACCTTGGCATTATATGTGAGCAAAATTTTCTTGTATTATATATGCATCAATACTATAAATATGTAAATATACTGCAATTATTTAATATAATATATAAATTAAATTTACAGATGAAGGTAGTGTGATTCCTGCAGTACGTTCATACTGTTTATATCTTGGCCATGCTAATAGTGCACTTAATCCTATTGTTTATTGCTTCATGACCCGAAACTTTCGTCGAAGTGTTGCGGGACTCATTTGCGGTAATAGACGACACTACAACCGAAGTAATTCTGTTCATAATGTGAGTCTTGTAATATATTTATACGCTATAATTGGATTCATCATTTATAATTTTCAATTAATTGTTGTATAATTATTATCAATCTGTATTTTTTTTTTTTTTTTTTTTAGAATAATGAGTGTAGAATAAAAAAGAAAAAATGAATAGTAATTATTATAATTTTTATGGAGATTAGCGCACGCTTCATCGACGAAAGTTCCATTAATAAAGAATTTCAGCAGATATTGAACATTCCTCTCCAACATTTTTATTGAAAGATAAAAACAAGAGATATGTCCATCGCGTGATGTGAATGTCTTCTATTTTCATTGTTGTCATTATAGTACGGCGTGCAATTTTTTTTATTTCAAATTTTTCAGACAAAAAATATAAAATATCAATTGTGATATATAATATTATTATTTAATGATAATTGAATCAAAGCGAAATTAATGAATAAACTGAATTTAAAATGATTATAGAATAAAGCGGGAGTTGGTGGAATATGCGTTGGATCAAGTTTAAAGCAACGGGGTGGATGGGATCCAAGGAGACCACGTGCATTTGCAATTGCCGCGGTTGCACGACCCCTTGGTCGATCAATGGCTCTTGAACGAAGCGCAACATCGAGCAGTGGCTATGACAGCTCACATAGCCGTCACAGCCCTCATCGACGTTGTTACATGCTAAAGAGTATGCCAGGGCGTGTCGATAAACCGACCGTGGCATTTTGCACTTTAAATAAAATTAATTTCAAACAAGAATCACATTTTGCCACGAGTTTAAATGATTTTGATGATAAATCACGTTATATAATGGATCCACGACGTAGTCAAAGCTTTCATGCATTCTCTGACGTTACGTCCAGGCACAATCAACAACACGTGTATGAAGAAAGTACCAATCATACAACGCAACTTACTCATCTTGCTAATGATGTCTAATAATTCAAAGACTTTCCCTATGCAGTCTATACTTTCATCCATCGATTATTATTAATGTTATATCATCATACCTCCTTTGTATACACATTTATATATTTATTATTATTCTTTACTATAGAATATAATATATTATAGAGTGTGTATAATGTATATCAATAATGAAAATTATATTATAATGAAAATTTTCATTTAAATGAATAAATAAATCTTTTAATTGCGAAAAATATGAAAAAGAATAGTAATGTTAATCGTAAACACATCTATAAACTATAATGTGTATTATGTGATTTGTGTTTTTCCCCAACGGTTGTTTACACATAATAATACATACATTCATGTAATTTTGGACAATATGTGTATAGAAAAGAAAAAAATTTCAGGTAGATATAGCAAAAAAAGGCAAGCTTAGTTGCATTTGAATATACAGATGAAGGTCAAGGAATAATAGTAATGATATGTGATGGTCAAAGGGGCCAAATGTCCCGCATGTGTACACTGCAGCCTTATTAGCTGGTATTTCCCAAAAGCTGGTGGCGGTTTATTCAACGTGGTGAATGAGTGGGAACCAGGCACTGTTCATTTATATTATATAGGTACATGGTAAG
The DNA here is from genome assembly GCA_918226075.1 of Microctonus brassicae. Lineage (NCBI taxonomy): Eukaryota > Metazoa > Arthropoda > Insecta > Hymenoptera > Braconidae > Microctonus > Microctonus brassicae. The sequence goes on along the minus strand of OW445485.1, from coordinate 422,516 downwards.
TTGGGGGTTGTAACCAGGAATATACAACCACCAGTAGGCAACAGTCTTCCCATTTATATATATATGTATGTATGTATCCCAATATTATATAGTATCGCTTTGCTTTCGCAAGCGCAAGGACACAGCCAGTTTACCAGTACAATGTTGTATGTCGATAGGAAATGATCAAGAATGATCTCTCTGGTTTCTGGTACATAGTGTGAATTAAATTTTCTGTTTAATAAAAGTGTTGATCTTCTGTTATTCTGGATAGTTAAAAGAAGATATTTAGTATTAGTTCATTTTAATATTTTGTCAGTGAATTTTTTCATCGTTTGAACATTTATAACACTGGTAAGTTTTTTTATAGTGAAATTTGAAAAAATGTTAATTTATAAGCTGCTCAGTTACGGAGAAAAAAATGATAAATGTTATCATTAAACTACATTTTGATATTTACTTCAGTTTAACGGTGATAATTGAAAGAATTTCATTAATTCATTATTTCAATTTTCTTTTTGAGTTATACGCCTATCTCTGCATTCATTATTTTTTTTTTATATACACATTTGTCAATCGTGACAATAATGTATTTATAAAAATTCAGGATTTTCTCAGATATATAATTGCTCATAGGTATATGTTCACGGTTTCCCCATAATAAATATCAAAATATTCTAATAATCTCTCTCCAGTCCACCAAATCAATAAAGCTCTGGGAAAAAAAAAAAAAAAACAATTTCTATTCATTATACATATTTTTAAAACTGTAATAAATAGGATAGATAATATATACATTAAAAAGTCTTGCTCACTCACTGACATTTGTTATGTGACTAATTTTATCATCATGAACGTAAACATCGACACATTGTCATTATATTATGTCAATGATGTACACCATTATTGTATTAGGTAAAGTAGAAAAAAAAAAAATTCATCAAAGCAGACAATCCCTGATTGGGGTTTTCCCATTTGCCCATTGGATAAATAATTTATTCATTGGATACTCGAAACTTTTATAACTTATAATCCTTCCATTTTAAGTAGGCTCACATGGGAATAACATGTGTAATCAACAATTATATAGATGGCTGTGCTCGATCCTGACATTTAGTGAATAAGTAAATACATTAGTTAATAGACAACCCCTTGTGTAAATCTACGGTTATACGACCTTTGGGAATCCCATTCCATAGGTAAGTCCACAAGCAATAAAATTGAATATAATGGTTTAATTGTGAATATCGAGCAATTGGCATTAACGGTCATCGTAACAATATGTAGTGATAAAATATATAGCCAAATTTTTATTTATTTTGTGAATATTATTATTGATTGAAGGATAAACTTTTATAAATTGAAAAAAAAAAAAAAAAAAAGTACTCACAATGCAGTTGTCGCAAAATAGTTGATTTATTATTAAATATAAGAGTCCTCTCATTATATTTATTATTTTTATAATGTTGTGAATTTTACACTTAAACACAAAACAATATGTACACATTATATTCTATCATTTAACAATCCAAACCTGGTCATTTGAAAAAACGGTTTTCTCAAATTATATTGTATACTTCAGACTTTAACCGTTGACGGCACCACTATGCAATCGCCATTTTGAGTATTTATACATATAGTAGATAAATGAAGAGTCAGCAGCGCCATACGGCGGTAAATGTACTTAACCCAAGTAGTGAATGGATAATTTTAACCGAGTCGACACTCTTGAGACCATTCAATATTCCTTGAACTAATTAGACTTAACGGAGTAGAAGAGACTAGAGAGTGTAGTTGACTACACGTACATAATACGCACAGTCTGTTCAGTTGATCATAAGATTGTCCAACTAATAGAACAGTCAGTTTGAGTTTGTCTGTAAATTTTTTTTACTCAACATTATTTTGTGCAACGTGAAATATTGTGTTTTTGACATCTAATACGTTGATATAAAAATATAAAATTCGTGTGTGTTATTATTATTCATCTACATGCGTCAACATATTTAATTATTACAAATAAATATTCTTATCAATACGAAAGAACATACGTGCGAAATAACAGTGAAAATAAAAACTTTAACTTTTTCTATTTATTACATTATTGTCATTCAGAGTGAGCATAATTAATGCACCATATGAATTTTATTAAATTATATTCTTCATGTAATTTAATTTCGAGATAAACAAAAAGCGATCAATGTAAATAATCCAAATTGACATCGTGCATTATTTTACAAGTAGAAACAAAAAATAAATATCTAAAATCAGAGATATAGAGAGAGAGTGAGCTTGTGTTAATTATCTTGAAGCGTTATTTTTTTCTTGTGTAAACATGTGGAATCAATCAGAAAACAGCGAATCGACATACCATAATGTTACAGATAGTGAGAAGAAACGCACTGAGCATCAGGACTCCGGAATTGTTGACTCCGGTTTCCTATCATCTGGAAATATTTTAACGAGTACAAACGAGTTGAGTTGTGAACTCGATACCTCGTCTAATTTATTAACGACACTAGAGGAGCACGTTGTTGACGGGACTTTGATATCCAAGGCTGAAAACTTGTCATCGGAACAAATGAGGGCAGACAGTGGATTAGATTTAGGACTCAGTGAAAATCTCAGTCAAATGAGTTTAAATCACAATACATTGAATCCACTTGGACAACAGAGGAATAAATATGAAAAAATTCAATCAGAGCCAGTACTTGAACCAATTATTAAAATTGAAAATGCAACACATCGAATGACAAATGAATTTAGTGAACAGCAGCTAGATCTCGAAGTACCATGGCAATTATATTATATGCAGGATGAGGATGGTGATACGTAAGTTGTAATTATTAAAATAACATTCAGACAAATGTATAAATGATGTATCATTAATTTTTTTTCTTCTTTAATAGGCAATTGCACATTGCGATAATTCAGGGCTTTTTTGAGGCAGCGGCATTCAGTTTAATTAGAATGGCGCCACATCCAGATCTACTTGATATCATAAATGACGATGGCCAAGCGCCTTTGCATTTAGCTGCGTTAACAAGACAATCAAGAATGGCGAGACGTTTAATAATTGGTGGTGCAAATCCATCGTTACGTGATAGTAAAGGAAATACAGCATTACATTTAGCGTGCGCTTCAGGCGATCTCGATACTGCCAGGGCGCTGACTGATCCTTTGGCGACAATTGAAAGAAATTACCTGGGTCCTCATGGGAGAATTCCGGCTTTGCCGCAAAACTTGGAACAGCGCAATTATCGAGGTATGTATATCCCTTTTTAGCTTTTGTTTAATTTTATTGCCCATAAATTTTACTCTGAATTGTTCGGTCAACTAACGGTCATTCTCATTCAATGAATCTACAATACATAAATACGAGGGAAAAATACCATATCAGATTATATCTGAATTTATTAGGGATTATCTATTGTATTAAGTATATACATCACTCACAAGTAACACACATTTTTATCCTGAGGCGTATTTATTCATGAAATTTCAATTTATTACATTTAACCGATAAGTTTTATTTTTTTTCCTCATTCATCTAATGAATAACAGAGCTAATTGATATACAATGTGAACAAAAAAATAATGTAGACATATATTTATTGGGGAATCCCTAACTCTTTTGACGCTCAACGTCTGACGAAATCTCCCCCATCTTTTTTTTTTTCTTCTCTAAATTTAAACACGTATATATGTAATTTAAACTCAATTTCTGTTGTTTACATTGCACACTTATTTTCATGATCGTTCATTAGTGTAATGACAATAATTACTTGTACTAACATGTATAACAATTCACAAAACTAGATATATATCTGTGTGTGTGTGTGCGTGTGTGTAGGTAGAAACTATTTTAATCTCTATTAAAAGACCTCTGGTGCGTTACTCTGTGGATATGATCATATATCGGAAAATGACAAATATAATCACAAATCTAAATGCCACAAATAGATTTAACAATTTCAATATCTACTATATAAATTCTACTAAGCCTTATCATTATGACAACCTTCGACACATGGAATTCCCACATGGCGTCACCTTCATTACGTTCACAAACGACTCAAATATTTACAATGAAATTTATTTTCTTGCAATTGTTCATCAGATAGAATATAATGCTATCGTGCATCGTTATAGATGTATAAAAATAAATTCAAAAAATAATAAATTGTGGATAAATATGAGGTATTAAATTGAGCTCAACTAAAGCGATTGGCCGACCTCGATTTCACAAATTGCTACATGTATTATCTACATATTTATGTATACAGATGTAGGATGTATATTCCATTGTAACAAACGAGTTCATCAAGCCTGAATTCACGCCGAATGCCAAGGACTACTATATACATTAATTATTTCCGTATTTCACTTCAACAAATTATCAGTATATTATTATCGTGATTTTTTTTTTTTTTTTTTTTCAATTTCAATTCACTTGAGATATTTATCAAGGCTATCGATTAAATTATCAAAGTTAAAGATGTCATAAATACGGAATTTCCCACAAATTCATCGTGCATTATCTCTAATCCATTTGCATGAAATCATGATAATGAATTTTTTATACATCTACGTCATAACATCTTTTATGAATACAATAAAGGTTTTTTTTTTTCTTCACAATCAGAAACGGTATTAAAATAAAGAAGAGAAGCGAAAGCAGCATGTATAATATACTTGGGAAAGTACGTAATATAACGATTCCTTGCGAGGATTTTAGTCGGACGGACTCGTTTGATGTTGGGGTTTCCCCCGGGTCGGGGATGAACCATAAGATTGTATGTTTGTGTGTGTGTGTACGTTCCTATCACACACGCACAATTCGCATTGTCAATAAAAACGTTTTACTGCACTGATAATTTCTTCAGTTTATTTGAAATTTTTATTAAAACATTTTTAAATATTCGGTTAGTTAAATTGTGATATTTTAAGATGTATTACCGTTAATATTTCTTACAACGTTTGTATATGCTTACATGTATAGATATGTAAAATTACATCATGCGACGATGCGACCAGTGTATTACCAGATATTTTTAACATTTTAAAATACCTGTAGGGTTATTTGCGCCCGCGCTCTCGGACATTCTTGAGTCGGGAAAACCCCGACAAAAGCGTAGACATTGGTGGATCGACCAGTTTATTATACCGATATGTGTAAGAATTTTTTGTATATTGTTTGGTACTACCCACACTTTCCAAAAATTCACCATTCATCAACCGTCACGCTGGTATTATTAGCAATATTTATTTACTTATTCATATATTTATTTTCGATCATATAGTTTAATAATTGATTGTATAAAGTTAAATAAAAAGTTTATTACTGTTGTAAATTTTTAGCAGCTATGCAAAGATAAACTACAACGGTCGATGGATTTAGTATATGTATGTAGTTTAATTTTAGCAGTTAAATTCAATCGTTGCGAGCCTTGTTTGGATCGTGGGCCACTGGCCAATCCTCCGACAATGTTTCAACATGGCTCTTACTAGGAAATTTATGCATGAACCACCTAATATATAATTACAGTCTATGGTTAAATTTTTGTTAATAAAAATTATTATCTCCAAACATAAAGATAACATTCATCATAATCTTTATATTTTTTTAATTAATGATAAAGAAGAATGTTACCGAAAAAAATTACTGGCACTAAGATTGTCTATTGAGAGACACTTTTACATTAAAAAAAAAAAATTAAATTGTTGAACTCGAGCCATAAGTTGTAAAATGGGGAAGTGTGCGAGTTTTCTTCTACGCGATAGTATGAATGAGAACAAAAATAACCTACCAACTAAGACGCCACCAGACAGTTTGCCTTTTATTTTCATTTTTTTTTTTTATTTTTCTCTTTAAAGCTGAAAATTCTCAAGAATTATTTATCATATAATTTTTTTTATACAAATTATTTATTGATAATTTTTTGTTTTTTTCGTTTTAGGCGAAATGTGCCTACACATTGCAGCTGCACGTGACCGAGTGGATCTAGTTCGACTTTTGTTACGATTAGGCGCTGATCTTGAAGCAAGAGAGGGTTTATCAGGAAGAACTGCGCTTCATTTAGCAGTTGAACTTCGATGTCGATCGGTTGTACAATTTTTATTACAAGAATGCCGACCATGCTTAAATGCAGTCACATATTCTGGCATTACTGCATATCAAATTGCTCTTTGTCTGGACAGTCAATTAGCACATCAACTTGTAAGACTTGGTGCAAAACCTGAGCCATTGCCTGAATCTGATTCAGAAATTAGTGATGATTCGAATGATGATGATGAGAGTGTTTACATGCCAGAATTTTCATTACTTAGGCCTCAAATTGGCGTTCGTGCATAATCATTTAATTTTTTTCTCTTCTAATTAAAAATTATAAAAAGAAAGAATAAAAAAGTGAAATTAGTTAAATTTGAATTTTATCATAATGTTTATTAAATTAATATAAACATTATGAATTTCGTTATATTATCCTTTATAACAATGTTAAATAGCAAAAATTGTTTATCATTTGACGAAAAAAAATTTTTTTCTCATCTCAACGATATATAAATAAATTATTGTTATTATTATAAAGAAAAAAACAAATGATAAATTTAAATTTATATCAGATAGTGTATGTTAATTTGTAGAGTTATTATTTATCAAAGATAGAAACGAACTGTGAAATTTGTTATACAAAAATCCATTCATCTTTCATTATTATTCTTGTCCTAATGTACATAGTCATTCCTATTATATAAAAAAAATTTAGATCGAAATAAATTATCTGTATTATTAATATAATATCAATTATGTTATATTTTAGTAATAAACGAATGCTTACATGCAAATGAAATATATAATTCAACTAATGTTTTGTTTTCCTTTTTTTTTGTTTTACTGTACAGAAATAAAAAGTCAAAGAAATGTGGAGCAAGAACCAGCCGACAAATTAAAGTTAAAGCGCCGCGCAATGGTCGTGGAATTCTGAGAAATTTTAGCGATTTATTCGTTTTTGGGGGAATTTAGCATACGAGACATGTAGATTCCGAATTATATTTGGCACCGACAGACACACTTTTCTCTCTCAGTCTCCTTTTTAGCCGTCTAGCGTCATCAACTATGCCAACAGCGAGTCACGCATTAGTATAAATACCGTAGACACCAGTCATCTTCTTCCTCTAGAAGGAGAGAGTTTAATATGTTCCATCGATTTTAATTATTAGTTGGATGGATGATTTATAGCGATTCATCATCATGAATATTCTTCCGGTAGATTATTCATTTTCGATATTAAATCTTTTGATGCTTTCTACGAAAATGTCAATTCACCAAATGTATGAATTATTATTATAACTGACGCGATAATTTCCTGAATAGCTGTTGGAAATTCCCAAACTTTCAGCAGGAAATACCGTTCGAGTGAAACCTAAAAAAAAAAAAAATACAATGATAAAAACAAATCAATCTGGCGCAATGATCAACTGGGACATGCTAAATAATTCATGAGACACATGTATAGTACAGTATTTATGATGAAAGATGAAGAATTACCCTGTATATACATGTAATTAATGTGAGTTTTATTATTAAATTACCAGATTGTAGATTATTCTTGTATATTAACCATCAGAGTTTTAAATTTACATACATTGATCCACTAGTCAACTATTATCAAATCTACAAATGGTAATATTGATAATCAAATTTTTTATCAACTTAAATACTACAGAGAGACTAACCTCTAAAACAATTTACTTCAAATGTTAGATCGATAAAAAAATAAATATAAATATAATTATTTTGTCTGTAAAAAAATAAATATTGATTCCCACTGCAATATAAAATAAATTTATTTAGTATATTTTTTCCAAGAATTTATATATTCATACATATAATGTAAATATTTGCGATATTTGATATATATTAAATATATAACAAATTAACAACTGATCTAAGATTTTTAATTTGAATTTAAAATATTACACCATATATTTATAAATGCTATGGAAAATTTTGATGGCGAATGTTATTGATTATTATTTCGGATTTAATTAAATATGAAAATAAACCTTCGAGTGACTTCCAAAGGAATAGCATTAGAAACTAGAAAGTACTAGAACTAATTAGAAACATAGAGAAGCTCTTCTATACTACTAGAATTCAAAATTTTATTTTTATCATGTGTTATAGTAATATGTAATATGGCCGTAATTTTTCCAACGGTCATATTATATAGTTACATATATAGTTTTTGATCTAGAAAAATCCAAACGTGAATATTACTGTCACATTTCTATTGACCACACGTCATGAAAAGTAACCAATCATCGTCAACCATCTATTTAAATATGAAATAACAATCAATTTTGATTTTGTCATTTTTTTATAAGTTATTTCCCATTTATTTTGATATAAATTATAAGTTGAGGTTTCCTCGAATTTTAAAATACATAATTTCACTAGTTGTGCTACATATGGTGGATATTTATAGATAATGCGTCAAGTTTTTCGAATTTGTATTTTGAAATTCGCGCCAAAAAATATCCCCCTTGAATATATCTATAGCCAGTGTGGTAATTTTCTGAACTAGTTTTATGACAGTCATATGTCGAGTCACGTTTTCATTTCACAATTCACATCATCACTGCTTATTATACATGCTTACACGCAGTATATCACGCACAACCGGGACAAAAGCGTCAAAAAAGCGATAATCGTACGTTTTTCATTATTAATTTGGACAAGATGGATCAGGTAATTAGTCACGTAACATTTTTGTTGTATTTATAATATTAAACATTTCAAATTTCCATATTTTCACATTCACATTGGTATTTTCTAAACCTAAATCAATTTGTATTCAGAATTTGCACTCACGCTATTGACTTGCATATCATTAAATGTCGTTTTACAACTCATTGTAGCAATAAAGTATTTTTAACACGTGGTTTTATTTATAAAAAGAAAACTTTCGGTATTATTATTATTATTCATCATTTATCTAGAATAATTTGATGTTTAAGGTGGCATTGTTAAAAGATAAAGGAAATGCTGCATTGCAACAAGGCAATTATGATGATGCCATCAAATTATACACTGAAGCCATAGCATTGGATGGTAAAAATCATGTGCTCTACAGTAATAGATCGGCTGCGTATGCTAAAGCAGAAAAATATGAGCAGGCATTAGAAGATGCTGAGAAAACAATATCGATAAAAAGTGATTGGGCTAAAGGTTATTCGAGGAAAGGAAGTGCATTGGCCTACTTGGGTCGATTGGATGAATCCATAAAAGCTTATGAATATGGTCTGCAGTTAGACCCTAATAATGCCCAAATTAAAGAAAGTTTACTTGATGTAAAATCGCAGAAAACTTCGGCGGCCGCTAATCCATTTAATGTTCCCGATCTCTTAGTCAGATTGAGAAATGATCCACGAACAAAAGATTACCTATCTGACCCTGATTATCTAAAACTTCTTGGTGAACTTCAAAATGATCCACGTGCGTTAGGCACAAAGGGATTAGAAGATCCAAGGATTCTCACGACATTGAGTGTACTTTTGGGATTTAATACCATGGGAGATGATGAAGCAATGGATGTTGATCCACCAAAACGTCATGAACCACCAAAACCTGAACCGAAACCAGAGCCAAAACCGGACGTCAACATTCCACCAGAACATAAAGAAGCATTATCAGAAAAACAAAAGGGTAATGATGCTTACAAGAAAAAAGATTTTGAATTGGCTCTGACTCATTATAATAAAGCTATTGAATTAAATCCAACGGAAATAACATTTTTATTAAATGTCGCTGCTGTCTATTTTGAACAGAAAGATTATGCCAAATGTATTGAACAGTGCGAAAAGGCAATTGAAATTGGTCGTGAAAATCGTGCTGATTTTAAACTTATTGCTAAAGCATTCACGCGAATTGGCCACTCTTATGAAAAATTGGAAAACTGGAAACAAGCTAAAGTTTACTATGAGAAATCGATGTCAGAGCACAGAACTCCAGAGATAAAAACACTTTTATCCAGAATCGAACAAAAAATTAAGGCTGAAGAAAAGAAGGCTTATATTGATCCAGTGAAGGCGGAGGAAGAGAATGAATTGGGAAATCAAAAATTTAAAGATGGGGATTTTGCAACAGCTGTAAAACATTATTCTGAAGCTATTTTACGTAATCCTGATATAGCGAAATATTATAGTAATCGTGCAGCATGTTATACAAAACTTACGGCATTCGATTTAGGATTAAAAGATTGCGAAAAGTGCGTTGAGTTAGATCCCAAGTTCGTCAAGGGTTGGGTTAGAAAAGGAAAAATATTGCAAGGTATGCAACAACACAGGAAAGCAGTTAAAGCATATCAAACTGCACTGTCACTTGATCCATACAATACTGAGGCATCAGAGGGATATCGTAGTTGCTCTGTATTCCAAGATTCCAATCCAGAAGAAGTGAGAAAAAGAGCCATGGCTGATCCTGAAGTTCAAAATATTTTACGCGATCCAGCAATGAGATTAATTTTGGAACAAATGCAAAACGATCCAAAAGCATTACAAGAGTATGTATTATAATAATAATATTATTATTATTTATTTTTTTTCCCTTATTATCATTATTTTATTTTTTCTTTGTAGTCATCTAAAAAATCCAGCCATTGCGGAGAAGTTGCAGAAACTTTTAGAATCGGGATTGGTTGCTATTCATTAAAATAAAATTCATCGATTGGACGCAAAGACAGATGGGGGACAAAATGAAAAAAAAAAAAAAAATGCCTATGTAGGACACATTAAACCAAATGGATGCTGGTTTCCTTTGATTATTTTAAATTATTGCAGAAGATTTTTCCAATTATCTTCATAAAATCGCAAATTATGAACAAAATTGTCCAGCAGTGAATGCCTGATTAATTATCAATTATTGCCTCTGAAGATGATATGCAAGTCGTGCATTGATATGATTTATATATAATATGGTGGCTTTTTCATGAAAATTAGCTCATTCACTTCTGTTATTTTTGTTTCCTATTTAGTACTGAATGCAACCGAAACTAATAAAAAAAAATTATTGCTAGAATTTCACATGTACTTTTTTTTTGTTTTTCCAAAACCTCGAGCAATATTTTATACTTATTTACAATTTGCCAATTGTAATGAATCATTCATTTTATGTTGTGTGAAATAAAGATCACTAATTATACCTTGTAATACATATATATATATATGTACATGTGCATTGGCATAATTATATTAATTGAAATCCAACTAGATACATAATATAAAAAAGAAATCAATTGTAGAACAAAGTGAACAACAGTCGATAAAAAAAATTACGTAGCAGCACGTTCTACTGGCAGCATTCTTTTTTATCACTTTGCCTCATTTTGACAGCTGGACGCTTGACATAACGTCAATTTATTATTATCATTTTTTGTAGATGTTTTAGTAGTTCATGATTATCTATGAATTTAGGCGTATTCAACAGAGTCAATCTCAAGGTATTAATTTGGTTAATAAATTATTTTGATATTAAATATTGTCCCAGAAATTATGTTTTAGTCTATAACCTTTCTCAGTGTTGATGAGTTATTTTGAGATAAAAATGTATTATTAAATTCATTTGAATACACAACAATAAAAATATTGACAACATTCGTTGCAGGATTCTGGAGGTGGAATGTATTCAGAATGGGCATCATTGAGTGCTTTGATTCAGAGGGGCTCAGAGGAAAGCCGAAGTGTGTTGGAAAAATTTTCTCCAGGTGCGGGACGTGAAGTGGCTCTGTCTATTGTTCGACAATTAGCATCAAATCTTGGTATTGCTCAAGCTGCAGAACCAAGTCCATTAAATACTGACAAAGAGGTTCAATGGTGTATGGAGGTGATATGTTATGGTTTATCATTACCATTAATTGAACATGATACAGTCAGAGATTGTGTCAATGTTTATTGCGAATGGCTATCTGCATTATATGCATCACCAAAAATTTCTGTACCAAAACCAATTGTTGAAGATTCAAATTTTTATGCTAGAAAAATAATTTGTCATTTTCACAATTTATTTGTGCCAAGAAAAGGTGAAGGTAAGTTCGATAAAATGAATAAAAAAATAATTCATTTTATAGAAACTGTTTGATGCACTCAATTACATTTTGATAATATTCCTTTTAACACTATACTTATTCTTTTTCCTCCGATAGTCTGGCCTTTTTTATATCAGGATTTAGGTAATTGAACTTACTAATATCAGTTCAGCAGCTTATGAGCTTGTCGCTTTTGTGCTCTTATAGTTTGTTGCTTTAATTGCGTTTATTTTTGCTATTAATAATCATCGAAACTATTTCCAATATAATATTTTAATAAATTATAAATAATATTTCTAGGAGCTGACACAATAAATAGGCAAGCAGTACTTTGTCATCGAGTATTACGAACTCTCCAACAAGTTGCCAGAGGACCAGCGACACTTGATGGTGAAACATGGGAAAGTCTATTACTATTTTTGATTGGGATCAATGATGCACTTTTAGCCCCACCTGCTGTACGTGAAGACGCAGGAGAGCAGCTTTGTGAGCGAGTCTTAGGTGTATTGCTTGAAGTATGTACATTTCCAAATATTTCACTCTACCTATAACATAATATACAATACTCCGTTGTTATATCGTGCTTTATTTTCTATTTATTGGAACTATAGGTATGGCTTGTTGCTTGTGAAAAAAATTTTCCATCACCACCATTATGGAGAACACTCCGTGAATCATGTTTACGCTGGCGTCATCGACTCGCTTTGATTGAACAATGGAATCGCGTATGTTTAGCGTTGACAGCTAAATTATTGAATATAATGTATGGGCCCATGTTTCCTGAATTGAAAATAAGTGAAGAGGACGCACAAGTTGTACCATCGACAATGTCAGATGAAGCAGTGGCACAAGCGTGGTATAGATTATTACGCACTGTTGGGGATCCCGTTGATTTATGTAGACCAGCTGTAGTGTCACAAACTCAAGCGTTTCTTCAATATGCAATTGCAAGTCCCAATGTCGTTGATCCTTGTCAGCATCCATGTTTACAAACATTGCCACAAATTTTTTTAAAAGCAATCAAAGGTATTGCTGGTCATGTCGACGCTTTTCTCGGTGAGTTTCAATGATTCGAAATCACAATGGCACATTAGCACCAAATTTATTCGAATATGTTCACATAATTTCATCATTCAAAGCAATTGCACGCACTTTCTATCGGTGATTTTGTCAAGGTGAAGGGTTGCATGAAAATGCGCAAATTGTTTTAGGGGTTTCACAAGCCTGCTGTTGGGAAGAATGTTGCGCAACTGGTAGTGTACCAGGTACAGGCGTATCATCAATGGTGGGCGTTGGGACAGACAGAATTAGCAATAAGGACCAGCCGCAACCGGCTCCAACGCCCCCTACACAACGAAGACTCGCCAAAAGTTTTAGTGTTACACCTTCTGCTGTCACCAAGGGTTTTCTATATTTTTTATTAATTGCACAAACTATTCACAATAAATTTGAATTATTATTTTTGATCTCATTCAAGCAATGATAATTAAAAATTTTATCTTTTCATCGTAGGAATTCCTAAGGCATCACTTATTGGATTGACTAGCAGCCGAATCTCTAATACGCCAGTAATGATAGCGAATTCTGGCCCGTCGTCTACCTCCAGTACAACTTGTAAGACCAAAAAAAAATCATCTTCAATCTAAAACGCCAAAATTATTTTTGACTATATTAAACTTTTCTAATAGCGGTGACATCCCTAAATCAAGAAATTAGACCACCTTTGGCACCTGGACGACCTAAATGTAATAGTATTTTGCATTTATTTGGTGAATGGTTATTTGAAGCTGCATTTATTGGCACTGATGGATGGTCACAAAATTTATCACGTAAACACAAAGAAAAATATCATTATGAATTGAAAAAAAAATTAGTATATTCAAGTTCTCAAATGAAATAAATATTTTAGAACGTTTAGGTGCATCAAAGCGTCCATCATCAGTATTGGTGGATGGTCCTAGTTCACTCCAAGAGACAATAAGTGAGATACCAACTTCACTCAGTATCGATCGTTATGAGTCCGGGCGAGCTGAGGCTATTGGTGCACTCTGTCGAATATTTTGCGCCAAGAAAACTGGCGAACAAATTCTTCCAGTATATTTGGCTAGATTTTATCAAGCTATTTATCATGGTTTGAAAGTGAATGAACCACGAGAATGTGGCGATACTCTTGCTAGTATTTTATCGAATTCCGCCGATTTATTTCGATTAGACTTAGATGGTGTTGAAATATTGGTACCTGCGGTTTTAACAGCTTTAGAAGTTGTCTTACCCGATAAGGATTTAAAATTAAAATCAACATCTGTATCAAAAATTGAGCTCAGACGAGCTTCAATACAACTTTTAATATCCATGCTGGTTCTACCTCTACATTGTCAAGTATATCTTTCATTAAACAAATCTTCTTTCCATTTTTATTTTTATTTTATTTTATTTATTTCATTTATTCAATATAATTTCTATAGAATCTCCCAATTCGTGAGCTTCCTATTTCATCTACTGTTATGGGCAATACAGAAAAGAGCCAATTAACATTCGGTCAACTTAAACCAAGGCTTATGAATTTATTAATTAATGCCCTTCAAGTGGAATCTGATCCTTTGAATACACATATGTTATTGGGTAAATAAACAAATTATAGTTCAATAATACTTTAATAATTGAATGATAACAAATTGTTTCAATTCAAAGGTGGATTACTGCTTAGCGTTCAAGACTCAGCAACAGTAGAAGAAGTAGAACAATCAGCTGCATTGGACGCTTTAGCAAACGATACTTCAACAAATTTATTATCATCAGGTAATGTTTGTTATTTAACGTTCATATTTAATATTTTATAAATTATTTGAAATGTCGCGAGCTTCAAAAACAAAAAAATATATATATAAAAAAACAAAAAAAAAATAAGCTGCTTATTTTCATGCACTTGAATGTTGAGAGCAGCATTGCTTAAAATTCACACGTTTTTTTTTTTATATAAGCTGTACATCTGCTTTTAATTTTTTAAACCAACTTTTTTTATTATTACGTTTCGTTGTGCCTTGGCCATTATGAAAAACCGATCATCACACGCTGCTTTTGATAGTCAGCAGCGATTCAACCAGTCAAATAAGCATTTCAAGTGATCAACGATCGCTCGGTGAGGCGTCCGATTGTGGAACTATTCAAGATGAAAGTCCTTCATTTGGTAAATAAATAATGTACACACTGCATTCATCTTATTTTTCAATATTTCATAGTATACAGAATGCCACAATCATTTCGGTTCACTGCTTCTACAATAATAAATCAATAATATATTTTCAAATTCAATAATAAATAAAGGTAAAATATAAATTCATTGTTACAGATTCAGCGCACGCTCTCTTCTTGAGAGCAACATATTTAGTTTGTCATCGATTAATTTCATCGTGGAAAACAGATCTGAACATATCGTTGGCTGCACTGGAATTATTGTCCGGTTTGGCGAGAACACGAATTCGAGAAACAGGTAATTAAATTTATAAAATTTAATATTCAAAATCAGTCACGTACATAAAATGCATATAAAATCAAATATATAAATTCATGCAGCAAGACGCTTAACAGGTTTGTGTAAAGTTCAAGAAACAAATATTAATTGAAGTATATGTATCGAATAATTTTAACATTATTTTTAGATGCGTTAGAATGTAAGAGAGCAGTAAAATGGTTATGTGACTATATAACATATCAATGTTGGCGCCCACCACCGGCTCATTCCAAAGATCTTCACTCCTCAATCGTGGCTGCTTTTGGATGTTTGACCACTTGGTTAACTGCCCATCCGCAATTATTACATGACAAGGATTGTCTTACAACTGTATTCGAAGTTGTAGAACTTGGAATATCAGGGTCAAAAAGCGTTGGGAAACCGGGCGAGCCGATAAAAATGAAACATGAAAAAGAATTAAAGCCGGCATCAATGCGAGTACGTGATGCAGCTGACGGTCTTTTAACAACAATTCTCGAACAAGTTGATTACTTTCCAAGTGCATGTGGCGCTCAATCTCTTTCATCCCTTTTGGATGAGGTGACATTATTACAACATTGCAATAGCAATAATAATGAACATATTGTTCGTCAAACGGCCATTGAAAGATATCGATATTTTGTGGCTGAAAATGCCACGATGCTGGCATTATTAGAGGAGCCATTAGGCAATGAGAAAGAACCACAACCAACAATTACTGTTTTAATTCGTGGTCCATTTGGCCGACACGCATGGACAATGCAACTTAGACATTTACCTAGGCATAAATCCGGTGTACGTAGTATTAATTCAAATCCTGGTAGACCATTACCATTGGCAGAACCAGCACCACATACCGATTATAAGCCAAGATTTTTTCCTGACAATGTTGATCGAATTCCTCATTGTAAAGTTGACGAATCAATACCGAGCCTTGAGGTGGTGATGAATGATAATGATGAAGTTAAAGACAAACATTATTTACTCTCACAACTATTGGAGCAACAGGTTAATTATGAATCACATTTAGACAATGATCTTCGATTAAAACAAAATGAAAATCATGATGAATGTGTTTCTCCACAAAATTGTCATGAATTCCAAACGGCAAGATTATTTTTAAGTCACTTTGGCTTTTTAAATTTTGAAGCCGCACTTGAGCAAGATGGCGAAAACAATAGTACTTGTGGAATAACTGCATTAGATCCAAGTATGCCTGGTTTTTGCACTGATGTAGAGCGTCTCGATCATATAAGTTCAAGAACATGTGATACAGTCCATATATTTTACGTCAAATCTGGACAAAAAAATGCTACACAAATTCTCGCAAATGTTCAACATCAAAGTGGTGTTTCGGCACATTTTATTGAATTTTTGAGTTCACTTGGTTGGCCCGTAAATGTATCAACCCATGCTGGATGGACGGGACATGTGTCAACATCATGGCGTGTTATAGAACAGACGACAGTTAGTCCGAGAATTAATGACAATTCTGATCATGGTGGTGCACTTTATAATGGTGATACTAATATTTTATATTGGGCAGATGTAAGTTCTGAAATAGCATTTATCGTACCGACTGCATCAATTGCCACAACTCAAATGCCAGACTCGCTTGATGAGATAAGTTATAATAGCGATACAAGTAATGGACAAACGTGGTATGAAAAAAGTGTAAATGAAAGTGTTGCTACTGCTAATCGAATTGGAAATATTACACCACAATCGTATTCATATACTGGCAGAACTATGTCACTTGATTTTGAAAAACAACCGCCGAGTTTAACGGGCAGTGGACCTTCTAGTATATCAAGTAATCAAGAACCAATGAAACCTAGACGGTCGACAAAGCATTCGATGCCTTGGCAAACTGATACTCGTATTATGATTGTATGGCTGGAGAGTTTAGAGGATTTCGTACACTTCCCTATAGGTTTGTAAAAATTTATACATATTATACTAGCAATATATTTGATATTGTAATAAATGAATTCATTAATGTTTATATGATTTTGGTAAATAGCCGAATTACTTCCGTCTACTCATACGGGTCTCGAATCATTTCGAACACTTCAATCGAGTGATGTGCATGTAATATTTCTTCAAGCACTTGCAAATGGTCTATTGCGCGTACGATTGCAAGGGCCACCATCAAGAATGAATTTAGCTACTCCATTGATTGATGGTATGGTGGTGTCTAGAAGAGTATTAGGCACATTAGTACGTCAAACTGCTCTTAATATGGGTCGTAGAAGAAGACTTGATAATGACAGGTATTGAGTTACTTAATAGCTATGACATGAAAATACTGAAAAAAATATAAATAACAATTTTGTTTTTCATTCATTTTAGCTATCATCCGCCGCACGTACGACGACGTTTGAAAATTCAAGATATGGTACAAAAATATAAAAAAGATCTCTCACAACCAGAGTTACTTACTCTATTATTTGGTGGTACATGAATTTAAAATATATATGAAGAAAAAAAAACTACCAAAAGACAAAAAAAAATCAATCTCATCGTAAAAAATATAATATAAATATATATTATTAATGATCTGAACTATTCGTAGATTTCTTCATTGATTAATAATTTTTGTGCATTGTATAAAAGCTTTAAATAATTTTATTCATTTATTAATTATAAAATATTATATTCTTGTTTTCAATATTTTTCAATATAAATATACTTAATTTAATTATGACACAAAATGTAACTAGGTAGTTGAAACGTATTGGGCACACTTTAATAATGTGTACCATAAGATTGTCATATTTACTTATTTATCATAAAATTTTGTTATCAAATTGTAAATCATTACATTGTTTGATGGTGAAATGTGCTAGATTAACACACTTGATCATTACACGAAGTAGTTAACAACAAATATCAGTAGGTAAAATAACTATAAATACTATATTTCTTAATATGTATACTGAAATGAGCAGTGACTACCCATATAATAAATATTTGGGTACATTAACGCCAATAAATCAACGAAAGTGCATGGCTTTCACTTTTAATGGCGATAGTTAAGGAGACCGAGATTATAAATCTGATGATAATATTGTTCAGTGCCCGGAGAATATATTTTACTCAAGGTTAAATCATTTAAGGTTCAGCATGAATTTCGATGCAGCTAAACTATACTATAAAGGCTTCCATTAGTTCTAACGACACTTGAACAGATGTGGCATAAGTAAGTATATAAAAAATAATTTATATATACTTGATAATCATGCATTACATCATATATATTTATTGTGTATATCACAATATACTGTAGTGCTGTTATCTAAAGTATAAATACTTGAAATCGTGATGAATATCGCACAATGACATTACAATTTAATCTTTAAAATTGCAATTCATTAAAATTTTAAAGTCAATTACGACACATGATTACCATCAATTAAAGATTGACTACTTTTAACCAAGATTCTTACAACATATTGTGCAATAATTATTAATTATTAATAAACAAGTTCGAAGGAAATTTTATTCATGGATTCATGCACTGTAGATATTTCACGAATCAATTATTTATATGCATCAATTAAGATTAAATTTCATGTATGAAAATTCCTGGGTTCAAATTACACAACGTACGTAATTTATTTCAATGAAATTGTATCAGTTATAATCTATTGAGATGGAATTAAATAACAACGTATCATGTGGTGTGTGTCATCTATTTATCACGCCACTGAACACAATGATAATAATTCCTTTATTTGTATTGAAGAGAATATGAAGTGTATTAGTCCATATTCACTATGTAAAGTTGAGTGTAAATTCGTTTGATATTTATAACAATCAGACACATCAACAATTATCCAAATCAAATGCGATCAAGACCTTGGCGCACGTTCCATATTCCCATATGAGTATAATACTACTATGATGAATCTCAGTAATTCCACATTTACATTTATAAAATGACGACGAGTAACTTATACTTTACAAAAAAATTTTTGTATATTTCATTGAATTCCTCTTTGAATCCGTTATAATTGTACATATCACCAATCTATAACGAAATATTAATTTGTGAGTAATTAACACCCACCATAAAGTTATAAATAAAATTGCATATCAAATTTCTTATAATAAAAATAGCGATACGTACAAATATAAATAAAAATTCTTCACCAGAATTATTCAAGTGAATGAAAAATATTCAGTGTTATCTGAAAACATTTAATTGAAATAAAATCATGAGGTCAATGAACTTTTTCAATTATCAAATACATCCATTTGAAAATTCTCATATGAATTATGAAATATAATAAGCATGTCGGCGAATCATTTTGATTCTCCTTTGATAACATCTCATAAATATTTCTGTTTTACATATTAGAAGACACTAATCGATTATTATATTCATTATTATTTGTTAATGAAGTATAACTGTATAAGAGCCAAAATATATTTTATAAAATATTATACTTTTAAATTCGCAACAGTTTTCTTGTCATCATTCGCCACCTGTGGCGCTTAATGCATCAATCGATGTGCCATCACATGGATTTGTAGTTCGCACACAGGGATAATACCGATTAATGAGATAATAGGTTACTGATGAGGTTATAGTTGTGCTTGGACTACTTGTAAATATCTATACACACACACACACACATATATATATATATATTTATATAACGCCTTTTGCTGTTTTGCAGTGACTCGCATAGTCGCATTGCATGTAATGGATTGTAAGAGATTGTACGTACATGTAATTGGTGCGTGTAGGTTATCGCAACTCTAGATTATACTACTATAATACTACTATATACATGGACTACTACTCAACTTCTATATAGTTACGGCCGTTAAGAGCGATCTTGATTGATGTCAGCGGATTCGTGGGTTGCAGCACACACTTCCTTATTGTCTTCGGTTAGATTCAGACTGCTTCAAACATACGGTGGTGCTGTACATATATTGGCAAATTATTGAGAGAAATATCAACTGTTTTTCGAGTTCATTTCGTATGTAATTTGATCAGTCAATCCCAAAATAAGGTAACAATGTGTTGACATTATTTATGTTTTAAACAAATAAAAAAAAACGTTATATATACATTTTTTTATTCGTATCTCGATAGAACGATAACGGTCTTTTTAAATTGTTACAATACATTGTCTGCTGATGAAATAATTGTATGTACAAGTTGAATGGAAGGAAGTACATGTTTATGAAAAAATGGAAAATCATACGATGGACACAATTTGCGGCTCCTCATTTTGGGTAAGAATGTGATTTTTTATATTCATTTGTGCTATTATGTTGATCAATCGCAAATATTGTTTTTTTTTTTAAATGAATTTTTCGATTTGTTTAACAGGATGACGATTTAACGTGGAATACTGAGGATCCTGATTTAACGCCATGCTTTCAAAATACAGTTCTTATCTGGGCGCCATGTGTATTTCTTGGTACATTTTCATTCTTAGAAATATATTATCTTGTAAACAGCAAAAGGAAAGATATACCATATACATGGAAATTTTTGTCGAAAGCTCTGTTGACATTATTTCTTATTGTACTTAGTATAATTGACTTTTCTATGGCAATATATAATAGTTCTCATACAACAGTCTATAATGTGAGTTTTATCACACCATGCATCAAAATTGTGACATTTGTAAGTATAATAAGTCGGATATTAATAGTACAAAATTAATTTATCATCACGTACGTTATCTAACATTTATTATTATCACTATTTTTATTCTGTTTTTCAGATGGTAGCTGAAGTGCTATTACATTATAATAGGAAATATGGAATGCGAACTTCCGGACTTTTGTTTTTATTTTGGTTTTTTCTAGCACTTTGTGGTACTGTACAGTTCAGAAGTTTACTGAGGAATCAAAACAATTTAGTGAGTGGAAATTATTTTTGAATTTTATTGTTATTAATGTAAAATAATAAGCGTTGATTTTATTAAATCGTTATAGCCTGATACCTATTACTCTTTTGTATCATATATGATATATTATCCAATTGTTTTGGCGATATTTCTATTAAATTTTCTTGTGGACGATGAGCCCAAATTTTCTGAATATCCACCGGTAGAAAGACCATGCCCAGAACAAAGCGCATCATATCTCTCAAGAATTCTATTTGCTTGGTTCGAGCCATTCGCATGGCAGGGCTTTAAAAGACCATTAGAGTCCACTGATCTATGGGCAATGAATCCTGAAGATACTGCTTCTGAAGTTATTCCAAAATTTGACAAATATTGGAATAAAACTGTAAAAAAATGTGACACGTAAGTGCCTAATATTATTTTTATATCAATATTTATATATTTTTGTACATTGTCGAATATTGGTAATTGTCTATTAATATATATTGGTAATTGCTAACAAGGCTATGTTGTAATTTATATAGGTAAGATGATTATTAAAGCTTTAGAGTTAAAATTAAATGAAATATACGTGAAATATTATATTGGTTTGTATTTTGATTTCCAGCTCGCAAACGGCAAAAGCATCATTTAGAAAATCATCAGGACAAGTGGACTTTAATAATACACGAAAGAAAAAGGTTGCTTCAATTTTAATACCACTGTGCAGGGCATTTGGGCCTACATTTATGTTTGGGGCTGCTTTAAAATTATCTCAGGACATCATGATCTTTATCAGTCCTCAACTTTTAAAGTACGTGTAGATTCATTCCTTTAGTTTGGTCAAATATACCATTTTATTAACGCTAATGATATTTCACATTAACAGATTGCTGATTCAGTTCGTGGAAGGTTCGGAACCAATGTGGAAAGGATCCCTTTATTCTATTTTACTTTTATTGACTGCCACTTTTCAAACATTAGTTTTGGCACAATATTTTAACAGAATGTTTATTGTGGGTATGCGAATTCGGACAGCTTTAGTGACAGCAATTTATCGTAAAGCATTGAGGATGTCGAATGCAGCACGAAAAGAATCTACAGTGGGTGAAATTGTAAATTTAATGTCAGTAGATGCCCAAAGATTCATAGAATTGACCGCCTATATTAACATGATTTGGTCAGCGCCGTTACAAATTGCATTAGCATTATATTTTCTTTGGGATGAATTGGGTGCATCTGTACTTGCTGGTTTGTTAGTAATGATTATTCTCATTCCAGTAAATGCAGTTATTGCTAATAAAGTTAAAACATTACAAATACGACAAATGAAGAGCAAAGATGAAAGGGTAAAATTGATAAATGAAGTCTTGAATGGAATCAAGGTATTAAAATTATATGCGTGGGAGCCATCATTTGAACAGCAAATATTAAAAATAAGAAATAAGGAAATAAAAGTGTTGAAGGAGGCTGCTTATCTCAATTCCGGAACAAGTTTTATATGGTCTTGTGCACCATTTTTAGTGTCATTAGTGTCGTTTGCTACTTATGTATATGTTGACGATAGTCATGTGTTGACCAGTAAAAAAGCATTTGTGTCTCTTAGTTTATTTAATATTTTACGATTTCCTTTATCGATGCTGCCAATGATGATAAGCAATATCGTACAAACAACAGTTTCTGTTAAACGAATAAATATATTTATGAATACCGAGGATTTGGACCCAAATAATGTACAACATGATCAATCTGAATTACATCCATTGATTATTGAGAATGGAAGTTTTTCGTGGGATTCAGACATGTCGGAAAAACCAACATTGAAAAATATAAATCTCCAAGTGGAACATGGTCAATTGGTCGCTATCGTTGGAACAGTTGGATCAGGAAAGAGTTCATTGGTGTCAGCTTTTCTTGGTGAAATGGATCGTATAAGTGGTCGTGTCAATACCAAAGGATCAATTGCTTATGTGTCACAGCAAGCGTGGATACAAAATGCAACGTTGCAAGATAATATTTTATTTGGAAAAGCTTTCGATAAAACACTTTATGCTCGTGTACTTGATGCTTGTGCACTTCCACATGATATAAAAATGTTGCCGGCCGGCGATCAAACGGAAATAGGTGAAAAGGGAATAAACTTATCGGGTGGACAAAAACAACGTGTTGCATTAGCACGTGCAGTTTACAGTAATTCGGACGTGTATTTTCTTGATGATCCACTCAGTGCCGTAGATTCAAATGTTGGCAAACACATATTCGAAAAAGTTATTGGTCCCAATGGTTTACTTGGGAAAAAAACAAGAGTACTTGTTACACATGGACTCACGTACTTACCAGAGGTTGACAATGTTGTAGTACTTAAAGATGGTGAAATATCAGAAATTGGAACATATAAATATTTGATGCAGAAAGGTGGAGCTTTTAGAGACTTTTTAGTTCTACATTCAAACGAAGGTACTTATTTATTGTTTATTGTACACTAAAGCCATTCGTAATTGAAATATTTTTTTTTTTTTTTTTTTTTTTTCCATTCATAAATGACTAATATTAAAATTTTTTTTCATTTTATGGACTCAAGTTGGACATCGTAAGTGAATGGCATCATAAGTCCGAGTGTAGTAATTCATACTTTTTTTTTTGCACTCATTGTCCCTGTTTTAAATCCTAAAATAATTGAATATTAAACTTTCCCAGGGTATTTTTATTAATTTATGCATACTATTCCGATTTAATTTTTGATAATCTATTGTAAATTTATACATCTAATTAATGATCATTATCAACGCATATTTATAGCAGCAGCTGAAGGCGATTCAAAATCAGAAGTGACAGGAATGAAACAACAACTTGTTTCGTCAATTGGTACCGAAGAGCTTCATCAGAAATTAATTCGACAAGTGTCAACATTATCAATGACTCACAGTGATTCCGAATCAACAGTAGATCCGCAATCATTGCATAGACAACAATCAATAGATAGTCAAAAGTCTCTTAATATCAAACGTAACAATAGTATCAAAGAAAATAATACTATACCAGCGATAATTGGGGAAAAAATTATCGAAGCTGAAAAAGCTGAAACAGGAAGTGTGAGTTGAATATTTATATTATCGATTTTATTATTTAATCAAAGTATAATTTAATTATTTTTTCAAATAGGTCAAGTTAAAAGTTTATGCTCACTATTTTAAATCTGTCGGTTGGTTTCTGTCAATATCAACAATTGTTATGAATGCCATATTCCAATCATTCAGTATTGGATCAAATATTTGGATAAGTAAATGGTCAGACGATAATACAACACATTTAAATAACACAGCTGATCCAACGCAACGAGATATGTATGTTGGAGTTTATGCTGCTCTAGGCTTAGGACAAGGTATTTTTTTCAATATTTTTTCTTCTAATATTATCTGCTTAATATAATTTCAAATGTATTTTTTTACCCAATTATTTAATGCGATATGTTCGCGTACAATGATATTTTTTCCATTGTTCAACAGTATAAAATGATAGATACAAAATACAACAGAGAAAAAAGTTTCTGTTTAATAATGTTGCGAACAGCACAATTTAACGAACAAATGCAATAATACGCACATACATACATACATATAAAATGAATTGGAATAATTCAACGCGAATAATACGAAATTATAAGGCAGAGAGTGTGGTTTGCTGTGTCTTTAAAGGCACGGCCAGTATCCGACCTTTTTATTAATCTAATTATTTTTCAGTCATTCATATTCACAATATTAGATATTTCTTTTAGAGAGAACTAACAATTAATTACTAATAATCTTATAGATATTATTGGCATAGTTGTCAATTATTGATTTTTTTATTTTACTACATATTGCATGTATATCTTTTTTTTTCTCACTACCTAATGAAACCTGTACGGTGATATGATATTGAAAAAAAAAAGTGTATATGCCTTATTATTACTACTATTATTAATTATTTTATATGAATTATGCACGATATTTTACGCTTGAATATCTAATTTTCACCTGATTATACATACGGTAATATCAAACAAATATTCCTTTTCATTATCGATAAATGTCAGAGTTATTCAATATTACCCACTATTTTATCATATTTCGATTGTTATCTCGAATTCAATAATTACTGTTATAAAAATAAATTTTCAATATTAAAGATAAATAAATTTTAGGACTCATCATTGCATTTTGACACTCAACAAAACAACAAAATAATATTCAAATTCGCTGTCTAGCATCGTGGTACCGATTCAATTTCACGACACAACATTGTGAAACAGATTAATAAATTATTTTGAGGATATTAGTATTCTTGACAATTTAATATCGCAAAATTTTAATACGTGGTACACATATATAAATATATATGTCAGTGGTGTATGAACTCAGATGACGATAAACTTATGGGAAATTATATTATTATTACTATTACTTGCTGCATCTATAACCAATTAATTGTTATTCTATTTTCACACATAAATTTTTATTTCTCACTCTTTTTTGCACAATATAAATATTAATTGAAACTGTAATGTATACATACTAGCTGCACCTTCAGCACAGTTGACAATATATACTCCTTTTTTGTTAATGAAAAATTAATATGCTCCTAATATCATGCCTTAATTATTACATATAATTGTTAGTACATCAGCAATAGTTGTTATGATAATTTTATAATTTTTTTTTTTTTTTAGGTATTATGGTATTTGCAATATCATTTGTTTTGGCATTGGGATTGACCAAAGCTTCCGAAATGCTATTTCTACATTCGTTTAAAAATATGCTGAAAAGTCCGGTTTCGTTTTTTCATGTTAAAACAACTAGTCGAATATTAGAATGCTACACTGATGAGATGGAATATATTGATTTAAAGTTACCAGAACTTTTACGTTCTTCTCTCACAATTTGTTTTACGGTATAAACATATACACACATTCACACATACACGTAAATGTCACACACCAATATATCCATTCATGAAATCTCATTATCATGAGCATATTTCCTCATTGAATTAATAATATAGTTGAAATGATTTGACTTAAGATTTATTATAATTAATCATTGTAAATTAAATCATCGATCAGGTTATTTTTTATCGTGTTCTCGTGTAGAAAATCGAAATTTGTTAAAACAAAAGCCCTTTCAAGAACATAAACATGATGTTATGTTAATGTTGTTGCTGTTGTTCTTGTTGTAGTACCGTTAATTATCTATATAGAGTTTGGAGGGGGGAAAAAAAAAGTTATGCATGATCTTAAAAACGTAGTTATTGTGTTGCAGTCTTAAGTGTGTTTTTCGCCGCACTGTCTGTAAACATTGGCACCCTGAGATCGTCTGCAACATTACTACGTGAAGCTTTACACAACGTATTGCGCGGTCCCAGTTATTTCTTCGATACCGTGCCAATTGGTCGAATATTGAGCCGTTTCAGTGCCGATGTAGACATCATGGATTCAAAACTACCCATGACCATTTTCCAATGGCTACCCAGTTCTTTTAGGGTAAGCTCTCATAAGCCATCATTTCCTGTCTTTTTTTTTTTCTTTCTTTTTTCGTTTCATTCATTTTATCTATCACTATCATAATACGTAAAAATTAAATTATCGTATATCATTTGCAGATTAACATTAAGTAATAGTTATCAATTTAATGCTGTATATATATATATATCAGTTTTAGATTCACAGCTTTATTCCTAGCCATTATAGCTTATAGTGACGGATACAATTATACTTATAAGCCTGTTTTTTTTTTAATTTTAGAATGATCTGTAATTGAATTATAGTTGCTTTGGAATCACTTTGCATCATTTTCATTCTCATCAACTGGCATTTCTTCATTATTATTCTCATATCATCTTTTATTCTCTACTTGATTTCATCATGACATAATTATGCATGGCACAGCAAACTTCACCCTGCGCCTAATGTGAAATCTCAAATGATATTCATGAAGACCAACGTTTGAAGAGATTTATTATTTATTGATTTATTTATTTTTCTTCTCTATGTTAAATAGGCCAATACACGCATCAATGTGAAAGTGACATTTACACAATAATTTCACACTCACAACCATGAAATTGTTTGTCGTCAATTGTGCGGTGTGTGTCTCTGTCAATATAATAAAATTCATACGCGTTAAGAATATTGAAGAAGAAATAAAAATTATTTAGCTAACGTTATAATTATGAAGAGAAAATTTTTTCAAAAAGAAATTTTCGTAGAAAATTAGATATTTTTTTGTTACGGTTACGAGTGATTATCTCCGGTCCGTCTCTAATGTTGTAGCGGTGACGAGTTTTTTCTGCGATTTGGCTCCACAGCTGGGCTGCTGGTTGGCTGCTCGTCAAATGCATCTGGTAATGCTTCGCGGGGTGATGCGCGCCTCATTGAACTTCTTTGATACAACTCCTACCGGTCGTATTATCTCCAGATTTGCTAAAGACGTGGACATTCTGGACACATCACTTCCCCAACAAATATCCGATAGCAACTATTGTTTATTTGAGGTAATTCACCGCAGTGACCAATTCTTCGTCAACTCGTCATTCCACATGATGAAAAGTAACAAGACAAGAAGCAATTATTTAGAATTGTTGACTTTGCTCAGCTCTGTGTAGCATTTTATTTTTTTTTTTAAATTTCATTACAGAGTATTAAAATATGTACATAAATATTTTTATTATTTTTGTATAATTGTGTCCGTCAATATGATTGTTCATTAGTTCTATGTTATCTTTATCGTTTTTTCGTAGAGCTAAAACGCCTGTGCTTAATATTTTCAATCATTTCTTTTTTTTCTTCTATTTTTATCTTTTTTTTTTTATGGATTTCATGAGGGTTTTATAAATATAATTTATAAGATGATCATTACCATTCTTTTTTTAATCATATTTATCAATGCGTTAGTTGATCATTAAAACGGAGGTTGGTGCATGAATTTCTATTAACGGGATGTTTTTTTTCTTTTTATATTTGTATAAAAATATCACTCCTTTAATTTCGTGGAAATTTTGGTATCTTCATCAACAACTGTACAAAAAGTAAAAATGAAAATTTAATTGATTACAAATATTTTCAGGTGATTGCTACACTAGTCGTAATAAGTTACAGTACACCAATGTTCATTCTTGTTATATTACCAATCGGTGCCATTTACTATTTCATACAACGTTTTTATGTTGCGACATCGCGACAATTAAAACGTTTGGAGTCTGTATCTAGATCACCAATTTATTCACATTTTAGTGAGTCAGTTACAGGTATATATATCTCATATGATTTTTACCATATTGAAATTTTCAATAAATTATAATAATAATAAAAAGAAAAAGATTTCTACTAGCTAAAAAATATAACTGATATAAATTATTTTTATTTCAAATACTTTTATAACAGGCGCTCAAACGATTCGAGCTTATGGAGTACAAGACAGATTTATTCTTGAATCCGAGCGTCGAGTTGATGTTAATCAAATATGCTATTACCCAGGCATCATTGCCAATAGGTAATTAAAATAATTAGAAATATAATAAGCAAATAATTTAATATATAGTAATGATTTAAATTTATCTTTACAGGTGGCTGAGTATTAGATTGGAAATGGTTGGTAATATGATTATATTTTTTTCTGCATTATTCGCTGTTATTGGACGTGACACTCTCAGTGCTGGACTTGTTGGTTTATCTGTGAGTTATGCACTTCAAATAACTCAAACATTGAATTGGCTCGTACGAATGACGTCCGATGTTGAAACAAACATTGTGGCTGTGGAAAGGATAAAGGAGTTTGCCGATACGCCTCAAGAAGCTCCATGGGAAATTCCCGACAGAACTCCGGTTAAAGATTGGCCAACAGAAGGCAAAGTTGAATTTCATGACCTCAAAGTTCGGTATCGGGAAGGATTAGATCTTGTTCTCAATGGCCTCACATTTTCTGTGAATGGTGGTGAAAAAATTGGCATCGTTGGACGTACTGGCGCTGGAAAATCATCGTTAACTTTATCATTATTCCGAATTATCGAAGCTGCTGAGGGAAAAATCTTCATTGATGGAATTGATATATCCACGCTTGGACTTCATGCATTAAGATCACGATTGACAATTATTCCACAGGATCCCGTATTATTTTCAGGCACACTGCGACTTAACTTAGATCCATTTAATACGTGTGAAGATTCGAAAATTTGGCAAGCACTTGAGCAAGCTCATCTTAAATCATTTGTGGAGAGTTTGCCAAATAGTTTGCTCCATATTGTATCTGAGGGCGGTGATAATTTGAGTGTAGGTCAACGTCAATTAATTTGTTTAGCTCGAGCGCTTTTGAGAAAGACAAAAATTTTGATTTTGGATGAGGCTACAGCTGCTGTCGACTTGGAAACAGACGATCTTATACAAAGAACAATAAGAGAAGAATTTAAGGACTCTACAATTTTAACAATTGCCCATAGGCTTAATACAATTCTAGATTCGAATCGGTGAGTATCTGTTCAATGATTTCTAGTTTTATTACAAGTAACAATTAATGTTTTTGAATAATTTTATTTAGGGTAATTGTTTTGGATAAGGGAAAAATTACGGAATTTGATGCTCCCGAAGTTTTATTGCAACAACCAACCAGTGCTTTTTACAGTATGGCTAAAGATGCCGGAATCGTTGCGTGAAATTAATGCAATCAGTTTGATCAATTTTGTTTTTTTTTTATTCTATATAATTATGATTTATTTCCCATCGTGGAGACGCACATGGCATTTTCTCATTGTGACAGGAATGTATTTTGTCATGATGCATTAAAAAATAAGTATTAACAGTTAAAGTACTTGGCCAAAATCTTACTAAGTAAACATTAAATTGTAGTAAAAATAGATATGAAAAGAAAAAACAAAAGATGTAATCGCAGTAGCTTGTACACTTGAATTATCTTCATTATCACTTGTTATACATTTTATCAAATTCAATGGTTACTTACTCGATTGCATAATTACTGCCATTCATGTAGCGTTTTTGTAGGTTGAAATATTCATTTATATCAATTTTTTATTATAAGTAACGAATTAATTTTATATATTCTTTTATTCACTTATTTGGTGCACAGAATTTTTGTTGGACATGCATACATATAAGCCCATTTTATTGTCATCAAGAATTATTTTTTCATATCTTTTTCTTTATGGCCTACTCATTACTATACCGTTTCTTGTATAAATTTGATATTATTTTTATAGTTCAAAATTTATAAATAACATGATGCTTCAAGAGATTTTGTTACATTTTGGTATAGTACAAGCCATTGTAATGCACCTTCTGCCTTTGAAATAACTTGGTGATAAAATTTTTGAGTACAATTTAGCAATAATTCAAATTTTAACTACTATTGACGAAAATCAGAAATAAAAGAAGAGTTGAAAATAATTAAAACTTTAATAGGTGTTAGTTAATAACTCATAGTTATATTTAAAAAAATCAATTTGTCTTTTAATTGTAATTAACGAACTTTTTTTTAACCTTTATCATATTAGGTTGTTCAATTTGTCACAGGTATTATATTTGCATGTCAACGGCATTACTTAACTTACTTAAATTCTGTACTTGTATAGACATAGATGAAATTAATAGCAATAACAAAAATTATTGCTAAAGCAAAAATAAGAAATGTTTGTACCTAAAGAAAAAAAAAACTATTAAAGTGAACTTACCTGAATATGGCAAAGTGTTCATTATTATGAAATATAATCCCACTAAATTGAATTTAATTATCAGCAATGAGAGAAAATATGAAAGGAACAATTAATAATAAAACTAATAAATTCATGAACAGCATAGCCAATATCCTCAAGTGGTATTTATTTGCCTCTGCCTGTGTGTATGAATTAAATAGTTAATGCTTACTAATTAGGAACTTTGGAGCAGATACACATAATTTATGGGCAATAAATTCAACATTTGATAAAGCTGCCTCAAATCAATTGTAATTATGACATCAAAACAAATAAATACACTTTTACACGTTTAATACCATTTTTCTTTACATGTATTTGCATTTATATGGAAGAATAATGATTAATATAATTAAACGCGACCAAATATTTCTGATCCGGCTATTAATTTTGTAATTATTCATCTGTATACATTATATTTACTGTCTCTTTTATTCGAAGAATGAGAATGCAAAAAAAAAAAAAAAAAAACGATATTATTACCTACATGATACCACAAATCGAATGGGGAACGAAAAAAACATTTTTTCACAACACAACAAAGACAACTTGTACATTAACATACACTTTACGGTCATAAATAATGTTTGAAATAAATTTTAATATCACCGTGCGTATTTTAAACCTGATTAAATAAATTAATCTGACTTCTTACTCACTTCGTCTTTCGTGCTATCCATTATAGACTTTTCATGATTATTATCTACTTTTTTGTCTTCCATATCGCCCGTAAAGCCAAATTCATTAACTCTTGTATGATCTATCTTATAGATCCATCGTTGATATAAAAATATAAAGAATACAATATCATCACGGAAACAGCCTAACCTGTATAGCGTTGGCATTTTTATGACAAATGCAAATATATCATCTATGAATGTATTTAAAAATTTGTATGACATCATACGCCATGGTAGATGAGCTACACTTTTTAATTTATAGTTGATAAATAATTGTGGTGTCATCATAATGAAACCGAATGTCAACAAAAAGCCATAAAGCATATTTAATACCCACGAATACCATCCTTTGTGTTCTAAATACATTAATGAATATATCGCATATCCACCAAGTAAAGGATAAAGTGCCCATGATAAATATCTAAATGCGAGACGATCGTATTTCTTAGTCGAGGATTCAACGTACGATCCTTTATCGCGGAATGACAATTTTGGGAATAGTCCCAAGATCTTTTTTGTGCGATCCAAACTTATATCTACGACTTTATTAATCTTCCATATTTCAATACAAAGTCCAATGCCACAGCTAATGCGGACCAATGTATTTGTTTCGTTGTCCAAAACATATAACAGCACTACTAGCGATTGAAAGACATTGAAAAATACTGAACGTACCGACAAACCCTCCAGGGATTTTCGGTTATTCCAGAATTGAATATCTGTGAATAAATGTTTTTTTTTTTTTTTAATATTTTGCGCGTATATAGTTATCTTTGATATTTAAAATTTTTCAACTCACCATTTTTGAATGCTAAAAATTCAAAAATACTGTGCAAAATAGAAACAAATATAGTTCCACCCAATAAGTATGGATTAGTTTCAAGAATTGTTTCTTTGAGAGTGTCCTGATCGTTATCATCCTCATCACCAACATCTCCCATGAATGATGACGTCCATTTATTTCTCATACTTTGTGCGGAATACAATTGCCATTTAAATAATGATAATGGCTGATAAGTTAGATGAAGTTCAAGTTCTTTGACAGTGTCATTTAATGGCTGATAATCACGTTGCATATTCCAAAAGTCATTTAGAAATATTGGTGGTTTATAATATGCACCACCTTGTGTAAAATCAATATATTCATTCAATGGCGGTGGCACTTGGCCCACTACCCAATTAGTTTGATCTGTCACCATATTAATAGTCAAATTGGGATGCCAGTGAGACACTATTTCTTGATCCATTAATTCAGCTTTTTTTATTTCCTCTTCAGTGGCAGTCGTTTCACCAGTCAATAAATTATGCCTCTTTTGATATTTTATTTTTTTAAATTTATTTAACATTTTGCTCGTATGAGATATATAATTCTGAATATATATTCCTTTGCCAGCTTTGGGATCGATTGACTTTCCACTTTTAGTTGTATAAATATGAATAAATAACGAACCATTTTTTTTTAATTGATTTGTCGGCTCGAATTTATGTGTAAATACACGTGTACCATCATTATATGGTCCACCAGTCCAATCACCATATTCTATACCATTCTCTCGCCATATCAAGGCTTTTGGATCATCAAATCGATGAAAATGTTCAGATTCTGATAAAAAAACATACAGATCAAATAACGTTCCATTTTCATATATATTTGTTGCTGGTAACTTTGGTGCGTTAGCTCCAGGTGCATTCGCAGATGTGGTTGTTTCTGTGGCTGGTCGCCTGAAGAACGAGGTGATGAAATAGATAATTAAAGATCTGATTATCAAAGATTTCATAACAGCGAAAAATGACTCCCATTTTGATGGTTGATATTTTTGTCTTTGGGCGTCAACTTCAGCATTTATCTATTGTGCAAAATTAAAATACTTTTATTAAATGCATATTTAAAATAAAATTGATCAATTTGAATAACGTAGCCATTTTTTTTTTTTTTTTTTTTGTAAAATGTGAATTGATGTCATTGCTAAATTATATACCGAAAACACGACACATTTATTTGCATACAGTTTAAATATAGAATAAAAAAATTATTATCAATTAAATAATTCGAGTATTTTATTTTATAAATACAACTGCATGAAATAAGGTGTGTCATGCGTGCAATAACCAAACACATATCCATAAGAAAATGATAATTAAAAATCATTAAAACAACATTAATTAAAGATTAAATAAAGTACTAATTTCAATAGAGTCAACAAAATAATAAAATTTTATTAACGATTTAATAATATTTGAACACGTACATCTCTTCCGTCAGCATTTCCATCAGCCAGTACAACATCACCATTTTCCTGTTGATTTTCCATTGACCCCATTTTCACATTTGTTTCAGTTGTCAATTCTATTTCACCATTTGTGGCATCAGCCATTTTTCCAGATCAATTATTCTCCTATTATATTCTTGTACGACATGCAATGTTTAACCACGTAAATCAGCTTATTATAAACTTACTAATTCCCCTGCTAACGATCATGTGAGATTAATCAGTGAATATATACTATGTACATATCCATTCCATCTACAATACAGACGTCACACAAGATATAATGACTATTGCAACGCTTCACCCTCCAAATCACTCAAAAAAAATATATATTGTTCATTGCTAATACAGCTATTTTCACGGCGAAGTATTAGGAAGTGACGTAATTCAAAAAACCAAATATATATATATATATATATATATATATATATAAGACCTGCAGAGCCATCTAGAGGAATTCTTTAAACGAAAATTTTAAATGTGTAATCTTACTAATTCATAATCAATGACCAATAAAAAAATTGGCATCCATCATACCAATAAATCCTATTCCGTTAATTTATCGACTACTTGTTTGATATACATACAGAGAAAATACAATTTTTGTAAATGCGTGTATATTATTTCTCATATTTATTTTTAAAATTATTAAATTCAATAAAATTACAGAGATTTTAGCGGTAAACCAGCAACGTTTACTGCGCCATCTCACGATAAATCTCTACAGTTATTAATTATACAAATGACTCACCATTTGCATTTCACCCACCATAAGTTGGGTAGTTGATCGGTGATTGGTGAAGCTGAAAAGCTACTCAATATTACATACTTGCAGCGTTGCAGCCTACAGGCGTTCTATACATAATACATATTACTATATCAGCGACTGCGACTCCAATAACTTAACCTAATAAATCAGGTTGCAGTAGAAGGTTCAGGCGCAAGTTACGAAGCATAAGTATCGTATTTCTTCAAATGTTTGAGGAGATATAATAGAATAAAATCAAAAAACACAGTACAGACGGAATTGAGCAGAGTAGTGATTCAAAAATTAACCGGTAAGATAAAACAAGTTAACTAGCGTGATTGTAGCATTACCTTTAGCGTGTACGTTTAGTCACGCTAAAAACACTCTCGTGTGCCAATAGACACATTGTTAAAGTCGTGGCGTCGTGATTTCATACTCGAGAAAAAAAATACATAATATGTTGAATGGAAAGGAAGCCATTAGAGGGTAATCAGTGCAGTGTGTATTTATCGACAGGTACTTGAGATTTGCGACGCCTCTCTTATTCTATTTCTAATTTATTTCTTCATACATTTAACTCGATATCAAACTATGTAATTAATCATATTTAAATATACTTATATACAAATATATATGTATCTACATATTGACCAGAAAGAAAATAAGAAATTATTCGTGTATGTTTTTGTTTTTTCTGCTTTAGAATATCAACAAAGCGTCATTTTTCCTCTATACAAAGTATCTAGTAATTGAAAATGGATGATGAGGAAGGATCAACGAGTTCCGGACCAATGTCATCGTTAAACAGTCTTTTTTCATTCACTAGCCCAGCAGTAAAGAAGCTCTTGGGTTGGAAACAAGGTGATGAGGAGGAAAAATGGGCCGAGAAAGCAGTCGATTCATTGGTAAAGAAATTAAAAAAACGAAAAGGTGCTATTGAAGAGTTGGAGCGTGCATTAAGTTGTCCAGGTACGCCAAGTAAATGCGTAACAATACCGCGTAGTCTCGATGGTAGATTACAAGTATCGCATCGTAAAGGTTTACCACACGTGATTTATTGTCGGGTATGGCGATGGCCTGACTTACAATCGCACCATGAATTGAAGCCATTGGAATTGTGCCAATATCCATTTTCAGCCAAACAGAAAGAAGTTTGCATTAATCCTTATCATTATAAACGCGTTGAGAGTCCAGTATTACCACCTGTACTTGTTCCACGACACTCTGAGTTTGCACCTGGACATTCATTGTTGCCTTTTCAACAACTTCCTGAGCCAACAATGCCACATAATGTGTCATATTCATCAAGTGGATTTAATGCTGGATCAGGTGGTGGTAATTCTATTATAAATCCAACATCACCTATGTCATCAGTTGGTTCAGTACCAAGTCCAGGCAGTACAACATCGCCAAATCCACAAAGCCCTTATGGAACAAATGGTTTACCTGAGACACCACCGCCGGCATATTCGCCACCTGAGGACGGATCACAAACTGGTCAATCACCACCTCCAGATCCAGTGGCAATGGATACAGGTGGAGCTACTGAAGTAGCACCTGTTAGTTATCAAGAACCAATTTATTGGGCGTCAATTGCTTATTATGAATTAAATTGTCGTGTTGGTGAAGTATTTCATTGCCAATCACACACAGTTATTGTCGATGGATTCACAAATCCTAGTAACAACTCGGATCGATTTTGTTTAGGCCAATTGTCAAATGTTAATCGTAATTCAACAATAGAAAATACAAGAAGACATATTGGTAAAGGCGTACATTTATATTATGTCGGTGGTGAAGTATATGCCGAATGCTTATCAGATTCCGCAATATTTGTTCAATCAAGAAATTGTAATCATCATCATGGATTCCATCCCAGTACTGTCTGCAAAATACCGCCCGGTTGTTCATTGAAAATATTTAATAACCAGGAATTTGCCCAATTACTTTCGCAGAGTGTTAATCATGGATTTGAAGCTGTTTATGAATTGACAAAAATGTGTACAATAAGGTAAGAGAATACAATTATTTTAATCGCATGTATTTTTTTTAAATAATATAAAAAAAAATAATTTTTTTTTTATTTAATTTAGAATGTCATTTGTGAAAGGCTGGGGAGCGGAATATCATAGACAAGATGTTACATCAACACCTTGCTGGATCGAAGCTCATTTACACGGTCCATTGCAATGGCTTGATAAGGTTCTCACTCAAATGGGCTCGCCTCACAATGCCATAAGTTCTGTGTCGTAAACTTAATAATATGAATCCAATCGGTTATCAGTTGTTTCTTCTTATTTTTTACATTTTTCTTTCTTTTTCGATTTTATTCTAATTCAAATGAATTGAAGTATATAATTATAGTAATAATCTAGATGGGGAAACGAGACTGATACATTGAAGAAAAATAATTTGTGGATGAAATAAAATTCAATTGGCCGACCTTTTTTTTTCACCATTGAAATTCACACACTCATACAAATATTAACAAGGGTTTTTAATTGTCAAGTTAATTTTTATTAACTCTTCTCTTATACTTTTTAAAAATCAATAATTCAAAGAACATAAAAACACAGCTTGGTATTGTGAAGATTGCTGCAATTACACACTTTCATAAAATCTATGACGTTTAAACCAAGAGAGGTGAGTCGATATATTAAATTTGATATTGAAGTAAGATAAAATATTTGTGTGTATTACATGAATTTGAGTATACAAAAGCTAAAAGGGGCTGTAAATTCATTGGGACGTATTATTTAAGTTGAGAAAATAATTAATGAAGAGAAAAAAAATTTACTCATAAAATTAAGAAATGATAGTCGATGAATCTTTCTGGCCTGCGCATGTTTTATTTTTTTACATAACGTTATGAAAAACAAATAATGCAATTTTTGAAAATAATATAAACATACAAGCAGATATGAAAACATTCACACGCAAAAATATACTCAATTAAGAAAACTTGATGAATTAATGAAAGTATTAGGATTAATAATTGGGTAATGAAACAAAGCCCTCAAATGAAATGAATTTAATAAATGACTTTCAGTTACTGTGCCCCAATATTTTCTATTATATATATATATATATATATATATATATATATATATATATATATATATATCTAAACATATAAATATGACTGCAAAACTTTTTGTATTTGAAGAATGAATTTTCATTTTAAATTAAATCAAATCAGTTCTACTTCCCGTCCAATGCAGCAAACAAAACACTGAATAAAACTAAAATACGCCTTATTGCATTGCCTAATATGGACCATTTGACAATATTATATTTAGCTTTTGGAGAACGACAAAATATTTAACGTTTAAAATTGACACCTTCCCATCGAGGAAATAATATTAGGTATTTTATATACTAGCAAAATATAAAATTTTGATTTGTTTAAAGACTTTTGTATAGATAATAAAATGATGTAGAGCAAATGGACGTCGATCTCATATTGACCTTACTAGTTTAATAGCTAAATTGTGTCTCATTATTATACATATATTATATAGGTATTTACAAGTACACAATTAAAATACTTAAAGTAGGAAGAAATTCACAACTCAATGGTATGTTCTCATGTATAGGGTGTAAACATTGTTTTGCTTAACGACTCAAAGATATATCTAGTAATATCTGCGGAAAATGAAATTGCGCATAATGAAAAATAAATAATTATGGAAAAGACAAAATATATAAAGAGGTGATTGATTCACGTGGGTGCCTACAATTTGGTTGAAAATATACATAGAATAAATATTATTACAAATATGTGTGCTATAAATTTATACTTCTCTACAATTGATAGATATATGAATGCATATTTGTAAATATTTTTTAGCAGTTTTTGTGATTACCGATATAAATTTATTGTCGGTTGTGCTTGTTTGCAACTTTTTATTTTATTCATTTATGAATGAATGAAGATATCAACAAATATTTTCATCTGTAGACACTCACTTGCGCGATTCATTCCACATTTATGCCGCCTTGACCAATTATTTATCAGATTATACGTTGATAAATTAAGTTTAATAGCCTTAGCAAATATATAATACGATGCTCATAATAAATGAAATATAAATAAATATATACTGTAATATGTAAAACGATATGAAAGTCACAGATTGATATACTGAAAGTCATTTACACTCCAATTAAGTTTTGTGAATTATTATTTGATTGATGCTTTTGCATTTCATAATACTGAATATTGACATTGATACGTTCAATTAATTATACCTCACTAAGCCATTGTAAAATTGAAAATAAAAAAAAAAACAATTAAACGTTAAATATAAACTCAAATGTTTCAATGATTATTCTTACGATTTAGATACGAATAGAAACAAAAATTAATTGATAATTAAATATTTTTAAAATGTATACGAACATTTTATTGAATGATTATACTTACTCATATATTATTTTGTTTGTTTCGTTCGAAATTACGTAGTTGAGGTGACCATTGAATAATAAATATGAATACATACCTGTAAATTGAAGATTTAAAGTTGAATTATTTCAAAGATTACAGGAGTTGTTGAAAATTCATTTTTAATTTTTTTTTCCTCTATAAACTACTAGAATTCTGTATAAGTTAATTAGGTTTTCAGTTCATTAATAGACGAATACATGTACAATGTATATACACATCAGTGTCTTTATTAATTTTTTTTTTTATTTCTTCAACACCCGCACTTACACTAAATTTGTAAATTGATTTTTTCATCGCATTTCTAAATTGATGTTTATCAATTTTCTTATTTGTTCTTATTTTGTTTTATTGATTCTGACTAATGTAGCATGTGAAGGTGTAGTGATCATCAAAAAAATTACCGACTGAATGGTACAATCGCTGTTGCATTAAAATTTTGCTTCAAATGCGTCACGTCCACATAGAAAATAATTGGTACTTTAATAATTATCATGATAAAAAAAGAGAAGCTTATATCGAATGGATACAATTAAAGTGTAATTTGACATTTTATAAATTCAACACACACATGTTTTCTTCCTGTAAATTCAACAAGTGTGTCTATCAATAATGATAATTTTTTTTTTATCAATTACAGATCATACATATGTTGGAAGCATTCCATAATATTTCTATTTATCCGTACTGTAATTAATTAACCACCAAACTATAATTTGATTATTTAACTGAAAACTTAATTTGTTGTCTTGAATAAATTCGTATCATTCGCGCATATCGACGGATTGTATTTACTCGCTGTCGTTTGCATTTATAAAATGGTCACTTTTGCTAATACGATATTTATAATTAGAAATCTTCTTCAATAATTGAAGAAATTATTGCCATTCCGTCTTATACTATTTGTGTTTTTCGTTTACTCGTTTGTATTTTACCTGGCTCACACCTGTATATTTCATAATAATTTTTGACTCAATCTTATTTTTTTTTTAATATATATGGAGCATAAATATTTTTTTATTTTAATCTCAACTTTGCCTCATCTTTCATTTAATTTCATCGCCTTGGCGTTGTTACATTCAAATAAATAATGTTAAGATACATGTGCATCAATAGTAATTAACATGAATCTTTTTTTTATGAACACCCATCATATGCATACGTCTTTCAACTATTTTTTTTTCCCCTACATTCATTATTCTCTTTCCTATATAGATGATTGCAGTCACAGTATACCTTTCATTTTTTTAAAAATAATTTTTATTCACGGTGTTTTTCGAAACTTGTAATTTAATTCCAACACATTTCAGCTTTTTATATACGCGCCATAATTTATGAAACGCAAAATTGAACTATTTAATTATTAGTATAAACAACTGATGCTTTTTTTTTTTGTATAACAACTGATTTTTCAGTGCATTCAGTAATTATATTTGACTTAAGGCTGCTTGTCCGACGAACAAATGATCGATTAAAGTGAAGGTGTTCCAATATATATATTTTTTTTGTTTCGCCTTCAAAAAAGAAAAAAAAACTAATTTCACACACACACACACACATACGCACCCCCACTTTTTACACAACTTTAATACGAATGACGAATAAATACTATATTTGAAATAAATAAGTATAACAAAAATTGGCAAAATAACCATCACTATTAACAAATACTCAAATCCCTTTAAGTATTTTTTTTTCTAGGCAATTTGTTGCTATGAGAAGTTGAAAATAACTGTCCCCTTAGTTACTGAATTATTTACATTAAATTCAGCACAATTTTAATACGCTTCATTTATTTATTTCGTTTAAGAATGGTATTACGCATTTTTTATGACCTTAAAATCAGTTTCCTACTTAAATCAGTTGTCATGTTATGGCTGTGCATTATTTTTAAGTTTTCCGTCATTTTTTTCATTTTGTTCTAGAAAATTGTTTATTATAATTGATAATATATGTATATATATATAAATATATATTGAACGGACACGTGAGGCGTTTTAACATGCATCAGGAAAATTCATGATTGGTCCAATTGATCTAAGAGACATTATTCAGCATTCGCCTCACGCACACCATTGCACTTTTTAACTTAATTAATATAACAAGCTTTAAATTATGACCGGTAATATTTTTTTTCTTCGCCAAAAAAAAAAGTAATAAATAAATAAAAACAAAGAAATATTTCGAGTCGCAAATGAGATTTGTACTTTTCTCGGCCAGACTCGGTTTAATTTACCTGACACACATCTATCTCCTATTTTAGTTCCTATGCATTCACCACTCATAATGAGTTGTACAGAGAATTTATAATGAGTAACTGTACGATCGTTGGTACATCTTTAGTTGCACGATTCAATTTTAATTTTTTCTGTTTTGTTGATACTCTATTGTATTGATTTATTCAGTAAACAATGCCCCGGGAAAATGCTTCACGAAATTGGTTGAATAAACGCATTCAGTCCTCGCTATAAAAATAAAAAAAAAAAATCGGACAACAGCCAACGTTGTCTTAATTACTTTGTATTAACTTGTATTATCAACGACTTAATATTTTTCTTTTCTATAATGTGATTTTGTTTCGATTTTTCCTTATAGCTTCATAAATCATAATCAAATTAAAAATGTTATCCACACTCGATTATTCAACCTAACGATAAAATTAATTTACGATTTAATATTTTGTAATTATTATTTCATTCTTTTATTTATTTATTTATTTTTTTCATTCTTTCGTTAAACACCATTCGTCAATATCAATTCGCGATGGTAATTGAATGTCACAAGATCGTTCAATATCACAGTCGTTTTTCAATTACTTTAATGTTATGTATTTCTTTTTATGAATATATCACCTTAATATGTTTATTTATTTTTTTTTTTTTTTATAATTAGTTATAGGGCAATTATTC
Source organism: Microctonus brassicae (assembly GCA_918226075.1). Taxonomy (NCBI): domain Eukaryota; kingdom Metazoa; phylum Arthropoda; class Insecta; order Hymenoptera; family Braconidae; genus Microctonus; species Microctonus brassicae. The sequence goes on along the minus strand of OW445485.1, from coordinate 380,320 downwards.
GTACTGATAAATACAGTTTATAAAATATTGTTTGTGAACGCGTCTGGATACCTCTCGTTTAGCCTGAAGCTTTTTCATTCCCTCAATTCCATTTCAACGATCATAGAAAACTCATATTTCACTTCACCCTAATCCATGCCTGAATTTTGACAAATTATTTTCTGTTTGCTTTCTATCGATCTCCTTTGACCTGTTTTTTTCCTCCCACGATATTTGATTATCATTTTTACTCTCCCTCTTTCTCACTATGTCAGTCTATTTTCCTTCAGTTCCTGTAACTGCAACCGTTTTTATCTATCATCTATTTTCTTTGTTTTTTTTTTTAAGACAGGTTTGCGAGCCATCGAAATTTCCAATCATCGGCAGAGTTATTTATGGAGAAAAAAATTCAGAAATGAAAATGAATTAATTAAGTCATAATTGAATCTACTGGTGTGTGTCAACAGCTTTTTAATTACCTTTGTTTAATTTCAAAACTATAGGTTCAATGTTGGTTTTTGTTTTTTCAACAGTGCACAGAATTAATTGAGATACAGAAAGAAGTGAAAAGAAGCAGGTTACTATAGAATATTGTAAACCTGCTTCAAAAAATTTATTACTAGACATTTTTTGACAAATAAAATATTATTTTTTCTTCTTCTATTATTCTAACACCTATTAAAGTCTTTATTCATTGTGAAGGTAATAAATTGAGAAATACTATTTGTCATTTTGAAGAAATGCATAAATTGTCAATTTTTTTTTTAAACTAAATTTATCTTGGGAAATCGATTCCATAGCTTACATTTACATATGTTTCTATTTGTCAATGCACGAGCACTTTTTTTTTCACGGTCCACTTTCAATGACACAACGAGCCATTATTAAATTATTTGCTTCTCACATTTATCAGTATGCATTATTATTTGCACTCGTTACTTTTTGTTTTAAATCTAGGACGGCAAATAAACAACCTAGTACCATTCGTCGACCAAATATAAATTTGAAATAAAATTATTAAAGATATATAACTATATATGCATGGATGTATATTGTGTGTATGTATGTATGTATGTATGTATGTATGTATGTATGTATGTATGTATGTATGTATGTATGTATGTATGTATGTATGTATATGATAAAATTCATTCAATGTTCAGATGTACGTGGTATAAAAAAATCCGTTGCGGAGTTTTATCGTATACAGGGGAAATATGAACTTTCCTTTGTAAAAACAATTGTGTTTCATTACAGCCACGGTGATCCCTTGAATATAGTGAATTTTCATTTTTTTTTGTATAATAAGTAGAGTCAAAATGTATTTTCTTTTTTGACACGAAAAAAAGATCCAAAAAAATTAAACTAAATTTGTTTACTGACTAAGGCTGCATTAAACATAGTAATTTTTTGTTTGCTTTTCGTTTCAGAATGGCAGTAACAATCAATGAAATTCGATTAAATAGCGATTAGTTAATATAATGTTGTGTAATGGTTTTTGTTGTTCATTCATTGAGAGTCAAAGTACAATTAAAGACTCTGGGTGAATTAATGAAATTTTACCTAATAATTGAAACAACTCTTTCATCCTACATATATGTATATATAGATGTACCTATCTCTCTTTATCTATTATAATCCCAATGATCCGTTTTTTTCTTTTAATTTCAACCATAAAGTACAATGATCGTTTATGAAACCATTGAGATTTAATTCATTTAATTCTCAATTGCGCATACTGCGCCCGTATTAATAAAATACAATCCACAAATTGAATCGAGAGAAATCGTAGATGATCCTATATCTTGTTTTTCTTCATATGTGCATACTTGCATTTTTTTTTCTTTTTTTTTTTTTTTTTACAAATAGAAACGAGACATTCACTACGCGATCAGCTAGTGTAAGTGTCACATACGTCAATTACATGCCTGTTGTATATTGTTTGTTGTTACATGTGTTCATTCTTTCGGGAATTTCGCAGTGTTTTTTTTTCTTCGCTGCATATCACCGTGTATCGCGCACTCTTACATATAAATTGAAATTTTCCTTTTTTTTTTCTTCATGTAGAATAATTAATAATGATAATTGAATATTGAATAGCGATGTAACTTTTAGAAATGATCTACTTTCCCCACCAGTCGGGACCGCTCATGTTACCACCATTATTGGCTGTGTTGTACGAAGAATTGTAATTACCTCCATAACCACCGCCATAGCCACCTAAAAAATAAATAAATATATGAAAAATAAAAATTGAAAAATTTTTCTGAATCTCTACGATAGAAATAAAGATATTTTATTACCTCCATATCCACCGGGCCTACTTGGTGGGCCATTGCGATTTCCCATACCAGAGCTTGGCTGTTGACGATAATCTCTCGCACCAAATCCACCGCTTCCAAAGCGTGTATTCTTTGTGGTAGTGCTGCTGCTACCACCAGGTCGTCGAGGCCCGCCCGTGTGTCTTGCTTCCGAAAACATATTCTCAAGCCACGACGGAAGCTCTTGATTAGCCTCAAGGAGTAATGATACTAAATCACGAACTAAATTGTGATTTCTACTGTTGAAAAATGATGTGGCCAATCCAAGATTACCCATACGTCCAGTACGTCCAATTCTATGGACGTATTCTTCAACATCTCCGGGTAAATCAAAGTTAATAACATGTTTTACGTGTGGAATGTCAAGACCACGCGCAGCAACCGCAGTCGCAACAAGTATAGGTGCTTTACCAGCGCGAAAACGTCTTAGTGCATCTTCGCGTTCACGTTGACTGCGATCGCCATGAATACTTGTTACTGGATATCCCATTTGAGCCAAAAACTCCTCGAGCATATCAGCTCCTTTTTTTGTTTCAACAAACACTAAAGTTAATGATTCTTCTGGTACTTCATAGCTATTTACTTGAAGTAAATCAAGTAAATACGATCGTTTATCGTGTTCTTCAACCCACACAATTTTTTGTGTGATATTCTCAGACGTTGAGCCAACACGACCAACAGCAAGGAATATATAATTGCTGAGAAAATCGCGAGCCAACATTTGAATTTCTTTTGGGAAAGTGGCGGAAAACATAAGAGTTTGTCTTTCACCAGTCGGTGGCATTGAGTCCTCTTCAACGATACGTCGTATTTGGGGTTCAAAACCCATATCCAACATACGATCTGCCTCATCGAGAACTAAAAATCGACAATTTTGTAAGCCAATTTTACCACGACTAAGCATATCTACAAGTCGTCCAGGTGTGGCAACGAGTAAATGACATCCACGATCAAGTTCACGCATTTGATCGGTTATATTTGCGCCTCCATAAACAACTGCTGGTCGCATACGTGACCGATAAGCAAATTTACGAGCTTCATCGTATATTTGTGTGGCCAATTCACGGGTGGGTGCTAATACCAAACCCAATGGATATTGTTTACGTCTACCACTACTAACCTGGGGTGGTGGTGCACGTGGACCACACTCGTAAATTTGATTTAATATTGGTACTAAAAATGCCGCTGTTTTACCAGAACCAGTTTGGGCACATGCCATCACATCGCGACGTCCAATAATTATTGGAATTGCATATTTTTGCACTGGTGTCGGTGTATCATAACCTGCCAAGGTAATGCTATTTTTTATTATCTCTGTCAGCTTAACTTCATCGAATGATGTGATGTGTGAGGGTATGTTCTCGCCAGTAGCCTCAACCGGTATATCCTCATATTTGCTAAAATTGATTCCAGTGTTGCCTGTTCCAAACAGTTCCAACTCCAATCGTTCGTCTCTGGAGGTGGGAATTGTCCAATCGACCTCGTTTCTTCCACCTCTTCCACTGTTTCCATATCCACCTGATTCATCCTTCCAATTTCCCCCCATTGATCCACCTCGTGAATTACTTCTGTTGTCCTGCCAGCGGTCATTTCTATTCTGCTCTGACCAACGATCATTTCCAACGGGACGTTCTCTATCTGCAAAATTTCCTTGACGATAGTCTCGTCCATTTTCCTGTGATCGTCTACTGCGATTGCCGAAATTCCCGAAATCAACATCGCGTCCTGTTCGAGCACTCTCAGATCTATATCCACCCCGATCGCGCTCTCTCTCCTGATCACGACCACCATCACGATCTCTGTTTGCGTAACGTGAATCAGATGAGATAAATTCTTCTCCTGATGGTCCGTTAGCTTTAAATTTTTAAAGAAAAACCATTCATTAAATTTCATTAATAAATTTATATATTTTATAAGGTATTATTTTCATTTTTAGACTCACAAGATTTATTGCGTAAATGCGGTGGCACGTAGCGACCCCCACTTGGTTGGCGGGAGCCCTGCAAGTCCAGACCAGCTAACTGTAAAAGGTGAAAATCCACAAATCAACTATTTTCATCATTACTATCCACAGACAATATATACTATTTATCCATTATATCTAATTGTAATAAATTACTTCATTATAAAAATAATGACAAACATTTATGAAAATTATTGGAATAAAAAAATTTTTTGGTTTATTATGATGAAAATTTAGTTGGACATATAAGCACGTGTTAAAAAATAAAAAAGAACAATGAGTCAAGAAAATTACACGGCGTGTAGCGTGCTCTTTTCAGAGTTCAACGCCGCCATTACGCGAATCGTACGTTACAAAAATTCACTCAGCTAACAGCTAAATTTATCAATATTTCTTAGATATTATTTCTATTGCATTTAAAAATGCGATTAATAAATTATTCGATTCATTATCAATATCAAATAATGAGGAAAATAAAAATGAAAAATATACATGCTTTGATGGATATGAATCACAGCGACATAAGAGGAGAATGGCGGTTGTCACATACAACTACACAAGTATAATTATTGGCATGTTTTATTAATTTTACTATTATTTTACCTGCTGCTCTAGACCTGATCCATTTTGGTTGGCTGCATTACTCATATTACTCCGCCTCGGTGCGTAGTTTTTTTTTCTTTTTTTCTTTTCGTTGCTTTAGGTAGCGTTAACTCGCACTTTATCGTCGTTTACAAATGGACGTTGAAAAATTGTTAGACACACGGCAAAACTGTTAATCACCACTACGATATTCACTAATCGACAGGCTTTACGCCGCTATTCTCAGTTTCTGACACAAAGGAAGCTCGAGCTCGAGGGCAACTCGAGGTCCACAACTACTAACACACACTGCAGTTCTCGGTGGAACGCTTGAGAGTAAGAGAGAAAATATGTGCCCCTTATGCTACTTCGTTAACTCTGTATTCTGTATCCTCCGCTCTATCCGTCGACGCAACAAAAATGGCCGTTGTTTTATGCGCAACATGGCTGACGCACTATTTCCGGAATTTCAGACAAAATAGACTCTCATGACTACTGAGTCAAACGACTTTTCCGAAAAAATATTTTATCAGTATTTTTCTTCAAATTTTAAAAATACGAAATATTTTAATTTATAAATCAATATTAATATACCTATTTTGTTCAAAAATTTATTATTCATTAATGCTTAAAATTATTAATGGGGTGGAAAATTAATGATAAAGGTTTAAATATTGAAACTATTATTTGAAAATTTTGGTTTTTTGTTTTTTTTTCTTTTTTATTGTACAATATGCAAGAAGTGATGATCAATTAGAATTCTAATTGTCTTTCTTGGTATCTGTCTTTCCACCTCGAATTCTTCCTGTACGACGAGCAGCAATAAGACCAATTTTACGACCAGCACTTGTTCCACGCTTAACAGTAGATGCTTTACCAATATGTTGATGATTACCACCACCGTGAGGATGTTCAACGGGGTTCATAGCAACACCACGAACCTAGAAAACAGATAAAAATACATTTGATAAATAATATAATTTTTATCAATTGAATATTTTACAACTTGTTTATAAAATAATATATAACTCAGTTAAAATTTATATTCCACATGAAATTAATTCAGGTTTCAAATGTCAAACCATCATTGTAAATATAAAAATATAACAAATTAAAATATATTTTAATATGAAATAATGATAAAATACCTTTGGCCAGCAGTTCCTCTTAACTTTGTACTTGTGATAAGCACGACCGGCCTTTAAGATGGGTTTATCAATACGTCCACCACCAGCAACAATGCCAACCATAGCTCTGTTATTTGATGGAATCACTTTTTTTGCACCGGATGGCAATTTAACTCTAGTTTTTTTGCTATCTGGATTGTGAGCAATTACGGTTGCATAATTTCCTGATGCACGTGCAAGACGGCCACGGTCACCAGTTTTTTCTTCAAGATTGCAAACAATTGTACCTTCAGGCATGGTACCAACTGGCATTACATTACCAATTTGAAGGGTTGCTAAAATAAATTAGATACTATGTTATATTATTTGTGTTATGAACTTTGTAAAAAACAATATTTCATATTATATTGATGATATAAATTACCTTTTTTGCCGCAATATAAAAATTGACCGGTGTACATGCCTTCTGGGGCAATGAACAATTCTTTTCGTGTCTTAAACTTGTATGGATCTCTGAAGTGTACTACGGCAAGAGGTGCACCGCGACCAGGATCGTGAATAATGTCCTGATAAGTGGTAAATAAATAAAATCATTAATTATAAACATCAAAATAAATGTTTTTCAATGTTTGAATGGATTTATTATCTCAGAAAGAGCCTCTAATTTAATCTTCATAACCAATCAAGATGTAGGTATATTAGAAATCATCATTAACTTTGTCATTTAATCTCAATAATGTGTATATTAGAAAAAAAAAATGAATTTATTCAAGTAATCATACCTTGACAACACCTTTGATGTATCCATGTCTCTCAGAGAAATCGAGAGAACGTAATTTCGGCGCTCCCTTCCTCCTCTTGGTGTGAGATCTGAAGACAGATCCTGCTCCTTTACGCTGAGCACGAATTACTCGACCCATGGCTCAATTCTGTAAACAATTAGCAATTAAAATTTTTCATACTTGAATAAAATTTAAGAAGAAATAATAATGCATAAAATGTGTTCAAGTCTCGATTAGTGTGACGACGACATAACCCCCATATTGGAAAAAAAACTTTAGAAATTCTTTATTATATATAAAATTGCGAATCTAATTGAAATATTTTTCTTAACAGTAATATTAAATATTAATAAAGATATTTCATTGAATTATAATCGTGGATGCATTTTTATCACAATAATACAGATAGATTTCGTAGAGAATATCACAGAATAGACGTACCAATCGGGCCGCTTACAAATAGAAAGACTCGCACAACCAACAAATATACAGAATAATAGAGTAGACACTAGACAGTCATTGACCATTGAAAATAAAATCACGTGTGAGATATTCGTTAACCCATCTGGTGGGCGCTTGCGTTATTAATAATATTATATATATACATTCTCAAAAATTTGTCGATAAGTTTATAACGCCATCTCTTGGGTTTTCTATTCATAAGTAATTTTAAACGTAGAAAGTACATTGACCAATAAGAACATCGGAACGTATACCGCGTTGCTTGAATTTACATAATAAAAACTATACAAAAATTACCTACCTGATGGCTTTGTATAAAACGGAGCACAATGTGAATGTCACTACCAGTATCAGATAAACGTTGATTACTGTAATAGACATATGTGTCTTGCGAGCTCGTCTGACTTGTAGCATACACATTCAATACATAACAACAACTTTCATTATTTATTATTGACAACAATTAACACAAAATATGGGTTTAGAAGATTACAAAGAGCTCGTGGCTACTAGTGCAATGATTTGCACAATGGGTCACATGTTATCAGGCACGTAAGTGTACTACCCTTCAATTAAATTTTCTTCTACCATTTTTATGTCTATTAAATGATAATCTAAACTTGAGAAAAGTTTCATATGATTGAATATATATTTTAGATATATTTCACTGACCTTCACATCGCCACCCTCTTCATATCATACCGGAAATCATTAATAATTATGTGATTTACTGGCAGTACAATATCAACTACTAAAATTATTTGATATAGGGTTTACTAGAAAAAATATATCTAACTATTCGCCTCTATTTTCTATATGTAAATACTTTGTGGTTTTTTTTTCAGATTGGTTTGTCGTAATATTTGCAAGAAAGGGACATCAGATGGATTTGATGCTAAGCCTTTTGTTGGCGGTATAGGAATGTATGTACAGTAGAGAAAGTATTGGACATTATATCTTATATTTTCTTAAATAAATTCTCAAATGATTTTTTTCTCTATAGGGGAATAGTTATGCTTCAATATGCGTTTATACTAAAGGATTCTCTGATGATTACTGTCAATATATTTGGTTTTATAACAAGTATTGCCTATATCGCAGTATTTTATGCGTATGCTGTAAATAAGGTTGAGTCATTAATACATTTGTTTTTATTGTCCATTTGCTAATTATTAAATTCTGATATAACTAGTATTTTATCCGTTATACAGAATAAAATTTTAGGATTAGTAGGAAAAACTATAGGAACAGCTGCAATATTTTTAGCATATGCAAATTTTGAACATCCTGATAATGTTGAATTTCGCTTTGGACTCTTGACAACAGTATTGTTATTTCTACTTATTTCTTCACCACTGATGAATCTTGTAAGTTAATTTGTTAGAATTATCTAGTAAACTGTGATGAATGATTGAGTTTGTTTTTGACTAATGATGATATTATATATATATATATTTTTTAACGTTCTCATGATAATAGGGTCAAGTTATACAGACTAAATGCACAGAAGTACTACCATTTCCATTGATAGCAATGGGTACTATTGTATCTTCTCAGTGGCTTCTTTATGGCATAATTGTTAACAATACATTCATTATTGTAAGTATATTTAATTCATAAACCTCTATAAGTTTAATGAGATTTTATACTTCAAGAAAAATGTCTTTATAAATGTTTTTTTATTTTTCAAGTTTCAAAATGCTGTTGGTTTTATGTTGCATATTGCGCAGTTATCATTATTTGTAATATTTCCATCTAAACCAGCAGCGATTACATCAAAAGCAAATGCTAGAAAGAAAGATTAATATCTGAAAAATTCTTGTACATTCAAACAGATCGGTATTATAATCAAAATAACCAAGAATCTATTCCAGTTATGAACGAATAAATATATTATAATGAAGAAACATATTTTAAAAATTTATAATAATGTTCAAGTTTTGGTACAGATTACATTTTTAATACTAATAAATATTTTATTCATATAAATTACCGATACAGTTGTTATCTATTATGATACATACATAATACATGCGAAATCATTGCTGCATTACTCGAGTTATGCGTTGCAAACGAAAATGACCTTCAACCTGGATTGCGTGACGATTATTAAAAAAAAGGTTTATTAAATAAATAATGATAATAGTAAGTTCTAACACAGATGAGTATGCACATACTATCATACTTGTCTTTGGTTCTACTGATAGCTGTAACTTTTTAAACTCCGGCGCGGTACGGATCTACTTTACCGATCGATCGTCATCTCGAAAGAGTGTACATATATGTATGTACATTTAATACATAGTATGTATGCCATATTCACTCTTATGTTTCATCATCTAGTCTATGATTATTAAAAAAAAATTTATTTTGGCGGAATTTTCCAGGTACGTACATATATCTATATGTATAATTATATATTATTATTTAAAGCACTTTTGAGTTTCCTTGCCGAACAAAATTGAACAAAATATATTTATTCGCTGTGTTGCATGTTACTTTTCATTTGTGCAAACAGATATTTCCTAAAGTTTATTAGAGTATAAATCAGCCTTGAAAATGTTTGAAGGAAGATTACATTTATCCGGCAAATATATAGCGCAAAATATTGGTAAAAATGTGGTACTTGAGGGCTTTCTAACCAAGGTAATTTATCAAAAACTTTTTATCATTAATACTTGCAAAGTACATATCGCTAAAATATGTGTAAATTCATTACATATTTATAGATGAGTTCTGATGGGAAAAGTGTCGAATTGACTACATTTGATAAACAGAAAATAAATGTTACTTTGTCACAACCTTATTCAGATGAAGTATCTGGCATTATGCAAATTTTCGGAACAGTAAGAAGCAAATCTAGTATTGCTGCAGAAAATTATGTACGATTTCCACCTGAAGAAATTGGCAAAGAAGAGTTTGGTAATGATAAATTACGTCTGTTTTTCAAAAAAATAATTGTCATTATTTATCTAATGTTATGTTTACCATGCTAGATCCTGAGGACCACAATGATTGTATGACAGTTCTCCATGTAACTGAGTATCAAAATTTACTAAAGTCTGTTGACATTGTGACAACAGCAGATGATAAACAAACAAATATGAATGAATTTCCAGATGATGAGGACATGTAAAAAAATTTGATTACTTGAAATATTTTTGTATTCGAAGAAATAATAATTTATAATTTAAAAATAACAGAGTTTATAAGTAGATAATTGATAAACAAATATATCAAATCCATTATTTTCATAAAATTTTTATAATATAATTATTTACATGGAATTGGTACGAATTGCATAAGATGCATCCAATGTAAAGCATCTGCAACTACATGATGTAACTGGACATTCAGGATGTTGTCGAAACCAATGAGTTATATGATCAGTATGGCCACCATGCCTACACGTTTGACACCACGTAAACCAGTTGCCAAATTCTGTTAGTTTAGCGTCATCATCATTGCGATTAGCGATTCCTGTATTGGTTTGAAATCCACTGACAGTACCCATATGCATAAGGCAAATTGCACATCGTGGCAATGGTTTTCTACAGCTTGGGCAGGATGACATTTTCAATTTATTCGAACTACTTCCTAATCTACCAAATGGACCGCGTGCCCGACTCAAACCTTGCATGAATGCAGATATACTTTTTCCACAAAAATTACACGATATATAAACTTGTTGAGGCAATTTTTCATTAGTCGATGATCTCATGACAATATCAAAGTGCACCCGCTGATGCCACATATTCCAAGCATCCAATAAACCTCTATAACTATCTATCCATACTTGTACTTGATTTTCCTGTAATAATTTTGGTGATAATGCTCTAATTGCGATGAGACTACAACTCTGTACATCCCCAGTCATGTCCAAATATCGATTTAATAATTTAATTCCTTCAAATGTTGCACCAGTAAGTAAAAAGCCAGCGAGATCACCCTCTTCGCTCAAATTTATTGTTAATCTTTTTAAATACTCGGACAATTTGTTGTCAGACAAAAACATAAGAGCAAATGCCACTCTATCCTCGACTGCAACACCACTTTCATTAAGTACATTTTCGTATGAATCATTATCAGCCGTTAAAAATGCAAATGTTGCGCGTAAATAAGGATCCGATAATTGAGATTTTGATTTGAGACAAAGTTCACGCCACATACTGTTTTTATCTTCAGAAAAACCTGATAATGCCATTGCTACAATATTTAAATTAGTCGCAGTTGATATTTTACTAGCGCCACGATTTAAAATTTCAATTGCTTGACGTAAACAAAGATTGAATACAGAAATGGCTGTTGCACGCGCATATGCACCTTCTCTCTCCAATCGTTCTAAAAATAAATTATTATATTGAGCGTTAGAATCTTTATCAAATCGCCAGCCACACAATTGCAATGCCTTATCACGATCAACTGAACGATAAATTTTTGCCGTGTTATTAGATCCAATGTCGCTCCACGGTCGATAAATTAATTCTGACTTCATGAGACTACCATTGCTATCATTTTGTTGTCCATCAAGTTTTAAAACAGTTCTAACTCCCGGATGTTTATTGTCAATTGTGGGTATGATTCCATCTTCAACGAGAGATCGACTTAAATATAACCATTGCCATAAATTTTTTAATCTATCATTCTCTGCTAATTCTCCATTTTGTGATAGTTCTGGTAATAATCCATAATCGACAAATGCACGTTTTTTCGTTAGCACTGCAATATCGTCAAATGTTCGATATATACCGTCACTACTTGAAATATATTTGAATGCTTTAGACGCATGATTCCATACCAAGTGAGATCTAGTGGACCAATTAATTGTGATTCTTTCATAAACTGTATAATCAATAATACCCTGCGGTGTTGTAATGGCTAATAATCGATTGGTATGAGTTGGATGCCATGAAAAACTTGTGGGTATTGACCAATTTGATGGTGTATTCGACCATGTTGGTGCCACAGTTCTTTCAAGTGCACCTGGCTCTGTATCCTCTCCACTGCCACAATGTTGAATATCATGAAGATGCAGTGTTGGCGAATCTTTTTGTAGCGTTCCCAATAGATTATATCGAGTTGGACACCACAGTACTTTAACGATTGGTCGAGTTTGTGGTAGGGTTAACACAGGTTTCTCAAAGTATCTTGTATCCCATATGGTTATTTGATTGTCTACATATGATACCAAATGATGAATATTGTTAGGATTCACTGATACGCTGTAAACAGCTTTTGTTGGTGTCGTATTCACAATTTTTGCTGAATCTCTAAAGTCAATTATTTTCAGCTGTTTATTATTAACTCCAGCAACTAAACAACGCGATTCAGTATTGAACCAGGCTAATGAATGTGTAGTTTCGGATACTCCGGCCTCTGCGACAGGTCTTGGAGAATCTGTTGGTGGAGCGGAATGATGAGTGGTTTTATCATTGGTTGATGGACTTTTCAATACATCCCATAAAAGAATTGAATGATCTGTACGATATTTATCGAGACCACATACAATGAGATTGGGATCGAGTGGATTCCACGCAACTGCATTGCACTGTCGAGCATGTTTAGGAGCTAAAAAAAAATTAACGTATAATACATTTACTCGAGTATATTAAAATATAATTAATGATTTTTTACCGAGTTCTTTTCCAGTTAATCCAAGAGAATCAAAAGCAGTGGGACCAAAAGTCGTCAATACAACTTTACCATTTGCTTGACCAACGGCAAGCAAAATATCTGGCTCTGGTTGCGGATAAATGTCTACACACTTGACATAATGATGACTCGAATTTGTTGCTAAGAGATGTGCAACTGTATTATCAGAAATTCGTGTACCTAAGAAAACACAAAATTAATTTAATTTACAGAAAATATTAAATAAAATTATGCATAAATAATTACATTCTTACATGATCCTCGATCAGCATCTTTAATTTGAGCTGCTTCATATAAACATATTTCAGTTCCCCAAGTTATGAATTTATTCAAGTGCACAGACGACCACTGCACTTCTGTTTTCGGACTGCTCATTGTTGTTGTTATTCTTGTTGAAAGTTTTTCATTTATGTACTATCCATAACTATATAATTGTTGTGAGCGTTGAAAATCTGAAAGAAATTTGTCTCGAAGTAATTTGAAATTATAATGACAGCAGCGAAATAGAAGCACGCCGCACCACACAATTCTTATATCAATATGATAAATTTTAATAATATTTCAATATATAAACATACACCGTAAATGAAAAACTATTTTTTAGAAGAGATATATATATATTTTGATGATGGTGGTACTGGCGACACTGGACTGGTGGTGGCAGAATGGTGTAGTAATTTTCAATTTATATGCATATATATATACACATGTACATTATATGCAGCGCCATACACGGCAAGTTAACGGCAGTTTAGTGAACTCAAGTGAATCAATTCAATCAACTCGCATGTGCAATGTACATAGATATGTGTACATTACATGTGTATAAAACAGTAGTGTGTGTGCATGTGTGAATGACACTGTGACGATCTAACGCATGTACAATCCAACTTATGTACGTTATAAATTGACTTTACACAGTTGTTTTATTTATTATACAAAGGTATACACTCTATCACTCGTGATATTTTCATTTAATTAATTTAATGAATTGAGTATTTAATTAAAATGGAAGTCCATAGTTATTGTATATTTGTTACGAGTGTTGAGTGTTGGATCAGTTGAATGATTTCTTGAGTTGTATTGATAATCTCGAGACAACGCGGCACCGCCTTTCCATTATTCATGCACCGTGTACGCCCTGAATATTTTTTTTTATTATTTTATCATCAATTATTTTTTTATTATTTATTATTTTAATTTCTAATTATCAATTACATTATTTACGGAATGTTGTTTATTTGTTTAAATCATGTAAAATATGTTGTCAATATGTATCTATCATAGTTTTCGTTTGCTATTACTTAAAATTTATTTACAAGATATTTTTCTTTTTCTTCAAATTTATATCTGTGTATTTTACAAAATATTTTCAAATTTTTATCGTATATTTTTACTTTTAGATTGATTGAACTGTGAGATTTTTCATTCATTAAATTATGTTAATGAATGTGAAACAATTGAATGGATTTAATGATAAAAATGTGGCATTTTTTACGTCTGTAATTATCATTGAATGAATTAATTTGTTTAAGAAACCGCTGAAAAAATTTCACGACAATAGAAATAATTAGATTGAGATTAAAGAACAAAACACATTTAAAAAAAAAGTTACTGTGTAATGTAGTACTATACACATATTATATGGCTTCATGCACCTGACTCCTTGTTGAGTGTAGATATTTCACAGTGATTACAATCACTATTATTTACATTATGTGAATTATTCAATCTTCATCTATTTTTCCCAGTGGTAACAGAAACAATAAAGGGAATGAGTGTGTGCTGAATAAATTATTGATATGTATGTATACATTTAATGGTCTTATTATTTATTCATTTTCTAGCAATATGGCAAAGAAAACTGGTACAACACAGGCTTTACATAAGGTCATAATGGTTGGAAGTGGAGGTGTAGGAAAATCAGCACTCACACTTCAATTTATGTACGATGAGGTATGTCACCAATTTTCTCATTAACTATTTTATCAATTGGACTTTGTTTGAATATTTTTTCATTAGTTTGTTGAAGATTATGAACCAACAAAAGCTGATTCATACAGAAAAAAAGTTGTATTAGATGGTGAGGAAGTACAAATAGATATTTTGGATACTGCTGGACAAGAAGATTATGCAGCCATCAGAGATAATTATTTCAGAAGTGGAGAAGGTTTTTTATGCGTTTTTTCAATCACTGAAGATGATAGTTTTCAAGCAACACAAGAGTTTAGGTATAATTTAAATTATATTATTGAAAAAATACTTTTTTCCAATCGATATTACTTACGACATATAATTTTATTTATTTTTTTTCATCAATAGAGAACAAATCCTGAGAGTGAAAAATGATGAAAACATTCCCTTTTTATTAGTCGGTAATAAAAGTGATCTGCAAGAGAAGAGAAAAGTGAGTTTAGCAGAGGCACAAGGACGATCGCAACAATGGGGTGTTCCTTATGTAGAAACAAGTGCTAAAACACGAGAAAACGTCGATAAGGCAAGAATAATAAATATTAAAATAGAAATAAAAATACGACATGAAATATTTCAATTGTGTTTTAAATTAATTTATTGCTGAGCATGGGTACAATTTTATTTGTTGCTCATTTCAATCACTGCATATAGTTTTATTGCAATTTATTTCTTCATGAAATAAGCTTACAAATTGTCCAGTGGCACTTTAATTGAGCTTGCAAAGGTCACGAAATAGCATCGCACATTTTACAGGTATTTTTCGACTTGATGCGTGAGATTAGATCACGGAAAATCGAGGATAAATCAGCAAGTAATGGTCGTGGAAAGGATCGTACCAAAAGGAAGAAAAAGAAGTGCATTATTCTATAGGTTCGCTCATTTTTCTTTTTTTTTTTTTCTCTCTTCGCCTTTTCGTTTCCTTTTTTTTATTGTGCTTTCATCGTGCATTCTGTTGCTTATTTACAAAGTTTATTTAAATATATTCTTTTGAATTGACTTAAAATACTTGTTATTTGATATCGATTTGTATTTTATAAATTTATAAAAAAATATTAATTCATTTTAGGTGTTTTTTGATTTGATGCGGGCGATCGCCGCGCGAAAAGCTCAAGAAAATCAAATTGAGGGAGCTGAGCGCAAGAGTAATAAACGCTGTTGTGTCCTCCTTTAACGACAATCAGATGCGGCTTTAAATTTTATTCAAGAAAAAAAAAATATAAAAAGTATGTTTAATACCAACATTTTGGAATATTTTAATGTTTGTATAAAAGTTCAGCTAATATGCCTTTGCAGCGGCTCTTTACAGTGAATTAACACTTTTTTTTCACCCTATATCACTGTAATACACAGTATGTATGAATATATTTGTGTAACCGACTGTATCACATTTAATTCTTGATTTAAATTACATCATATGAATTAATAGCTAACGCGCAATCAATTAATAATTATTTAATAAATTCGTTTTATTTTTTACCTATTCAAATGGATTATAGAATGCTGGTGCTATAAATGTGCGCATTCAGTTATATTTTGTTGTATCGTTAAATTTTAATTAGCGTCAATGTTCCTACAAACACTGTAATTCATTGAATTATTTAAATGAAAAGAGAAAAAAAAAGCAAAACAAATAACTGTTGCACAAATAAATGGGAGCGATAATATAATTGCAACTAGAGTGCTGAAATGTGTGAATACATAAATATATATATAAAAGAGCAGTTTTTTTATATCATAAAATTGTATTTGTAAATTTGATTGATGCTGCAATAGATGCACCGTTATATTTTAAAAACTTTGCTTTTCATGAAAAATATTTTCTCGTGGATTAAAAAATTAATGTATATTCATATAATACTGATAATAAATTCATTTTAATAATATAATGATGATAGAACTCGCTTATTTTTCAAATAACCTATAGATATTTGAGCACTTTTAGGTCATGTAAAAAAAAAAAGGTGTTGATCTACTGTAAAGCAATTATCACCATATTATATGTTAAATTCATAAATTATTTTACTTATATTAGCATTTTTTCAGTCATATAAATGTTTACAATCGATTTCTCTGTAAATGAATACACATATAAATGAATAATAGACTGAATTATTTGTACTACATGCTATTGTCGTATTATGTACTGTTTTGTGATGCACATTTGTGTAAAATTTGATTGTTCTATACAGATATTTATCAATCAAACAAATTTTGTTTATTGTTTCTTATATTTTTGTACTTTCGTAACTAAATGTGCCTTTATATGTACCCTTGTTAAACAATTATCGCACAAAATAATGTCATTTTTTTGCAATTATACTCTTGAAATAAAGCACAATTTTAGTGTTCACCAAATCCATACGGTAGACTTATATAATTTCATATAATTAATATTTCGATCGTTTCACTTGGAATTGTGCATCATGTTTACATTCAATAAAATTGAAATCTTATTTTTTATATCATGAATAAAAATTAAAATATCTAGCAAAAATTAGCTTCATGATCTCTAGGAATTATATAAATGAAAATTTCATCAACGACTTTGTACTCAATTTCTACTAATTATATGTAAAAATATATAAATTATTAACATCCATGAGAAATTTTCTATTATTTAATACACTATGTAAATTCGCATACATGATTACAAGCGGCTGGACATCGACGATTAGACTCGAACCACTCTTTAATGCAACGTACATGTCCACCATGAGCACACCCTTGACACCAGGCATATAAACCACGAACCACCTTTGAATATTAATTAAATATTTAATCAATTAAAATAATAAATTAATTTAATCCTCATACGAATAATAACAATAATACAATTTAATTACCCGATGACAAAATGAGCATAACGCATGTCTGGATGAATGACAACGATCACAACGCCATGCTGTTCTCTGCAAAGGTTTTGTGCATGCAGTACAGCAAACATTAATTGTCGTAGATTGTTGATTTAATTGCGATATCGATGGGATCCATGATGATTGAATAATCTAAAAGATAATGATAGCGTATAAAAATGTTAGATTTAAAATAATAATATTAATAATAATGATATTATTATTATTCATACCTCTGCAATTACATTGTAAAGTTTAAATTTTGATAGCATTTCGATATATTCTGAAACCCAATGTTCTTGGGTTGCAATATCGATACCTAATTTATTTCTTTCATCACCAATTACAATCAATATTGTCACTGCTGTTTGAACATCACGAATATTTACGTGATGCCATAGGCCTTTTCTGACGATATTGCTTGGATCCCACGGTTGAGGTTTTGGAATATTGGTCACTACTAATTGTGGTGGTTCTTCAATGAAAGAACCCGAATCGTCATTTATTTCCGGTGAATGGTTTGGAAATTGTTCAGGCGGTGGAGATCGATCTTGAAGTTCATGTCGTAAAGGAAATGCTTCTCTTGGTAATATCCACTCATCATCATTATTAATCATATTATTTGCGAACTCTGGTCTCAACGCCATGGGCATAGGTTCTTCGTCCTCATCTCCAAAAATAAAATCACCTAAATTTGGTCGTTTATAGCCGTTAAATGGTCCTCTAGATCCGGATAAAATATTTGACAGATAATTATGATTTTCCGGCGTTTCATCAGTTTCAGTCTCATCATCACCACCGCTTATAGCACTTGGCCCGTCGCCTGGTAACGATCGAGCATCATGATCATGACCTGTAGCATTCTGTTCTGTGGTCGTTCCTAAATTCATTTGATTTAAATTCAATGTATCTTCTTTTGCTACTGGTGCTATCCTTAAAATATCGGCTACTGGATGAGCGTATATAGTCTTTATGATGTTCCAAACTAAAGAGATATCGTCTCGTCCACTTTCCAAAGCAACTCTTGCATTATTATCGCATATATCGCTCAATCTACCACTCAACATGTATCCTTCAGCACGAAATTTGATCCAGTTTGGCTGACGTTCAGAACAAATAAATTTATGTGTTACACTTGAAGCCATGCAAAACATATCATTATTTACAGGTGGCTTTTTCATGAGATTCGGTAAATGTTTTGATGTTAATGGTGCATTAGCGTTAATTTTACATGCAAACGTAACATCAAGATTTGGATTTAGAGCGAGAGCTTGAGGATTGGCTTTGCTCGCTGGTCTAGTGGCATCTTGAAATGCATGATGATATAGTGTACAATCTCGACTCGTTGATAAAAAAGATTGTGGATCGCTACGCCATGCAACACCAGTTGGGACATCTTTGTGTTCATTGAAGCTTGCAAATGGTATATATGGTCGACGAATATCCCAAACGTTGATGCTACAATCGACAACGAGAGCGCAACTTGCTATATGATATTTTCGTTGCGGTCTCCATTTAATTCTGCCTACTGATGCTATTGTATTTATTGTATAATCACATGTTGGCTTCACTGATAAATCCCAAATTTTAATTGTTTTATCACGTGATGCAGTTGCAAGCCAAGTAGTCTCTGGATGCCAATCACAAGCAAATATTGGTCCACTGTGTGCAGTAAAATGTTGAAAGTAACGATCTGGACGTCGTAAATCCCATAATTGAACATGGCCATTTTCCGATACAGCGGCAAATGTATGCTGCTGATGGGGAGAAAATTGCACATCCCTTACCGACTCTGTGTTACTGTAAAATGTTTTTATTGCCTCTTTAATACGTAAATCAAAACATTTCATTGTGCCGTCCTGTGATCCTGAAATTAACCACATTGGTTCTGTCATATGGAAGCTGACTTTATTCACTGTTCTTTTATGATCAATAAAAACATGTTCTTGTTTTGAACGTGATGGTCTGTTCAAATTCCATAATACAACGGCCCCATTAGTGGCTGCGGTTGCGAGTATGTGATCTATCAATAAATAAATAAATAAATAATTTTGTTTAATTTATCTCAAATTGTCCAATTATAATTTATTTTTATTTATAAAATTACCATCTATCAGATTCCATGCAACATCATTGCATGAAAAATTTAAATTGAGATTTTTTCCAACACGTAAATTACAAACTTCCTCAAATTTATCGTCCATTAAACTGAATACTTTGAAAACTAGAAAGAAAAATAAAACTGGCGTTATGATAAATTTATGTAGTAAGCTTCAAAATGATGAATAAATCATGTAGTAACTTACCATTTCGACCAGCAATAACAACCTGTGTATTGTCTTTATTGAGAGCCAGAGCATTTGCTGGACTCTCTTGAGTGATAAATACAGTTTTGGAAGTCATTGTTCTATTTATAACTTTACAAATATTATGAATAAAATTTCATTAATATATATAATCCATTTGATATTTGTAATTTTTTTTCTTTGATTTTATATCATAGTTAATTTATAAATAATTAAATATCTAGTAAATATAAAAAGAAATATTCAAGTGAAGAATGTCGTCTGTGTTTACATACAGTAACAATTACGACATACCCAATTGCATTCACAAGTCACATGTCGTCAATGAAGAATGCAGATCAATCCCATAATCGGCTTTATTTAATTTTGTTCCGTTTCCGTTATTATTATCTTCTACATAGTAAGGCTTCCGATAGTTTTTATATTTCAATCACGCAGCTGAGAAAAATAAACAATTTGATTGGTAAAACAAACCACAAAAAACATACACACAATTAGTGCTGCCATCTTGTGACATTTTTCTACCTATACATATATGTTCACATATTTAGTATAATACAGTTCAACCTCTCATATAGTCGTGTGTGAAAATTGTGCATAGTATATGTACCTTTGGAAAATTATTATTTTGAATGCTATCGTGTGCATGTATAAGTGAAATTTTTTAATTGTATTTGCAGTCGAAATTTGTTAACTAATAATGTTTTTTTTTCTGATGATTGTACTAGTGTGATAATAAATAATTGTTGGTAAAAATGGAGAGTTCAAGTTATGCTGCAAAATTGATGAACAAAGAAGCTGTGGATAAATTGCGGCATGGTCAAAAAAATTTTCGTGAAGTTTTGCGCAACGTTAGTATTTCATTGCGTATTACTGATTAATAATAATATCAAATCATTATATTTGTTTATATTTAGAATTAATAAATTATAATAATATTTAGCGATGTCGTATGCAAATGCGTGAAAAACGAGAGGAATTATTTAATGCACGACGACTTGGATTGACTGAAGATGAAGAAGCCATCAATAATACTTTTGCAGAAATCGTAAGAAGGGAAATCAGTGATATGTCAATAACATTATCAAATGATAACAGTGTGGGTTTTTTCGAATCCACGAATAATCTAATGACCAATGATGATTTAATTGATATTGAAGAGGAACTAATGAGAGAACGTAAGAAAAACAAACATCTAATTTCATTTTGAACCAATATAAAATATAATTAAACGTTTTGTTTTATAGATGAATTTATGCTGCGAGAATATGAGGAAATGTATCAACGTGAAAGCAATATGATGAATGAATATGTAGAACATCTTTTAAAAAAAGAGGTTATTTGTCCTATCTGTCAATTGACTGAGATCAAACAAGTTGCTGATGGATTAATTTGTGAAGGGTGTAACTTAAAATTACCACCGAAAATGAGTATTGATGAACTATCCACCGTTATTGATCAACGATTAAATGCACATAACAACAATTGTCCAGAACCACCAGAGTTCAAGGCAACTTTGAGGAATGATGTATTCTCTATAGATTTGTCCTGTTATAAATGTCCTTATTTTGCTTTAGTTATATAAAAAGAACTTAATTTTATATTTATTTTCAAACTATTTTAAAGTTATAATGTACATTGACTAGCAATAGCTGCAATCATTATAGGCAATGTGATGTCTCATTAATGACAAATATTTTTCGAAATTTATTATCTCTGATACAAGTGACTTACACAAATATATATTCCAAAGAAAATATATCACGGAATAATAATATATCAGACATTTCATTTATAATAACAACTTTGGATAATCTTGCCTATTTTGCTCTTTAATATGAGCTTATGTGTACATAAAAGCTCATGATTTTCTTGTATTTCTCTTTGCGTGATTGAGTAACGGTGAAAAAAGAAACACTGATCGTATACAATCGTTTCCACATCATATCAACTCTTTTTTCATAAATTTTATCATATAATATGTGATTGTTGAGACTATTACTTATTTATTTTATGTGTATTGACTTGTTTCATGGACATATCTTTTTTTTTAATTTCAATAAATTCTAATGAACCATTTGATTATAACAGTCAAATCTTTTGAACTCAAACAATCTTCAAGAAAATTCATCATATGTATATTATATAATAATTGAATATACGTTATTTATCAATTTCATTTTTACATGACAATTTATTTTGGACGGCAATATAAAAAATGTATATATATCATTTGTCCATACAATGGTTCATCGCCAACAGTTTCATCTGTATTTATCAATATTATATTGGCCAATGATGTTCGATTTATGTGCAGACTCAATTATGAGAAATTAAATGCTCGACTAATTAGTAATATCATGTACTTTTGTGTGTATGAGTTGACTGAGCTTTGGCTTGGATATCGCGTTACAGAATCCTAAATTATACTTATATATTTTTACGTTTTTTCATTTCAAAAATATTATATGCATCGTCACGTATTCAATGGCAGAATAATATGACGCAATGTCAAAATTTGCGTAATTTTTTTGCTTCTTAGCCATAACTTTGACAGTTGACCCAATCTAATCGTCGTTTTCGTATCACAGCTGTTGTGTGGCTCAAAAGTAGTTGTGGCATAAATATTTTTGTTTCATAAACATCATAATTCCAGCAAACGAAATAAGCATATCATTTAAAAGTGTATATACCAGAAATACATACATACATACATACATATATATTTCCTAAATATTTTTTTTCTTTTTTTCAAGGCAGACAATTGTGAAAATTGCATCTCATAATTGTTTTTAAATATAGAAATATGTATTTTCAATATTCAATTTTGAACATGCACCATCTGTCTATATATATTTTTTTAATACTATTTTTTTATTTCATTCTCGTGGAAAACTGTGATCGTGACCTTTTTTTCGATCGAAAATAAATAGATATAATTCATATTGGATGACAGAATAGCCCTAGCAATAATTTACAGCGGATTACATGTAAAATACAGTAGAGTTTTGTTTTTCAAATGACTATTTCAATATAAACGCGAAAGCAATATTATTACATATGTAAGGATGTGAACCCTGAGTATACGTTTATATCTTAAATTTTCATAATTCCTTTGTTTTCTTTTTTCTTCAAAATTATAGCGAAATCGTTATTGTCACATACGTTAAACAGTAATATTTCGCCATTCTCTTATTTGGTAATATATATATATATATATATATATATTTGTTTTTGAAAATTATAAATACACTCGGACAAATAACTTAACCATTCAGTTAATTTTCTGATCGAGCACATTGAAATACTTATAAATATATGAATAATATATCGTTGTATTGATGAACCTATGAAACAAGTTATCAAATATAGGATTCATAATATTAATATTTCCATCTCATTAGTATTTCATATATAATCATTTTGTGCGTAAATAAATTTGTGAATCATTTTTCGCGTCTGGTTCATGTGTGTTTAAAATTAAAATATAGATAATACATCGATCAAGAATATTGTCGAGAATTCTTAATTACCATTGAAATTTATATCACATCAGGCATAAAATAATACGTATATTATCGGTTGTGCATGAATTAATTCAATCATATATTTCAAATGACCTGCAATATGTCATTATAAAAGTTATTATAGTCATTTTATGACGAAGTTTTTCGCCGAGGAAGCATATTCACTCGAAAATTTTTTCGCACAAAAATGGATTAAAAAAGGTTGATCAATTCACAATGTGTCAATGGTTAAAAATGGAAGTATTGAGACATTTGCAATTTTCAACATTTACACGAGAACACATGGCTGTGCGATGTTTAAAGTTTCAAAATAATACAAATACTCTTTTGTCATAATATTTCTTTCTTTTTCTCATTAAATTCTTCCTGTCGCATTGTTTATTATACATCAGACTTATTTATGTTTTTTTTTTCCATTAGTCATTATATTTTCCATAATTTTTATAGCAGAGCGATTGTAAAAAATTTATATGGCTTTTCAAAATATACTTCAAACATTGTTTAGTTAAATATCAAATTGAAATCGTAAAGTAAATGTTCAAATTAAAATTTATGAGTAATTAAAGTAACTTGTGCAAAAATTTTAGAATAATATTTGAAATTCTGTATATGAATGAATAGTAAATTTTAAACTTGATACGATGCTATATAAACTATACATGGCTCACAGAAGATTGCACTTGCCAGTACGTCGACGTTTACGTCGATTTTTTTCAAATTCAGTTGGTGGCTGATTGCGAATTATACGCACGACCTAGAAATATTTATTTATATTACACTAATGAAAATCAATCATCATTGATGACAATATACGATAAAAAACGTAAATAATACGTTCATGTAAAATGTAAATATTACCTCATGAAATGCTGCATCCACATTCAAAGGCGGATCTTTTGCTGATGTTTCAATGTAAGGTATACCTAATCGTCGTGCCAATTCACGTCCCTGTTCCTCAGTCACCTTTCTCAAATGAACTAGATCCACTTTATTAGCCACCAGTAACATTGGATAAACATCTCTGTCTTTAACTCTCAATATTTGTGTGTAAAAATTTACAATATTCTCATAAGATTGTTTGTCAGTTACAGAATATACTAAAAGAAAACCATCTCCTTTTCTCATATACTGCTCTCTCATAGCACTAAATTCTTCTTGGCCCGCAGTATCAAGTACTGAAATTAAATCACAGACAATTGATTCTTAAATATTATTTGTTTGGTAGCAATACGAAAATAAATTATTTAAATATTAGTTCTCTCACCATCCAAAATGCACCATTGTTTATCCACTTCTGTATGCTGAATATAACTGTCCTCAATAGTTGGATCATAATCAGTGACAAAAAGCTTTTGAAAAAATTGTATAGTCAGTGCACTTTTACCCACACCACCATCTCCAACTACCACCAATTTAAATGTCATAAGATTATCATTGTTAGGAGGTCTCGTCATACCGCTTCTGGACCTGCCACCCCTCCGATCACTATTTTGCCTATTTCTGCCTATTATGCTGACACTTTTTTGAACTTGTCTAGCAGTACTGTCGTTCTTCTTCTGAGATATTTTTTCCAGAAGTATATATCACTTTCTTGATGCACCTAAAAATTATCCAATTCAATTATAATTATTATAAAACAATTTATTGGCCATATTATTATCATACCATTAGATTTATCCATCTAAATATCATTTAAATATAATATTGCACACATAGATGAATCTTTATATCGTACAATATATGCATTTAATTCATCTATATAGTTTTATTCTATATCATGTTTATACGTACCAAATGTAGTATTTTGTGTTTATGAAATTTTCGCAGACTCTGATGAACATTTTGTTGATCCTTGCAATTATTTGAGCATATCAATGAGCCAACACACTCATAATACTACAAGCATGACGTACCAAAATTTAATATATGATCACACCATAGTACCTGTCGAACAATTGGAGTATTAATGATACTTGCAATTATAAATCAATTACACATGTTTTTTCTCTTGTGTTGAAACAATCACATCCTTCCACAATTATTACGAATTTCAACTGGTGTTGTGTTACAGTTGAACAGTATCTTCTAAATCTGGTGCTATCTACTGTTGCTACTATGCTCACTCTTTCTTTCTCTTCCCCTTTTTAATTTCTTTCCATATGACTTTGTTTCTTCACCTCGCCTTGAAGCCACACTGATAGTCTATAACTATATAGTATGTACTTTCGATGCCCGCAGCCTGATCACCCGGCGTAACTCTTAAAAACGTTATATACTATATATGTCAGTTGCCCTTGGCTACTCTACTACACCCACATCAATTCTTCTAAATCACATATATATGTGTACATGTATTTGAGTGCGCACTATTGCTCTATCAGATAATTTCGTTGTTTTTCTCATTATTGTCTGTCACACCAAAGTATTGAACACTTATATATTTTCCTACCCAATAACCCCAAGGATAAGGATGGTGTGTGTGTTTATTGTCATATATATATGCACCATATATAAATCAGTGGTGGGGAGAGAGTTATGTCGGTAAGGAAAATATGTGCAAGAAAATTTATCTGCAGAAGTTTTAACATCGACCGCTAAGTAGTGTAGCGCAGCAATAGAATTCTCAATGCATAATGTGTACACATATATCCTTCTTCTCTACGAACATTTATTTATTTTTCGTTTTTTTTTTTTGTACAGAAAAGTTGACTTGATTTTGAATCTACATGATAATGGAAAACATTGATTTTTCTTTCAATCAGATGTACAAATACGCAATATCTAAATTAAATGGACGCTCGTATCATGACTTTATAATTATAATATATTTTAAACACATATATTATGTGTATATATCATTATTATATTCACACTCAATAAAATAATATCAAATAATAGCTACAATTTCAAATAAAAAAAAAATCGAAACACAATTATAAATTTTTAATCTGAATCATATAATACATATATATGATATGTTTTTGGCATTTTTATATAATGATTGCATATATATTGCAATAAATCCCATCATATATACAATAAAAAATAAAAACAAATTATATAAATAATATAATGTAAAATGTTATGATAACACAACAATAATAAATAAAACAATAACAATCTTTGCGTCTCAGAGACGTTTTGCAAGTTTACATAATGGGCCATTGTATTTTTATAATACAATTTTGTGGATGGATTATATGCATTGGCACGACACATTTGACATATAAATTTTACTCAAAATTATATATAATTATTGATAATTAATAATAAATAGTTTATGAATTAACTGGACGATTAAATGATTAAATATAGCGTGTATTATATGGCAACGTATTTTTTAGTTTATCGATCACTTGGCCGTTTTTTCATTCGCTACAATTACAATACCGTCGATTCTGTTTCATAAAGAATCATTGAGCAAACGCATTTCAATCAGAAAATTTTTACCGAATATAATAGAATCGCAAATAATCGTTATTTTGTTTGGACGTATATGGCACCGATAATGCATAACAAATTTTATCACTACCCTGTAGAGAACATATTGAGACAATAATTGATCGATTGTTCTTTTTTTAATTTTTTTTCCATCATAAGTATTATGCATGTATGATTATTTTGTCTTTGGGCAAATTCCATTCAACATACAGAATGCTGGGAACTGACCAGTTTTTTTAAAATTATATATCTATATATAATACTTTATTTAATACCGAGTTCACAAATTCAATATGAACTTGCGTTATCCAATCTATCAATTCAATACTATCTGATAATAATACTCATTTTTTATTTATCATCATTATGATCATGCATGTATCATTTTTTCTTATTTTTTTTTTCTTTTTCAATCATTTATAAGTTTTTTCTTGTAAAAATTACTAACAATACAATATAATACCGATGTATATAGTATACATATACATCGTGCATGTATATTTATTTAAATAAATGCAATATAATACTGTAATGCGCTAATTTGTATTTGGTATTGCGGGCAGCAATTCATATTCACTCATTATTTTTCTCAAGAAAAAAAAGTCTTCATCTTTAGAGTTTCATAAAAATGATCTGTGATTAGTGAATGTTAAATTGATATACAAATTATTGGGATTTGAAACTGCATTGTATCCGAAAATATTGATTTTCATACGTTTTTTGGCTATCGAAATATAGTTTTTTCTTCATTTTTCTGTGGCAGCAAATACACTTATTTATGAAAATTTTTAAAATCAGTTTTTTAATATATTCTTGGAATATAGAAAGCAGTTAATTTTTTTGCCTAGTATTTTCAGCGAAAATTAGCTTGTAAATGGTATTATATTATCCATTCGTATTTGTGTTTAATTTTTCATTTTTGCACAATTTTATGATCATAATGTATATTAATCTACATAAATAAGTAGATATTATGTATTGCAATTATTTGAGTCATTTCAATACACTGATTTTATATAACAGACATCACAATATATCAATATAAATTATATACTTTTCTCAGTTTTTAATGATTACGTATCGAAAGTTGGCTGATATTTCTTATTGAAATTCATCATTTTTTTATCAAATACATTTATTGCCGCTTAGTTATCAGCGGTTTGATTAATTTTTTTCCTTTCGTATCTTATCATCTTTATTCATTTATTTGTTTAATTATTATTAGACGATGGTTTCAAGTAGGTACTCGTGTTACGTATCCTCAAATAAACAAGAAAAAAAAAACATTGCACGCACATTTTCAATTTTAATTCAATTGGAAAGATTAAAAAAATTAGAAAATGTGCGATGCCAATTGAAGCTTCCAAAGAGACACTGGACGTGAAAAAACGGTAACTTGACCTTTTTCCTTACCACCAACGAGAAATACATAGAGTGGGGCAGGCGTGACTCCTTCATTTGCTGCAAGTTTTGCTCGTTGTCGTTCTGCTCGCGATGCACTCACTGCTCTTCTTGAAGGTGATCCCAGTGGCAAACTTTTTGGCGGCATACGTGGCTTTATTTCTTGCAACTCCAATAATTCAGCAAAAGTCTGTGATGCTGAACGCCCCGGAGCATCCTCAAGGACACTGTCTGGTGGGCTGTTGAGCATTTTGGCATATTTGGCATCGTCATTCATCTCTATTCCCAGATAATTTGGATTACAAAAACCAAATTGACCTTCGCGTATCGTTGGCGCACGTTGCTTATATTTTTTTTTGTCTGGCCAATCGTCATCTGCAAGTGGATCACCAGGACTACGTGCTCCAATACTTGCATAATCGGACGTAGATTCTTCACCTTCTTCCAGATCGGCAAAACGCACCGACGCTGATGTTGGAATTTTAGTGGTACACGGCGTTTTTGGACTCTGCACAGCCTCATAAAGATGAGAGCTGTAGCTCTCACCCCGAGTAGGTTGACATGCCTGATGTAATGCTTCAAAATCACCTTTTTCCTCGGCAACATCAATCAGTCGAGTTGTTGCTTGTCCGGCACGTTGTTCATCCTCACTATCTTCATCTGGATCAACAAATACTAATCTGGTGGCCTCAACAGGTGTTAAAACAGGCGTTGGTAATGTCAATGAACGAAAATTTGGCACTGAAATTGGTTCTCTGGTCATGCGTGAATTTCGGGAATCATATGATGAAATATTTTCCGTATTACACTTATTTATATCATTGGAATTTGCCACGGTTTTTTGTCTTCTACGTGCTAAAGCATTTGCACTTCTTGATTTAACCATACCACTCGTTGACTCTGCGAGCTCTGCATCAACTTGTTGAAATGGATAATATGAATTCAATTCCTGAGATGTCTCTTCACTATCTTCTTGCCCACTCAATACCGAGTAACTGCATTTATTCGGATGACTCAATCGTGACAAATTAATTTGAGAAAGTTTTGAAATTTCTTTTAAAAAACTTTGTCTTGTCGGTTGTTCGCTCGGTGATACGCGATTACCACTGCTCGACAGTGGAAATCTTGGTTTATGACAGCGCGCTTTTAATCTTTGATTCTCTGCCATTCCACTGCCACGTATAACGAGCTCAGAAACGGCCAAAGCCACGCTTTCAGCGCGCGGTTGTGGCTTTGGACCTGATATTGTTAATCTATCCCAAGTTTCGGTGCCAAAATGAAAACGCCATAAGTCATTGGTGGTCAAACCACCACTTTCACCACCAAATATTAACATACAACTGGGCAATCGACATGCAGCATGTCCATGTAATGGTCCTGGACCCGGTTTACTTTTTAATAAACACCACGTTGCTGATTTAACATCCCACTTCCAACAATCGTTTCTCTCTTGTAGATCTGTCATTCCACCATAAATATACATCGAGTCACAATGCAGCACCGCTGAATGTTTGTGACGTGGCGGTGGACCTGCTTCACTTGTTGACAATAAATGCCAAGATTCTGTTTCAAAGTGAAACGCCCACAATTCCGGTGAGCTCCCACGTAAATCTTGATATCCACCATATATAATCATTTGGCCACGATGTACCAGAGCTGTATGACCTCGTCGTCCACGTGGCACTGCACAGCCCTTTTGTGCACGAATTTTCCGCCAACAATTTGTCTAAAAAGATATTTATCTTTATTAAATGGTTTAATGCATTTACAATTATTAAATGTTTTAATGATTGTTAGAGTGAAAAATGTAAAAGTTGTTTTGAAGGAAGCACTAAAGTGAGATCTGAAAGCGTTACAACGACCATTTAAAAAATAAATATTTAATTGTTTGACATTTGTGTATATGCGAATATTTTAATTGTTACTGCATGAGTGTTTCACCTTTACGTTATAAATCCACAATGGAGTTTCAGTGCCAGCAGAAAATCCGAGTTCACCACCAAAAACATACAAACAATCTTTATAGGCAACTGCACTGTGTTCTTGAAGTGCTGACGGTCTATCACCACTCGGATGAAGTTCCTCCCATCGACTTTCAGCTGCAAGAAGCATAAAGACAAATGTTATTATTAAAGTTATTAAAATAATTGGTATGTCATTGAAAACAATGTTGTAGAGTTTTCCTAATAGAAAATCTTCTCATCCAAAGAGTGTATTGATGTTTCAATAGATCTTTGAAACGTGCTATGAGGAACAAAACTGGTTACTTTTGCCAACCATCGACCTCTTTTTATCCTCACTATTTATTATTTCCCTTTTTCAATTTCTCGTCGTGCTCTATGACCTATTTTTCAAGCAAACATTTTCTCATCATATTTATCATTTCATAACTCGATTTATTTTGTTTTGCCACACGAATTATATATCGATAAAAAGTCTGGGTAAAACTACAAAGTTTGATTATTTATGAACATTATTATTATAATAAATAAAAAATGAAAAATATTGTTTATTATTTATTTTTTTTTTTCGGTTTTGGCTTTTTCGGTTTTTTAGATTTCTTCTTTTTTTTATTTGCCAACCGTTTCTTCTCTTTTCTTTTACGGGCTAAATAACGACCTCTACCACAACGATTGCACTTTTTTCTTGGTCTTTTCCCACCATCTTTTCTTGGACACCAACCACAACCGCCTATAC
Organism: Microctonus brassicae; assembly: GCA_918226075.1. Taxonomy (NCBI): domain Eukaryota; kingdom Metazoa; phylum Arthropoda; class Insecta; order Hymenoptera; family Braconidae; genus Microctonus; species Microctonus brassicae. Next base: position 349,254 of record OW445485.1, on the reverse strand, counting down.
AATCTGGACAGTCACAACCGGGTGTCCGGAGACTATCTGGCGTAATCCAACCCTCAGCTACATGATATTTACCATGTTTATCACGATAAGCAATACCATTATCTTCCCAGGCAATCAATACTTCGGAAAACTTTACAGAGAAAAAATAAATAAAATAGACATATTTATATGAAATTAAATCACATGGATGTATAGGTTAGGTTAAAAGATCAATGGAATAAAACTAATTCCAATACCAAACATTTGATTAAATCTTCCGGTACTTCGAGGTAAGTTGATAAATAATTCAATATTGATCGAACAGTTAAATCTAGCGGTCGATTTAATTGACGTATTGCTTTGATTGCTCGAGTAAATATCTTTATTTTCTCTTTTTCCATTGCGTTTACATGCAGCCCTGATACGATATGATAATTGTTCTGTCAATATTATATAAATTCACAGCAAATATAATTTTATAAAATTAAATACCATGACATTGTCCATGGTGAGCTACATTGTTTTAATTTTTTTTCATTTTCTCAATAGCACAAAATTTTTACTTTTTCGTTGGAGAATTATATATCATGCGTGTGTGTGTGTGTATATATATATGTACATATGACAACAAAAAAGAATCAAATGTCTCAATGACAACAATCGAATGTCTCAATGTGTCAATCGTAATATATGTATCATAGATGATTGTGGTGAAAAAGTAATCATGAATATAATGACAATTTTGTTCACATTCATCAATTGCAATTGGAATATGTTATTTAAAGTAATCATTTGAGTTGTGATTGAAACTCACCGAGGCTATATCTCCAGAGATCTTTTAATGGAACATTACCATTACGACCTCCAAAAAGATAAACATGACCTCCGAGAAGCGTTGCACTATGTTTACTTCTTGATGGTGGTGCTGGACCATTTTCTGTACCAGCAGCCGTCACTGAACTCCACATGCTTTGTTTTGTATTACTTTACTACAAATATTCTATTTTTATATTCTTCCTTCTTTATCTGAAATTTACGAAAACAAAAAATGTGCAGTTAGTGCAATAAAAATGTGGATATTCGATCAGTAAATGAGGGAAAGACCGAAATGGAAAATAAGTGACATAATAGAACCGTCGCGTCACCCAGGCAACTCCCGCTTTTAAATATACCCCAACGTGATTCCCCTGTTTTCCATTATCCTTAATCTTATTCAATTCAATTTTCCTCCCGATTTTTTCTGTATCGTACTCTCTCGTTACACACAAGGTACGAAAAATTTCTTGTAAATAGATTGCTTCAATTATTGCCTTATGATGTTGTGTGTATTTCTAAGACAATATAAACTAATAAATATGAATGCATATGACAACTAAATTAATAAAAATATTAATATAATTTATTTTTTTTTATTTTCAGATTCCATGTTAAAGTAGGCGTTGACATGAGAGACGAGAGAGCCAAAAGAAATTCCTCATTGTTCTGAATAAAAGTGCCTGGAAATATAATAACGTTGAGTGCACACTATATTGAGAACTCGATTTTTGAATAAAGTAGAAATCGATACGATGAAAAATACGAGAATAAAGATGAAAAATTATAAATAAAATCTTGTTTCGTACTAGATTCGAATTTGAAGTAAAAGTGCTTTAAAGCAACTAACCATAAAGAACATAATTGTTGCTGGTGTAATTGGTTTCCGGTGAAAATGCCATAGAGTCTTTCCGGCAGTTTCTCCTTCATTCATTCCCACCCATTCTGTGTCACCCTCGGCGTTATATACACCTCTTTTCATTTTTTATTCTCTTTCTATATTATTTGTCACGAGCCTTATTATTCAGATACACAAACGCGTGCTATCATCACGACAAAATAAGCGCCGGTATAAAGCCCCACAACACTATGTATATCCCATTAGCCGATGCAACTCGTGACCCACATGCCGACTATTATTATCCAGTATCCAATTAAATTATTTTTTTCTTCGGACACATTTATTTTATTATTTTTCTCATAATCTTCTCTTCGCTATGCTGAATTTCTGTCTATTATATTTAGATTTGTTCAATTTAATTTGAAGTAATGGTCTTGAACATGCTACTAATTCACGCAATTAAGCGACGTTCCCGAAAATATTTTTATTTACGTCGTTACTTTATGACATGCTGATGGTGGTCACTATATATGTTTATTCAAAATTTCAATTAAGAATAAACAAAAAGGTGTATATATATTATGTTCATACCTAAAATACACAGGAGCTATATGAGATAATTATGTATGTAAAAGAGAAAATAAAACTTACATGATCATTTAATACTCAGTCTTCACACCGATAATGGGTCAACAATTGTTAACACATACTATCAAATACAGTAATTATATAAAATTAATTTGATCGCGCTCAAATAGATAAGTTTGTCATAATCACATAGCGTGCTTGTATTACTTTATTTTTATTGCTTGCTCATTGTACATAGTTATTAATCCTCAGCCAGTCTTTACACACATTCCATGATGAAATTAACTAGTCACTGAAACACATACAAATCATCACAATAATATATTGATTGACAGTGATTGATAAACTATTTACTTATTTTTATCTTGAAAATATATTTTAAAAACAAAACAATTTATGAATGACAATGTTGTAATACTATACATACTCATACGCTAATGTAACACGAGTGTTTTGACGACGACAATTCTCTCGCGGTGTCAAATTGGAACTCTGAATTGTGTCCAGGTCGAGACTCCAGTACTAAAAGCTGTACCCATGATTGTCATCGGGCCATCGGGGACGCCACGCACGCGCTCTGTACAAAGTATTTTTCATATAATGTCTATGACTATATATATATATATATATGTGCATACATTACACACGTTCTATGTGCAGAAGATATGCATATAATAATAACCCCCAATCATTATATTATAGGAATGTTCAACCAATTTTTTAGAGGTACACATATTGCATGTGCTACAAATGGCGGACGTTGATTTTTTTTTTGATAAATAATTGTGATATGATATCTCTATGACATCAATTGATATAAATATGTATGCATAATTGGTCGTATTTCTATATTTTCCAAAATTTTGATGAGATGTATTTAGCAATATCATGAATCCATCATACATAGCAGTAATGTAATATTTGGGATGTTTATAATAGAATACTTGTTTGGAAAGGTGAATAGAACGAAGGGAAAATAGAATCTTCTATTTGATGTAGAATCTGAAGGGTGATTTTTTTATAATGTTTAAGCGCATGCGTGGGCATTGGTTGTCATGACGACATGGGAAGTCGCGAAATACAAGTGTGAAAAAGGGGAAAAGAACTAGCGCGCGTGAATATATCTATTGATTACTATTACTCTCTTCATGCGTCTCTTTGGCATCTCCTGGGCTACATGAATTTCAGCATTTGGTCAACGATTTAGGACCTTTATCATATAGCATATAAATAGACTTGTTGTTGGTGCCTGCAGTATCTTTCTCTCCCTTATCATTAATACATATGTCGGTCAATGTACCGCCAAAGTGTAGATATGAATATCTATAAATTAAATAATATATCTTATGCACACATATTGAATGAATATTTTTTCATATCTATTGCTGCAGGTTGCAAACGGATGTATGAATGTGTAATCAAATTTATATAAATTGAAATCATCAATCTAATATAAAAGAACTTTTCGCAATATAATCCGTTTTTATTTTATTTATTATTTTTCATTTTGATATAGCAAACATACCCATGCTATAACAACACACGATATGCTTCACGTAGGACTAATTCATGTTCTATGTTGCATCACAATAACGATACGATTGCTGTATTTTTGTTGTTATTCTGCAGGATGCTAGCAATTAATTTTTGAATTTACAAAATTTTGTATTGTTTTGTATTAAGGACAAGGCCTCACATATATGTATAATAAATGTTTTTACAACATATGTCACTGTGAATTACTCTCAACTCTGATTGTCTTAAGACATCACCTTCATATTCTATATGCAAACGCTTTGAAAAAAGGCAACATGATTAAATAATAAATAAGGGCACACTGGGAGATTGAATGTTTTTTACACATTCATGCTAGAGATGATTGAAAGAAAAAAGTAAAAATATTTATCAAGTGTAGACAAGATTAGAGTTGTTGTGTTGGACGTAATTATATAATTACACAAGGGTAACATGCCATGACGAGGAGGCAGATTTACTGTGTAGTGTGTCTACATGTCATCACACTCTCGTTTTCACTTTGACTTAATTTGTGTCACACTTTATGAATCTTACAGACACGTCTTGGCACCACCATCTCTCTTTTCACTTATTGTTTCCATATAGATATACAAATTATGAATTAATAAATCTTTGTATTTATTTATAAATTGTCATAAAGTTGAGTTTATTTAAATACTTGGGGATAAACTGAATGAAATGCATCCAAGCATAATTGTGAGGACAAAATAGTGACAAAAGCTTTATCTGGCGAGTAATGTGGAAGTTGTACAACCCTGAAGGGCAAACTATGTTGCGGTAGCTCGCGTGTGACCACCATATAAATGGTGAAACTCGGGAAATTAGAGAGTCATTCACTCTGGTTCTTCCCAGTATAAAACATCATTCTCTTGTATCATTTATTCTCTGTATACAATAGAATTTATTGCTGTTATTAATTAAACAAGAATAAAATTTGTTATTTAAAAAAATTTATATTATACTCCAAATGACTTGAGATTTTCTTTTATCAAAAATCAATATGACTCACCGTACGAGTTATCTTTTTTTTATTGTTCTCTTCAGTATAATCAACGATTCATTATTAGTAGCTGTATTGTCTGATAAAAATCAATTGGAGCCACTCAAACCATCTCCAGTGGACGAAAATCAACAGGAATCAAGTGAAAAAACTTTGACTAAATTTGATCCATCGGTTGTTGAAATAATCGGTGATAGTTATAAAAAACGTGAAACAACGTCAACTATAAAAAGCGAAAAATTCATTGAAGAGGATAAGACAAAGAAAACGAGAACAATACCTGGATCTCATGGACGATTCAGTGAGAGAGATAAGTTATTTACTACATTTAATGTAAATAAAAATACTTGTAATCTGATATCAATTAAATAATTTATAATAGATATTTATCCTTCCAAGACTCAATTGCTGCGGCAATAGATTTGAATCTTCATCAGGACGAATAGAATCTATGCAAGTAACAACAAGATCATCAGACTCCACTCGATTCCCCGATCGTTATGGAAATCGTCCAGATGATCGATTCAACTGGCACAGTTCATCAGGTCGACCAGGAGGAAGTTCTTCCACCAGCAATGGAGCATTTGGTGGCAATTCTGGCGGCAACACTGACAGGTAAGAATTGAATATCAATTTTGTTTTATGATTCATTCTGTTCTTTTACGTACCATTACCAAAATTATAATCCTAATTTATTCCCATATCATATCAGAAGATTCGGTTTACGCCCATCTTATCCAAGTAATAATGATGGTGAATATGGAAGACCTGGTGGCAGCAATAGTAATAGACCCACAGCAGGTAGACCCAATTATGGATACGGTTACGGTGGATATGGTGATAATGGTGCCTATGGCAGTCATGGCTTTGAAGTCAATCAACGTCCTGGAAGTATTCACTTTTCCGGAAATGGTGGTCGACCACACGGAGGTGGTGGCTATGGTATTTATGGAACTGTTGGTGAGCAAGACGAATTTCCAGCAACTGAGGGTGTTGGTGCTCCTGCACCTCCTTCCAATATTCACACACAAAAGGTATGTAAAATTGATGCTATACGAGATTTACTTTTGTTTTTTTTTTTTTTTTTCATTTGATAATTAATAGCGATGTTTATTTTTTTACTGAGATTTAGGCTGTCGCCTTGAAAGCTCTTGCTGGTGTTGCACTGATTGGTGCTGCCGCTGCTTTAGCAGCGAATCCAGCTCTCCTACCTGTGGGTGCAGTGTTGGCAGGGAGGAAACGTAGATCGACCCAAGAATCATCACAACATAATTTACTCGAATTTTCAGAGCAGTTCATTCGTAATCATGTTCCGCAAATTTATAATAATGAAAAAGTTGAGAAGAATTTTTGGGAGTCATCCGAGTGTGTGGCTCGTTTAACATGTGAATTGCAGAGAGAGTATGTTAAAACAATCAAAAACAATCCGGTGCTTCGTTGGGACATTCTACGAGAATTGGAAGAATTGTAAACACACATTATTCACTAATTATGCTATAATAATTTTCTTTTTCACTGCTTTCAATAATTTGATAAATATTATTTTGATTCACATTGCAGGATTGCCAATGAGATACTTAGTGCTGACTATGTTCTGCAAAGTACGAAATTACTCACTAAAATTGCCCATGACGCAAACCCCAAAGAGGGAAAATGTGAGATATTCAATTGCAACTTATTTATACCTTCATGATTTATTCTTGAATAAACTTATATTTTTATATTTTCGAGTTAAAAAGAGAACTGAAAAAATATTAATAATAATGATGATGAAATAAAAGTGAGATACATACCCGAAATTTTTATTTATCTCTTTTGACAATCAAAACCAATGATATATATTTACTTTTTTTTTTTTTTTCATCTATAAAGTATCAATTAATAGCTACAAAAAATTATTAAAATTTAGAATTTTTTTTCCACGCTGCAGTCAACAAAATATTATAGAAGTTAATGAATTAAAGGACAAATAGCATTTCAATCGGTATTAATCAATGACTGTAGCTAATAATTGTTAATAGCAGTTATTATAATAGATTCAATTAATACAAATTTTGATAGTAAAAAGGCTAGGTGAGTTTTTTTGCTTTCTGATACAATGTGTCGACAACTTTTCCCATACTATGTATTGTTTCCAATGCAATCTCATATGTTTTATCGCGTGGTGTATCCTCAAACACAATAAGTACGCCTTCACCTTGATCGAGTACACCAAGCAATTTTTTATCCAAAATCATTTGTGACAGTTTCTTTTCTACTTGAGCAAGAGACAGCGCTATACATGAAGCTATGTGAGCAACCTAAAACGAATAGATTCAATGGATTAAATGGAATTATAATGACAATTCAGTGTAACTGTACTAGTTTAAAAGCAAATTTTTTTAAATTACCTGAACTCGAGAGTACGGTTCAACTAATCGACATAAATTTTGTTCCAACATAGTGTCATAAAGCGAACCAAGGTGAGCTCTCACAATTACATCATCTTCCAATTCTTCACGATAATTTTTGACAGCATTTTGAAAATCAGCAAGTGAACGTCGATGACTTGCTTCAGCAACAGCACGCATGGCTTCCAAATCACGGCCAGCATATTTAACTGCCAATTTCCCAGACATTATAGATTGAACATCATCAGGAGTACGTAACATTATTTTGGACAGTAACATATACTTGAGAGCAGTGAGTGCCTTTGGACTATCACAACTGTCATACCTATATTATACGAAATAAATAAAATAATCGTTTGAAATTCAGACTACACATTATGATTAATTTACTTACCCTTCGAAAGCCTCATAGAAATAGGAGTAGGCAGTCTTAAAATCTCGTTCATCAGCAGCATGAAGAATACCAGATTGTAAGTCCAAAGCAGCCTGCATTTTAGGTGGACAATATATAGCGTTCGCTGTTGTTCTAGCGCTTGTTAATGCTGCTCTAGCTTTTGCTAAATTACTTAGAGCATGGTAAGTCTTACTCTCCAATAATTGTACTTCAACGAGCAATTGTTTATCATCGAGTTTTTTAAGTTCCTTCAAAAGTGCTGAGCTTAATTGTAATGCCTCGGTGAACATACCAGTATCGAAATAAAGTGCTATCAATCTTGTCTCTAATGACTGTCTCAAAAATGTTCTTCTCTCTTCTTTTGCCCATGATATGCATTCAATGCAAAGTTGCACCTAAAATAATAATAGACAAATAAATATACATTCGCATAAATTTATATTGTGAGGTTAGGAAATTTCGCTGTATCATTGTAGCATAATATCGTAATGATTATTCACCTCAATTCCTATACCAGCCTCCAAATCCAAGAAAAAATCCACCAATGATCTCACTAATTTTGCTGCTTTGGCCTTGCTAATAAGACTAAGGAAAGGTCTAGTGGCTTTTATGAGATCAGCCAATTCTTTGGCTTTACGTTCTTTCTTGTAAAGCTCACCCAATTGAAGAATGCCCTGTTCTTTAATACGAATACTTTCCTCGTCATCTTCATCGATGCCAATATTTGGATCTGAGACAATTTCATTGAGGAGAGATATTCCTTCACTTCGATTTGTCACACAGGCCGCTTGAGCACGCTCAAATAACATTGCACCGGCCATTTCTATAGTTTATATTACCTTAACGGATTGTGTATATCAAATTGCTATTGTTAATTATGCAAAAAATTTTCTAAATTTTTCGATGTTTATTATGTCACTTAATTAATACCAATGTATAATTATCACTAAAATTCAAAGGAAATTTATTCACACGTAGTTTTGTTTATTATTTAGATTATTTACTCAACGATCACAGACGATCACTGCTTACTTCTCTTCAATCATTGCTCGAAAAGCCTGGTGGCAAAACTCGTGTCATGCTGCTACGTGAGTCAAAAGTGAAACTAGAAAAACTTGAAGATAAAAAAAAAATTTTTTTTATTTCGATGTTACCCACAAATCAACAAGGCAATAAGAAGCGTCGTAACTTTTTTTTTTTTCTTTTTAGAGAAACAACACATATGGATTATGGAATAGTCAATAGGAATATGGTATGGAAACTCTGTGTGTTCCCAAACTTGATATGAATAATGTTATACATATATGTATAGCGTGGAAAGAGATATTGCTAGTGCGCATGCGCCCAGATGTTCCATCCCATCATTGGACTATTTATATTCAAGTGTGTGTATTGTGTGTGTGTGATATTTTGTATTTATCAAAATGGCAGTGCCATCGGCATCGTTATCAACGCGAAATAAAAAACATTTTCTTGGTGTACCTGCACCATTGGGATATGTAGCTGGTGTTGGACGAGGGTAAGTTGAATAAACATTGATACAAAAATTTTGGCGATTCTGCATGAAGTTAATTCACGCAAAAACTGAATCATCACATTTACGTTTATCTCCTAACCTTACATTTTATTTGTTATTTTTAATTTTAGTGCCACTGGATTCACAACACGATCGGATATTGGTCCTGCTCGAGATGCAAATGACGTTTCGTAAGTGTAAATTTTTTATTAAATGTATATTTAATTATTTGAAAATAATTTTAACAATTTATATTTTATAATTTAGTGATGACAGACATGCTCCACCAACAAAACGAGCAAAGAAAAAGGAAGAGGAAGAAGAAGACGAGGAAGATCTCAATGATTCGAATTATGATGAATTCTCAGGTTATGGTGGATCACTCTTCAGCAAGGTATGTTATCAGTTATAAAATAATTTTTTATGTATCGATAACTTATATTTCAATGAAAATTTTAGGATCCATATGACAAAGATGATGAGGAGGCTGATCAAATTTATGAGGCAATTGACAAACGAATGGATGAAAAACGCAAAGAATATCGAGAAAAAAGACTGAGGGAAGAGCTTGAACGATATCGACAAGAACGTCCAAAAATTCAACAGCAATTCTCAGATTTGAAAAGAGAATTGGTAAACGTGTCTGAAGACGAATGGAAAAATGTTCCAGAAGTTGGTGATGCACGTAACAGAAAGCAACGTAATCCAAGAGCCGAGAAATTCACACCATTACCAGACTCTGTGCTGGCAAGAAATTTGGGTGGTGAAACTGCAAGTAGTATTGATCCCGGTAGTGGTCTCGCGTCAATGATGCCTGGTGTAACGACACCAGGAATGTTAACACCCACGGGTGATCTTGATCTTCGTAAAATTGGACAAGCAAGAAATACACTGATGAACGTAAAATTAAGTCAAGCATCAGACTCAGTGGGCGGACAAACTGTTGTAGATCCTAAAGGATACTTAACTGACCTCCAGAGTATGATACCAACGTATGGTGGCGATATAAATGATATAAAGAAGGCACGGCTTTTACTTAAATCTGTGCGTGAGACAAATCCAAATCATCCACCAGCCTGGATTGCATCGGCACGTTTAGAAGAAGTAACTGGAAAAGTTCAAGCTGCAAGAAATTTAATAATGAAAGGTTGTGAAGTAAATCCAACTTCTGAAGATTTATGGTTGGAAGCAGCACGACTTCAACCACCTGATACTGCGAAAGCCGTTATAGCACAATCAGTAAGACATATTCCAACGTCAGTGAGAATTTGGATTAAAGCGGCGGACCTTGAAACTGAGACAAAAGCTAAAAGAAGAGTTTATAGAAAGGCATTGGAACATATCCCGAATTCCGTGAGACTTTGGAAGGCTGCAGTTGAATTGGAGGAGCCGGAAGACGCGAGAATATTGTTGAGTCGCGCCGTTGAATGTTGCCCAACGAGCGTAGATCTTTGGCTTGCGCTGGCGCGTTTGGAAACATACGATAATGCTCGTAAAGTCTTGAATAAAGCGCGCGAAAATATTCCAACAGATCGACAAATTTGGACAACAGCGGCTAAACTCGAGGAGGCAAATGGTAACAGGCACATGGTAGATAAAATTATTGATCGTGCTATTTCGTCATTGAGCACAAATGGAGTCGAAATAAATCGAGAACATTGGTTTAAAGAAGCTATGGAAGCGGAAAAAGCCGGTGCAGTTCATTGTTGTCAGGTCATAGTCAAAGCAATCATTACTTTTGGTGTTGAGGAAGAGGATAGGAAACATACATGGATGGAGGATGCTGAAACATGCGCTCAACAGGGTGCATTACAATGTGCCCGAGCAGTTTATGCTTTTGCTCTAGCCACATTCCCGAGTAGAAAGTCAATATGGTTAAGAGCCGCATATTTTGAAAAAACTTATGGAACACGTGAATCATTAGAAGCTTTATTACAAAGAGCAGTTGCCCATTGTCCAAAAAGCGAAGTACTTTGGTTAATGGGTGCCAAGTCTAAATGGCTGGCAGGAGACGTTCCAGCTGCTCGTGGAATTCTCAGTTTGGCTTTCCAAGCAAATCCCAATTCTGAGGAAATTTGGTTGGCAGCTGTGAAACTCGAATCAGAAAATTCTGAATATGAACGAGCTCGTCGTTTATTAGCAAAAGCACGTGCATCAGCACCAACACGTCGTGTAATGATGAAAAGTGCAAAATTAGAATGGGCATTGAATAATCTTGATGCCGCCCTTCATTTATTAAAAGAAGCCATTGAGACTTTTGACGATTTTCCAAAATTATGGCTAATGAAGGGCCAAATTGAAGAGCAAATGGGTGAGCATGATAAAGCGCTTGACACATACAATCAAGCTGTTAAAAAATGTCCAACATCGATACCTTTATGGCGATTATTAGCTGATCTTGAAAGACGTAGAAATAAATCAACAAAGGCGAGATCAGTTCTGGAAAAGGCACGTTTGCGTAATCCAAAAAATGCTGAATTGTGGCTGGAGGCAATAAGAAATGAGATGAAACCAGGTGGTGTACGTGATATAGCAAACACATTAATGGCTAAGGCACTACAGGAGTGTCCAACTTCAGGATTATTGTATGCTGAGGCAATATTTATGGAGCCGCGACCCCAAAGAAAGACGAAAAGTGTTGATGCATTGAAGAAGTGTGAGCATGATCCTCATGTTCTTTTAGCTGTGTCAAAGTATGTATTCATTATTAAATTATATTATTTTATTGTATATAATATTTATGAGAATAATTTTTGATTTACATTTGATTTTTAGACTTTTTTGGTGTGAGCACAAAATTTCCAAATGCCGAGATTGGTTCAATAGAACTGTGAAAATTGATCCTGATTTGGGAGACGCCTGGGCGTATTTCTACAAGTTTGAACTTCTCAATGGTACTGAGGAACAACAACAGGAAGTGAAAAGAAGATGTATTGCTGTGGAACCTCATCATGGCGAGCATTGGAATAAAATATCGAAAAATATTAAAAATTGGTGTTTGGCCACCGACGATATTTTAGAAATGGTTGCCAATGATTTACCTATACCAATATAACTATTTTTAATTATTATAATATCAAAATATATAATGATTAATTTATGTATATACGATCAATGGAAAAAAAAGATTCTTTTTTTTTTTTTTTCATCTTGTCTTTTAAATATTTTTAAATGGACAAAGCTAATCTATCGCATTCATAATAGTGTATACCATTTTTATACACCATGTGTTCCGCAACATGATCAAATAGATCTAAACTTGAATATAAAGCTCCGTCTATCGGGAGAAAAATTATAAATTTTTAGCGTGCTTTAGTACATACCTGATACACACAATATTCCACGACTCTCACCCTTGAATGTTTTGATGTTATTAAATTCTGAATAGTTCATACAGTTGTATGTTGTTATTCAGAAAGTTGAAGCCATTGAAGGTATATTTAAGAGGTAAATGTTTTGGGTTTGCCAGTAGCGTCGATTCAAAATATTTACTACACAATTCACTCGTTATAATGACATGAATAAATAGATTATTAATTAACTATCATTGAGTAAGGCTCATGTGATATAATATTATTTTTATTAGATATAAATAAAAAATATATATTTATGAATCGTGGGATATTTAATGCTGAATCAAATAAATTAATACATTTTGAAAGTTTCATTTAACCTCAATATCATGGTTCTTGGATATTCTTAAAAGAAGAATATATTTGTAAGTAAAAACATAATAATTAATTATAATAATCATGAAAATATTTGATATTATATATTTATTTATCCTATTAGGATCGAATGAAAATGATAAGCGGCTTAGTACAACAATTTGTTCAGCGACTAAAGTCGCGTCACGAGGATGTTCGAAATAAAGCAGCTCGTGATCTCTGTCATTATATTAAAGCGGAATTACGTGAAACATCACAAGATGAAATCACCGCATTTATGGATGAGTTCAATCATCAAATTTTCGAAATGGTATCTGGCACAGATATGAATGAAAAAAAGGGTGGAATATTGGCGATTGTGTGCTTAATAGGAGCGGATGTAGGTAACATCAATACACGAACAATAAGATTTGCAAACTATCTTAGAAATTTATTACCATCAAGTGATGTTGGTGTAATGGAGCTCGCAGCAAAAACAGTTGGAAAATTGGCATTAGTATCCGGCACTTATACAGCTGAATATGTAGAATTTGAAGTTAAAAGAGCATTTGAATGGTTGGGAGGTGATAGACACGAGGGTAAAAGACATGCTGCTGTTCTTGTTCTTCGCGAACTCGCTGTATCAATGCCAACATATTTTTTCCAACAAGTCACACCATTTTTCGATTTAATATTTAATGCAGTAAGAGATCCAAAGGCTGTAATTCGTGAAGGTGCAGTAGAAGCATTACGTGCTGCTTTGGTTGTCACAGCGCAACGTGAAACAGCTAAACAAATGCATAAATCTCAATGGTATAAACAATGCTATGACGAAATTGTTGCTGGTTTTGAAGATGTTTATACTAAAGAACGCGGATATAATCGTGATGATAGAATTCACGGTTCTTTATTAGTATTAAATGAGCTTCTTCGTTGCAGTAATATTCAATGGGAGAAAAATTATGAAGCATTGATGGAACGCTTAAATTGTTCTAGTCAACAAAATGATAATGATATTCTTGTGTTAATGCCAAGATTAAAAACAATTATTGTTTCAAAATGGTCTGGATGCCCATCGGGTGATAATAGTTGTAGTCCACAGCATACACTCTATCCTGTACATGAGTCAGCTGCTTGTCGTGCACTTATGCAAGAACGACTTGATGATTTTTACAATGATGTTATGAATCAAAAATTATCACGGAATCCACACATACAGCATACATTAATGACAGTTCTTCCCCGACTTGTGGCATTTAACACAGATAAATTCAATAAAGAATATTTACGTGAAACATTAAATTATCTTTTATTGACATTAAGAGGACGTGAAAAAGATCGTTATGCTGCATTTATGACAATTGGACTTATTGCCGTGGCTGTTGGGGATGCAATTAAACCATACTTGCCAAGAATTATGGAAGTAATTAAGAGTAGCCTACCTTCAAAGGAAACACCAAATAAAAAACGTAGCGCACCATTAGAACCTGCAGTATTTATTTGCATTACTCTTTTGGGTCATGCGGTAAAATCAGCAATCAGTACAGACATGAAGGATCTCTTGGAGTCAATGTTAGCAACTGGACTTAGTCCAATTTTAACAACATCACTTCGTGAATTGGCGCAAAATGTGCCATCCTTAAAGCCTGATATTTCACAAGGATTATTACGTATGTTGTCACAAGTATTGATGCATAAACCTTTACGACATCCTGGTGCACCATGGACAGCAACAAGTCCAATATTAGCTACACCGGTAATCGAAACTACTGATGTTTCATCTACTGTGCTTGCTTTAAGAACACTTGGAACATTTAATTTTGATGGTAATCCTTTATTGCAATTTGTACGACGATGTGCTGATCATTTTTTGACATCAGATCAGCCTGATGTGCGATTAGAAGCTGTTAGAACATGCTCAAGACTGCTTAGATTGGCGTTGAATCAACCTGGACCTACAGTAACGGCTACAGTATCAACAGTTCTTGGTAAATTGTTAGTTGTTGGCATCACTGACACAGATCCAGATGTTAGAATTTCAGTATTGGCATCATTAGACGATTCATTTGATATACATTTAGCCCAAGCTGAAAATTTATCTGCATTATTTGTTGCATTGAATGATGAAATATTTGAAATTCGTGAATTAGCTATTCGTACAATTGGCCGATTGAGCACAATTAATCCTGCATACGTTATGCCGTCATTAAGGAAAACACTTATACAATTTCTTACAGAGCTCGAACATTCAGGAATGGGAAGAAATAAAGAACAGTCTGCGCGAATGCTGGATCATTTGGTTGTTAGTGCACCACGATTAATACGACCATACATGGAGCCAATATTGAAAGTTCTGGTACCGAAATTAAAAGAGCCAGAACCAAATCCTGCTGTTATTTTAGCGATTTTACGTGCTGTGGGTGATTTAGCTGAAGTAAATGGTGCTGAGATGCAACAATGGATGCCAGAATTACTTTCAATTCTCTTGGAAATGTTGGTTGACGCAAGTTCACCAGAAAAACGTGGTGTGGCTCTTTGGGTACTTGGACAATTGATTGGTAGCACTGGACACGTTGTCAAACCTTATATACAATATCCAACGTTATTAGAAGTATTGATAAATTTTTTGAAAACAGAACAACAATTAATTATTCGCCGTGAGACAATTCGTGTATTGGGTTTACTTGGTGCACTTGATCCCTATAAGCATAAAATGAATCTTGGCCAAATTGATTGTCAATTAGACACACTAATATCAATGGTGGATAGTAAAAGTGATTTAGAAAATAATCAAGATTTAACAACAAGTGAAATGCTTGTGAATATGTCATCATCAAGTTTAGAGGAATATTATCCAGCAATAGCTATTGCAACACTTATGCGAATTATTCGTGATCCTACATTATCACAACATCATACCATGGTCGTACAAGCTGTCACTTTTATATTTAAAAGTCTTGGAATTAAATGTGTTCCATATATATCACAAGTGATGCCAAGTTTTCTCAATGTTGTTCGTACAGCTGACGTCAATTTTCGTGAATATCTATTTCAACAACTGGCCATTCTTATTGCCATTGTCAAACAGCACATTAGAAATTATTTAGACGATACGTTTAATTTAATTAAAGAATTTTGGACTGTCAATAGTCCATTGCAGAGTACCCTGATATTATTAGTAGAGCATATTGCAGTTGCTTTAGGTGCTGAATTTAAAATATATTTGCCGCAATTGATGCCACAAATTTTACGTGTTCTTACTCATGATATCAGCAAAGATCGTTGTGTTACGGTAAAACTTTTATTGGCACTTCAAAAATTCGGCAATAATTTAGATAATTATCTTCATTTAGTGTTACCACCAATAGTTAAACTTTTTCACGCTACAGATTGTCCAATAGCAGTTAATCGAGTTGCATTAGAGACAGTTGATCATTTAACAGATACATTGGATTTTACGGATTTTGCTTCACAAATTATTCATCCACTTGCTCGAACATTGGATCAATGTCAAGAATTGAGAGGTACAGCGATAGATACTCTTTGCGCATTATTAATGCAATTAGGAAAAAGATATCATATTTTTATTCCATTGATACAAAAAAAGATGACTGAACATAAAATTATAAGTTCACAATATGATGTATTGGTGGATAGAGTATTAAATGAAGCATCAGTTACAGATAGTGACGACTATTTACTTATGAAAAGTCGTCATACAAGAAATAAAAATCGTGATCTATCATTGACATCGTCTGACACAACAATGATCAAATGTCTTCATGTATCAGCGTCTAATTTACAAAAGGCTTGGACTGCAACTAGACGTGTTTCTAAGGACGATTGGCTTGAGTGGTTACGAAGTCTCTCAATAGGCCTCCTAAAAGAATCACCGTCACCAGCGCTTCGATCATGCTGGGCGTTAGCTCAAACGTATTCTCAATTACCACGAGATCTATTTAATGCAGCGTTTGTATCCTGTTGGACTGAACTCAATGACACATATCGTGGTGAATTAATTCAAACTTTACAACAGGCGCTAATGGTACCAGATATCCCTGAAATAACTCAAACAATTCTTAATCTCGCAGAATTTATGGAGCATTGTGATAAAGGTCCTTTACCATTGGACAATAAAATTTTAGGTGAAAGAGCAATGCATTGTCGAGCGTATGCCAAAGCTCTACATTATAAAGAGGATGAATTTCATA
Source organism: Microctonus brassicae (assembly GCA_918226075.1). NCBI lineage: Eukaryota > Metazoa > Arthropoda > Insecta > Hymenoptera > Braconidae > Microctonus > Microctonus brassicae. Next base: position 332,339 of record OW445485.1, on the reverse strand, counting down.
AAAATAGAAGCAGCAGTGTATTTGAATCATTAATATCAATTAATAATAAATTGCAGCAAAAAGAAGCGGCTGAAGGTCTTCTTGAGTACGTAATGAATCAACATAATCAACAGGATTTAAAAGTTCAGGTTCGTTGGTATGAAAAACTTCATAATTGGGACAAAGCTTTACATCTTTATCGTGAACGATTGGAAATAGATCCTATGGATGTTGAGTCAACTCTCGGTGAAATGCGCTGTTTAGAGGCATTAGGCGAATGGGGACAATTGCATGAGATTGCAACACAACAATGGTCAAATCAATGTGATGAAATTAATCAAAGAATGGCACGTATGGCCGCAGCTGCGGCTTGGGGTCTTGGCCAGTGGGAGAGTATGGAAAAATATGTTAGTCAAGTACCAAAGGACACTCAAGATGGTGCTTTTTATCGTGCTGTTTTGGCAATTCATAATGGGGATTACAATACAGCTCATCAACTTATTGATAGTGCTCGTGATTTACTTGATACAGAATTGACAGCTATGGCAGGTGAAAGCTATCAACGAGCGTATAATGCTATGGTAGAAGTTCAAAAATTGGCAGAATTAGAAGAAGTCATACAATTTATACTTGTCCCAGAACGAAGACCAACAATACAATCTATGTGGTGGGAGAGACTTCAGGGTGGTCAAAGAATTGTCGAAGATTGGCAAAAAATAATTCAAGTTCATACATTAGTTGTATCGCCACAAGATGATATGTATACGTGGCTTAAATATGCCAGTTTATGTCGCAAAAATGGTAGTCTGATGCTGTGCCACAAGACATTAGTGATGTTGTTGGGAACGGATCCATCAAAGACACCGGACGAGCCACTTCCCACAACACATCCTCAAGTAACATTTGCTTATTGTAAACACATGTGGGTTGCAAATAAACGTGAAGAGGCTTACAATCAATTACGAACATTTGTTCAAAATTCTTTACAACCTGCAGCAATGACGCTTATGAATCAACCAGAAGAAGAGCATCAACATCATCAACAAGAAGTACGTAGGCGACTTCTTGCGCGTTGCTATCTTAAACTTGGTGAATGGCTCGAGTCATTAAAAGGTATTAATGAACATTCAATACCCGCTGTTTTGTCTTATTATGCTGCAGCCACTGAACACGATCCTACATGGTATAAAGCCTGGCATGCATTTGCATACACAAATTTTGAAACTGTACTATTTTATAAGCATCAACAAGGTGAACCTGTTGCAGAAAATAGTAATGGAACATCACGTACACATCAATCATTGTCAAGTTCTCAATATATCTCTCGTTTCACTGTGCCCGCTGTCGATGGATTTTTCAGATCAATAAATCTATCTCATGGAAATTCATTGCAGGACACTCTACGTTTATTGACATTATGGTTTGATTATGGTCAATGGCCGGAAGTTTACGATGCAATTGTCGAGGGTATTCGTTTAATTGAAATTAATACTTGGCTTCAAGTTATTCCACAATTAATTGCAAGAATTGATACACCTCGTGCATTAGTTGGACGATGTATTCATCATTTACTCATTGACATTGGAAAATCACATCCTCAGGCATTAGTATATCCATTAACAGTTGCGTCAAAGAGCGCAAGTCATGCACGAAAAACAGCGGCAAATAAAATTTTAAAAAATATGTGCGAGCACAGCTCAACATTGGTGCAACAGGCTATAATGGCGAGTGATGAATTGATTAGAGTTGCTATTTTGTGGCATGAATTATGGCATGAAGGATTGGAGGAAGCCAGTAGACTTTATTTTGGTGAAAGAAATGTTACGGGAATGTTTGAAACATTGGAGCCACTTCATGCAATGTTAGAACGTGGCGCACAAACATTAAAGGAAACATCATTTAATCAAGCTTATGGTCGTGATTTGGTCGAAGCACAAGAGTGGTGTCATCGTTATAAAGTATCGGGCAATGTTCGTGATTTAAATCAAGCATGGGATCTTTATTATCACGTTTTTCGTCGTATATCTCGACAATTGCCGCAATTAACGAGCTTAGAATTGCAATACGTCAGTCCTAAATTGCTCCTTTGTCAAGATTTAGAATTAGCAGTGCCAGGAAGCTATATTCCAGGTCAACCAGTCGTTAGAATAGCGAGTATTCACAGTTCAATGCAAGTAATTACCAGTAAACAGCGCCCACGTAAATTATGTATAAAGGGATGTAATGGAAAGGATTATATGTTCCTGTTGAAGGGTCACGAGGATCTTAGACAAGATGAACGTGTTATGCAGCTATTTGGTTTGGTTAATACACTGCTCTTAGATGATCCCGATACATTTAGAAGAAATTTAACTATTCAACGTTATGCTGTCATTCCATTGTCAACTAATAGCGGACTCATTGGCTGGGTACCACATTGTGATACACTTCATACTCTTATTCGGGATTATCGTGATAAAAAAAAAATTCTTTTGAATATTGAGCATAGAATCATGTTGAGAATGGCACCTGATTATGATCATTTAATGTTAATGCAAAAAGTTGAAGTGTTTGAACATGCTCTTGAACATACCCATGGTGATGATTTATCACGATTACTGTGGTTAAAATCACCATCGAGCGAGGCCTGGTTTGATCGTCGAACAAATTACACTCGATCACTTGCTGTCATGTCCATGGTTGGATATATTCTCGGTCTTGGCGATCGTCATCCGTCTAATCTTATGTTGGATCGTTTGAGCGGTAAAATTCTTCATATTGATTTTGGTGATTGCTTTGAAGTTGCTATGACACGTGAAAAATTCCCGGAAAAAATACCATTCCGACTGACAAGAATGTTGATTAATGCAATGGAAGTAACAGGAATTGAGGGTACATACAGGAGAACATGTGAATCAGTTATGTCAGTGCTTCATCGTAATAAAGACAGTTTAATGGCTGTATTAGAGGCATTTGTTTATGATCCATTGTTAAATTGGCGATTAATGGATAATGCAGCACCTAAAGGTAAGAGATCAGATGCTCAAAGTATAAATGCCAGCAGCAGTCAGGAACACGGTGATATATTGGACTCACTTGCATCAACATTACCGAAAAAAGGCGTGCCATGCAGTATTGAAAATGGAGGTGATAGCAGTCAACCAGAAGCATTAAATAAAAAAGCATTGGCAATTATAACTAGAGTCAGGGACAAATTAACCGGACGTGATTTTTTGCATGAAGAGACCCTTAGTGTTCAACGACAAGTTCAATTATTGATTCAACAAGCGACAAACAATGAGAATCTTTGTCAATGTTACATTGGATGGTAAATATCAATTTTATTAGTAACAATTATTTTCCAGTTTTTTCTATAAGTAAACAAATTATTTTTATTTTAGGTGCCCATTTTGGTAAAACAATTATTGGAGATATGCAAAAAAAAAAAAAAAATTTTTTTTGGTGATTTATTTCAAGACAGATTTTCAAAATATGAAAATATATAATTTTGCAATTATGCAAACGCCATTTCAGTAAATATTGCTATAAACACTCGTGCATCATTATTGTATGCTCACCTCATAATTTGCCGTAAATATAATATTCAGTGTTTATAAGATTATTTGTACATTGTCAATTAATTATATCAGTTTAATATGGTATATATTACCATCTCTTAATTTTTTTTGTTAAGATTTCAAAATATTTTATGAACAAATAAATAATAATGTAAATTTTTCATGTTTAGTGAGTTTATATTTCCAGAGTACATAAGTGCACATGAGACAATATAAATTATTGTATTATTCATCAGATATTTTATAACTATCATATGCTAATACATTATTTAATATTTGATATAATTATAGGATAAATATTTATACAATAATATGTATATTTTTAATTATATAGTTGATAAAATTAAATTAAATACAACAAAAATATTAGATTAATCACGTAGATATATGTGAACCTAATTTGAAAGAAAATGGTAATAAATCAGCGACAGATGTCTGTAGAATTGTTGTCATTGTTGGTGATGTCAAGTATATTGGTATGTCATTGAATTCTGCTAAAAATTGACGGCACATTCCACATGGTGAGGTAATAACACCATCAATGGCATCAGCTGCAATTGATATAGCTAGAAACTTTCGTTTCCCATCAGCGATAGCCCTTGCCATTGCTGTACGTTCAGCACAAATTGACACTGGAAACGATGAATTTTCAACGTTGCATCCACAACTAATTGTCCCATCATCACATCTCAATGCTGCGCCGACTTTGAATTTACTGTAGGGCGAATAGGACATTTTTCGTACTTCAATGCTCGCTCGAATCAACTCTTGAATATCTTGTGCTATAAAAAAAAAAAATTATTATTATTTATTGATGAAATTAATTGTTTTTTTTTTTCGTTTCAATTTTTATGTAAAAATGAAATAAATTTTGGTCTTTTAAATTTATCATGATATTCCCGCCTATGTTCACGACCAACCAATATTCTTGCACAATCTATATGACATCATATTTGCGCATTCATACATACATATATACATGTACATGCCTTCAGCATATATATTTTCATTTTTCGTCATGATCCTCATCATAAGCATTCATCATTATCATCATCATTGTAGTCATTATTATCATTGCTACTGTACAAGTGTATAACCTCATTTTATTTGTTTTAGTATACTAAATGAGAAAAAGAACACTGGCGGCGCGGTTATTTTAAAAAAAAATGGTATTAAACATGGAGTCATTATTATGAAATTTTATTTACAATGTAATATATTGAAATATAACATGTAGGCCATATCTAAAAATAAGTGTGGAAATTGACAAATTACCAAGATTGTCGAAATCAATGAACTTTCCATCAGTCATTTTCACGAAAAAATTGATGAAACACTGTGATGTTTGCACGTTATAATAATATTTTAAACAAGTTATAACCACTTGTACTCTTTTGTAACACAAATACGTAGAGTTGTCAGGTTGAAGTGAAACATAAATGATTAAATGATGACGCAAGGCGTCAGTTGAGTTTCGTATAAAAGTGTACTCATTGATAGAAAAATAGAAAGATTGTGTAAATACATCAGCGTAGAAACGCAGAACGTACGCGCAAGACAGAGTAGACCAATAATCCACTGTAACAATCTTATTAGTCAACTCGAAATTTTTCTATGATAATAACTATACATATATAATTGAGATATTCCTACATTTCATAGAGAATGAACATGAAAAGATCTATGCGTGCATAAAAAATGTTTTTTGGCGGGAGTTGCGCGTACAAAAACATAACTTGAATATATAATTATAAACATCATCATTCGTTTATGTTCGTTAATTGATGTAAAATATTCATGCAATTGGATGTGGTTAATCAATTTTACAATACATCGTATGCATTACTTCATTTATATAAATGACGTGAATACATTGACAGAAGAAAATGGGGGAAAAAAAAAAGATGTGACACGCGATGAATAATACGTAAGATATTCTTTTTTGATTAATTATATATTTCTCCCCATAAACTTTTCTTCATAATACATGGCATTTATATATTTACCATGTGAAAAAAATCAATCATTATTTAAAAACAATAGTTTACCATCTTCGTTGCAAAATATTAATGAATATTTTTTTTTTTTTTAAATAAAAATTATAGAGACAATGAAATCCATTGAATATATTTTATAAATTGTAAATAAAAGTTCTATTTGACATTATGGAAGCACTGAATAAGTTGTTTATACAACCTCAAGGTATAATATCATAAAACAATTCTTAATCGTAATTTATTTCAACTAATTTACCAACCCAATTTATTTAGATGAATTTCAACAAAAAATTAAGTCTACAGATGTAACTGAATATAAAAGTTCAGCACACATAAAATTGGCAGGTTGGAAAGTACATCGAAATCATCTATTATAAAATAAAATAAATTATAGTAATAATATGATTATGAATTAATGATCTTGGTGATATAGATTTCCAACAGCATCTGGCGGCAACGGATAAAAAATGTAAATTGATGAAAAATCGTTTGGAATATATGAAAATGGTTTATCAGAGTGTTGGATTTGGTAGAATAGAGAGGATTGCACCAGATGTGTTTTCACTTAATTCATCGAGTTCAATATTAAATGATGATCGTGATATACATCATCTACCAACGAGAAAAAAAGATGAAATAGAGTATCAAGATATGTCGAGCAATATTGGACAAGTTGATAATGAAAATTTATCCATTATGACAGATACGACAAACACAAAACTTTCTGTGCGATCTAACAAAAATAAATCAAAGAATTATTTTTCTATTAATAAAAAAGAGAAAAAACGAAAAAAAATACTGAATCAAATAAATCAAACACCAAAGGTAATGTTACTATTGTATTTTTAATTTTCTTGCAATTAATAAAAATTTATTGATTTTCGTTTCATCAGATTTGTAGAGAAAGTCTTTCTGCTACACCAATTACTTCAACAAAATTTTCCAATAGCAGTAATGATCTTAATAATAATGAAAATATGATTGAGCCGCAAAAAATAATTATTATGTCGCCATCAGCTAAAAAAAATACTAAAAAGTCAGAATTAATTTTAAAAATCACCGGTGCTCAACTTTCAACTTATAATGAAAATAACTTGCAAAAAACAGATAAAACAATGAAAATAACAACAACTAGTTCAATTTTTCCAGGCAACTTGAAGGTTGAGCAAAATAATATTGACAATATTGGCACTAGTACAGAAAAATTTAGAAAACGAAAGACAAGAATGCGTAGTACAAATTCAAAAAGCTTTTCGGAAAATAGATTCGCATACGTTTCACAGAGAATTCAGCCTATGACAAAAAATAAAATTCATGGTAAAAACTGATACAGCTATGTACATGAAAAATTTAATATCAATATAATTGTATTTTCCAGTAATTCCAATGAAGCAAATTTCACAATCGAAATTAAATAATGCGGCCACTGCCAACCTTACTAAGGAAAAACAAACAACAGAAAAAAAAGTGGATGAGGTCGTCGAAATTTATCAAAATATTGCAGCAAAAAAAAAAAGTCCATCGGTTGTGTCTAGTAAGCAGCAATTTAAAATTGAGGAATTAAAGTGCTTTCAATTGAAAGATGATCCTGTAACATTTATCGAAATTAATGATAAAGGAACAAAACAACATCTTGTTAATACATCGGATAAAATTGAAAAGCAAACCACAAACCATTTTCATACTGAGATGAAACCAAATATTTATAATTCACCTGATTTGGAATGGAGTTGCAGGTTTAAAAAAAAATAATCAGTTCATTAATCATTATTGATTTCATGACAAATGGATGAATTATAAAAATAGCGGAAATCAAGAAGAATCAAATCCATTGCGCATAAAACATCATCATGGGGATTGTCAAGAACCAGTGACGCTGAGTTCGTGGTGTAACAACCCATTCACCATGAAAAGTTATCAGCAACCGACTATTTCATCTGAACTCAAACGCGTTAATAGATGTTATTTTGGTGCTCGCGTTAATCTAAATAATATTCCCTTTGTCGTTGGAACCTCCCTCACGCCCAGTCATAATTTAGGACTAAATATTCAGCAGGTAATAAAATAAAGACGTGAATTAAATCATATATTATGTATATATCAATATAACAAAATGATTGTATATATTAGATATTCAGTTTAATAAAACATCGACAACTGACAATGTCATCGGATATTAAGCCTGTACTCATCAGTAAAATCGGTGAAGGTATTGATCCAAAGGTTCTGTTTTCTGAACAATTGATGAATGACTCTGGAAAACAAAAAAGAGTTAGGAGCTCTGAGAAAATATCGCAACAAGATACACAACATGATGATTATGGAGGTTCATTCAGAACACGGAATAATTCCGGTGATTCAGGAGAGATATTAATGCATATTACACAAAGTTCAATGTTGCGAAAAAGAGAGGTATGAATGAATATAATTGTAATTATTATCATAATATTTTTCAATCGAGATATTATTATTATTATTATTATTATTATTATTATTATTATTATTATTATTATTATTATTATTATTATTATAGAAGGAATTAAATATGACCCGATATGACACTGAAAAATGTCAAAATGTGACTAATAATTTCACTCGAATTAGAAACGTTTTGACCAAATTACAAGATCAATTTGAAGCTATGCTTAAGTAAATTAACATATTTATAGATCTTTGTAAACTTTTCACATAAATTATTGATATTAGTGTTAATATTTCATAGTAAACATGAAAAACTTACTGTACAAATTGAAAAAGAAAATAATCCGAGTCTAAAAAAAGAATTAGCCGAATTGGAAAAAGGAATAGATGTTAAAGAAGAGGAAATTTCTGCGGTAATGGGGTTATATAAAGAAATATTGGCATTAAAGCATGAAATGAAATTACTTCGAGGAAAAAATAGTGTAATCTGCATCACAACTCATAGTAATGAAAAACACTCAACGAAGATTGGTGGTTCTTCAATATCTGCACGACGATCACGTATTCATCACCAACATGTTCGATCGTTTAATTGTCGAAAACCGACAACAGTAAATAGAATAAGAGAGCCCACGACCACAACTCGTTTAGTTGCATTACTTAAACGAATTCAATTGTATCAGCAACAATTGATTGATACTTGATTTATTTTTTTAAATATCAAACATTGCATATGTATGCAAAATAATTCACTTCTTTTCACTTTTTTCCATTCATTTATTGATCATCATGTGTGCAAATTTTTTCGGAATATTTATTTTAAAATGTTTTTCTACAGATAACAACTATTATTTTACGTGGATTTGTGTAACAGTTTGTGAAATAATTCATTGAGGATTTTTGATAATTAACTCATTTTTCCAACTTACATTTATTGTATATTTGCAGATAAATATCATCTTCTTCTTTTCACTAGTTATTTATACTATGTTGCTTGCGATGAAGACTATAAATTGATACATCGGTAAAATTTGCAGTCAATAATATATAATTACTAAGAAAATACAAATTATTTTCTCATCAGTGGTATGTGATCATCAATGATTAAGTGATTAAATAGAGAATACAACAGTCTAAAAACATTCCATTTCTATCTGTAAAATAATAATCACAGCATCTCATACTATAGCTAACTAAATTATTGAGTAAGCAAATATATATATTTATATAAAATTCTGCACCCTAAAGTATCACGGTAGTATTTATTATTTTTATTTTTTCATTTATCTCCGATGGCAATGCATTAACTTTGTAAAGAAGTATAATTTTATTTGAATCCTCAATAATTTTTTTTTTTTTTTTTTTTTTTTCAATACTTCTAAAATTAGAATGACTTCTACTTTTAGTGGCATCACACACAAAAAATTCAATTTGTTTTGGGTGTGATATTTATTTGGGTGTTTTCTTTTTTTCAAGAAACTATTATCATTTATTCGTGACAATTTTTTTTATGTGGCTAATGATATTGCGGCGCTATGGTGATTAAGAATGTTTCATTTGCGTTTATCCAATTTATCCCTTAACCAATGAATAATATAATAACTCTCCCTATTTCGCACATATCACAGATTAAAAGATGCTTTGGTATTTAATAAAAACTAATGTGTTATGACAACATTATCATGCCATAAAATGAAAATATTACATTCAAAAATCAAAATGAAATCTTTAACACACGTATATTCCAATATATTTTTGTTTTGGTTTTTTTTTTTAATTATTCGTTTTGTACGTGTTATTTATGTCAATAACAGTTGATAGGATTTTTCATATATTAATAACGTGTGATATATCTTTTTAGATATTCTGACGTATTATAAAATAATAATCCCTTTTCATTTTATTATGTGCCAACTTTATCAAGTTTGACATAACTATTTACATGTACGTGCTCGTTGAAAAAAAAAAATAAATAAATAAACAAAAAATAATCTGTCGAATATAAATATGTGAAGACAAATGTAACTAGTAAAATGACATTATAAACAACAAATTTCTGGATAAATACGATTTGATAATGGCATTTGCATATAGTATAAAAAGTATTGGCCATTTTTTATCTGCCTCTATGACAGGAAATTATAACTCGCACTTATTGCTTTCAATAATACATATCATCAATATAAAAAATAACTCAATGATTCAATAAATATAAATAAAGTAATGAGCTCATTCAAAGTATTGTTAGCATATATTACTTTTTTTTTTTTTTTTTTTTGATGTATGTAATTAGGTGACATCACTGTCATATGAATCCTCAAATACTTTGTCAAATATTTATATTATATATGTGTAAAATGCAGACACATATATGCATAAATTTTATATACTTGGTGAAACATTTTTTGCCAATAGAGCATCGATTAATCTGAGTTTAGCTTTTGTTTGCTTATAGGATTCATAAACCGTTGTAATATGAGGCCCTCTGTCTTCGCGTTGCATTCGACGCCCAGCTCGTGCTTCAAATTGCGCTTCCAATTCTTTCAATGCACGGCGAAGACGTTTCTTTTCTTCGCGCGTTGCTCTCTGTTGAGCAATCAAATCCACTTGTGGTAAAGCATGAAGATTTTCGCTAGCGCCACGAGAGCTCTCACTGCTACTATGCTGACTGTCACTGTCTGTTGGCAATTGATCAGATCCATCAATGCAATCTAATATACCTCGATGTGACATATCAGGTTCACTCGCGCGACGATCGCAATCACTTGCATTTCCTGGTAATGCTGATGATGTAAAATCCATTGCCTCATGTTCTAAAATTGTCGCCAATTCCGATATACTATCTTTGTTTTTGTTAGGACCAGCTCTAATTAAGAGTCTCTTCATCATACGATATCTGTCATAGAGAGGGCGAACAATAACACGATCTTCCTTGAATACTGGTCGTCCGAATGCACCCTCAATATGTAAAAGAGCTTTTTGCACTGCAATTTTCTCTTCCAACAATTGTTCATAAGTCATCTCTTCCGTATTATCAGGCCTACCATATTTAATTCGTTTTTCACACAATTTCCTCTCAATTTCATTTACCATTTCCTCCATCAATTGCATTCGAGACTTGCATTCCACTCCATTATTATTATTATTGTTGTTATTATTATTTGTATTATTATTATTATTGTTTGTATTATTATTATGATTTGTTGTCTCGGCATATATCCCATCAGAGCTATTTCGATTGCTATTAGCTTTTGCCCGAAGAGCACTAATGGGATCTTCCTTGAGTAATTTGTGCTCTTTACGTAATTTATTCAATTCCGAACACAATCTTTTAATGTCACGATTACTCATTTTATCCGAATGACTTGGACGATAACCGAAATTCTCCTCAAATTCATCCTCATATTTTTTAATTTTTTTTTTCAATCCATTTATATGTTTAGTTAAAGTTTTCAAACCAAGCTCCGTTGGGCTGGGTACTATTGGCATTGCTTCATCATTTTCAGAATGTTCAGAATAAAATCTACGTGGCACAAGTAAAGAATTCCGCGGCGACAACATTGCCTCAACACGTCCATTATTCTCTTCCCCTTCTACCTGAATATTAAGAAATAACAAGATAATAAATTTAATTGTCAGCTAATTATTGTTTTTATTCAATGAATCATATTCCATAATTATAATATCGTACATCGCCTGGTCGATGTTGGAAGCCCCAATTGGTTGGCACAGGATCGTTTGGGTCTTCATTATCGAGTGATAATGCACGCGCTGGCGATGGTGATCTACTTGGTCCACTGCTCAACATCTCGAGGAAACTCTGTCCCCCCGACTCGACTCGTATATTAGAAATTGGTGATTCGATATAAAGACTTGCATCTATTTCATCCTGATTTTCCTTTTAATGAATGTTGATAATTATTATTAAATATTAATCAAACGGATATGATAAATTGTGGTACGTATATAAGTGTAAATATTTACCTTAGTACAATTAGAATCCATTTCGAAACTCTTGTGGACTTTTCTTCGACGTACTTGTCGTCTACCACGTGGAGCGATACTTCTGCTAAATCTTTCAGTGCTTCGAACACGTTCAACATCACACTCGAGACGCTCAGCAGTAACGAGGAGGTCACAGGGTGATGGTAAAGGTGAACGTTTTGTTGACACTGGCGAGACATTTGTTCTTTCGTGTAGCGGTAAGCCACTGCATCTCTGTAAAAAAATTCCAAGCTTCAAAATTATTTTTTCTCCTTTATTCATCTATCATTTACGTAATATTCAATATTTAAAATGTCTTCACATATATATGCATTATTATTATTCATAGAAATTTACCACTCCGTGTCCCATGTCTTGACCAATTTGTGATATAATATGATGATGTTTATCACTATTAAAGTCCTCGTGACTGCTTACTCTACGAATGGAATCTGCTATGTTTTCCGAATTTTCGAAAATGTGTTCTTCACTGTTACTTCTGCATAAAAAATTTTCAAATCATCAATATATAGTATGTAAATATATATCTATAGACTCTATAAAGATACATATTGAAAATATATAGTGACAATACCGTATAAGTTTTCGCTCTTGACAACAGGATTCACGACGTTCTTTGCGTTTGCGCGGTTTCAGCGCGCAAAGTAAGCTCGTACTATCTGAATTACTTGCTTCGGCCTTTGATACTTTCCTACAAACTTTGCAATTACTTGGTAATAGCAATGGATGAATTGTCGAGTCTTTATTGCTGTGAAATAAATTATACCAGGAATTATTAAATGATCAATGCTTCAAAAATAAAACAAAATTAAGATAATTGAAAAAGAAAAAAAAAATCTTTGAATTCTATAGCTACATCTATAGATTCAAATAATGTCAACTCAATGAGTTATTATGATCAATCAGTGGAAAATAACTCACGCGAATGCATTTAGACTTTTAATTATACATGTCAAATTCAACAAGTGTTTTCATGTTTTATTTTCATTTGAATTGTATTTTCATTATCGTCCAATTGCAATGCGGTAAATGGAAAAGCTAATAGTCTGTCTTCGGTATGTATAATTGCAATGCAAATAAAATGAAGAAAAAAAAAAAATGTAACTCGATGTGAAAAATATTTCAGGACTATACAATTGTATGATGAGAATAATAATTATTATTAATCAATTAATAAAATGAAAGTGATATGTGATATTGAAATTAATTCCACATTATTGATTTCAACATATGAAAATCCCGAACATTAATTATTTCCTCAATAATAGGGAGTCGCATTTAATAGTGGAATTTTTTCTCTTCAAATCGATTGACTTCTTACAATATTTAAACTTTTCCATTCGGTCATAAAATAGTACACCGGCACGAAGAGATAATATACACTCATTCGTTGTTTATTTATCCTGTTATTCGACTATTTTATGCATAGATAATACACAATACTAAATACATATATATGTACATATATAATTGATACATGGTAATTTTAACTCACTGTTATAATCATACAAGTGTTCAGAGGTATGTATAACTTTTTCTCTCTGGTTTCTTGAGCAACCCAACGATTGTCAGATCATGTGACTTTTATGTGATCATGAAAAATAACTTTCTTTTCCAATAAAGTATCACTGAATTTAAATTAAATCGTTCAACGATTCGATAATACATTTATACACAAAAAATTAGCTATGTCCACACCGACGTATTTGTATGTATTATAAATTGTGCCTAATATTAATATATATGTACATATATATTATAAAACATACGATAACATAAAGGCAAGATAAATATTGTGACACACATATACACACACACTTTTGACACTCACGTACACAGAATCAAGTTTAAAAATTGTAAGTTAATTTGCTTTTCCAACTCAAAATGTCAGATTATAAATTGTCATTATTTTATTTTTTTGAGTGCTGGCGGTTCAATGCACGTAATGGAGCACACAAATGATTGAGTAATACACCTCGGAGTTTGGAGTATTGGAGATGTTGTATGGCGTGTGTCGGACGACAAACTGATTGCCCAGCTATTCCGCACACGACTCTAAATAGTCTATATCAGCTTTTGACTCATGTCTCCACATATATGTATGATATTATATTAATTTGTGTGTGTCTAACATTTTTTTTTTGTTTGCGGCATTCACGTAATATAGTCGCTCGTCGTGCATCCATCTTAACATACGCATTATACTTAGTGTTGGTCATCTCTCTCAATTAAATGAAACATTCTCTAGTTTTCTTCAATAGAAATAGTACTATAATATATATACATGTATAATAGTCACATCAAGTGAAAATTTATGTACTCTCGCAAAATGTATCCTCAACTATGTGCCAGGGACGTGCTCAAATTTGCACAACACTTTATTTAATATTTTCTCTCATATTATTTTTCATTTCAATTTAATAATTGCAGTATACCATTCGCAAATGGATTATTATTTTTCTTCCGTTCATCCTCTCCTATCTCTTACATTTAGAATAATAAAATGTCTCATATATCGTTATTATTGTTTAATTGTTGTCTTTGCTATGCAGTAAATATTGAATGTATATATGTAAATATAATGTTGAAGACGATCTTCATTGCATTAAGCATTCCAGGGCCGTGATTGTTCAAGGATTGACCCTGCTGCTTGAACATTTTACAATGCCAAATACTCAAAACATATATTTGCATAAATAAATCGATGTGTGCATACGTATTATTATGTCACGAGGTCTAATTTGTCCTTATTTACAATTATTTTTATATAATCATTGATCTTGAAGCAAATAATCCTTTCATCAAGTTGATATATGTTTGTATGCTGAATAGAATATGCTCTATGATTGGAAAAAGTGCAACAAGGGCAGGGGGAACCCAATATAGAACCGGTTCGCACACTTATTTCTACGTACTAAAATGAAAATTCATCCACGAATTTGTAATTAAAAAGATTGAATGAATGTAAATTGTTAAATATTACAGGTAAGAATTATTTAGATATTACATCATGTTTTACGTCTGGCCCACCTTTAGCCCACTAGCCGGAATTTGTTTTTTTCTTTTTCTATTCAAAGGAAATAAATTAATCGTCCGAAGGGATAAATTTGTGATGAATCCTTGTGATTTTCAAGGTGAGCCAGCTGCAAAATATCGGTAATTATGTTCAAGGGCAAATATTTTGTATTGTGAATAAAAAAAACAATGTCTCATAAAATTATAATTCGTTACAGTGACAAACAACTTTTTTCTTTTTATGTATCATTGAAAATATTTTAATGCTATATTATTGTATATAATTCAAAAAATTTTTATATTCACACACATACACATGTATATATGCATGAAAAGAATTTGAAATGCATTCATGTTTGATATCTGAGTAGAAATGAGAAAAAATAAATTTTGTTTCGTCCATGTATTTAAAAAAAAAAAAAACAATTTTTATCTTTCCCCTTTGTCAAATATATTTAAATATTTTTGTAAATAAAAAAATAATTCAATTTCAGACTACTTGATTACTTACATGCAAAATAAATGTAGATAGACAAATATTATGTATTGATAGATGAAATAAATGAGTGTGAAAAGTATAACGGTTTAGGCACGCTGCCAAGAATTAATTTGGCACCACAGGCCTGATAAACTACGCAGTTTAAGTGAAAATGAAATAATTTATATGCGACAAATACGAAATTTTTCGGTGATATCACAGAACAAGTATAATAATAAACAAATATATTGTGCATATCACTGAGTAAGATTTAAATTCATTGCGAATAAGTTAGATGTGTCTAAAATCATTCTTGATTCCAAAAATCAATGTTCCACGTCATTAAAATACGCACGTCGTTAGACGATAACGTCATGTGTATATATGTATACTTTGCAATATTCTTTCAAGTTTGCATTCTTTACAATTATCATAATACCAATATTAATAATAAGGATCAACAATTAATATCGAATAAATGAGTACGAATGAAAATGATAATCTAAAATAAGTAATAATATTAAATGAAACAAACCAGTCGGGAAATAATTTGGAAGCCTCTGTGAGTATGTCTCGTAGTAAAATTGTTGCTGGTGGTACGTGCGGCAATACAACCGGTGCAAAAACTCCACAAACACCAGAACTTCTGCCATGCCTTGCGTCGTATTTGCTTAAGTAATTAGCAAGATAGCCAAAAAGTCGGTAGTGCGATGGTGGAAGATTTAGCAATAGTTGATGAGTATATTCTATCCATGTCTCCCGATAATTTGCATATTCTTCTGTAAAATAAAATTATAATTATACAATCATGTATTTGTTGTAATTATGGTGACCCAAACTTACGTGCATGAACATCTAAGAGGCGTGTAACAAGGGAGGATGGGACCAGCGGTTGTGGCAATTCTTTCAAATATTGCCGAAGAAGAGTTGCGGCTGTTGATGGGCATGCTGCACTCTCCAAATCAGCATCGCCTTTGCGTTCAAACGCCGATCGTAATCGTTCAGTGAGCCGTGGGCTTCCACCAGAGAGTCGAAAAAGCGATTCATTTTGAAATCCATGATTCTCAATATAACTACAAAGACGATGAACGACATAGGGCACTCCCGTGTCTGAATAAGAATCAATTGTCTCTAATCTAGCGCCAAATACTCGATTTGCATTTCTATTATGTCCACTTGATCCACCACTCCGCCCAAGAAGTGAACCAGCTAATACACGCTTTACCCGCGCTAAACGCGATTCGTCCTGTATCAAATCGATCATTGTATCAATAAAATTTTATATTTTTTATTATTAATTTTATATGGACAATATTACTTTGTCGCTGTTGCATTGATGGTGTTCAATCGGACTCGACGGTGGTGAATCTTGCGATTGTGAATGCCGCAGATGATGATGCTGCTGCTGCTGATGATGACTATGATGATGGAGGTGATGATGATGATGATGATGATGGGGTGCTTCCTGCTGAGGGCGTCTCATCCCAGTCTGTCTGCACCGCGACCCACTGCCGCACTAGACAAAGTGATGTATTGAAAAAAAAAATATGTAAATAAATGAATAAATGAATTAATAAATAGTATACTTACAATGCACTCTTTCGCGGCTCTCCACAGATTGAATAAAATAATAATGCAGTCTCGAAGCCGTTTATTTCAACGGCGAATATAAATTGCAGTGATTGTATGAGCCCAGTAAATGAATGAGTAGATATATAGTAAAATTTGATTCGTTCGAATAATTAATAGTCACAAATATGCAAATGTCAATCTTTCAATTTGACCAACAAAAAGCGAACAAACTTATGTCAAATAAATAATACAAGATATGTGCGTGAGCATGTATATAAATGTATGTATATATGTTAATTAACAGCAAGAATGACGTGAAATGAATATAAATCAAACTCGTTTTTTATTGAACAAATTCTATCACTGAATGTATCCTTAAATGAAGTAATTGCTTTTTGTTTTTTATCTTCGAAGGTGCAATTAATAAAATATATAATTTTTAGGCTGTGTAAGTTGAGGTTAACTTTTTGTTTACCCAAGGCTATATGTACCGATAACTGTTGTCTGCTTATTTGTCTTGCATCAATCGGAATATTGAAGATTCATGGAGGATATTTACAAGCGAATGTTGATGAGATGGCCTATGGGTTCATATCCCTATCACGGCACATTATATAAAATGATTCAATACGCTTCCGAGGCGGTGGATAGCTCCCTATGGTTGCTTTAAAAAGTGCGTAGACACAAGGCGTAGCGTAAGCATCGAGGGTAAGACTCTGCTTGGTTTGCTTTGCTACTCCCTCACTTTCACCACTGATATTTCTTCACTGACACTGGTCATCAAGCTCTTGAAGCTATCCTTCCTCGCATCCTTCACTCTTTTCAACTGTCCTTTATTCTTTTTCCCACACAACAGTATATATTATATATTTATTTATTTATTCTCCTCTTCAACGAATATAATCCGCACTTTTCAAACCACCTTCGTCGGCGAATGTGATACCGTCTTCTTTTTTCTGTCAATAGATACAATATTCAACGACATTAAGACATTATACAATAACAGATAGAGTAATACAACTATATTATATAAAGTTAAAAAATCGATATTTGTATATTGCATGCAATCCTTTATTCAATCAGACACAGTTTTATCGTTGAAAGGTGACCCCGTGTCTTTCCGTACCGGTAACTACATATACAATATTTCATTTTTCATAAATACAAGTATATAATGATCGTCAGTCGTTGCAAAAAAAAAAAAAAAAAAAAAAAAAAAATACCGACTCGGGAATAAGCGGACAATAAAATTGTATTGTAATACGAAATAATAACATTTGAGGCTAATAGTAAAGTCTCTTTTCACTTCACTGCAATTTAAAATATTAACCGTGCGTAATTCGCATTTGTTATCACACTTTTTTCCGTTGAACTGTCACTAAATCTGCTATTTGTTTATATTTAATATATTTATAATCTATTTGTTTATTCAATTATTTCAGCAAAAGAGAAAAGAAGGAAAAACAGAATGGTTGTGTAAACATAACTTGCGGGCACGTTATTATATGAACATTATCATCTTTTCAACAAACTCATACTTTTCCAACAATATGGACAAAAGACTAAAATTGATAAATATTTTTTAGCAGCCATGTACGCCATTATTACATATTAATGAAAAGAAAAAATGAATTTAAAGACAATGTGAAAATGTAAAATAACTATTACCTGTATTCGTGGACGAGATTCATGCCAAAAGTATCATTTAAGATGTATACAAGTGCGTGCCAAATGTAAGATGTACAAATATAAATATAACGACTTCAACAAGATAAATATTTATATATTATTTTATTGGATGTGTTAAATTCCATTCATAAATGAAAATATACTGTTTATATGTTTAATAACGGATTGGATGTCTATGGCATCGAAGCGGCGTTTCTCGACGTTACAACGTAGCTCGCCAACACGTTCACTTATTTCGCGCATGCATCTTCCCAAAAAGACCACAAAAATCAATACATCAGTGAGTGAAGTGCGCAGTTACATAAATCAAGAAGCTTGCTTGTGCAATGAAACACTTATTGTACATCCAATAGGTGGTAGACTTTGTGTATTATTCTCCAACTCAAATCATAAAATTTTCATTTATGACTAACCTAATTTATCGCATTAAAAATAATTGTCTTATAAAAATATGTATCGGGAATTCATTTCTTTTTTCAAATCTTTTATTAATATTAGTATACATATGATTAGCCTTTTAGTGCAACAGGGTAAATACCAATACATATATTTTTTTTTTCAAAATGATAGCAGCTTAAACATACTTATTCTCAAGAGATTAAATATGCATGTATAATGCTATCAAAAACCATAAAATGAATAATAAATGAAATACAATGTATATTAATAATATAATGTTTTGCATATGTTGCAATTTCAACAAAAAAAATTTTATATGAAAAAATAAAAGTTTATATACTCTTGTAGACAAAAGTTTGCCACCATCTTTATCCTCCACTTTGTATATTTACTTTTGTTCACAAGTTTATGTGTTTGAGATTGTAAATTGATTTGCTTCTCATTATATTTTAAACGAAAAACATAGGATTGTTATTGACCAAGTCCGGTTTTAACGTAAGATTTCTCAACTGGGCTTGCTCCAAGTTATTCATTTGAATCGAAACTCTGAAAAACAAAAAATTTATTATATACAATGAAATGAATAATATATTATTGAAAAATTGAATGCTTATTTATTTATTTTTTTATTCTTACCCGTATGTTAGAGCTCGAGCTCTAAATGCAGCAAGATGCGCATAATACGTAGGTGCCGGATAACTTACGGAACGATTACAGCGCGAAAACATATGACACAAATAATAAGTTAACTTCTCTATATCGTCCTCCGACATGTCATTATCATCCCACAAACAACGATATTTTGTGGGTCGTGCGGTACCCTAATCATTAAATTCACATCAGTTAGCACACGTTATTTTTTTTTTCATTGAATATACATATCCTTGAAATAATGAATTAATTTACCTGTATGCTGGCATGAGAAACAAGATAAAAATCAATATGAGATGGGTGTGTAATTGTTGTGTCGACAATTGTGCCTGCTTGAACGTTACCATTTCTATCATCAGAATTTCTTGAATCAGTAGGAAATAATCTGATATGATGACGTTTTTGAACAACCAAAAACGTAATTTTAGGTTCATATTTAGTCGCACCGCCGAATTTTCTGCAAGCATTTCTTATCGCTTGTAACTCATAATGCATTACTGTGGGAAATTGCCCCTCGCTCACACCATCACGGTAAAACAATATTTTATTTGGTTTATCCTTATTACCTTTCACATAAATTTTCAATTGTTCTATCACAATTTCCTCAAGATGCAAAATAATTTCTTGCCGCGGCGGTTGCAGACGAATCATGACATTATATTTGAAAACATCTGAACTATGGCTTGCGGCAACCGCGGCAATCGACGGAATGTCGGTTGCATCGGGTGAAGGATGCGTAACATCGGCACCAAAAATTATTGCACCATTCAGACAATCAAGTTTGGTATTCGATGCAATAGTATGATTAATACCATTCAATTTTGAATTTATTTTTAAAAGGATATTTCCAGTTGTTGCATCATCACCTCTCTCGCATATTTTCATTACGGTTTTATCCTTAACGCATTGAGTCAATATTCCAACTTGCAGTTCAGCTTGTTGTTTAACTTTTGCTGTCGAAGAAAGAAAAAGTAATTAAGAAAGATGATCAAGCTTTCGCGCGCATGAATTGATATGATATTTCAACTCACGATATACATCTGCTGGAAATCCAGGAATAACAACGAGAATTAATTTCATTCCTTGTTTTTTTTGGTCGGTAAAATAATTTGTTAATTCTCGAGCATCCCTACCCGCATGCAAACGTAGTTGTAGAAAAGGTCTTTTGGGGGAATTAATATTCATACCGTTTGCTCTACCTAAAAAAAATTCATCAATTATTACTATTAATAAATAAAATTCAAAACAAAGCAAACTTTTCTTCTAAATACCAATGCGTTGTAGACTTTCGATGAATCTTTCTAGAGTATTATCAGCCATACGATTGCATAAATTCAAAATTGTCCATTCGTTTGCTGGAATACTTGAAGGTCTATTAAAGGCGTCTTGAGACCGCCATACACCCTTTGATACGTTCACAGTGCGTGTTGCATACTGCAACGTAGGTGGTGTTAATACACGCGCATTCACAGTCTCAAAATCACCGCCTAAAGTTATTCCAAATTCTTTCAATGTTGGGTCACTATTATAATTCATTCCTTTGAAAGCTTCCATTATTCGTCCCTTTCGTATCGCGGGTTCCTTTGCTGTTTCTTTAATCATCCGGCGGGTCTGTTCCTCACCTAATTTACGATTTGTTACTACACCTGGCGCGACTTTACACAACTCAGGTGGCAGTAAAACTTGTTTACTTCTTGAACCAACCCACAAACATGGCAATTTCGGATAACGTAATTTATAATTTTTCGAGCCATGAAAGTAACGTTCTACTGTAGTGGTATCCCCATTGTCCAATTTAAAAGTTGCCTTATCTGCTGGTCTGTCCAATCCATTGACGCCAACAGTACGCTTTGAGCTTGGTTGATTAGGTAATTGAAAAATAACTTTTAATCCACGAAAATGTTGTTCAATTTTCTGCTTATTGTAATGAAGCATATTCTCATCTAATTCACGTGGTCTGCCATTTCGATCAGCGCATAAATCTTTCATTACTTCAATGACATCTTCAGATTTGGGGAATGCCTTATGGGCAACATCAACATTAAAATAAGGATTCCAACCGAGTACTGCGGATTGAAACATTCCCACCCAAAGTTCCATTCCATCACTCAAATCAAACGCAGGTCGCCGTGGTTGTTGAAAGAATGATCGACCGACCATTATTGCGCGATTGTACGGTGCCATACGGAGTATTACATCCAAAACTTGCATCGTAGTTTGATCACGTACAGATTCATCAATACCCGGCCTAACTGACGATAGCCAAGACATATCAATTTCATTAACTTTCTCCATAGTCACTTTGACCGTTCGATCTTTCTGCCATTCCTCATCGAAGAACGTCACTTCAGTACTTAAACTGTTACCAAATGGTAAATTTCCAGCTGAATAAACATTCACTCGACCATCAAATGCCGGCCAACATTTTGGAAAATGTGCTTCACGTACGGCAGCAAATGCTGGTTTTTTAATATATTTTGGTTTGTCAGGATCAAACTTGATATCATAATGCATTGCTTTTACATTAAAATTGCTTTTAAAAACAATTTTTATCATATTGGTCAATACGCTAATGCGTCTGCCTTGAGTTCCGGCTTGCATCGGATTTTTTCGTCGCGGTATCAAGCTCATCAAACGAGATTTTTCGTGTTCCGGAACAGTTTTTTTTTCAGTTGAGTACTAAACAAGAAAACACAACAAAATATTTTAACTGTGCAATAAAAAAATTGTTCAAATATTCATCGTAATAATCAGTAAATGAAGTAATTCACCTTTTGACCACTTTCAGATGATTTTGCGGGACCTGTATTACTTGGGATAGATGGCGTAGATGAAGGCTGAAATTGTATAAATGCAAAATTAGAGATCCATTATATTTGTACATATGAAATATTATCAATTATTAATGGTTGTTTTTCTTTTCTTGATTTTTCTATTAATACATTTTTCCTACCACTGAACCAGAATCTCTATCTCGTCCTTGCGTTTGGCTTCTCCCTTGAGCCCAAGCTCCACCGCCACCACCACCACGCCCTCCAGCTCCACCACCACCATCACCACGTCCCCAAGCTCCGCCACCATCACCTCGTCCTCGAGCTCCACCACCATCACCTCGTCCTCGAGCTCCACCACCATCACCACGTCCCCAAGCTCCGCCACCACCACCACCATCATCACGTCCTCGAGCTCCGCCACTATCACCTCGTCCTCGAGCTCCACCACCATCACCTCGTCCTCGAGCTCCACCACCATCACCTCGTCCTCGAGCTCCACCACCATCACCACGTCCCCAAGCTCCGCCACCACCACCACCATCATCACGTCCTCGAGCTCCGCCACTATCACCTCGTCCTCGAGCTCCACCACCATCACCTCGTCCTCGAGCTCCACCACCATCACCTCGTCCTCGAGCTCCACCACCATCACCTCGTCCTCGAGCTCCACCATCACCTCTTCCTTGAGCTCCGCCGCCACCACCATCACCACGTCCCCAAGCTCCACCACCACGTCCTCCAGCTCCACCACCATCACCACGTCCTCGAGCTCCACCACCATCACCACGTCCCCGAGCATCGCCACCACCATCACCACGTCCCCAAGCTCCACCACCATCGCCACCACGTCCTCGAGCTCCACCACCACCATCACCACGTCCTCGAGCATCGCCACCTCTACCTCCACCGCGCCCCCATACTCCACCAACGCCACCAGGTGCAACTTCAGTTCCAATATTTAGTTGCTGCATTGGTGTTGTGAGATTAACATTGTCAGTAGTAGGATCTCTTCTTTGCTGCTGTTGTTGATGTTGTTGCTGCTGCTGTTGTCCTTGAGTTGGACCTCTTTGCTGTTGCTGTTGTTGTTGAGGCGGTTGATTCTGCCTTTGAGTTTGAACGACCGGTGCTTGAACTTGTCCTGAGCCCGATTCACCTCCTTCCCCTGATGCTCCTTTCTTTTTTCCTATAAAAAGAAAATAAATGAAATTATACAAGCCCTAAAATTACTCAAAAACACAAAATTATATTCAATACTGAAATTTTATGACGATATTAAAAAAAAAATTCATTATATTATAAACAATAAATATAATGTAATCTTACTTTACTGTTCCAACATATTGTAAATAATAACTCACCTTTTTTCCCCATACTTTTACAATATTATGGTTTTGTTGTTAATAATATGCGTTATAACCAGCAAATCGATGAAAAATTGAGAATATGATTTTTTTTATTAAGTTGGTGAACTAATGATCGATCACAATGGATGAATTTTCGTCACATTAACTGCGTTTAGTGTAATACAATTCCATCATTTATATATCATCTCATATGTACGTCTGATAATGCTGATATGCGCTGAATTTTTAGTGTTGTTGACCCAATGGTGGAATAGTTCAAATATGGCGAACTTTGACAATCACTGGGTTTAATGATAACCGTTGTTGGCGACGACCACTACAATACAGTTATGGGCTGACTGCTGAAGCCGTTGAGAACCAGATTTGGCGCATGCGGACGATGATTTTTTCCCTTCTCTGTACAATTTCGGCAAAATGAATCACTGTTTCCCACTTGTATTTGACATAAGACTACATGAGATCATGCGCAATGCACATTATCAAAATTGCGCCGTAGACGCTACTATACTTTGTGCATTATATACCGGATGCCGTTAGAATTTTGCTGATCAGAATTTCTGCCAAGTTGCATTCTCGAATTTTCCATTAGTATCTCGGCTATACCATTTTTCTACTTCTCTCAAGCAATTTTGCTATAGACAGTATACACTAGCCAATGAATATAGTTTTTCAACGGTAACAGGGAGTTCATTGGCTGATAATACACTTAATCGTCCATTTTGAATTTTTAACTAATATATTTTCATCTCAAATGAATAAAATTTTGAATTTCGCGGTTTTCATTCTTTTCATGGCTGAGCAACGAGTTCGCTTATTTTCTAAACCATTGTATTTCTAGTTAGTTGATGCATTTATGGATAATATATATTTTTTATAAAAAATAATAAAATGTATAAGTATATGAATTGAAAATCGCTTTTTGATTTTGAAAAATTAACCTTTTTTTCATATACCAAAAATGAGTTGAAATATTTTCAAAGTATAAATGCATTTTTTTTATGACTATCTGAAAAACAATATCCAACTGGTATTAAATTCGATATAATGTATAATCATTTAATTTGAAAACATTCCAAATGTTCTCGATACAAATTTATAAGTAAATTAAAATTTTTTTCCTCCCTATTAATCGTAGGAGAAATATTTTTTAAGCTAAAATTTATCCAAGGATTTCAAAATAACGTTGAACATATTCTTATCAGATTATAATGACACACACATGTACATATATATCACGTGCTATGTGTGATTGTGTAAATTGTGATACTGAGAAAGCTGGGCACATGCTACGGAAAATAAGGCGATATTACTTTCATGCTATTGCACAATATACAATACATGATATGAAGATAACCTCAAAGTACTTGTAACATTTTCATCACGTAAATTCTTAATGCCCCTCCTACATACATATATTCTGCACACTACCACCTTGGATGCATTTAATATATATTTTATTTTTTCAGGTGTTCAGTATCATCATCAATGCCACCACTGTTTATCACTCATGAAATAATGAAATAGTCACATTGCTGTAGTTATCAGAGTCATTGCTTTCAGTCCAGAGTCCATCCATATTCCATAACTACTGGTAAACGTCATCACTCTACATTACTGTTGTTCATTTTGTTTATACTTAATTGTACTTAATGTGTTTCTGATCATACTTTCATCAATTAATTATTATTCTAAATCATCTAAAAGTGCTCAAGTGCATCGTTCCAATTTGTAATTGTTGCTAACGCCCATTCATCTAGAATAATGTCATCAGGTTAGTTTTTATTTAAATATAATTCAATGACATCAGATAGATGAACATTTACTGAAAAAAATTAACTTGTCTATTAATATATGTAACTCGTGAGGCAATTTATATTTTAATTTTATTTTATATTTGTAATTGTAGACGCGGTAATACCTTGTCTTGAAGAATCAAAACCACCAATTATTTCAAAACGTGGCAAAGAAGAGGAGGTAAATTTAAATTTAATTTCTTCATTATTTTCAAATGAAAGTTATGTGTATGCCGGTATTCAGATATAATTGCTATTAAAAGATTAATTTAAATAATTATTTATATTTAAAATTAACGTTTATATGATTGAAACAATTCAATGTTATATCTTTAGGGAGATGCAAGTGATGAATCGGAACAAGATATTGGAGGATGGACGCCGCTATTGGTTTTGGCTGGAGTTACGTGTTGCTTTGGATCAGCTTTACCTGCAGGATATAATATCGGCGTTGTCAATAATCCAGCAGACGTAATAAATTTAATTTCGCTATTTATATAATGTCTGCGATGTTATGATAAATTTATATATATTCATTTCATATAGATTATAAAAGAATTTTGTAATAATAGTATTGAAGCACAGTATAATATAACAGTAACAAAGGATCAATTAGAATTCATTTGGTCAGTTGTTGTGGCAATATTTTTAATTGGCGGAGTCACGGGATCACTTATGGCAAGTTGGATTGCTGATAAATACGGTCGACGACTTGGACTTGCCATCGGAAATATTTTTGGATTTATTGGTGCTATTCTTTTTCTAATAGCGCCTGCTTCAAAATCTGTTGAAGTTCTCATCGCCGGACGTCTCATGGTAGGTAAGTGTGAAATAAGATTTTATTTAATATAATGAAATATCGTATAAAACAAAAAAATTAATTTTATTAATATGTAATTTGTTTATTACTTTTTTCAGGATTTTCTGGGGGTATCGCTACTAGTCTTTTGTCAATGTACATGATGGAAATAGCACCATTAAGACAAAGAGGTGCTGTAGGAGTATTTTGTCAATTGGGTATAACTGTTGGAGTATTTTTGGGTCAAGTTGCCGGACTGAATAGTGTATTGGGTACAAAAAATAGTTGGCACATAATGTTGGCTTCATTTGCACCCCTTTGTATAATTGCATTTATATTATTGTATTTTTTACCGGAAAGTCCCAAGTATCTGTACTTAATAAAACATAAAAAAGAAGAAGCAATTCAAGGTTAGTGATATTTTGTTACTAAAAGCTGATAAAAGATTAAGAGATAATTTTTTTATTAGTCATAGAAATTTGTTTTATAATTCTCAAACAAATTATCTCTTTGTAATGATAATTATATATTTATTATTCTTTACTTTAAGGTCTCGTACGATTGCGTAATGTTCATATTAATTTATTACAAAAGGAAATTCAATCATTACATCATGAGTCAACCGTAAATTCAACGATGGATTCATGGAGTATTGGTCGTGTTTTAATAGATCCATCATTGAGGCTACCATTACTTTTAGTATCCTCTCTACAATTGGGACAACAATTGAGTGGAATCAATTCTATCTTTTATTATTCCTCAAAAATTTTTAATACTGCTCAATTGAGTCCAACTCAGAGTCAATACGCCACTCTTGGTACTGGTGTGATAAATATTGCGATGGCTGTGATATCTGTTCGTATAATGTCGCATTTTGGTAGACGAACATTGTTTTTTTGCAGCTCATATGCTAGCGCCGCATGTTTAGTAGTTTTGGCGTTTGGTTATTATTTCATAGTAAGTATATTGTAAATGTATATATGGTGAAAAAAACATTAACAATTATTGTATACTGAAAATAATATTTTATTTTGAATTCATTTATTAGACACATGGAAGCATCATGATTTGGCTGTGCACCGCATCAGTTTTAATTTATGTACTTACTTATGGTCTAGGGATTGGACCAATACCTTATTTTATTGCATCAGAATTGTTTGATGTTGGACCAAGACCTGCGGCAATGGCTATCGGTAGTGTCTGCAATTGGGGTGGAAATTTCATCGTTGGATTGTTATTTCCATCTATTGTCAATGCAATTGGGGCATTCACATTCTTAATATTTGTTGCTTTCATTATAATCGTGGCACTTTTTATGAGGTACTTTAATTACAATCACTATCACATTGATTGCAGTATTACGAAAAACAAAAATATATGTATTAATATTTTAACTAATTTCAGAACCTATTTACCTGAAACACGAAATGTTGATACAACAATTATCACTGCGCAATTAAGTTATGGATTTAAATCTCGAGCAAACCCGATTTCGGATGCTTAAACATTTTTTTTTTTCAAATATTTTGATATTGACTAGTTGAACTATATAAATTATTTACTTATGGAATTAATAATTTCGTTTACATAAATCATCTAGTATATTATTTCACTATACAAGCGATCTAATCGTTCATAAAAACATAAACATAAAACAGTATGTGGAGCTATTCTCATCCACGCAGGAAAAATACCTTTATATAACCCAAATAGCCCTTCTTTTTTCATGATTTTTACGAGTGCATCATTAAAATTACGATACAAAAGTCCATTACCATTGGAATCCGTACCTGAAGTATATTAACAGAGACTTAAAATAATCTATCAATTTATTATATTTATAATAAAATTTTGAAAAATAAGTGAATATTTGTAAACTACCTTGATTGTATAAACGTATAGAAATAACATCAAATGGTTGCATTGTCAGTGCTACTGAACTTCCGCCAATTAAGGCAGAGCAAAATGTCAATATGAATGGATGACCATCAAATATCTAAAGTTAAAGATATGTAATTGTAATATTTTTATTGAAAAATAAATGGCCACAGCTCGGGGAAACTTACACTGAAAGTTTTTAGCCAATCACCCACTAAACTGAATGTAGTTAGCTGTGTCGCAGATCCAATAAATACTCTCGGAATATTTGCATACCATCGTTGATAAAGTCCCGCAATTCCAGCCTCTTTCCATAATCCCTTGAACGCTGACCATTCACTAGTATGATTATGTTGATGACCAACAGCGAGTGTTGCCTCAGTTGATTGTGCTTGCATTTGCGTTTTTACCTATAAATTAATATACATATTAATTTTATGATATAAAAAAAAATATTTCAATAATATCTGTTTAATTATAATTAACGTAAATTTTCCATAAATTCAATATATTTACCAAGTAAAATGGACTGCCTAAAACACATCCAACTACCCCTGCAGCCCCGCTTAACAAGCAAGTCTTTATTATATTAGTTTTTCCGTCATCGTTATTTGTGATACCATAAGATCGGCCAATTTTGTATGACCCTAAACGAATACCGTTGAGAACAACTTGGAAAGCAAGCGCTGATCTAATTCCAGACTGCAGTGCCAAAATTCCTTCGTGCTTTGCAATAACATAGCCTGCGTGAAATGTATTTTTGTAAATTGTTCTGTATGCACCTCGTGCTTCCAGTTCTCCTTGCAATTGTAATCTTATTTTAATCACATCAATGGGGTTTGTAAATATTCCAGCACCAACTGCAGCAGTTGCTGCTAAAAAAAATTCAACTGCAATCCTAAAATCATTATTAAATTAATGTACATAAATATTTATTTATTATTCTTAAAATTTGAATCATTTAAACGTTTCCCGCCGCATTCAATCATATATTTTTGGAACAGCAAATTATTTTCCTATACTACTTGAAATACTAAACAACTTTGACATTGAGTTCAGTTATATAATATTATATCACGATGAAAGATGCTGGTGGAAAAAAAAAATATTTCTTGATGTTTTCAAAATAATATATGGTGAAATAAAAAATAATTATATATAAATGTTTATACATATACTAAAAAATAGAGGAAACGGTAAATAATTGTGTATACTCACGGTTTATTTGTCTCTAAATTAGTCGAGTTCATTTCAATTCAAGTCAATCGTTGTTGTATTCGTTATTATACTGTTTTATTGAATTATCAGTGGGAAAACACTAACGATAATCTTCCTGATAGCTGACATTACTTATTATCTTATATTTTTTTATACGAATGTTTGTATATCTTATTAAATATTATAAAATTAATGTTACTTCATTGGGAGTTGATGCAATACACGTCAATGATGAGGTGACACGTATTTGTAATTAGCGATTTCATTGCGATTGCACGGTTGAAAACTTACTCGGACCTGCTTGTGAACACCTTGTGACCGGGAAGACAGACACATGCATGCACAGCATATTCCTAGTTTATTATTGGCCGAATGCTGAGAGGAGAAGGGATTTGTTCAAATGAATTATCGCAAAATGCAATTGCATCATATATGTAATATAAAAAAATTTTTACATGAACTTTGTACATTTTAAATTTGCTTCATTGAATGATTTAAACAAATTTACTGTTTTATGATATTGCTGAAATACTATTACCGACTTTGGATATTTTTGCAATTTCATCTTTGAATTTTGCAATTGTCTCTTTAGCCAACGTCAATTTTTCTTTCAGATCAATAACTTCATGTCGAATTTTATTTCTCGACTCAATTATAGCCTTCAATGTAGATTCTTTTTTTGCCTCGACTGTATCAATAATAATTTCATTAATCGATAAACAAATAATAGAAAATAATATTTGTCATAAATATATATATACACATTTAAATTAATATTTTTCGCTTACAGTCGGACTCATGTCTCCATGTTCCTAATGTTATTGGTCTGGTTGAGCTCAACAAATGCTGCATAAGTGCAGTTGGATCTTGAAAAACAATTTCTTCATAAAATTCTGATACTAAATTTTTTTTACCCTGCTGAATCTCCGGGGAAGATTGAAAAAGCTTCAATATATGATATATTGTTACCTAAAACCGGTAAAAAATGTTCAGTCAATTTATTTTCATTATTTATAAGACAATGTAAATATATTGTATTGTTCTTACCGGTCTTTCATTAGGATCATGAAAATATATTTTTATAACAATTTCAAATTCACCCCAACCTGTCTCGGTTAGCTCATACGGTGGCTTTGTTACAATTCTGTTTGGATTATTGTAGCTTTCATGTAATTTAAAATGGACTTTTTTAACATATATTGACATGTCTTCATTGTTATACGGTTTAACATAGACAGTCCACTGATGAGTATGACCATCCTCCTCTCGTTTTTTTCCAAAATAACGCGCAATATTACCGTAAACCAGAGGTTTTACAATTGTTAAACCCTAAAAATAACATTATTGTTAATTATTTTCTTAAATGAATTAAGTTCCATAGTGTGTACATAATAATAAACTAAGGTTAGGTATCGTGTACAATGTACCTTTACTCTACCGCCGGAATCCGGTCCAAATTCATTTGTAGACGCCATTCAATCTATTTGAATAATTATTAAATTCCTTTATTCATATGTCATCCTTCATTACACTTGTGTAATATTATTTTACAAAA
The DNA here is from genome assembly GCA_918226075.1 of Microctonus brassicae. Classification (NCBI taxonomy): domain Eukaryota; kingdom Metazoa; phylum Arthropoda; class Insecta; order Hymenoptera; family Braconidae; genus Microctonus; species Microctonus brassicae. Next base: position 301,195 of record OW445485.1, on the reverse strand, counting down.
ACGTCATTCATCTATTTATCTTTCAGAATTTAAAATCAAATTTTGTTTTACGAAATCATTAACCGTACAGGCATTCAATATTTTTATGTATATACGTACATACTATAGGTTCTTTCAAAACAATTTTTGAATCGGATATCTTCGTCCGTACATATGTGTGATACATACTATAGTTAAGACACAGAAGCCGAATATACCCGAATGGGAATTCTTTTTCTGATACAATACATATCTACTAAATTTTATATATTTTATATTAAACAAATATATATGTATATATAAATGAAAAAATAAAAAAAAATGGCGATCATTTATGTGCGCGAAATTCAAAATAAGATTATTATATGATCATGTAATGAAAATTTTATTTCTTAATACAAAACTTTATAAAATTACAATGTGGATGAAAATTTTCTTAATTTATTAATCAGACAGAAGTTTGTGATTCAGTAAGGAGTTTAGTTAACTAACTAACTACTGAGATATTGACTGTAGACAGAATTTATCATCTGGACTATATTTTTTTTCTCGGTGCAATTTTTACAAGTTTCGCTTTTTCACGTTTCTTCTGTTCTACTCGTGCACGCATTTCTTCAATCTCTATTGCTCTTTGCCGTAGCTTTTCATTAAATATCTGTCTATCTTTAGCTCTTTGGTCAATATGTGATTTAGGACCAGTAACAATTGCTTTTTGTTTTATTTTTTGTGACTCAATTGAATTATTATTATACATACTATTTTCTTTATTTATTTTTTGAGCATGCTTTGATGCAACGAATTTTCTCATTGTAATATTTTTATAAGATAAATTTTGCACGTTTGATAAATCTTTAGAATTAGATTGCGTTTGTTCCATCTTTTGTAAGCCATTAACAGTGCTGTTTGCGAGTTGATTTTTTTTATTATCAATTTTTGTAATATTCTCTGACGAATGAAGAATGAATTTTGTTTTTATAACACTTGATTTAACGGGGTTTCCTGATTTCATTGATAATGATGATTTAGCAATAGGTACATTCACCGATTCTTGTAACTTTTCATTTTTTTTCATTCTATTCTGAAAATTAAATGGTTTTACTTGAGTACGTTTCTTGCGATCAACGGTTACTGGTATCCCGAAAAAATTAATTTTCTCATCCTTCAATTGAATTCCATTCTCCGAGTTTGAAATTGTTTTGACTACGCGACTAACGCTTAGTTGATTTACTGTTATATCAGATTCAGTTTTTGATTCTGTAGCTTTTTTTATAGGTTCTGTAGACAATAATTTTATTGCTTTGTTACTCATATTTTTTGATGTCTCTGGCTTTATCGCCTGTACAAATATTTGTTCTTCTTTAAAAGGTTCATTTTCATATGTTTTTTTGGCACCTTGAGCATTTTTATGAACCATCATTGGATCACGAAAACTTTGCACTTTTCTTGCAGAAGCAATTTGAAGATTATGCATCGCATTGAGTAATCCTTCTTCGACATTATGCACAATATTATCTTCATCAGCAGTTGGGTTGTTACACATTACGGTGTCTGTAGCAATATTATCAGGATATCTTCCATTGTACAAATCAAATTTGTCATTAATTGACTCTGTTATGGATTCATCATGCAAAATATCTGAGTTAGAATCTGCAGAACGCCATTCAAAGTCACTCCTCTCATTCGAATCCATTTTCATATACGTTTGTCACTAACAAAACATCCAGTAGTTATTACAAATTGTATTTTGTTTCTGAAATAATAAATTTCATGAAATATTTTCAATTTAAAACAAAATTAAAACCCACCAGATCATAACCACAAAATTTAATTGAATCGACTTACTTGCGAAAAAAAATATTCTTATCACTATTCAATAAACATAATCAATTATATATTTGAATAAATTTCCATTACATCAGAAAACACAATTATAAATCAAGAAGAAATCAACGTGGATATTTTTATGTAATTTTCGTACAATAAACATATTTTTCACTTCCAAATAAATAATACCTGAGAATAATTTCAAATATGTATTATGTATATATTAGGCTGATCGTTATAACGGAAAGCGTCAACGCGGCACGACTACCAACATGAAGTATTACTAGTGAAATTTCAATGTCTAGGGATCTTGATTATGTTGATCGGAGTACCTGGTAAAACCGCGGTAATATGCCTTTTTTTCAAATACAACAAAACTTACAAAATTTACATTTGTAATAACTTTCGTTACTAAATAATGATAATAAAAATGACAGAACTGCGTTTAAATGTTGAATTTTTAAAACAAAAATATATCATTTATTTACAAAAATCACAAATATGATAAATTCTTATTTATGGAGCCATTGTTCACTGATATTACATTGGATCCAATCTTCTCTCAAATAATTTTCATTGCATCCGCAAGATATTTAATCGTTTTATTCATCTCTGTTTCATCCCAATAAATTCATTATATTGTTTACCTTCATACGTAGATATTTTTTTAATTAATTTGAAACCATTCTTTCATATAAAAAGTACGGAAAAATGAATTCCGCTCAAATATAATTGCATTTCACGAGTCTATGAATGAAACAATGGGAATATAAGAAAATTTTGTTCATTATTTCACTCACTGATAGGATTATGATATCTTGTGTTTTACTGCTAAATTGAGACAAATCACTGTCCATCGAAAATAAATCCCTGATCAAATGAGTTGATTCAGCTAATATACCAGCAACGCAATTCCAAACTATCTGAAAAATTCATTAATTAGACAAATCAAATATCAGACGCGTGAATTCAGGTTAGATGTACTTCAAATTAATCTATTAGATGATTAATTATGAACAATATGTATAAATCACAACACTCACCATCCACAATACGTCATTTATCACTTGAGTATATTCTTGGTAAAAGCAACAAAAAAAAAAAATACTTTTACATGAATAATATCAATGATGATATAATGTAAAAATTCACGTTGTTTTCATTCACTAATATGCAAAGTTGCTATATATTATTTGAAATAGTCCGGGTTATTTTTTTTTCTCCATAGGGTGGAACGATGAAAGCGCATTCTATCGGTCATCTCACGTAACAACAGCATTGTTGAATTTTGCCAAATGTTCAAGTCTTAACCTCCACGCGCAATTTTTATTATTTATTTTTCAACCTGTAATATTAAATAAAATTGTTTATCATCAATGTTCATATTATTTATTCAATTGAGAGAATAATCAAGATATTTATTGATAGGATTATTTACAATACAACTTGATTGTTTGGAGCAATCCGAATGACATTTTTTTAGAAATTGAAAGAAAAAAAAATTGTTTTGAAAAAACTAAATTATACATTTTGTACTGTGTTCATACAAAATTACCATCAAATTTTTTCAGTCTATAAAGTAGATCCCACTTTAGAGGTTCCAAGTCTTTATTTATTATCATTATTGATGTAATATATTATTTACAGTTTACATTAAAGTATTAAATATTCAAGAAAACCAATTGGCGGCTTATATATATTACAAAAACTTTTATGCAGGACATTCTTAATTTCAAAATGTGCATTCGAATCGCTTGAAAATGCAACCAAAAAGAAAAAAAAAACCAACGAAAAATCTAGTATATGAATATTTGTTCTCCAATATAATACTTGCATCTGTTAATCAATAAATAAATGTATCAATTAAATTTAATAAATCTTGAAAATAAATATAATTGTATTGAATTATATTTAAAAAAAATTGAAATCAAGTTTACGAATTTTTGTAATAATATAAATTTGATGCTACATCATCAACATTGTGATTAAATAGATAATAATAATTTTGTTACAGCACCTACTTTTCTCTTAAATAAAATAATCCGCCATTTTCATTATCGAAATAAAAACAAAAATTTCTCATAGAATCATGATTTTTTTTCTTCAATTAATAAAATTAAAATTTAAAATTGACACGAAAGAAAAAAAAGGGCTATGAACCAAAGGCAGATTGAGTTGACGATGAGGGTGGCGGGAAGATGGCTTGCGATTGCCCGGTTAATGATTTACCTGGGGGCTGTGTGATCGCGGGGGAGGGATTGTAAGTATCCAAGCCGTAACGAGACATTAGAGCAGAGAATGCAGTACGAATACCAGCAGTTGCTAATTGCGACCATCTTCCTGAGCTAACTGCATCATCACCAGCATAAACAGCATGTGCATCAAAGCTTCCTTGTTGTACTGTGATCAAGTCTGGAAAAATATTTCCTGTAACAAAATTTCGCGAGTCCAAAATTATGTGTAGATGAAAAATATTAACACTCACCAGAATGTGGTGGATTTAGAACTGGAAGATGTGACTCGAGTTGGCCCGTTGATCGTGAATTTGCTGCTAGTCGCAGCTCGGTATGTAATTCACCCAATAATTGTACAGCTTTTGGATCACTCTGTAAATAAATCGACAATTAATTAAATGATGTTTCATATTAATTGGGAAAAATATATATTTATTCTATTGATGAATCATTTATCAACAGTTACCTCATTATCTAATCGAAGAGACAACAAATCTTCAACGCGTATAGGTTTGCCTTGACTTAAGGCACCTGTAAGCAAACTTAACTTCCTCGCCAGGCTGTCCTCTGTATGAAGCTCTGAACTATGAGGTATCATGTCACCCTTTACATTCATCCGTGACTTTGAAGGACTATTATAGTAATAGGTTGATGGTGATAGATTAAAGGAAGCACTCTCACCAAACATACCCTCACTTCCAAAATTTGACATGTGAGAGTTATAACCTGCTTCCAATTTTAGACGTTTCGACGACCTGAAACATACATATTTAAATTTTCATGAACACGAATTCAATTGAATTTTTGAATAATTGTTATATACTGAGTTTTATTTTTCATATTGATATATGAAATGCATGCAATATTTTTGTTACAATATCTAAAAGAAATTCATGCATTTTTATATAATGCAATTAAACATATAAATATATTTTCGGTATAATAAATATTGTAGTAAATGATACAGCACTGTTTACTAGGCAATTAAACCAAATAATAATAAGTTTCCTATTTCAAAATTTATCAGTATATTAAATTTAGATTATTTTTTGTGTTAAATTTTTTTTTTATAGCTTCCACCAATTGACGAAAAATTCTAAAAACGATGATTTGGACATGATTGAGGTAACGAAATGAATAAGAAAATAGTTTTAAAAATTGCATTACATACGTACACCTTTTACAAGTGATAAGTGATAAATATTTCGTCCCTTTATCAATTGGCCACAACTATCACTACTTCCTGAAACACAGTTGATATTTTGTCTTGTACTTTATTGTACTGATTCATTATCATTGATGATGAAATAAATAAATCTTAACACGCACATACGCAGAATTATTATTTTTTTTTCTTTTTTATACTATTACTTTTTTATTTTGATAAGGATGGTAACGGTTTACTTTATCTAATTTCACAATTAATTATCAATAACTTTTAATTTAATCACAAATAATACTATGAGTTTTTATTAATTCGTGTTTTCATTTATTTCATCGGTTCAATTTTGATATTTGTTTGGCTTCCAGTAATAACAAATAAGATTATAATTGAAATTATGATTTAATAAACTCTGCATCAATTTCTTATTAATAAAACATTATTTCCTCTTGACTATTTACAGATATAAGAGAACTTAATTATTTCATCTTTATACTTCCCGTCAACGTCCACTTAATCTTCTGCAGCACAAGCATTTTCAATTATATTATTTTATAACTCGGATTATCAAATCATTTTTACATACATTGAATATAATAAATACTATTCTCGATATTAATTTTGTTATTTTGTTCAAACGTATAAATCAAAAGGGAAATAAAGGATGAAAGAGGTTACATAAGTTTTAATACACGATAATATTTAAATATGGCCCGCATTATTTAACCAATAATATAATTTGGAATTATTAAAAATTATGTCACGTACTTTCAAGTAATTACGAGATGATCCACCAAATTACAGATTATTCAGAATCGAGATAATGCAGAAATAATATTCTGTCGCTTCCAATGTAAATAAATTTTTTTTAGACAATTTCAATACGTTCCTCATTACACGTGATGAAAAGTGATAATATTAATATTAGTAATAATAATAATAATAATAATTTATGAAACAATTGAATCAATTTTTCGGCGCTTTCATGTGATTGGACTTATCGGAAATGACGGGTATTCAATCCTATTGTAAGAAAAAAAAAAATAAAAAAATTAAGCATACAATTGAAAAAAAAAAAGATTGCAAATATTAAATGATAAAATATTTTAATGACATTAGCAATTCAATGATTTATCCACAAAAACAAATCATCTTCTGAAATTTCGATAAGTATATTATAGCCGTCTGACCTTACTGTTTAAATTATCTAATCATTTTCTGTTGAATATGGAAACGTTGTGAATTTTAAAAAAAATATATTTATATTATAAAGATCCATTGTTGTAATCAAAACCAATAATTAATAAATGCAGATTGATTTTTTCTTTTTTTTTTTTAATCTTTTGCAAATGAATATCGCATCTATTATAACTGAAGAAAAATGGTTTGTATGAAATAGTGCAACTACTGATTTTCATATTAAAATTCACAACATTTTTTAATTGTTATGCTATTAACAAAAAGAAAACTGAATTGTACATAACATTATTCGTTGTTCTTTTTAATCAACATTCATGTTATTTTGTATTTGTTATTTTTACTTCTTGTGGTTTATAAACAGTCAAATTATTTTCTATATTAATATATTGATCATTAACGAAAGTAAATGACTCCTCTCACATTACAATCATTCACATCACGACTATTTTCACATTTAATTTCTACACTCCGGACAAACTTATTTTCAATTATTTACACAATATTATTATTATCGGAGCTTAATAGCTATATTGTCCCCTGCACCTTAGTACAATAATAGACAGTTTTCGTCTACTGTTGTTTAGTCGAAAATTACATTTTTAACTTTCAATAATTATTTTTTTTGTATATAAATCATACAAATCTATTATTGAAAATGAAAAATGTGACAATACCACGATCATATATATATATATATATATATATATATATATATGTGTATGTATGTATGTATGTATGTATGTATGTATGTATGTATGTATGTATGTATGTATGTATGTATGTATGTATGTATGTATGTATGTATGTATATAGAATTTATTTACATTAAACTTGGGAACAAGTTTCTTTTATAATTTTATATATATTTACTTGATACTTATTAAATTGTTCTAATCGAATTCATTCATACAATTTTCTCATAAACATTGTACATTTGAGGTACACATCAAATCTATTTAACGATTTTATCGCAGAACAAATGTAGAATCTTTGCGTATAAAATAACCATTGATGCTTATTTTCATCAATTATTATTGAAATGCATATCTTTCACTCACATACGATAATGTTTAGGAAATAAATATATGAATATAATTTCTTACTCATTCATTTACCTATTAGAATGAGAGTTAGAAACAGAATGAGACTTTTTTCTTTGCAAATTCAATTATTGATCACAGAATTAACTCCTTAAATTGTTGCCATATTATTGAGTCCTTTGGGTCAGCGTGCAATCTCATGTGATTTGTGTTGCATCAATCTTTTTCTCTATGATGAATTAACAAATCTGCACTTATATAGGTATTGAAGTTTAAAGATATGAAAAAAACTTTGTAGACATCAATAATTGTGCAAGTTATTTTTAAATTAAAAAACTTAACCTAGTAAACAAGTCACAGTTTGATTGAATAAGAATAAATAACAGCAAAGATAATTATTATTTTTTTTTCTTTTTTTTCATTACAATTTTCTCTCGATTCATATTGATATATGTAAAATGTATTTTGTATGACTGTGAATTAAATTTTTCAATTAAGCTCAATCTTTTGTGGATGTTTAATGACATGCAAAATATATTGGGAGCTAATTAAAATTATTTCAAGCAAGAGAAAATTTAAAAGTATGATATTGTTCTGTATACTCATTTTATATTCTCGCTAACCCAAAAATCTTCGGACGTTCTTACACGTTGCCTACGTGAATAGAATAAAGAGAGGAAGAAAAAAAAATAGAAATAAAATAAATGCCAAGCATAATTAAAAATACTCAACAATACTATCTACAGCTAGATGTGTAAGCATATATCCAACATAATGATAAAAATGATGTCGTAGACGCTGCTGCTATTATTCCTTCATCTACAATCTACTCACCCCCACGATGTTAAGACACATCTTTTTAGCAACATTTAAAAATGTTACCTTTATTAGAAAATTGCAGAATTTCGGGAACTTACCCCGTTGTCGCAATATCTTGTTGTTCCCTCAATTGGCGTCGTCGCCTCTTGCTCCAAAGTTCATGGCAGTCTTGCCCTCTCGGTAGCTCAGGAATACTGAATAAATAAAAAAAAAAAAAATTCATTTGTACGCTCATCTTCAGACAAATTCAAAGAAAAAAAAAAATTATAAATGAATTGTGAACAATGGACATACTGCTCCGGTTGGACGTTCTTCAGCCACGCACTTTTAAGCGCATCAGCGGCAGTTATGCGTTTGCTTGGATCTAATTCTAACATTTTATCGAGTAAATCAAGAGCAGGACCAGGCATAAAAGAAAAATCTTCCCTGAGTCGACGTCTGTGGGTTTTTTTTGGTTTGAGTGTGTGCCATAGTGGCAATTTTATCACCAATGGCCACACGGCTGGTGTCGGTGTGCCGCACACCCGTGAAATCATTTCCAATTGCATCATTTCAATGTTTGCCTAAATAAAATTAATAAATTATTTCATTTGAATTAAAGTTGAACTTATTCAATATAAATTCCATTTACCTGGAACAATGGCTTCTTCCAAAATAATTCACCGAGTATGCAACCACAACTCCAAACATCAATGGCAGGCCCATAGCGTTCTTCACCAAGAAGTAATTCCGGTGGCCGATACCATAATGTTATTACCTTATTTGTGTATGGACGTTCTTCAGCATTGTAAAGTCTTGCTAAACCAAAGTCACCAAGCTTAACTTCACCTCTGAAATTCAGAGGAAAAAAACGTATAATGATAACGTGAATGTAGTGGTGCTGTATGTATATAGTTCAATAACAGTTTAGCCATTCTTCATACCGATTATTCATCAATATATTGGAACATTTGATGTCACGGTGGAGAAAGTTTTTAGCATGACAATAATTTAAACCATCCAAAAGTTGTTTCATAATGCTTGCATTGTTCATCTCATTGAAGTCTACCATTCCTGATTCCAGAAGCCCCATTAAATCGTGATCCATGTACTCGAATACAAGATAAAATGACCCTTTATCTTTTCTAAAGTCCTTGGCATCCTGTTTATCCGTTACTATTTCCCTGAGATTAATAATATTTTTATGATTCAGTTGACGTAATATTTTAATTTCTCTCACAGCAGTAATTGGAAAGCCTTCCTTTTCATTTTCAAGACGAACTTTTTTCAATGCAACAAGCACACCCGCTCGTTTATCCTGCGCTTTGTAGACTTGACCATATGTACCTTCACCAATTTGTGCAATAACCTCAAATACATCCACACAACGTTCACCCCAATCTTTACCACCAGATGCGGACATTGGCATATGACAATTTCGTGAACTGCGTCGCTTTAAAATTTTCGGTCTCTTTAATTTTGGTTTAGGTGTAATACGATCCAATTTTCCACGCGGTGGTGTTTCATTCATATCATCCTCACCGCTAAAATCATCTGAACCAGGTACAACTGGTGGCATAGGCAAATCTTTGATACTTTTCTTAACTCCAATTTTAGGCATCATCGTTGATGTAGCAGTTGCTACTGTTGCTGAAGTTGTTATTGGTGTTGTCGTTGCTGTTGTTGTTACTGGTGTCATACCAAATTTAAATTTAGGAGGGCTTGGTGATCTGCTTGGTGGAGAATCGATACTTTCTAAATCATTCTGATTTATTCCTGGTGGTAGTGGTAATTTTGACAAACTCTTAGTTTTGAATTTAATAATCGGTGTATTTGGTGGATCAACCGATTTTAATGGTACTAAATTATTTGGAGTATTAAATTTGGATATAGCATTTGGCGTTGTTGTTGTTGTTGATGATGATGATGGTGGTGGTGGTGGTGGTGGCAATGGCGGTGCTGATTGTGTTGTAATAGAAATATTTCCACTCGATGTAAATGTATTATCTATTAAAACAGGTACTACTGTGGGCATTTGTAAAGTTGGACAATGACTTGTAGTTTCATTTTGTGGTGGTAATGGTGGTGGTGGTGGTGTGTTAATTGATGGATAGCACGTGTTACTTGAATTTATTGAGCCATTATTTGGCAATGCAGGTGAATTATGTACAATCAATTGAGGAACTTGTGGTATTGATATCGTTGTAGTAATTGATTGAGATGGAAGAGGTGGCGTCAAACCACCACCAAGACTGCCATCAGTCAATTTTGATTCCATAATTTGTAGATTTGGTACTGGTATATCAACAATTTCCACAGACTTTGTGCAGTCATTTGTCATTTGAGCTTGACCATTTGTTGGTTTATCAAGGTCAATTATTTTACTGTCTGATGACATATTGTTACCGTCTTTTTCATCAGTACCCTCAATTATTTGAACATCATCTTGACTAATTGCTTTTTCTTTTGCCTCTTGAAGCTTTTTATAAGCCAATTCTCTCATATTCCTATCTTTTACAAGCTCAGCAAATAAACTTGTTTCATTTATTTTTGCCTGACCACGTAAATTAATTGCTTTCAAACTAGTTGGACTTCGAACGCGCGATCGATGTGGTACTGGCGACGGTATCCTAGGTAAACGCGGGCTCTTTGATCTGTGTTTTCGTATAGTTTTGTGTGACTTACTTGGTGAACGTGATTTTTTTGGTGTACGACTTCGTCGTCTGGATCGCGATCTAGAGCGTGACGATTTTCTCCATCGCACTGGACTTCGTGATCGTGATCGTGATCGTGAACGTGATAGCGGGAGTGGTAAACCTCTATTACCACCACCAATTGGACTTCTTATTGAACGTGATTTTCTTTTTTCTCGTCTGTCTTTATCATGATGCCTATGACGACGATCTAAATCATCACGTCTTCGGCGTTTGTTGGATGGTGAGCCCGATGATGAAATAGGATCACGTCGACGATGTCCCGAAGGACTTGGACTAAATTCTCGACGTCTATTAGGACTGGGTGAATGTCGAATTCGATGCATTACCGGACTTGGACTAATGTCCCTTCTTCGAGGCGGACTATGATCTCGTCGTGCAATAAGCGGACTAGGACTGTGAGGACGTCGTCTCGAGTTACCACCTGTCATTGTTGGTGGACTCATACTACGTCGCAAATGATGTTGAATACTTGGGCTACGTTTTAAACGATCTGGTGTATGTTTAGATGACAAATGCATCACTTTTTCTGGTGTTATTGCACGCGGTGGTAATAATGGTGTGTGCGGTGATTCCGTACGACGTGACGAACACTCGTGGCTTAATAATGATGGCGGAGATGTTATATTATTTTCATCTCGCTGTGGCGACTCGAGTTCCATATCACTGGGTGATCGATGTTCTCTGGGTGTAGCCGGTGATATTGGCGACGTGCTATCTTTTAATGGCAATGGCGGTGATTGTGGCCAATTGTCTAAAGTTTTTTCACGCTCTGGACTGACAATAACGTCTTCAATTAATTGTGGACTAAGACTACGCGATAAACGCTTTGATTTTCTTTTTTTTTTCTTTGATGAACTTGATGATGGACTCAAACTTCTCTTCTTTTTTTTCTCACGTTTGTGCTTTTTTTCTTTTCTTCTTGCATAACGTCGTGTTTCCTCTGTGTATTCTTCCGGTGAGCCATGAATAACCACTTGTGACTGCTGATCCTCTGGTGAATAATGTCGCGATGAATGATGATGTATTGGTGGCGATGGCGAGAGAGTAATTGGTGATGGACCAAGGGCACGGGCCGATGGACTACCGCCATAATAACGCGGTCGCAACAATGATTCGCCGTCTGTATAGCTATTTGCGCGACTCTCCTCTGATTGAATTTCACCAGCTTCTGGCTCAGACAAATCTTCACTGCTAACGTCAGAATATTCAACCAATGGCTTCACAACAGATGACGCGACACTTGGTATATTATTGTCTAGGGATTTATCTCTTGATCGTTTTTTCTTTTTTTTCCCTGAGCTCTTAGTTTTACCATGTTTTCTATGTTTTTTTTCAATAATATCAAAATTATGACGATTTATATCACTACCAGCGCTATCTCGTCGTCTTGATTTGAATCTTCCATTACGATCCACGCGTTCAATGTCGCGACTGCTAGGCATGTCACCTACTGAAAAAAATCAAAATTCCAAACAATAAATAAATTTTATTTGATTAATAATCAAAATGATGTAATTGTCATATCGAATTATCAAATGAGATATTTATATATTTTTTTTATTTATTTACCCTAATTCATTTTTAATATAAAGTGTGAACCTGTAATTGGGAAAAAAAAAACAAAAAAAGTACCAGGTGTCTTTTGAAAACATGGAGAATGTCTTGTCGAATAATGATATCAAGGCACAAGTACATATATAATCATATATAGATCACCACATACGTTTACGCTTAAATATAAAGTAAGTGAGCGGTTTATTGTGTATAATAATGTGTTGAAAAAAATGGTGATTAATTCAAAATACGTATTACTAGAGTTCATTAAATAGTTATATAATATTATTATGGATTGAATGTATAATAAAATGTTTAAATAATTAATTGTCAATTTTCCGATGAAAATAGATGAAGGAAATATTTTTTCGTTCAACTATCGCGGCCGCCATTACTCCACGAAGTTTTTGTATGAAAAAAAAAAGGGAGTAGCCCATTAATAATTTGATTATACACAGCACAGCAACACACACGGGCACACAAATTATTTATTCACTAGTTACACTGTCAAAATATGAAATAAAAATAAATACACATAATTATTGACTTACATGCAATGTTTTTCCAATGATATCACCCAATCTATGATTCTTCGCATCGGGGCTATGTCCAATTGTAGTAAAAGACGATGATTGCAAACGGTTATACGTTCGTACTGTCCCGTAGCTCTCCTGATTTCAACGTTCCTTATACTCCTCCCAATTCAGTTAAATTTTATTATTATCGCGATATGTATGTATTACGCAAAAATCAATATATTAAATGTCAATTCAATAATTATTGAATCATATTGTCATGATTTTAAGTTTCGATCGCATCATTTATCATATAATTTCTTTCGATTTTATTGAGCTTTTCCCTAAACATTGCCTCAGCAAGCAAAAGCCATTAACCATTGAAATTCTTGTCATCGTCGCCCGTTGGCTGTTGGGATCGACAACGCGTTACGCGTATAATATAGTGTGCGCGATGGTGCTGCTACCTAACAATATTTTTTTGCAATTTATTAAAAGGCCGATTTTCAATTTGGCGCCAAAGTTCATTTGAAAATTTATAAAATTTCTATGTTTTTTATAAAAAACTATGAAATTTTATCTAATTTTTTTTTAATGAAATTGTATAAAATAACATCTTAATTTCAATATATGTATACGATGGTGAATAAAAATTATCTAACCTATTTCTTCTCCATATACCTAACATACAAATACAATACACATATATACATTACATTCCTGTATAATTAAAAAAGAAAAATCTATCATAATACAAATAATAATAGCTCCTTTCAGATTTCAAATGATAATTTTATATTAATAAACAAAAATGAATGAATATGAGCAACAATAATTATAAATAAAAATTTCAAATACATATATTTATCATCAACGATATATTCACTTAATATATATAATATTAACGCGTTTGACCCACTTGTACTTTCAATAAATACTACATGTACAATGCACAAATAGAAATAAAATCAACCTAGAAACATCAAACACACATATGAAAAATATATATGTATACATTATAGAGATACGTTATAAGGATAGGAGAAATGGAGGAGTGTGTGTATCCCTGACACAGCCACTACAGTACGTAGTTCAATGCTTGAAAATGGAGATGGAGATTGACCAAGCAGAATTAGTGGAAGAAATAAAAAATAAAACGATATTACATTGGAATTATCGTGATTACGAAAAATTACCTGAATCATTGAAACATTGGGGTATTCATGTGCAAGAATTATATTTAAAAGAAAATAAACTTTCGTCCCTGCCTCAATGGATAAATCAACTGTCAAATATTACAAATCTATATTTATCGGGAAATAAATTTATAAAATTTCCACATGAATTAAGTATAATGACACGACTAACAGTTCTTGATTTGAGTGATAATAATATTAGAATATTGCCTGCTTCTATTCAAAATTTAAAATCAATGAAAGATTTAAATCTCGATGGTAATTGTTTGCATCAACTTCCATTGGGCAAGTTTATTTTTATTTATATACACGTATGTTTTTTTTTATCTAATTGCAAATTTTTCATTTAAATAATTGTTATTCTCGAATCTATATATTTTTTTATTTTTTCCAGAATTATGTCAATTACAGTGTTTGGAAACATTATCCATATCTAGAAATAATTTTGTTATCCTACCTGAATGGATAGGTTCATTGATAAAACTTGAGAGATTATTTATAGACAATAATTCTTTAGAAGAACTACCAAATCGTCTAACGTTATTATCATCACTTAACACAATATCTATTTGTGCAAACAGGTTATGAATAAGCAACGCTAAATTCTAATATTTAATTGATTATTGAATTAATCAAATATTACTCTTTAATTTTTACAGATTAAAATACTTGCCGTTAAATTCATTCATCTCACCTGTCAATATTCGATTTAATTGTAATCCAAATCTCAATTATTTATCATATTCAGTTCTATCACAATTATTAGAATCTGGCTGGGAGGATGAAAAAAATAAATTTCCAGCAACAAATGAGTAATAATTCATTATTATTAATAATGTAAATTTACTGCATAAATATTAGTGAAATATTGATAGAAATGTTATTTCATTTAATTTCATAGGAATATTACAAGTTATAGTACAAGTAAAAAAAATATAAAACTTGAAGTGATTATAAATTCAGTAGTGACACGTGAAAAACATGCTATTATTGAGTTGCCAAGGCAACTAATGAATATATTTGGAATTGATTGTAAAGTTCCAGTCTCATTATGGGAGTTATCTTTAAGAACATTGTATAAAAATAAGTGAGTGAATTGGGATTCAACAATCATTAATAGTCCCATATTGCACAATGATAAAATTATAATGATGATTTTAATAAAAATTTAGATATGAAAATTCACTTGATGAATATCATCGATATAAACACGATATATGTTATAATTTAATGACAAATGGTCCGACAAGTATATGCTTGAACAATCAATGTCAAGAACCGATATTTACTGAAGCATGGATTATTATTGGAAGAAGTGAAGAATGTAGAACGTTTCTTGTAATAACTTTTTTTTGTTCACATCGGTAAGTTATGTGTAAAGCAATAATCCATTCTTATTTATTGGAATAATAACATGAATTTTTTCAATTTATTTACCAGATGTGCTCACAACTTTGACATACCATCACACGGAATTGATACTCTTTCTTGGGATTTTTATAAAGAGTAATTTATAATATTTTTTTTCTCTTTTCCGTTTGCCTCTCCAATACTTATAATAGAAAAAAATTATTTTTATATCTGACATAAGATTATATGAAAAACAACTAGTCCGTTTAATCATTCATTGTTAATTTATTGATAATATACAAGATAATCGTTGAATGTACAAATGCAAAAATGATTATGAATCAGCCTTAGAATCTAATGGAAAGATATATAGAAAAAGGTTTTAATGAACGATCTATTTCTTTGTAATTAATGTTGAAATGTTGTTAAATGTTTAATAATGTTGTGCAGATAAAATTTTAAATATTTTAATTTGCTTGACAACTTTACAATCAATGTTAACTAAATATGTCGCAGGTTCGACGATTTGTTAGATATAGATGCAATAAATAAATAACAAATTCAATTTAGATAAAAAGTAAATTATAGAAATAAATTTGATAGATATGCTTAATTAATGTTCAATCAATTGAAAATTATCTCATTGTGCCATATTATTTCATAAACAAATAAACAAGGTATCAGTTTTTTAGACCGCTCATATGTTTTTTTCTTTAACAGCATTGGAGTAGTAGTGCTACGCACACAAAAAGTCGAGAGCTTTATCTCGATCAATATCACACTTAAGTAATGCTTTTGACGCTTCATCTTCGGTGAATCCAAGATTCTTCAAAGTCAATAAATTTTCGTGATATTGCTTTGCTTTTTCTTGATCATATTCATTCAATGTCAATGCTTTTTCTGCATCATATCCTGATATTCCTATTTCCTCTAGATGCTGGATAGCTAATAAATATTCAACAACTTTTTTATTATCTTTACCACCAAGATTGCCAATCGCCCGTGCAGCTCGTGACAATTCAAAACCCATATCATTGAGATGTTTTGCCAATTTTCGATCGTCTTCTTCTAATTCTAACAATACATTGGAGATTGTAGATTCACTTTCTGGACTCGAATTCGAATGTGTCATATCTAATAGATGTGAATCACAGTCTGGACTTTCTAAATCTGGCCATGGTTTCCAATTCTAGACAAATGAGTAATTGTTAAATTTAGCTTCTTTTCTCATGGAAAAAAATTAAACTTATTACCTCCATATGTGGGCGATTCAATTCTCTCTGAAGTTCTTCAACAATTATAGAAATATTTCTACGTTTCGACGATTCATTTTGTATATTTTCGTTATTACATTCATTAATTTTCTCATTTTCATGATTATTGGTTTGTTCATTATTTTCAAGCGTGAGCTCTTTAATTATTGTTTCTATTTGTGATGATGGAACCCATGGTGATGTTGGTTGCAATACCTAAAAAATTATTTATCAATATTAATTGATTATCATTTACACATGAAAAAAATAATGAAATTATCAAGAATTAGATACCTGGGCGAGTTCTTCCATATCATTTATTGTTTTGAGTTCCATATTATCGAATGGACTGCTTGTATCATTATCAAAATCAGCATAATCTAATCCATTATTTTTTATATTAAAATCGACATTTTGAAGATCTCCAACAGGCGGTGATAGACGTTGTGGTGTAAGTATCGTAGTTTCAGGTGCTGGAGCTACTTTTACTGGCAGTGGAAGTACATCATTTGCTGGTAGTGCTGATGATGGTGGTGACGGTGTTAATTTTTCTTGTTCTCTTTTTTTTCTCTCTTTTAAACGTGCACGGCGTACTTCTTTATTTATAAGTCTTACTTTACGCCACTCTATCAACTTATTTTATCAAATATTATTTTTCATTATTATTACGCAATACATATCTAATTGTTTCATGACAAATATAATTTAATGATGTTATTGAACATTATTAAAATAAACACTTACTTTTTCTAATATAGATTTTTCCAGCGTAAAGTCATAACAGTCTTTTGTATTATCTGGAAATTTATTGTTATACGCTGCGGGTAGTGCAATTTTTCGTGGTGGTTTATAGGCCTCTGCTATTTTCACTTGAACACCATCCATATAAGACAATACTGGATCTGATTGAACTGTACTCAATGATCTTGCCATAATATTCATAAATAATTTTTCCGTAATTTATTAATCTGTAAAATTAATTAATATATAAATACATTGAATAGTAATAATTTAACTGATAAATAGACTTTACTTAACCTTCAAAATATATTAACAGTGTTTTGTCAAAATATAAAATATTTTTGTTGAATCGAAATAATTCTATCAATGCCGTGAATAATGACAAAATCAGTTTTTTTTTTTATTAAAAATGATCAATTCATTGACATATTCAATCTCGTGATATAATAATACAATAATACCGTGATGAAAAATCTTGTTCTAGCTCAGAACTCAAATTTAGCTTAACTTGACTTTTAGCTTACACATACACATATACATTATCAATTATGTACAATTTTTACATGTAAATAAATTATTAAATGATGAAGTAAATAATTACGAAACGTTTCTTTCCGTATATTTGACAGATAACGTCAGCTTATTGTAGCCATGTTTGAATAATCGATTGTATTGCGTAAATGAACAAATTCAATAGTACTCGATTTGGCCGTTTCCATATATATATTCAATTCGCCTGAGAATTGAGACACAAATCAATTGTTCTTTACTATTTTACATTGGAAATTGTCAGGGAGATAATTTGTCGAAAACTATACATATAATAATTTCATACTTTTCTCCTATTAAAACTATTTTTTGACATAATTTAAGTTTATTGTCAGCAACTTTTTTATATTTATATTTCGAAATCTAAAAATATACAATATCTAATAATATATATATATGTACGTATACATTTCAGATGACACAAGTATTATATGATAAAACAATGAATAAATATTTATATAAGTAGTCAATAATAAATACTTTCAATTCGCAATATCCCGTTGCCTCTGACTATTCACAAAATTAATTGTAATAATATCACACATTGTATACATACGTATAATTACAATGAGATCATATAATCGTACATAAAATGTAGAAATTATATACAAACTCTGTACATATCATAAGCAAAAAAAAAAAAAATTATATTTTCTTTTTTTTTTTGCGATTACAGGTTTTGGCAATAATTTTTTAATTGATCTGTACCATATAAAGATATTCTACTTGTCACAAATTCTTGATTAATTTGTTTCAAAACAGCTCAAAATTCATGATCAGTTAATAAATAATTACTATTAGTAAACAAATAAATAAATTGTACAATTTTCCTAGTGACTTGGGGATATTTTCTCATAAGTCTTCATATTAATACAGATTAAACTTTTGTTTTGGTGGTATCATTTTGTGCATCTAAGTTCTGTATATTTGATAAAATATCAATATTAGGTTCTTTAAGCAATACTACTCCTTGTTCTAATCGTTCTGGTTTCAGTGATTTCATATAAGCTAAAATTGATGTCCACATCAAACTACAGCAACTGACGTACACTACACGATTACGCTCAGGAATGAAAACAAAGTTGATAGTTTGAAGGATGGGCCATACGCATACACCAAGCTGAAAGAAATAATATGAAATGTTTCAGCATTTATAATTATGATATTTTAACAAATTAATTTTGATATAATTACCTTGTATGTAGGAAAAAATTTACTTTTCACTTCTTCTATACATTCGTCAATAGGTTTAAACTCCATAAGATTGATGCCAAAGAAGAAACAGCATATGGCAGCTGGACCATAAGTAACCTGTTCTACTAGTGCCTAATAAAATAAAACAACTCAGTAAGTTTATGAAAAATATTTTGTATATAGTTTAAAATTTTATACCTTAGTCATTGCAGACCTCAAGTTGATCTTTGGCCAAATATATGATGCAATCTTTAGCCATGCATAGAGCGTGGGACCAACAAAAAATCCTCCATAAAGACTGAACCTCAATGCTTGCATATAGTCCATATCTTTCTTTCCAGAAATTCTTTGTTGCAATAAAGAAGCAGCGGGCCAAATTACCGTATACGATGCCATCCCTCGAACGATGGGATATTTACGTGAGAATTCACTCAACCGCACAAAGATTATTCTCATTATTAATTTTTCTGCTCCTGCAAACAAAATAATTTGATAGTATAAAATTTTTTTTATTAAAAAAAATGTTTTCTAAAAAATCTCTCCGGAATTTAATATGCTACAAATTAATAAATGTCCACGCTCAAGTTATGATTACACTCACAAAGCATAAATTATATTTATCATAACACCTATGAATGTAATGGCTCATTATCACATGATAATGTCATTTGATGAATGATTAGATGATGCTTTTTGACAAGAAATCATCAACATAATGATGCAAGTGAGCTTTATAACCTTGACAGTATGTTAGGTTATGTTTATTGATAAATTTTTCATTTTCTCGACTATTGCATTAAATTAAATGATACCAAATGATACATTTTTTCATTTCTCACCTGGGTATACCCCACACAAACACACTAATCTCACGATCAGCTGAGTGCGCCCGAGGTTATTTACATGCGTGACGTTCAAACAAACGTCGTCGGATTCCACGTTTTACAAGGTTATGTTCAATGATGTCACGACAATTGTCTCAAACAAATTCATAAGGGATTGATATGATTCACAAATGCAATGACATTGTTCACGTTTTGCTGGCCATCAGTGAGATATTCAAAGAGAGAGAGAGAGAGACATTTAAAAATGAGTTTCTGTTGAATTAAGAGACGCATGCAGAGTCACACTACATGATGAAATCCAATTGTTCCATTATTGTATAGCCTTGAAATGAGTAAATTCGACGACGACGTACTCTATCCTTTTATCTTCTTCTTATTTCTTTCTCTATACTTATATATACACCCAGCCTCAATTTGCGAAATATACTCGCGCATATTTTTCTTTTTGGCGCGAGTCTATAATCCGCAAGATCATATATTATGAAGTATTGGCAGTTTAATTTTGATAATTATTAATACATAACTGTAAAATGACCATGAATTAAAAAAAAAAAATTAAAAAAATGTAGCTAATGATTATTGACGTTGTTTTATGTAATTTTACTCTTCACTTTTATATTCATATAACAGACAAAATAGTATATTCATATAGGTACAATAGTTTCAAATTCGTATATCCAGCGGAAAAATGATGGCATATGTTT
Source organism: Microctonus brassicae (assembly GCA_918226075.1). Taxonomy (NCBI): domain Eukaryota; kingdom Metazoa; phylum Arthropoda; class Insecta; order Hymenoptera; family Braconidae; genus Microctonus; species Microctonus brassicae. The sequence continues at coordinate 280,340 of OW445485.1, read as the reverse complement.
AACATCGAATATTTATATCTACTATTTAATGGAAAAATAATCACATTCATGTAAGAGAAAATATAAAATTATATGTTCAATTTAATTATTGGTACTAAAATAATGTAATTTTTAACAAAAAGAAAAAAATAACTCGAATGTTTCGATTGAGTTTAAAAAAAATATTTTTACAATAATGATCCGTAGCTCTTAATTATATGAATGTATCATAATTTTAATTACTGATGTAATATAATCAATATGTTAAAAAAAAAAACAAATTAACATTTACCAATAAATCTTGAATTTATATAAAACTAATTCACACTCAATCGAACGTTAATCAACAATAAACCAATGCAAAGATATGCATATTCATTTGATGGGTGATATTTCCATTGTGTGCCTTTTATTCGATAGGCCATTTGTTTTTGATCGAATTATAAATATAGATCACCATTTGATTTTGTCAAATCATGGATCTCCATTGGTTTTAATCAATTCATTCCACATTTGATCCACCATACGATCGAATATCGATCGAGATACCCAAGTTTCATAGTGCTAAGGTGCTAATTATCAATATACATATTATTTTGCTGCAATATCAAATAAATCTAAAATACCCTCATTTTCACTTAGGTTGAATTGATAATCTGCTTCGCAAGGTGGTGGACTTAAACTAATCAATGGCCCACAAACTGAAACAAATAATTTACATTCATAATTACGTAATTTATTAGACATTATTAATCATTAAATTTAATGATAACTTGAAATTTTTCTTTTCCTTTCATTACTCACAATCTGAATAAAATTCATCAAGCATATTAGTGTCTGCCCCGGTGAGTTCTGTAATAAAAATGTAGAAAAAAAAATAATTCCAATTAATTAATTTTTATATAAACAATATATATATTCTGAAAAGCAAACGTACTTGTGTCAACATCACTCAATATTACTTTAGCTTCTAATATTTCTTGGTCTTCCATTTCTTCATCATCGTCCGACATTGAAAATTCAGATTTTACTCCACTTCTTGATGATCTACAAGGTTGGAATTAATATTTAATAATTATCAACGACAAAAATAATAAATAATAGAAATATTAAAATGTTTTTTGTGCGGTCAAGTCCAAACGAACATAACTATTCTCACGATTGTTCGTCCCCAAAACAAAACCATATAAATAATATTTGCTCAATGCAGGTCGTAAATATAATCTTGCAATTTACAATGCGAATTAAGCATGAAAATATTTTGTTTTTAAGTAAAAACTGAAATTAAAAATTACCTTGACCATTTTCTTTTTGGTTTTAATTCATCTTTTTGTTCATTATCGGCTTTTTCTCTCTTTATACCTCTACTCTCCTGCTCAAGTCTCATTTCCAACATTTTATTATCATACGTTTCAGCCAATAATGGTTGTATCATATAAACTTTAATTTCACCAGATGTACTTTTCAAAAACATTTCGTAATTTACATTAAGATCATTATCTTCAATGGACTTTGTTAAATTAGGAACTTTAAGAATTGTTTCTGGTGGAGCTTGGATACCCAATACAAACTCATCTGGATATTGTTCCTTTACATCTTCATACGTTACATATGCATATTTTCTATTTCTAACATCACTCTCAATATTTTTAATACTCTGTTGAATCCACTGCATATGAGTATCTAATAATTGTTCATGATCATCTAATTTCCGTAATTCATCCTTCAGATCGCCTAGCTTCTCTCCTACCTCTTGTGTATTACATCCCGGACCTGCACCTCTGAAGGAAAACAATAAAGAATCATGTGTTTATAATATAACAATAATCTACTAGTTAAACATTATTTAATATGACAACATACTTCCATTGTATACTGTTTTTACTCTTCTTCTCAATAAGTCCGATACCCTCTAATACGTTGGTGATGTCATAAATACGACGTTTTTGACGAACCTCTAAGATATCTGCAGCCTAAAACATTTTTCTTTTATTTTATTTTCTCATAATAAAATGGTGTATGCAAACAAAATTAATAACATATAAAACTAAAAGTCAATATGTATATAAGTTGGCCAGACATATTACGATTAAAGTATATATGAGAAATATACAAGTCCAATGTTTTTGTAAATCTAGACAACAACGTCAGCATAGGTTATGTAAAATGGATATTATCATAACTCTCGGGTATGAAATACAGAACGCAATTAACATCAGATTACAACTATAAAAACTCTTATAAAATTGAATAATCCGGTAATAGTGAATTTATTATAATAATAAATGTGAATGAATGGAAAAGTATTAATTCAAAATTCCCGCAAGCAAGAGAAATGGCGTGTGTCCTAACCGCGAGAACTTAACCTATCTCACACCATGTTAATGACTTTATATGTGGATCAATAGGAAAATACCTACAACTTTGAGATCCAAAACGCCGTCCTTTGCTTTCTGAAGTAATGTAACGAAACGAGTTGTTAATAATCCAAGGGATTTCTCGAATCTACTTTGCTGATTGTCTGCCATTATCGAGAACCGTTGTCAAAATATTCAAAAGCTCACTGAATGCCTTCGAAATTGGCGCAACAGCTCGAACGCCATCGCGCGCCACAACGCCATAAATGAAAAAAAACCATTTCCGTTTTAATAAAGGCCAATTTTCATGTGAGCAGCATGGAGAAAATGTTCATGAACATTCAAATATACATATCTGTACGATTAATCCATATATGTATGTATTAAGATTTTTATTGTCAATTATCAGATGAAATATGTTAAAAATATATACGACAGTTGATTTGTTTACTAAAAAATTTGAGAAAATTGGAATTGTTTATTTTTTATACATTTAGTTTATTCATAAATATTCAACATATATTAAAAATACAATATCAGAGAATATTATAAAGATTCGGTGGCATTTTCTTTTTTTTCTTTATCCTTGTCATGTTTATGATCGTGCTTGTGTTTATGTTTATGCTTGTGCTTTTTTTTATCTTTCTTCTTCTTTTTGCCCTGTGAAAAATAGCATTGTTGATATTTAAATTATCATTTGATGAAATTTAAGTTATTGAAAATAATTACCTTATTTGAAGAATCGCCTTTTTGCTTGTGATCTTCTGATTCTTTTTTAAACATGCCTGGTTCGAATCCTACAGGCCCCGGAGTACCCATTAAACCAGGAAGAGATGCCGAGTTATCGCTGTAATATTCAGATTTAACTTTGCCATCTACTCCTGGTGGTCCATGTTGGTCCTGAGTTTGTTGCTTAAGTCGTTTGGGTTCGAGCATTACATCTGGTGCAGTTGATGGTCCAGCAACTGCTTCACGAATCGGAGATGCTTTTCTCTTTATTCCACTAGTAGTCGGAGCATCCAAATCAATTATGTCCTTTTTAATATGGACCATTGGATTTCTTTCCTGCATTTAAAATAAATAAATAAATTAAAAATAAATTAATAAAAAAAGTTAGTTAATCGATTAAAATTTTGAATATAAAAAAAAATTGACTTACAACTTGTTCTGGTTCTTCTGAATTAGGACTCAATGAAGGTCCGATTTTTTTGGGCTTCAATAAATTGACTAATTCTGGAATTGGGAGACACAATGGCCGTTTTGTTCCATACAATGTATAATAAAGATCCACCAAGTCACAGCGCAATTTTGAATCATGTGACAGCATTCCATTAATAAGATTCCATATTCGATCAACCAATTCAACTCGATCTAAACGATGTTTGAATGATTTTTCAAATGGTGGATTTTCTACCATCAATCTCACGAGTCTATGACGAATACCTGGATGTGGATCTGTTTCGGCCATATCAAGTATGAATTCGAGATCCTCCCATTTTCCATCTATTCGGGTAAAATCAACAAGTGCTTCAAGTGCAGCTAATCTCACATCAATAAATTGTCCATATGCTGCGTAAGCTTTAAATAAATGTGGATTGCTAGGCAAATGTCCAAATTTTTGTAATATCCTTATAACCTTGATACAAGCTACGCTCACTGTATATTTGTAACAAGGTAATAATTTTTCTAAATTCAAATTTCGTGTTACTTCTTCTAAAATAGCCCTAGTATCAATTGACAATGATTCAGCATTAATTGCAGTTCCTTGCTGTATACTTATAACTGGCGTTACTGTAGCACCCAATGCTTCTATTAATGCAGCTCGATAATAGTTATCCGAATAACGATTTTTACTATTATCATTATATTTAAATAGATCCATTAAAAATGCAAGAACTTCAGGTGGACAAATTCCATGTGCATTACGCAAACCAGCCATTGCAACTGGTATTGTTTTTTGTAAAAAATAATGTTGAAAATTTGTAAAATTATTTTGTTTAATAATTCGACGACATGACGCTGATCCATATAGCTTACGAAATATCGCAAACATTGCCGGTGGTCCAGCCCATGTTGATACCATGGCATTTGCAACTTTTGTTAAACAATGTGCAGCACGGAGGCGAACTTTATAATAACAATGTTCATTTTCAATTGTATCAGTTAATGCTAATCTAGTTGCTGGTGTTGCGTGATTTTGTAATGCTACAATAGCCTCTAATTGAGCTGTAACATCACGTTCATGTCGTAATTGATATTGCCATTGATAATCCGGCTGTTCAATTTGAACTGCGCGCATAAGTGTAATATCGGGATCCAATCTTATCCACAGAACTGGCGAATCATCCATGGCTGACAGGTCCATATCAACTTCTTCGCCCGTACATAAAGGAATTTTTTTTTTTTTATTCCTTCGACTCTTGCTGTGACACGTAATATCTGCTTTCGCTACTGTCCCCTCGATTTGCAATGTATGTTTAAATGTACCATCTAATTCCTGAATATTAACTAGTAATGGGCCAACATATTTTCTTATTCCTCTTTGATGAATTGTATCTTGACGTATTTCTAATTCAACTGTATTCCTTTTACGATTAAACACAAAACTAAGACTGAATTTAGCATGACCACCGGTTCTCACCCACTGATCAATAAATACCGCCATATCTTTGCCAGTAACTGTAAAAATAGCTTTTGCAAATACATTTGTACTTATTAGCATATGTGACCACAAGCCAGAGTCAATTTTTTGTTGTGCTGCATTAGCTGCAAGTGATAATTGTTTATTAAACACCTGCAGTAAAAGTTCTTGGCCAATTCTGTGTTCCAACATTCGTATAACCAAATGAGCTTTTTTCCGTAATACTTCGATGTATTTTGGCGACATGGTGTGTAAATTTCGTATAGGAAAATAGAATCCTGGATCGGGAACGCGTGGTGCAGGTGCTGGTGTATTAGCTGCTATCGGAAGAGGTGCTGGAGGCTGAGATGGATCAAGAATAATTCCACCAAATTGATCTTCATACTTGACAACTTCTTGTAATTCCTGGAATTTATAAAATATATTTATCCTTGTAAAAATATATCATTTATAATTTGAATTAGTACATAATTTATTTTCTATTTACATACCGACTGAATCCATTCACGATATTCATTATTTCCAAAACATTTTTTAGCATACAACCCAGTCAAATATGTTGATATTCCTTTCGGCAACCATGTATCTGACCAATTTTGCATTGATATAAAGCAGCCGAAAAATTGCTCTGCTATTGCCTGTGCCATGGCTTTCTTTGTAATATAAACCTGATCAATTATCGCTGCAGTATGTAACAAATTCGTACTATAAGATATAAACAAAAAAAATTGATTTTATTAATTTAATTGAGAAAAAAAAATACAATTCAACTCAAGCTATACTTAATACTAACTTTAAAATGCTCATTGTCGCGTATGCATGAATGTCTTCATCAATTTCATCCACAAACACTTGTTTATAACATGAATATGGATATCTATTGGACAGTGTTTCTTCGTAGAATTCAAAAGCCTCGTGCATGTATTTTGCTGATATTTTCAATGACGGGAGAAGATGCGGTAAGCAAAAATGTGTCACCTCATGCATATACGGATCGACGAATATTTCAAATGGCCTGCAAAAAGTATTTATTTATTCAAGCCGTTAAGTAGATGTGATTAATGATGAAATATCCGTAATATATTGTAATACTTTACCCAACTGCTAATGCAATATTTGGTGCACACGCTGGTGTATTTAATATGTAATGAAAAGTTTTTCTTCTCATATCTGGTGTATATACCACTTCAACTAAATCTCCACATGATACTGCTGTCATAAAATCATCAACGGTAAATTCTAATTTCCATGTACACGGTTCAGCAAAACTGTCGACGCAAGGAAACCAAAGTCTTGACGAATTTTCATAGCTATATGTGTACATATGAGCACCTCGCTAAAACACCCAATGATGTTGTAAATCTGAATTTATATAAATTTAATATCGAAACATAAAATAATCTACCTCTGCTAAAGTTCCTTCACAATTTGGGAGAACGAAATGAACCCCACCCTCAGGTTGTTCTAATGAAAATTCTATACCAATTCTTAAATTTCGTCCTTCAGCTACATGATGTGCGGCATCTGGTGGAATTTGTATAACAAGTTCACCAGCATTATTATCTGGATCAACTTTTTGTGCTGCTGCCAAGTGTAAAGAAGAGAATGCTTCCAATGATCTTCTGTTAATTTAAAAAATCAACGGTTCATTATTCATAATGTCATTAGAGAATAAATAATATTAATTAATCTATTTTAATAAATGACTTACTGTTTGTTATCACCTTGACAAATATCCAAAAAGGAATCAAAATATTGAAATGGAGCTTCAACACTATCATTGAGAGATACTCGGTATATTCTACACTGTCTTGCATTTAATTTAACAATTCGTAAATTGTCTCGCAATGGAACTATCGTAAGTTCCACAAATCCCTAATAAAAAATCATTACTAAATTTCATATTAAAATATTTAAATATAATAATGAATACTACTTACAATGATACTTTTCCTCTGGAAACTTATACCCGTCAAGCTAACAATTTGATGGGCTGTAAAAATAAAAATACAAATATGCTCATTTTCCTACTTAATTTATATTATCGACCAATTGATTATTGAAATAATATCAGGAAATATTTGAACAATGAAATAACTTTCAGTTATAAAATATATGAAGAGAAAAAAAATACTATGCTATAATATAACATAACCTTGAAATTTCTGGGAATGTGACCATGGTAAAATAATATGACTAATATTTCCAAGTATAATAACAGTAATGTATTTAATGATTAAAGAAATACTTATAATTTAAAGGGCCGACAATTATCGGCCGTTCGTTCTTTCTTCATTTCTCAGTGTTTAATACGTGCATTTAGGTCACAATCGTCAAACATGCAACCGCAATCTTCAGACTGCATTTTGTTGTCATAACTGAGCAAAAAAACAACTCTCTCTCTCTCTCTCGGTTTAATCAGTCGTGACGCCTGCGCAGTGCGCATACTAGCAATGTTTCACTTTCCACCGTTCCATAATGAAAATCTAACTGACCATATAATAAATAATTAATATAATAAATGTAGATGTCATTGTAAGAATATTCTCGGCGCGTACGATGATTGGTTGTTATTCCATACCTATTTTCGCTCTATGAAAATAACATTATGTTTTATTGTTTTTTTTTATTAACTTTTCACTTTTTCAATTTTACATTATCACAACAAGTATTCCATGTAATTTACATAGTATACAACAATGATAAAAATTTTTCCGATAATTAATGAATAATATTGTATAATACGATAATTATTAGTGCAAGTCAAAGACAATATTTTTCATGTAAACGTAGCCGTAATAAAATTTCGGGTAAAAAAAAAATGGGAAGTGAAGTTGCCTGATGGATGCTCTCTTATGTCCTTAAAATATATATACATTAAATCATTTATTAATTTTCACAAATTTGTTATGATTAATCAATTAATTTTAAAGATATCTTAAATTATTCTAAAATATTTATTGGATTTATTAAATAAGTTAAATAATAATATATTAATGGCGACAGAAGGTGAGAGAGAAATGTAAGTATTATGAGGAAAAAAATCAGTTATGAAAAAATATTCCAATGAATATTAAGCGAATATTTAAAAATTATTAAATATATTAATTCATCGAAATTAAATTGAATTATTAGCGAACCGGAAAAAAACATCAACAATTCAAATTTGCCAGATGTAGTTGCAAGTATGGAAATGCTCACTGTTGATAGTGAAATATCTAGTAATAGTAATAGTAGTAGTACCAGTACTAGCAGCAATAATACTCAACAAACAAGATATCAAATGAGAAAAAGAGTATCCAAAACGGCCCCATCCGAAGTACTCAATCGAAGGTAATTTATATTTTACTAAAATATTCAATTTATAAAAATTTTTTAATTCATTAATAATATTATTAGATGCAGTTTAAAACCAAAAAAACGGAGTTACTCAACGATGGAAAGCGATGGCGAAATACAAGAGTATTATTTAGATAAAAATATCAAGAAAAAACCGAATACTAAACTTGAAACGATATACGAAGAAATAAATTGCATTAGTGAAACTTCATCTGTGATAAGTGCTAGGAGTTTCAAGAGATTGATACAATTTAATTGTGATAAAAGGACAACTGATGCAAAAATAAAAAAACGAAAAGCCAAAGTTAAGCGTGTGTTTGGATCCAAGATGAAACTTAAATCTAACAGTATATCGATGCAATCATTAGTAAAAAAACTGAATGGTATAAGATCTGAGATACGTAAAACGTCAGATGATTGATGATAAAATTATATACATGATGCAAAGCACATGTATGTATATAAATATTACATTACAGTTTTACTTGAAATATCTTTCGAAGAATTGAGACACATACATTATCTATTCATTATATGAAAAATAATAATAAGTTCATATTTCATCTACATGTTTATATTTTTTTCCACAAGTCCGGACACATAATTACCATCAATAAATGCCGACAAACATTTGTGGACTTCGTTTTGGCTTGAAACATTCATTTCTAATTGTTTTTGTCTTTCATAATTTTAACAATTAAATTACATTAAATAGGGCTGTATTCTATTCAATATGGAATTCAAAAATAACATTGGATATGTATAATGATCATGAATGGAGGATCGATAACTTGATGGTAATTTATTTATCAAGTGTTCAATAGCCTATTGTTTATTTCTTTTTTGTCGTTAACATAAATTTGTAAGTTTAATTTAAGAAAGATCACATTTATTATTCAAGGAAGAGATTTATTTATACTTTCATAATTTTTTTTTTCAATCTATGAGCGTATAAAAGGATAATGAATATTTGTTTCTTAATTTTAAGTTTGTTGCCTTAATTAGCATGAAAAAAATACCGACACCAAAAAACATTGAAAAAACTATTCCTATTATCAACCATATGAATAATTCAAATTTACGGTAAGTATTTTATGCCTTTATAATATTACAACTAGTAGCGTCAATGGCACAATCTTCATATTTCCTAAATTTCCCCATATTTTCGTAATAAGTTGGACTTTGAACATTAACACACGCACATCTATGTTTGTCAGAATGCAAATGTTGAAAATATTTCCTGGGTACACCTGACCAATCTCTCGTTATACCACCACTAGAAAATAAAACAAAACGAAAAATTTTATTACTTAATGACTGTTATTACTGTTATTGCAATTATATTGACCCACTTTTACCTTTTTTTAGTACACCAAACTCTAGTTCCTTGATCTGGTTTCCATTCGATATTACATGGTGGATACATCTGCTTTTGTTCATCTTCCTCTTGTTCGCTCTCCTTGGCTTCAGTTACTTTTTGTTGAAATTTCTCAAGTTCATCAGTCGGTTTTCCACTTTGATCATAGTATTTTCCAATCAATTTTCCTATAATGAAAATTTTTTTTCATTATTTTAATAATTGTGCAAATATTAAAAATTTTCTTCATATACCTTTGTATTCATATTTTTCATGATAAGTTTTCAACCAATCGTCTACTGATTTAGCTTGAAAAACCGTTAACCCGGAAAGATCGTCGGTCAATCCATCGGCAGTAAAATCTCCTGTAATGAAGGCCATTGAAGCATCACGACCTGAAATAATCAACGAATTAATTACGTATATTATTCTTAATGAAACTATGTATTTTATTATTTAGTTAATTTTGAAATACTACCTGTAAATGCATGATATGATGCTCCTTTACCGTAATGTTGTTTACCTTTAGTTACATCGAACACTTGTCCAACAATTGCTAAATACAAACCATCATCTAAATTTCTATATTTTTCAAGTTCTGCATTAGTAAACAATCTAACGTTATCCTCATGTTTTATAATATCAATTGAATCGTTTTCATTTTGTCCACTTTCATATAATTGATAAGCACCAGAAATGTCACCTGTCATTAATTTATAAGTAATTTGTTTACTCCATTCATTTAAATATAATCCCCAAGCAATTGCTAATATCACAGGTACCCACATTTTTAATCCACTCAACATCTTCAATTTTATTTGTTTTATAATTTTAATGAATCTATTAATATAATAGTAAATAATAAATTTAAAAATAATGTCACTTTTTTTTTTATACACATACGATTAGCTTTATAAACATTCCCAAAGACGGTCGACGTCCGGCTATATTCAACTTCAATAATGTTATGGAAATTCTTTTGCATCACTCCATGCCTTTTTAAACCATTTGACAAACCACGTGGACAACAGGTTAGCCACGAAAATAAAGTTAAATGAATCTATATAATATTATTTCTGCAAATGTGAGCATTTATAATATACTATTCATACATTCGAATAAAGATGAAAAATCTTTAGAGTCATTATAATAATTAAACATAGTATAATTTCAATTTTTCAAACAATATTGTATGGATAATCAACAGAGAGATAAATTTTATAATATATATTCTCACTATGGTCAGACGCTCTTACCAACATTAGTATATGTTACTATAGATCTAGTATGTACATTTATTATAGTATGGTGTTTCTCTTGCTTATGGTCTTATGGATGTACTGATGTACATATTGTGTGCATATTAGATATTGTAATAAAAAAAAATTTTGATCGGCGCCGAAATACATCTATACATGCTGTTTTTTATGATTCTATACACTATCATAATTAATAATAACCTAGTTGATAAAATAAAATTATGGCAATGAGAATACTTGCGAAAAGTAAATTATTACGAACGGAAAATATTAATGTCATTCAGAAATTGGAAAATTTATTGATAATTGATTTTGAAGCAACTTGTGAAAAAAATTTCGCAATAACAACACCCGAAATAATTGAATTTCCATGTGTTGCGGTGAATACAAAAAATTGGCAAATTGATAATGTGTTTCATAAATATGTAAAACCTCGAATAAATCCAATTCTAACTCCATTTTGTACAGATTTGACTGGCATTATGCAAGAGACAATTGACAATGAAGAGCATTTTCCAGTGGTATTTGAAAAATTTAAAAAGTGGTTGGAAATAAATGGTTATAATAATAATGATAGTGGATTTGTGACTAGTGGCGATTGGGATTTAAAAGTTATGCTACCGAATCAATGTACACTAGATGATTTGATTGTACCAGATAACTTTAAACAATGGATCGATTTGAAAAAGATTTTTTTCAATGCAAATCAATATTATCCCCGTAGTATTAAAGATATGCTTCGTAAATTGAATTTGTCACATGAAGGTAAATTACATTCAGGATTGTCAGATTCAATGAATATGTTAAAAATTATTCAGACACTGGTCACCAAGAAACCGACAATTCAATTTGATATTACATCACACTTACATAAATAAACGACCTTTTTTTTATTACTAAAATAATTCGTGTACAAAATATTTATTAACTGCTAAATTCAGCGACAAACAAATGAATACAAAATTTATAAATAAGGAAAATACATTTGATCTGCATTAATATCTTTTCATTTAACATAATTATTGAGAGAGCATAAAATCATTTTAATACTATATGTATATATTTTTTTTTATCGTTCATTCTAATGTCTTTCAGGTATTATAGTTATTGTAATAACACGTCGCTCATTAGTTGTATAAATCTGTAGTAAATCTTTTATATTATTACTTATATTTTTTTGACATTGAATTTTTAAAATTACGCCACGTCCTGCTGGCACCATACCTTCGCTCGGAATAACATTGATATATTGTCCATGAGAAAGTATTGTTTCAAATGGTTGTGCGGCAGTAGATGAACTCTTAATCATCACTGTTGCTTCGTATATCAATGGTGGCGTTAAAGTAACTGCCGTTGGTGATACAGTAAATTCACGAGAGTAAATATCGCGATTATTATTTTGTATAGAATTAGATTCAACAGCCATTGTTGAATCTAAAGGCATATAACTATTATTATTGGAGTAACATATTGCTGTAACATCACTTCGAAGTGATTGAAACATTTGTGATTCATTTGTATCATCATAATCATCGTGAAAAATTGGAATTGTATCGTCGACATTCAATTCTACTGTTAATGTAACAACGTGTCGATTAACACCACGACAAAGTGTACCAAGATCTTGTGGTGAATCACGAATAATATTCAAATTATGCATGGGCAATTCACCCGGAAATATTTTACAAATTGGATATACAACATTACTAAATATATTATCCTGATCTGGTCGACGTAATTGTCCAGATTCACATAATTTTTTGTACAATCTTCGTATACGCCATCGTGTCGGTTCATCACCATGCGTTATTGTTAATGTTCCCATATCTGCAACATCACCACGAACTATTACAAGATCCTCTTTACGTGGACGAAATTGTACCGTTATCCAATGTATTTCTTTTGGTCCAAGTATCAATTCAGTTGGTTCAATATGCCAACTTGTTTCAACTGATGGATAAACAGCTTTTGGTGCCAATGTTATTTTGGCGTATGCCGGTAAATCACCAGAATTTTCAAGTTTTATTCGTGAATTTAACACACCGCTTAAATTTAATTTACCAAGAGACAACCACATTTGATCACCCATTATTTTCAATGCTTGACTGATAGAAACTTTTGCATATCCACCGTGTCCGTAAAGTGGTATTATTTTTGGTGACCGTGGCTCTTTACCGTCGCGTTTACAATCATAATGCATAAATGTTATTCGTCCAGCCGCTGCACCAATATTATTCGGACTAAATATTACTGTAAATGTTTTACTCTCCATATGTTGAAGTCCAACAGTAATTGTTGTACTCATATCTCGATCTTTTAAGAATTTAAAGCTATTTTCATTGTCAGTTATAATTGCTTGAAGTTTTATTTTATTATTACTTGTATTTCGAATGGTAAATTCACGTGTTTCATGCTTTCCTACACGTACACTTGTCCAAATTAATGATGAATTAGTTGATTTTATTGGAATTGTGTCGCCACCAACTGTTAATCCAGATGATATACTTCGCGGTGAATTTCTGCCTGATCTTATTGATGATATGCTGTGAGGTGATGATGGAGAAACATTTCCCCAAGTTGATAATGTTGAATATTGCTTTGGTGTATCACAACGTAAATAATCAATGGTATTTTCTTCACTTGATGAATCCATTTTTATTATTATTGGATATAAATAAATTTTATTCGATGTTTTTATTTTTATTGATACCTGTCCGTCATCTTTATTATCTGCGTCGTTATTTGTTGATGTGATGATTGACGCAGCATTATTATCGTTGATCGTACCTTGGTATTGTATGTTTATCTCACAAATTCCATTACTATTTAAGATGATTTTTCGTGGCTCTAATGACAATGCAAATTTACGTACATCATCATTTTGTACAATCGTTGCTGATAATGTAACAATTTCTTTACTTGTATTCTTTATTTTAAGACATTTTATTTCATTTTTCTTCAATATTATTGGCATTTGCGTGTCAATAATACGTATTTCACATACATCAACATCAGTTAATATTGATGGTTCTTCATTTTTCAGTTCTTGCGGTACAAAACACATCATATGGTGTTTTGTAATTGTTTCATGTGTTGACATATCTGTTACATCAATTGCCAAAGATGCCATTATAGGATCACCAATTTTTAATAAATTAACAGTCATTTTTACATTACTGGATTTACGTGGTTCTATTAAAATTTCATTTTTTGGTACGTTTATTTCCACACTACTTTCATCACCTTGAATTTGTTGTAATTTGAGCTTACATATTAACCAGCATTCACTTTCATTCCGAATTTCAATATCAGCAATACGTAATACACCAATAATACATTTGTACAACTCTTGCGTATTTTTACCAATTATTATTTTTCCATCGAATCGACTCAAGGAAATAATTGATTTTTCTTCTTGCTTAATTTCATCACAATTGCTAATTGATAACTTGTCTTTTGTATAACTCGATGATGTTTTAAGTACTTGGGGCATCTGTTTTGATAATAGAGGCGATAATGACATATCAGTTTTTTTTTCATTTTGACTTTTTAATAGTTCAACTTTAATTGAATTTATACTATTATTTTTTTCATTACAATAGGAGGAATCATTTTTTTCATATTTATTATCATTAACAGTATCAATTGACCTTTTACTATCTAATGAGAATTTGGTCAATAATTTTCGCTTATTCTCACTGGTATTCAATAATAATAATGATGATGATGATGATGATGACGATGACGTGTTGATATCTGGCATTGATGCACGCGATGTTAATATTGTATAAGTATTACTGGTAGAATTAATCTTAGGATTTGTTCCTGATTTTTTTTTTGCCCTTAAAAGCTGATCAACTAATCTTCTCGGTGTTCCATCTGTAGTTTGCAATGCTTGAGCAATTTTACTCAAACTCATAATAGTACAATCATCATCATTATCATAATGACGATCATCATTAGTAACTGTTTTATTTTTATCATCAATTATACAAGTTGATGATTGATCATTTACTGTCGTACTAGTGATGTTTACCAATGGTTGTGGTTTATTTTTATGCTCAGGACTTTTAATTCCAATTAATCCAAAATTTGGTCTATCATTAGATATTACATCAGACAATTGTCCTAATGTACCGCATTTTCTACTGAAATATTCACCGACTGATACCTTATGACCTGCACGAGAATCAACTGTTAAATCCATATCGCCCATTATTCCAGAGAAACATGAAAATTCTAAACGTTCATTTTCTGTTGTTATTGGTATTGAATTGAAATTTTGACGACATGATAATTCATCAGCATCAAATTGATTACTTATACGTGAACCAGATATGAAATCATCATCTGCAAATTTTGCCATCAATTCAGCGGCTGTACTGTTAAAACTAAACCCATTAACATCACATTTTGATTGTGATGGTGATTTTGCCTCGTCCAAATCACTAGTATTTTTGCTCATTCCCGATGATCTTGCCGTAAATTCATTAGGTTCAAACGTCATCTGTAATGAAAATAAATGAATTATCGTTGAAATTATTTATTCATAAATTTTATCTTTGTGAAATATTTACTTACGCTATTCGTACTCAATTTCGATGTAGTAATTGGCAATTTAGGTGTCTGATTTAATCGTGACAATGACAAATTTTGTGCATTTACATCATTCTCCTTATTTATATCTATAAAAATTGAACGAAAATTTGAATTTTAAACGTAACTTTTAGGCAAAATAATTAACTTACCAAGTGTTGATGATGATTTGATATTAGTCTCATTACCACATCGCTGCAAAAGTTGTCTTGCCAATTGCCTTTCAGTTTCTATTTTATTCACAATCATCGTGTTTGATTCTTCTATTGATTGTTCATGATCCTGCAATACTATACAATCAAATGAATAAAATAACCCAAATGTCATAAAATAAATTATTGAAATGATTTTTTCATTTAATAGCTGTAAAGTTACGATATCTTTGACAACATTTATTGTTTAGCTTATTATTTTTAATATTTGCAAAATTAAAATAAATCTTAAATTTTAATAAATAAAAATTATCTATATTTTGATAATCCATAATGAAAATGTTTATTTCCTTCAACTACTCAATGAAGCTATTTTTAAAATTAATAATTTTCTTATGAATACATACTACTGGAAATATTATTTACGAGCCCCAGTGAACTGTCTGCAGATTCGTCAAAAGAATTGATGTCTTCAAAATTTGAAAGTTTTCTCAACAAAGCAGCATGAGAATATTGAGAGCTAAGTCTGTAATAAATAGCAATGAATAGGATAAATCTTGATTATTAGAAAAATAAAACTATTTGCGTATTAAGAATATAAAATCATGTAGTCTTGCGACTGTTTGAAATTCTGTTATGAAAGATGAAGGAAAATGCATTATTCGTTATTCAATAATACTACACACACTCATTCATTATCGTATTTTGAATATCGTTTAAAATACTTTTGGTACTTACGTTTTACGTTCGACTGTCGATGATGCTTGTGGTCGAGGCGTAGACATTATCGTCATATCAATAAATTCGGAATTTGAACATTTTGATGGTGTTTTCTTTGTTGTTAATCCTCTATCCATTTTAATAATACTCTTTCATGTATATATAATGCGTTACTTGTGAATGATTTATTCATAAAATTATAAATAATCATCGATATGATCTATTCAATATCATTGACTGTTATTGTCATGTGTATATGATGTCACAAAACATCTATCACAATTGATTGAAACAATTTATATACATATGCACACACAGTTAATTTTCAAATTTTCAAGTTATAAAAAAAGCATCACAGTGACTCATCCTCCCTCAGTGATTTTACTGTAGACTTTTCTCAAATTATTTTTATGTATTTCGTAGGAGTATATTGTAACCTTAAATATATCATACAAACAAAATTATATATGGGAACATGAGAACACAAATAAATAGTTGCTCAATACGAAACAGTACATAGAAAATCATATAAAATACTTACAGTAATTAGCAATGAAAGCATATGAAGGTTGGTGACGGACTGACAATATTAAAGACAAAGCAATCATTAAACTTACTGAGTATCCATCATTTTTTTTTTTTTTTTTTTTTTTTTGGCGCCAATATAATGGTAGTTTTCATTGCGCAAAGCAATCGCGCAATATTTGAATAGCGAAAGGACGCCAGATAGTAACTTAGGTGAATGTTTGGATAGCTCAATTATATTTAAAATTCTGGATATTAAAAGAAAACTATATATTGTTTGTTCCTAATAGTCTAATTTTTTCATCTTTTATCTATGTTATTTTCTTGCGTAGATGTTTTAGAAAAAAAATATCGGACATCGGATTGGTCGTGAACCTTATATATAAACGACATTAGTTGTCGAAACTAACTGAAGTTGGCCACACGAATGTATATATGCATGTCAATAAAAGCAATGTACATAATATGTACTGTACTTTTAACCAAAATGCACATGGCATTCATAAACAATTCAATATAAAATACTTATGATACATATTTTATAATCAGTGTTGATATTTGAATTACCTATATAAACATATATATTCTTCAATTTAATTTAATTTTGCTTATGACAAAATATTGAAAATGTCTAAAAATTTAAATGAAAATATTTTAGAGGTTAATTTACAAAATCCATATGCGTATCTCGATAGAACAAATTTCACATCAGAAAAATTTAAAATTGAAATTCGTGGATTGCCAAAGTATTATGGAATTAAAGAATTTAAAAAATTTTTAAATGAAAAATTGAATTTGGATTTGTGTAAAATTAAACCACCGAAACGAGGTAGTGGTTGGGTATTTGTGTGCTTTCGAAATGAAGCAGCCCGAGAAAATGCAATATCAACAATTGATGGATTGTCATGGAAAAACTGCAAACTTACTGCGCGTGTAAGTATAATATATATCTGTATGTGATATAATAAATCCAAAGTGTGTATGTATGTACATTATAATGTATTATTTTTTTGTTATTTAGAGAGCAAAAGCTGCACCAGATCCATATATTAAAAGGAAAATGGAAGCTAAAGAAGAAAATGGTCAGACAATTAAAGTCGATGAGAATATTGATATTGTTTCAATCACAGATCGAGTTAAATCTAGTACGACACCTCTTTGGAATGTCCCATATGAGAAACAGGTACGTCTATAATTCATGTGTTGGTTTTGTTTTAATTTTTATAAAAATTATTTTATTTTAATAATTTATCATTGTAGCTAGAGATGAAACAAAAAGAAATAAAATCAATTCTTCAACGGGCCGGCGACAAAATTCTTAAAGAAAATAATGCATTAAAGACATTTTTGAAAGATAAACTTACATTAAATGATGGATTAATATGTGAATTGAGACCAATTCTATCATCTAATATTACACAAGGTTACAGGAACAAATGTGAATTCACAATAGGTAAATATTTTTTGATATTTTTTATTCATACTATTTGTACAATTCATATAATTCTTAGTTATAAAAATATCTTGAATACTTTTAGGTAAAAATGCTACTCAAGATGAGATTGTGATTGGATTTAGATTATCCAGCTATGCTGCAGGATCAACTACTGTTGGACCAGTCGATGATCTTTGTCATATTCCTAATAATATGAAAATTGCTGTAAAAATATTTCAAAATTTTGTTCGCGAATCACAATTAGATGTATATAATCCGGTTGATCACAGTGGCCATTGGCGTCAACTTGTTGCACGGTCTACGCGTTTAGGTCATTTGATGCTGATAGTTGGATTCAATCCACAAAATTTATCGATAGAAGTATTGGATGAACTTAAATTGAAAATTCGTGAATTTTTCGAAAATGGTCCAGGAAAAGAAGTTCAAGTAACTTCGTTGTACTTTGAACTAATGGGTCACAAGTAAGTAAACCAAAGTTAATTTTAACAAGTTTATAATTATATTCTATATTATATAATTTTTTTTTCTCAGAAGTGCCAATCAAGAGAGTGGTCAATTGCTCCATCATTTAAGTGGTTCAACATACATCGAAGAGACACTTTTTGATTTACGATTTCGTATCTCTCCACAAGCATTTTTCCAAATAAATACTGCAGGCGCTGAAATTCTTTATCAAGCGGCAATAGATTTAGCACAATGTGGTCGTGAAAATATATCATTATTAGATGTTTGTTGTGGCACTGGAACAATCGGTCTTTGTTTTGCTAAACATTGTGGCGAAATACTGGGTTTAGAAATGATTGGCGATGCGGTAAAAGATGCAAAAGAAAATGCACGTATAAATAATATTAACAACTGTGAATTTTTCACTGGCAAAGCTGAAAATATCATGAAAGCTGTTATTCATCGTGCCACAAAACCAGATATCATTGCTGTTGTTGATCCACCTAGAGCTGGATTACATCAACAAGCTGTATTGGCGCTGCGTAAAACGAAAAATTTGAAAAAAATTTTGTACATTTCATGTGACCCTAAAGCGGCTGTTAAGAATTTAATTGACCTGGCTCGTCCAACTTCTAAGCAATACATTGGCCAACCCATTGTACCAGTTACTGCAATACCTGTTGATATGTTTCCATATACGAACCACTGTGAATTAATAATTCTTTTGGAAAGAGTAAATTTGCCTAGTAATGAGTAATTTTAATCTGTATGAATTTTCATTTACAATATAAATACACATATGCACAATAAGTTCTGTAACCCATTTATTTACCAACGCCAAGACAGGAGTGGAAATGGAAACACAAAAAAATGAGATTCAAAAAACCGTTCTAGTACATATTATAGGCATTATGGCAGTTTAGTTTCAAACAGAATCTAGTAATTATGAAGGGTAGAGAGCTACCCACCATACTAGTAATGTTCAGCATTGGCACCATGCAAAAGTGAATGTGGAGAGGGGGATTGAACGAATGATTGTGCGCGCGCGGTGGACAAGTTGTAAACTTTTGTGAGCGTTGGTTTAGCATGGAAATTTTATGACACTTGTCACAGCTAGCAAAAATACCAGATTGCAGCAAGAGATGTCGCGGCAGCATACATTCACGGTCCCAATAATTGCCGTATGTCTTATTGTTAAATAAAAGTTTTTTTATATTTTTATAAAGTAAAAATTAACGTGTCATTTAATTTTGTTACCCGTTTAAGCTTTCTCAGGGCTCAGGCTACAATACCAAAGGGATAGGAAATTAATTTCCTAACCTTCAACAGAAGGAGACGAAAAAAAATTATTAGATAAGATTTCTGGATGAATTATTGGTTACACTTGTATACATTGTAATTTCTTTGATATAATATATACGTATAAAACGAAGAATTGATATAATCGAATCATGAGTTCTTTGGTTGTAGATGTACTTGCAACAACAGGTACAATTGCACAAATATTAAATATTGTAGTGTATATGCAGTCAAGTGATGGTCAACATTATTCTTTATGCACAGAGACTGTCACGCATTAAATGAAATCACTATACCTCCGGTTAAACAATTTTCAGTGTCTTTGAAAACATATTAGTATCATCAGCAGACCATATTTTGTTAATGTATGAAGAATTATTCAAGTCTTTAGTTTTGGATTTTTTCTAACACTAATTACGCTACTCAGAAAACTAACTACAGCAGTCCTGTGTATAAGGATTAATATAAAACGTCTCTCTAGCACTCGTTTTGGCAATCCTAACTAAATATTTGTTATTATATACTTGCAGTGCAAATGGGTATGGCTGATCTCAAAGTTGAAATAAACACAATACAAAAAGAAATTATAAAATTGAAAAATGACGTCAAAAAATTCATTGAAGATAATTACATTGATTTCTTACCAACACTAAAAAAAGATCACGTTTTAGTCGAGAAAACAGAAAAATTATTGGATGAATTAAGAACATTGCAAACAAACATAAATGATCAGGTAATGTTTTAATAATTGTCAAAATAATATACATGAAATAATCATTTTTAAAATTATTTCGGCAATTATTTACTTACATGATTTGTTTATTTTCATTTTGCAGATAAAAGTTGAACTGTCAGGATCTACAAAAGAATTGAAAAATTTATCAGAAGCTCTCAAAGAATCAAACATGAGTTTAATATTGTCACAGCAATTATTAGAATTGAATGAATCGCTTAGTTTAGTGCACAAGTATCGAGAAAAATGTCATTACATTGACGCTGCTAAAATGTTGAAAAAAATTGCAGTACTTTTAAGTAAACCCAATGGCGATTTACAATTACTAAATATTTATGAGCCAATAAAAGACTGTTATCATATTGCACATGGATCGTTATTAAAAATAATATATGAACTTTGGGATCAACATGTTCAATGGAAAATGATTGATGATGGTAGGAAAAACACGACAAGTTTAACAATTGAAGGAGAAATGAAAGAAGTACAAGATCTCATTATATCATTATATCATCTTGACGACCTCGCAAGTTGTATGCAAATATTTTCGAATAAATTATTTAAAAGTGTTGTCAATCCTATCATCCGTTCAGATTGTTCGGTATATGTTGAAGAACAAAAAGTTTTTAATGTCATAACAGAGAATAACAAAAGAACAGATACGTATAAAATTGTCTTACATAATTTACAAATGTTATTTCAATTTTTACATCAACATTTCAATGTTGATATTGAAGATAAAACTTTTATCTATGAACTTAATGAATATTTATGGAAATCATTATCTGATGAGTTATTGGAAAATTGTGTATCTGAAATAATTCCACGTTCAAGTATTGAATTGCAAAATTTTAAATCAATTGAAAGTGATATCCAACAATTCGAAAATTATTTATTGGAAATTGGTGAGTTGAAAAAATTTGTAAACATTTTGAAATATAAATAATTTTTCACATTATTAAAGATTTATTGTTGATGAAAATATATTATTGGCAGGATTTATTCGTGAAAGTGAGAGTATTTTCACCAACTATGTGAAAAATGTAGACAAACTTTACGTTGACAAACTGAGTCTGAATTTACTCATGCAAGCGAGTGAACTAATGAAGAAAGATTTAAATGATTCATTCAAATATGAATCTGAGAATAATATCAAAGATTTCCAAGACGATTGTTGGCATTTGGATCCAAAAATTGAACAGAAATTGAATAAAAATTCGTTTCAATTGCCATCTTGTCAAATCAGTAAAAGTGCACGTGAAATATTGCAGTTAGTTGAAAATATATTAGACGAAGTAACACTCAGTCCAGAATCGTGTGCCCCAAAATTATTTTATACAAGTCGTAACATATTCGAAGAGTATATATGGATTGTACCAGAATATCATAAAAATTTTCT
Source organism: Microctonus brassicae (assembly GCA_918226075.1). Taxonomy (NCBI): domain Eukaryota; kingdom Metazoa; phylum Arthropoda; class Insecta; order Hymenoptera; family Braconidae; genus Microctonus; species Microctonus brassicae. Next base: position 258,084 of record OW445485.1, on the reverse strand, counting down.
TGAAACCATTCCACAGCAAGTTGGTAAGAAATTAATAGACATCCACTCGATTAAATTACATAACCAAATTATAAATATAAAAATTTTTCGACAATTTCAGCATTGTTTCATAACAACTGTATGTACTTTGCCCATCATCTTATGACATTACCCATCAAATATCGAAATAAGATACCAAATAGCCTGCAAGATCATAATGTAACTTACGTTGATTTAACGTTGAAATTGCGATCAATTGGTGTAGAATACTTCCATAATCATGTGAAATATCAAAGAGATATAATATTAAATATTCTCAAAAATTCAGGTAAACAATTCAATCATTCTACTACTTTTCGTTCATTGAGTTAATATAATATGATTAATAACATTAATTAATAAAAATAGGATTGACGCAATTAGGACAAGAATTATCTCCCGATATAGAAAGATCATTAAGACAATGCATTAGACAACTGCAATTACTAAAAACTGTATGGTTAGATGTATTACCAATGAATATTTATTGTAAAGCACTTGGTTGTATATTGAACTCAATGATTGAAGATATTGTTTTAAAAGTTATAACTGTTGAAGATATATCAGCTGCAGCAGCCGTGGAATTGGTCAGTCTCTTTAACATGATTATTAATAGAGCACCATCAATCTTACCAGTAAGTCAATGTCATTTCATGTGCATCATTTTCTTTTTTATATTAAACATTGAAATACATCTTACGATGTAATTCCATTGCACGTAAAATTGTTGTACAATATTAACTAGACAATCTGCAAATCAAATTAATTAACTACTAATATTCTGTATATAATTGCAGGAACCAAATTCAGTAACCCGTTATGTAAATAAATGGACAAAATTATTGGAACTGATTAAAATATTAGGAGCATCGTTGAAAGAAATCGAAGATCGATGGGCGGGTGGTAAAGGGCCATTAGCACGCGAATTTACATCGAGTCAAATAAAACAATTGATACGAGCGCTCTTTCAAAATACCGAACGAAGATCTATGCTTCTTACATCAATTAAATAAATTAATAATTAATGTATATCCATTTGAGTTAGAAAATTCTTGTAATTATATCGTTGGTGTTTCACGAATTAGACATGATCCTTTTTATTACAGATAATCGTGAAAAAGCAGAGTTTTGTTTTGAAATATATTGGTAGTAGAGGCAGGCAGGCAGGATGGCGGACGGCAGTAATCAACGTAAATTATTTAATATCTTTTTCAAATTATACAAATAAAAAATATTGATGAGTAGAATTAATGTTGCTTTTTTCCTCATTTTTAACGCGTGATTATTTGCAAAATCTATCAATTGTATCCACTACATTATTCATCATTATCTACGTCGTTAATATTTTGCATATTTTTTTGTCTTTTTTTTCTTTTTTTTTTTCCACAGCTGCCTAATATTTATTCTAATTAGTCGATCTGCTTACGAATCAATGCAATATCATTATTTTCTCTTTGTTTTCCACTTTTTATATGTACACACACACACTCACACACACATTGTTATGCTTAGTTGCGGCTTGAATAGAAATGTCGTTCATTTTGTAAGAAAATTAATTGTAGGAAAAATATTTTAAATAAAGAAAAAAATGATGATATATGCTATACCGTATCCTTTGCTCGTTGATGATCACTTAGATTGAATATGATTATTTTTTTTAATTACTGTATACATATGTATATATATATATTATACTTTATACGTAAAGTTCAGAAAAAAAGATAAATGTGTAAAAAAAAAATTCCATTGTTATTTGTTTTAAAATTTCTTTTGCCTTTCAAACGATTTTTTAACGTGACGCCATTCGTAATATCCACATAAGGATTCATATTTTTTTATATAAATTGATTCAGTATTATTAAAATAAGAAAATGGAAAACGAATTGACTGTCACGAGCTCGAAATCACAGGATTGTAATAGGCTAACGTACATTAATTATCGTTATAATAAATTTTTGCTTGTTTCTTTCTGTTTTTTTTTTTTTTTTTCTAATTCTTGTTGTTGTTTTCTTTTTTTTTTTTAAAGTAAAGCGTCGCTGCGTAGATTGGACAGAGAGTGAAGTCGTTGAGGGCAGGGAGCGGCTGATTATTTCCCGCAGTTCACATTGGCAACGAAGCGTAGATCTTTTACGTACATTCACGAAGATGACGATGACTGTGAACATGGAAGTGCAAAAAGGATTTCACATTTACATGATTTTTGACGGGGGTGATTAAATAGTTTGTTTTTAAAAAGTTTTTTTGTCTCTCAAATCTTTGTATGTTTTTTTTTTTTTTTTTTTTTGTTCAATTGATTGTCAACGAAGAAAGCTCGGTTGATTAAAATATAGTACTTTGTAGATTTACGCATGCATAAAGAACGACTGCAGCGAAACGTAATATGGATGAACATTAACTCATTTCTCCAAAGAGCATAATAAAGTAATATAATTATTTAAATTTCGGTTGCGATTATTAATAACATACAAACATATTTGTCTGTTGTCGATAGAGACGAAGATATAATTGGTTTTATAGACGTACAAAAGAGTGTGTTTAAATATAAATGACTGTAAATAAATTTTTTGCAATTGGAAAGTTGAATTGTCTGTTGTGTATGTATACCTGCCACGTCCAGCGGGTGAACGGCTGCGATATCTCGACGAAGAATCCTTTCCAGAGGAGTAGTAGTCGGCATTGGTATCTCCACTGCCAGTATCATATCCATGTTGTGAATAAGAATTACGTGTTACATATCCGCCGCCGCCACCACTGCTTCGTCCAGAGGAGTAGCTGTCTCCATAGCGTCCCCTTGGCCTATTGCCACCGCCAATCCTGCCTGAATGATAACTTCCACCACCCCCTTGATCACCGTATGAATTACCATCACGATAACCGCCACTGCCACCCCGAGAATGACCAAATCCACGACCACCACCGGACGAACGACCGCCTCTAAATCCACCCGCGCCATTTCCCCTATTCCCACTACGTCCACGTCCCCGTGATATTTCAACGCGCAATTTGGCTCCCATTATTTCAGTGCCATTCATACTGTTGCACGCCATTTCAGCCTCATCAAGACTACAAAATTCAATAAATGCAAAACCTGGCGGATTAAATGCCACCCATACTTTATTCAATTTGCCAAATTTCTCAAATTCTATTTGTAAATCTTCTTTTTTTATTGTTTCGTTCAAACCACCAACATAAACTCGCGTAAATCCCTCGGGGGTCATTTTTCTTTTTTTTTTTTTATTCTATCGATGATGATACTTTTTTTATGATTCTTTTTTGCTTTTTCCTGGAAGAAGGCACATGAAATTAAATAAGTGTTTATTAATACTGTCCTACATTACAAAGTAATGAAAGATTTATATATTATAAAATTTTTGATTAATAGCATATATCATAACAGTGAGGAAATTTACAACTAATTGCTACAAATAAATATATATTCACATGTACATGTAGGTATATATTCATCGTATTCACTTTTATTACTAGTACATAAAGATGGAGGAAAAATAAAATATAACTTACAAATCACTTGTTTGTCACGTTATTTCGCCTTTAATTAATCCACTGTATATACTATTTTGGAGCTATTAATATCGTGAATTGTTACTGATTATCACATGAATAACAGGCGATATGTTGAATGTTGATTGCACCGAATGAATCAATAGACTGGTACATTGGCAAAAGAGAGGGGCAGGGAAGGAGGAGGAGAAGAAGAGTAATAATGATGTGGATTGTGGAAAAGACCGCGACTAGGGTGTCTGGGTTGGGTTCTAGTCTGTATGTTGTATGTAGATAGTACTCAGAGAGTATTGTAAAGAACTTTATGTATACACACGTATGTGTATATGACTATCAAACCGTGAACCACATATACCGGGGCTCACAATCTACAGATGCCAAAGCCAAAAGCCTCTTACTCTCCAACCCAGGCCTCTAACGCAGACTTCGTTGATATTCGTTAACAATCGGTTATTATCCGAATAGAAGACACTTTGATAAATTAACCAATACCTGTCCTCGAATCTGGACTTATGAGTTGTTATGTCTTTTATATCGTGACGCCATCTGCAGTCAATAGTTTACATTTATTTACGAAATGTTGATTTGATATTTTGATTTATGACCAAAAATTTTACTTTGAAACTTCACAATATTCAGTTGATATAAAAATACTGTCCTATGTATGAATACATTTGGCAAATTGTGTGCAATAATTTTTCTATGAATTATTGCTGTTTATGAAATGAAATGTCAAAGTGTTTCGTACAATTTTTCGCTAGAGGGTGAGAGTATTGTCATTATTCCGGATCATGGGTTTTTTATATTGTTTATGCTCATCATTTTTTTTTCTGTATTCACTATGTAATATAAATAAGCGGTGTGGAGTGTAGTCAGTTAATATTTTTTATTCAGTGTCAGTTTTTCATCTTTCACACTTTCTAATAATTAATTGTTAATGGCGATTATTTTGATGCATATAAATGGATTGTTTTTTTCAATTATATATTAAATTTTGATACCATTTGTATATTTGTGTCAAACAAAATATTTGAATATTATTTAAAAAATATAACATAATAAACGCATCGATGGCGTACTCTGTTAATATATCAGTTGAAGCACCAATTGAAAATCAAATACAAGAAATCACATACGATGGACAAGAAATTTATCAAGCGTAATTTCAAATTATTATCATATATGTATATATTTTTTCTACAATTCACATGCAATAATATAATGACTAATATGAATTAATATAATTATTTTAGGCCATTGACTTTATCGGAGAATTTAGCTAAAATAGCTCAAAAAATTGATTTCAACAAGACAAACGGCGAAGATATTAAAAATGAACAAACTGATAATGGAGATAAAAGCGAGGATGATTCTAATAATTCAACGTCATTCCCAACATCATTATGGCCATGGGATAGTGTTAGATCTAAATTAAGGTGCACTAATATAATACAATGAATTCAAATTTAATTGTTTTTAGTAACTAAAAAACATAATTAAATATTATTTTATATTTTGTGTAACAGAAATGCACTAACAGAAGTATGTGTTTTGGCTGATGTTTTGGCAGTAGCGAAAGAAAAACGTTACATGGTATTAGATCCAGTACCACAAGAACCACCCGAAGTGAAACCAATGGTACAGGTGTACGCAAGAAAAAAAGCTTTAGCTGGTGCAGCATCAGTGTTGATGATGGGTGCAGAGAGATTACGAAATTGTCAAAATGAATTAGCAAGAAATAGATCTACACCAGATTTTCACATTGAATTACTTCGACTTCGACAAAATTGGCGGCTGAAAAAAGTATCAAACTCTATTATTGGTGATTTAAGCTATCGAACAGGTAAAATTATTAAATTTACTTAATTTATCAAAAATTCAATCAGATTAATCAACTAATTGATACATGATTAAATTCACTTGCAGCTGGCTCAAAGTACACACAAACAGGTATGTTTGAAGTGACAAAAGCAGAAGAAGATGAAAAAATGATCGTGACAAGTCCACCGTCATCGCCTAATGCTACCAGTACAACTACAAGTGGAACAGCAGGGAATAGTGTTGCTATTCTACCACCACCTCCACCGCCACCAGCATCGTCATCATCATCATCATCATCATCATCATCGTCATCTACAACATTGTCTTCGGCGTCACCTGCTCAGACAGTAGCAGGCACAAGTCAAACGAAAAGTTCAGCATTGCGTGTAACAATACCAAGTGAATTGCAAGGTGTTGCGTACATTGAAGTATTGTGCCAAAAAGATCAAGAGGATTTGTGTAGCGCTAATATAAATTTATTGAACAGTGGCACAACCAGTTCAAATACTGATATGCATTGGCAACAAAAATTGGAGGCAGCGCAAAATGTTTTATTTTGTAAAGAATTATTTAGTCAATTAGCACGTGAAGCGGTACATTTACGTGCACCTATACCGCATATGGTTGTTGGAAATCAAATAATGGCAACAGTATTACCTGGAATTCAATTGATAATTGGCCTGTGTCATAGTGCAGGTAATGATAAAAAACCTACGCCACCGCCGCATAAAACTGATCATGATCATGTTCTTGAACATTCATTACATCAACTGTTACGTGAAGTGCATCATAAAAATACACATCATCCATTTCCGCATCCATCATCGGGTCCATTGGGACCAAGTAAACGTCGATGCATTGCTGGTCCAACAGCTGCTGATCGTTATGAACTAATTGAAATGACAAAAAGTCAAACATTGTTAGAACAGATTATTCAACAGGCTCAACATTTTTTCATGAGAATACGTACTGAATATGTGTTGGATACAATTGCCAAGGAAGTTAAAGATCCGCTTATTGTATCGCATTGGAATGCATTGAATTCACCGACACAATCGTGCGTTAAAATTAATATTTGGACTAATGGATATGATACAGTTTGTCGTACATCTTTGATTGTACATGTTGGTGAAAAATCGTTGAAATGTGTATGTAGAGATGGAAGAGTAATGCATATGAGTTATGAACCACAAGAACTAAGAGATTTAATATTTTGTCAGGTAAATTAATATTTTTTATATTATTTATATGTTATTTAATATTTTTATAATATTATTATCTATATATTTATATTGTTATAGATACATCAACATCAAATAACAGCAGTTCAAAATTTAGCAAAATGTATGGGTTGGCAATTTTTGGCAAACAGTTCACATCTTGGACTCGGTGCAGTTGAACCATTAGGTAATGCCAGTAGTTGTATTTTGGCATCACCAATCGGCGATCGTATGATTGCAGTACGTTGTGAACCACAAACTGGCGTACAAGTTGCAATTGCTCATTCACCACGTAAAGATTTTTTCCCTGGACAATTAGTTCGTGAACGTAAATGGGAGAATTTGGGTGGTTCATTTAAGGAAGTAAGATGGGACAAAATGGAAGGGAAAAATTTTTTAAATAAAATGGAACTGTTGATGGCATCATTAACCAGCTCATAAAATTTCAAACTTTTAATATTCTTATTTTGTATGTATAATAAGTAAATAAAATGAAATGGAACGATCAAAAATTGTTGAATCATTATTAATATTCAATTAGCTTATTTTTATAGTTATTTAAAAACATTTTGTTCAATAATTTAATATTAATAAATCGTTTACAAGCAAATTTTTTAATTTAAGAAAAAAAATTTATTTTGATTTGCTTAATCTAAAATTTCTTCAGACTGTCAATTGAAGTAATAAGATTTTCATTGAATTATTTTTTTCTTTCTTTTTATAATAATATAAATATAAATAATGCTGCTGTTATTTCAATTATCCTGCTGCTATACAATTTGTTTTTGATTACGTATACAATATGAATCATATTCTATAAGGTAGACACGATCTAATATTATCTAATTTACCACCAGCTACCTTAAACGCCAATGCTACAGTTAATAATAAAACCATGTATGATGACAATAATGGAGCAGCATAATATTCATATTTATTCAGCAATGTCATACACGAGACGAATAAATGTGCGCATACAACCCAGATGATTTGTCCCCAATTTTTTTGATCAATCGCTGAGAAAAATATAACACCCCAAAATGTATGAAGTAGAATAAAACAGAGTGTGGTGGCAGCAGATAAAATGAAAAAATATTCTGTCCCTTGTCGAAGGCCCATTGTACCGGGGCCAACAGCATCAGCCAAGACATTTACGAATGCAAATGCACCACTCATCAATCCAAATCCTAATCCACACACATAAGCGAATATATGTCGTCTATCAGCTAAATGAACTGGTGTTATTTTTTCAAGACCTCTCTCAGCATTTCGCAAGAGCATATGTAGCAAATATCTATAAAAATAATTAAACTCCAATTAATGACACTGTAAATTTTTTAATTTATTCTATATGTTAGTGATAATTATATACCTGAAGACTTCTTGGAATAAAACGGAAAATATTACTCCAAATGCAATATGAGGTTGAAGTGATTTGACAACATACCACAAAATTGATGATAACAGTAGTGCTATTAACCAATAAAATGCACTTGCAACTAAAATAATTACTCGCATGGGTTCAACACATACTGTCAATGCAAACATTGACAAAGGTGTTCCAAAAGCCAAAAAGGCACAGCCAAAAAAGTCTAAAATTGTCATATTATTTTTAACTATTCTTTATTTTTATAAAAGTTGTTGGAAATTTGATTGAAACTATTTCGATGTTTTACCAATACAAACAGTACAAAATTCTTATTTTCCAATTTGTCATTTCTGCACACATACATATATACATGTACAGTCTGACACGACAGGAATTAATATTACCAGCTGAAATAGCGCGCGTTTTACTTTAAAGTTTTTTGATAATTTAAAAAAAAAATCATCTTTTGGCATCCACAGATCATTTGTTTAAACTATTATTTTTACAAAATCAAAGTTTACTGTCTTTCGTACTCACATTTTAATATCATAAATTGTCAATCCATTTTTTCAAAAATTACGGCCATATATAGTTGGATTGTATTGATGTTAATTTGAAAGCGGATATCATCATTTGTCTGTAACAGTTTTAATTTCATGTTTTCATGAAACGACAGCTATAGACTTTATTCTTTTTACATTGTATCGACTTTTGTTAATACAGATAATATGTATATGTACATATGTAAAAAATAACAACATATAAAACCATGTATATAACCTATATGCAATATTTAACATATTTGTTTCAACAATAACATTGGTGTGACTCAATTATAATAAATAACGTATCAATAAGAAAAAAATGTGTGATAGAATAATTGGAACGTGCATTTCTATGTGTCCGAAAAAAGAAAGATTATTGTATGACAAAATTATATACAATGATATTTTGAATGATATTTTCATTCACAAATTTTTAAGTTAAATTCATATATTTCATTTGAAAATAATAAAAAAATTGTTATTATTGTAGACGAGAACGAGAAGGTTTATTGAATAGATTAGAAATGGATGAAAGCACAAAATATTTAAAATATCCAAAGGCTGATCCTGCTAAAATTATTAAATGCTATAAACGATCAAGTGCTGGGGTATTAGTGGATGAACCAAGTGAACTAAGACCTGGTCCGGTTCTCCTGCTAACTTTGAAATATTTATTCACCAAAGTACTAACACGTAAAGACGTTAGTTGGAGTGCAATATATGAATTTACTTTTGATCGAATACGAGCTATTAGACAAGATATGATTGTTCAAAGATTGGATGTTGCAATGAATATAATGCTGCTGGAACCAATTGTTAGATTTCACATTTATGCGGCTGAAAGGATGTGTGAAAAACCACCATCTCAATTTATATCGAAATTTAATGAACAACATTTATTAGAATGTCTCAAAGTATTACTCGTTATGTATGATGAACGTGATATTGATGAAAAATCACGAAATGATTATGTAATGGTAATGGAGAAGTTTTCACGTTTGACCATGTGTGATTATAGAGCACAAATTGAGGCACTTTATGTTTTGAATTACTTAGGTAATGAGACAGCACTTGATCGAGGACTTTCCCTCCCAGCAAAATACAAGTATAACTTATATTTTCTCTATTTTTTTATTTGATTTACAATCAGAAACAACATTGTATGTCTTTGCAGAAATACACCAGAGGTTAAAACAGCTCTGAAAATATCTCTTGCGTGGCACATGAATAATTATATCCGTGTATGTCATGAAATTTCTCAGTTGTCTCCATTATTTGCCATGGCTGCTTTAAGTAATTTGAGATGTATTAGAAGGTATATCCACATTCATTTGTTTATTTTATATATAATTCATATAATAAAATTGTATAATTTATCAATACTATGATTGTATTAATACTTAGGAGTGCTTTACAAATCATGAGTTCAGGTTATAATTGCAAAAATAATCCATATAATATGATTGATTTACAAAATATTTTACTTTATAATGATATGGAAAAAATTTCTAATGATTGCGCACTTTATGGGATAAAATTTGACAATGATAATATATATTTTCAAAAAACACAATTTAATGCTGTCAATATGTTGGTAAGTTTTATAAAAAAATATCACATTTGTGCAATACAAGAGTAATAATTGCTGTTTTTATATATTATTTATTTTTCATGCAGGCACATCCAGAAAAACATTTATCTGATTCAACACTTGATGAATTGTTGCCAGACATACTTTTCAATTGATAATATTATTTTTTTTATGATAAAGTCAATTTATTCTTTACTGCCAAAATATATACATGGATAAAAAAAATTAAAGATACGAATGAAAATAATTTTTTTGTTTATTAATGAGTTATTGAGAATCACTAGACGAACTGCTCGATGAATCAGTTGACATCACTTCAACATCTTCATTCTCTTGCTTATGAGTATTTATTGATACACTTCCTTGACCACCCATCGTCATATTTATTTCTCCTGACGGATGCCATGCAAATTGATTCGCCAATGATGCTGGTGGTTCTATTAAAAAATATATATATAATTTATTGCTATTTAGTATTTTTTTTTTTTTTTTTTTTTAGACTATAGAAAGATTATATACAAACCTGGATGACCAGTTCTTTGTAAATCCGAAGTAATGCCCGAGTGTGAACCTAACATAGTACCATTAAGTGGTAAATCACTCAATCGACCCAAGTATCCCAATCTCATTTCAATATCGGTTGGATATGGTCGTCTAGGATCACCCTGCTGCCATGTTAATGGTGCACAAATTGCATTCGAAGCACTTATTTTATGTGCAAATTTAATAAGCTCTTCAGATGGTACAGATTTTTTGTTTGCCCGCGCAATTGATTGCAATTTTTGTTTTGCTTGATAAATTGCAGTGGCCAAAATTTGTTCAGCTTCTTTTAATTGTCGCTGTAATTGTTGAATATCCTGATCTTGTCTTTCAACTTCAGCCTTCAAACCCTCCATTTTTAAATTAATTTGTTCTTGTTCAGCAGCTTGCTTCAACATTGACTTTAATTCATCATTTTTCATTACTAAAAGTTCTGTTAATTGTGCATGATCAGCAGACGACAATTTTAAATGTTTCTGAGCAATTGTATTTTCAATCATTTCCCTTTAATAATTTAATTTATTCATTAGTTGAATCGTGAATAACTCATTGGCATTTTTTTATATATTTTAAAATAGCATTGATCATTTGTTTATGAATATAATCTCAAATTTATTTGCATTACTTACTTTGCTATCAATTCAATATCGTCAACCAGTGACAATAAAACATCACGTGTACTTTTCATAGCCATCATTAAAGCAAAATTAATTCATTTGTCGATATATCAATACCTCAAAAATAATAAATTCAATATTTATAAAAAAGTAACCTTTAAACAAAAAATGACAACTTGGAGCTTAAATATACTATTGGGTCCGTGCAAGTCGATGGAGGAGATTGAACGATCGGTCATGCGCGTGGGGTGGAGAAATTCTGAACTTTTGAGAGCAACATAATATGTAGAATAAGAGCGCTAGTGGTAATTTCTCATTAATTTGATTTTTGAATTGGACACAATATGCATGTGTATACATATAATCATGAGTAAAAAAGCCGTGCAAATATGCAGCCGCTCGATCTCGTGTTCAAATTTAAAATTTTATTTTTAAATTTCAATTTGTTAGAGTGATAAAGTTCACAACTTCTCCACTGTACGCGCACGATCGTTCGTTAAATCTCCTCCATTTATTTGCACGGTGCCAATAGAGGCTTATGAAATTATATATATTACGATATTGTATTAAAATGCAAACCACTCTTTGTTGTTTAAATATTCATCACTTGAAATAATATATTGAAAGATTTTTCGCGGTATCGTGAACATATATAGAATAAGTTACGAAAAATGTGGAAGTCTACAGTAATAATAGCCTCAGATCGTATATTTCCCGGTTTAGTTTATTATAATCAAGAAAAACAATCATGTGATGCAGGTAAATTTCAAATAAATTCATAAATAAAATAAAAAATTACTCTAATTATTATTATTAAATTTACAATTAGGGTAATAATGAAAATTATTTGCTTATTTTGAGGAAATTGCATTAAATCAAATCTTCCATTACAAATGACCTTGTACTTCAATGTATGGCTCTTTCCAATTTGGATTCTTATTATGTTATTGGGTCTGAATTCAAAGGTAATCTCTATATTTTTAACAATAATATATTTATTCATAATCAATCATGATATTTTTAAATAATATGTTTGATTTATCAACACAGTATTACAATTTAAGTGTACTACACCAATTCATAACAATTACGATTTACATTTTAATTGTTGTACTTGAATGTATAAGATTGTATTTTGGTTACGTTGGTAATTTATCGGACAAGGTAATTACATGGATAATATAAGCAGTAACATATATAAATTTTTTTATTTTGCGACAAAATACTTTTAATTGTAAATGTGAGAAGATAAAAAAAAAACGAAATAATAATTAGATTCCAGAATTAGCGTGCTTTTGGTTGATATCGGCACTGTTACAATTTCCACTGATGGGATTTATCTTGTTAGATGAAAATATGTTGCTGTTCCTCATTGAACGTGTCTCAACTAGTATGATGATATTATTGGTGACTATGGAAATAATAACTGGTGCTATTGCATTAAAAATTATTGCTGAATGTCATTCGAAAAAATTCTATATGGCTCAATTGTGTGGCACAGCACCGAAATTTAACTAAGTTTAATACAAATAAATATTATTTCAAATATATATATACACATGCACATATAGATACGTAAGGTAAGAAATTAAATATCATTGATAGTGTTAATATTTATGCGTTGATATCAAGGTGATTATCACGCATGAAGCATTGCAACACCATCAAATTGATTTTCAATTTTTTTGTAAAATTATCCATTACGCGAAGTGTATTGTCTTCATTATTAGGAATATTGTTTGCTAATGATAGCAATAATTGAGATCTAGTCGGTACCATTCTTGCTAACAGCTGAATATGAAAATAAAATATCACTTTATTTATTTATTTTTTAATAATAATAATAATAATAGTTGAAAACGATGAACGTACACCAAAAAGTTGTTGGGCCATCCAACCGTGATAAGGTTCCAAAGAATCTTTATAGGAATCTTTTATATTAGCTACTAGATCTTCCGTGCACTCACCAATTTCCGAATTTTCCACAATTCTTTCGAGAAATAATTGGATCATTTTCAGTGCTCTAATTGTCGATATATTTATTGGTATAAGGTGATTATTAATAAAATGATAAATTTTCTAGTGATCGGTTTAAATGATAAGAATATTTCAATTGAACCTCATTAGCCAGAGTAATGCGTCAGAAGCAACTAATTTTTTCCCTGTTATTTTCTCACTTAAAATGAGATCCTGTATCGTTAAATGTTTTTCTTTGTCTGTCAAGTATCTGGACATTATTTTCTATGAAATAAAGAATAACACGATACAATTATTAATTTTTTTGTTTATATTAGAATACACAATATTCTTACCTCAATATTATTTTGCATATCATATTTGATTGGTGCAAAAACTTTACCAAATTTCTCTATAATTATTTGAATTATGCACATGATAAATTTTTAATGTACATGGGATGGCTTACACATATCAGTAAATTTGTAAAATTCATTGAAAATTTTTATTATTCTCACCAATTATTTTTAAGGTTTCTCGCGACGCTGTCAAAAAATTATTTGTATCAATTTTGCCATTTATTATATCAGGAAATATTATTGACAATGCACAATTAGGTTGTTGATGTAAAATTTCAATGAATGTCCATTGATTATAATTTATTGTTGACATATTACTTTCAAATCAATGGTGATGATTTTAATATGCAAAATGGAAAAAAAAATAACTGATGACAACTTGAATCAGCTCATTGAGATATAATTTTTTTGTGTTTATAGCATATATAATGCATATTATTATATATTTAATTAAATTATTTTCTATAACAAATGAACGTAAATTTAACATGTACTATATTCAAATTGGTGTTTATTTTATAAAATAAAAATAGCTACGAATTATTAACTCGAATAATACTCAAAGACAATTTATTGTGATATATTGTATAGCTATTTATATATATTTGATTCACCATTTTCATTGAATATTATAATTAACAAAATAATTTATAATATAGTAATTTACTAAAATAGAATAAAATACAAATTTTTATATTTATGACTAGTATCTGTTGTGCATAAATCCCTTTTGAAAATTTTTTTCTTCATATTGCTGTGTATATTTATGTACTGATTAATATACGTATGTATAATATATTATTTATGTAATAATATAGTAGGCCTTTTGTTTTTTTTTTTTAAATATTGCAAGAATAATATCTAAATCCCACAGGGTTTTTGTACTAGCTTTACTCGTACAAAAGTTTCGGTATTTAACATTATAGTTATTGGTGGTAAATACCAATTCTCTTGATACAAAGTAATAAATATTTAAAGGCATTATATAATTTCATTATTAATGGGAATGTTTAATATTTTCATTTTAAAATAGTTTTAACCATTGTTGAAGAAAAAAATTAAATGCACTTTATTTTTGTTTTGACATTCTGTCATTTTCGCTTATTTCGCCAAATAATATTGTTATGAAGTATCTCTTAGAATGCAGTTGGAAGAGAATATTTGAGAGTATTGCCTACAGAATCTTCAGCAAAAATAGTTAAAGGAGTAAAGCAATGTGATGGCGGTAAAGGAACTAAAGCTTCTAGTGGTGGTTTTATACCAGGAAATTGTCGATAAATTATCACCATACCTCCAGATGTTTCACGTAATTCCATCACACGAATACCATGACGGGATCTTACAACGTTCCTAAAAAAACAAATGATTATATAATAATGAATATTAATAATATAATGAATGCATAAAAAATAAAATATTACCTCTTGACATTATACTCGATATCATGATTGGTATGACGAATATGAGAATTATCATCAAGTGTACTATTAAACCATCGATGATAAGCGAGAATAGTTGCAGAGGATGGACCCCAATATGTTCGATCAGATGGTGAAAATGGTTCGCGTGGTTGTATGCTTTTTGCAAATGATCTATTTAATTCAGGACTTGCTGGTGCTGAAAGTCTACCAGGCGTTTGTTCTTTAGCATAATCATCTGATGTCGTCAATGTTTCAGACAATAAACGTCCGCGTTTTGGACTAATGGTCATTGGCTGTTGTACAGTGACAGTAATACTGAGTGGTCGTGTTATTGCAACAGTTGTGTGTTGTGGATCTTGCCGAATTGAATTACGATTAGTATCAATTTCCGTAGTAGCATTACTATTAACAACAAATACCCGGTCAATATAATTAAAACCACGACCCATAATACCATCACGTGTATGACCCAAATCAAATGTATGACCGAGCTCATGCAACACTGAACCAAGTGTTGTAGCAAGACATCCACCGTGTGTGCCACGATAATTGCTATCATCCATTAATTGATCAGTATCGATCATTGTTGTATCAAGAAATTTTGGTAATACTTGATTTAAACATGTTGGCCATGTATGAAGACATGCAGATCCAAATAATGCAAGTCCACCACCGCCCAATGCTGCATGCCCTTGTGTACTGGCAAGTGTTGCTTCATGAGTTCGTGGATTAGGTGCACCGCGATATCTTGTGCACGATAAAAATGCTAAATATTTTCTATCGCGTGATGCCAATGGACCTGTCATTAATTCACGACCAATAAATTCCCATAATTCACGTTGATTCATTGCTCGTGCTTTATCAACATGTAACATACTATGCATAACCAAACATTCAGGACCATCAAGATCACGTTCCAATTGAAATGTTTTTCTTCCATATCCAGCTTCGCGTAATTTTTCAGCTGTTAATGATTGCAATAAACGTGCACCTAATCCAATTCTCGTTGCTGCACTTTCAGGCGATTTGTCTTCACCATGAATTGGACCCTGAAAATATCCATCATGTCCGGCGCATATTACGTAAATTGGCGTTACACGCAATCGCGTTATTCTTGGTTCATGTAATAATGTTAATTGTGTTTTAACACCACCAGCATCCAATTCCAATATATTTTCACCACAAATTAAATCAACTAATACACGAAATTCTCCAGCTATTATTGGCCATTGTGTAACAATATTTTTATTACCACGTATATTAATGTATGAACATAAAATTGGTGCTCGGCCACGTATTAATACGAGACTATATGTAACAATTTCGTTATTCACAAAATTTTCAATAACAATGCTCTCATTATTTTCACTTGTAAATAATCCATGACGCTCATTATTATGTGACAATGTCATGTCTGTCAAAACCTATAAATATAAAATAACCACACTCAACAGATAATAATTATAAAATTCATTAATTTACTTTAATTAATAAATAAACTTGAAATTATCATTTGTTTTACAAGTTAATCTCTTTATGCAGTGTCAATGTTATTGGGGAAAAAAAAAAAAAAAAAAAAAAGAAAATAAAATTTACTACCTTGCTACATGGATGTCAGTAATTATAACTATAACTAAATTAAAATTTTAGTACTTGCCATTTTATAGAATATTATTTGAATGTATGAATATAATTACACAACGGACTATTTTTTTGTTGAATGTAAAATCAATGAAAGATTTAATGTGAAAAAATGGTTGATACAACTTGAAGTGGCTCATGCAGCCCAATGTAGCCCTACATGTATGGGCCGGTTGTGAGAATCCAAAATGAGAATATGTATGTACTGTTTAAACTGTTAAACTGGTGTATGTACTACTATGTAGTATGTATGCTGAGGATTGTGTATGGCGCATATGCAGCAAAGCTGCAAGAGAGATAGTCAAATACTCTTTTGATAAATTAGAAAGAGAATAAAAGATAAAGAAAACGAGTGGCGCCACTGCAGTAACAATAATGCAGAAACCCTTTATACCACTATGTACATATATATATATATATTTAAATCTGCACGTTTCCATTTTTCAATCATCTCATTGGAATATAAGGATATATCATTCGTTCATAAATTAATTTACAATTTATATGGGATATTTATTCATTATGGATGATTTTTGTCTATATATATTATGGACGAAAAATATTTGTTTTTTAGATTATATATATTTTTAGGGCTGCGGGAAGTATTTTTATATATATTATTATTGATTGTGCCACAAATTTGTTTTGTAAAAAAGTTTAAATAATTTTCGTGAGTTCTATATAATATGTATACTGGTATATTTATCATCAGCTGATGTTTATTGAATTTTGTTTCTTCATGCTGACATATTGCTTACTACTGTTGAAGAATATGTGTGTCAAGGTCGCCGATTGTCAGAGAGTTCAGACTCCAGAGTAGGGAAATAACAAATATATATTGTGAGCTTATATACACAAAGTCTATTATTGTGATTGCTGGAGCCAGGTGCAATGAGTGGTACCGCAGTTAGCAAATCATTCCCGCCAATTTGTTTTAAATTGAATAATGAATTTGCATTTAACTTTGGGGAAATTGGGATAATAAAGCGGGTGATATATTTTTTGTATTTTTTGTATTTTGATTTTGCTCACGAATGCTCGTGATTTTAAATTTTCAATTTAACCTGTATTATTAATATTTTCTTTTTTATATATATATATGTATATCTTCGAGGTGCCGCGCTATATATAAATATAAATGAATATGAAATTTTCAAAGTAAAATATTAGGACATGAATTTTCGTTGCACTCTCTCTTTATAAATTTTATTATGCAATAGAAAAAATGGACGTGCGATATTGTGAATTACTATTATTATTATTCTTATTATTATATTTAGTGATTTACACATGAATACATTATGTGTTTAACATAAAATATATTTGAGTTTGAATTTTTCACCGGTACAAACTGATGTACACTATACTGGCAATGCAGATTGATCTTGAGGTTAGCGACCGTGAAAGTACTCTTGGCAAGTAGGCCGAAGATTTTTAAAAATCATTACGGCGATTGCGTGCGCCCACAACTAACCTATATTTTGTTCGTGGGGTCAATGCACGATCATGCTACTATCTTTTGTCGTTGGTTATATTCATTAGTGATAAATATATATAAGAATGGACACTCAGGACAATTTGTTTATTTTAATTTAATGTGTAATATATGAAAAAAAATTTATGTAAATTTGTTTAATTTTTTTTTTTTTTTTTGCGATAATTATCCCTTATGGCGCCAACAATCCGCTTTATTTGTACGTAATGGAATAAAAAGTGTGTCTTGGAGTGAAAATTGCAAGCGAAATGACACATATTTGTTTATTACGTACGACTGTATGAGTGTCAGTTGGAAAACCAACACAGAGACATAATTTTTTTTATATATGATAAAAGTAATTGAAATCAACTTTTCCACTTTCGCAAATGAAAGAAAGGGAAAACTAAATATTTTTATACATTACATGTATGTTTTTGATAAATATATTATAAGAATATAATTTATAAGTAACGAGATTTGAAAATGATAAATTAAGCTAAAATTGTTAACATTAGAAATATATTCATCGTTAAAATAACTTTTGACAATAAATTAAAATAACATAAATATAAACGAAAATAATAATGTACGATTAAAGTGAATAATAAGAATAGGAAAGAAAAGTATGAGAAATAATTTTAATTTACTGTCAAATGGTCATCAGTAATTATTAATAATGTGATTATACCATTATATATATATATAGCAGTAACAGTAGGAGAAAGTTGTGTGGCAGTGTGTATACATACATATATATATTCTTGGGCAAGTGTGTATATTGAGTAAACCGCGTGCGATATTTACACGATGCTAATATGATGATTATTGGTAAGAGTCCGTACGAAAGATCGATAATCTGAGGTGAAAGCAGCCGCAGCAGCAACATCAGGATCAGCAGTATAGAGCTCATTTTGAGGCTGAAGACTCCTTGTCATTTCGTTGTTAAGTACATTTTGGCGTCGTTCCAAAGCCGCATTTTGTTCCCGCATCTCCTAACCATCCATTTTACAACCATCTTTGGCTGGTGAACATAATTATCGTCAAGTGAAAATAAAAAATATTTCATCGTTTCAAAATTGATTAAATAGAAAATGAGAGAGAAAGGCAAAATGATGAAAAATTAAAAATAGGCATTATTGAGGAAGAAGAAATTAATCAATGAATATTTTAATAGTATAAATTATATATAGATAAACATATTGATTCAGTACAAAAGTTGTTCCACAGAGAGTGAACGATGGATATGTATGTTTATAAGAGATAAATAGGGGCAAGGGGGAGAGGAAAAGAGTAGGCCAATGCCAGTGTCAGCGCAACTTAGGTATAGTTAGCCTCTCTCGACAAACTTGATCGTGAAAACAGAAAAAACAACCGCTACCGCATATGTATATATATGCATCAATGTATAACCAGTCATTGATGATGTTTCTAATATGTTTTTCAAATATTTATGAAATTCAAAATGCAATCATCAACTTGCATTTTCATCCGCTAATGTTAATGTGATTTTTCATTGATATTATCATGTACAATTGTTTTTAAAAAATATAAATCTTATAGAAAAAAATATAATTGTTGAACGTACTTTGCAACAATAATCATAATTATCATTTTAAATTGAAAAACAAAAAAAAAACCAAATAAATAAATAAATAATAAAATAAAATGGAATAAAAAAGGTATTAAATCCTATTGGAGCTAATAGTATACCCAAGGTACAATGAGCTTTAATTGATGCGAATCCAACTCTGAAGATTATGTGGACCATTGCCATCCGTTGCACTATATATACATGTATTTGTTTGTGTGTTCGTCAATATATGTATGTATTGAGCATACACATATTTATGATAAATCTGATTAATATTCAATTGATGGCTGTTCTGAATGTGATAGTGGTATAGAATATTTTTTTTTTTCTTTATTTTTATTTTATTCTTTTAGACATATAATGCAATTACATATTTTTTTTTTTTTTCATACCACTGAGGTTTTTCTTCATCATAAATTTAAATTTAAAATGAATATAATATTTTTATGTATACATTTTACGTGTGATGCCAGAAAAAGTAATAAGGAAATTGTTTATATATAGATAAAATGTCATGTAGACATACTCATATCAAGCTTATACATATGTAAGATTGTTAACTAGTAACCTAGACATACTGCCATTTATATCTAGTTCATTGCCACTATTATGTCCGATGAATAATGCATTTATTAGTGTGCATAATTTACTTTTTGCCAACACATGCGCAATAATTAAAAAAACATTTTGGGAAGTAACAAAGAAAAAATAAACTAAATTAAAAATAAACACATCTATATACGTACATATGTATTGGCACGTGCCGTGTTTTTTTTTTTCTTTTTTAAAAGGGTTTACTTTCATCATTGTGAAATTTTACGCAACAACTGTAAGTTGAATAAATTTTGAAATGTTTTTGGCTTTGAATAAGAATGACGAAATTTTATGTATATTTTCAACGTTGATTAACAAACACTTCCGATAAGTTTTTTAAATTGGTAATGCTATGAAAATTATTATACATATATAACAGCAGGTGAACGTATTTTAAAAATGATATACACAAATTTATGGTATTTATATAAAGATATTAATGTCGGAAAAAATGAAAATATGCAAAATAAAATTCTGTATTTAAACTGAAGCATTAATTATGGAAGATTATCATGCAATGAAATTTTACAATTGAGTTATGCAATGTAATGATAGTTTGGTATCACAAATTTGTTGGTTGGTATCCTTTTTTTTTTGCTTTTTTATTGATTACTCATTGAAATATTGCAATATCGAGATTTTTGTTTGTAAATTTGATTTTTTGTTAAGTATAATGATACAGAAAAAAACACTGGAGTATACCTTATTTTCACATGGAGGATATATTATGTACATGGTGTTGGAGACGCGTTGTCCTTGACATGACGATAGAAAGTGAAACAGGTCAAAATGACCTATATACTATTGACCAATGTATGAAGAAAGATATAGAAATTAAGAGTACGTGAAAATTTATTTATATATTAACAAAAGGAAAATATAGAATGTTTTTTCATGTGAGAAAAATTTGAGAATTCCAGCAAGTACAGTGCTCCCTTAGTAATTTTCATTCTCGGTGAAAATATTAAATTATATAACTTTTTTCCTCCAAAACCAGGTGATTTTTACAGGGAGACAATTAAATGACATTCGCTCCCATTCCCATTGATTTAACAATCTTCTAAAAGTCGAAACAAATGTTTAATTAAAGAGAAGTACTGGTAGATGAAATTTTTCCATTGGATGGTTTGCATCGTATCGGTAATTGGAAAACACACGCATAAATTTCAGGTGGGCAAGGAGGAGGAGGGAGGAGGGCAGCAGTCTCACGTCCTTGACACATTCAGAATAATATTTTGATATTGAATCGCATGAAAATAATATTTTTCATACTATATTCATGTACATATATATTAAAAAAAAAATTTTTTTTTAAATTTCTAACAAATCTACAGACATAAATTTTATATTTCATTATTTTTCAATGTTTCTAATTTACATAAATACCTCAATGAGGTAGTTGAACTATAGTTATCTTTATTTGTATCTAAACATTTCTAAAGAAATTTGACATTTGTCATCTTATCTAATATTGAAATTGGATGATTCAAAGAAATCCAAAACGTATGTGTAAGTTAAGGTGCGTGAGATAAAAAAAAAAAAAGAAATAGGAAGGAAGGAAGAATTATATTACGAAAAATATTTTGTATGAAATGCAGCTTTTATGTAATGACTCGTAATAATTTTGTCACACGGTTTATCGTTATATATATGTATACTATTTTCATTCGGGAATAAATTATACATATATATGTATGCATGTATATTATATATATATATCAGCACGAAAATTAATAATCGATCGTTTTTTTATTTAGTATCTGTGAGACACAAGCAATGTGATAGTTTTTTTTTTTTTTTTTTTCAAATTTCTACATATACGGATGTATATTTTAAAAATTAGAAAAAAATTTTCTATCCGAGTATTGAATAATTAGCACGGATGTGCACATAATTAGATGTGCATTTTCATTATTAATTTGAAATTGAAGAGAAAAAGAGAATCATTAATACATAACTGTTACATAATAATGATAAAAATTTCTCTTTTTTGGGTATCTCAGATTTTCTCACATTGGAATATATATTCATGTGTACATGTATATGCGTGTATATTTACCATTTAAAGAAAAGAATTTGCAGACAAGTAAGCACATTAAAGTATATAATATGTTTATGTAGTAAACGATAGAATCCAACTTTTGCTGGTTGCCGCCTCGCGTTTCGTCTACACTTTCGAATTTTTTCATTATTATCACCAACTTCCGTTCGTATCATTTGTTATCGCTTCCAGTTTCTTCGTTCGTTCATATATTTATATTTGCGCCTTTATATAAATAAATATATAAACGTGGATGATTTTCAATATATCCACAGTTGTTTAAAAAATGAAAAAAAAAAAAAAAAACAACATATAAACGAAAATATATAAATATGCATATTGTATTATTAATGACAATTAATTAACTTGTATCGAAATAAGTGTTATTATCTGCGTCTATGTATTTATACATTGGATTGATGTAACCATTGTTAAATACGTCAATACATAATTTATGTCTGGATGTATACCGAATTTAATGGAATGCAGACAACACGAATGAAACTAATGATAATATGTATGTGTGTATAGCTAATGCAGATATACACACGCCCGAGAAAATATATAAGTGTATACGTATGTGTACATGAACGTGCTACATATAATGAAACAGGTTGGAGCGCATGACCTGCGTTAACATGCCGGACATCGTACTGTGAAATTTCGGCAGACATATATATACGTTTGTATCAAGGACCTTGGCTTCGAAACACCAATACACCAAAAAAAAAAAAAAAAAAAAAAACATACAGCCATGACGATTCATCTTTTATTTTAAATCATCCTTCCCAATATTTTATTTTTTTTTCTACATAATATTTTTTTTTTTTTTTTTCACCAGGTGTCCTTCGTCAATGTAATTTTTCTCGGAATTTACTCAGTGATAATATCGACGAGTAATACAACTTTGACTAACTGAAGAAAAATTTTTATCTGCAATTATATAATAATTGAATAAAAATAATTTAGCAACTGAATATACATGAAATCTTTTTCAGAGTATTTGTAGTGAAAATTATTGAGAATATATTTTGGAAAATGATGAAATATATTATTTTTTATAGTTGGGAATTTTAATGAAGTGAGTCTCGCTTTTAATCTTTTCCAAGAAGGACCAAACTTATCTTATTTGAGATGGAAGGTTCTAATAGTTTATTACCAATAATACTAAGAAATGTAAACCCAAGTTGAAGATAATAATAAATACCAAATAGAAAATGGAATATATATATAGAGTGATATAGAATATAAATGTATGAATCACAAACAATCACATACAAATGCATGAATCACAGAGTGCGGACAAACATGTATGAAATAGAGAAAAGTAAGAAAAAAATGCAAGTTGTAATGATAATTGTACGAGTCCATTAGAGTGGGTGTTATAACTTTATTATTATACAGTGTCAATTGAAATGATTTTGTAGTTTAGTGATTTTTAAAAAGGTCAAGGCGCAAGTATGTACATATAAAACATGTTACAAAAATTACATGAAATCTTCTGATAAATAAATTTTCATCATTTGATTATTCGATTTTTATTTAAAATAAGTGAAAATGGTGAATAGTCATCAGCCACCAAAAGAACACAACAACTGAAGCAATATTCAATTGGATGAAAATGGTTAATTTTTCAAATTATTAAATTAATTTTCAGTCTGTACACTAATATATTTCATTATTCTCAACTAATATTGTTCCTACATAATGATTAACTACCAAAAAAAGTGAATGAAAATAGGCAAATTTATTACTCTATAATCCTCTAATTGAATATGATAATTTTGAATCTGTATGTACAAAAGTTTATCATTTGTCTGTTTTATGAAGAATATCATTGGGAAGTAATGTGTGAAACTGCATAGTTTGCTAATTATAATGCCTTTCCCTCATAAACTACACAACGAGAGTGACATTTCGTCGTTATCGTCTAGTTGGTATATAACGTGATGCTGCACGTGACTTGCCTTAAGCTAAACAAAATAATAATCATCCAACTTGTCGCATGCATACTTATCCATATGTATAGTTCTGTATAAATCCACAGACAAATTTGTTTTCTCATTTAATAAAATATTAATGTATTAATTGAAAGAAGGCGCGTGAAAATGAGAAAAAAAAAATGTTTTTCCATCTATATATACATGTACTTTGACCCCATTTTTGATTTTCATATTTATGAAACTATACATCGATTATTAATTTTTCGTATAACTATTATCAACACATAGAAAATATGTGGAAAATAAAAATGTTTAAAACATTGGATTCCAATGAATAATTATTTCATAAGTGAGCTTGGAAAACTGCGCAGATGCCGTCAAGCGTGAATATATATTTGCCTCTTAACATAATAATATTCGATTTTCGCGTAATATCTAAGTATATAATATATAATAATATAAAATCATTCAAGGAGATTTATCAACATGTGATTGACTATATTCCCGCGTTATTACCATATTCATATTAAATATATTTATGTTATGTTGTTCATAATTACATTGCTTTCATCTTGTTTGTTGTTAAATATACATAATAATAGTGTAAATAAAATTAAAATAAATAAACAATTTGAATTTATCATTTTAATATTTCAATTAAACGCCTATATATATATATATATATATATATATATATTATTTTATTATGTATGTTATTGAATATATTGATGAAGAGCCTGGTGGTACATGATCTCGCTTGAAGGGTCCAGGCGAAAGTACGGCAATCAAAATGGGTTCATTGACCGCCCATTGACCGGCCAAAATCGTTACAAGCTGAATAAAACAATACCAAAAAAAAATCACAAATTTTTTACATTCATTTACATTATATAATGTACTCCAAATTAAAAAATAATACCAATAATAAATTGAATTGAATCCGTTGTCCACACATGTGTACTATCTCTCCCTCTGTTTCATTTATATGTATATATATATATATATTTGTTGAGAGTCCATTGACCCTTTAGTTGTCTTGTTTGGCCGGTATACGACCGATTAATTCGAGAGTATAGTTCGTATACATACGTGTATAAATTCATTTGTATGAGTATATATATATATATATACATGGATCAAATGAACATACATGTAATTTAAGTTAAATTGATAATAGAAATTTTCATCACAGATACATATGTATGAATGTAGATCTGGGTTTTTTTTTTTTTTAACTTTCGTTGAATTTAATTTTTTATTGATGAACTCTTATTCCATAACGCGATATTATTTTTTTCTTGTGATGTCGGCGGTTTTTTTTTTTCCAACACTGTAACGGGGTAGGGAATATATATGCATATATGTAATATATACGTACGTGATATCACCTCTCTGTTAATGAGCTGATATCGACGCATAAGATCACTGGGAATGCGCATTAAACATGTGTTGATGTGTATATTGCATAATCTGTCCGAATATAATTGGCTGATGCCACATGTGTTTACTCTATCGCAATTTCACATGTATATTTATTTGGTTCGTTTATTGTTTGCTCATTTTTTTAATGCAATTACAGTGGCACATATACTTATATTTCATCAAATATTTTTTGTTATTTTATTGATATTACCCCCCTCCCCCCTCCATAATTTCTCTGAATAATATTTAATTAATTTTTAAATAAATTAAAGGAATTGTTTTTCTTCGAAGTTTATCCTAATCGACAATTATATTTCTTGAGTTGATAAAAATTACTTATGATAAAATAGACGTCGTGTTTTTTTTTTTTGAAACATGTTTGCTCGAGATTTTTTAATTGACAGATTTCGGTAATGGTGGATATTTTATAAGTAGGTCAAAAGGAAACAAAGTCCCTTCAGAAACGATATAAAAAAAAATCCGTTTATGTATATGAGTGCGAATACGACGAAACCCAGAGTTTTTTTTTTTTTTTTTTTTTTCATGAATATATGAGCGTTGTGTAGCCTCTGGATTCTCATCGGGAGAGGTCGAACGTGATTTTGGCTGCAACACCGCCGCGGCCTGATAGAGTTCATTGAACCTACGTATAGTGGTTGACAGTGGTCAGTGATGGTAACGGGTATACCAATATATGTATATTTATATGTATAAATAAATTTGTACAACGCTATAAGCAATAAACCCGCTCTTTTCTAATAGACAACCAAACTATTGTCATCACTATCGCTCAAATTATTCAAACTGTTGAATGAAAAGAAAATAATAATAGCATGAATAAACAAAGATATAAAATTAAAAAAAAAAAAAAAAAAAAAACACGTCAGCTTTATTTTGCAAAAATCTTTAATATGATCTATCTGTACGTGTATACATATTCATTCAAGATATACATATTTTACTTTCTAATTAATAATAATTTTCTTTCTCACTATATATAAAAATTTATTTTTCAGTTTTTTTTTTTTTTTTCATAATTGTGGAATATGATTTTAATAGTCATCTTGTAGTTGCTTCATTTACTTGCGCCTGAGTTTCCTGATATGCATTGTCGGTTCAATAACCTGTCCGCTATGTGCTCTACTCACACGTGCATTCACAAACTTACGTATATACAATATATATATATGTACATACATATTTATTCATTTATTTATTTATTTACATATCTGGTATAGTAAACATATATTATAAAATTCTCTGCACATATATTTATGTATATGTAATTGGACTTTAACAAAATTTATTTCCATCTTTTTTTCCATTTTATTTTTATTTTCGTATATTTTTTTTTGTCTATATCACAAAACTGTTCTGATTATTTTGCAAGGAATTACATATTGTTCCTTACTGTATTTTCAAACGGTATAATATTTACTATATACATATAAGTATTATCCATGTGTGCTTAAGCTGGTAAAGCGACGAAAAATTTTATATCTGTATGACAAATTGCTGGGACAATTCACTATATAGATAGTTTGGATAAAAAAACCAAAGACAAAAGCAGTTTCAGATATCTTACGACCTGATTTCTAACAACTTATATATATACATATGTATACATGTATATACATATGTGCTTGCGCACAAACGAGATGGCTGAATGTGGAATAACGGAGTTCCAAAAACCACGGTATGGCCATCGCGCCACCGTTATTGGCCGCGTTATATTAGAAACAAAACCTGTTGGAAATTTTAAACCCTCTATATATCCCTTTCAAATTTAGCATAATATCGAATGATATTCGCTCAACTATAAAAATGTTGACAATAATTTGTCATTTTTTATTGTGATAAATTATGTATAATTCAATTATATAGACACTGAAAAATAAAAAAATATTGTTAAAACACAGTTATATAAGAATAATTGTATGATCCTTTTGTGAAATGAAATTTACTGGGAATATATATATATATATACAGATGATAGTTGTTGAAATAGTTGTCATCAATTCAATTATTTTTTTCATCTAAATATTCATCTCCTGTGATTAACATTGTCATTTTTATATTTAAAGCATAAAGACATCGTTCAATATGAAAAATAATATTGTTTGGTAAAGATTTATTTTTCATTTTTGGTCTATAACTTAGTGTGTGTGTGTCATTGTTCTATATGCATAATAAATATTAATAATTATAGCTGCATAGCGTTACGCAATGGGCATATTTAATAAAATTTCGATTATTAATAAATAAAAAAAAATGGGCGTTTGAACTTTGTGATTTTAATGTTAATTTAATATTAAAAAGCTATCAATAAGTGAATATAAATAACGTTCATTTCATATATGCATGAAATATGTATACATGTATATATATGTATATAATATGTAAAATTGATATGGAATTTGTTTATCTTGGTGTTGTGTGTATGTAATATATATAATTTGAACTTTTGCACGGATTGTTTGTCAAAATGTATACTTTGAAAGTTGCCAATGCACGAGATACAAAAGTTATTGGACTCACCGGCCAATGTAGATTTCAAATTCGGTATATATATGTGATTGTTTAATCATTAGCGTTAACTGTCTGACGTGTGAGTTGACTGCGTGCAGCCGGACATTATTTTGCCAGACGCGTCAAATCTCCTCCCCTCTTCTTCTCGAGTATATCCAATATATATGTATATACTTATTTTATTTACTTTATATTCGCATTGCAATGTGAGATTACATCAAGGCCGTATGTTATTTTTTACTTATAGGTGTGGCGAAAATTAATTTCAATTTTTTTTTGCTTTTTTCGATAAACATAAAAAAAAATTCATATTCATTTTTATAAAACATGTAAATGTTTTAATTTTATCATCGAGTTATGGTTGTTAATAAGGAAAAACAATTCAATTTTAATAAACAACAATTTGAAACAGAAAAAAAAAATAGCAGATAATTATTTTAATGAAATTTTCTGCTACTATTTGCATTAAATGTATTTTTTATTTAGTATTATTATTTTTATATTTATTGATTTGACTGATTATTTGTAAATGTTTGCTATAATATTTTTATACATGATAATCACATGCATTTATATATGTATACATATATATATAAGCTCGTTGTCATCAAGTGAATCCGGGTCAAGTCCCTGGCGATACATACACGCATCCATATACGATTTTTTTTTCCATTTATGCATAATTTATTTTAAGATATATCCCAATTCCCAGTACTACCAAAAATAATGAAAAAAAAAACAAAAAAAGAAAATGTATAATAACATTACAACAAACAATTATTATAAATTAATACTTACAAACACACACATACATATATATTCTTAAACAAATAAAAATACGAATAAAGATTGGCGGCACGTTGCAATCAAAAATGATAATATGCAACTTGCGCGAATGCGCGCATGTATTTCGATATGTTATGAAGGGAAAAAACATGTTGCCATCTCTAAAACTTGTTATTCGTAAATGATAATATACAAGTGGAAAAGGAAAAAAAAATTATTGACATTCTTTGAAATAGACACGTGGACAATGATATCATGAAGGGAATATTATTTTTATTAATTGGCACCTTAATATTATCCATAAAGTATTGTAATGGCAGATTATATTAATATTTTCTGAAAATAATTTTTGCAAAAAATATATTGACATAATATTAATAATATAAATTAAAAATTTTCAAGTGATTAGAATGAATTATTTGGAAAACGAAAGATTTACCATAAATAAAATTAATGGAGAAAAAAAAATAGTAGTATTGATTAAGTGTCTTTCATAGATAAATAGAAACAAAAATATTATGAAGTTGAATAACCTGAAGATATAGTTATGACAATAACCAAGTGATGGGCAAGTTACTATATATAAAGATCAATTGACGCCAGCTCTTCATCTGATGGCCAAATACACGAGCAAAACTTTTACTCAATAAATTTATTCATCAATATATGTGTATATCGTATTAAACATAATAGTAATAAAAATCATATATAATAATATAATATACAATTAAAAAAATTTTGAAATCGCATATAGTTCTTTCTCTATATCTTTTATCACAATAATTTCCCATTCACTTCAATAAACAATTTGATATATACTATATAGTAAATACATATCTATGCATTTATTGCAAAAGTAATTATTGTAATTGGAAATATAAAAATAATTATATATTATATTTAGTAAGAGTAAATTGAATTCCGTAAAGCATATTATTTAATTAAACCCAATTAATTATCTTATGATGAATGAAAAACAAAAAATTTATAAGTTTCTTTCATAATTATCATATGGAGATAATTAAAATGGGCAAATTTCCATTGATTATATACAAACACATCCATGATATGAAATTTATATGTATATATATGAAAATGGTCCTTATAAATACATATGCTGGATAATTATGTCCCCCCTTATCATGCTCCACCTTTTTCCATATTTTCCTCTCTCTGTCTCTTTGGCTCACGACGTCAGAAGCCTTTCGCCTCATTACCTTCCGTCCTCTTGTGCACTATACTTCTTTGTAAATATCTATCTCTTTTTTTCCCTCTCAATATCATTTTTTCCATCTCTTTTGGTCCCCACTCTAAATATTAATTATACAAATGTGTAAATTACACATGCATGCATCATACATATTCTCCTCC
Source organism: Microctonus brassicae (assembly GCA_918226075.1). Lineage (NCBI taxonomy): Eukaryota > Metazoa > Arthropoda > Insecta > Hymenoptera > Braconidae > Microctonus > Microctonus brassicae. The sequence continues at coordinate 227,710 of OW445485.1, read as the reverse complement.
CACGCACACACACACAAAGATGATAATTTATGAATGTTTATTGGATAAGTGTGCACTTTTAGTTTGTGTATTGCAACGTGCGCGCGGGACGATTTAGGGCGGATACATAAAACGTTTTGTGGTTTGCACTGCTATACTATTGTTGAATAACAAGTGCCCAACTAATCGTAACAATATCATCGGAAACAAAATAATATTGATGGCAAATATACATGTTTTACGTTAAGACGTAAAGATTACCGCTCATGTGTATGTAGTATAATATGTCTGTACAGGTATATATCTTGGGCTCGAATACTGCAATGTTGTTGACGGACTTTGTCGACTTGGCAGACTTATACTTGTGCATGCGCTCGTAACCAAGTCTGTCGGAAGGGGAAATTTGGTGAAGAGAATGACGTTATATAGAGTGGAGGAGTGGTAGAAAAACGAAACGGAGGTGGTATTGTATATATAGTGGCGGGAATCGGTACAATGAATATACACACAGCACGTGTGTGTGTGTGTGTGTGTGTGTGTGTGTGTGTGTGTGTATGGAGCGCGCAAAAAAACTGATTGATTCATTCATTCAGAGAGAGCAAGAGAGAGAGATATTCAGTTTTTTTCTTTTCATAGTTGAAGAAAATAAGAAAATCATGTAAATGAGAAAAAGAGAAGGAAGAATATTGAGGAAGGAAAAGATTGTTTGTTTCTATACAAAATCCAAGTAAAAACAAACGGATAATATAATTTTATCTTAAAGTTATCCCTATATGGGTCTATATATGAAAAAATATCATCTATCTGAATGTTGATTGAAATGTTTTATCAAATATATTTTATAGACAAATTATGCGATTATTTAATGAGAAGGAAAAAAAGAGGGAGATATTCGGCGTGTGCGCGCATTTCTCTCACTCCCTCTCTCCGTCAATATAAAACCAAGTGCCAACAAAGTGGAACCGCACGATCGCAGTGGCACATTCATCCTCACGCCGCCCCCTCCCCCCCACTACCCGATATGATCGTCAAACGCCCGCTCCACGAGCTCCACGGCTGATGAGTCACTATATAAGACAGCAAGGACAAGAAGGTGTATGTTAGTATACACGCAATTCTTCTGGCGAAGCGTATCGCCCTACCAAACGGAAGACACGCGTTTACTTCGGCGTCACGCGCCAACAAGTGCCCACCTAATTATATACATATATTTATGCGTGTCTGTTCGTCTGTATGAATGTATGTATATATACATACTATTTACCACATATTGTGCCTCTGTGTGATATTGTTTTTTTATTTTGGCAATTTTTCATTTTTCAATTTTATATACACCGAAGGAATATAAAATTTTTTTTTGTATTGCCAATATAATAAATAATATATTTATAAAGGATATAATTGATTGGAGAAATTATATTTTTTAAATTTTCAATCCAAAAAAAAAAAAAAAATGTTGGTATTACATGCGAGCCAGTGGATATGGAAGTCAATATCGGAGACGCGTAGTGATATACTCTACAGTCTTTTAGTATTTGTTATGGTACTTGGAATTGTAAGGTGGGTTCAGTGGGTCAAATATTTAATGACATTACCACCTGGACCATGGGGTTATCCAATTATTGGATATTTACCATTTATAAAAGGAGATTTACATTTGGCATTTGGTAAACTTGCACAAAAATATGGATCAATGTTTAGCGCACGACTTGGTAGTCAACTTATTGTTGTACTGAGCGATTATAGAACAATAAGAGATGCATTTCGGCGTGAAGAATTTTCTGGAAGACCACACACTGAATTTATGAATATTCTTGGTGGATATGGTAAATTTCAACTTGATATAATAATTCAAACGTAAATTATTTATATATGTGAAAAAAAATTTTTATATTTTATTTTCAAATCAATTTTTTATATAGGTATAGTGAATACAGAGGGTGCAATGTGGAAAGATCAAAGAAAATTTTTGCATGAAAAATTGCGTAGTTTTGGCATGACTTATCAAGGTAATGGAAGAAAAATGATGGAATCAAAAATAATGGTAAGTAATAAATATATATTAATCAATTATGTTTATATAAATATATATATTTTTTAATTATTTAATCATTTATATATGGTCATTGACCTTATTATAATGTAATAAAATAAAATACGTTTATAAAGACATGATCATATAAATATATTACTGAAGATTACATATATTTATTATATATTTTTTTTTTTTTTTTTTTTTTGCAGCGTGAAGTTGAAACTTTAATGCATGGATTATCAATGAAGCGTGGCGCCCCAACTGACGTATCACCATCGCTCGCTATGTCAATCAGCAATGTCATCTGCTCAATAATAATGGGCATACGGTTTCATCATGGTGATATACGATTTAAAAGATTTATGGCATTAATTGATGAGGGCTTCAAACTTTTTGGCAGTATTGTGTTAATTAATTTCATTCCAATAATGCGTTATCTTCCGGGTTTGAGTAAAATACGCACAAAAATATCGCACAATCGTATGGAAATGGCGGCATTCTTTCAAGAGACTGTTAATCATCATCGCGCAACGTTTGACCAAAATAATATAAGAGATTTGGTCGATACATATTTACTTGAAATTCAAAAAGCAAAAGCTGTAGGCAAAGAAGCTACACTTTTCCAGGGAAAAAATCACGGTGAATATAATTTTACAATGAAAAAAAAAACATTATTTTATTTTAAAATTCGAATGATTAAAATTATTATGAATTCAACAGATCGTCAAATGAATCAAATACTGGGTGATTTATTCTCAGCTGGTATGGAAACAGTTAAAACAACGCTTGAATGGGCAGTGATATTGATGCTTCATCATCCAGAAGCAGCGAAGGCTGTGCAAGAAGAGCTCGATCAAATTGTTGGTAGATCACGTATGCCGGCACTTGAGGATCTTCCGTTTTTACCAATCACTGAAGCAACAATACTCGAGGTGTTGCGAAGATCAAGCATCGTGCCATTGGGAACAACTCATGCTACCACACGGTGAGTCATTAAATGTCCTATATATTCAATTTATTATATATCCATATATATATATATATATATACATATATATTTGTTTGCTTTGATTGCATCTTGCTTCAAGTATATATACGGTTCACAGAGTATATACTTGAAGCGGTAACAAAATTCGTAAAGCAAAAGTGAAAGCAGCCCACCGGTTATTTTCGCTTTTTTTTTTATTTATTTTTTTATTTATTTATTTTTTTTTTATATTCGGCTCTCGGCGGTGTACATATATTATATTATATAGGCCTTTTTTTTTCCATTATACTGCTACACACATACATGCATACATATCAGCTATAATAGGGCAGATGGCCAACGATGTCGAGATCATAAAACATTACATATAAAATATTTTGCATCTATATATATATATATGATAAATATCAGTTATGATTTGTAATAAATTGATATGATTTTTTGTTTTTGATTTATTTATTTATTTATTTTTTTTTGTATAATTCTGGATGTGCAGAACTATCCAATTGAACGGATATACGATACCAGCGGGCGCACAAGTTGTCCCGCTACTTCATGCAGTGCATATGGATCCAAATTTATGGGCGGAACCAGAAAATTTCCGTCCGGCGCGCTTTCTCACCACCGAAGGCAAAGTCACAAAACCCGAATATTTTATGCCATTTGGCGTCGGCAGACGAATGTGTTTGGGTGATGTTTTAGCTCGAATGGAATTGACATTATTTTTTACATCATTATTACATACATTTAATATAGAATTGCCTGATGGCGATTCATTACCAAGTTTACGTGGTAATGCAGGAATTACAGTAACGCCTGATCCATTTAAAGTATGTTTGATTCAGAGGTATCCAGATATCAGTGGAATTATTGATTGTCCACTGAGAAATGTTGGTAGTCATTGAAGTCATTTTTAAATCTATCATCATTAATATCATTTTTTTTTTTTCACTTTTTTTTCTCCATAATCATTTAGTTTATTTTCAATCATTATTTTATGTAATAATTTCGTTTTTTTTTCACATTGGCCCTCAAATTTGATAAAGAAGGTATTAAAAAATGGTCAGTTATAATGAAAAAAAAAAAAAAAACCATATGGGCGTTTTGTTTGTGACCATAAACGATTGAGTGATTAAATGAATGTTTACATGTATTGACGAAGAGAAAAAATATTAATGATAACGAGGTAATGACTAGTTGAAATAAGTCACGACGAAATAAGATGGTCCACATATATAATTGATGTCGCGCGATTTATATTATATATAACAGTACAAAGCAAACACCAAAATTTTATACCAGCGACCGTTCATTTCTGAACCCGCCGCCATATAATTAATTTATTAACTCTCGTTATCATTTTTATTTGGAAAATAATTCATATTTGACGTTTTTTTTTTTTTTTTTTTTTTTTTCATTTCATTATTTCATTTTATTTATTATTAGTTTATATGAGAAAAGAAAAAAAAAGTATCTCGTAAATAGTCATTGTGAATTAATGGTGCGATAATTTTTTTTTTGTAAATATGAATGCACAATTAATATGTTTACTTTTTATAGAAAATTTGTAATGTATAAATAATTTTACAATAGTATAGTATTTCGTAAATATTTTGTATTATTATGTCAATTATTGTCAAATGATATGATGTATGAATGAATGTGTTTAGTAATTACTTAATTGTTTTTTGCCAATGCAGAAAAAAAAAAAATAAGAACATTTTATAAATACACAAAGACTGACCTGGATTCGTATGTATCTACCATGCATGTACGAGTTGAGTTAAAGTTCGGTTGCCAAATAAACATGATCATTTCATTCGATCTCTGGTAAATTCTCACTTACATTCTCCTATACATATGCAAGTATGTATATAACCTTTTATTTTTTTTACTCTTTATATATTCTTGGCACCACCCTCCATTTCTCCCTTCTCAATAACATATTTCTTTTGAAATTTCATCTCAATTTACAATCTCATTTCTTCCCTATTTCTTATCATATACTATTCGGATCTTTCTACATGTTCAAACACTATTTACTCTTTAGTAAATTTTTTTTTCTTTCTCGTTTCATTCAACATTTTCCATAATCACTTGAAGGTCGCACTGTTCACTGATTTCAATTTTTGTTATCATTACCTCAAGTTCAACACTCTTTTTAGTTCACTGACCAATCTTATCACCGTCGATGAGGTCGAACGGTCCACAAGTTGGTTGTTGCCATTAAATGTCTATCTGTTGAGCTCATTAACCGCTAATTAAAAATATAAATTATTGTGTTACGTACAGCTGTCTGACACAATACTTTATTAGTGAGATGGGATTTTTACGACAATAACAGTTATAGAATGATATTCATGAAAAATGAGGAAAGAATTTTGTAATTGAATATTATCAGAGTAAAAATGAATAATTGAACTAATATATAAAGCGCAATTATCTGCTATATAATAATGTTAAGAATATAAGAAATTTTTTAACCAATTTTCTATTTATAATTTATTTATAAGAAATAAGAAAATCAGAAAAAAAAATAAATGAAAATGGACATTTTTATTCTGATGCATGCTGTGAAGCATTTTTACAAATGTTATCTGACATATGTGCCATTATTATTTCTCATCTCCGCTAATTGTGTTCAATATTATTCTTTTATTTTTTTGTTTTTCATTATATCTAGAGAAGTTAATAAAAAAAAATGTTTAAATGTGTTCATCTGTTATATTATAATTTTTTAAATAATTCAATCAAAGCTATTATTTTACAAAACCAAAAATATTTTTCTCATTAATGACTTATTTATATTTCAATCATTATAATGGATTATAAATTACTTTCAACAAAAATAATAAATGGCAGATAAATTAATAATAATTAACTCCGAGGTGAATGCTCGAATGCACATGAAATACATAAGCACACGCCTACAGAATTGGAATTGAATTGCTGTTAAATTCAGAGTCCCCAAAATTCATTGCTTCAGGGCACGTACACACACATACACATATCCACATATATGTATATCCATGTGAATATAACTTTCTCTTTTTCGATTCTTGAAATTGCTGATACACCTGGCCTAGGCTATTTTTCTTTTTATTTATGTACTCCTTATTTTCATTTTTTAAGTGCCTTCAATATTGAATAAATTGTAAAAATTTATTTTAAACGAAAAAAAGGATGTGAACACAAGAATTTTCGTAATAAATAATATAAATTATCAAAAGGGTGATATAACAGAATAATTGACATTTCAATTGAACTTATTATCGTATTAAATACATATGAAAAATTACTAACTCATTAGTAATTCATTTCATTTTTAATAAATCCTTTCAAATCTTGTAAAGAATTCGAAAAATTCGTATCATACAATTTAATGTAAAAAGTTATGTGATGAATTCCAAGTATTTGATGAACTCACTATAGATAGAAAAAAAAAACAAAAAAAAAAAAAAATCCACGTGTGTATATTAAATGTTATAAGAGAAACTCGCTTCGCTATTCGTCGCGTGGTTTTAATGAAATATGTATCATTGATTTAATTCCCCGAAAAATATAAATTTGATAATCCACGAGCTAAATGTGTGTTCATTATACCTGATAAATATATATAGTTTATCGTATGATTATTTTTATTATTAATTAACTACATGAATATTTAAAAAGAGTATATGTATGTATGTATGAAAACAGAGTACAAATACAAGAAAAAAAAAAAAAAAACACAGAAATAAATGAGATATATTTAATTTTTATGCGATAGTCCAAGACGAAGAGAAAGGAGACTTCCTGAAACTCTTCTCGCGCCCTTTCAGCCGCTCCTTTTTTAAGCATTTCAATTCTTTTTGTATTTCGTTTTTTTTTTTCTTTCTTTTTATTAATGTTTATTTTTTCTCTTTCATTCTCATTTAAACGAGATGGTGTGTGAATGTTGAGCACCGCACAATGGATGACGGGATACAGGGCCCCAGAGAGAGGCCTTGAGACTTCTGCAAAAGAAACTGCGGGTTGTGCAATTCCAAATGAATTACTAACTCATGCGAAATTAAATTCAGAACCCTCTCTCATATACATATATATCCTTTTATAAAATTCGTATTTAAATAGTCCCAAGTCTGATTCAGATTGCATAGAAACGACGAAGGAATTTTCGTCATGTCACAAGCATTACCCAATAATTGTTATTATTTTGTAATTTATTGGAAAAAGTTGTTTAATTATTATTATTTCAATCAATGCTGATATGAATTTAATATAATACAATTTCTTTCACTTTTTTCTTAGTGTAAATATCAATCGTTGGCATTTTGGTAAAAGTGTGATACCACAATCACCATTCCAATCAATAATTTCTCCAGGTGGAATATTAATTTCAAAATTTTGTAATATACGTCCAGCAAAAATGAACAAAATCATTCGTGCAAGTTCATCGCCAACGCACATACGTTTTCCATTTTGAAACGGAATAAATGCTTCGGGTTTTTTTAAATACCCTTCATCATTAATAAATCGTTGGGGAGAAAATTCTTCTGGATTATGCCAATATTGTGGATTCATATGAATTGCCCATTGTAATGGAACAATCATTGTATCTTTTGGAATGTCAAAATTACCAATTTTACCACTTTGAATTGCACCATGTGGAATCCCCACTGGTGTAACACTTTGAATTCTTTGAACTTCACAAATTGCCGCTTCAAGTATTACTAATGCACGACGATCGTCAAGTGTCACTTGATTATTCCCAACAAGTTGGCGCAATTCGCAATAAATTTTTTCCTGTAATAAAAATATTTATCATTAAGTTTAGTGTGATAGTGATCCTGAATGTTTGCTCAGACAAATAATAAAAATAAATCATTTTATTTTTAAATAACGAAATTATTCAGATTGAGGTGAATACAGAAAGAATAAAAAAAGTCCATTTGGGTTAGTCGAAATATGGTAATGAAATCCCACATGGCGTTCACTGTTTAAATAGGTCAGTGAGTGAATGGTAGATGATACAGGATAAAAGAAATATATATGGGGAATGCAGAGACGGAATGGTTAAAATTAAGTGGTAAATTCATCATATACGTAGTTTATGTATTTTATTTTACCTGTTGTTCAGGTATAGCAGCCATATAAATTAAGAACCAACGTAAACTTGTTAAGGTTGTATCTGTACCAGCGCCGAAAAGGTCTGCCAATAGGTGATAGTACTGCTGTTCAGTGAACGATCCCAATTTTCCATTAGTCATTCTTTCTTTCTTTTCTTTATAAAATGCAGCAAGAACATTATCATTATTGGCACATTTACTATTCTCGTAATCCTTAATGATATCCTTATATAGCATGTGTGTTTTTAATTTTCCGTCAATTAATAAATGCATTAAATTTTTATAATAGGGAAGATATCTGAGAAATGGTAAAAAATTCAGTGGACCAGCAATGCCAATATGTTTAACGCCCTCCTCTTGTATATGACGCAGCCACTTCCATGTTTTATCATTTTCATCATAATTTTTACCAAATATAATATCATTCATTAAATTTCCAATACAATGATGTAAAATATCCAGTGGATCAATTCCATTAGCATTTGATTTTTTCTCCAATTTCTAAAGATTTTTATTCAATTAATTCACTTATTTTAATAATCGTATTTATATTGATAATTTATATTATTTGTCATTATGCAAAGAAAAATATACATATATATACATTTTTTCAATACCTTAATTGCATGAGAAACTGATTCAGTAATTTTTTTTTCCATTTCAAATCTCATTGAACCAAATTTAATCATTCCAAGACTTTTTAATGTCGTTGAAACAAATTTTCTTTGTTCTTTCCATACTTCACCATCAGCACAAATTATTCCTAAAGTAAAGCAATACTACAAATGTGTATATAAATGTATAATCAATTGTATAATACACCCATGAGCTAAAATTATAAACGATTATAAGATAGTGTGATGTAATAGTTTTTGGCTCAAACTTGAATATTCAATTGACTTTTTAATTTTATTTTATTTTTTTTTTATTTTCAAGTTAATCTTCTGCAAATTATGAAGATGAAAAAAATCCGAAAGTCAATAAGCAAAAATGAACAACATGGAAAAATATAGAATTATAAAAAAGATGGAAAATTTTTTAATGTGCATATAATGTGTTGTGCGCATTCGTCCTTGACCTTCACGTTTTCTCCTAATCCTTTCGTTCTCATCAGCTATTCGCTTGTTTAATGTTCTCATTAATTGCAAATGTATATATGCGTCGTGTTTGAACCGCTTTATATTACTAATTCATTGACATTGATTGGTATATTAATGCATATACAAGACAATTTAAATGAGAATCGGAGAAGATATTAAATGCGCAAATATGTGTGAAAAAAAATTTTAATTTCAAAATGAAGTTCAGTTGAATTGATATGATAACCATTGTAAATCATTTCCGTCTCAGAAACAGATGTTTATTTCAATGTCCATATATATATATATATATATATATATATATATATATATATATTACAGTACATGGATAGACATACACATTGATATGTATAAAAGACAAATAAAAGTGAGAGTCCTTGGATGGTTGTCGACAAGTCGATAACCGCACGCCACCAACTCTAACTCGTTGATTATCAATTATATATTCATTAAATTAAATGTTCCGTCGAAGGTGATGTATGAAATTCTTTTAAAATGAAAACATGTATATAATATGAATTTCGATTGGTGAATGAGTCAGTTGAGTTAGAAAAGTATCAAGTATATATTTTGACTTGTTTACATGTATCTTCGTGTGAATACATATGATGGTTATTTGCTTCAAGATATTGCGCGCATATGTTATTGCTTGTGTGATATGTGGGAAACATCCGGTATTTGAGAAATACATATTTAATGCTTTTGAAAAACTAAATGAAAATTTATCTCGGGGTCGATATCAACGACCGACAGTGTCCTCGCAAAGGGCCATTGACATCGCTCAAGGTCCACGAGGCTTTCATAATCATCTGGCGACAATCAACTATATAAATTCCCAAGGAGAGCATATATACCATATCACATAATAGACTATATTCATATATGTATATTATTTTAGTATTATAATATTATTATGAGAATAATCTCGAGTTTATTTCATTTTTTTATGCACTTTTATCTATGTAGGTAAATATAAATGTTTTTTTTTTTTTTTTTTTTTTTCATTAGGATCAATTTACAAGTTAGTACACATACAAAGATTTGAGTTATTATGCTTTCATACCTAGTGTGAATGATGTAAATTGTAAATTGTATGGTTATTATATGATATAAACTGATGGCAAATCAAGATTAAAGAGTGTTATGTGCCCATAAAAAAAGAAAAAAAAAAAAAAAAAGAAATAAATAAAAGAAAACTTGAGAATATAGAGTGCCATGCGAGTATATACACATATATGTTTTTTTTTTCTGCACTCGAGTGATAAATTCATTCAAAAGATTCAATGTTACTTTCACTTTCTGAACGCTTCCGAGAAGGGCACGCGCACTACGAGAGGAGACGCAACCAAGCGATAATAAAAAGTGGTATCGCACCTTGACAAGGTTCACTGCTAATGAATAATTTGCCATTAATATATGCGTATACATAGATTTATGGAAATTTCATATGCTCTCAAATACTCATATTATATACATGTATGCATACATACATAATTATAAATTATAAATGTATGACAACTGCTGTGACACAAATTTGTCAGAATATGAGTAGTCAATTAAATTATCATAAGATGAAGAGATACTTGATAATAAACAATTAAATGAGAATTAACAATATTATCCATGTTAAATAAAGAGCAAATATATAGTCTAATCGTGAAATGAATTTTCCAAGCCCGCCAAGTAGTATAAGTACGCATAAAGGCGGACAATAAGTGTATATTTCTATACATATGTAGTTTTCCAAGTTCATCTAATTTCATATCATAAATTAATGCATGATTTAATTTTCTATTATGTGTGTATCGTTATTATTTTATTGTTATTTTAAATGACTGTTGCGCGTACACATATATGTATATAGATGTATATATAAGTTAAATGTATTTATAGATATGAATTAATTATTGCGAGTGGTAACTGTGTTGAGGCCACAATTTCTGACGTAAAAATGCATTCTTATGCAGTTTTGTCATTGAATATATAGCTAATTATGCATTGTTATAAATTTTTATAATTATTCAGTATTGAAACAAGTTAATCAACATCATCATTGTTATTTCCAAAATTTTATAAATTCAAAAATAATTAAAAATTCAAGTGAGATACTCACCATGACCATTCATTATGCCATGAGTCAGGTAAAGCGGTGCACGCCCCGAAAATTCGTCCTTGGCAAGTGCTTCCCTCACTAATTTTGGATCTGATAGTAATACAGTATAGACGGATCCCATCCACAATCCACAAATTGGGCCGTATTTATTTGATAGTGCTGTTAAACTTTTATGCGGCTGTTTTCGATCAAGCGATAATAAAGATCCGACAATTGGTAAGCCAAATGGTCCAGGTGGCATATTCAATTTTTTTGTATTCATCAATTTTTTTATTGTAAAAGTTAACACTAACATTGTCAACAGTGTTAGATAAATGATAAACATTTTTTAACATACTGAAAGAATAAAAAACTTTTTCAGTTAAATCGATAGATCATATACATATATATACAATATATGTATATCGCTTGAGAATTATATTTTACAATCGATTAATTTTTTTCACAAGCTTTTGCCATATTGTTTTACGGTATACAGCATTTTGTCATCGTCTTTCGATGTCATATTTTTTTTCAATATCTCGAAAATACGGATAAAACTTTTCTTGAACATTCTCAGAAGGAAGTAAAAAAACTAATTGACACAAATAAAATTTGTTTTATGTCTTAATGTCCAAAGCAAAAAAATATTTTTTTGCTTACACATTAAGACATACAATTTTTTACTTTTATTACCTCAAACCAATTGAATATTCGCTAATAATTTATAATGATTGTGAACAATGTAATATTTCATTATTTTAACAAAAAATTGTAAACAAATGATCTGTACATACCGATATATTATTTTATCTGACTGAAGCCGAATTGTATAGCGATATACATATAGCCAAATGTTACTGATTTAGTACAGTGTCAAGTGGCCATTGCTACACCAGCGCCACTAGACCTTTACGAACATTTCGTGAATCAATCCAAATATCCCATTTCAACAAAAACTACTATGTATTCATTAAAATACATATACATATGTATATGCCGAAGATTCGTTCACTAATATGAAATTCACCCTCGTGTATTTTTAACTTTATTACACAGGTGTATTCTTATAAAATTTCTTAGATGATATTTTATTCAAAAATACCATGGATAAAATGGAAAAGTCAGAGTTATATAGTCGAGAGTCGAATTTTTTTAACTGGGATTTGAATAACAAATCAAGAGAATATAGATCTTTCTTCATTTTTTTTTCCACGACTTTCGGATTCAAATAAAAAGATATAATATTTGTGTAGTTCTGCTCAAATACTGTATTAATAATACGAGTAATAATAAAATTATATGAAGATTTAAATTCAAATGAATTTCTTTGCATTTAATTTCAGATATATTTAATAAGTAGCTCATTGCATGTGTATGCATGTACGTGTACTTGATGAATTGCTTTCAGTTCAAGATCGCATGATGTACAAAAGTCAAAGAGACGTGTTTGTATATAAGTACATGTGGAGGGAAAAAAAAAAAATATTGAATGGTGTCACAATTAACGATGAGAAACGAAAAGCGAAACAAAAATAAATGAATAAGTATATATATATTTTATCTGTATGAGTGTATATCATATATGAGAGCTGGTGAGACAACCGACGAGAGACGTTATTTATGCTTATCAGCATATCGAGCGCAGTGAACCTCGAGATCTCTACTTGGAAGACGGCGAAATCCGATATCCAAATAGCGTATATATACGATGCAAATAGATTTAGATAAATATATATGCGCAGTGAGAATGTAGCTGGAACCAATGAATAAATACATGTAGGTAAATATCATGAGAATCTACATAAATAAAATGGAATTAATTTCATTGAAATATATTTGGATTCTTGGATATTATTATGTTTGAAATCGCGCAAAACACGTCAATATAGTTGATCAACTATTTTCGATGATATCATACTGATGTATTATTTATGTTTCGTGACGTCGTCTGCGTATATTCGAAATATATATTTTATATTTTTTCATTATTGCAGTCAATTTTTGAATTAAAAAATTCTTTTAATAATAGCATTGTTGACACGCCATTAAACTGATCCCATGGGTATTATGTTTATTCATTTTTTTTAGTTTGCTTTCCTTTGTCTGATAAATTTTTTATTTCAATTTGTTTTAATTTATTAATAATATACAATAAAGCTTTTGGGGTGCCTCATCTCTACCACTACTGTTTCACAGATACCAAACACCGTTCTCTTGTCCTTTTATATAGATGGCCAATGTGACGTACGGGCAAACGACCTGAAAGTCAGATTGTTCACATACAACCTAGCGATTTCTCTACCTGATGGTTACCACTTTTTTTTTTTTTTTCTTATATACATATATTTACTTCAACTTACAGTCACTTAATCACTCTTGCTCTTGCATTTTTTTGTTATCATCTATTTATTTTCGTACTCTCTTTTCATAATGATTAATATTTACAAGTTTTACGCAACATCATGAGTTTTTTTAATTTGTGAAAAATAATTTATTTCTATTTTCAAACATATATTTTTCCATAATTCAATATTGCAATGTATAAAACTTGTGTATTGATAAATATATTTTATTGTCATTGTTCTTTTTATTACTAAATAATCATTGGTGTACGATTATGTATCGCACTGTATGATTTATGATTTTTGACTAAATGCGTCAATAAGGTGCAAGTAAATGCAACAAGTATATCAATATGCAGTATCGTGAACGGGCAATGAACTACTGAGGTCATTGCCTGAATCCACTTATCGAGGTTGGGGTCCTTTTAGTACATTATATAGGTGCAATATAGGTGCACCCAAAGTTTGCTTGTTCAAAAATGATATGTGACGGTATAATGGGGGTTGACAATGATTGATTGGCATTGTAAGTGCTTAAACAAATTCAGGGAAAAAAATACTTACATATATGCATATATATATATATATATATATATATATACATTCGTTGTAATATATAGAAAGAACATATTTTTCTTTGTCCTTATGATTATTGAGATAACTGAGAAAGATAATGTCGTTATATTGGTATGGGATAAAAATGGTGATGTTATTTAAGAGGAAGAAAAAGCATGGAAAAAAATAAGGCAAATTGATTATCGCATTGATAGTGAAAAAGAATGTCGAAAAATAATTTTCGATAATCTATTTCGAGTGATGTTCGTGAATGGGAAAGAATGTGGTGGAAAAGTTCAATAACCTTTTCTTTCTCTCATGCTCGCCCGCATTTTTTCTTGTTTTCACTTGTTTTCTCTCTTTTATATATATAATGTATTTCTCTTTTTCTTTATTTTGCCCCGACTTTACACAAGCCAGGATATATATATATATACGCTTACGTGTGTCCTTGCAAGGTGGAGGAGACAACAGCAAATGGATTTTACAGTCGTCGACCCCCCCGATCGTTAGCCCCACACTTTATATCTTCTTACCAACTGACCGACGAAATGCGACGCACGACATTACACACCATGTATAAATAGCCATTCTCTATTTATGGAAGAGGAATATCTCAACCAATATCTCGTTTCTCGAAAATCTCCATTTCAGTATATATATTGAAGCAAGTTTCAAATAAATTTATATCTTCAATATACAATCAACCCTCTGCCTCCATCATCCTTAAAATTAACACGCAAATACTCAAATTTATTATTATAACAATCTAATTGATTAATTTGTTTTTTTTTTTTTTTCCATAAACCATTCTCTCGTATTTTTAATTCTTTATTATCATAAATTTAAATGTGGTTTTTTGTTTATTTATAGGTATTTTTTTATTTGTAATTAACGCGTATTCATATATGTATAATACTCGGACAATATATATACATGTATATAAATATGCGTATGTATATGGATCGGTGCAGGCTCACAGATGAGGACAATGGACTGGTGCAAACAAGTGGGTGGCGCGTATTCAAGTATACATCGTCAGAATAAAAGACACACGAATAAGGAGACGAAGAACCGGTCCAAGGCAAGCTGCGTTCTGATAACCCAGTTTCGCTTGCTATCGCTTCCATCACCGTCCATTTAATTCGCATATTATAAATTTGTCCTGCATGTTCACATATATTAGTAAACAAATTAACATTAAGCTATATGCATACATATCAGTATTAGATACTTTGAAATTTCTTTGATACACACATACACACATGAACGCGCACAGTATAAATTTAAATTATTTTAACAGACATATAATTATACATAAGTATACATCGCATTTATTTCAATTGTTCTGCATTTACCGTATGAATAATTGAAATATTTAAATGAAAATATTGATAAAATAGATGAAATGTGAAGAGAAAAAAAGTAAGAAATGAAAAATAAATTAAACAAATAGTGCGACAATGAAAAATATTTATTGAAAGTGCGACAGAGGTTATGTTGAAGCTGTGTATGTGTGTGTGTGTGTGTGTCGAGAATTTAAAGTCTCGAGAAATTGGGTCGTCGTGAGTTGGTGTAAGATCAACATCTTTCCAATGGCTGTAGACAGCTATATGCAGTTTGCGCCGACGTTTTCGCTCCCTTCATATACTTCTGGATGAGTGCAATGAACTCTGGTGTTCACCTCCACTACTGCCCTTCTCTTCTTTTTATTCGCACGTGAAGCCGCGTGCGCGCGCTCTCACTATTACTCGAGACTCGAGCACACGACGAGTGTGGATATAAACGTTCGTGCGTCACACCACATATTGCAATAATTTTTAAAAATACATTTAATCTACATTAACATATTTACTGTACTATACATTATATATTCACGTCATTTATTCAATTTTCATTACTATTTTATTTATTATTTCATTTTATTTGTATACTTGGGTTAAGCAATATCGTGACCTAGGTCTTCTTTAACTTTCTCTATGTATATATATATTCTTTTAACATTATTTTCACCTACCGTATCTGCCCTATTGGTGCATATATATACACATATTCTTCATGTATATCATACATTATATTTATCTTTTTTATATATTTATAAGCTTTACCCTATAATTGTGAAAGTCATTTATATTCGTATATAAAATAATTTTGATGACAAAAACTATTGTTGATATATATATATATATATATATATATATATATATATATATATATATATATATATATATATATATATATATATATATATATATATATATATAACCCATGAACGAAAATATACATATTCAGGACATCAAAATATATCTTTTATTTTGGGTGATGAAAAAATAAATAAATAAATGAAAATTTATGGATACAACACCAGACAGGACGATTGTCCCCAATCATATATATGTGTATGTGTTATATTCTTGGTCGACGATTCAATCAGGTTATCGAACTCTTGCGACATTATAGTAATATTACCTCACATCACGGAAATTAAAATTTATTATTCAGATGAACAATACACCGATACATCAACGTTTTTTTGTATACATGTATATTTATTTAATTTTTCATCCAATTTATTTTATATAAAAATTCGATTAATTATATTCATATTATGGGATGAAAACTTTCGATCTTATCACTTTTCTTTTTTTATGGTTCAATTTCTTTAAATATATATATATATATATATATATATATATATATATATATATATATATATATATATATATATATATATATATACACTTTGCACCATTGACAAGACTATAAGTATGTATAAATACCTAACGATACTCTATATTTGAGATAGCAATAGTAAAATCAAAGCAAACCTGCAATTATATTAATGCGACCAAAATATAAAAGTATTCGAAAATCATGTTTTTATACGGTCTCATTTTATGTGCCAAATTCATCTTACAATTTTATTTGTTGAAATATTCACATTTATGACACAATTTACAGTCGTGACACTGATTGGGACGTTGAAATATATATATATATACATATATAGAATAAAAGAAAAGTACGCAAATGTACGATATGATTTAAATTGCCGTGCCCGCTTGATCGCGATTGTGCACTCTATGTATATAGGCATTATAAATATATATTAACATTCATACTATCAATATATGTATATCATAGGAAATAATTGAGATCAGTATGCATTTATTCAATATGTATATGTGTGTGTGTGTGTGTGTGTGTATAATAAAAAATGGCTTTAGGTTGAGGACAACGCAGGGTCAATGTACTCGAAAGTCGAGAGGCTTTCTCGTCCTCATCGACATTCAATTATAGATATACTTTTATATATGTATGTATATATCTGCCTGTATACATGTATATATGTGTTGCCTTTTGACAAAATTTCTAATGGTAACCTGTAATAATTTCTTTTCATTTGAGAATTGATTAATAAATATATTCACGATTGAATATATGTGTGGCAGTAAATCGTTGGTTACGACACTATATAGCAATTCACATAATCGCGGCATTATTATTGTGGACAATCTAGCACTCATTTTGAAAGACATTAGTGATGTACCAATATAAAAAAAAATGTCTACGTGACTACAAACGCCTACCTACACATATTTAGATATCATGGGAAAGAGTGTTGATGACTTTTTGGACATATATAAACGACATTGAACATATAGCAATGACGATATGGAGTGTTGGTACATATGGTAGAAGAGTAGAAGATAAGTATGGAGAGTAAGTAGCATGAATACATGTATATGGATATCGAAGAGTATGACGGGGAGATACACTTTCACTCTCACAGGTGCATGACCGTACGGCAACGTATATACTCACGACTTCACGAGTCACTGTAGTGGCACACAAAGAGCGATATAACCGGGCGGAGACCTTAATGCTGGGCCAGGCCAGTCATCTCACCGTTCCATAAATACATATATACATTCTCGTCTCTCAATATTATACCACTTGTATGTGCGACATATACATGAGCAAATCCGCTAGATAACGGCTTCGTAGTTGTATATCAGTACACGCACGCGCCGCCTTTTCAATTAATATTTATTCATATCCATACATATATTTATAAAAATAAACGATTTTCAAATGTAAATGGCAACTCAACCATCACTATTATTATATTGACAATTTTTCAAATTACATTTGACCCAATATTCATTATTATTTATCATTTTTATCTATATACAAATAATTAATATTCATGTATATATGATATTATGTTATAAAAGTATACGATATATATAGATTGACAAATTTAAATATTAATTGGGAATTGTTGTTCATCTTTCTTAATTATAATATAGTATACATATAGATATGACATTTAAAAAGAAAAAAATACCGAAATTTTATATTAGAGTGAAATTTTTATTGTCGTATAATAAAAAAATCTATACCAATGTATATTGTTATATCTATGTAACTACCTACGTCTTTTCATTGATGAAGAATGAAAGTGTATAATATATATAACGAGATGCAATGACAGAACGTTGACCGCTAATAACGATATGGTGTTTGCACGTGCACATACATTTATTCTTTGTTTAAAACATATGTAAAAAAAAAAAATCATAATCTACATCATTAAAATATAGATATACATGTGTATGTAAATTCATATGGAATATAGAATTTTGGCGAAAATTACTCAATATATGTTGAATAATTGAAAAATCAAATACTGTAATATATGAATAATTTTTTTATTTTGTCATTTTTTTTTTTAAATTTTGAAATATTTATATATGAGCACATATATGCGTAAAATGACATTAAAGGTCATATCTGTGAGAATGCATTTAAATAAGCACAATTATTAATGTGAATAATAATAAAATTTAATTCGTTATTTATTTTTTTTTTATTTTTAGAATGTTTTGGCGAATGGGTCATTGACTTTTGTTCTGCACTTTTAAAACTACGCAGTGCGACTTTGCGACTTGATCGATACAACGCTAGCTTGTTTTTTTTTATTATACGATGTTGCAATTTATTAAATTAACTTGATGAATTGATGAGACTCGAGGCCTTAATTAGTTCCCCTCCTCAAATCATCTTCTTTCTAATTATTTAATAATTCGCAATATTTTTCAAACCTGCACAGAAACATATATATTAGTATTCATTTATTTATTTTTTTTCGACAGTCTCTCTATTTACACATATTGAAAGATATATTATACATAATAATGTAATACATCAGTAGCGAAACTTTAGAGATTAAATGAATAATTTATTTTAAAATACCGCGAGTGCTTGAGCTCTGAATCTGGAACGTCGTCGGTCAATGGCCCGCGTAGGTCGCATGTATGTGCACATATGTATACAATATTGATGTTTAATTTTTTTTTTTCTTCATCGATAATTTTGGCCACGCAGTGTAATGCAGTATATATGCAATATATACACATAGACATATTTCATATATATTCACATGTACAAAAACTAATGTAATATTATTAAAATATATATTATACTCTGTAAATTGGATGAATGGACTCAAATATTTTTCATCTCCATTCACTCTTAAAGATAAGAAATGAGAAAATATTCTGTAATATTTACGAAATAGAACATCTGTACATACATATACTATTCAATAAAATAAAGGAAAGAATAATGATGATAAAAAATTTATACATACTAAAAACTAAGAAATTGAATTAATATTCCATTTACGTATTTCTATATATACCTGTGTATATGTATATATATCTACTTAAAATATTTTTGCACAATTATTATTGTAGCTATATCAATTTTGTCCCCATTACATATATAAATATAATATATTCAAAATATATCTAATGATGATAAAAATAAAGACATCATTTTTAGGCAATACAATTTATGTTTCAATTAAAATATGAAAAAAATAAAACATACTAATAATTAACCAATCATTTCTGTTTTATTTTAAAAAAATCATAATTTTTTTTATAATACAATCAATCAACGTAAGATAATTGATATATATTGTTGCATTTGAGTATTTGTATAATCAATGTTTTGTTTACGTTGATAACAATTATTTACTCAGGTCAGAAGATATCGGATATCTACGATTTCCAACTGTGTTTTAAAATTTTTAAGAGGTATGTGATGAAAATACATTAACCTGCTTTTATTTTATCATATAGATATGTATATGTACATATGGAAATACATTATAAAAAGGCAACATGCATTGTTTGCATTGGCAGTCTCAAATCAATCATCATCAGGATGATTATTTTAAATATTTTCATTATTATTTTTATTCTCATTGGGACAAGTCACGGATTCCCATTAGTTATCGCCAATCTCAATAAAACAAATCAATTAAAAACATATTATGACATGAATTATAATAAAAGTGAAATATGTAAGTCTAATTCATTAAAAAATTCCATTCATTTTAATAAATTTTTTCATTACATTTTATAGTTGAGAGAATAAACATGTGGAAGAGTAATGACAAACAAAATGTGTGGGAGCTGAGCGGCCTTTTTGAAGGTGATATAATACTTAATAATGAAAAAGCAACAAGAAATGGTGTTATTGATGCAGCAACTCGATGGCCCAATGGTACCATTCCCTATTTAATACGAGATAACGACTTTGGTAAGATTTTATTTAAAAATTGTATGTCATCAATGAAAAAGCTCTTTTACATTTTTTTTTTCATGATGAAATTTCAAAGTGATAAAATATATTAACGATATAAGATATTGTTATAATGATATTGAAAAATAAAAAAAAATAATAATAAATATTTTTTCTAATTATTAATTTATCCATTTTTTTCATTTAGATGATGGACAAATTAGAAAAATTCATGAGGCAATTAAGGAATATCATGAGAAAACATGTTTATTATTTAGAAATTATGAAGAAAAAATAGATTCCGATTATTTGATATTTCAATCAAACATGTCAGGATGTTGGTCATCGGTTGGTAAACAGGGTAAAAGTCAATTAATCAATCTACAAACACCAAATTGTCTTAAACATGGAACAATAATTCATGAAATAATGCACGCTGTGGGATTTTATCATCAACAAAGTACATTTAATCGTGATGATTATGTTAAAATTCATTGGGAAAATATTCAAGATGGTAAAGAACATAATTTTAATAAATACGATGACAAAACTGTCACTGACTTTAATTATGGATATGATTATAGTAGCGTAATGCATTATAGTAGTAGGGCATTTTCAAAGAATGACGAACCAACAATTACACCGATAAAACATGGAATTGAAATTGGTCAACGTAACGAAATGAGCGAAAAAGATAAAAAAAAATTGCAAGCTATGTATAAAAATGAATGCAATAATCGTATAGGAAAAAATAATGATAACGATAGTATTATCGATATAATAAATTTTTTCCCTTCTTTTCTTGATTAATTAATATTTTTTTAACATATACATATATTCCGTAAAATCAATCAAATAACATAAATCTAATTCCATCTGTATATCATTGAAAAACATATAATTATTCATATGTATATTAATATATATATGTACACTTTAACAGTTTTATCAATTATATCATTATTAATTTTAAATCACAGAACTAATGTTAATATTTAATCCATGGGACACTGTTGATTATAGTACATCAATTGTTCGAGTTCATTAATGGTATTTTTTGCAGTCTGAAATGTATAAAATGAAAAATTAATTAACGTGAATATTAAATAAATAAAATGTAATGTTTTATATAACAAACAAACATTTTTTACGGTATCATCATCATCATCATTTGCCAATTGCTCCACTAAATTGCGCAATTGTTTTCCCCATATTCGTTGCAAGGTAGTGCAACAAAAACGTCCCAATAATCGAATTAATGTACACACTCTTGTTTTCAATATCTGCTGACGATGCGTCAACAATTTAGTCAATTGCTCAATGGATTCACCTAAAATTTTCAAATTTATTCAATAAATCTAACTTAATTAAATCTATAAAAAATAATAAAAAAATTATTTTATAATAATTTTATGTTTACATGGATTTTTAACACCAAATACTATTTCCTCAACTATTTCAGCATTTTCAGGCTGAGTTCTTAATATATTATTTAATATTGCTAGTAAATCCGCCACAACTCTTGATTTACGTTTTTCCAATGTAAACAATTGTTGCAACAATGGTATTCCATTAACAATATAAATGGCATCACAAAATTGCGTTAAAAATTGTTCATTTGCGTACGCAAGTCTACATAAAATGAGCATAGAACATTCAAGGGCTTGAAGTTCATCAGCTGATAACGTTGAAGATAATCGTGTGGTATGTTGCTTATCATTAACAATAATTTTTTCTGTACTATCTGAGCATACTGTCATCAACAGTCTCATGGCACATACTAAATTTGGAACAACTCTAACATCGAGATAAACCTGTTCAATTTTATTTAAATCCTCTTGACATATTGAAACAACGAATGGTAATGATAAAAGACAGGCAACGTATTCAATAACTTGACAGCTTGCAGCAGAATTTCTTAATGGCGATACAAAAATTGATAAACATGTCTCCTCAATGAGTGATGCTATTTCACCTTCAATAATTTCCTCCATTGAACGTTGCAAAAATGCAATCCACTCTTCATTTTCAATATGTTGATCAATAATTCGAGCTTCCCAATTAGGTAGTCGTCTGTTTTGTTTTTCAACATTTTCAATTTTACCATATTCTTGTTCGTAATCATAACTCAAACGACTCTGTTGATTGGAACAATTGACAAAATTCTCATTAACATTAATATCCCCCACTATATTTGACGGAAAATTTTCTCCCATATCTTGTGGATATTCACATAAACAATTAGACATATTTATCGGTGATATTATACATGCACTATTAAGACAATTAATTGGTGATGTTTCATCAACAGTGATTAAATCACTTTGAAGAGATGCTCTGAGACTGAGATTGTCAAGTAAAACATCAACACTAGCTGAAGAATTTGTACCACTTGGTTCACTTTCAACTAATTGATGCCGATATGTTTGTGCTTGTGAATGTTGACAAATAATACCACCATCACCATCACCATGAACCATTGGATATCTTGGCTGAGAAATACATGTTCGATAATGTTTTTGTTCCTGTAAATTTTTAATGGTTTTTTCCAATATTCGAGATTGATTTGTTGATCGCAGTGATAAATTTTCGAGTTGCTGTTTTTTAGCGAGTGCCTGACTAGCAGATAATGGTGTTGTGAATGAGGTTAAGGCGCCTCCATTTACTAATAAAATTCCATCTTTTACAAATGGATGATCAAGTAATTGAGGCCATGATAATCGTTTAGACGGATCTTTTTGTAATAATCCTTGCAAAAAAGTTTTACAATTCGATGAAATGAAATCGGGCCATTTTATTGGTTCAAATCGTATTAAACGTACTAAATGAAGAATCGAAGTAGTTTGAAATGGTGGTTTACCCACAATCATTTCATATGCAATGCAACCGAGTGACCATAAATCTGCATTATGATCATATGGACATTCTTCAATGAGTTCTGGTGCCATATACAATGGTGTACCCTTTATTGACGTTAGTACGTGTGTGCCTGTACTCATACTTCTTGCAAAACCAAAATCACATAATTTAGCTATTCCATTAGCTTCAATTAAAACATTTTGTGGCTTTAAATCTCTATGTAATACACGATTAGAATGTAAATAATAGAGTGCTGATACTAAATCACAAACAATCATTTGTGCTTTTTCTTCACAGAATCTACCCTCTTTATCTAAAATTTCGTAGAGTTCTCTATCCGCATATTCTGTAACTACAACAATTTGATTTTCCGTTTCAAATGAATCAATCATTTGAACAATATTTGGATGATTAAGATGACGCTGAATTTCACACTCTTGCCGTAAACTTTTCAATTCATTGAAGGTACGGGCTCGCTAAAAAAAATATAATAATATAACACTTTAACGATATTAATTATATATTTATTGACAGTTAGGAAATTTAATAATTTATTGTTTACCTTTGTTATTATTTTGAAAGCAACAATTTCGCCATTGCAAAGTTTTTTAGCTTTGTATACTTGACCAAATGAACCTTCACCGACTTGACCTAATACTTGGTATTTTTCCATTATAAAAATAAAAATCTCAAAATTATTTTTAGTTTAAAAACATTTATTACTATATTCATTTAATTATTTGCCTAGTAAATTTAATAAATAATTGTTATAATTGATTAGAGTTTGTTGGAGGATTTATTATATTGTACATAAATTTATTAACATTTGTTTATGTCAGTTTTACCAATGTGGGCGGAAAGAAAAAGTTTGGTTAGACTTTTACCATCAACGCCATCATAATGTCAACGATTAACTCAAAATTTTTGGTACGTGTATACATATATTTCTTTGTTCGAATTCATGGATGCATGTATGTGTGTGATATGACACTAAATTAAAATACACAAATACATATTTGCATACGTAACTGACTTCATATCATCTGTTACTTGTTGAAAAATTTTTTTTTGTACAAGAAAAAAGAAAACAAAGGCGCAATCATACAATGTCCACGCAAGTATGCTTAAGTTTATTTTTATTGTTATTATTGTTATTATTATTATTATTAAATATAAAAACTGTTGCAACATGCTTGCTGAATCAGCCTTTTATTTTAGATGAAAAACTTGTACAATGATTGAGTTCTGTAAATGAAATTATTTGTTCAATTAAATTTACGATTTTTATTTTTTTAATATTTTAGATGGATAAAATAATCAACCTATACAAAAGTATTGCTCAAATACCGTCTTTGAGTTCAGCAAAAATTTCATGTTTAACAGAATCACGATTAATTGTACAAAGTAATTGGACTCAGAGAAATTTAGAAAGATGTACCAATCAAAAATTCTCGATTGATTATACTCTCACTCAAAATTTTGACGTGATTGCAGAAACTTTTCCCATTGACATTACATCAGAGTGCGTAATTTTAACTAAAAAATAGTTTATATTATCCATAAGTATTATATATATGGGCGTATAATAATATTTCACTTATGAGTAAATATATTATTTTTATCTTTTTGTTTCATTATAAATATTTAGACTTTTGTCAGCAGTAAGTGACGATGGGGAATATAGAGCGGTATTAAAATCAGCATTAGTATCAAAAGATAAAAATGCAGTTACTAAACAATTTATTGAGATATGGAGCAAACAATGTTTGCTGAAGAATTACGATTTATCTGCACTTGATGTTCATGGTGATGTCTACACCGATGGTATATAAAGAATAATAATAATTGCAGTTAAATAAAAAATTTTTGTTATAAATTAATGATACGAAAAAAAAAAAAGAGACATTCAATATTCATTTAACTTGGTTTTAGGTGAATTTGGATCGTTTGAGTGGTCTCATGATGGAAACAAATTACTGTATATTGCTGAAAAAAAGCCAGCAAAATCAGAGCCTTTTTATAAACAACAACCGTTAAAAAATAAAGATGAAAATAAAGAAGAAATAATAAAGGGAAATGAATATATCTATAAACCAGATTGGGGCGAACAATTGGTTGGTAAACAACATCCAGTTGTTGTTGTCTTAGACACAATTTCAAATTTGATTAGTGTTTTAACTCAAGTTCCGGATGATTTGTCTTTGGGACAAGTTATTTGGGCACCTAATGATAATGCAATAATTGGTGTTGCATGGATACATGAACCAAGACATTTAGGATTGATTTATTGTACCAATCGACAATCATGGATATTTCAGCATAAAGATGGAAAATTTGGTATATATACTCAAAAACATGTTAATATTATTGATATATATCATCATTACATACATCTATCTTAAAAATTAAATAATTACAATAAATAAAATACCAATTTTTTTAGAAAAAATTTCTGCTGATAATTGTAGTGTTCGCTCACCACGATTCAGTAAAAATAATAGACATTTAGTTTGGCTTGAGAGAGATGTCAGTGGACCCCATCATCATGCGCATCGATTAATGCATTTAAATTGGGAAGATCACACAAAAACGGTATATTCTTACTTTTTTCATCGAAATATATGAGAAAAATTTTAATGCAATGATAAATATTTTTATTTATTATTTTATAAATATATTATTTTGTGTATATAGCCAGATATTCTTATTGATATTGTTCGTCAAAGTATCAATATCGATAAAGGAAAACTTTTTTATGGGCTGTATAATCAAAAGATTTCGCAAAATTGCTGGAGTAATGATTCGAAATATTTATTCTTCAAAACTCCACAAAGATCAAATGTGCGCTCATACGCATTGAATATCGGTAAATAAATAATTGATTATATACTTTATTTTCATACATGAAATAGAAGAAAAATTATCCTTATTACACTGTAATAATTTATTTATTTGTTAATTTTCAATATTTTAGAAACAAAAGTTTTGACTGAAATTGAAAACGACCAAAGTAGTCTAAGTTTCTTAGATGCTAAAAATGATATTTTATTATTTGCCAAAACATCCCTTATACAACCGACATATTTGATTATGGGACGGTTTGACAATAAAAATCCAAGCAAAATGAAATTCAATAATGTTTCATTACCAATCAAACTTGTCAATTCTGAAAAACTCAAATATGAACCTATTGAATATGTTTATGATAATGATGAGCAAGTCCGTGAGTAGGATTGTTCAATATTTTTTAATTGCAGTATTGATATAATTCGATTATAAAAGTGTACAATAAAATATGTTAATAATACTTTATTCGTATTTCAGGAGACTTTAATTTTATATATTACGGGCCGAATGAAGGTGATATTCACTCACATCCATTAATTATTATGCCACATGGTGGTCCACATTCAGCATACGCTAATAATTTTACTCTGGAATCGTCTCTTTTGGCATTGCTTGGTAAAATATCTAAATTAAACAATTAAATTTTTTAACACAAAAAATTGTTATTTTAATAGTAAATAACATACGATTATTTAGGATTTGGATTGTTACAAGTAAATTATCGTGGTTCAATTGGAATGGGGGCTGATAATGTGGAGTATCTTCAAGGTCGAGTTGGTAATATTGATGTAAAAGATTGTGTTACTGCCACTCAAGAGGCGTTAAAAAAATATTCTTGGTTAAATTCTGAGAAAATTGGCCTCAGTGGTGGATCTCATGGTGGCTTTTTAGTTGCTCATTTGAGCGGACAATATAGCGTAAGATTCAATAATAAATTATATTGTATTAAAATTATTCTACTTTATTTTTCATATGAAATTAATAAATTATCATATTTCTAGGATTTATATAAAGTTGTTGTAGCAAGAAATCCAGTCATAGACGTTGCTGCTATGTTCACAATTTCGGACATTCCTGATTGGTAATTCATATTATTATTTATCACATTACTAATTAGTTTCTTATTATTATATTATTCAAATGCGATAATTCGGGAATTTACATTTCAGTCGCAATGCATTGTTTAAAGTCGAGAAAATGGCGCTTGGCCATGATATACTGTAAGCTTTCTCGAGCATTTGTTTTCTATTGAATTTCGTTTTTCATTTTCAAATTTTTATCTAAATATACGTTCACAAAATTTTCAATATTAATATATTTTTGGTTTAATATCATAATATCAATAACTTAATTATGTTAATTTAATGGACAATTTTATAATGACATGATAATTATTACCTTATTATTTCAATTATTTAGGTGTGCCGCTATAATAAATAAATCTTATCGTCAGTCATTTTCAAATGATGATAAAACATTCATAGATGCCGAGGAAATGGTACTTAAAATGTTTAAATGCTCACCAATAATTCATGTTGACAAAGTAAAAGCTCCGACACTAATGTGTGTTGGTAAAAATGATCTTCGTGTACCAATGTCACAAGGACAACACTGGTATCATAGACTTAAAGCAAATGGTATTCCAACAAAGTGAGTAAACATTAATTAAGATATGTATGAATACACATATGAAAAATCAATCTAATTTTAATATTGGTATTGAATAACAATTTTATGTGGATAATTTGGAATTTAGAATGCTTGTGTATGATGACAATCATCCATTGAGCTCTGGGCCAGTTGAAATTGACGACATAATAAATGCTGCATTGTGGTTTTCAGAACATTTGAAGGTAACGAAATATTACTCTTAATCAACATAAATTTCATTGAATCATCATCAGTATACAATTATTTTGTATAAATATTCTGCAACATATTTTGACTCTGTACACTAGTAATGTACACCATTAAACATTTGTTACACTATACAAGACACTAATTTACATAATTTGTATTTATAAACAAATTGACAGATTTATATCATGATGATGATAATAATAAAAACTACGACGTTATTGTATTAATCATATAAAATTAATTTGTATCAAAATGTAATATATATATATATATATGCATGTAGTCAAATTCAAAATCATTGACAATATTGATATTGGATTTATTTACGATTTCATTTTTACGCATTTATATTCACTTCAATAATAATACTATTGCAATTACACGGTCGTATTACTTTTCTTTGTATTGTTTTTTCACAATTTTGTCAAAAATATAACTTTCTCATAAAAAATTTCAAGGCAAGATTCATTTTATACTGAATATTAAAAATAAAATGGTGCAATGGATGGAAAAAAAATGTTATATATCGGTTATTATCTAATTAAAACATTAAATAGTGAACCGATTGTGCATGTAATATTAAATAAAAAATATATATTCATCGAACAATTTATGTTGACGATGAATTAGAATGTTCAGGAAATAACGAATCATAACTTGGCGGTAAGTCTTTATCAGTTGCTGATGATAGAACAGATACCTCGAGCATTGGCGCTGTTGGAACAGATCGATG
This sequence comes from Microctonus brassicae, assembly GCA_918226075.1. Lineage (NCBI taxonomy): Eukaryota > Metazoa > Arthropoda > Insecta > Hymenoptera > Braconidae > Microctonus > Microctonus brassicae. The sequence continues at coordinate 198,612 of OW445485.1, read as the reverse complement.
TGCTGCATTTGTAGATGAACGTTCAATATTATTGAAACGATCATCATTTGCATCAGGACCTGCACAGTCAGCAGACCAACAGAGTTTTTTATGACGCCTACATATCCATAAACCGATCACAAATATAATAAATCCTAACAATATTGTTGTAACAGCACCTATAGTCACTTTAGATCCAGTGCCATTGCTAAATATTTCATCATCACAATTTTTTTCATCTGTACAAATTGCTGGGATACAATTATGAATACCATCGCAAAAATAATCTTCTGCTAAGCAAACATCAATTTCACCGAAAAATCGATAAAAGTTAATTGTATTATTGTAATTTGGACGATTACAGCCTGTAAATCCAAAAAATAAATAATAAAAAAACCAAAACTAATTAATATAAAATAAATATAAAGAATAAAATTTGTGAAATCAATTTGTTTTCACCTTTACTTTTATATGGTGTATAAACTATTGTTAAATTAAGTGGCGTCTCATCAGGATGGAGCGATTGTTTGTTAACAAAAATAGTTGTTTCTATTTCTCCTTCAATATCATAATCTCCATAAATTTTTGAATCGGAATCAATAAAACTATTTGTCTTTTGGAGATCAAATTCACCACAAAATTTGTCTGTTTTGTGCTGATCTTTTCTTCTAAACTAGATGAAATAAATTCAATAGAATATAAATCATAAATAATAAATATCAACGAATGATAAATCATAATATCATTGTGCAATATATACGATATTTTAAATATTTACCGTAACATAATCTATACATTCACTGGCATTTTTACGAAAAGCTATATTTTGTATAACTGCCATTAAATGTTCTCCTTTTCGTACTTTTATCACAAATTTACATAATAAATTTGACGTACGATTAATCCATCGATCAAATATATGTGCAGGACTGAGAATAATTGAAGAATTATATGGTCGTGGTAAATTTTCACCAATCTTGATTGAATCTTGTTTTCGCCCAAGTGGATGACAAATACTTTCTTCCACCATATAACCTAAAATTTCAAAACAACAATATAAACAAATACAATATGATTGTTGTTAAAAGTTATATAACATAAATAATATACGTTTATTGTAGGCATGTTCCGCTGGCAAAGAGAGTCTCCGATGTGAATTAACATAATGCGCAATAACGCTGAATAATATTAAAAGTACAAATAAAAAATTAAAATTGTTCAATTCAGCCATTTTCACAAATAATTTCAGAATCTCATTATCGTGTTACATCAATGATTGTGTGAGTTAAATATGTAACTTTATTTCAAATATATTATATATTGCACAGTAAATAGAATAATAATTATAGTCAAATTCCAGCTAAAGTTTACATAGATTATTTGTACCTGTTGACATTAATTAAAATAAAAATTATAATTAATTCAAACGCGTATATTCCTTATTATTAAACTGAATTAAACGCAACAAACGCTCACATACGTAAACATGTACATACATGCAAACTTACACACGTACATTAATTATATTTTCAATTAGTCTCAATATATTTTATTATACTATATGTATATACATGTTAGAGAAAAAAAAAATGTAAAAAATTATATAAAGACGACTTTATATGTAGCGATATTTTTCTCTGTATGTATATATAGATATACTTTTCTATTCAAACGATAAGTTTGGTGTGATCGAATAATGTCATGTGTGGTGATCACACCATGGTGTCAGTTTTCAAATTGCGCGCGCTTTTGATACATTTAAGAATTTATCGTTACCAATTATCAAATGCTGATGAATGATATATCAGCTACGTAAATTAACGTGCATCAACAATATTAACAATGTCTTCAGACGAAGAAGATGATCAAGTTCAAGATCTCGAAGCTATTCGTGATAAAATGTGGAGTATGCCTAAAAGTGAAAGAATGCAAGTTAGTGCATGGGACGATGATAATGAAGGCATTGAAACTCAACGTAATCCTGAAGGTTAGGCTTCATATAACCACTGATAAATATTTATTATTCAAATATTATCAATTGTCATATTACTATTTATTTTCGTATAGATCCAGATGCAAAAAATATTCTCATAGCTGCAGAAACTGGTAAAATAGAACGTGTGGGTATATTGCTAGATAAAAATCCGTCACTCGTTAATGTAACAGACAAAGATGGTTATACTCCACTTCATCGAGCTTGTTATGGAAATCATGTGGACATTATTGAGGTAAAATAATTGATATTTTCATCATACTAGTAATTCAACATTATTTTATGTGACATAACGTATTTTAGTATTTGCTATTGAGAGGTGGTAAATTGGATACGAAAACTATTGATGGTTGGGAGCCCTTACATTCGGCTTGTTGTTGGAATAATGTTGATTCTATATCAATGCTTATTGCTAATGGCGCAAATATCAATGCTTTGAGTAATGGAGATGTTACTCCATTACATTTGGCATCTGCGAGCTCTCATAATTCTCCAGCACTTCAAGTTTTACTGCTGCATCCAGATACTGATCCGCGAAAATTAAATTCTAGCGGTGATACACCGCAAAACATAGCAACTCGAACTGGAAAATACTATCCTATATTTGAGTGTATCGAATCATCCTTAAATGAAATTTAAAATCAAAAATATTATGAATTTTATCACACAAATTTAACTTTATAAATTTTATTTCATCATACATGTATGAGTAATAATGTATGCATTCATTATTTTATTTATTTATTAGTCACATTAACATACTTTAAATCATGAATTTCTCATAAACAAACGAAAAATTTTCATTTACTATACTTATATATTTTTTTTTTTTTTTTCGGTATGTAATCATAACGGTAAAGTACAGAGCATAAAAAAATATTTAATATATCTAACAATCAATAAGACACATATGGGTATTATCTTTTTAAATTAAAACAATGACATAATATAATACTTATTGTATATAATTCTGATTAAAAAAAAATCTCTCTATATGTATGTATATATGTATATATATATATATGTATATATATATATGTATATATAATATACTTGACTGTGACGATAAGAAAAATTTTTTTTCATTTCATTGATTCAGCAATGCATCATGCATAAATATTAAATAAAATATTCTCTCTTTCTTATTGTCACAGTGAAGTTAAATTAACAAATTTTGGTGTTCCATTACTCAATCGTCGAATACCTTCCCATATTAATACAGTAGAATCCTCAGTCGCGGCATAAAGATGATGTTGATCGAGAGCCCACGCAATTGCAATTATTCCACCGCAATCTTTTCCACCATTAACAATTTCCCGAACTAATCTTAAATCCCAACTGCTCCAAAGTCTATCAAAGAATAAAAAATAAAAAAAAAAAAATGAAATAATAAAAAAACTTAATTAATTTGAATTTTAATGATAATTTTACCTGATCACTCCATTATCCAATCCAGTAGCAATGACATTTACAGATACACCCTCGGGTGCATTGCTATAACAGAGTGCAGTTATTTTTCTTCTCGATAAAACTGAACCAACTGGCCTTGCATTTATTGTAAATACTTGTAATTCAGAACGATGACCATTATTATCATCTAAAGTTTCTGTTAATTGACACGTTAATGCAATATCTCCAAGCGTTTCACTAATAGCAAGATGATTTACCGATGATTTATTATTACAAATAATTGATCTTACATATGATAAACTATTTAGATCCCAAATGACAATAATTCCTTCACTATCACCTGAAACACCAATGCTAAAAGCTCGTGATAATGCAATAACTTGAATTGCCGATCGATGGGCCAATAAAATAGATGCTGGACCTGATGTGAATTCAATTTTTCCAATAGTTTCAATATTATATGAATAAACTGTAATTCTTCCGGAAAAATGACCGAGCCACAGTTGTCCACAATCAGCAGCCGATCCTATAATTGTAATTGGATCGAATCCACAAGATTGAATTAGTGGTTTAGGTGGTTGTACTTTTTTTGATTTGAGTCGAACAATACCATCGTTATTGTTCCACGATGCAAGTGCAGCTGCTAATACACTAATGCTATTTAACATATTTGATCCTTTTTCACGATTATATCCGAGTAACAGTGTGGTGCAAATTGGTAAACCAAATACATCACCGGTGAATAAAGGAATAAGTGAAGCCATTGGGATTCGATTTTTATGTTTCCAGCATAGAATTGGTTCATTTCCCGGAGCACCAACATAATTTCCCCATTTAATTCCCTCTACTTCTTCAATTACTGATGGTATATTACTAAAACTATATGTATTAATTGCATTAAGAATAGGTAATGGATGAGCAATTGTAAATAATTGAGCTGGTGTTTGACCATATGTTTTCACCATTGTTTCTGACGCTTGGCGTACCAATGGATCAGTAATTTCATCAACATTAAATCCGTAATAAGTTGCAGGATGAAAGACATTGATAGCTTCAATAGCTGGTTTACCCGTTTGACGAAATCCAAAAACAAGATCAATCCAATAAGGTAAATTTTCACGTACAATGTCAGTTTCAAGCGCAGCACGATGAGCAAGAACAAAAAGTCGTGCATCACGATGAGACCATGGGGGTAATTCAACATCTCCAACTTGGCAGCCATTTTGTCGCATACCAAAATTGAATCCCTCAAAATTTATTAAAAATTCCGGCAAATAAAAAAATTCTGGTATTAATTCTTTCACATCTGTTGTTGAATCACAGCTAGTTAATCGCCATGTTGTTGCCAATGCATGAAATGTACGATCGGGAATATCAAAGTTATTATCTTGATAGCATAAAAACATGCTGGTAAAGGGCGGTAGTCGAACTAAAAAATGGAGAACTGTACCAGAATTACTATAATGCGAGCCATAATGAAATGGTTCTTGATTTAATGCAATAAGATTATGCCCCTCAATCAGAGCTTGTTTAAGATAATTGTAATTATTAATGTAATGTTGTTCATTTTTCTTGTCTTGTACTGCCATAGGGCGCTTGAAATCACGATAAATTTTGGAATTATTCAAATTAATTCGTTCGCTAATATAATCAGAAAGTACAAATGGAAATACCGGATATTGCATTAAGTCATTGTAAGATCGGCCTGCTAATTTATTTAAGCACATGACGTATTCCCAATTTGTTAAATTTCCACTTCGCCACAATGCCAATGCCTCATCTAAATCATCGCCGGGAACACGTTGTGGTAAACTGCACATGGACAATTCACTAGTGAAATTATCTCGCTCTTTTGATGAATGAAATGCTAATAAATAAGTTCTTCCAGTTGTTAAAAAAATTTCAATAGCTCGCTCTTGAAGTTGATAACGTCTACAATGTATTTCACGTATGTCCTCAAGTCGCCATGCTGTGCCACCAGCCATTGCTAAATCAAGACCACCAAGACCAATATCTGTGTATATTGGTATATCTGGATTATCCGGTACAAAATAAAGACATGTTTCACCAATTAAAACTTTACCGGATGATTCTGCACGTGGTGTAACTACACACGCTTGTGACATCTTTCGAATTCGTTCGCTTGTATGAAGTCTTTTAATTAATGCAGTGGTATTAACATCCTTTCGGACTGTTGTAAATAAATATGATAAAGGCCCTTCAATATTAGCTGCATCTAATTTAGCTTGATGTTCATCTAACATAAATCGTTTGTCAATTTTTAAATGACATCTCTGCATACGAATTCTAATGCGAGCTGGTCCCTCAGTTGGATCCAATTCCCAACTTCTTGGATAAGACTCGGGAAAATGCCATGGGGCACGTTCATGAGTTAAACGCTTTGTTAAATCTCTCCATATTTCCATCGCTTGTGCCTCCATTGCTCTACTATGTTTCAATTTTTCCATAAATATTTTCCTCTCACAATTCTGCTGTTCAATTATCGATTGTGTTATTATCATTGCACTATCTATTAATTGTTTTGCTAACAAATCAAATTTATTACCAATACGATGTATCGCTGATAAATTATTTTCCATCCAAATTTCACGATCTTTAACGAGTTCATGACGTAATAATGTCAATTCTTCTGACCACAATTTTGACGTAGCATTATTAATACCTTTCACAAGTTCCCATATACTTAAAGCCTCTTTTAATTCTATACATAATTGCGCATCACTAGATGGCATATCATTACATTTTTGCAATAAATCCCAAAAATAAACAGTGAATTTTTGTTCAATTTGTGGATGAATTTCCAATAGCGATGACAATATTTCACGACCTCGTAGCTCTTCCATTAATGATCGTACGGCAAAAACTCGAATATTATTACTTTGATGTGGTCCTAAAAGCCAAAGCATCATTTTAGCAGTGTTTTTTTTCAATGTTGGCCGAGACGACCATGATCCACTCCAATAATTTTTTCTATCATACGGTGTTGATAATCCATGCAATAAGATAGTAAATAACTTTTTAGTTAACTCAAGTTCATTGTTTGTTGGCGCACGATCAGCTGTTGTGATAAATTCAACGGCACGAAACAAAATTGTTCTGAATCGTTCGTTAATTTCACCTCTACCAGGTTCACGCAATGGTATCCCAGATGAATAAACGCTAGCATAACTCGCTGAACGTGATTCTTGATCACTTTGATCGCTCGATGTTGTTAGAATAGTAGTTAAATATGATGCTGATGCAAGATAAGAAGCAGCACTGCGTAATTTAAAACCTGGATTTTTCGACATTTTTGACATTAATGCGTCTAATTCACCATCAAATAGTACTACTAATGCCGCACGAATTATTGATACACAAGCGACATTTGTACCGCATTTATTTCTCTCATGCAATTCAATATAATTTAAAATTAAATGTAAATCTGATATTGCTTGTATTTGATGATTGCCAGGCGATTCTAATAATTTAGTGGCAATAGCAAGTAAAAGAACATGTATGTCATTTAATAATGACGTTGAATTACCTTTGTGTGCTCCACCAACAAGTGCTTGTCCTAAACATTCAGCTAAGCCTTGATCAAGTAATGAACGTAGAGCATTTTGATTTTTTGTTATTACATCAGTGATGAATGACACAATTGGTCGTGCAATATTGGGTTCTGTTGCTGCGCATTTTGTTAACATTGCCAATAATGGTGGCATAGCTGACAGAATTGGACCTCTTGCTGCCAAATTTTCAAGTGCGCTTATTAATGATTCACACCCCGGATATAGTGAAATTTGATTTGCCAAATGGAAAAAATATTTTTGTTTCATAAATTTATTGATATCTTCATCACTGGCACGTTGAAAATAGGCCTGAATAACTTTTATAATAGCTGTACGAACACGTGCATTAGGATCATTTACTAATACCAAAAGTAATTCAGCACGAATAACGTTTTTCAAAACTGATAGAACTTGATTGTCAGGTAATACTCTCAAAGCATCACGTAAAATTAGTAATAGCCCTTCACAAACGAGTCCTTGACATGCACGTTTTTCATCTGTCCATGATAAATATTTTTTACTTATATGGTGATTCGATCCATCGCTTGCGGCAATTCCCGAATCCTCACCTGCACTCATATCTTTTGATGGTGCAACACCACCGTTTTCATCATTATTGATTCGTCGCTCGCGTTTTTTCATTACACGATCACGTTGAATTTGAACATTTTCCAAAGCTTTGTTTATTTTACTTATTTCCAATGGTCCAGAAGAGTCATCAGATGAACTGACGTGTCTTGACGTATTTGCTGTTGATATTTTGGCAGTAGTCATTGTTCTTTTTGTCGATGCTGTATCTATAGTTTGTTTTGTTTCAGTGACTTGTGATGTTGGTATCATTAATTTAACGTTTATTTTATTTTCGTCCATTAATTTTGGCAATAAAAAATAAATATTATGACGCGAGTGAGTTATATAAGTGTCAGATGCTTGATGAACGAGAACGAGATAATTCATAATTGCAACTAAATGTGCAAAATCAGGTGGTGCACCCATTAATGCTCGTATAAGCTCCACAATTGCATTTCCCGTTGTTGTATCCCAAATTGCATCCGAATTCTCATGTATAAAATGTTGTTTGCATATAAGAAGTATTGTTTCGACAATTCCAGCACGATTTAATTGTGTGGCATTAAATTCACGTTGTGAATGTTGATCACGAAGTAATATTAAAATTGCTTGCAGAAACATATTCAATGCATCATATTTTATCCAAGTTTTCCATGCGTTTAATGATTCGCATATTAATACAGGATCTATTATAATTGCTTCACTATTTTGTAATACAGTATGATTATCATTTGTGATGTCCTTTACTATAATTGAACTATCGCATGCGGCATCAAATATAGCTTTGAGCATATATTTGCCCGCATGACATCTAGGCGATTCTAAAACACGTAAGAGCAACGATAGTCCATTTTCTTCAGAATTATATTGACACAATAAATCAGAATCACTTCGTACCAAATGGAGAATAATTGAGAGTGCTAATGCTTGTTCTTCTTCAGTTGAATTTAATTCAACAACACGTGCGAATAAGTAAAGAAAAATAGGTATACCACCAATTGAACTTACGGCAGGTATTAATCCACGATATTGTTGGCGTTCAAGTCGTGTTGGCGCAATTATTGCAATTGATAATGGTGGTTGTTGCGAGACTCTATGATCGGGCGCTGATATTACACGAAATCCCGGCTGTCCCGGAAATAAACTTCTTACAACTGCACTTGGATGCGCAATCGCTTGTGGATATAAATTAACAATATTCGGATTTTGTGCCTCGTAACATAATAAAATATTGTCTTGTAATTCACATAAATATGAGTTAGTGGCATCCATAATTGTAGCCCAATCAATTTTTGAATCAAAAATTTTAGTCTCGACTACATGACGAAAATAAGTTCCACCGTATGATTTTCGTCGAGTTATGTCGAATTTTCCATCATCAAATTTCACCTCACGTATACCATTTAATGCTCCCGACGCAATCAATGGCGCAAAATTAGATTTAGGTGTATTTAATATACAATCAGCTAAATTTGTATAATTAGGTCCGAGACTAGTTAAATATAGTGCTCTCTCTTTGGTGAATATTGGCAATCTAAAAATTTAATTTTCTAATATTAACACATTTTATTAACATAATTAAGTGAATAATTATATACCTGAATAGCATTAGATTTCCCAGATACCATGCGCCATTTTGATTTGATCCAACTTGTCCAAGTAATAAACACGATGTTCCTGGTTTACGTATTAATAAACCATCAAATGGTAATTTAACTGTAGTTTCTTGCCAACCATCAATCCAAATAACTAGTTCAATCACAGCATTACGTTTATTTAAAATAGTATCCTTAACATTGAAGGATAAATTGTGCCAACGGCCAGCAGATAGCATTCCATTGATTGATGTTTCAGATACAGTACGGTTAATTTTCTCATCGGGTTGTGTTAAACGAAATATTAATTTATCTGATTGTAAATCAAACCACATTTCTAATACAAGTGATTCGAAGCCAATTGAAAAAAAGTGTACAATAGTCGCGGGTGTTGGTGGCGATGATGAATCCATAACAACTTCTTTACTCCAATTGTCCGATAGAATTCCCCATTCTGATAAACTTTCGTTTAAATTATCAAATACTGGTGCAACGAATAAACTTGTACCACGTCCATTTAAAAGTGATCCTCTCTCAATTCGGATCCACATAGACGCTGAACATCCATTTGACCATACAGACCATGATAATTCGGGTCCAATTGGTAAACAAAGAGCATGAACAGACCATGGACTACATACACCAAATATAGAATGTTTTTTTCGTAAATTATTTACGAGATTCTCTGTTTTTTCGTTACTTTTACGATCGTCATTACGATTATTTTTAATAATTGAATAAATATTTGTTTGTTCTACAGTAGGAAATGAAAGGATAAAATTTGGTTGTGGTCGTGATGCGTGAACTAATCGAAAAAGTGGTTGTAACAATGATAAAAGTGGTGGCGATTTAACTTTGAATAACGAAAGATAATTTAACAATTCAGCTGATGAAATTGATTGCATCGCTAAAAGTGTAAAAACATCCAATATTGCATGTTGTAATTCTAAAAATTAAATATTACCAATTAAATAACTTTCAAAAATGAATATAAAAAATAAATAACGAATATTATCATATATACCACTGTATCGAAGATCTTTACTGATTAATATAGATTCAAATCCGCTTAATAATCTGCTAATAGTCCCTGATCCGGCAAGAACAGCACAGCTGGATGCACTCTCTCTACATGTTATCACGACCTTTCTCAAACCACCGCTAACAATAGTGCACCTTTCGTCATCTAAACCTCTATTCAATGTCAATTAGTTATAAACATTTTATCTATATTATATAAGATAGAAATTCAACATCATTATTTAAGTATGAAATAAATTGCTGGCTTACTGTTCGATGAAGTGGATCAATAGGTCAACTGCCAATGAACACAATGCCGGATGTACAGTTGCATGTCTTCGCGGTTCAATTAACGGCTCAAGCGAATTTGTTTGTTTTGGTGGACTTGTACCTGAACTTTTTCCTTGAGTTTCAATATCTGCCTCATATCCATCATCGGCTGTTACATATTCACCTGCACTGCTGTCATCACCACCGCCACAATCGGGTGGTGATTCCGGTGCCATTGTTGGCAACTAAAATGAAATAAAATAATTACATGATGAAAAATAATAAAAACAAAAAAAATGTTGTGTATAACAAAATGTTTTTTTACACGTGGCCTTGCGGGTTTCAATATCGTTTGTTCTTGGCTTGGCTTGATTAAAGCAACTCGGAGCAAGGCTTCCACAAATATACTGATTTTGCGACCCAAAGTAACACCGGCATTCATTAGTGCCTTACTTAGATGGCCAATCACATCACAATCACCTAAACCACAAACCATATTTAATAATATAAAATTAAAAAATTGTAGAGGTTAAATAAAAAATTAATAAAATAAAATATTCCAATTATTAATAAAATCACCATCAATTACAATAGAGATGTGAACTGAATTTTGTATATGAAGCGACTAAAAAATGAAGATTTGTGTTTGTTTGCGTCAATGATGACCAATAAATGATGTCGATATATCATGCTAAACCACAGGTGTATTTCAAAGCTATCATTATAACATAACACACCTATTTGAATAATTTTAAAAGACCATACATGTTGTATTGGCGTGTATGTATATATATGGGTTTACAATGAAAATTTATCATGTCTGTAGACTTACACAATGGTGATATTAAGCAACATGTGATTAATGCCTCGAGTAAACGTTGTGCCGATTTACTGGAATCTGAAAATTGCACAAATAATTTTTGATTATATAAATATATGTTAATATGATTTTATTAGAAGAAGAGTAATAACAACATTGTATAAATGATAAAATATTCACCAATAACAATTCGATCAGTAGCAATTGATATTGCGAGTGTTTCCAAAGCACGTAATAATTTCTTTGCCAATGGACTTTTCGATAATTCAATTCGAAATTTAGGACTGCAAAGTGCAATATTAGCCGCCATACGCCATGCTGCACATATATGAAAAAAATTTATAACTTGCATTTCATCTAATTTCTTATCAACTTTTATTTGTGTATTTTTTATTGATTTATTATTTGATAATTTGTTTTTTAGATGATCAAGTTTTTCTTTAATATAATCAAGTTTTTCCATATCAGCATCCGTATTTTCTCTTGGACCTCGTGTTATTTTTCCAACTTCAAGAGCACAAAGTAAATCAGTTGTTTTATTTTCGAGAATTTCAAAGATAATATTCATCGCTACACCGTCACTAATGTTTACTTCCTTTTCATTATTATCATCGATTTTTTTTGAAATTTCCATTATCACAGACACCTCCAATATATTGCAAATGTTTCGGGTAAACATGGGCCTCGACAATAGTTCTAAAACTTCTTGCAATCCATTCAATTTCATAAATTTATTATATATAGAACTATCAATAATGAGACTTGAAATTATTGATAAACATGATTGAATAATAAATTGTATAGTAATATCGTATTTCGATTGAGTATAATTTCGCATAATTTTAATCAATGTCGGATAAAATATTTTAAAAAACATTTCGTGCTTTATATGAAAATTTGTTGCTGGCGTAATTCTAAGTAAATGTGCCATTATAGTATAGCACAAATTTGAATTACTTGGTGTCAATAAAGATTCATATAATTGTAGAAAATCCCATGAATATTTCGACGACGGCTTTATACAAATATTACAATTGTTATTTAATGACGAAACGGCGCCAAGTTCTCTATATAAACATCGTTCAAGTAATGCAACACATGAACTATAGATTTGTTGATTATTTTTTTGCATTTTCATGAAATTTACAACATTAATTAATAATATTTTTGGCGAAAAACAACAACATGTTCCAGTAGCAGTAATAACCTTTAGCAATCGTATTTGTAATTCATCTTGAAATAAATGCGATTCTTTTATCAATGCAATTAAAATGATAAACAGCGATGATACACAGCATGCCTGTTTTGGAATACTTGCAACAATCGATTCACAGTAAGCAATACCAAGTATATCATTGTGATGATAAATTTCGACTGTATCACTGTCATTTGTATATTGTTGATGGTGCTTTGACCTATGACACTGTTCTTCCATGTTACATAGTTGTTGCCTAACGTGCTTAAGAGTGCTTATCAGCGCGCCTATAATGTCAATGACTTTTCTCGCACGTGTCGTCGACCTCGATGGATCAATGGTTGGCAACTCGATAATTTTCATGATCGTTCGTTCAATTAATTTACCATCTTGACTTTCAATAAAAAGTTGAAATAATTCTAAAAAATCATCGAGTTTTTTCGTTACAGCTCGTTGATGAAATAAACAATATAAAAATGTTACAATTCCATATATTGTAGCGAATATAAATTCCTGTAATAGTATACCTTCTTCAGGACTAATTACAATTAGTGGTTTACTACACGCATCTTCAACGAGTCTTAGGGTCATTGGTAATAAACCATTATGTATAACAGCTGTTGTGGATTCATCTGTCTTAAGTACACGCTCTAAAGTGGTCAACATTAATCGGGCAGCGGCGGCTTTAAGTGTTGCGCATTCAATATTCGTAAAATTCATTGCATCACTGCTAAATTGCAAAGACCACATTGTATCTAATGCGAATTTTAAAACTTGAACAACAGACGTTTTTTCTGTATTTGTATTATAATCTTTCATACTTTGTAATAATTGTATAATTAATATACTTGTCTCAAAATTATTAATTTTCGTTTCCAAAACCGCTTTAATCCGTTGGTCAATAAAATTTTGTGGTACATCAGTCTGTTGTCTTAATTTAATTGACCGATGAATGTTTGAAGGCCAATCCTCTTCTTCGTCACTTCGTACAACACGTGTAAAATATTCGAAATCCATTGGATTTAGACGAATTTTGAGCGTTGATGATTTTGCTTGATCGATTTCATCAGTGCACTCGCTATCAGATTCACTACTCGTATCATTTTGCCGATTACTTTTTTCATTCATCGATTTTTCTCGTATTGATTGTAAATTACCAGACGTACGAGTACTCGTAATACTATGCCGTCGAGATCGCTTGTGCAAAAATTGTGTATCATTGATAGTATTTGAGCGATTATACTGGTGATATCGTTTTTTTTTATGTGAAATAATATCAATTGTATCCACGATATCATCGTTAGAATAAAATTTTATGTAAGGATTATGTGGAATAAGTTCAGTAGCCTCTTGAAGGACAACTGGATAAAGTGCAACAAGCAAAGCAACGAGTTCTCGACCGCAAGACAAACCACGAACACCAAGTAAATGTAGTACTGCCAATGATCGCCAACCGCGACCCTGTATCAGATACTTTCCAAGTTCAATCAATTCACCGCCGTCGTTTTTTGTCGCACATAGATCATGAATATCCGAGAGTATTTCACAGGCAACTAGGGTAGATACTCCACTGCCACCACCTGAACTGTATAAAAATAGCAGAATAGAAATTTTGATTTAATTTAATCACTACATAATATAGTAAAAATAATTTATTTATTCAATTATTTATATTATAATAAGATCATTTTGTAAAAATTGTAATGACCAGAAAAATTCATTGATAGAAAAAATTATATATATATATTAAAAAATTTTTAATATTTTTCTTAATTATGAATAAAAACAATCTGTTGATATGTATGGAAACTTACGTCGATTGTCTTATCATTATAACAAACCAACATTTATTATCTCTTAATGACTTGGTTGCGCTACTTGGACATGAACAATGCTTCTTTGATTCATTATTAGTATAATTAGTTGATATGTAAAAAATGTTTCAATACTTTTTCTTTATTTGACCGTTGCTCGAACTTTGTGAAATGTAATCGTCAACCGGAAAATAACTCCTTTGATTATATTGTTTAGATTAGACAAAATTCATAATATAATTATCAGAAATATTTTTGCGGCTAACTTTTTTTATTCTGTTTATATTTAATTCTATTTTAACTTATTTCCACCTGTCACATTTATCTAATGATAAAAAGAATTCTGATAAAAAAAGATGATCTTACCAAAACGATAAAATTTCATTTGTATCACGACCCTCGTGTACTTGCGCGAGTAATTCAGCAAGAAAGATATCCAGCCACGATGATTTCTAAACAGAAGTTTCCATTAATTATTAACTATATTATAGTTTTATTTTTTATATACTTTTAGTTTCAACTTTATTTTATATATAAATTAAATTTATAAGATAATTGAGAGAAATACGAATAGGAAAGAAATTTTCAATTTGTTTACCTCATAACTCTGTGATTCTGCATGAATGAAATGATCCCACAATAATTGAAGTTTATTCGATGCAGTCAAAGTCATCGTCACAAACAAAATAATTTTTTTTTCTCCAACTAGAGAAATATTTTCGACTAAATAAGAGAAAGAGAAATAAATTACATCATAAAATTAAACACTTTGGCAATATCATTCTTTTTCGTTGAACTTCGTTGAACAATGCATACTTGATCAACAATTGTTTTTACTGTCTTTTATATTTTAGTATAATAAAAAATTGACAATTTAAGATTTACTTATTTTCCGTCTGGGTAGTCTGAATATAAGATAAAACCGTGTGTTAAGAGTCACTATAGAGAGTAGTATGCAGTCGCTGAATTTCACATTCACACTGCTTCGTGTTTTCTTCTTTCTACTATATATCTCAATCACTTTTTTACATTCCTCCATAACACAATAATTCATACTCGTCACACTCTCAGTAAATGTATTCCCCTTACATAACTTTGTTTCCTTTGCATGAGTGTATACACCGTTCAATATATGGAATCCCACGTAATATAATAGAATTGATAGTAGTCAGCGAGAATAAGGAAGCCTCAAAACATTTGAACGGGGTTGCAATAATCCATCTGCACATATTTTCATTTTCATGAAATTAATATGGAAAGAGTTGAAATAAAGTAATTCCTGCAAGAAGAAATATATTGTCATTATTTGTTTATTGAAATTAATGCGTCCATACAACATGCATATAGATAATAATAATAATAATTTATAGATTCCTAATAAATTTAGTTCTCCCAATAGATAATAATTTTAATAATCATTATAAGAAAATAATATAAGGAATATGAGTATTTTTTTCAACTCTCTGAAGAAGTATATGATATATTAGAGATTAATTTGCATTTATACAGATATGTATTTTTTATTTACAAATATATAAACCTATTGTCAGTCTAATTTATCATAAAAATAAGAAAAATTATAGTTTCTTTTTTATTCATTCAGTCTGCCATAATATATATATATACAATATCAGACTTGTATTCATAATCAGAAATGATCCATATAATTCTATTCCAATTCAACCTCTAATTATAATTTTTTATTAATAATTTGAAACGAAAAATGTGGTCAATGGTGGCTTATATAGAGTGTGTATATATAGCATGAAATAAGTTATTCACCACCTACTTTGATAGTTGGTTACTTTCATTGAATAAACAAAAATGAACCAAAAATGACATAAATTTTAACATTATAATATTAAAAAATTATAATTATTATGTAAAATTATGATTGGAACCATTTGACGAATTCCAATAGCTTTACGATTAATTACAAATCATTGATAGTAACCGTTTTCTTGTTTTAATCTCTTTCATCCATTCGTATACATATATTAATATATACGCTATATTTATAATAAATAAAAAAAAACCCCCACACAATATTTAATATTATTTTTTTTTTTTTAATTTTCCGCTTGTGTCTATAATATTTATAACCTCAAAAAATTTATCATTCTACTGAATATACAATACATAAAAGTAAACACTATAATTACTATAAACAGCATAAACTATATAATATCACATGTCGGAATTCAGATCGTCATCTATTCAATTTATAATATAAAATATGCAAAATTCTTCGTAAAGTTATTATGATGAGAGCTTTTGGTAAAATAAACTCTATAAAGTTTGATGATAATTTAGTGAAAGTAACGACTTTTGCTGACCCTTATCGGATTTAGTGGGAACTATATTTTGATGTCTGAGTTCGCTCTTTGGTCGTTGTGGTGGCGCGCCAATAGCCATTGTGACCTCTCTGGCTCTCACTCTTATTTTTAATACCATTCATCACAATTCACGTTTTCATAGTCATACTCACACAGTCACACCAGAGTATTGACGATTGACCACTATCACTGCGTACTAACGTGATATACCGGTGTTTCGATTTTAAATAATACAAATCATCATATAGATATTACGTATAAAAAAGTTTTAGATATATATGAATACATATGATATTTGATAGTGATGGCGTGATGAAATTTCTAACGTCAATTTAAAATTATTTAATTATTACAAAGAATATAATGTAAGATCGAGACCATGCGTCCCTAACCTTAATTTCAAAATATTCGATTAATAGTCGGATAATTAATTGAATATAGCAACGAAATATCATATTCATCACACTTAAACAATTCAAAGGTCTGCTTTAGCATAATTATACATAATTTGTTTATTTATTTATTTATTAAAAATAAATAAACGTAAAAATAATGAATATTTGTAATTCACTTCGTAAACTGTGTGCATGGAGAAGTGGATCAAAGCAAGTATCAATTGATGCCGTGATACCATTACTTACCGTTCCAGTACTTCTATTCATTGCTTCTCAAACAGTTTATTTTACAATTATAATATTTTTAATTACACCAATTTTTATTTATCATTTACATCATAATTTTTTACGATTTTTGCCACGATCAAAGTTCTTCCTTATGTGGACTATTACAAGTGTAATAGTACTGATGTTAGTATTTGAAATGTGTGTTGTGCCATTATTGGAAATTTTACCTGAAGAAAATATTTTTTTTATTGCTTGTGTGGTTAGTGGCATTTTTTGCGGACATAAAACAAAAGTTAGAGCTGATTGTTTAATTCAAGATGATATAACAAATGAGGATTTAGAATTGGGCGAAAAGAATGGAGAACTCGACTGTGTAACTTGTCGAAAACGTCCACCAGCTAGAGCATATCATTGTAGAACATGCCAAACTTGCATTCTTGATAGAGAATATCATTGTAAATGGTAATAAAATCAATTTCATTAATGACATTCATAACAGGAATAAAAATTTATATTAATAAATGATTCAAGGTTGGATTGTTGCATTGGATCGAGCAATTTAAGATGGTATTTAGGCTGCTTATTATCCTCAGCTATAGCTTTCATTTATGGATCTAATCTCACAATGACTAGTGTGTGTCATCCATTTATATTTATTGGAACTATTTTGTTACCCGACGATTGCAGTGATGTCTATCATCAATTAGAGTATGTTATATTTAAACCTTATAATATTTATATTAATCATTTAATATGTATAATTTTAATGTCAATTCAATTTAATTTTCATTATAGCCTTGCTCTCTGTTTTGTATCAGCTGCCTACAGCTTATTACTTGGACTTATTATCTTATCCTATTTGATATATCATATTTATTTGATATATATTGGAAAAACGACAAATGAAAGACGCAACTGTACCGCTGATATTTATTGTCGTAATGGGCCATTCAGCTGCATAGGGCAATTGATTTCGTGTAAATATTAAATAAATCATATCATGTTAATGATACCTGAATTTTTTTCGTTTTAGTAATATATTTCATTCGTATATAAATAAATGAAACATTGTTCAAATGTTATTCACTTATGAGTTAATTAAGATAAGTTAATAGCTGTGATAAAATATCTATTGTATATTAAACACGATAAAAATTTATATGATAAATGTTTTTTATCATAAAAAAATGATATTAGCAGTTATTGAAATTTCATCAAAGAAAATATTTCACATTTATTTAAAAATGGGTACGTGATAAAATAATTGATATTACACAACTATACATATAAGTGTGGTCTAAATTGAAGGAATGTTATTACAAATTTATTTATATTAATGGTGAAATTCTGAATAATGAAACTAACTCTATGAGTCATTATATATAAGTTTAAAATTATTAGTGATATATAATCTGTAAAACACGAAAAAATAATATAGTTATTTATTACATTTCTTAATCGTCAATGAGCACACCTCGATATTTTGGAGAAAAATCAGGAACAATCAGTTGCACTAATTTTCTCCAATGTTCTCTACGTCTGTCACTTTCTTTAATTCTATCAGAAATAACCATATATTTTTTCCATCGTGAAAAATGAATTTTTTTCATCATTCTATCATAAAAATTGGTAGCTATTTTTTTATTTGCATTATTCATTATTTGCATTTTGATCATTATTTCCTTCCAAATATTAAAATATTTTTCTTGTGTACGTAAATCATTAATATCACAAGCAACTTGATACTTACGAATTTCATTTTTGTTAAATTCAAACCATTGTTGAAAATGATAACATAAGAGATTTTTATTGTACATACAAATAGATAATTTATATTTAATTTCTAGTTGATGAATGACTTCATTTCGCCATGCGATAAATGTTTTTTTCATTCGATATATATAATAATGTTTTGCTGCTATTAACATTTTACTACGATTAATTTGAACAAGCAAAATGAATGGTTTTATTATGTAATTACGCAGTAAATATTTTCGAAAAAAATTATCTGCTAATTCATTTATAACTTTCATTTTCTTTGCATTTTCAGCGTTTTCCCATTTTTTTTCCTCGCGAATCCTTTTTATTTTTCGTTCTACATTACGTTGATAGTCTTTACGAATTTTTTCCTCTTCAATTTCCTCTGCTTTCTTCTTTAATTTTTCTTCATAAAGCTGTCTTTCACGTTCAATTTGTCTTTGTCGTATTTTTTCTTTTCTCGCAACCGCTCTTGCTTCCAAACGTTTTGGAAAAGTTCGTGATAATGAATTAGATAATTTTTCATCTTCATTTTGTTGGATAAACTGTGCCATGAAATAATCTCCGTGAGATCGTGATCCACATATATTCACAACTGTTTTTGCAATATTAATTGTTTTAATTCTAGTTATTCTTGATTCAGCTTCAAGTTGTTGCAATTTCATATCTTCAATTAATTGATTTTGTTCAGCTAATTTTATTCTTTGTTCGGTAATAATTTTTTTTTGAACTTTTAAACGGTGATTGTGTGGCTCTCCCACATTTATAAAATTTCTGCGAATATTTTTATTATTTTTTATCATTTTCATTGTTATACTATCATTAAAAGATCCGTCATTTTTCATTTGTTTATTATTATCATTTGTTTTATTCTTTCTTGGCATTTTCTGCTTTTCCTTCATCATATTGACAAACATTTCAATTTTTTTTACGTCCTTCAATTCACACTTCTCTTTATTCTTTGCTGTCAGTTGCTTTGAAAGTGTAATTGTATTTTTCCATGCATTAAAAAAACGTCGTAATTTTCTTGACATTACATGTTGTTGAACTTTAGTTTTTATGCGTCGTAAACGTTGTATCATTAACACACAATTATGCCATAAGTTAAATGTGAATCTCAGAATTTCTAGATTTTTTTCCAATGATAATACAATTGGTTTATCCTTTATAATTACAGAAATACTTTTATTTGTACATACTAAATGATCATTACTCTCTTGTTTTGGATGATAGTGATGATGATTAGTCGTTAATTCATCTGTATTACTATTATCATTATTATTTGTATTACCAATTATTGGTTTTTTTGAATGAAAATTTTCGAGTTGCTTAAACTTAATTTTTGGTAAATAAGTTTCTTCATCTAAAATGAATGATTTGTTGTAATCATGAATTGGCAAATTTAATTTTTGTATATTATGGTGAACTAGGGATGTTAATCCATTGAATTTCGGTCGGCAAGCATATAATTTATTTTGAAATTTTTTCAATTCTATTCCTAAAAATTTTTCCTCTCGTTTGCAACGTATCGTATTGATTCTTTCATTAATTACAAGTCTAAAACAATAAATTAAAATGATTAAACAAAACAATAATCATATAATGACAACAAAACAGTTGGAAAAAGTTAATAATCCAAATACATATAAAAATATATATTTGTATAATAGCAAATACAAATGAATAAATAAATACATATAAAATACCTTTTTGCTTCTATCATTACCATATTATTGACTTGAGAATGTGTAAGTGAATCTGGGACATCAATATTGTCACTATTAATCATAAATGAACTCGGATTGTTGAACGATTTAATATTAACACCATTAGGATTCTTTATATCATTTTCGAAAGTCAAAGTGTACATTTTTTGTTTTATCATTGAACTGCAACAAATTCATATGAATATATAATGTCTCCTTAATGCCGCGTATTATTCTAAATTCATTGTAATTTTATCGCAATATCCCATAAAATTTCCACCTCATTTTGTTATTTATTATGTTTTCCATCACATTTACAAACTCGTTGTTATGGGAAACACGTTTATACACGTTGTGACTTATTGATTATTTGAATTTGCCGCGGTGTCATTGTTACAGGAAATAGAAAGAGGGAGAGTGTTGTTTCCGTTAATATCTATGTATATACATAGGTGAGAAGAAAAAAAATTTGTGTTAGCCACAGGGATTACGAAGCAACTCTACTACCACCATATTGGACTATATTGGACTATATTGGACCAATAGGAGTACAAATTCAGAACGGCAGTCGATTATATAAAATATAGATACCAAGAAACGAGAGTTATTTCAAGTTTCAATGGACATTGTTATTTATTATGTGTATGTGTATGACTGGTGGTGCAACTTACATTAGATATTTTTGTCAATAATGACTCTATGATTATGATGCCACAACGACCATAATAACAAATACATTAGAGTGCGTTCAATTGAAAAAGTATTTTCGACTACTAGATGCTTAAATTTTAATTCAATTGTTTATTTATTCAATATAATACTCATGATTGATGATTTTTCATTTTATTGTAACGTAATATTCAATTTTTATTCAATGCCACGTAATACACACAAATGAACATGAATACTTGAATAAACACGATTCCTGCTACATTTATATTAATATAAATGTCACATATATGTTTGTTATATACGACAAGAAAATTGTTCAATAGTTGAAAGTTTTTTTAATGATAATTCTGGATATGAATAATACATTGTAATGTATGATTATTTTACAGGAATAATGATTATTAGAAGAGGAAATATTGAAAAAGTTAGAAAATTATACATGTAAAATGGATTCAAGGGGCCCTCAAGAAGCAAGGGCTCCTGGTGACTCATTAGATTCCATTTTTATGGGCCACAATGCTAATTTATCATCAAAAAATAACAATCGCCTTTTTTTTTTAACGGTATATTTTCATATATCAATAAAAATAATGTCTATTGTATATCCATCATACATATTTTTATCATAATTGAGCTACTATTATTTCATAATATTTTATCTTATACTAATTCAATTCTATTCTTTGTTTTATAGGTTGAATACGTTGAAGATCATCAATCTCGTGATTATACAAAAATGTTTTTGCCCTATGAACAAGTGTCCTTTTCTTCCAGAGCTGCCTCACCTTTATCAGATTTTGAACATCGTGTGAGTCCACTTGATCCAAATATGAGTTCAGCGGCACGATATTCACCAACACCAGTACAGTTACCATCGGTGCCCTTTCAAAATTCCGTTGTTGTTCTTCAGGGTCCACCATCACCATTAATAACACCATCAAATGATACAAATATAAGAACAAATATTAATTTCATTTCGGCACCAAGTAATAGTGTTCCAATTACTAGACAAACGGATAATGTCACGGATTTTGTTAATAATACCAATGATGAAGGATTAGTAACAAATGTTGGTGGTGAATTAATTTTAATGCAAGGTAACATCCCCATGAATTGAATTTCAAATTTCACTAATAGAAATAAGGATAAATAATTCATTCAAAAAAATTATTTGCTTATAATAATAGGTACAAATACTGAATTGGTTGGATCGAATGCACCTTTGATGCTTGCAAGTATTCCTGGAACAGAATTTTCATTAACAAGAGATTTTTTAGTTATGAATGATGAACAATTGAATATGATTGGATCATTAACAAATCAAAATTCAGAAATAATTGAGGAACAAGTGGATGAAGTTGATATGGATAATCAAACATTACGACAGTCAGATGATAAAGATGAAGTATTTGAAGAGATTCGCCAAGAAACAACAACTGACAAAACGTTTGTTGAAGATGAAATATTGAAGAATTTCAATAAATCAATTGAAAATGATGATATTGTTGAGTCTTTGATAAGTGTAAAATCCGATATACGGCGATCTAAACGAAAAATTAATGATAAAACTTTTGGTAAGTATGTTTCCATAAATAATATAATTTTCAAATTGCATTGTATAATTTGTTTATATATGCGCTTGTATAGGATGTGAGGAATGTGACATAGTTTGTTCAAAAGTTGGTGAATGTATGTGCCACAAGGTGTGTACAATAGCTGATCAGCCTGTGCCGTCTCGCGCTATTGCTACATTACCAGGATCATATCTTACAATAAATAAATTAAAAATTGCGAATGAAATTACCGCTGGAAAAATGATTTACGGCATTTATGCAAAACGTAATATACGACGACGTACGCAATTTGGTCCTATCGAAGGAATACTCTGTTCCTACAATGGCGAATCATTTGACAATACTTTACCATTAATTTATGAAACTATCGATAAACAATTATTAAAAGTTGATGTATCGAATGAGAATACATCTAATTGGATGCGATTCGTTAGACCTGCAACGAATTATAATGAACAAAATTTAATAATTTGTCAACAAAATGATGGAATATTTTTTTTAACAATTCGTGATATTGTAGCAGAAGAAGAACTAAAAGCGGGTCCAAGTTCAGAGTATGCAAAGAGTCGAAATTTAAAAATTTTACAATCTGATTCTGATGCAAAAGACAAAAATACGACAATAAATAATGATGAGTGTACATGGCTTTGTCATAAATGCGATCAACGTTTTCCAACGTGTCAAATATTTGAAAAACATTTGAATGTTCATGATAATCAAAATTTATCGGCTAATAATACTAATAATAACAACAAAAAAAACAGCAACAATAATAATAATAATAATAAACGAAGAAAATTAAGCGCGACAACTGACAAATTATTGAAAGTTGTTGGTGGTCAAACATTACTATATAGATGTCCACATTGTCCAAAAGTATTTCCACGAAGTTACAGCTTAAAACGTCACATGCATATGCATCCAGGTACAAAAGCACCTCGATACGAGTGCACAACGTGCGGTGAAAACTTTTTACATCCTTATAATCGTAATCGGCACGTAAAAATATTTCACAATAAAGAAATGCGTGAAAAAGAAAATACTCTACACAATATTAACGAATGGAAATGTCTAACGTGTAGTCTCACATTTGAGAAATCAAGTCTTTTAAGTATTCATGCATTGGTGCATAATAAAGATGTCAACGTTATCAATAAACACGATGAATCATTAGAATGTCCACAATGTGGTACGGAATTTAAAAGACATGATTTAATTAATCATGTGGCAAAGCACGGAATAATGAAATTACCAAAAACAACAAAAATATCTGCTGTTGTATCGTCACACAAATGTACTATGTGTTATAAACGTTTTGCAACAAAAGTTCGTTTGCAACAACATTATTTAGTTCATGGCGCTGAAGATAAAAAACCGCTGCCATGCAATATTTGTTTCAAAAGATTCATGAATAATTCAGCATTATCATGTCATTTGAAAACACATAGACAAGACAAACAGATATTTGAATGTCCGATGTGTCGGGAATTATTTAATCAAGTTCTCATGCTGAAGAGTCATATTGAAACGCATAAAAATGCCGATGAGACATTTACCTGTCCACATTGTCCTAGAATATTTTCTAAATACTCTGTAATAAGAAAGCATATCAGAGCATATCATTGTGAACGCAAACACAAATGTCAATTTTGCGTAAAGTGTTTTCCAACTATTGATAAATTACGTATGCATTTATTGCGTCATTCTGATTACCGAGAATTTCATTGTGCTAATTGTGAAAAAAGATTTAAACGTAAAGATAAACTTAAAGAGCACATGACAAGGATGCATAACGCACAAAAAGCTAAACGAGAACAAAAATCCAGAGAAAATAATAATCAGGCAAAAAAATTTATTCCAAAAGTTAATCCAACAGATTATAATCGATTTGTCTACAAGTGTCATCGGTGTTTGGTTGGCTTCAAGAGACGTGGTATGTTGGTGAATCATTTGGCAAAACGGCATCCTGATGTTTCACCTGATTCTGTACCGGAATTAAATATGCCAATTTTACGACAAACTCGCGATTACTATTGTCAATATTGTGTTAAAGTTTATAAAAGTAGTAGTAAAAGGAAGGCACATATTATGAAAAATCATCCGGGTGCAGCATTACCACCAAGCAATCGTCAAAAAGAAACTGATATGCCGGGTTTACCGAATCCAACATTTAGTCAGACTGTTGGTAGTATAACTACACGCCCACAAAGTTGTCAGTGGTGCCACAAACAGTATGCGAGTAAGGTAACATATTCATTATGACATATTGAATATTAAATAATTATTACATTATAATTTGCGATAGTATAATAATTTTTTTGTGTTTTTTATATTTTGTCAGGCTAAATTATTGCAACATCAACGTAAAAAACATTCTGCATTAATGGAACCAGCAGACCAAATTCCACGACCGCGAAATCGTTTAACGCAAAATCAATCTTCACCATTGAATAGCAATAATAATTTCATTTTATCTGAATACATGACGTATGATATTGATAATAACGTAATGAAACCAAAAATTATAAAAACATCAAACGATGTGGATTTCACATCACACGGTCTCGAGATTGTTGGCCAACAATTCGTGCGAATTCGCGATATACGTTGAGATTATTACAAAATGTTGTCATGTATGACAAATTTTACTCAATTTCATCGAGATATGAATCTCGTAATTTTGTATAAGACGTTTTTATTTCAAATAAAAACGCTAAAGAGCAATTGCTAAAGAGACAATTGAACTTTTGAGCTGCTGCACCGTGTTCTCTTGTATGGTATCTATGTACCATGCAAGTTTGTCTTTGTCCGTGATGAGCACGAGCGAAAGCTATGATTAATAAGAGGAAAAACAAAATTGAAAATAGAAAAAAAAGTTTGATAAGAGTTTGGATGCAGTGAGTTTCAAATAATATGTCAAATTGTTGGCTCTGACATAAAATGTCAGTGCTCATCCTCTTGAAATGAAATAGAGGGGATGTTGTTTTCAATTAATTAAAAAAAAGTTGAATTTGATTTCGCAATCACCAAAAGTGATTCGATCATTTTTCTTCTAACATTATTCTTTTGGTATAGTGGATTATGCCAATTGTTCAATTTTTTCTTGATACAACTGGAAGAATTATGAAAAAAAATTTTCACACATACACTATATAAATGAAGTTTATCTGATGCTTATAACAATCACATTTTATTTTGTCTAATGTGAACAAACACAGGTGATAGTGAAAAAAATAAAATGACTTCAAGAATGATAATTTTACGGATTTCAAATGTGTAATATGATTAAATGGTATACCAATTGTAAGTATCCGTCAATTACTGATTGAATATTTACCACGCATTATCAAATTAGACCCAGTTAAAATGCCGTATGTTCAAAATAAAATTCCCCCCCCCCCCCCTCCCCCTCCCCTGTCGTCACACATTAATTATTATCATCAAAATTTTCCCTTTCAATTTTGAATCTGTCAACATGTGAATATTATATATATATTCATTTGTACTCTTCTCAAGATCAAAGTGTATGTACAGAAAAATATTGATTATTATATTAATTCAGCCGCAAATTTGAGAATGAATTATTACAATACTTATTTTTTTCTCAATGTGATGCCAGAAAAACTATTAGCCAATACAAACCATTGAAATAAAAAAAAAAATGAAACGTATTCATAAACATTTTACCAAAGTTACATCAATCAGTTGAGTCAACATATAGTAAATATAATGAGAATATATAATTGTTGAATAAAAATGCATATTTTCTCGTGATTGTTTGCATTCAATGACAATTGCAAACAATGATAGATATTGAACAATAGTTTACTATACGTATGACGGTGCGCATCGAATCACAACATATCAATGCGCAAAATAGTTATATTTACCTGATATTTTTCATTATTTTTTCGCTGAACAATTAATATTATATGCTAATTTTGTTATTTTAGTGGAAATTTAATTGTACACGCACATACATGCATGTTTACTGAAAATTTGTTTAAACAATAAATAAAGAATTGGAACAAAATTAAATTTCAGTCTGTAGATACTCATTCAGATGTAGATTTAAAAAAATTATTTCTAGAATAAGTTGACAATATGAAAAAAAAAAAAAAAAAATCAATGAAACAAGCAGATTGTAATTGTATAGAGTATATATATATAATAGATTGAGTTAAATTAAATAAAGTCACAAAAACTAGTGAAAAACAATTGTGTGTAACTTAATTGCGCAAAAAACGAATGTATACGTATATTATCATAATTATAATATAATTTCATCTATTAGCGTTAATTTTCCCCTCGAATTTTTCAGTAGCGATTGCCAGTGGTCCAACTGCATTTGGCTTAAATAACGGCTGATGAATTGGTGCAGATGCCATCGGTGTACTCTGTATTTGTTGTGCAGTCTCATAAAGTTGCTTTTGCATTACTGCCAATGCAACCTTATTTGCTGTAAGAAAATCTTTCATGGAAATTAATTCGCCTGACATACGTCGTGATGTATCATCCATGCTACCATTATCATCATCTCCCAATGATATTTTTGTTCCTAGTTTCGTTGATTTTCGTCGTGAATGATAATATCCCGATACTGATGATGCTCGTCGCGGCAAATAAGGCGTCGATGCCATTTTACGTCTTTGTGATGGCAATTTATTGACCAAACAATTAAGCATCTGCTTTATCACTATTGATGTAACGTTTAATAACGAATATATGCAACAGCAACCAATTACAAGAATGAAAAAATTGGCAATCCGATATCTGGAAAATGTCGATTTTTTTCTTTTTCTTTCTTCCTATAAAGATATTGATGTAAATTATTATTAATACTCACAGGTGGCTGTATGGGTAAATAGGCTGTTCTGTGCTGACATAATCACCAAAGCCAATAGTCGCAAAGCTGACGAAACAGAAATAAAATGCGTCCACATATTTCCAATTTTCCAATTCTGAATAGAGTGCTGCACCACAACAAGCAATAACAAACGAAAAAAGTGTAAGATACAGCATCACCCAATAGACACTTGGTTTCCAATGATCCAAACCAACATCATCATCATCATCATCAAGAATATCTGGTAATGTAGAACGTGGATTATTTTTTTCAATTTTCTCACGTGTAATTCGTCGCGATGCAAGTGTCGTTTGTTGGAGACGTTTTTTTAATTGGCGTAAATGTATACTTCGCAATATCCATGCAAGGAATGTTATTATTCTTTCCAGAAATAAATTGAAAAACAAAATTCCACCTATTAAATTAGTTAATTTGTTATCAATTATTTCAGCATTATTATGTGTTTAAATTTGTTAAGATTTATTGTATTACCTGAGCATCCAAAAAATCCGTAAATAATAACTGTCAACTTGCCGATCTCAGTTTGTGGTGTCGTAGTGCCATATCCTAATGAAAAATAT
Organism: Microctonus brassicae; assembly: GCA_918226075.1. NCBI lineage: Eukaryota > Metazoa > Arthropoda > Insecta > Hymenoptera > Braconidae > Microctonus > Microctonus brassicae. The sequence goes on along the minus strand of OW445485.1, from coordinate 170,278 downwards.
CGAAATTAATTTGTTTATTGCATAGTCATAATTTTATAAGAGACGAAAGTGCATGTAGTCAAGTTAAATGAAAAGATTATTATACACATGCAATAGCGCAATGTTAACATTCTAAGATGCCTGAGTAAGATTCTTGAACTGTAAAATGGACAATGACCGGACCTAGTTTAAACAATAGCCGCAAATATATATATACTGACATTAAAATTTTATCTATTATTTATGTATTAAACTGCAATAATTACATTAGTCGAATTTTTGCGTGTTTATCACGTAATTTTAAATAATAAAATATGAATATGTTTATTACATGAAAATACATTAATATGTATAGTTAAATTAAAACAAATTATCATATATATATATACATGTATATATATATACCAATGGTGGAGACAATTGTGCTGACAAAGTGGAAGCTACCAGAAAAATCCCACCGTCTTCTTTTATGAATGATTCCAGTTGCAGACGCATTGCTATACGCGTATAGGAGCTCATGTAAACGATTGATAGCTTGTGGACTGGTACGCAGATGGTGCCGTCGAAAGGCATGATAAATCCGCCAAAATTCTGCAGCCTAATATTATTTAACAAATCATTGTATATATTTTATCATAAATGAAATGTAAAGCAAAAAATGTTGCATAGAGAATTTTTGTCCTCCCCATAAATTAATTAATATACAATAACAAATGGCCTATTTTTTTGATAAATTGATTACATTATTTAAACTTAATACATTACATTAATTTTTAATTTTTTTTTATTGAAAAAAAAAAATGAAAAAATAATACGTCACCTGTCGTAATTCAACCTCACTTTCAAGTCTTTGGAAAACCGCCGCGCCGGCCACCATATATCCAATTAAAACAATAGCCAAAAGAACAAATCTTGCATTATCCTCACTAACAATGCCACCGGTCACGCACATACCCGATTAATCGCATTGCTCTGTTGACCCGTTGATGAAGCAAAATATCAAAGTAGAATGCATAAGTTTCCCTCATCTACACGAGTATGCCGCTCTCAATTCGCATTTACCGGGCACGCGCAAATGACACTAAGCTAAATTACGTACGGTATGCTATATTATTATTGCAATTTTTCTTCATCGTTTTTGCCATGACACTCAACTAAATTATTTGTAGTATGATATGCTTCTGTTGAATTTTTCTTCATCGCTCTTTCTATGCACATGATAAATCAAACAAGTAATCGTTGAAATTTTTTTTTCAAATTTTCATCAAGCAATTCTAAGAACGTTTAAAAATAGTGAAACCAAGTGCAACTTTTTTTTCTGTTTCAATGAATACATCGCTTAGACGTGCATTGCTGTTTAAAAATTAAACGACAAGTCTTTTACCTTCACTGTGTTTACATTATTTACAGAATTCAAAGAGAATGAGGGCAATGTTTAATTTCATGGCGAATCACTATGAATAAACGCCATCTAAAAATAGTAAGAAAAATATCATCGAAAAATAATTTAAATTGCAATATTTTTTATATAAATTGATTAATTAATGGCTTTTAAATTCTACTTGCTAAATCTATAATTTACACATGTATGTGTTATTAATTAATAAATTCTAATAAATACTAATTAACATGATTTTAATTAAATCCATAAATATAAATAAGTTTGATTGATCCGATGAATAAAATTTCAATAACATTTGGTTATAAATATAAGTTTAGCGTCTCATTTGCGGGCCCTCCTCCAACTTTCGCCAAACAACCTGAAAAAATATATAAACGCATTAATAAATATATTATGATTTATTTATTGGATTAAAAATGTTGAAAATAAATTTATTTTTTATTTTACATTGCACATTTCTCGAACTAGTGCCTTTTCACCATCACGACCAGTCTCTCGCTCTAATTGCTCCCTAACTTCAAGGACTTGAAGCGCTTGTACTACTGCCTCTGGACGCCCACCAATATGATGTAGATCATTATTAATACTGCCAGGATTGTCCCACACTTGAGGATCTGACGTTGCTTCCCACGTTTGTGCTCGAGCTTGCAACATACACTTGTCCTCCTCGAGTTGTTTTATTCGTAGTTCGAGACTCCTTACGTATTGTATTGTTTGATCTTAATTCAAATATTGTATTAAATTCGTTTATTCAAAATGATAGTAATGAATTTTCTATTTATCTGGTGGACTTTTTTTTTTTTTTTTTTTTTTTTCGTTTTGTTTTTTATTTAATTATTTAATTACCATTTAATGTTGGCGCATGACGTGAACGTGATGGATTTGGACCTGTTTCTTCTGCATTTGTACTTGAGCTTGAACCATCACCATCATCTCGTTGAACGCCACCTCTTTCTTCATCCAAATAGAGACACAGCTCTTTCAATTCAAGATTGTCCTTTATCAGCTCCTGTTGTTTATTATCAAGTTGTCGAAGTTTATTTTGATACGCTGAAACTTCTTGTCTCATTACACTGGCAGTATATCGACCAAATCTTTGCCATTCTCGTGCTAATTTTCTTCCTTTTTGACGATCATCATCGAGAAAACAACAAAGATCACGTAATTCTTGATTGTCATCGCTCAATCTTTGATTTGCCTCTTTTAATGCTCGTAACTCATTGAGCTATAAATAAATTGAAAATACTATTTATAATACATTTCATTAATTAATACGATAATTTATTGAAGATATAATTTTACCAAACTTTGTATTTGTCGATTTTGCTCAGTGACAAGACGCGCGATATCACTTTCCGTTTTTCTAACAAATTTGAGCATCTCCACCGGACCAAGTCTCAAAAATTCCTCGTCAGTTATTCGTTGTTTTAAATTTGTTTGATTACTACTAATAGGATATTGACTATTTGGTGGTAAATATTGTGTTTGCGATATTTTTGTTGGATAGTAAAATTGTGATGTATTTTTTGAAGACTGTGCAAAAATCATTGGCTGAGTAACAAGATGATCTAATTTTGATGAAAATTTATCTTGTCCAGCATCTTTTGTATTGGTCGCTCGCATCGATGGCTGTTGTGGTGCAGCAGGTTGACTCTGCGATTGCGTTGATTGAAACTGAGAATGAAGTTGGGATTGAGATTGAGTCTGATGATGTTGAGTATGAAAATGTGGATGATTGAGTGGTGTGTCTGAAGAAACTGCAGCTGTTGCTGCTGCGACTCCAGCTGAATGTTTGAGTATGCCAATTGTTGGTTGCGGCGGTGGCTGATATTGCGGTAATGGTAATGGCACCGATGATTGTTTATTGATGTGTAGTTGTGATTCAGATTGTTGATGTTGAGATTTACTTTTATTTGACATGGCGACGAGTAATTTAGCTGCAGATTAACTTGCGTTCCATGGCACCAATAAGCTTATTCGATTATACACACTACCAATAAGTACAATGACCTATAGAATCCAATCTGGGTCACCTGACAAGTGGTGGACAAGGTCACGCTTTCTCAAGCAAAGTTCAATATTATAGTCATAATTCATGTATATATAAACTTTTATATATTATCCACTTTTTTTTTAATTGATTAGTTTTATTTTTTTCATTGCATAAATTTTACTCTGACTTATCATGATATTGATTGCTTTCAAGCACAAATATACACACTATCCGGTGTATTTATCATTTATCACATATGAAAATATTTATGATTGATCTAAGGAATTAATTATAATAAATCGACAGTAAACTGAAATGAATAAGTACATGCGGTACATATGAAAATATGTATAACTACGTGTATAAATACGTGAAATACTTACGATTTCTTATCTTTGTTATAATTTGAATATAATATATATGTATGTACTATATTAAATCACTTGTTGCATCAATGCTCAATTGAATATTCCATGTATATCCGCACTGATATATTTTTACACTGTTCAATGTTATTGTTAATCAATTTGAAATTATTTCACATACATATTATTCAATAATATAAATTATTTAAAATATTGTAAGTTATACTTTAAAGCGTCCACTCAACTTTTTTATGTAATAAATTCATTGTGTTGCATTCAATATGGCCGGATGAAGACATTGAATTTGACCGAAATGCTGATGGAGTGAGAATAATGTATATAGTTGAACGATATCGAAAATTATTAAGTATGTCGTTAGTTCTTTTAATAACCATTCAACTCTCCCATATTATTTCATTCACATGAACTTTCACAGACTAAATGAAAAGTGATAAACGTTGAAAGATATATATATATATACTTGTATGCGATATTTGATGCACAGATTGCATTTTGTAATGTGGTCTACTAATGTGAAATACCTGAAACTACCCAAGCTTACCCAAGCCTCTCTACCTAACGGCAGTCAGCTTGCGTCAACTAAACATAAAGCGCGAGGGGGACATATAAAAAGAGAAAAAGTATGCACTGTGATTGGATGGTTCAACGTCACAGATATTTAATTCTTTTTCAGAAAGGTGCATGATGATGAAGGAGGAAGAAAGGAAGGTAACGTATCATAATAATAATAGATATATGTATATATATATAGATGTGTGTATAGAGGATACAAGAAAAGGATAGATGAAAGATTGTTATATAAATGATGAATAGATGATAAAATTTACCTTGGTATATATTTACTTTTAGAAAAAAAACCAGTAACTACACCGGCGTGTCCCATTAATGTTAGACAGTGTCCTCGCGGTCATTTGGCGTCAATGACAAATCCAATTAACATTATACATGTACAAAGTCTATTTTCACTTACCTATACTATTCATTTTGTGTAGTCACAAAATTGAACCATGAAAAATATTGATTATATATAAAAACAAGTATGAACAATAATTTATTATTTCTTTTCATTTTATTTATTTCGACATTATCAAGGGCCTTGCATCTAATTAGAGAAACCATTCATAATACAAATATGGAAAAAATTAATGTTTCTTTATTTGAAAATTTTTAATATAATTTTCCTAATTCATAATGATTTGTGAAAAATTATAATTAAATAAAAATACATAATATTAATATACATATTGTTTAGCTAAAGCACGGAAAAATTTAGCTTTACGAATATTAGCGGCTTCTCGTTGAATTTCTTCATTATTATTAGAATTTAATTCCAATAAACCAATTATTTTCACTGCCAATTGTTTTCTATGATGCTCACCACGTTTTGAGTGTAAATGTATGAGATATTCTAATATTGTTGTATCCCATATACAATGATAATAAGCATCCATAGCATCGGCGGATGCGCAATTTTTTTGTTCACTTGATGCCATTTTGAAAGCAAGTGAATAGTTAACTTCTTCTAAAAATTGACAGAGTACTGTTGCCTGTGTATAACATTGTAAATGAGCGCAACACTTTATCATTCGCCAATATACCGATTGTAATGGACGAACTGGTTGACTAAATAATTCATTAGCAACTATTATTGCTTGAAGATAATATTTCATGGCACTACCATGATGTCCAAGGACTGAAAAAAAAAATATAAAAATTAAATTTATTCGATGACTTCATGAATAGAGAAAAAAAATGCAATGGAGACAATTACCAAAATTTAAATCACCCATTACTCTTAACCATGGAACATCGGTTGGATAATATTTCAATGCTTGCGATAATAATTGCAGAAGGAATTCACTGATTGTTCTAATATTATAAGAATTTGCACTGAAAATTCAAAAAATGACATGAGTAATATATAAAATGATTAAATGTAGAATATACAAAATTAAATTAAAAATTGAAAATATACTTTGATATACTGGCTGGCCAAAGTGAAAGATGTTGAGTATACAATTCAAGACTCGATTCATCTCGTAAAACATTATGTAATCTAGCAAGCAATGAAATTATCACTGTAAGTGCTGTCCGTTCACGCAATCTGCTCAATGTACCTAATATACTGGCCATAAGATCTTTTGAATTAGTATTTGTTGAATTTCCACTTATGTTACTACTACTACGTTTTTGTGGTTGATCTCTACTTGGTCCAAATGCAATCAGCAATGTATCCCACGCTGCTTTTGGAAATTTACGGGAACCTTTAAATTTAATGACCTCCTGGCAAACTGCACTTATTGTTGCTACAAATTCACAATGACTCCAACGTTTTTCCAATCCACACAAATAATCCCATTCTGCCATATTTAATAGAAATATTGTACAATATTCAATTATTTCTTGTCGTGGAATAACATGATCGGTAATTTGTACAGCACCAAGACACTGTTTGCATTGTTCAATTAATTTTGGTATATCAGACTCATGTGTGGCTGGCCACGTATTATAATAATTTAAAATTTCAACTAAAACCGATTCCCAACCAAGTAATTTTGAAAATTTATACGACAGATTAATGGCATTTTTTGAATTTTGCGTCTCAATTTCTTTCTCAAGTGCAGATAAAAGTGCTTTAGTCCCTTTGAAATTTTTTGCACTCGTCAATTCACGACTCTTAGCGAGTAATATATATGAATAATCTTGATAAAATCCACGGGGAAGAGACATGACAACACTCTGAAGAGGAATTGGTAATTCCCATCGGCTATTAACACGCCATGGAGGATTCATTGGGTTTTTACCATCCAATTCTAATACTATTTCACGTATCTCTGTTGGATTATATGACGTAATTAAACATCGTTCTAATTTATAAATATGGAATTTTTTGCTTTCTATAAAGAAAAAAAAATTCTTATTGATAAAATATGTTAGGAAATATCTAGGAAGTAAACATATTGTAACTACAATTGGTTGTACTTACGAGTATAAGTGATAAGAGGGACATTCCAATCATTATTCATTAATAATAGTGGCAATTCAATTTCATCAGGAATAGCTTCATTTTTAATTTCACAAAGCTCTTCGGCATTAAATAATGATGAATAATTTTTATTACTAAGAATATATTTTGGTAATTCAATTATATTAGCCATTGCCATAAAATGCAACAAATAACGTGAGATACGATGTTTATCTGTAGTTGATGCATTGCTCAAAAAACTGTCAATTGCCTGACATGAATAAATAAATAAATAAATAAATAAATATATATATACACATGTATATATGTAATTTTTTGTTGTTGTTATTATTATCATCAACTTATTAATTTATTAAATGAATAATAATTACCCAAAAGAAGTAGTCTAAGCCTCGTGTATCGGCACTTTTAATTTCTGCGATGTAATTACCTTGAATAACATCACTGTCCACAATTTTCCGTACTAAATTGAGACATTGTATTTTCAATAACAAATCACGCGCAACAACAATTTTTCTGTTAATTAATCCTCCTTGGATATCTAACTCAACATTATCTCTATAAACTATTGGAATTTCTTTTGCAACATTATCTGCTATTAATATTTCCAATATATCCTGAAAAATGTATGTATGCATTTTATTAAAAATATCACTAATGTTTGTTTTGACATGAAATAGTATTAATTAATAAAATAATATTACGCACAGTATATTGATCTTTCACTGAAGCATGTAATCGTTGAGTCAAACTCGGGGTTTTCCCTTCAACTGAAACGTCTGTTGCTAGACAGTAACCATCTAAATTAACTCTTTTTATCATACAATATGACATTGTTTCTTCAGGACCCAAAGTTTGGAATAAATCTCGAGCTTGTGTGATATGATACTGTGCTATTTTATATTCTTCTCGTAACAAATGAAAAGTTGCCAAATCATAATGTATCTAACATAAATAAAATGAAATCATTGCATCACTTTATATTTATAAATAGTTTTTCAAATTTACTACTATACCTGACATTTAAATTCTTCAATAGGTATATCTTGCATATTTTCCCAATTTTGTTTAATATCTGAACTATCCTCAGTCAAGATTTGAAATGTATTAAATGTCAGTACTTTTGGTTTTATTTCATTTGATTGTAATACATTATTCAATACTTCGACACTATACGGAATATGTGCTTCTAATTTTCTGATAATATCGTCAATTAATCCTGGTGCTACATATGTTGGCTCTTGAATTCCAGGTCTGAAAATACGCAATTCAATAAATATTATTCTTAAATTAATTCAAATAAAAATTTTTGACTTACATGTGAATAAATTGTGGTTTTGATTGTTTATTATTCAATGCTCTATTTACTATCGAACGTAAATGCCATCTATGATATAATACAACTGTGAATAATAATTGATCTGTTAACGAATCAATTGGAAATTCAGGAACATTTGGTATTTCAAGTGCAATGTCACCAGTAATTTGGAAAAGATTTTGCAAAAATATCAATTGCATCGGCAATGGCAATTTCGTTTCTAATTTATCCAAATTCCATTTTAAATGAGCAGCAACTTTTAGAGAAAGTATTTTCAGAGCTACACTTCGATATGAACTTTTTTTATGACTATTTGGCTTTAAATCACTGGAATCTGTTTCAACCATTTTAATATCATTATCTTTTTGTTCGTTATTTATCGATATAAATTTAATTATCAAATCTGTTGGTGATGGATCTGAAATAATATGTACACATATTTCAATTTTTGTATGATTACAGAGTTTTTCATCGTATTTTGGACATTGATAAATACCTGGTGATACTTTTGATATATGATTTGCCAGTAATGATGGATTAATCAAAAATTCAAACCAAAGAATGGTATCAGGAGAAATTGGAACTGTCCCCGGTCGTAATAAGTCTACATCCATCATCCTGCTTAAAAACAAAATTATTAATATAGCAATAAAATTTCAGAACAATTTCTTTCGTATACCAAAATTCTAACCTCATTAACAGTCACTTTATGAATATTGATTCAAACTTCACCACTCAGCTACTCAACTAACTCTGGTTAGTTAGCCACTGTACAGACTGAACTCACTACTCATATAGTGATAATCGTAAATATTCGTGATGAAAATATAAAGTATGAAAAAATAATATTCAGTATATATTCACAGTTCACAAAAATCAACTATGTTTATATACACATATGTATGTAGGAAATAATAACATTTGGGCGTCTGTATGCAATGAATTTGACCTTAAGGTGCTCTTTCAGGCTGCTGCTGGGCACTTAGTTTGAAAGTTGAATAGGTCAGAATGTCAGATGACTTACTAAACGTGATTTGCTCCGGAAAACGTTCCTTTGTTTCTTATAAACTAGTACCAAATTTTTAAATTGGAACAATTTGAACTTATTTATTTTTTTTTTTTTGTCGCTGAAAGTCACATGATTAGATTTGTCGCTAAGTTTAAGTGTTTATGAAAAAGCACCTTCATATACCAGTTTCAAAGTTTCCCCGACAGAGCGACAGAACTGAAGTTTGGTCTTTTTAATTTGAATTTTTTTCCATCGATTGTTGGTTATTATTTTTTTACATATTCCACCTGGAATATATAGTAGACTTATAAATAGTAATCACCTTGATTTTTCAGTTTATAATTGTTGCCAAATGCAATACAAAATTAGATAATAAAACAAACATAAATATAATGAACAAAATTTGACATAAGACATATTGTCGATAATTATATTGATTTTGAGGTATTTGTAAAGACTATTTACATTTATAAGAATTTTGAGAGCAGTTAGCGATACATTACCAACTGAATCGATTGGAAATCCGGAATAAATTTATTTCTTCCGTAATATATAAATATAAATATAAGAAAATAAAGATAACCGACAATTTTAATAGGATCGCTATAAAACATACAACATCCATTAATAAATTATTTTATATGTGATAAATAATGAGAAAATTTTAATTTTCTGTTTTTTTTTTTTTTTTTTTTTCTTACGTTTGGGCGATTGTCTGAACTGTGCGTGAGCAAAAAATAATTTCAGAGAATTCTAACCTATAAACAAAAAAGTATATAAAATTATTTTTGGAAAAATATATAGAACGAACAATTATGAAAGTCACAGTAAAAAGTGAGTGAATGACTGAATTATTATAATTGGTAATACGGTTAAATAAATAAAAATGAATCTAATAAAAAGATAAATTAACAATTGCATTTATTTTGTATCATTGGAAGGTTGGACCGGTGTTGCTACATGGAGATGGATCGCTAATGACGACAATTGTGGCATTTGTCGTATGCCATTTGATGCAAGTTGTCCGGATTGCAAAACGCCAGGTGACGATTGTCCTTTGGGTAAGTTTAAACACAAACATTATCATGAAAGTTCATGATATTAATATTATGCTCTAAACCTGAAAATTTGACAACGAATTTCCATATAAAAAGTTGAATCACATTTAAAATTTAATAAATAGGTCATTTTAAATGATAGATAAACACATGCATAATGATAAATATGTGAATAGTAAACAAATGCGCTGGACTTGCGCATACAAGAGTCACAATTATCGATCCAAACCTACTTGATACTTAGTACAGTGTACACAATTCGGTAGATCACTCTCTCACATTCATAAATTTATACGTAGAGTGTGGTATCATTCATTGATAAAAGAAAAAAATATATATATATATACACATATATACATATATATAGTCCGCATTGACTTTATATAATTTAATTATGTAAAGAAGAAATAAGAACAAAATTAATATCAAACTGTTTGTTTTATTAGTATGGGGACAGTGCTCGCATTGTTTTCACATTCATTGCATTATGAAGTGGCTGCACTCACAGCAAACAAGCAGTCTGTGTCCAATGTGCCGACAGGAGTGGAAATTTAAAGAATAATCAATACCAATTGTGTATTTATTCATCACCTTTCGAGTTTACTTCAACCAATAACCAAGTAAGATTATATCAATTGTAAGTAATTAATTGAATTTCTAATTTATCAAAATTACTTTTTTAAAAAGACATTTAAAAATATTTTGACAGGTTTACTAATTGAGGTATTTAGAAGGGCGAGTCAATCAGAAAGAGAAGATAGGGCACTATTGTAGATTTGTTGATGAAATAAGTGGACATGTGCAATCAATATCTCTATCCCAATCTATCAATAATATTTTTATACTTATATGCATATATAACTTTTTTTTATTATTTTTTTCTCCATTTATTTGATATATATTTTTACATTTCCATTTGTTTTTTTATTTCTGTCAAGTAAAACGCGCTCAGTTCTCTTACGATAAATATATAACTGCAATCGTTTGTATTGTCATCACTAACACGCCACTTTTACACTACGTCATCCAATATGAAAAGGATACTACATATGTATATGCATCCCCCCCCCATCCGCACACATTATGTTTATACCTGTAAGCAGGTAAAGTATCGTATGTATGTATGTATGTATGTATGTATGTATATATATAGTTATGTATTTACTACTTCACGATACTCTATACAGTGTGGGTCGACTCTCGATTTGTTGTAGAAAGTCACGTGGCTTGGTTCAACGTGCGAAGGATGTTTGTGGGGTCGCGTAGTCAGTCCGCGGTCGTCGCTCCACTGTTAACCTGAGAATAAGCTCAGCTAAAGGCGAGTCAAAGTAAGAGTGTGCAAGTGCGATAGATAGAGAATAAGATAAGGAAAGAAAAACAAGATGTGAAATAGTAAACGTGAGAAAGGACGCGAGAAATTATATTTCTCAAATCTCGATTGTCAATTGCGTTTAATTTAATATTTTGATTAATTTAATTTTCAACTCGATGAAAAAATTACATCGATCTATTCATGTATATTTGACAATGATTCATGTATCTTCGTACATTTTTTATTACCTTTTTGTTTTTTTAATTTCTATATCCGTAAATTTCATCGCGAGTGAATTTTCCATTTATTAGAGCCATTGTGTGAGTCGTTGACGCTAAATTCACCGAGATATATTTTGTAGGAGAATAAATATAATTGAGAAGACATAACATACAATCGTAATAATACAAGTGATAAAAGTTGATTGAAATAAAAAAAAAGTGTGTAACGATATTTGACATTTTATCAATTCGTTATATCATAAAATGTAAGTGCTATTGTCACTTCAAGCAAAATGTGAAATATTATATTATGAGTATAATGAGAAAAATTCCAAACAATATCATGTAATAAAGGTGTACATATGAACGTTTTCATTTCGAGATATATGATTCATGAATCATATCAGATCTTCATCAAAAGAAAATAATTATTATAAACAAAATGGAATTAAAGTAATTGGATGCAGAATATAATTGAGGATATAAGCAATGAAGCTCGCGACAATGCAGCGCCCACATGCACCACCAGTACCACCGCGACCAAGTAGACAAATTGTCGCTGAAGCATTAAAACGTACGGCAATATTGTCATATCCCACGCGCCAAGCACCACCGCCACCCGATACACAACCGTGGCGGCCCAATGATCCATCAAATATCCAAATTAAAGGTCGCACTGTTGTTTATGAATCAGCAAAAGATGATAAGCAAGTATATGGATGTGACAGGAATAATGATGAGTTTATCAAACCAGTTAAGGTGAAAACTCAACAGGAGTATTTGGATACGAGTGAAAGGACGACAAGTGCAACATTAGTTGAATCCAGGCGGGAAAAGCAACAACAAATTGAAGCTCAATTTAATGGTGAAACTCTTTGTAAAAATATCAAATCGTTCTGTGCTCCTCCCTTTGCGAATGTAGAGGATACGGTAATATCATTGGCAGAGAACCGGAAGGGTATTGTCTTGAATGAGTGCACATCACCGACTAGAAGAATTCACGATACGACAAATATACAAGTTGAAGAATCTGATATCACAAAAGATGAATTGCGAATAAAAGATTATTTTTTTCTACAACAGAAAATAAAATCAGAAATTATGGAAAAAAACTTAATTAATAATAATCCATTAAAATTGACAACAAAAATAAAATCGAATGACTTTATGACGAAATGCGAAAATATTTTCAAGGCTGCTACCGGAAAATTATCTCTGTCAGAAGTAAATTCATCCGCAGTTTCAGCTATTACCAATATTGATTGTGCAGCTGTTGTAGAAGTTGAAAAATCAGAACGTACAGTTGCCAATAATTCAAATAGTAAGGACAATATACAACATGAAGATTGGCTTGAAGCCGGAATTCGTTATTCCTCGACAAAAATAACATTGCCTGGTGATGATCTTATGACAGTTGGTGAAGAGCAATATGATGATCAAAATGAAAGAAAGTCACGGAGCCACCTTGATTTTTCTAGGTATACATGAAAACACATAAATACAGCCATATAGTTCTTACCAATTGTTTTATTGGACGTATACTAATGTTTTAAACGAACAAAGAAGAGAATGTGTGTTTTATCTAGAGCTGGTTCGTGTTGAAAACGATAAATAGCACTTTCGAATAACCATCATCATCGTCATCATTACTCTATTCTATATTAGCATATTGACAGTTTAACGAATCGATGAAATATTTTTCTCATATTAATCATTTCAAATGCTTCTACTTGTACCGAATATTATCCGTTATTTCATCTTGTTAATTTGTTTATACAACTTTATGCATTTTTAATGTTTTCCCTTTATTATTGTTATTAATATTATTTATATTTCGTTTTTATTCTTTCACAATATTTTTGAATTTTATATTGCAGTATATGCCAACGAATAGCAATGTCATCACTTCAAGGATTGCCACCATTGCCAAGAAGTCTCAGTGGATTTAATTTGAACGAAACACGTGGTGAACCACCACCGCCACCTGCAAGATCTTCAAGTAAAGTAACAAAAAGTGGAAAACTTATACAACAGCCCTCCACATCCAGACCATCTCTATCTGGAAGACAAATAACAACATTGGACACACAATTAGCAATACTGAGAAAGGAGATGGTACATTATCGATTCGAAATAATAATTGAATGAAAACAATTGATGGACTATTAATATAAGATTTATTGAATTTACAGTTTGGACTTCGTCAATTGGATCTTTCGTTGCTGTCGCAATTATGGTCATTGAATGAATCCATACAAGAATTCCGGCAACTTTTACAAGATCAAGAAGATCGAGCACCATCACCATCTCCCAGCAGTGAAGAAGGTGATGATGTATCTTATGCTAATCATCCGCCAGCACCGCCACGAAGACCGAGTTCACTTCTTCATCATCAGCAGCAGCATCATCATCATCATCACCATCATCATCGACCTCCGAGACCACCTAGACCGCTGAGACCATTACCAAGTGATGAATCGCATTCCAGTGAAGAATATGGAGCCGGTTAAAAGTATCCTAAATCATTGGGATAACGTAGAAAATTTTTAATTCGATATTGACCTAAATAACATGCAACTACTACTGCAAAAATTATGTTTATCTTGAATGTGTAAAAGTGCTCTCAGTTTAATGAACAAACGACAATATCCATATACACATTAAAAAAAAAACAATTTTTCTTTTATTATTACAGATAGATACACAAGTATTATGAATAATATAAATGGTAAAAAAAAAAAGTGTTTTGTACAATGACTATAAGTATAAACAAACATTTTTATGATAATATTGAAATATATGTATTTTCATTGGAGAAAATTTTATACTGAATAATATTTATGTAAGTGATAAAATTCATTGATAAATCCAAATATAAATACTCCAATAACATTTGGTGCACTCCACCAAAGGCTATACAGGGATTTACATAAGAATGCACGATCGGTGCGCGCACTTGGCTAATGGGGTAGGTAAAAATTTCCTCCGATATAACTGATTTTCCAGTAATTTAAACATTGAATAAACTAAAGTTAAAGTAGTAATAAATCCAGGAAGTATTTGGACAGATTTTTTCTGTAACATTTATAAACCCATATTAATTACAATGAAAATATAAAAATAAATTATTTACATACTTCATGCATGTGGTTTTCGGTTATTTGCTCTGAGTTCTGTTTAGAGCTGAATTGAGTATCGCTGATGGTTTCATAAAGACATTAGACTGTATTTTTGAAATTGTTTTGTTATAACGTTCATTTTAATCGTTAATTATAGGTGATGAATTTTTGATAAGTAAATTTTAATATTCATATTAATTGCGTTATGTCATTTCCATACGATAATTCAATTCAATATATTTACTCATTACTGAGTTTATTTTAAATATAAACTTGATTGAACAAAGAAAAATAATATATTATTGTTCAATTTAGTATAATTTTCAACATATTTTTTTCGCGCCAAATTATTTATATTTAATTAATATTATCAATAGTCGATAAATATTCGATTTTGTTTTGGGCAGGAATACAAATACATATATACCCCAATAGCATTTGGTGTGTACACTCCACCAAAGGCTATACTGGGATTTACATGAGAATGTACTAGGTGCACAATCGGTGCGCGCGCACTTGGTTAATGGGGATTGGTTGTCCTATCGGTCCCTTTTTTTTGCTGCATTTCCATGAGCATCGCTATCTGCCTATGAGCCTATCTCCATTATATGTACGGAAACGTATGAAGTAGTCTCTCTCAAGTCTCAACTCTCAAGTAATTCAAATGAACTCTAAAATCGACATTAGGATCAACTGATTATTAACCACGTGTCGCTGACGACTCGAATGTTAGGTTATAGTGAATTTATCTTATCAATATAATTTATATTTAAGTGGAAATAATATGTCAGAATCGAATAAATTGAATGAAGAAAATATGAATGGATGTAAGATGAATATTGTTGGTGCAAAGAGAAAAAAGAAACGGTCTGCAAATCAAATGGCAAAAAAATTTGCACGGAGGAGAGATACATCCGATCATGGCTATGAACTCGAGGCTGACAATTATCAATACATGGTGAGAATTTTGGAAGTATTACGAACAGAATTTCCAACAATGGATGATAAATTAAATTTTGTAAGTAATGTCTATGAACAAATTATTGATCACGAGGTTGAATATGCAAGAAATCAAGTGGGTTCAAGAGTTATGGATTCGTTGATGGATTATGCTGATTTTGATGTGATTTGCAGAATAATTAAAGCATTTAATTCGTGTTTAAGACCATTATGTAGTGATAAATATGGCAGTCATGTTTTGGAAAAAATCATTTGCATTTGTTCAGATCGTGGAAATAAATTAAATCAACCTGCAGAGAAAACAAATGACAAATGTAAGAATAAAATTCAAATTCTATCAGCTCATATCGTTGAATATAATAATATGGCATTAAAATTGTCAAAATACGTTTTGAATAATATTGAAGAGTTTATCAATGATTTATATGCTAATCATATATTACGTACGGTAGTTAAATGTCTTGGGGGACAAATTGACACAGTAGCAGATAGTACAGAAAAAAAAGCATTTAAAACTTGTATTGTTGTACGACCAGTGATTCAAGAGTATAAAGATTTACTCATTAATACGAGCAACAGAATATTGAAATTGCCGCAATTTCCTGAATTTGGAAAAAATGAAATCACTTCGGGATTTCTGCAAATACTTTTGCTGTCTCTATCCAATGTCAATACACAGCTAACATCAAATATAATCAAACGAATAACCAATGAATGTTTCAGTGAGAATAATGACGAAACACTCTTATCAACAATATTTGATTGTGAGGGTTCACTTCGATTATTAGAAATTTGTTTGAAAGTAGCAGAACCAAAATTATTTGAAAAGTTATGTAATAAATATTTCATTGGCAATTTAAAAAAATTATCATTAATGAAAAATACAAATTTTTCTGTACAAAGACTTTTGGATTATTGTTCAGTGAAAGAAGAATATGAGACAATTTTCGATGAGTTATCAGAACATTTAAATTTAATTATAGAAAAACAGTATACTGGTGTATTGTCAAGTTTAGCAAATGGTTGCTTGAGATTACAAGCAAAACAAGGACCGTTCATAAATGCTATTTTCAAATGTTTAAATTGTGACGAATCAAATCGTCAATTACATATTGTATCACTGATTTCTCGATTGATCACTTATGACCAATACGAAGCAGCTAAGAAAAATTTACGTAACATTCCCATTCATTTACATGGTAGTTTAATTTTGCAAGCAATTCTACAATTTAATAAACCTATAAAAATCGTAAATTCTATTCTTGCTATGGATGGTGAAGATCTTGCAATATTGTTTAGTGATCCAAAAGGCAGCAGAATACTCGACGCTTTTATGGATAGTAAATACGTCGGAGAAAAGAGTCGTGATAAATTAACCAAACAATTGAAAGGACATTGGGTTAAATTAGCGTGTGGTATCCATGGATCTAGGTGTGTTGATAAGATTTGGCAATATTCGAAAGACAATCAAAAATTACATATTATGGAAGAATTGGCGAGTGTTGGTGAATCATTGAACTCAACCAAGGCAGGCCATCTTATTTATATCAAATTCAATGTTGCATTATTCACTAGAAATAAAAAAGATTGGATTGAAGCAATTGGTAAAGATGAAAAAACCAAGACATTATTTGCTGGAATTATTACTGGTTCTAATGATAAAAAATTTATTAAATCTTAACATTATCCTTTATTGTTTTGTTTTGCTTTTATAATTTTTTTTTTATCTTAAATGTGAACTCTATGTGGAGAATATTATTTTTAGTGTCAAAAGTTTTGAGAATTGACGGAAAAAAGTGTCTTACCTAGACACTATTATATAGAGTAGTATTTAATTTTATAATATCCTGCAATTATGTTATATAATAAATACATACAGAAACTTACAATAAAAATTATGTTGGGAAAGATTTTAGATATACTTTAATAATTCAACTTAGTTGTATGGGTTTTTCCTATTCTATATTTGAGCAAAGTTTCCTAAATATAAATATTACGTTTTGATGAATTGCACATTTTTATATATTTTTTTTTATTTACTTATTATTATTATTATTATTTTTCAAATCAATTGACTAATTGTTTGAAATTATTTTTCTCTATGACTAGATTTTCAATAATTTATTATTTGATATATTACGTTGAATTTCTATATGATGTATCAGTGCCAAACAATTATGCATATTTTTATATAGTATATACATACATTAATCGAAGTAAACTAATTGACTAGGATAAAATGAATGTGAACAAAAACCGATAATATATATCACAAATTATCTCGATAAATTCTGGGTTTTACAGTGGGTAAAAAAAATTCATAATAAAAAAAAAAAATGAAAAATATTAAGGAAAAGTTTCGATAACTTTTTCGCTTGTTAATAAATTTTAAACATGGAGATCATGTTAATTCTTATGCATATTGGCTTGTGAAGATTGTAATATTTCGTCTCTCTATATTGTCATTAATATTTTAAAATTTAATTAACAAATTGAAAAATAATCAGTATTATCCAATAAACTTTGTAACATTTAGGAAGAAATAATTATAATAACACGTAAAAAATATGATAAGATGTTACGGAACGATTTTATAGCGAATATCTTCCTGAGAATTGAAATTTAAAAAAAATTTCATCATCGTAGATTAAATCACTTTTCCTTGATAATAATTGACGTGCAGGCATTACTAATATCAACATCGCTATTGGAATCAGTATTATTAATGATTCGTGGTGGACTACGTGACGTTGAACGTGGTGATTCGCCTTGCAGATTTGTATTACATGTTGCATGATGTCCACCGGCCTCCCAATCACGATGTTGGCAAAAAGATCCGCAATATCGGGCAATACCACATCCACCACACGTTTCTAAAGCTGGTCGACTACAATTCCAACAACTCTGCAATTTATTTATTTATTAAGGTAATTATTCAACAACTAAATAGAAAAATGAAAATATTTTAGTCTCATTTTTCATGACTTCAGAGAAAAGAGAAGTACTTGTTTAATTTTATTTAGTGTGATGAAAAGCACAAAAGAAAATTTTTTTCTTAATTCATTGTTAAACTTACAGATCCCACGACATTTGTAAGATGAACTCCCTCTTTTTCATCATCTACAGCATTTCGTTTTGATGTCATTTCCATTTTTGAATTAATATGATCATTTATTCTTAAGAATGAGCTTTGTCGCGTGTGTCCATGATTCCTTTGTGCCAAAGGAAGATCAAGAAGTTGATGAACTCTGAATCGTTCATTAGCACGTGATTCAGCGACTGCTGCAGCAACTGCACGCTGTACTTCCGCCATCGCAGCACGTTTAACTTCTTGAACTGCTTCCTCTGTTCGTCGTTTAACTTCAGCTGCAACACGATCCTCAGTTGCGCGTATTGTTTGTGCAACAATTTCGCCAGACAAACGT
This sequence comes from Microctonus brassicae, assembly GCA_918226075.1. Classification (NCBI taxonomy): domain Eukaryota; kingdom Metazoa; phylum Arthropoda; class Insecta; order Hymenoptera; family Braconidae; genus Microctonus; species Microctonus brassicae. The sequence continues at coordinate 151,110 of OW445485.1, read as the reverse complement.
TTAAAATTTCCATCACGATCACCCGTTAATTCAATTTGTCCACCATTCGTTGTTGTTGTTGTCACATTACTATTGCTATTTGCATTAATATTTTGCGTTAAATTTAGTCCAGGTGCATGCTGTGACGTTGCAACGGGGCTCGAACATCCACGTTTTTGAAGTATTACTAAAGCACGTTTCGTTTTATCAACCATACCAAGAATGCAATTCAACATAACATGAATATTTTTCCATTCATCATCAAGACTAGAGCTATTTTGTGTTGTAGCTGTGATGTGATTATGTTGCTGTTGTGATGCATGAGCTGATATACTTAAAGACGATAATTGGTTTACTTGAACGAGATTAGGTGGCACAAGATTGACGCTGTGCCCACCTTGGGACTGTGAATGAGTTTGAGTTGTACCCCCAGAAGAATGAAGTGGATGATACCAACAATATGAGTCTGATAATTGTTGCTGCTGTTGATGATGGTGATCCCATGAATTAATTAATCGTTTACCATAAATTGGTGGTTCGTCTGATGTCGCTCTGGTTTCATAATATCTAAAAAAATTTATTAATTTATACATAAAAATAACTGTATATGCAAATAGTATATATATTCCATTGTTATTATATGTTGTTATATGTTAGTTTTATGAATAGTAGTATGAAATTATGTGATTTGTAATTTCAAGTTTATTATAATGCGCGCCATGTGTAACATAATTTTAGCCGTGGTACTACCAATATATAGATACTCGCCGCCCATAGGATAATCCTGCAAGGGTGTAAGGGTGCGTGCAGTGTGTGATATATTGAAACGTCAGCAGCAGAGACATATCGAGACCCCCTCCCCCAAACCTACATTTTGTCGCCTTTGGTCGCGCGCGCTTCGACGCCCTATATCAATTTTCTCTTTTTTCATCTCTTTTTATCTCCGCTTCGTCTATCAACTATCTTATTTAAGATTATTCCTTGAATCCGTTATATAAATATAACGCGATTTCAATAACTTTCCTTATCCACCATAACATTGAAACGCTGTTAGTACTGTTAGTCATCACTGTGTTTCCGAAAATTTAATTCTCATTTGATTTATACATTCTTCGTACACTGACTGTTTTTTTATATGTAATACATAATTTAGTTAGTATCATAATTAACGCGAAAATTTAATGCAATATCCTAATTAATTAATTACAGAAATATTACGTGAACTACATTAATATTTATGATTTCGTACTAATTTTTTTATTTTGATTCTTTGTCTCATTTTTCGTTATAAAAAAAATATCTTTGAACGCAATTTTTTAGTTTAGGTCTTTTTATAGGACACAGTGAGAGACAAATACTTTGTGGCTATGGTTAACGTGTAGTCGCAGGTGTGTAACGTTCAGATGGTTACTATGAGTTATCGTTGACCGAGCTCCCATATATATATTTTACACAATATTCTCGTGTCCAATGATATTGGATATTTTGAACACGATTTTCATTTGGTAATTTTCTTCAAAGTGGAATCCAATTTATTTTATATGTATTTTTTTTTATTGTTTATATATATGTATATATTGTATATACTGACGATGCATCAGAGGCCCGTCGTTTTGTTGCTAGATTGGTTACAGCACCATAAGGATGCAGAGAGACAGATGAAGAATTTGAATGATGCGTTGTCGAGCCGAGGTTATTGCTGTTGGAACGCATACTATAATTGGTAATATTATTTCCCAAACAATTTCCACTATTGTTACTTTGTTCACGAAATGGTTCAACTGTTTCGCCGGATGATATTAAACTTACAGTCTCCAATAATGCCGATTCATTTGATCTCAAATATTGCACGCACGTCTGAAAAAAATAAAAACCAAAATTTATTGAATAGATTTATAAAAGTTACATTTTTTTTATTTAAAAAAAAAAGTGCATTTTACTCTCAATTTTGTTGTCTATCTGATCAAACTATATAAATGAAAAATCAGTTTTATTCATCAATGATTTTTATGAGTATATTTAAATATTTCTCGTAGAATACATCATCACTCCAAGACCGAGTCTGACAAATTAAAACAAGTGACACCCAACTGTTTTCATTATCCCTACATTTTGTTTCACGCTGAGAATTTATCTGCAATGAAAGTGTACTTGCAATCTTATTTTTCCATCTCTCGTTTGACGAGTTTCGTCGTCAAATATCAGCACCATTTCGATTCACTGGGCTGGGTATCGGGACCATGTGAAGACGCAGGTGTTTGGGGATTGGTGTTCGTATATGAAACCGTTTGTTATATCTGGGTAATGTCATTAACCCTTCCGTTTACAATCTTCGACAGCATAACATAGTAAAGTGCAGTATGTAAATGAATCCCTCTCATGCAATCACATGTACACAGACAGCTATTTGGTTTTATGTACTTGTAGCTCTGAAGTATTTTTTGTGATTGTGTTCATTCTATTCGCGCGTCACTCTCAAGCTGGACCTATGCACGCTCACACATCATCGAGTGATGTATACATTCATATTCTTGTCAATCGAATAAATCAAAAAATCAGTAAATTCTTTTAATGTGTCATAGTATAATAGAACATTACTTTTATAAAAACAAAAAAAAAACAACTATTAATGTTGATAATTGTCAACATATTTTTTCGTAACATTGAAATTGTAAACTTTTATCAGAGAGATGTTAGGAGTAAAAAAATCTATAATAAGTATTTGATAATCGAAAAAAATTGAAAAAAGAATGAAGGTTAATTTTTCAGTTATTAAATATACGGATACAAGGTCACGTATAGAAGTACCAGAAATTTCGGCATGAAGCTGGCAGTATTTAGAGATTTATCATTTCTATTGACTGATATAATACGCTATCGGCTTTTACGCCCAGTGGGTCAACCTGCGGTATAATTAAAATTTCTTCTTCATACATGGGTGTATTTGAACACACATCAAGAAAATAAACTCGTCTTCATTAACAACTATATTAATTGGGCAGTTAATTTAAATACCTGACTGTTAGCTAATGCAGCAGCATTGAGATTTCTTCGAAGCGTAGGCAATGTGTGCCTCAGGTACGGTAAAACAAAATCGCGTAGAGGAAAATTTGTAGCTTCTTGCAATGCAGTATGAAATTCTTCTGCTGTCAATCCACCACTCTATAATCAAATATTGACAATTTTAATTAATTTTTCATACGTAGAATGGACAAGACCAATGATAGAATCGGAATATATTTTTGAATCAAAAACAAGAATAATTGATTGATAAATAATATTCATTTTGTCAATATTATAACGGAAATATCAATGTGTGAAGCAAATGAAAAAATATATTTACCAAAACATTTAATACGAGGGTTCGCACGGTATCGCCAGTTTCGATGGAGATATTGTTTGCAAATTGAACAAGAGTACCCAATAGCCGTTTAAGCTTAGTATGACCAGCAAATACACTGGAAATACACCTGAGTCCACTATTATCACCACCATTACTGCTACTGCTAGTCGATGTTGCACTAGAGGCTGTGCTAGTTGTCACATTACCGTTTGTACTATCATCGTGTTGTTTGGTTACTGCAGTACCAACGTCTTCGCCTTCGGGTTTGATCGAATGCAAAGAATTTGGACTATCGTTTTCAGATAATGATGATGATGATGCTGATGATGATGATGATGATGAAGTTGATGATGATGATGATGATGATGATGATGATGATGATGATGATGATGATGATGATGATGATGATGATGGTGATGGTGACAGCCGCCCATTGGCGTCCGATTGCTGCTGTTGTTGTTGCTGATGAGGATGCAACTTTATCTTGTGATAAGGATTTGGAGATGATCGACTACTTTTTAAGTTATGGCCATGTCCTTGGTGATCGGTATCATCTCCCGTTAATTTTTCTTTATATATTGATTGTTGGCTTCGAATGACTGCAACCAAAGCTTTTTTTCGCACTTTAAAATATTGTAAATCTATAGAATAATTAATTTTAACAAAAGTTTTCTTTTTCATCTTTCTTATTTATAATATCTTTTTTTATCACAAATAGTTGGTCGATATTAAAATTTAGAGTTGATCACATGCATTAACATATACATACGCACACATGCACACACAAAACCCTCTACGTATTACCAATACGCTTTCATTCAACAGATAACATGCAATTACGACTCGTGTCATCCACCTTGTCCAGTTAACTCGCTTTCCCTCTATTCTATATGTTACCGCATGAAAATTACACTAGGCGGTATAGAGCTTTTGGATGTATGTATATGAATCTAAAATATATATACAGAAGCATATTCATGTGCCTATATATGTATAAATATGGATAAATATAGTGCCTGTACGCATAAATATCATTGATATTGATTGAAATTAAAAAAAATTTAATTAAAATATTTAATATTCGTCCTTATGATTTAATAATTTTATGTATTATAGATATGTATACATATTAAATGATGCCATGCACGCATTTACTAGTCGTAACCATGCTTAAAATGTCTTTTATTTTATCTTATTTCAAGGTCTATTGTCTATACATATCGTTCTGACATGAATATATACATTAAATGTATATGTATACAGATATATTGGACAGGTAATAAGCTCAATGTCGGAACCACCGGCCAATACCTTAAACCAATTATCTAGACTGTTGAACCTAATTTCCATTATTATTATTATCTCAGACCCCTTAAAATGTATTTTTTTCAAATATCTTTAATAATTATACCTATGGTCTTGATAAATATTCTAATGTTAAAATGGCTCTTATGATTTACATATGTGTATATATGTATATACATATTGTTGTTTGTACATCCAGCTGTTTCACAATAGTCATACATCTGGAGCCCGCTTGATGTTTGCGTTATTGATGCCATATACAGTGCGGAACATCACCTCCTAAGAGGTTAGCATTCGTTGAATCTGAAATATCACTGCGAGTTGAGAATCCCTCTGTCTTTCTCTCTTACCCCTTCCATTTAAACATGCAACCATGTAATAATAAAGGAAGAGAAGGAAGACAGTAAATAGGAGTGTGAGGGATCCCAAGAAGGATCGATAAGTCGCACGTGTTTCACAGCATTGAGAGCCGGTGGAGCCATGGAGGAAGTAAGTATACGGCGGGAGTGTGGGACTCAGCTGTCGCTTCCTAATTGCTGGGACAATGCAACAGATGGCTTTGATCGCAATTCCTTCCTTTACTCTCTCTTCACCCTCTACCTACATCTATACATCCATACGTACCATATCTCACTTCTTTTACTATCACGTTCCGCTCTCATTATCGTCCGATGTGAGCTAAGATATTTTTTTGTCACACTCATTGAAACACCCAACTTAAGAGTTTGAGTTGAAGATTCACAATTAAAATATGTGATATGGTATGTAAATGATATAAATTTTTGAACAACGAATATAAATAGATAAGGAAAAAAATCTTGGATGATACATGTATAGAGAGTGTATGCATAGTGTCAGGATGTATATGTACATGTGTATGTATATAGAAAGGGTAGCGCGTGGATATGATATCAGTCGAGTGCACGATTCCTGGGTGTTGAAAGTGTTGGACGTGCCTTATCGCGTTTGGTCCAGGCACATTCTGATGGCGCGCGTGGTACACGCCGTTGATTCGTCACAGAGAGGTATATAACACACATACATAAAGAAAACGAGACATTATCAACCTGTAGTTATACCTATATTTACCGTGGTGCTTTTGAATGGCTGCTGCAGCTATTGCTTGTGCCAACCAACCCTACCATCCTAGCCGTTATTCCCTCATCTTTCGATCCTCAAGTCCACTAATACGCACACACACACACATTTATGCCATTGTAAAATGATCCATTGCATATGTATATATGTATATATATAAATGAAAACAATGTTAATAATAAATGAGAATTCAATATTTGAGAAATTTTGAATAATTTTTTTTTGATTAAAAAAAAATGGAATTGAATAGTGTGAGAGAAGTTTCGGATGAAACGAAATAAGCTTGGAACAGTTGTGGATGATTAAAAAATGTCAAGAGGGGATGTATATGTACATATATGATATAGCTTCTCGGATACAAGGTAGCTGCGGGCTCTTTTTACCATCGCCCAGATAACCGCTGTACTATATGTATATTCATCGAAAGCATGATCTACATAGCGAGCAAAATTTATATATGTATATGTACCAGTATGTGTGTGTATAAAATAAAGAGAACGCAAACATTTCATCCCCTCTCCCCCCTCCCTTGTATATACGGGTACCATCATCCAATGAAGTGACGTATGTACGCGCTTCTCCTATAACGATTTGCCCCTGTTCCTTACGTTTTAATACATATATACATGCATCAATTCATACATATATGTATACATATCTGTTAGTGTCATAGATACTAAAGAAAATGTTTTCTGCAAATAAATGAAAAATATTATTTTTTATTTCAGAAGCTATTTTTTAGTATATATGTATATGTATGTATGTACTGTATATATAGTGAAACTAACCAATTGCTAAAGGTATATTCAGTAATGTACACATATGAATGCTTTTCAAATACCTTTACTCTTGAGACTGATTGGTAAAGGTTCTTTAGGTGTGAATGATTTTGACGTGGTGGTCGTGGTGATAATGTTGGTGGACAATTGTTCCGAGTCACCTTTACCATTGATTGATATATTTGAAGTAGTTGCGATTGGTGAGATGCTAGAGACGATGGCGACAGTAGTAATAGTACTAATTGGTAAGACCGATGAACTGGCGATCGTATGGTTAATCATAGGACTACCATTGATACGATCATTTGTTTTTAGGGATCGTTGTTGTGAATTATATAATTCTTTTACTTCTTCTTTTACTTTAATTTTTGGATGAAAAATAATTGTTCCATTTGATCCTTCCGCTTTCATTGTTAATAGTCTATTTGAAAGAAAAAAATTAATTAAAAAATATTATTGAATAATTGCAAAGACATTTATGGAAATATAGAAAGAAATATGGTATATGTATAGATTTTGTGTAAATGAAACCTACGCTTAGTATAACCATTACACTCTTAATAGCCACACTCGTTAGTCAAATATGTATACACACATAGCGCGTTGAATTATTATTCTTTTTATTTTGTCATTTCTCCTACTATACACTTTTTATTATTTCATTTATTACCAATCGATGATTTTTAATCTATTTTTAAATCAACCAACCTATCATTTAAAATTATTTATCTATTATTATAATTATTATTATTTCATGTATATTCTTCAATTGTTCGTATCCATACGTGATTTATATTTAGATTCTATTTATTATGGTCGGCATTTTGAATATTAACTTGAGCTATTACTCGAAAAGGAGATTTAGAGTTTTCGAGATTGTGTGCCAAACTGTACAATGACATCTTTCACTCCTTTTTATTATTTTTTATTCTTAACTTATGAGAAAACACTGTGAGAAAGGGCGAGAAATTGAAATTTCCGTGAAAGAGCAGATGAAAAAAGAAAAGGTAAGAGAAAATGAGTGAGCTTTGTGAAAAAGTTGGTTCGGGCGCTAATTTGTTTTTCCCCTCTTTTATATCAATGGTGGAAGTAGTAACAGCTATACACTCCAATATACATACACATAATATAAGTATACCTAAAGTTATTGACGATACGATCGATATTGTAAAAACTTTATAATATAATTTTTCTCAATTGCCTCCCTACTCTCTATCTGCCCCACCATCATACCTACAATACCGTTTCAATTATTCAAATACCATCACACATTAATCCTTCTACATCAACAAATACTCTGAGTTCAAATTTTACATTATATTTATACAATATACATGTATATATTTATACTAATAGGATGAAGAGGAATGTGCAAAAAGTAAGAATAGATAAAAATTCATATCTATATAAATGTTCAACACATGGATGCCATATGATAATGATCATGGTGAATTTGTCGACACGAAATTTTAGAAAAAATACTCGAGATATATGTGAAATTTATCCTAGATACGTATTCGTATACAGTTAAATATAATACATGAGTAAATAAGTAAACATATACATGTATAGATATTATTCCGTGTGAAAATTGAAATATTGGAACGTTGACTGATCATGAGAATAAGCCAGATGTCTCGATTTGCGTACTACGAGAGTGGTGCCTCAATTTCATTATAAAAATGTCACGCACAGTCCATGCCATTTCACTGCATTTATCTACACACATTTCCATGCATATACATATGTATATATCTATATATTTATTTGTGAATATAGACCAGTCACTATTCATATTCGACTGTTCATTCACAGACTATCATTATATTTATGTCTTTATGTGTCATGTCTTCTCTTTATTTTCATATATGAATGTACTGGAACCAATCATATTTTGAATATGTAAATGACATGGATGTCTAACGAGTGGACACTTGTGTCATCGTATACGAATATATGACATTGAAATAATTGGAAAATTGTCTACACAATATTACAAAATCAACCCTTTGAGTATATCAATTGTGATTTTTATGCTTGACATATTTTTCTGAAGTTGGAATAAATAAATGAATATTCATGAATATACCATGAAATGGTATACGTTAGTAGGTAAACGTTAGTTGATTAAAAAATAATACATAAATGAAAAGATAAAAAGATAACTATCATATTTCTTTTTCATTTTTTGCTTATATTTTAGATATATTTTATTTTTACGGATAGATAAAAAGGCACCGAAGAGTTTGCTACCAGAATACTCTTGATACACTTTGAACATATGAAAACTTACATCAACACTTAACCACAATTTACTAAACGTAAATATGTATTCTTTCTACACACACACACACACATACATATACTCATGAGATATAAAGGAGAAAACCCATAGAGCTGTTAAATTCCTGCACGTACTAGCGACGGACAGATTAATAATGCCTCCTATATTCGGGATGAAAAAAATAAAAACCGGCGCCAATCTTACTTTATTTCTTTCTTCTTCTATAAGTATGTACATACATGTATATTTTCGTATATGGTTATAAAAGTTAATCGATATTAGGTAGCACAACACGTGTGCTTGCATTAAATGTTCATTCACATCATACTCAAATCCTTATTTCCATTTTTTTGTGATTCTCTTCATATAATTTTTACTTTTTTTATTCCATTATAATCTGAAACTCAATTTTTTTTTTTACAAATCAATATTGAAGCTTGTATGATATGAGTAAAAGATAAATAAGAATAATTAGCTCATGAATATTAGACAATTTTAAGAGAAATTCACGGGATAATTATCGAGACAATTATGTCGTACGAAAATGTTTACCCAACAAGATTATATTCGCAAACTCTTTTTGTATAAACTTTACTTGCCAGTGTCAACTACCTTTCGCTCATCATGAAAACGTTGATGTATGCAAGTGCGAGTGCTTAAGAGGATATATATAGAAAATGTGATATCAGCATCAGGTATGAATATATACAATATGTATGTGTGTGTGTGTGTGTGTAGAATCTATAGATACAACTTGTATGCGCTCGCGGGCTTAGTTGTGTACGACGCATGACTTTGGCTTGAATTTACCTTTGAAAATGTGCCTCCAACCATTAATCTATCATATCAATTTATCCCAGACTTTATAAACACCCACAAATTACAATGAATATTTTCAGAAACTAAAAACAAATTAATAATAAATTTGAAAAGAACAAAACTGGATCTCATTGTAATTTATATAATGACATATCATTTTATGATTATACATATGATAAACACATACTATTTTCATACACCGGAAAAGAATAATATGAATACAAACATAATATGTTGTGTTTTAAACATTATTTGAATTAAATGATGATCGAAAAAAAAAAAAAAAAAAAAACAAGTTGTCCTTTCGCGAAAAGTATAAAGAAACTGAAAACTCACTTGTTAATCCAATGAATGGAAAGAATAAAATAATTATTCTTTCAATTGACATTTAGGCGAGTTAAGAAAAATATATATACACATATAAATGCATTTCACTGATCATAGTTATTTGTATGTATAGTTAAATAAATATGAGAAAAATTTGAGATTTAACTGATGCACGTCGTTGACTATCGGCTGACGGTGGCCGACTGGTGAAACTGGAGAGTGAAGCATTGGAGGCCGGAGGGCTTCATGTTGGTATAGTATTAAATGTATACATATATATAACATGTGTGTGCTTGTAATGCTTGCGCCTAAATACAAGTAAGAGAACGCCTGATCGGGTAAACGTATGAGAAAGGGAGTAATTTTGACATTACGCTACTGATAATGTACACAAAAGTGTGTACAGTAGTAATTACAAGCACGTTCGTGACATCACTGTTTATCTCTTGTTAAATAGCATCTTTTAATTGTATCGTCCCACATTCCCATATATTAATTATCACTTTAATACTATTATTTTTCACAATTAATGAAAAAATATTCAATATAATTTTTTTATTTAATAGTTTTTCTTCTATCATCAACCTCGTCAGATTAAATGGCAGATTTAATTGAAAATTCAACAATGTACACTAATGCATAAAATCATATACATATGTATAGATTTTATATACGCAAGTGTATATATACATTGGATATTGTAAACGAGTTGGTGTGTTTTTGACGTGTCAATATATTCTTACTGAAGAAAAGCTCTGCTGTTGAAGCTGAGAAATAGCTCCGTTCTCGCCAATTCTCTTTTCCACGCTCTCTCACTCTGATGGTTACTATGAATTTACTCTGCCACTGACTTTACCTGTGTGCGTATCAATATAAAATACACCACAAGTTAATTGCACTTATACTATCTATTATAATATTTTCATTTGATCAAACATTCAGCGTAACTGCTAAAAAGAATTTTTCTTTTATCAATTTTTTTTTAATACTAAATAAATCTCAAATATTTTTATAAAACAAGAAAACAAACATATAAAACAAGGGATATAGCTAGTTGATACGTTTATTTTTTTAGGCGAGTGTCTCGAAAAACGACGTTTTACGGACTAAATAGAGTCCCTAAAATGATACTTTCTTCTATACACTTTTTTACTTTTTTACTTCACGGCCGCGCATTTATTTCGCTTAATAGTTTACATGTTATCTCTATTTCAAACGCTACGATACTGACAGAAGCAACATTTGTTATTGAACTGTGTAGCAACGCAACGTCGCAACCTTTTATTTTATTTACCCATAAAACAAAAGACAAAGTTGCGTAATCCCAGCGCATTCTGTATACCTATATATTATACTATAATATATATAGGTTATACAGCGCCGTACATTTTCATTAATTTTGTCCAAAATATGTGGCCGAGGCGTAGCCGAGAGAAATACCAAAAATGATCAACTTTCCGGCCTAGATACACAAATAAAACTATTGTACATATATGTATACTATCAAAAACGAATTAAGAGCCTAGGTAATATTTATGTTTGAATTCGATGCATCAAGAGTATTTTATATATGTATAACCGATAATATATATCTATCTATGCATAAAAGAAAAAAGGAAATTTTTCATTTGTAACGTGATTCGCATATAGGTAGTTTGCGTAGCTTAATCATATTTTTGCAATATCAAACGTGCGGCAGCAGGTAATTTATGGGAGTTTATTCCCATGTATACATAAACACACACACACATAATGTATATGGTATAGTAATTTTACCACTAGATTTTCATACAATACTCGTTTGTAGCGCTCAACAACCTATCATTCTATCGCCTGCACGGTTGTAATTTTCACACTCATAATAGAAATTACAACCGACGCTTGGTAGTGACGTCGATCGAACTGCTTGATCCGTAGATTCATTCCACCTACAAATTTATATATATGTATACATATATGATATGTATGCCTGTACATATGTACCTGTGTACAGAGAGAGAAAGGGGGTGAAATTGTCAATAACAGCTAATGGCAGATGCCAATAGCACCTTCCATTCATAAGAGTCAAGCTCGCGAATTTATGTTCCTATCAGCATCATTCTCCACTTTAAAATATTTTCAAAAATCTATAGAAAAGCAGAAAAAAAAATTATTTAATGTATACTTAAAAAAAAAAAAAAGTGGTAAGTGATATTTAAAAAAATATCATTTTTTAAATTCTTTATATTAAAACACATTCTGTGTTATCATATTTTTTACGCTGCAGCAGTTAAAAAAATATATATAAATATACATACGTACATGTATATCAGTGTCAACAGAAAAAACATGTGTTTTACTTATATAATGCAAAATGCGAGGGACACTAAACACATGAAAGTTGTGTAAACAAGTAGACTTGATAAGACTACTGAATAAAGCAACTTCCGGATTTTGTTTGAATTGCCGAGTGAATTTTTCTGCTGCTATCATAATTTTTCTTCTTTTTTTTTTTCAATAATCAAAAATAAAATTTCTGTCATGGAAAATTATCTTATGTAATATTCTATATAAATTAACTATTGTATGAACCATAAATTTGATACTTGAGACGTTGACTTAAATAAAGAAGCATCATTTTTTAGTTACTTTACTCTGTTTTAGTCGAAAACGTCGGGGCGCAATACCAACTTGGAAAATATAGAATGTAGTAGCAAAGAAATTGTATGGGGACAAATTAAAAACAGCTGAAGCACAGCTGGTTTTGGATATAGCGCGACGGCTGGCTGTCTTCCTTCTATTTCCCGACTTTTAGATAGATGAAGAAAACAAAACAAAGAATAGAGAAAGAAAAAAAAACCGTTGTACTTTCTCAATGTATGTACGAGTATGCATATATATTCTTGTTTAGCTTCTTCATCGCAATCCCTTGTGGGTATACACACATGGCTTACAGCTGTATACGCAATTTGCAATTTCATCGTCTGCTCCACATATGAAGATATCTTCCTCTGACTCATTCCACACTTGCAAGTTTTTTTTCACATATATTTACATTTATCAGTATATAAACACATATCTAATTTTGTAATATATTTATATAATTTAAAAAATGTGTCTGTTCTGTATCATTCAGTGATGCATAAAAATTGATATAAAAGACTAAAAAGCATTCATAAAATTTTGAAACCGATTAATGTTTTATTAATTTTCAATTATAATCAAAGTTAATTTTTTCTTGTTTATTATCAACTTGAGTTATTAGTTGAAATAAAATATAGATAATTAAGAAAAATAAATAATTGTAAATTTTTTTTGTTTATACCTCACTATTTTTTGCCGGTGTTAATTTTGAATAATGTAGGTATCTACCCCGGATTTTTTCTCCTCTATTATTTCATTGATTGAGTCAATTGGTGTCCGTTGTGCATGACGAATCGTCTGCATTACTGTGCTCGTTGTTGCTGTCCGTTGGTGAACTGTCATGGCTTTTTATTTGTCGTGTACGCAGCTTTGCAAACTGAAACTCCTCAACTGGAACTGTACAATTTTAAGGTATTTCTTTTTATTATTCGCTATTATGTAGGGGGATCGAAGGATCAACTACATACAATTTTTTATTCATTTCATTGATCAGGAAATAAAATATTATTTGTATTTTTTTTTTCTGTTTTTCCTCCTACACCAAATTTTTTTTCATTGATCTTCAAGAATAATTGTAATACACATCTTTCAAATTTGAGAATTATATTAATCTCAGTACTTAAATTCAACATTTAATGATTAATAGCATATGTATAATTAAAAAAACCTGTATGTATGTATGTATAAAATAGAACTTTGAGCCACTTCCGAATCCATTACACAATTTCAGACTTGGACTTTAATATGTATATTACAGCGTGGAATTTGGTTGTCCAATATAATAACAGTTAATTATTATACATATATATATGATCGCTAGCACCAGAGATACATCAAATAGTGTAATAATTATTTGATAAATTTATCAATGTAATGTGAAAATATATTTTCGATTATTATCTTGTGAAATTTGTCATGGAACAAAGTGTACCGTATTATACAATATCCCTTTTTTGAATCACTAATACTTAAATTGTTTGCTACACAGATGTCTTTATGTCACTCATATTTTAATATAAATATAAATATCAAAGAATAATTGAAATATGCCATCTGTCTCTGCAAAAAAATTAAAATTATAAATAAATAAACTCCATATATATACATACATACATACATACATACATACATACATACATACATACATACATACACGCATACATACATTGAAATACTGATAATTTTAAACTGTTATAATCCACGTGTATGCACTGTGATTGAAATAATTACGAAAAATAAGCATTTAGAACACAAAACTATGATCGAAACGCTACGTATACATATACACATATATTTATATATATCCACACTTGTGCATGTATATAAGGCTATTTGAGATCTGCTTGGTTACCATCGGAATCTGGATCACTATCTTTCACGGCATTAATAATTGGCAGCGGTACGATTTCTGGTTCAAGAGGCTTTGGTCCTTGATCACCATCCTCAACTAATGCTTCCTCTGCTAAACTGCTCCTTATTGCTTCTGTTTTTAATTTATAAGTAATTCATGATAAAATTTTTCATTATTTTAATTTTATTCATCAAATTTGATTTTATTATATTGAATTATTTTTTAAAGTCACCTTGGAATGCTTGTGGATATTGCTGATTCAATTTATTTCTTACAATACGTATTTTTTTAAATATATAGTCCAAGTCTTTTTTCATTTCTGTAAGCAATATTGTGTGCTTTTTGAATTCTGCACCAGTTGATTTCAATCGATTAACAGATAATTGATTACAATTTGTCAACATTTCATTGGTTTTTTCAAATCTTTGCAACCTAAAAATTGGAAAGATATAATTGTTTTTATGAATTGAGATAATTAAAATTATAATTACATTTGTTTTTGTGCTTTTATCATTGATTCAACATCCTGTTGATCAACGATACCAGCTAGTCCTTGAATAAATACTTCTGGAGCTGTATAATTTTGGAAACATTCAAAGCTTCCAGCATCGGATTCAGGTGTTCCTTGTGTCGCCATTCCTCGCAATACTGACTCAATATATTACACTCAAACGGCTCAAATGCCAAATATTTTCTATTCACTTTATTTATTTTAAATGTAAAGATGATAACTCTCAATCACATTTCCACAATAATATTTCACAAATATTTGTTACCAAATTTATTCATTTTTTTTTTTTTTTTTTTTTTTTTCATTATTTTTATCACTCATCACATTTTCCAAAATAATTTTATAGATTTTAAAATAGACTAGCAATAAATTTCCAATAAATATAATATTCGTAAATGCACTACCTCTTGCCTCGGGTAGAGTCCCTCTAGTAAGAGTTAAGACACCTTTACTCAGCATTTGATTGGTTCCGCCATGTTTCGTCGGATTCTATAGTATCTGCCTAAATTTAGCATTGTGAGTGGTATTACTAGACGTGGAAATACTTTTATTCCTGTCATACACTGCAGTTCGTGAATATTTGAGGTTACGTATTACAAGCAGAAAAAATTATTGAAAAATATTATTTTAATAATTTGCCAAGACGTTTATAATTAAATAAACAATATTTCGACAAAGGTAAGTTGGAATTAATTTTTGATTGCTATTTAAAAAACAAAATACCCATTTTAGAAAGATAATTTTTTAGTTAAGAGAAAAAAAAACGTGTTCAAAATTCAATATCTCGATTTTTTGAAATTATTAATAAAATATTCACTTGGAGAATAAATTTAATTGTCATAAATATTTTTTATAAGATATTTTTTCAATTAAATAACCATTTATTAGTTTTAAACTACGCAAAAGAATATATTTTCTAGTTAAAATGTTGTATGATTAATTTTTTTATTACTATTTCATTCATTTTTACGAATTAAAAATATTTTTTCAAGTTTTTTAAACATTGACAGAAAATACCTAGCTGTTCTGTTATCAACTGTACCAATTCTTCTACAAAAGGGTTTAAATTGTGTTATTTCCCTTTATCGGATAAAGAAACCTGCGATCTGTGGATAAAAAATATAGGCCGAAAAAACTGGATGCCAACTAAAGATTCATCTGTATGTCAGGTAATACAAAAATTAAAATTATAAAATTTAAGAAAATAATATTTCCTGCTATATACAGTGTTGATATTTCTGAACTATTATTAATTTTTTAGGTTCATTTTGCGCCAAATGCATGGGAACGTATGCGAGTTGATGGGAAATTGAAATTAAAGTATAAAGCTGTACCAACACTATTTAATAATTTAATACAAGGTAGTTCAAAATTTTATTTTTAAGAAGATGATCTATTAATTTTGATATTTATATCATTTTAATCTTTAATTATACAATAACTTTCAAAGAACCATCACATGCATCAACATCTGAATCAGTTGAAGAAGTATTACATCCTTCAACGCTTAAAGAGATTGATGTGCTATCAAATCAAGAAAATGACGCGAACAATGAAGCTGATGAAGAAACAAATAATTCCGAAAGCAGTGATGAATCTGAAGAAGATGAATTATCATTAAAAAATGTCAGAAAACTCATCAAGTCCGATCAAGAAACCTATGACAAACAAAGTTTTGAAAAGTTATTCAAAGCTTTAGAAAAGTCAGAAAGTTTACGGAAGATTCAAAAAAAAAAATTTAAAGCTAGAAAAAATACTATCAAACTTCTTAGAAAACAAGTGAGTATTTTAAATAAATGTCCTGATTTTTTAAGTAATCGTTTTAATGCAGACCAATTAAAAATTTTATCCGGTGAACATAAAAAAGTACATGAATGGAGCGTCGAAACCATTCAAAAGGCATTTTCCTATAAATTTACTTGTGGAGTTAACGGGTATGAACAAGTAGCTAGTGAATTGGCATTTCCTTCGCTAAGAACTTTAAGTAGACGGATTCAGCATTTAAAATTTAATACTGGTATATTAGATGAAGTTTTTGACTAATATTATTAAATATAATAACTAAAACATAAGTATTTATTTAACAGTGAACATGATGAAACATACTATTATTTTACCTTCAATTCAAACGCTACGATACTGACAGATACAACGTTTGTGATTGAATTGTGTAGCAACGCAATCTGTTATTTTATATTTACCCATAAAACAAAAGACAAAGTCGCGTGATCCCAGTGCATGCTGTATACCTTTTTTATATTTTTTTAATAATTGTCAAAATTATAAACTTTTGAATATGTTATAAAATGTAATATTTACTTCTACTGAATTATTTAATAAGATATTCAAGACATTGCAAAATTATTATTATTTGAAAAAAATGACTATTGAATGAAATAACAAAAAAAAATGACATTAAAATGTATTATAAATTTGCATCATAATTTTACATTATAATTTTTAATTATTATTTTGTAAATAAATTAAACACATACAATAAAATATAACATTTGTATGTAATCTTTTATTTTTAAATGACTTCGTTTTTTAATTTTTCAATAAAATAATTTATATGTAAACAAAATTACGTTCTAATTCACACCAAAATATTTTTTAATTTAAAACAAAAAAATATTGCTACCTATTAAAAAAATATGAACGGAATCAAAAACTTAAAATTGAAATATTTCCTCATATTTTTAGTTATTTTCATAACGACTATTAAATTGCAATTTGATTTTGAAAAAAAAAAAATTCCAAATATTTGATCAAAATTAAAATTAAAAAACAAATATAAATTTTTTTGGCATTTGGTGACATAATTTTTCAAGTAAAGGAATAACTTAATGAAAATCGAATTATTTTTTTTTGATTATTTGAAAATATTTACTTTTGCAAAATTTAATTCAAATTTTACCGCGGATACCCCCCTCTTTTTCCGACGAAATATGGCGTCTTTGTCCTAACTCTTACTAGAGGGACTCTAGCCTCGGGGATATATTGGTGGAAGTATGTTGTATTGAAACTCTCTTATGGAAATTGGAAAGATCCATCTCTTGTTATATATGTATGTGGATGTTCGTGAACTTCTGCGCGCCTCTGGTGTTAGGAATTCATGATATTGGTGGCGCGAATTAAACAATATAAAAATATGGTTCAAATCAAATATTCTTCACATAACTGCAAAATAATACTAATGATTTATATAACTTAGTACCCAGCTTAAGTTTTATTACTAAGCAGATGTGCACAACTAGTATAAAAATAAAGAATAATTTATAGCTAGATTATATATTGTTTTATTATATTTGCAATTTGAATTTAGATCGTTACCAATAATTATTTAATGTGACAGTTTAATTAATGTAGTAGTATTATTTACTGATCAAATTTTTCCGGAGATAATTTACAGTATATCAACAATAAACATTCCCAGCCGACATCACGGCACAGAGCATTGGAGGGAGAACCCGGAGAACTCGGAGGTAGGATTTAGTAGGAATGTAGGATACTATATTCGTCAATACCCCTCTCCATCAGGATGGAATGATGGACCATCCCGACTTTCCAACACCTGAAATGAACAGCAGACTTCCAAGGAACCAGATTTTTGGCATCAGAAAGCAGTCGTCGATCAATAGACAACAAATAAGCACGAAACTTATAAAATCTTGCATAATCGTGAAATAAAACATAGGCAACAGCTGTGTATTTTGATATCTATGAATCTCGTCTCATCATTTTTAAAACATTAAACCAACATATCAATTACCTTCATCCCTAATAAATAAATATACATATTTAACTAAATTTAAATAAGTTCGCGCTTCTCGCGAATTTAATACTTTAGTATTCCCTAGGCGGAAGAGACCTCGCGCTCCATCCAAATAATCAACTTACGGCGCTCTCTATATTCCACCTTCTAAATAAATAATAAAAACATTCATAACACTCTTCGAAAAGAGACGGCCTCTGTAGGGAGAAAACGATAATTTAGTAATACCAGGAAGCGAGAAATAAGACACACAAATAAGCAACAGCTCGAACATAACCTGAAATCAAATGTTAAAAATTACTAATTATATTCATAAAACTAATAGAACTTATAAATCAATTTGAATAATTCTATTGATTTAGTTGATACATACTGAAAAAAAAATGTAACTTATATATTTTTTATATTGCTTTGTAAGCATAAAATTTGCGAACCTAAAAAAGAAATTTCAAAATTGGCGCAATGATCACGTGATATACAATATCACGTGATGTATAATATAAAGAGGTAATATATGCAAAATGGTTAGTATATATTTGGTATATACTACCCATCCTCCTCTGTCGAAAATGTTAAGAAATAGGGAAATTTTTTGTCGCTCAGAGAGTACGGGAAAATGGTAAACTAATGGGAGCCATTATATATATATATGGCGCGTTTCGTAAACATAAGTTTGAAAGTATTTTGGAAAAAATAACCTCCATAAATAATTGATTAAGTTTTGTTATGATGAATCATAAAAGATTTTCATTTTTCAAAGATGTTTTCAATACTTTTATGTCTCAGTAGAATAATTACGTAGACAATAAAATCCAAAAATTAGTGCTAATTATGATATAGCTGAAACTATATAATAATTAATAGAACAATAAATCACTTTAAGTTTACCTAATAATTACGTCTTCTGTTTTTTCAACAATGTTACTTAATAAAAAGGTGTGAAAAATACTTTTTCTATTGTTACATAAACGTTATGAAAATAAAAATGGATAATTTTTTATTCATGACGAATAATGTATGATGAGGTTATCAGTGTGATAATGATGCTTACTAGAAAATATCATTTTAGACATTAAATAAATTGTATATCATAATAATATTTCAACCATTATCTTTTTTTCCTTTCAGATTGAAATAATGGCCTATTATTACTCAATTAAAAAACTTGGTAGTTACAATTACAATTTTTGGTTTTCAAGAACGAAACAAATAATAAATTTTAGAGGATATACAGATGTGAATGCAAATGTATTGCATGTACAAATGGGTAATAATCCCATTGAAGTATATAAACATAAAATCACAACTGGAGATTTAACGGAAGATGAATATCAAATGAAAGTTGTACATAATTTACAGAGATTGCACAATGAATTGATGAATTATAAACCTAAAAAACCAGGATTTTTTCGTAAATGGATTGAACAAGGTCTAAAAAATAAAAAGATCACAAAGTCACCTAAAGGATTGTATCTTTATGGTGCTGTTGGCGGTGGTAAAACCATGTTAATGGACTTATTTTATAATTGTTGCGAGGTAAATTTCTTCATCATATGATATTTTTATTTTCAATATATTAATAAAACAAAATAAAAAAAAAATAATTAAGAGAAAAATAAAAAAACATTTTCATTCAAATTTGTTTTTCAATAATTTTGTATCTAAATGTTTTTATATATCAATGGCTAACAATGGCTGCAGATTGAATGTAAACAAAGAGTCCACTTCAATTCATTCATGTTAGATGTTCATGCAAAAATTCATGAAGTGAAAAAAAATGTTAAGCGAGATTGTAGTACAACGAAATTGCAACCGTTCGATCCAATACTTCCTGTTGCAGAAATGATTGCACAAAAAGCTTGGTTATTATGCTTCGACGAATTTCAAGTAATATATTTAGAATATATCAATTAATGTATTGAAAAATTATTATTTTGAATATTTAAGATTTTATTTTTTAGGTTACTGACGTTGCTGATGCTATGATTTTGAAACGACTTTTCACAAAACTTTTTGATAATGGAGTTGTTGTTGTTGCGACAAGTAATCGTTCACCTGATGATTTGTATAAAAATGGCCTTCAACGAAGCAATTTTGTTCCATTTATTCAAATATTAAAGGACCATTGTCAAATAGATTATTTGGATTCTGGTGTGGATTATCGAATGCGTGATGGCACTGATAGACAGGGGACATATTTTATTATTGGGCGAGACCCTGATAATTCTGTTGACAAAATATTCAAATATTTATGCTCAAGAGAGAATGATATTGTAAGGCCTAAAACATTATCTATTAAAGGACGGAATGTAACATTTAAAAGAATATGTGGACAAGTGATTGATGCAACATTCGAAGAGTTATGTGATAGGGTAAGCCGTTCAATAATCTAAAATGTTAATAAAAATGTTTACTTAATGAGAATGCAAATGACTATTTTAGCCACTTGGTGCTAGTGATTACCTAGAAATATCTCAAGCGTTTCACACGGTTATTATAAGAGACGTACCAAAACTCAATATGAGACTTAAATCACAAGCTAGAAGATTTATTACCCTGATTGATACTTTATATGATAACAAGGTAATAGAATGAAATACAAACAAACACTGATTATTTATTATTATTTAATTATCCGCTCATTTGAATTTTTATTGCTAGATAAGACTAGTTATTTCAGCAGCAGCACCACACAACAAATTATTTGTACCTGAAGGTGATACGGAATATACAGACGAAAAACGTATGCTCATGGATGATTTAGCAATTTCTCACGGATCAGACAATTACAAATCAAATATTTTCACTGGTGAAGAGGAATTATTTGCCTTTGATCGTACTGTTTCACGTTTATCGGAGATGCAAACAAAAGAATATTGGGAACAATGGGAACAATACAGATAGTCTAAATATTTTTTAGATAATAAACAAATAATTCTATCTTGTGATGATGTAGTCAAAGTATTTTTGCCAATCCTTAAATTGTGTATCAAAAACGAATATATACATATACTGAGATTGAATAATTTTATTAATATAATTTGTATGAGCAAATCTATCAATTAACATTTCATCTTATTGAATATTAAAAATATATTTATGTGAGTTTTTATTACATCAACTGTATTCAAATATCGCGGTTTATTTATAAATTCTTGATGATGCTGTGTAGGAAAAGTATTGAAGCGCTATTGCACATTTCCTATTTTATATATTTTTTTATTTCAATGCATGACACGAATACTTATCGTAAACAATAATAAATTTTGTGGTCTTCATATATTAAAATAACAATATAATACGTGTTTTTTTCAAAACTAAATGAATTCGATGTTTTATTGACTGTCAATAATAAATAATAATATATAAAGTCTAATATGGGAGCGCAAACTAAATTACTAGTGGAGCTAGGATTGAATAATACAAAAAATATCAATGATATGTATATAAATAATAAAATAAAAGAAATACGTAAGAAGGTATGCAATATTAATGATAAAGACAAAGTTATGATGTTGTTAAAGACAATAACATACATTGATTTAACGTCATTGAATATCGATGATTCACCAGAAACTATTGAATCACTATGTTTGAAGGTATATATATGTCTCATCTCATACTTCTTATTTAGTTTGGTAAAATTTATAACTGATGATAATATAACAGGCAATTAAACCAATTGCTGAAGACTTGGTCGGTTCTAACACACTTCTACATACAGCAGCTGTTTGTGTTTGTCCAGCACGAGTAAATATTGCTATCGATACACTGAATAAGCAGAATGCTCGACAGATATTCATAGCGAGTGGTGAATCAAATAATTTTATTTATAAAGTAAAAATTCTTCTATAAATTAAAAATTTGTTCTTATTTGTTTATTTTTTGAGCAGTAGCTGCAGATTTTCCATTGGGAAAATTGCCATTTGAAATAAGATTGAAAGAAATAATTGACGTCACAAATCAGGGAGTTGATGAAATTGATTTAGTAATAGATAGATCACTAGTATTGACCCACGATTGGGATGAGCTATTCAATCAATTATCACAAATGCGTGTTGCTTGTAAAGATAAACGTATGAAAACGATTCTATCTGTAGGTGATTTGCCAAGTTTAAATCACGTATATAAAGCATCAATGGTTGCAATGGCAGCCGGAACAGATTTTATAAAAACTTCAACTGGTAAAGAGCATGTAAATGCAACATTACCAGCTGGAATTATTATGTGTCAAGCTATCAAACATTATTATAAGCATACTGGTCGGAAGGTATGTATTATTATTTGATTGAATGAGAGATTAATCAATTGTAATTTAATAAGTTTTATTTATATTTAAAGGTCGGTTTCAAACCTGCTGGCGGAATAAAAACTTCTGCACAAGCGTTAGAATGGTTAATTTTAGTTGAAGAATTATTAGGTGATGAGTGGTTAAACAAAGAATTATTTAGAATTGGAGCCTCCAGTTTACTTGATGATATTGTAAAAGCAATACAATAATATTTTACATTTTTATATTTCTTCATTTTAACAGAAATTCTTTTTTAATAAAGTTCAATATCATTTTCTGCAATATATCATTAGTTTGGACGTGTCAATCACAAAGTGATGGGAAATAAAGTGATATATCAAAATCAAATCATTATAATAATAACTCTTGTTAATATTATATTTTGCATTACTGCGGACAGATGGCAGCAGCAAGTTGTCCCTCTGCATATGGTGTGTGCGTATCCACTATCCACCACGCCAGTCAGCACAAGCACCATGAGAGGGCTTATTTCACAAATATAGGAATAAAATTTGAGTTTTTAATATAATTAAAGTTAAGTAATAAAAAATAATTAACGAATTAATACAGTTTAGAATTCTGCTAATTATTTGAAATCATTATGAATAAACTACATGGTACATACTAGAAATAAAGAAGGTTAATATTTATCATTTAGAATGCGCGCCATCTTTCATGTCAAAAAATACAATTAGTGGCGCTGCATTCGGACCATATTGTATTGTGTGTGTGTGTGTGTGCACTGAGCCACTGGGCAGTAATGAGAGGACAATCTATGTTCTTTAGATGCGTTTTGTGGTTGATGGTTGATTCTTTTCCGTTCAAGTGTCCAAGATGGTAAGTTTGGCTCTATTTAAATTTAGAATTAATCCAATTGCATCTTATAAATAAAATGAAAGTTTATATACTTACAATGTGAAAAATGAAGTGAACAAACTAGAGTGTAATTGCAATCATATATATTTTATGTACGTTCAGTTTTTATATTGAAAATTTTTGTTCGCAATCAATCGTAATACTCGTGTCATTGACTTCAACATTTATTGATTCATACATGTCTGATTATTCATAACAGTTGCACAATATTTTTATCCTTTATTTCAATTATTTTTCATGGATAATTTTATAAATATTATTTTCATCGTTTTATAACAGTAAATAAGTTTTTATCAAAAACGTAACATAACCTAAAAATGCATTATTTCACAGGGCGGTACAATTGTCTATACACATACTGTGTTTGATTGGCAAAAAGTAAAAATGATAATTTTTGTATAATTAAATTTTAGGCTCGAGGTCCCAAGAAGCACTTGAAGCGTTTAAATGCACCAAAAGCATGGATGTTGGATAAATTGGGCGGAGTATACGCTCCACGTCCATCAACTGGCCCTCACAAACTCCGGGAATGTCTCCCGTTGGTCATTTTCCTCCGTAATAGGTTGAAGTATGCTTTAACCAACTCTGAAGTTACGAAGATTGTTATGCAACGATTAATAAAGGTTGATGGAAAAGTACGCACTGATCCTAATTATCCAGCTGGTTTTATGGGTACGTTTGGACGTGAAAAATTCCTTACAAAATTTCAAAAACAAATGAAACAATTGAATTTTTATTGGCTTAATCGAAGCTATAATCTTCATTTAATGGAATATTGTAGTCAAAAATAAGCCAATACTAAAGTACATCCTCCAACAAGGTCACTGATTAAATTTTATATTTTTTCCGTACTACCCATGGAGGATACAATGAATAATTTATTATTTTATATTAATATTTTTTATTATGAAATTTTATTATTAAAATTATTAGTATTAATTATATGAATATGTTTTTTTTAGATGTTGTAACAATTGAAAAGACCGGTGAATTCTTTAGATTAATCTATGATGTCAAGGGACGTTTTACTATTCACAGAATTACTGGCGAGGAAGCCAAATACAAATTGTGTAAAGTTAAACGTGTCCAAACTGGACCTAAGGGTGTTCCATTTTTAGTAACACATGATGGACGAACAATTCGTTATCCAGATCCAGTTATTAAGGTCAATGACACTATCCAATTGGATCTTGTTAATGGCAAAATTCTTGACTCAATTCGTTTCGATTCCGGCAACTTGTGTATGATCACTGGTGGAAGAAATTTGGGACGTGTAGGTACAGTGGTTAGCCGTGAACGTCATCCCGGCTCATTCGACATTTGCCACATAAAAGATTCACAAGGACACACATTCGCCACTAGGTAAATATTTGATAATTATAAACTACATAAATTGAATATTAATTTGCCATATCGAAGATGCGATAAATAATTTTTAATATTTATTACAGTCAAAATTTGGCAAATAAAAAATGGAATACTCTTCTTTATGGTCACTAATTAATTAGAATTCATAATTTTTTCGTATTACCCATGAAGAGTACAAATTTGATTATTCAATGATATTACGGATATTCGTTCGATGGTTGAATTAATTAATGTAATTTATTTTATAAAACAGATTAAACAACGTGTTCATCATTGGTAAAGGCGCGAAGGCTTACGTAAGCTTACCACGCGGCAAAGGTGTCAAGCTTTCAATTGCTGAAGAGCGTGACAAGAGATTGGCAGCCAAAGGTGTCAACTAATTTTAGTGGTACGCACGATTATAATACAATAATAAATCAAACATCTACAAATATTTGTCTTTATCTTGGTTTATTTTTTTTTTTTTTTATAATACATTATATATAATCTAATTACCACTATGAAAAAAGTGATTAATGAATTGCAAACAAACAATTGCATTTATTACGGATTTCTTTGATTTTAATTTGATTTTGCAAATTATGCAAAAGTCTTCAGGGAAGAATGTCGAGCAGTTTACAATTATTTCAACTACTTAATTAACAAGAGATAACGTAAAGTTTTACGTAAATGTATCATTGGAGAAAAGACAAAAATGAAACAGAACACATTGAGAACACCTGATGATGTTTAAATAATTAACATTTATTTATCGGGAAGCCAAATTTCAGTATTTAAATCTAATTCACGACGCAACAATTCATTGCAGCGGTCATCGCCGTACTTACTGAATTCACGATGAATGTCTTTGGCTACTCTGATGAATCTGTAAAATAATTTATTTAATCAACTATTATTATCCGTAAATTATAATTTTTATACATTACTTTTGAATGCCAATGACACTATTTTTTATTTCTCGTTCAATAGCTTTTGGCTCAGTTGAACCAATTGAATTTTGCGGTATAATATTCTCTGAATATTTATGTTTTGTAAATGGATATATACGAATCCAACCACCCTCGCGTGTTTTTGCATCACTCCAATCGCGTCCATTGTCCCAAGTTACGTCATTCGAAGTACGATCGTTATTTTTGTGGGTATCATGATGAAATCGACTGTGTATACCGCTACTTTCAACGTATAAGGAGCTATAACGCGAATATGAGTTTGTAAAATTTTCCGTCGTAGATTGACGAAACTGAAAATGAATTCGTCAATAATTATTTCATCACGATCATTAAATATTAATGGAAATGTCTGAGGAGTCATTTACAAGAGTCACAGAGTTGCCATTATTGATTGGACATGGACGTTTAGGACATCGGGGCTGATAATATTTGGAAATACAGTAATTATTATTGTCAATAACATTACTTGATGTTGACCAAATTTTAAAGAGAGATAATCCGGTATTACAAACTGGAAGTCCCAGTAAATCAAAGAGGTCGTGCAACAGTGGTTTTTTTACTTCAAAATCTACTTCACAATCATTTCCAAGTGCTGGGCTCAAATTCACCTGTTGATAAAAATTAAATTTACTGTGAATAAACAAAATGAAATTTGTTTGGTTAGTATGAAAAAAAAGGACCTCTAACAGCCAAGGCTTCAAATTTGCATCAATTAAAACGTCAAAACCAAAAAATTCAAAACAATTTGACGATTCTGGAATGCCTGCAGTTTGACTGAGAATAGTTAAGGTAACGAGACTAGCAATGCGCTGCCAAAGAAACCAGTCTTGAAAGCCTGATTGATCCATGTAGCGTCTCAATTGTCGAAAACTCCATTTAGATCCTAAATAAGCAACAACAATAAAATTAAGAAAATAAAAATAATCTGAAATTATCAATAGCTGCTTATAATGAAATGTATAGTATTGATATGTAGTCTAACCTGCACCAATTCGTTCCTTTTTTTTTGAGTAACCTGGACCGAGTTTATTAAGTGCAAAATTGGTTAAATGACGAAATCGATCGCTGAGATTGTCGAGGGAAAATTTTTCTGTTGCAAAACGTGCAAGTCCCTCATTATAAAGATAAATAACAAGCGGCCGATAAGATGGTACACAAACATAAAGTCTCAAATCAAATTTGTAACCACCAACAAGCAAAGGTTTTTCAATGTATCGCTGTACCACTGCTGTACTGTCATAAGTTAGATCACTCAATTTCTAAAAATTATAATTTTTTAACTGTAATTTATTGGGTCGAATTGACTTTTCATTGATGAAATAATGAAATATCAACAAAAAAAAAAAAAAAAATACCCGAAATAAGAAAATTCCACGTCCTTGACTTCGACCAACAGGTTTACAAATCCATACTCTGTTGTCTTTTTCTAATCTACTACAATCTGCTGCAAGTTTTGTATACTCTGATGGCAAATTGTAACCTAACGGACTAGAAAATATATTTAAACACAATTATTTTTTTCCAACAGCTGACGTGATTTACATCATTATTATTTTATTATATTTTCTTCAATTATTTATGTATATATTTTACCTTATGTCATAAATACTCCCATATACTTGTCTCATACATTTTAAATGGCGTACTAAATTATTTTTTTTGCATATAGAATTGCCTTTTGGTATTCGGTTGATAAATTGCCATGGTAATAAACTTCGGTAATGAGAGGTTGCAAATCCACCAGATTTCCACCATAAATTCCAGCGATCTTTGAAAGCACTATTTTCACTACTGTATTCTCTCCATCCGCGTTCAGTGCATACCTAACAAATTAAATTAATTTCCAATTATTCAGAATAAATAGTTGAAATTCTAAAGTGAAAAAATTCTTTTCGGGCTTATATAATATCAGAATAATTTTCTACAGAAATAAACTTTGAGTTTATTTATTCTCCCGGCAATTTGCTAATAGCATTCCTATTGTATGTTGTATTAGAGCACGGAAGTGGAACATGCACTGCGCAATATTCTTCAATGTTTGTTTGGTGTTTTTTTTTTTTTTATTCGTACCGACCAGAACATTAACAAACAGTAAGCACGTTGCGTGCGAATATAAATAATCGATTGTTTTAACGCAATTTATAATTCCAATTGACCAGTAAAATTTACTGATTTGTAATAGTATGAATAATATTCAATTTGAATGATTACCTGCATAAGAAGATGGGGTCCAACTCCATTATCATTGAGCCGAAAGACAAATGGTCCATCCTGGCAGCTATCACTCATATCAGCCTGACAATTGTGATCAAGAAGAAATAATCATTTTGTAAATTTACCCATTTTAATTTTTATATAATGATTATAAATATTGAATAAATTATTTTTAAACATTGAAACTATATTTTGTAATTATAATAAAAAATTTTATCTGTCACACATGAATCAGAATACTTAATTGTTAAAAAAGGTCTCATGTAATAAGCCTATTCATTGCAAAGATTAACGCAAAATATGTGTGTACAACTCGCGTGATTCCAACTATTTCACGAGATCAGGTGACGATCTTTCATTTCAAAAATACATAACAAACTGATCAACTTGTACAAACACTTGTGGCATTTATCGAACGATATCGGATCTTATTAATTTAATCAAATCACTTCGACAAAACTAAAATTTTCGTTTGGCATTCAATATTTTATAAAATATAAAACTGTGAATTATTTATTTAATTACAGTACCATTGAATAAAGAGAATGTGTAATGGTTCAATTCTAATACTGGATATAAAAAATGATGACAATGTTGAAGATAAGCCTGACACTGATGGTAGCACACTGATGGCTTTTACTCAATTTCACGAAAAGTTCTATAGATACAAGATTATTTATATTTATTTTACTTTAAACATCTAAGCCTATTATAGATGATAAAATGTGATATGGTAAATAGGTATACAATGATAATGTTGGGAACACGAAAAGTACACGCGAGACTTTGTTACAGCTCGATATCCACTTGTGTCCTTGCTCCTTACTGAAAAACAAACCATGTTTTCAAACATGCACGGCCTTCTCCAACAGTTAAATTTTTACTCAAAAACCGAATTTTATTCATCCAAAAATGAATATGTCATACTTATCTGCTGTTATCGAGTGTAAGAAGAACCACAAGTAACACATTGTGCGTATATGTATATAGATTCAAATTTTTCGAATAAAATACTATATTTATTTCATTATGAATCTAAAAAATAACTAGTGTCAACGGTGAATTTAATCATCAATAATGATTTTACCTAACAAGAAATGTTATTTATATTTATTTATTCATCCGTTCTTTTTTATATAAATGTCGCGTGCTTCCTTTTTTATCACAAGAGACCTATGTTAAAGTGGCAAGGTTACGGTTGAACGTCTGATCGATGCGCAGAATTGTCAGCCTTCTGTAGGGAACAAACACTGAGGTCTTCCTTCCGCGAACGCAATACACGACAGACTGCTATGATTGTAGGACATATGATGATGTTTGTATGATCCTTATGTCGTGCCATCGCTCAACATATCCACCCCTGCACGCATAACTATTTGAAAAATAATTTTTAATTTTGGCTTCACAATAGATATTATTCGTGCACGATGCTCTTTTGTTCGCATAATTTATTATTTAAAGATGTTCTATTATATGCAGTAAAAATCTATATTATTTGTATTATTAGCAATGATCCATTACTTCATTGCATTTTATTATTACCCAATAGTGAAAATGGATGAAAATGAATTCATAAAATTTTATAATCATATAACTTTTATTTTGCCGCTATAATTAGTGAATTTATTTTAAGCAACACATAAAACATTTTCACAGTATGTATCAATTCTATAACATAAAGTTCTTCAATTATATCTTATTTGAATGATATAACTGCTCAAAAGAATGTTCATTATTCGCGAAAATTATTATGAAAAAAAAAGAAAAACGATCCATTTTTTCATCACACATTTACCAATTCCATAAATCCGTTCATGCTTAATTAATCGTATATTTCATTTAGATTTTGTTTGCTATTTTATTTTTTGTTTCCTCTATTCATACCGTAGTGTCCTGCTTCTGAGAGAAAAAATCTAAAATTTATTATTAGCAAACAAAATAGACACTGCATTAAGATATTAAGGACATTAATCTTTTTAAATAAATTAATGGCCCTTGGATATTTTTTAAATAATCCTTCATCAATCAGTGTGCACATTTACAAAATACAACTTTGAGTTGAGTATATAATTAGAATAATGACTGCAATAGAGTTGTTGATAAACCACGAGTCGAAAATAGAGTTTGCTGCAACATTTTTGGCGCAGTTGCGGAGTATCTGTTTATTATCTTCAAGGATCCATACACAATTCTTATTTTTTTTTTTTTAATTTATTCATCTCAAACTACCTTGACCTCGTGCAATAATTATTTTAATCACATGTCTTAAAGCGAATCACGCAATGGCATACATGCGATTGACATTTATTTTTTTTACATCAACTCTTTAATTACTCCATTCTTTCTACTTTATTATATTTTTCAGTTATTTCAATTTTACGTTTTTTATTACAAGCAATTAATAATTTAGAATTTTTCGTAATATCTAATTGTTGTGATGACCTTTGCGTGTTCACTGGCAATCACTCACGTAGAGTTCTCTGGCCTTCTCTTTCTCTCTCTCTCTCTCTTTCATCCTCTAAATAGTTGCTAAATTGTTGGGGTACACAACACGCCCTCTCGAATTGTCCTCGATGAGTTAAATCTCTTCGAAATGATTCAAACAGTCCATAAGACATAATCCTTATTAATTATATTCTATTTTTAAAAATTATATTTACGTACGCATTCATGAATGAAATAGTTTTCTTCTTATCTTTTGATTATTCGTAGTATACGTGTGTTCTACAAATGATAGTAATCTCTCAACAATGTTCATTATCATTATCAATATAGGTCCAAAGATATTGCATGAATGATCAATAATTTTCCTCTTTTCATGCTTGGATTAAATGAAGATTTTCATTGGCATCAAAATATATATACTAATAATTAATCTTGATAATATTTATAATGGGGAAGTAATTGAATGTGTCGAAAAATAATTTTTGATTGTATTCTACGATAAATGTATGCATCGTTAATCAGCATTATTTGCTTAAAATTCCGGAAAAATATATGTGTACATTTAGTATTCGACGATTTGTGAAATATTTTTTATTCTTTATTGTTTTTTCATTTATTTATATTCAAGTTTCTTTAGCGAGCGTGATTTTTGCAGAATGGACGTCCGGCTTTTGCATAGAAACTCTGTCCCTCAAGATTTTTCTGACACATCTGTAATAAGTACAAATAAAAATAAGCATTTAACGTCGGGATATTTTTTTTCGATTCATATGTCAATTATTAATTTTGATTATGTAAATGAATGTGTACTTACAGTACAATTAAAACATTGACTGTGGTAATTGTTGTTGAGAGCTTCTACCCAACGGTCGCCAGCTTCAACAGGAAATCCGCAAGCAAAGCATTTTGTAGTGAAGAGTTCGTTCCAGTCTGAAACAACAAAATACGAGATAAGTTGGAATAAATATCCGTAAATATATATATATATATATATATATTTATTTCAACTATATGTATACACCTATACAACTATAGAACTATGTGTATACAGTTAAGTTCTGTTTTTCTCTGTTACTTATTGATAAAACATATTGGTAATATTTGTTGAAGTTAAATTTGTTATATCGATTGTTGCTCACCAGCCTCGCAATATGGTAATCCATCCTCAAGGAAAAATGGACTATTGCCAAAGAGTTTGCCACAGTAAGCGCACTTGAAACACTCGGGGTGATAATGTTTGCCAATTGCATTTAGACAATCGCCCTTTATTTTATTGTTACACTTGTAGCATTGTGGCGCAATGAAACGTTCAAAACAATATTCACAATATAGCTGTCCTTTTTCCTCAACGAATCCGATGTCTTGGAGTGGTCGACGACATTGCGAATTCACACACACAAAGTGTTCAGGGCACCAAATTTGTCCCAGTGCAGTAATAAATGGACCTCTGGATAATACAAATATATTAATAAATAATTGATTAGAGGAAAAATTGAATATGTTTAATTATAGAATCAAATGGAAGTACAAATGATGATGAAAAAATTAAAGAAGAAATAAAAAACAATTTGGCACAACGCTCACCTTGTAATTTCATTGTCACATCTGCAGCACACTTGTATATCAAAGTGTCGCCGTTGATATTGCTATTAGTAATATGATCAATAGCTGTGAAAAACATGCATATCATAACTTGTTAACTTGAACATATCAATCAAACCTTTATGAAGAAAAACAAGTCAGGTCAATGATATTTTTTATATAGAAAAAAATATATACAATGATTATTAATTAATATTGGCGTTATTTTGTATATGAGTCGAATTTTTAAAAGCAAAGCATATATCATCACGGTATAAAAGTAAACAGTAGACAGACGACGACGACGACGACGACAACAACAACAACAACAACAACAACAATGAAATAATTAATTCACATGCCTGATGCCTATACCTCACGTATGAATTGCAGTGTCCACACATTGGCTGTCTACCTCCAGCACTGCTACCATGATTGAGAATACCACGTCCGCGTTTTGGTGCAGTATTTCCGGCAAATTTTCCGCCTCTACCGCCAGCCATTCCTCCTCCTATTCCGCTACCTAAATTTGGGTGGGACGAGAAATTTGGTGGATCTACTGAGTTTTGGGTTTTACTAATTGGCTGGGAATTATGATGTGGTGGTGATAGTAGTGGTTGCGCACGAAATTGGGAATTTTTTGGTGTAACGGAACGATTTATAGAATTATTGGGCTCACAATGCACACCGTCTATGCATGATTGGGATGATTGTACAGCTTGTGGTTTAAATAATTGCACAACATGTTGTTTATCACGTTTAATAGTTAATCGCGTGAGCTGATTGCTTAAATTAGTTCGTGGTTGTTGGTTAATTGGTTGAAAGCTGCAATTGGTTTCGGATGATGACTTTGGAATATTTTCTGGTTGATGTTGTTTAAGTGGGCAAGAATCACAGCGTGACGTTGAATTAGTATCATTTGTATCTGGGACAGGAATATGGGGAAACGGTATTGGTTTCTGGCCAGTAGATTGAGATTTAAGTATTGGTTTTGAACATTGGACAGAAGTTACACCTGGTGGAAATGAACAGGGCGCAATACAAATCGTGCCATCAGTACAAGTACCAACACGAACACCTGATGCTGGACAGTTTCCAACGTCAATTTCACATCCACCTGATCGTGGACCACCGTCACCGGTACAGCTACTCGACGAACGACCATGTACAGCAGGTGATACACATAGACCTCTGTCAGGCGTTGGAGTAATTCGTACACCAGCACGTGGACATGCATCATTGCTATTAGAACCATCGCAAGGCACAATAACAACACCAGCACGACTTCCTTTATCCGATATTGTTCTACATGGTAAAACGGTTACTCCTGTATTTGGACACGTTGACGCAGTAGAATTGTCTTGATATAAAGATGAATTATCATTTTTTATCATACTGTTTTCCTGATGACAAATACGTCGAGATTCATAAATTTGTCCGGATGATTCTAGTGGGCACGCAGGTGTTGGAAGTACACGAACTCCAGTTCGTTGGATTCTTTCTGAAATAGCAGATTGTGATGAGTATTTCTGTGGTACAACTGGACACGGTAATGATGGTTGAAAGCGTGCAATCTTGGATATTCCACAGCCTGATTCGTCATTTGATATTTCCTCAATACATTTATACTCATCAATAGAATTATCTTGGCAGCGATTTTGTGAAAAATTATCGATATTATTTTGTATGCTATGGATATTATTTGATTGATGATCTTGGCTCAATGTTTTTTCCTCCATATGATAACTATCTTGTTCATATTTATCAGTTTGTTCAGGATAAATTGGTTCAGTAATTCTTGGTGCATGTGCTTTAGTATAGCACTCAGGTGGTGCTGGTGGTCCTGATGCTGGTGATTTAGATCTGCAAGGTGTTGGTGAACGGCTGGGCATATATGGACGTGAATCAACTGGCATTTGCGGTGTTGCCACTAAATTTTTTTGATATAATGGTATTGTATCGGGTTTCTTTAATCCCGTTGCAAGCGTACGATCTTTAGGTGTTTCTGAACGTGACAATGATCGCGCTGGTGATGCAGAACAATCACGAAATTTATAATCTGGCGGTGGAGTTGGTAGCGGGCATGGGCCTTCAACTTTGCGTAATGTTCGTTCACGTGAACGCGATTGACGAGTTGTTGAATCTGTATAAAGAATTTCGGCAGGATGACAGTAACCTTCTGTAGTCATTTGATCGATTGGTGTTTCTGATCGATCAACACAGATTACACTGTCATGAGGTTTGCCGGCTTCAATTTCACCGAGAAGTGTATAAGGACGTTCAGGTGCTGTCATTAAAGCAACGGTAAATGGTGATATAGATCTTTCTGAATTATCATAATGTGATTGAATTTGAGATTGTGGAATTGGTCGACTTATTTCCTCGTATCTCACTTCACTCGAGTACATTCTCTTTGTTGTACATTGATCATCATCAATATCTTGAGAATCTCCATTGGATGATGTCTGAAGCGGTGAATAAGATCGAGCTGGCGCAGTTGTGAGAGCTTTAACCATTTCCGATTTCCATTCTTTCGGGGTGGCATTTTTCACTTCTGTTATGGATAATGGACACGAGCCACTCTCAGTTTGCGTTATAAATTGTACGTGCTTACGTTGACAAGAGGAATCACGCTGATGCGATGAAGCACGCGGTGGTGATTGCGATCTAAATCTGTTTGTTAATCGACGTTCCTGAAGTGTTTGACGTTTTTCAGATGCTTGTTGTTGTTGTTGACGCAAGCATTTGTGAACTTGCACTTGATCCCGTAAACTTTCACGACGCTCTTCATTAAGTTGGTTTGAATTTTCCTGAATATTTATCTCATCTTTAAACTCATGGTAATGTTTTTGAGTGACTGTATTATCATCATGTTTTTCTTCATTCACATATTCTTCACGTTGATAAAATTCAGTTGGTAGAATATTTTCGTTCATTGATTGTCGCGTTGTCTCACAATTGGATGAAAAACTCACGTGTTTGCCACTTCGTTCTTCTTCCTCATGACGACATTGTTTTTCAGTTAAACGTCTCTGTTCTTTAATGCGACGTTCTTTTTCATCTTTTTCAGATTGAATTAATTTCAAACGATTTTGTTCACGACGCTCCTCCTCCTCCTTGGCCATTTTAATTTTTTCCTGCTCACAGCGACATTCTTCTTCATATACACGACGACGTTTTTCCTCTTCGACTTTTGCCTCTTCTATCATTCGTTTAGTTTCAATTGCTGATGAAACTGCATCCACTGATTCAATGTAATTTTTACGTCCTGAAAATCTTTCAACTTCACGATCTAATGTTTCACCATGTCCTTGTGATGTATCATCATCACATGGGGTTCCCGCACGATTTGGTGACATAATCTCAACAGTTTTTTCATAAATTGTTGTTTTTTTTATATGTATATTACCTTCATCTTTTTCTACTGTTTCAGTGTAAAGATTATGTTGATTTTCAACGCCTTTGGGACATACAGCAACGTCTTCTGGCACAAGTTTTGATAAATCCACTACTTCATTATCACATTGGTTACAAACTATTTCCTGGGATTCTTTCTGTTGCTCTTGTTCATCAATTGTTGCCGGTGGATTGCATAGTTCACAACGAACTTGGTGATAAGTATGCTCTTGCTCGTGCTCAGGACCAGCCGGACCTGATGTTCGTTCACAAACTATTCTACATGTGCATACTTTACGACAAACTGGTGGCTCGGGTGGTGTTGGTGCTTGCACATGACCATAATTATTTTCACTGGTAGTGACAGTTCCTGTCCATGGCCGTGGCATCGGTTGAGTAATTCTTGTTGGTGTCAATGATCTTCTCACACCGTCAGCTGAACTTGGACGTGATAAATTTGATGCACGACACTCACGTCGTGTTTCACTGCACTCAGTAGTTTTACGATAAAATGGAACATTGCAATTCGAATGTTCCATTGTTTGTTCCTGTTCTTCACCCCAACAATATAATTCCTCAGTTCTGCAATTGTCAGTTTGGCTGACAGGTCGAATTTTTCTAAAGTTCTCCTCAATTTCAATTCGTTTTTCTGGTACGTTGTGACGTGGACGTCGATCCAATACTGGATTTGGATCAATCCAAATAGGAGATGCGGTTGGATATGTTATATCCTCAATACTTTTAATTGGTGGCCACTGTAGGCTCTTGCACCTTACCGATGATGGTGGTCTAGAATTGTCTTCTACGCTTGAAAATGTTGGATCATCATATATCTCCTCCTCAAAATAATTACACTCAGCGTGATACGATTCTTTTTATTTTTTCCAAATGATATATATATATATGAAATAAATGTGATTGAGGATATGGGAGTTTTTGTAATTGAACACCGTTATGTATGTATAGGTGCATTATTATTAATGACCGTGGATTAGCGATGGTATATGTAAGTTGAATATGAAAAGAAAAAAAAAGGGAACAAAGAGAGAGAAAATAAGCAATTTAGCAATATGTAAGCAAAGCAAAAGCATGATTAAATTTGATGCAATATTTATAGCAACAATATTTTCAGTTTTATGCAGTGTAAAGTGCAATTATAATACATAAAAATTACCATAAATATTGCAGATAATTATTTATATATATGTATTGTATATAGTAAATATTTACTACGTCATTTGGGGATAAAACTATTTTTATCTTTAAATCGCTGAATGAGTATTTTACAGGGTGAATAAATAATTTTAACCCAGAATAGTTATCGTTATAAAATGATGATAATTTACTCGTTGGTTAATTTTAATTTTATGTGAAATAACACGTCGAACAAATTTAAATATTCTGTTTCAAATAATTAAAAATAGATTTAAAATCAAATTTAAGCTTATATAATAATTCATTCGAAAAGTTTTCATGTATACTTAAATATTCAATTCAATTTATTAATTTAAAAAGAAATATGAACTAATTGAATATCAATATATATATATATATATATATAATATAAGTGAAATTGTGTGTACACATCTTCATTCTTTCATTTCAATTTTACGAATAACAAGATCGAAAAACCGTGGTGATATGACATTATACATCTATCGAATCGAAAAATATATATACGTATATCAAATTTCGTTTAATGCTCAAGCGAGAGTGAAGGAAAAAGGTCTGGGCTTGGGATTGAAAGATGGAGCTGCTGAAAAAAAAAAAGAATAAGAAAAAGAAAGGTGATGCGGAAATTTGTGCCCAAAAGAAAATAATTTCATTCTTATGAAATTTTGGAATTTGGATTGAGAGAAAGCGTTGATGAAAAATTTTTGACAATAATGATGTAATGAAAGGGCAGAATTATCCTTTTAGAAAAAATATAAAAGCAACAAACATATTTTTGCTTCTAAGCTTATTGCACCATTCAATAGTATGAAATATTATGGCAAGTCAAAGAGAGAAAAAAAATGAATCTAATAATATAAAGTCCCATTTAATACGAAACCCCATGTATATATATCCATGTGTGTCGTGTTCATGTGTGCTTTCTATTTATCGCAAAATTGTCAATTCAAAAAGTTTGAATAGCGAATAATTATCCGATACATCAATAATGAATGGTTTTTTTCTACCTAAATATGTTAATTAAATATATATATTTCTATATGCATATATTTATAAGAATAAAAAATAGTTTCACAACTTTCACTTAATTTGATTCTATTATGCATATACAAATATAAATTATTCTGTAGATAAATTTTATTATCTAAATAAACATGTATAAATCACTTACCAGTCACTGTTTG
The DNA here is from genome assembly GCA_918226075.1 of Microctonus brassicae. NCBI lineage: Eukaryota > Metazoa > Arthropoda > Insecta > Hymenoptera > Braconidae > Microctonus > Microctonus brassicae. The sequence goes on along the minus strand of OW445485.1, from coordinate 112,938 downwards.
GCTTTGAGGTCGTGAAAAATTGCTGTTATTTGAATTTGGAGTTGGATATGATGTCCAACTTGATGGAGCATCAACTATATTTGATCCGACAATTGATTTTGGAGCACCGAAGTTTGTTGTTGGTGTCTATGAAATATTATTAAATAAAATAAATGTATAGACTTTCCATACATACATACATACATACATACATACATACATACATACATATATATATATGGATTTATATATTTTTTTACCCGGATAATAATATGTTTAACATGTGTCTCAAGCGGAAGAATAATGACGACTAAAGACCAGGCTGTACGATCTTGAGTTAGTATGTAGAAAAAGCTAACAAAAAGTTACCTGGATTAAACGTGAAGATGGTGGTAAAACAGTGGGCAAGGTGCCAAGGTGACTGTGCTGCAATGCAATATGACACAAAACGATCACGTGTTTAATTTTCACGCAACACACAATTGATCGATTACAACAGACAACGAGTTAATTAGTCAAGCAGTCAAACTAAATTATACTGCTATTGGTATTGGTCACACCCGTATTGCTGGTGATGTATTCAGCAAACAATGGGATGATGACAATAACGATGATGTTGTGGTTATGATCGGAGATGTTGGCAATTGTGGTAATTGTGATAGTGATGACAATGATACTGATAATGAAGATGCCAAGGTCTACACGGAACACTTTCAATATTCATCAACATTACAGAACAAGTCAAAAAACTATAGTCGGCTTAATATTTTTTTTTCGATAATAACGAGTGATTTAAATCATAATTTTTTTGAATTTACGAATTAATAAGTCGATAATTATTTCTTTATGGTCTACGGTTTATTTTTTTGTTTGTATATTCAGATGAATTTTCAGTGATTAAAAAAAAAAAATTTTACTATAGTTGATCATACGATTGCTATTCGGATTATAAAAAATGTCAAATATAGCATTATCTTCGTTAATTTTATTTTTCGATTAAATGAAAAATTTATGATTAGTCACGCGTATGTTAATTTGCTTTTCGTTATTATCAAAAGCACACTCATTAATCACATCATCATTCTTTGTCTTGATTATTCCAACCTCATTGCCAGTCCTAATGGTAATTGTACTTGTAAATGTAGCCCCGTTATTATCCAAAGTATTAACAGGGCCATTTCCATTTTCATAGCATTTGAATGACGATAATATATCACTGCCATTATTAAATTCACTCGATGATCTTCTCATTAACCAGTCATCAGAATTTGATTGAGTATTTCTCCGTGTCTGCAAATGTGATTAGTAGCGAAAATGCAAAAATAACACACATTTACTATTGTTAAGCTCATTTAAAAATTATCTGCGTATACAACACGCTATTTATCAAAGCGTAATAAATATATTATTATTTTATAATTAAGCGGAAATGATGATCAATAACAATAATTAATTAATTAAATTTACCGTAAATGAAGATGGAACATTAGTGCCATTCAAATGAGGTGACAAAGCTGATTGATTCGCATGATTTCCAAGAGCTGCCGTAATAGTTCCAGCCGGCGCTTTCCCACCACTGTTAAGGAAATAATGTATTAGTTTATATATAGTTAAATTTCAAATTAATCGATTCATTAATATAAATTTGATGTGACTTACGGAGAAACAGAAATAGGCGTATATCCACTTGTAGGTGTTTGTTGTCTTGCCACAAGTTTCGCATGAATATCACAGTAAAGTTTGTTATTGATATTGTAATAACCAACATTTTTCAATGATGTGCCACATGTAGAACACTTGAAGCATTCAACATGAAGATTTTTCTCTTTAATTCTCACGAAGACACCCCTGTTTGGAATAAATTTATACTCAATTACAAAATATTAAGGAAATAAGAAAGTGTGATAATTTACAATGCAACAATATCAAATAAACTGACAGAAACAAAAAAAAATAGTCAAAAATATACAACACAAATAAGCAATCGTGAGGAAATATATGAAATCAAGTGTACAAATGAGAGAAAAAAAATAAATACTTTAATTTATTATCATTCCCATGATTTAGTTATAATTATACGATTGCGTAATTATAAATGTGTCAAATTGTAACGTTGTTATGTCTCGAATGTTTGATATTGTTCAATCACAGTAATTTGTTTTTTTGATCCATCAAACTCTGAAACTATACAATGTCTTACACAATTAATCTCTCACACTCGGCGCAAATATTTTGACCAGATGGTAAACCACCGCGTGGTGTGGATGGTGTTATCGGCTGTGATTTTGTTTCAGGTGCAGACACAGATCTTAATCCAATCACTGCTGGTGGTAATGGGGATGTCACAACACATCCGTGCACTGCTGGCTCAGCTAAATTTTTTTTTCCATATGTATACATTGAATAAATTAACGAGCACATATTCATACTGTATTTATGTATGTATGCACTACGTAATTTGTTTGTCTACATCGCCTGTTTTTTTCTTCATATATACATATACTAACCTGGTTCTGGAGTTTTTGGCTCTTTGTCTGCTTCATGTACCATTTTGAAAACTTCACTGTTTTCTGCATTATAATTTTTTTCATTTTTCTTGAAATTAACCCTGAAAAGTATTTTATTTATTAACCTTTTGAATGTTAATAATTTTAACTGCGAAAAATTTTAAATAAATAAAATTTTTCACAGTCACAAAAAACGGTAGGATATATCAATTAAATATATTTGTATATCATTGTTTCATTACCCTACGACACCACCAGCCAATACTTCAGCTTGTGCCGAGAGAGTTTCAGCGATTGTTTGTTCACTGTAAATCCCGACAGGACTATTGTATTGTTTGTTGACAATTGATTTTATCGGTGCACCATCACTGGTACCATTAGGCTTGAGGAGAAGAAAAATGAAAAAAATTTGAGAATATTTAAATTTGTATAAATATACAATATACATGTACATCTATATGTGTTTATTTTTATATTTATATTTCTAAAATCTTACAAATGGTTTGGGACTAAAATTGTGCCCACTTCCAATTAGTGGCCCCTCATGTTTTTTTGCCGCTAATGAAGTCTTGGTGACCGGAGAAATGTTGTTGACTGCGACACTGGGTTGAGGTGACGGTATTGTTGGTGTTACCGGTGAGACACTAGGACGCCACGTGCTACCACCCCTGTAAATTTATTCACGTAATAAATGCTATGCTATAACAAATTTTATCTCATTATATATATATATATATATCTAACTAAATGAATTTCAAAATATTTCTAAATGATGATGATGATGATACCAGATTTTTTAATGATTTATTGTACCTTTGTACGGTTATCTCGAAGCTATTTCCAGCTCGAACAATAACATCTTGAGCATCTTTATGTCGAAGATTAAACATATCAGTATTATTGACTTTGATAACTGAATCACCTGCACGGAGACCTGCAACTTCAGCTGGTGACCCTCCATTCACCTATTTCATACAACAACAAAAAATAAAAACTCACATATCAATATACATATAGGATAATTCACATCACTATTCAACATAATATATCTATAATTATAATGATCATTTGTTTTGATGATTTGACGTTAAACGGCCTCATATTTGTCTTCTATTTTTATCTTATTGCATACATACATATATATATATATATGTATGATACTGAACTGCGTCGATTCTCAAGTTCTCTTTAATATTTCTCACATATTTATGCAATGTTACATCAGCGCACAATGACAATTATACTGTTTATAAGTGTTCGTGTATATATATAGATTCAGTGCTCATTCAGATGGAGTTATTACGTTTTTTCTCAAAACTCGCGTACTCAACCAACACTAATATGCAATAAATTTAATTCCAACTATATAAATTTTAATATTATTTTTTTCTTCTGCGTCCACCTATCCCCCATCTTTTCTTCATTTTATTTAAAGAAATAAAAACAAATGCATAAATGTAAATTAAATGATAGCTATTTCACTTTCCATATGTTCATATAAATATACATGCAATTAATACACGCGCACTCGTATGCATGTATATATGTATGTATATATCAAATCAGGGTTGAGTGAAGGAACGCAATGCTACAGCGTAACTAAAAATAATCTGGGACCGATTTAAAAATACCGCACATTTGTCCTCGTGTAACTATACACAACCCCTAGACATTAATACATACAATCATCATCAGATTCATCGGAGTTATCTCACAATATTAATTCTAGATATATACATATACATATATAAACCTTTAAGTGCATCTATATAGATCTGTATAGAAATATGCAGTCCAACTCGCCAAATGCACATTCCGATGGGCGAATTATCACACACACTAATCCCGCACCTTCTGATTCCTCATGCTAAAGGAATGCATTCATCCAACAGGTATTCATCCCCTCTATACAATATTACAATGAATATGTATATATTCATCCATTTAAAATTGCATTATGTCGTCCGTTCATCTTCTATATAAAGAATATATAAATATATAATTATGTAGAATCTTTATAATTCATTTGACAGGATAATTGTGGTAACTATTGCTAACAATGATGATTGTAATATAAATGTAGCGCCTTATCTCATCACTTCATGTTGCTTTGAATATGCAGGTAACACATTCCACTTTTTTATTTTTCTATTTTTTTGATTGTTCAATGTTTGCCCTTCTAAATGAAGGTCATTGCATTTGAGAACCTTGAGATAATGAAAATATACTTTACAAACAAAAAGTGCCGCCAGACATACAAATCTTCCATCTGCATTTGATTAATTTTTTTTTACAATGAAAAAAAAACAAGAATGGAAAATGACTGACATTAATTCATTAGCCGTTTAAAATAATGCCCCTAATTATGTATGTGTATTTGGTTTTTATAACGAAATATTTTCTTTATGTTAATAAGAAACGATCCACACAGGAAAAAGATTGTTCCATGAGGAAAAAAAATGAAAACAGGATACAAAAAAGACGTGTGCATATTGCACATATTGTGGGATGGTGGGTTGCAACTCGTCACGGGCGCAAGATAAATAAAAGTGATATTTTTATATCCATCCACAAACGAGCACACACACACACACACACACACGTGTGCACGCGCGCGTACACACGAGTGTGAAGATTTCGAGCACGAAACCGGGCCCTGGCCTCTATTAATATCCTTTAGCTCGCACTTTCATTTTCTTCCTCTGCCGCTGTTTTCATCTCACACTCTCACTCGCCCTTCTAAATACATATATCCATTTTACAAGGCCTCACCATAAATAAAGAGAAGATGTCTGAAAAACAGGAAGTCTATGAGAGATAAAACAGCGACGCTTTTCTATCTTTTTTTTTTTTTTTTTTTAACATATTTTTTTCAACTCCCTCCCGGACCTCATGCGATCCATCAACAAAATACTTCCCTTTATCATTGAACTGTATCAAGTATCAAATCGAATATATAAAATAAATTCATAGATGAATTGTAATTTCATAAAAATAAAATGACATATTATATCATTTGTCAAAATGAACGACAGATTTATTTTGAAAATAATTTATATATAGGTCACACACAGAGCGCTCATGGTGGCGCATCAACAACTTTAGTCTTTGTGTCACGGCCACACTCTTATTTTTCGTATTTCTATTTTTCTTTTTATTTCATTCTTTCATGTGTGCTTAATTCATAGTTGCATAATTTTATATATGTGGCTCATAGATATACCTATATATACCAATATGTTATCACAACTGTGAGAAGAGAAAGATATTAAATTGAAAAACACTGAAAATGCTCATGAGAATTTCATAATTTTGGGTGGAATTTAGCATCATTTTTTAATTATTTCATCTTCATAACGGTGGTCAAAGTGAAATATAGATTGAGGATTAATCACTGTTTTAAAAGTGAAATTTTTATTCCATCGCATCAAATTTTTTCGTCCATTTATCGCATGTCGCATTACAGCCGACCGCGGAGGGGGCTAAAGCGCTCGGCAGAGCAGCCAAGGCCAGTATGGCATACGATCCGAAAAAAAGTTTCACTTGCATCGTAGTTTCATAAAACCATTCATTTGTTTATTTTTTTATTTATTTCTACTTATTCACACATATGTATATATATTTATTGGTTACAATGATTGCAAATAACATAAAAAACTATTTCTTCAGCATAACAATACAATTGTAGCACCTATTTATAATATATTATTTAAGTATAGCTGTATACATATGTTATTTAATCGTATGTAATTGTAAAAACGTTGTATTCAAAGATAAATACTCGTCAATAATTAATTTCCAATTGAAAAAATACTTTTGTCATGTATATATATATATATATTATTGGAAAATAAAAAGGAAAAAAATGATAATAAAAGAAAACAAAATTTTTTGCTCTGCGCAATAGATGATAATAGCTTCAAGATGATCAAAAAAAAAAAAAATTTAATTAATTATTCCGCTTTTTACAGAAATTATCTCATGAGAAAATATCAAGTATATATCCAGTGCTCGCTACTGTTCAACTCGTGTAAGCACATGAGATTTCGCAAAGGCACCTTCTCAAAATAGAAACACCCAAATAATTTGAATCAGATTACCGCCACGACATCGGCACCTATATGTCTATAATTTGGAATATATTCATTGATAAATTTAATATTAAAAAAAAATACAATAAAAACATTTATATTAATTAAACATATTGATTTAGATAGTTAATTTTATTTTTGAGTTTATTTTTATAGACGGATGTGTGTTGAATAACTGTAAACGAAAGAAGACAATTGAAATTTGGACAATTTATAGTATAGAGGTTCGATATTTTTCGTTTAATAATTGTAATGAAAGATAAATTATTCTGTTTACGTATATTATCTCGAATAAAATAATATAAATTTATATGCGAGTGAATGCTATATGAAACATTTGATTTAAAAGTGAAAACGTCGTATTTACACCCATCTCGTGTTACCAATTCAAGCATCTACGATGACGTCTGGCGTGCTTGAAGCCAAATTTCGACTTGTCTTGAGATGACGACAACGACGATGGCGAGACCCCCGCACTTGAACATTGCTGGCAACAATTTCTGTTCACGCGCGTCAAATTTTTCATCTGAGCTTATACATTGCGTAATATATATTATAACCCGCGAGAATTTCTTTAGACCACTTACCCTATGTCACTATATAATTTTTTCTCATCATTTCTGTGATCCATATTATAATATTATCCCATTAATAATTAATCAACAATAAACATTCCATAAACGAAATCTATTATGAAATCGAAAGCCGTCAATTCAATATAAACAAATAATAAATTTAAAGTGAAAATAAAAAAAATGACAAACCTTTTGGACGATTAGTGGTGTCCCAAAGTCTTTTCCACCTTGGAGCCGAAATCCCCACGGTGATCCGTCAAATCTCGATAACTTGACGCTTATTAATTGCGCCATCACCCAACAATAAATGAAATTATACTTGTCTTTATAAAATGATGCCACAAAAAAAAAATCGATTTATAAAATATTGTCCTGATATAAAACTCGCAGTAAACGTTTATTTTTTCAAATAATAATTGAAATAATTTCGTTTTTAACGTACGTTCTGTAGATCAAGCTCTGAGTATAAATGACTTTTTCGATGCAACGTATTCTTACACACAAAACACGTCGTGTGGAATTATATATAACTATACATATGTATATACACACACATACATATATTTACACTCATGCACACGCATACACAAAAATTTACATATATACATGTACATAAATGTAATTAAAAAAAATATATTTGGTGTGTATATATATGTATTTTATATAATTTTAATAAGTTGATGATGTGTTACACGTCGTTCCCGAATAAACGCTCAAGACGAAGTAAAATTTAACGGGCTGGTGAGTTAAGCAAGAGTAAGTTTGTCCACGCAATTTAAAACTTATAGCAATTGGGATATATAAGAGCGCGTGCGTTCGTTTCCTCTACTTCTGGTTATTATAGTTAATGATACGACTTTTCAGTTGGTTGGTGTCTTTTGACGGATTCTGATCAACTGTCGACTGATGATGGTCTCAGAGACTAAGACGCGCACGATGGCGCTGATGATATGATGCCTTTAGTGAGACTGGTATGGGTTTACTACTGTCTATACAGAGAGCCTCCCTTTCTTCTTTTTTCAATACTTGCTTGTTATTTCCCTTTCTTTATTCAGCTCCAGTATTGGTGCATCATCTTCTTCGTCGCGCCTCCTCTTTCACCATTTTTTTCGTCTCATATCTCGTTATTCACCTCTACCAGTCAATCCCTCACTCGTCTTCCACTCTTTCTTTCTTTTTTTCTCGCACTCCTTCTTATAATATGTACTTTAAGTAGTGACGTGAGCTCAATACACTCCAAAAAAAAAAAAAAAAAAACCAATGCAAGGTAATATAACCAGCTGTTTGCACTTGAGACATAAATATTTTTGGCAAGACGAAAAAATTCCAGTCACCATATAGATTCAACGAAACTTATGTATTGGAGCCTGATATAAATATGTGAAATCTGTTATATGCACATTTAATGTGATTACCAGATTTCTTATGCATATATATATATAATATAATTCGATTTTTTTATCTTGAATTTGTTTTTCCCGAGTACATGATGAACTGTATGTGAACATGATGTATTATTCTCAAGGTTAAATGTAAAATAAAATAAAACTATATAATCATATCACGTATATATTTATGCGAATGAAGTACATAACGCATTTTTATTTTATTAGCATACATAGCAGTTACATCATTTTGTTATGCAGACTCCTTCATTCAAAATCACATAGTCAAATAAACGCTTACATTCTTGGATGTATATACAAATGCATTATATGCACCCTATCGCAATCACGAATATAAACAAACTAGTTTGTGAATCATGTCTAGAATATTCAACATAAATCTTTTAGTGTCGACATGATCTTTAGATTTAGGAATAATGAAAGCAAAACGAAAGATTGAGTGACAAAGTAGATACAAGTGTATACGTGTGTGTAGGTGTGAATGAACACATTGAAAAATGAGAGATTGTAAGTGTGAAATAACGCATAATAGCAAAAAACGTGCAGTTATTCATTGCTTGTCTTGAAAAAAAAAAATGTCAACACTAGAAGGATACGTCATGCAAGTATAGCTCATTGATTCACTGCATACATAGATATGTAGGTATAATGTATATACGCACACAATTGCACGCAAATGATTCATAAATTTTTAAAAATAGTTTTCAATGTTACTAATTTCAGTCTATTTATGCAATATTTATATTAAATAGTATTAACAATTGATAATAATTCTATTAAATATATATAATTATTTTGTAATTTTCACTGTCAAAGCACTCATTACTTTATAATTCTTATACATATATAAGAAGTACTTTTTTTGGACGCTTCATTGTCATCGTTTTTTATTTTTGTCATTCCATCAAGTCAACTTTATATTTTTTTTTAAATCCTTATGAGCTGTCCATTCATGTTTTCAAATGTTTCTTTCAAACATTTAAATCTGATGGATTCCCGTTCATTCAAGCTGGCGTATTCTAATAATAATCAAAAAAATGATGTGAAAATATGAAAACAAATACATGAAAAATAATTCAATATAATGAATTTGATAATAATATTGCATTGTATTCACCACTCGCTCCAAAATATCTTCTGCAGCAGGAACTTTTGGTGGTCTAGCTGGGATTCCAGTTTTTGGCTCACGCTCCAATTTATGAAGCATTTTATACACACTTGAATTCATCAAGTGATCGTAATTTGGCAGCCATTCTTTTTCATATTTTTTAAAATTCACGCTATGGACAATAAAAATAAAATGAAAAATTAACCTTAACCTGGAATTGTGGACAAAAATTGGTATCAAAATCTCAATTACCCAAGTGCCCGACCACGAATAACTTCAGCTTGACCGGACAACACTTCGGCTATCATTTCATCGTTGAAAAAATCGTTTGGACATCGCCATCTACGTCCATAAGTGAGTTCGAGTTGTTTAGCTTGTGGCCAGAGATCATGTGAACGCTTTCTTCCACCACGATGCTATATTGAAAAAGATTAATTTCAAAATTAATTTTAATTATATTATGAATCGCTTGAATCTATTCGCTTTGATATACCTTCAATTCCTGTATAATCTGATCTTTAGGTGAAAGATTTGGATCTGGTTCATAGCTTCCTAAAATGTATTTAACAAATATTTCACTTGATATCATCGAATCTATTAATGAAAATGAACTGACCATATGATGGTGCAGGACTTGGATCTCTGGACCTGAAGACACGGGTTTCATATGAAGCAACACATTTTTTCACATGGCGATCTTCACTCAACACATTCATTGTTAATTCTTTCATCTCTGGCGGCTCTATCTCGTCCAATTCTTCATTCTCATTTTGTATGGGCTCAACAATAGCAGGCAGTTGATCGCTCATTGTTAATGATGACTTTGAACCACTGATATTCTCGTTACTTTTAGACAACGTATGATCCTCCTCGATATATTTTGATTCTCTACACGAATCAGTTTCAATAATTTCCTCCTGATCTGTATAAAATTTATATTTTTTCAATATTCACTGTGAAATTCTTGGAAATTTTTATGTAAAATTGTGAGAATGAAATAATAAAAAAAATTATAGAAAAAAAAAAAAAAAAAACATCTACCTAACGAGCTTCGTTGTGAGCCCGTATCATTCAACCCGTTTTGAACACCACTCAATTCCATGATTTTATGCAATTGTTCAGTAACTATTCTCAAATGATTTTCAATTTCACTTGGTAATTGTTTCAGAGCAATTAATTGATTTTGAACATTTTCCAATTGCTTTTCCAAGCTGAGTTCAGTTGATACAAGTTGCTTGATTTTTTCCTTATCGAAAATTGGTGCCTGTGGCTCTGGTGTTTTTGACAATTCTATGAGTTCTTCATCTTTAATTTCTACGACATTGCATGGTGATTTACAGCAATCATTAATGTCAGATGTATCAGTCAGAAAGCCTCCATCTGATGGTATCTCATAATTATTTACTTCTTTACCATCATTATTATTATCATCATCATCATCTTCATCATCATCCGCTATTTCAACTTTTGACGCTGGCCGAGAACATAAATCCACTTCGGGAGTAATAGTAGTACGTGTTTCCTTTTGTGCTATTGAGAATTCGGATATCGGTGGCTCTACGACTTTTGAATTGTCTGGATCTAAAATCCCGCGCTTTGACAGTCGCTCGATTACAGTTTTTTTTGTTTGTTTTACTATAACAACTTTATAACCCTGAGATTGATCGATTGCATGCAGCTCTTCAGTTTTTTTCGATTGAGGAATTGGTCGTTCAGGTTTTTGCAAAAATGTTGATTTATGTTTGATTTCTTGGAGCTTTGGTGGATCTTCAAGTGCTATCGATTGGAGCTCTTCAAGCACCTTTGATTCTTTCAATAAAGGCGCACGTGGTCGAAGTTTCTTGAAGTTCACTCTGAATATTTATATCGTCACGTATAAATGCAACTATTGCGTCATTACAAAGAAAAATTACACCCACGAAACTGCCCACTTTTTACATTGGTTAATTGCAAAACATAATTATTTAAAACTTACCCAAGTACTGATTGATCTCCTGCTGCCAATAATTCTTCCTCTTCAATTATTAATTGGGCTATTTCATCATCTGTTAAATTTTTATTCGGTACAAATTCACTATTTTCATCAACTGGTTTATCTGGAATTGACACGTCAAGTAAATCTCCTTTCGATTCCTCAGATTTTTCACCGTTCTCCTGATTGTTATCAATTATTTCATTCTGATATGGTTTGTCGATTGAATTCATCGGATTCAGCAGTATGTCTTCAAGCTTTATCAATTAAAAAAAAAATAATATGAATGATGATAATAAATTTAATCAGGTGGAATAATTTTTCGATGACGTTTTAAAATGAAATGAGACTCACAGGAATTGTATACGGCACAAAAGTCTCGGATTGAATAGCATCAACTGCCTCCTGTAACTCTTTTGTCCTATATTCGATGACGCAAAATAATAATTGTATTGAACAAGACGGGGCTATCTCGCAAGTATGTATTTATGTATGTATGTATGTATGTATGTATGTATGTATGTATATATGTGTGTGTAGGTTTGTATATTCAACAGCTACAATTGACTAATTAATTATTGCCCCGTGAAGTTGGTGGACACTTATAAAAAAAAAAGTATTTATTGGCACGCGATCATGATTAGCTATCGCGAAAGATGTACGGTCGAGGTTGGGCATTTCAAGGTACAAATACCAACGCCGCCGTAATCGTCTGTTTAATTGGTCAGCTCTTTTTATTTTTGCATTATTACAACCAATACACGAGGCAAAAGAGCACAAACATTAAACCATTATTTCTCTATCAATTTTTTTATACTCTTTAATTCCATCTCGATTGTATAATCGGTCTCGTCATTTTCGTTGAAACCAATACGTTTTTTTACCTGCTAATGCCCAGAGTAAAATTATTTCCAGCTAGTACAATTGCCTCATGTGCTTGACCATGTGTCATGCTGACAACAGGACGATCGTTGAGTCGAACAATAACATCACCAAGCTTTAGGCCCATACATTCTGCTAGTGATCCTTCACCAACCTATAGAGGCGAAAAAAATACGATAAACGAACTCATCAGTTATCAAGCATAAACGATAATTCTAATATCATTGTACTGTAATATGTAACATTTCATATAGTGTACATATAAATATATATTTATAATTGCTAATACTCACTTTAATCACCGTCAATGGTTGAGGAAAATCACTGCCACCTGCTAATCGAAAGCCCCATGGTGTATTATCAAATTTTGTGAATTTTATGTCGATAATTGACATGTTGAATGGTGACTAAATCTGAAAAGAAAAGAAAAATAAAGAAAATATGAAAAGTCTTTTAGAAAAACTTTTCGTCAATCAAATAATGTCTTGATGACGAAATTCATTACGTAAGATTTTCCGAACTTCGATTGATTAATTTAATTTTTGCACGAGATGTTGATATGCTCAAAAATTTTATTATAAGAAGTAAAACGGAGTATTATTCGAATACTAATAATTAAAAATTAAATCGATGAATAATGTGAAAAAAAAGTCTCGTTCCATTTTTCAATTATATATTCAAATTAATTTAAATAAAACAACCCAAAAATGAACATAAACAGCATGAAGAAATGATGATTAAATATATTTCACTATCAATGCCATTATAAAAGTTGGTTGATGTGGATTACATTAGTTTTCGAGAGATTGTACATTTTCCCTCATCTGTACATGTTTATTTTCACTCTCAAATAAATATAGGTAACATCATATACAGTAAACATGCATATGTACATGTATCTTTGACATTATCTTCCAGGAAAAAAGGATAAAGATGAACGAAAATAAAAAAAATACTTGCCAATTGAAAATTATCAATCGACATCGAATGTATAAATGACCAAAGTGAATTCCACCATCTGCCTATCAAGCAATTTCACGTTGATGCTGAAAAGTCCAAAAGTGCGCACACCACCAAACAGAATGGTACCGTAGACTGATAGAAATGTCCTGTGTCTTGGATTGGTAACTTTCGCGGCGCTTCACTCGCAGATTAATGAAACGGTGTCACGATAAACTTTGCCAAAGACAATCAACCGATCAAACTCTGCGTGTCTTCAATCGTAAATAAATTGAGAAAAAAAAAGAAAAAGAAAAAGAAAAGGGACACGAAGAAGGTGAGAGTAAAACCGATTGCTCCGCCTTCTTGTCGTTAAGCTCAATCTATTTACTGATCGATTCTATTTCAATCATGCCTAGATCGCTTCATTTCACATCGAGACATAGACACTTTTAACCAACATACAAATAATTAATCTACGTATCAAATGATTTTGCATTATTATTCATAATAAATGTTTAAATTAAGTTTTTTAAAATGATTTGCATTGTCTATTTTTATAGTTTTATGCTTTCTTGTACATTTATTTCAATCGTGAATTATACCATGAATGGTACATTAAAATTTTTTTTACCATTACCCACATATATTGAGCCATAGTAAGGTGAATTTATTATGTGATAAAATGTCATACCAGGCCAACAAAGATTTTGTAAAATAATTGTATTATTTTTCGAGTACAGTTGTAGATTCCAACTTTCTATAATAATAAAAACAGACATAGTAACATTGAATTCTTTGAACAAATAATTAATTTACTTACTTTCAAGTATATCCACATGAATTGGATCAAGAAAGTCCAAACAATAATTATAATCATATATTTTCAATAAATTCTCATTCCATTCTGCTTGTGGCAGCCGTGCATGCAAATATGATTTTAATTGAGCTGATTCATTCAAATTCAAACAACCAAAAAATGCTGGGTTCTCTACAATTTCACCTTCCTGATGCCTCAACCAACTTCCTCGTGGAATCACCATTGTATGTTTATTTATCATATCAATTGTCACTGCCAAACGATCCTCCTCTTTTAATTTTTTTGATATTGGGCTTTCCAAAATATTTGTAATATCATCTACATTATGAGTGAATAGCTCATCGGCAACATCAATAATTGATACATTTGATGGATTGCCTTGAAATAAATGTGATGCTAAAGGTGTCAATACTCGAGCAGTTCGAATAACTTTTGGCAATAGCAACCAGTCCAAACAATTTAAGCTGACGCAAATAACAGTATCATGTAACTAAATGAGCATACAGCTTTTATGTTATGTGTTTTTTTAAACAAGTGATCATTTGTTTATTATATTTTACTATTATAAATAAATACCTATAATAATATATTTGATCCTTTATACAATCTTTAATGTATCCATACGCAATATGGTAATCGTTTTCAGAGCCAATTATTTTTCCCCAATAATATATTTTTCTAAAGTGATTCTCTTTTTGAAGAAGGACAAGAGAATTTTTTAAAAATTCCAATTTCTCAGCTCTAATGAAAACACCACTACAGCTAACATATTCCAAACTTTCTGATAATCGACCAACTTCCATCAAAATTATGTGTACAAACATATGTTTATTAATAATTATTAATTATATGTTTGAATAGTGTACATGCAATATTGCGTCATCCAAATTAAATTTTGTTTCCAAGTATGCTTGTAGAATGCACAATATAATTCATAAATATCAAATGTTAAAAAAAAAAAAATAGAAATATTACATATAAACAAAAAAGAATCATCTTGATCTCTGGCGCCAAAAAAAAAAAAAAAAAAAATGATTTTAGATAATAGACAACACCACACGTACAAACACACAAAATAACGATAGTGCTGCCAACTGTGCACGTGTGGCGGAGAGAAAATTTGGATATTTTATCAATATCAACTGTCGATAGAAATGGAAACGTTGTTCTCGAATATATATATATTTAGACCATGGTATAGTGTGTACCTTTGAAAATTTTAGTATTGGAAGTTGGAAGTTGTGCATCAAGTAGCTTTTTGTATAGTTTTGTGCGATTGTGACGACAGCAACCCTTTGGTGATAGCGATGGTTCCGTCACAATTAAAGCGTCTTCAGTGGATAAATTCTATGGTGAATCACGACTGAAATTTCATGCAATTATTAATTATCAAATTTCTTTTACGATAAAAAATTAATCTAATTAATAATGACGTCGCGATTCGAAAAGGAACGAACTAAACAAATACAGGACAAATGTCAGGATCTTCTCACACAAATGCTACGTGATGAAGACAATAAGTATTGTGTAGATTGCGATGCAAAAGGTATGTAAACCATACTGTATATTGTATATATACACATACGTACATGTATTGGCATATATGCATTTTGTGTGTACAAACCTGCCAGTAATAGATATTAATAATAATTTATGATAAAGTTACTGAAATAATTTCTATATCTCCATTTTAATTGAAAAAATCCATTAGTTGATAAATTTATTGATTCGATAACGACCTACTTTTGTTGTGAACAACTTTATAGATTTTTTTCATTTTCCACAGTGATAAATTTTAACTTATAGCGAAAACCAATAAACGTCATCAATATTAATGACTAAATACTTGCTATAATTGCAATTGCATCGCGATGGAAACAATTAAAACTAGTCAATATACATTGATTTAATATTTTTTTGTTTTTTCATCTAATGTATAATATTTCACCCAATTGTCGATTGGATTTATTCATAACAATAAATTATTCATATTTATTTTCATTTTCAGGACCAAGATGGGCCAGTTGGAATCTTGGAATATTTCTATGCATCAGATGTGCAGGTATACACAGAAATCTTGGTGTTCATATCAGTAAGGTCAAGTCAGTCAATTTAGATACCTGGACACCAGAACAAGTTGTGGTATGTGTATATACGTATAATATTCCATCAAAAAAATTTTAATCCAATCTAATTTTGCAAAAATATTTTAACAATTGTAATGATCTTTCATAAAGTATATTTTCTTAATTATAAAATTTTGATTGTCAATAATTTGACTAATATTCATAACTTCATCTATTCTTATCATTATTATAACAATTTACTCTAATAATTAATTGTTACTTCTGGTAAATACAGAGTCTCCAACAAATGGGAAATTCACGTGCACGTGCTGTCTATGAAGCCAATTTACCTGACACATTTCGACGTCCACAAACTGATTGTAGTCTTGAGAGCTTTATTCGTGCTAAATATGAGCATAAAAAATATATTGCACGTGAATGGGTGCCACCACCATTGCCCAAAGTTAATTGGGATAAAGAATTAGACGATGAAGCGGATAAATTACGTAAACGGAAGAAAGAGGGAATAAAATCCAATACAAATCAAAGTGCTTTACCACCCGTAAAAAAACCTGAAGTTGTGCCACAATTACCTAAACCCCGAAGTTCAGTCAGCCCAAAACCAATAAAAGTAAATAATAATATAACCTCTACTACACTTGATTTATTGGGATTGGACGGCCCAACAGTGACACAAACAGGCACAAATGGAACAAACACAAATGATGATATATTTTCGTCATTTTTATCAGCAACTCCAGCATCATTAATGTCTGTATCCACTGCCATAGTCAATGACACAACTGACATCCCAAATTCTGTTGCTGCAAGCAAAGCCGATGAGGATAGTTTTTTTAATCAACCAACACCGACACCTCAAGAGAAAAGTAAAATGACTAAAGATAGTATTCTTGCGTTATATGGAACGCCAAGTACTCATCATCATCATCATCATCATCATCATCATCATCAACAACAACAACAAACACAACAACAACAACAACAGCAACAGCAACCAATATTTGGTGTACCAGGAGGAATTTATAATCAACAATTATCAGTACAACAGTTTTCGCACCAAACACCGAATGTAGTTGGATTATTTGGACAGCAAAATAATTTTGTTAATCACCAACAGAATTCGCTGAGTCAATTAAATCACCAAATATCATCACAAATCGGTATGACAATGAGTAATCCAATGAATATGAATTCAAACCAAGTTGGTTTAGTGAATCCTATCGGTAATGCGCTACAAATGGTTCCAATTAATACTTCAGGTGGTTTACCAAATGTGGCAATGACAATGCAAACTCAAATAGTATGTATTCATATTTAATTATAATTTTTACAATTTGTTTTGTTTATTTTTATATTCAATCAATTATTCATATTTTGCATGTTCATCAACTAATTTATATCTCAGCAGTGTGATTCGGTGACACCTGTTCAATCGCAGATGCCACAAATGGCTCAATCTAATGTTATGAGTAACAATGGATGGAGTGGTATGTTAACAACACAAAATATACAACCAGCACCGGGAAACAATCCATTTTTCAATTTACCTGCTCAGCCACCAACAAATAATACTTTTACATCACAGGTTAGCTAATAAATTGAATAAATAATGAATATTTTCTTATATTATGATTTCAATTATATAAGGGAATATACAAGTGTGATAAATATGTAATACTTTCGCCATTCACAGTTGTCTCAACAGATGTCACAAATATCTTTGGGTGCAATGGGAAAATCCACAACTACGACACTGCCTGGACATACGCTTTCAACAAATTTGTGGCAGTGATTTGTCTTTTTATTTACTCAGTGAATTAACTTATTTTATTTCTATAAAATTACGTTTGGAATGTTATTGAATAATAATCAATACATGATTACTTTGCAGATATAATTTGCGATTTGATGTTTTTGAATGAAACTGAAATTTTCTCTTTGTGAGTATGAAGTTCATTAATTCTTGTAACAAATTGAAGAAATTTCACATTGATTCAGCAAGTCATTGGTTTGCATCCAGGGTGTTTAATGAATGATGTATAGTTACTAGAAGCCAATAAAAAGTAGAATTGTATTTGAGTATAGAAGCGAAAAATTCAAAATTAATATTAGAGCTAACAATTTTGTAAAATTTGAATTTATGGTATAATATAATCGATTCATGATTATATTGTATGAAAGGTAACGAGATGGAAAACAAATTTTAAATAATGAGGAAAAAAGAAAGAACGAAAAAGTGAAAGAGAAGAGATAGAGGAGAAAATTGGTTAGAAAACATCTACTTTTTCATTGAAAAAATTTCACTAATACAATTAAATAATCTCGTGAAAATGAATTGCTAATAAAGAGCGGTAATTTTATGATATCCAAGAATATTTGTAAATACCGTGCTCGAATTATAGTACATAATGACAGTTGCTACATGATATTTGAATATTGATACAAAATATACCTATGTATTATGATAAATTTTCTTATTATTAGCGTTGATTTATAGATATCCCATTTAATATTACTGAGATATTTATTATTATTATTATTATTATTCAATTCCCAACTTATGAATAATACTTTAATTACTTTGCAATTGCAGAATTTCCATTCACATAGATAAATATAGGAAAATTCTAAGAACCCAATATTGAATTGAAAAGACTGGAATTACTGAAATATGTACTTGGTATGGTCAAACATAATAAAATTTTTATTTATGTTTTTCAATATTGGACTAGAGGTTATTTCGAATCAAACTGCAAATGAATTGATTCAATTACAACATTGACAATAAAATTAATTTGTCCTGTATTATCTGAATAATATTAAGGGGGTAAATGAAAAAAAAAGAAAGAAAATGACTATATGAATATTGAAAAAAAAAAATCCGCATAATTCTTAGCGAAAATTCTTTAACTTGAAATTTGTTGCACGTAAAAAGACCAATTAAACGATCACTCATGGATACATTTTTTATATAATTGCCTACAAAAATAATTTATGTGTACAACCTGAATATTATATCGTTTTTATTTTTCAATAATTTGGGACAAGAGGTAAATATAACGAGTTATAAATAAACCTGTTTGGAGCATAATATTTTCATAAAAGATTTAAATTTAAAAATGCAACTATAACTTCATTTTACAGTGATATTGATTGTGAAAAATGATGAAAAAATATAAGCAAATTTGGTAGACAAATAGAATTACTCCCGTTAATATTTTGTAAACCCCAACTATTGATGTAAATTTATTAGCATAAACTATCATAATCAACTATACATTATTTTCTCAAAATTCTTAATAGTATAAAAATATTATAGGTGAACAATAATGAAATACAAAATATCGAGATTAGAAAAAAAAAGTTATTTGAAAGACTTATAAATAGTTCGAAAGTATTATTCATTGATAATTAAAAATTTTTTTTTTGAAAAAGTCATTGATTTGATACATGAGTAGATGCGCGCGCAAATCGGAAATCGCCATCTTGTTTTATATTTGATTATGGAAGTACTTCACATAACGAGACTCTTTCATTTCTTCAAGGCGTTCTTTTGCTGTAAGAAGGTTACAACCACGTGAAATAGTCATGGATAAACCAGTCGTTTTGGCACGTGTTATCAAAGTTTTGGGTCGTACTGGATCCCAAGGACAATGTACCCAAGTCAAAGTCGAATTTTTGGGTGAACAAAATCGACAAATCATCAGAAACGTGAAAGGACCGGTGCGAGAAGGTGACCTCCTAACCTTACTTGAGTCTGAACGTGAAGCAAGAAGACTACGATAAAACTATCATGTTTTGGTCATAAAAACATACACATAAAATACATCAAAAAAACGTGTGGCTATCATTTGTGGATAAAAGAATTCTGATCAGACAACATTGAGAGACGTAATACCATCATCATAATGGACAAAAACGTGACATCAACTTTGCCATCGTGTTACTTTAACCTTACTTATTGTTTGTGGAAGACCAGAATATATCAATAAATCTATGTTGGTAACCATACATAAAAAAAATTATTTTATTGCATTTGAAATTTTTTTTACTCCTGAATAAATCATTAGTATTATTACAGTACATAAATAGTGCATATGTATACATATGGCAATAATAGGAATCAGAATAAATCACCGATGACAATCAATAGATAAGTAAAATTTTAATTAATTTATTGATAATTCACTTGTATCATAAAAAAAAAAATTATTTACAGTAACATCGAATTAGTATAATGTTAATTTTAAGAAATACATAGAGATAAATCTGAGTTATATATCTATCTGACTACCAACTATCACACACGAAATTAACAATGAATTTATAACGTTCTATTGTGTGGAAATAATTAGATGACAAACATTTTTGTGAATGAGCTGAATGATGTAGATATCAAATAAAAATTTGACTAACAATTTTGAAATTCTCATCAGCCAATTTATGACAATGAGATGATTATATTCTCCTTCGTTTTGGAGGTGGTGTATCTCTGGGACTTGATGATGCCTTATTCGCGTTGTCTATACTCTGTCGCGTTGGTCTCTTTGGTACTCGTTTAGGGGTTTCTCTACTGGCATCAGAAGAATCTTTTCTTTCCTTTTTAGCTGGAACAACTAAAATAAAATAAGGATTATTTATCCAAGATTTCTCTCTATTTTTTTCAATCCCTCCATAAATTACATTTAGTTAACAAATATTTACCTGCAACTGTTTCTTCAATGTCCTCTTTTCCTTTTCCACGTCCTTTTGGCGTTTTGTTATCTTTTTTCGTATCTTTCGTTTCTCGTTGCTTATCTTTTTTTAACTCGAGCTCTTTTGACGTCTTTTTCAAATCTTCTTTTTTTTTATCAATTTCTTTTAGAGTTTTTTGATCTTTAGTAACAACTTCTTTTTTCAGTGTTTCTTTTACTTCTTTACTCTCTCTGTCTTTTTTTGATTCCTTCACCTTATCTTTTTGCTCTTTTATTTTACTATCAACTTCTTCTTTTTGTTTAATTTTTATCAGTTCCATAAATTCGGACTCTGGTAAAGTGAAATCCACTTCACTACTAGGAAAAGGTAAATCTTCAGTATCATCCTATATAAAATAATAATAACATAATATATTAATATAACTTATAATATGAATGTAAATTATGAAATAATGTATTGGAAAAAAAAGAAACTCTACATACCAAAGCCACGAGATCATACATAGATTCTAAATGATCCCATATTGCTTTCAGCGAAATATCCTTGTTAACTGCTGCACGGAATTTTTCCCAAATGCATACCATGTGGAAGTATTTATTAACGCCTGTGTATATAGTTGAGTTGAAACATTTAATTTTTTTCATTCATGAACAAGACATTGTTTTATAACATAACCTACAATTTAATATATCAAGTAATATATTGTAAAATTAAAATTATTTCTCACCTACGGGTTTATGACCATTCATAGCAAAAAAAAGTTGAATTTCAGTTTCCACATTCCATTCAATTTCATCTGTAGAATCAGTTTGCTTCTCTTTGACAGCCATCGTTTTTACCTTGAATTATAAACACGACATGAAACAATTATATATATAAAATATGTATCTTACCATACATACATACATACATACATACATATGTGACATATATACCAGTATACTATAGTTATTCTTCAGATGGCACACCTTGCGTATTCTTGATATGTTATTTTATGTCGTATATACGCTTTCATAAGCTCGCACTGATCATATCAAGAAGCTGTTTCTTTCAGATTGAAAAATCGGCATGTGGCAAAGGCAAAACACTAAATATATCGAAAAATTTGAGTTAAAAAAAATCTAGATATGACAGCATGCGCTCCCAGCGGTGTTATTATGCACTATGAATTTTGATCGTCATTCATATGTATCATTCGTTTATGAAAATGAAATTCTTATTATACATGCAATAGATGTTTTAGTAACTAACTATAACCCTAAAAACACGTAATATGGCAATTATGGAGGGTAGAGGTCTCTGCCCTGAACAATGGCAATGCTGCAAATACGACGGGGAATAAATCAACTTAGATTTTGAATTAAGAAAAAAAGGAATAAAAAGAAAAATAAATATTAAATAAATAATACAGAAAAAAAATTGGTCTACATTCAAATGTAATTATAATAATATAAAGAAAATTGGAAAAATAATATGGAGAAAGTACAAAAAATTTTGTGCTATATTACACAAAAGAAGTGTAGAAGGCACATCATAACCTCCAACTGGAGGTTAATTTTAGAAAAAATTAGTTTATAAATAAAATAAAAGGATTTTATGACATGTGTGAAATGTGAAAAATTTGAATGCATAAAGGTAAGTACATTTAAATTGATTTGCATAGATTTCTTCATATATTTTTTTTATTTATGTATGTACAATTAATATCAGCTTGAAATTAATTAATTTTAAAATACGCGCTAATCGTAAGCGCGCATGTGCAGTTAGGGGCGAAGCGAAGAGTGGGAAATGTATATTATGAAAAAGTAATATGATCCGGCGATGTAGTTCATGAGAGGTTCAATCGATTACACAAAATGGCGGCAATAATTAATATATATACATATTATCACAATTTGAAAACAAACTTATGTAACGTTCATTTTATTTGCAGTGATTGGATATGTTTTAGAGATACGTCATAGCAGAACAAAGTTAATGGTTCCAGCCCGTATATTTATATTCTATAGAAATGTTTGCCATATGACCACCTAAATTTCTTATTAGACGGATTGAAATTGAGCTATCCATTTTTAAAATTATTTTCTTACCATAGCGATTTACAACGTTGAATTTTAACTTATTTCAATAGTACAAGAATGTAAGCTTGAATTATTTATTGTTACTAATTCAGGAATTATAACACAAAATGACCGCCGGGTTTTTTATTTATATTGAAACATCAAATTCGATGTAGGGTTTTTTTTGCCACGACCCTTATAGTTGAACAACAATTCATACCAACGTTCATTTCAGTTAGGAGAACTTATGACCGAAGAACCGAACCTGAACGTTTATATACCATTAACATCTTTGAAGTTGAACAATCCCCCAAGACATAAATGTTCAACCACCGTTAATAAAAATATTAATGACTATAAAATTCATACCGCAAAGAAAAAAAATCCAATCACAATTATTCGATGTATCCATCTTAAAAGAAATATTCGTAAATTTCAGTTTCGGATGATGATACATACGAATTTATTTCTATAGATAAATATATAATCAAAATTCAAACCGGGACATATTTTATAAGTCATAGCATGAGGATCATCAGTTGGTCCACTCTCAAATGCTATAGGTATTAGGTATGTATATACAATTTAAGAAAAATCGTAAAAATTATTATGTACAAATAGTGGAGAATAAATTTTCAAACTCATATGATATAAAAAAATATAATTTTCTTGAAAATATTTTATATCATTTTGGAGATGAAAAAAAAAGTTTGAGTTTTCAAATTTAGAAAGTGATAGTCAATTCATCTACACTTGTACATTTTGTTATTATCGTTTTTATTGTAAGTATACCAATTTTTTTACAATCAGTCATGAGGAATTTTTTGTCAAAAATGAATGTTTCTATCATGGCTGAAGACATACTAACTCATGCCTCATATAACCAGTTTATTTAATATCTGATATAATACAAGAACATATAATCAGTAATAGATGCAAATAGGTTTGTTGAATAAATATTCCTCATTATGAACCTGCAATATTACTATAAGTACAATCAAATCTCTTACTTTCAGAGGATTTAGTCACAATCGAGAATGATAGCTTCAAACAATATTTCATTATCTGGCGCTGAAATAAGATCATCAAGTAAATAAATATTATGTAAAATTATATGTATGTATGAATAGCGATTACTGTAGTGAGTACACAAGTTGAATCGTTGTCGTTGGATAAAAGGTAAGGTAAGGCAAGGTGATGTGTTTCGGCATGGTAGTAGGACTGTAGGAGACGAAGTGCGAGAGGGGATTGACTACATGGAGTCAACGTTCCGTACGGGTCAGCGACCACCATCTCTTTATTACACGCTCATTTCCCATCTCTTGTCTATATACAAGTATGAGGATACTCTCTCATCCTGACTTGTTTGCTAGATTTTATTTGAAAAGAGAAAAATATATTTAATATAATTTCTTGATGAAATTAAATGAAAAAAAAAAAAAAATTTTTTTTCCTCATCTGATGTTACTTTTTTCACATTGTTTTAATTGTAAATTGAAAAATTATTTTTGACGTTGGATTCCCACCCACACACGTACAGATGTGTATGTGCACATAGACACGATAACGTGAATATAAGAACGTAACTGCACATGGCAAGGCCGACTATTGTTGCGAGACTGATGAGGTCGTCCATGGCGGCAACGTAACGGTACACTTAATTATAGACATATCTACATTATTATGTGTTTCTAGTATTCCAATAAATTATGTTTGAAAAAAATCAATAATAAAAAAAATGAATTAAAAATTATAGGTATAGTACAGAAATGTATTTCTATATCTATATTTAATATATGAATGATATTCATAAACTACGGTAAATCTTGTGTCATTTATATTAAGAAATATTAATACCACTAGGCGAAAAATGTGAAATCGAAGAAAATAACTGACGGTATACAAAGCAGCTGTGGCTAAAAGTTTACACTTTACGTAACATCTTTTCTTAACTGATTACATTTATTTATATAATATATTGGTAATTGAACATTAATGACAATACCGAAATCCGGATACACAAATCTCCATGATAACCTATAGTAAGCAGATATATAAGATAGGATTTATAATGCTCATCATCTATATATAATTAACACATGAGTTAGTGTACGGCTCAAATCTACTTTAGGAAACCTCAATTATTTCATTGGAAAATTTCTTAGCATTATCAAATTTTTTTTTTTGCTATAGTTATATATATGTTTTTAATAATCAATGAATGATAAAATCTCATTGGTTATTCTTAAATCTTTATATCTATAAAAAAATTATGATTTGAGTTAGATTATCAATGATCAAGGTATCACATACTTTATAATATTATATATACTGTGAAATAGTATTATATATGAGTTTTCGCTCTTATACATATATATATATAATCATATTATAGACGGACAAATAAAATTCATCATATATGTTAATTTGTATAATAAGCCTCCGTTTTTATGAAGGTACACGCATTTTTATTACAAAATGAATAGTAATTATATTCTATCTCATATTATTCATGTACAAAATAATTCACAATTAATTTCACACAATAAACAAATAATATATATGTATAGTTCAGTGTGATAATACGAAGTTTTACAAACATTTATTATTCATATTATATTAATATGGTAATGGATAAAAAAATGTAATTTGGAAGTAAAAATATGCCAGAGAAAAATCAACGACTATTTTTATGAGCATAATTCATATTTATATGTATAATTTCCGTTATATGTATTGGCTCTACAATGTACTACTGCATGTATGAACATCTAACATTTGACATCATACCATATCATATGCGTACATAGTAAATGCCTACATAGCGTGAACGTAAAATAAATGAAATACACTTGGCGCTTGATGTTAAAATCGAAAAAAAATTCTAAACAAATAAATTCACACAAGTAGCTATGTTCAACATTGGGAAATTAAATTCTATGTTTGTTTTCATTTTATCATATATTATATGCATATATACATACATACATACATATTTATACATTACAATCTTATATATATTTCTTTATGCTGTTTTTAATGGGGTGCAAGCCTGCGCAGAAGCGATTCACAACCTGTAAGTTTCACGTGTATATGTATGTGTATATGCTTGAGGTTGACGTTACACTTGTTGTATTAGTCTCACTCATTGCTTGGCTGTTACCAGCTGGCGAACTCAGCCAATAGCAGTTGAAGAAGCAACAGGTGACTATCCAATAGCATGTCGAATCGTACACTAAGAATCCACACGAAAACACCTCCGTCAATGCAATACGTTTGACTTGAATTCGTCGGTTTATCGTACCAATACTAACCAATAAAACATGTGTATGTATATAAACATAAAAACTATAACCAAAGATACTCCACACGATTGTAAGTTTAAGAGGTAAAAGAGGGCCTCTTCTGTTTTTTCAAGTTCAAGTTGATTTCTTCATCTATATCTGATGTTTTTCTGACATTTTGCAGTCTTTTTTTTTCTTTTTGTCTCCATGGCTCAAATTTATGTCTCCATTGATGTCGATTGATCTTCTCTTGCGTCACGCACTTTGTTTTTCCTTTTATATTTCTAATATGGAGATATTAAATAGAAAATATCATTTGATGATAACAATAAATTACTGATAAATATTTGTATTTTCATTGTGAAATGTGATATAATGATGCTCAGTGGGAAAATATTGAAAACAATTGTTTCAATTGGGATCGGAAATTATAAACTTTTTAAAAATTTAACATTAACCTATAACAAAATTCCATAAAAGTAAAATATGATATAAGAAAGAAAGGAATTGAGAAAGAGCAAATAAACAAAGAGAAAAACAAAACAGTAACGCGAATGCTATAAAAAAAAGTTGTACACTCGCATGTACATGGCAGTGAATGACATGGTTGGGCAAGTATGTGTCCAATGAATATATAAGAATTAATTGTCAATATATATCCACCTTCTTTTATATTATATGCATTAATTTTTATATAAGAAATTATCATAAGATATTTATAAATGGAGAGCGACTATATATTATTAAATGAAAATTCTATGGTTTCCACGTTGCCACGTCTCAGCTAATGAAAACACACACGTTTACATTTGTCCTGTGATTCATTTATGAATAAAATTATATGTTAAATAAAACATTATGTCATAATTAATATGAAATAATGAAAATGAATATAAAATAAAAAAAAAAAGTGAAAATAATTGAAAGAAAATATGAAATAAGATGGATAAATATGTTGGAAAATAAAATATTCGTATTGTACATGAACTATTAATAATACAATAGATAATGTGATGCGGGAGCTATATAAGTGACGACTATAATGGTTTCAGCCACAAATATATACATAATCTAGTGATAATTTTTGTAGCGGATTTTACCTGAGACGGAAATGAGTGGTAAAATGGAAACGATGATGGAGGTTTTGGTTGAAAAACGTTTAAAATTTCTAGTGGAATTATAGAAGGAGAAAAGAGAGAACGAAGAAAACCGGACGGATATATACGCGAGTGGAAGGTCTGCGCACCTGGCCTATGCGCGCCACTCAACAAACACGTACATGCAACAGTGTATATAGATAAATATATACACGCATACACCTTTGACCCGCCTTTCCCTTCAGCTGTTACCTGGGCCTGCATTTTCACTGCTAGTCAGTCTCAGTTTGCAGTCAACCACAAAAATTTAGTTAACTCAGCCAAATAACATTCTACTATTATAATATAATAATTCACCAATAATTCTCGTCATATAGATATCACTAAATACAATTGCATTTTAGTTATACTGTTCACCAATAATTTGGGATAAAATGTGTATATATGTATAAAATGATTATTTTTTATGAGTGCCGTGATTGTTAATATGTAAGAGGCAGTCAATAGCAAATAGTAAAGTAAAGATATATTGCAGTAAGCAACAGAACACGTTAAAAATTTGTAAAAGTGGGAGAAGGATACTGTGTATGCGACGTAAACCGGGATAAAGTAAGTAAGAGAGAGGGGAAAGACGAAAAAAGAGAGAAAGACAAGTGGACGAATCGAAAACGACGCGCAGTCACCAGGTGAGCCAACGGCAGTGCGCGCGATCACCTGAGACGTGTGGCCAAAGTAAATTGTCTCCCTTTCATTTATACACTTTTAATACCTTATCAATTCATAAATCAAATACAATGATATTGTTTTATTGAATGAATCAGTATAATAACTTATATTCAAATGAACTTTAATGGAATTTTTATATTTGGCCAATGAAACAAATTGGAAATCAAATGCGTTAATGAATAGGTTGAATTTTTGAGTATACATATATACGTATATCTACATATATGTGTGTTTATATGCATGGGTGTTATGTTCAACTACTTTAATGCGACAAGTGGAATTCTTGTGTGTTTGTGGTGCTTTCGTGAAAATTATGAAAAATACAGTGCTACATTGATATCACCATTTAAATGAAACTTCAACATAAATCAATATAAAAATTAAAATTGAATACGAATTGAATCACATTGAATGTGAGAAAGTCATTCAAGTGTCTATATATATGTATATGTAAGTGTATGCATGTATATATATATATATATATATATACATGTATATTTATTGCTTATTTTTGTCCTTTGAAATTATAAAGTATGATTGTAAAAATAAATGACGTGAAAAATTTATTATCTTGACAGTGCTATAAACGTGTGTGAAAACTTGAAAAGTACAGTGTGAAGGTATTTGCAGGAAAATATAAAATATATACTAGACATAAAAAAAAAAAAAATTATAATAATAAAGCAATATGCAAATGATGGGCGAAAAAGGACCAACTCACCTCGTTGCGCTCTACGTGGCGACGGCAGGTTTGCAGGGCAATGCACTTGGCTCTGATGAAGAGGAGATCATTCTTCTTGTTTATGTACTAATTGATGCATTGCAGAATAAGGTAGGAAAACGTTTGAAAAAATGAAGTAATACAATTTTAGAAAATAGTTATTTATAAATAATAAATTAAAAGTTCTTTGCATTAGCTTCAATTATTTAAAAAAAAAGCTTTATTTTGTGTATCATGTTTTTTAAATTTGTATTAGAATAAAAGTAGACGATGTGCTCCAACGCCAATATTCATCCTCTTCTTTACATACATATTATATATACATATACGGTAAACTCAAATAATATATAATAATTGTTCGGATATATGTAAATTTAGATATCATTTTACAATTTCCGAATCATGAATATTTAGTCAATTAATATGATATATACATATACATATACTTTGAATAGGTACAGGGTTTTTATGAGATTTAAAAAAATTCAACGTGACCTTGTTGTATATATGTGATATCATGAGGTATACGACTATACTGAAAGTGTTTCGCAATATTTTAGTTTTTTTTGTATGTTTAGATGATGAATAAATTATATTTTTTTAACTTGAGTCTTACAATATTCATTTAAATATATACATACAAAAAAATTATGATTGATGAAATTTTTTAGTATTTTAATGTATAATTGATGGCAAATACAGTAATAATTTGATTATTGGAGTTTTTTCGAAGATATTCTACATTTTATCATTTTCATATTCCATATTATACTAAACAACTGTCATTGTAGGTATATAGTATAGATAACATATTATTATTCGCCGTGGATATATATTCTACAAGTGTTTTTAAAATAAACCTTGCTCATGGAATGAAAAATCCCGTTATGATGATGGCGGTATAGAGCACAACCCATATTATATGTGATTCGTGCATAAATTACAATGTTGAAATGAAAAAAAAATAATAAAAGAAAAAATTTCGTTGATTGAAGATTGCAAAAGTTATTATTGTCGGTTGGTATATTTAGAATACTGAACAATGTTGATATATTTGTCCATATATATATATATATATATATATGTCTATATAGATAAAAATATTAAATGGTAATCTTTAAATTGTGCCCAATATATTATGTGTATATGCAGAACAGGCTGCCATTGTTTTTTGAATTTCTGGCAGTTAGAGGTTAAAGGCGGAGCGTTGCGCCCTCGGAAGATCGTACGTAATGTACGTCTATCGACATATATCCATATAATAATTTATGCCGGCCATTATATCATTCACCAATAGCATTTTTATTTATTTATTTTTCTATTGTAAATATCCATTTTTGAACAATATCATCATCATCATTATCATTTGAAGTTTAATATTATTATTCACTCAAATTAATATCATTATATTACATGTACAAAAATATTCTTGATGAGATTGATAAGAGATTTAGATAAAACATTGTATGAAATAAAATCTCCTCAGATACATTTTTTTTACTAATATTATGTGCTCTGTACGCCCAAATTCTATCTATATTTCCAAGATCTTTACAAATATCTTATATACTTGGATTTACATATAAGAAGAATGTGTATGTATATACATACACGTATATAATTAGATTGTTATTATGATTTTTCCATGTTTGCATGCGATGTCGGACAAATATTTTTGAAAGTAATTTTATTAACTATAAACCGCAATATTTACTTTTCCATTAATGATTTGCGCTCTATGCCATTGCATACATCTCAATCTTATATATCACTATATCAAATATTCATATGTATAGAAATTCGACTTTGCAAATGAATACGTAGAGTGTATATTGTATAAATATGCTAAAACGTCTGAATGGTTATTTATATTTTGCACTCATGTCAAAAAATATATTGAGGATGTGTCGACTCACGGGATTCCAACTATATATCCATTAGAAAAAAAAAAGTGAAAAAAAACTTTTTAGCGGAAGTAAAAAATTAAAAAAATGAAATGTTATAGAAATAAGAGTAAATTAATTCCAGTTTTTTTTCCACATTCGTTTTCAGGTAATGGGTCATCAACAATACATCGTAAAACCATCGTCACTTGATTCATCCCAAAACGAAGAGAATAATTCGTCGGGTCAATCTACAACACCAACCGCATTAATTTCAGAAGCGGCACTATTGCACGCACCATTTCTAACTGAAGAAACCTTACGAGAACAAGGAATTTCATTAAATCAAGCAATTCAACAGGTAAATTTTCATATCTACAAGTATATTATATTTTTAATTCATGAAAGAAGGAAATAAATCAAGCAAAATATGGCTTTATATAAACGCCTGAAATTATAATCGTGGTTCTTTATATAATATATGAGAATAATAAGTACAAAAGTATATATGCAATATACATATATACATTCATTTTTGAAAATAAAATTGATGAAATACATTTAATGACATTATATTTACGTATGGATATGAGGAAACACACTTTTATACATGTATATTTTTCAAATCATTCGGAATCTTGTGTTTAGATATATATATAATCATGAATTTATGCGGGTAGCAAGATGTACCGCGTTCATTTTTACATATATTGGCTCAGATAATTAAAATTAATTCAGAAATAATACGGGCTTTTACAGGTATGTATATATCCAAAAAACAACAATCACATTTGTTTTCGCAAAAATATTTTCCATTAGTTGAAATAATGCTGTGAAATATTAAATAAATTTTGAATAATATTGAACTATTTTATTTTACAGTTTGAAACATGGTGGTTAACACAAACTTGTGTATCCCTTGGAAGTTTACCACGATTTGTTGTTGATGGCCAAGCGCCACTTAGACAATGTCTACATCCAGAGTGTTATAAAAAAGATCTTGAGCTTCCTGAAACCTACAATTCGTTTTACGATTTACGAAAGGAATTCACAAATTGTTATTCATCACAAGGAGAGTTAGCTACTCTCAGTATTCAGGAAATGGTTCAATGTATCCTTTTCTTAATTCACAGAAAAAAGAGTGACATTAATTTTTTTTTTCCGATACCTATATTTATAACATTTTCAATTCGCATCGCCAATATGTATTACGATACTTAATGAAAATTTATCTTTAAACAAAGATTGCATTTAAAATGATGGTAATAAGATTGTTTTTCAGATTTTTAATTTTCGATAGTTTATTGTTATCTGTGGTTACAAACTGCATCTAGTATTTTCAGTAGAGTGATTATTTTGATCTCAAAGAAGCAAAAATATTCTATATAATTATACAAAAATGAATACATGTAGATGTATACATAGTCAAAGGTCATATTTTACCTATTGCACGATATGTAAATATTCTTTTGGTATTCTTCTACATTAAACATTAGCTTTCCATAAAATTAAAATTAATTAACAATATTACGTCAGCGATTCGCGACACAATTCAATCGACGTGAACAAAAGAACAAAATAGCCATTTTCGACTTTTTATAGGCTCTTCCACAAATAACGAACATACATTTATTGACAATTCAGTTCTTATATTCCAATACATTGCTTTAATTCCTGATCTATTTATTTATTTATTTATTTATTTATTTATTTATTTATTTATCCATATATCTATCTATCTATTTACCTATCTATCTACTTCTTTCTTTTATGTTCAATTTTATTTATTTGTTTATCATTAATTCTGATCCCTGACATGAAAAGAAAAAAAACCTTGACAGGACGTTACGCAATCATGTGATCAAGAAAAATAGCCTTTGACCCCGTACCCTTGCTCATTTCATGAATAATGAACGACGACGAGGCAGTCACGCTTCTTGTTAATTCATGTATATTTTTTCTTTATATCGATTCTTTTTATCTTACATTTCTTTTTGTGTATTATTTCCATATATATACTAGCAAGAATTATTCAATTGTTTTTTATAAACTCATTTAAAATTACTGAAGATGCAGTTGTAAAAAATTTTCATCGATTATTGTATAATATATCATTTCTAAATTTTTGATTAACGCGCGCGATGAGTTGTATAATCCTATTGGTGGATTCAATGCGCAAGTCCTGCGCAAATCATTCGCGCAATATCTTCTCACCGTATACACACTTCCAAACTGACGAACACATACACATACTCCCCCATCATACATACATACATACATACATACATACATACATACATACATACATACATACATACATGCATACAAATGCACAAGTTCTCTGAATGTTGTGATGTGTTTTGGTGTTCGTCAGCAAAGCGCTGTTTCACACAATCTAGTACTCCACAATTCACCGTCTATCGGTATATGTATAACTCAACGTATGTAATCGAATAACTAACGGATTTTGGGAAAAAAATATCCTTTTGTGAATTAATTTGCTTTATTTTGAATTAAAAAAAACATTTCAACATTAATATCACACTGTTATTAATGGGATTCTATTCAATTATCATTTTTATTATTGAAATATGAAGTCATTAGTGTTTTGTAACTTTTTTTTTTGTTCATTTTTAACGTCTGCAATATTTTGAATTCCAATCAATAAAAAAATATTTATGTGCCATCTTTAATAATAATAAAAAAAGAGTAAAGGTATGTTGATTAATTATTTCTTTTTTTCGAAATTTATTATTCCATCTTGAACATTTATTAATAGAAGATTGAAATTACTAAGTGAAAAAATTAACAGGTGATTACTACCACTGAGGGTTTCTTTACAGCATAAGTAAAAATTATTATTTGACTGACTATTCAGATAGTGTGAAATCAAATTTCGAGAATTATATGTACTTTAGATTCAATCCCATAATGATGTTCATCTCTTGACTGACCTGTACAAATACACGTGTCACTAAAACAAATCTTTTTAATTATGTGTATATGTATATACATACATATATATTTCGTTGGTCGTCTGGAAATTGAATGAATGACGAATACGAGACATTTAGAATTGAGAAACTCTGGTATATCAGACGATATCATTGTTGGCCAACTCGATCACAGCTAAATAACGGCGAAAAATGGTTATATGCATATTGTGTGTATACTTGACATTAGTAAAATAAAAACCACCTGTGGCAGGTGATATTGATTAAATTACATCCATATTCTTATACGATTATATTATGTTAGTCTTCTAATAAATATCACCCGCACTGAATTAATTTGGTATATCAGAGCAAATTAATCATCTTTATCAGACGAATTTATTTATATGAATATTATCAATATTCGTCTCGAAATCATAATTTTTCTGCAGAAACCTTTTTGTCTATTCATTAGCAAGGAATGGCTTAATATTTTCAATATATTTTCCAATGACTTTACAAAAATTTCTAATATAATGAACAAATTATGCCAATTTTCAAATGAAATTATTGAATAAATCGAATCGAAAATTTTAATTGATCATGGATACATAATATGTATAATATGAAGAAACGTCGAGTGCAAGCAATGCTTATCGTGCTTGGATTAAAGGTCGTATATGTAATACTCAATCGTCATGATATTTGTATAGAGTATAACTTGAAATATGATATGCAGTTTCATCTTTCATTTTCTTGTCTTTTTTTCAGTCGCACACAATGTTTCATTTTCAATAATCGTATAACTCTTTTTCTTTATTTAATTTATAATGTTTTATACTGAGATACAACTTTATATGAATATCCAACTGAATTATCTATATTTTACTATCATACTTATATGAAAGTTAAGTTATTATCATCATTTTAATTCAATATAAGTTCTAACGAAGTGTTTCAATGCCTGATTTGGGCTATGAATACTATTGGCTGATTTACATTGATGAGAATATAATTTTGTATTATTTTTTTTTTATTTTTTCATTTAAAATATTGAATCCTTAATTTGGTACATAAATTGGCAAACAGATTTTGGTAATACGCCTGACTTAGAAAATGATTTTCACGTTAAAGAAGTTCAAGATATGGTTAATGTTATTCAAAGGATGATTAAAGATGGTAAGAAATCAAATTTTTAAAGCATTTCTAATCATATAGTACAAAATAATTCTTATTTCGATTATATTTTTCAATTCATGGAAATTGATGTGCTATATAATATGAATATGTGAGTGCTATTTCTTTATAATTTAATACGGTGTTACGAATTGCTTTGTGAATATACTTATATCTTTATCTGCTTTACAAGAGACGTGTTTGACATAAAATAAGAGAAAAAAAGCATATATGCACATAAACATGAACATAGTGTACGTATAAGGTACGGTGAAGTAGTCAAGATATATTATTGCCTGTAAACTAACGCACTTTATCTTGAATATTGAATTGAAAATTATTATTATATACATATATGAGAAGACGTTATTATGAATACTACAAACATTACATACATACATACATACATACATACATACATACATACATACATACATACATACATACATACATACATACATACATACATACATACATACATACATACATACATACATACATACATACATACATACATACATACATACATACATACATACATACATACATACATACATACATACATACATATATATAGGTTTTTCTATGCAGTTCGTCTAGCAAACCATGTAATATAAAGAAAAAAAAAACTCGACACTGAACAGAATGCAGTTTACGAGTACAAACTTATATGCACACATACAACCAGATCAGCTTCTGGAACAATATGAGCCGTATGTTTCTTTGCGCTGTTCTGCAATTCTTATCGTTATCACAGTCGTTCTCAACTTGGTTTTTTTCTCTTAACTCGATTTTACACCATGTTAGAATTTAATTGAATAAAATTAATAATTCATCAGGACATGAATCAGTATTTGAAAAAAAAGAAGAAAACTAGTAAAGAATTTGTATAAATATTGAAATTGTAAGTTTAATTAGAAAATATTTACAATTAAAAAGTAATCGTGAAATAACATAATTAATTAGACAATACGAGATATGATGGTGGTGTAATGTGACTGCGTAATAATCTTCACAAATTATTTATAACGTGTTTCATTTCTTGTTTTCTCAATTTTCCTTCTTCAATTTCAATATATGTCACTTCTCCATTTCCTGATTCTCTTCCATTGTTTATTTTCAGGCCACGTATTCCAACATCCTGAAACAATCAATCTTGTATTGGAACCCGGTATATGGTGAGCTATTTTATTTTGTTTAGGCATGAAAAAAAAAATCTGTTTCCGATTTTTGTGTGTCATGAACAATTATTTCATTTTCAAATTTTTTAGCTCAAAGGATGAGGATGTTGATAATAATTGTGTTGTAAGAGCACGTGGACTACCTTGGCAATCGTCTGATCAAGATATTGCTAAATTTTTTCGTGGACTCAATGTTGCCAAGTATGTAAATAATTTTTTATCATTATTGATCAATTAATAAAATATATGCATATTTTTTTCATTCATAAGACTCCTTGAAACTAATTAATTCATATTATATTATTGTATCGTATTTAATCATAGCTGTACAAACTTCTATAGGATTAATATTCAAAGGTAATATTGTATACGATTGTATATTAATTGAACGATTTTTACAGCAAGAAATAAAATTCCGAAAAAATAGTCGCGTTTGGTTTACTACCGTAATAAAAATGAAGATCATTATTTTCAGTTTCAAAATCGATAACCATGAGGTATTGAAAAATCATTGCCTGATAATCCCGATGTCATTACATTTTTTCGATAAACCTTTATCTGTACAATAGGTCTTTGGGGTTGACTCTGTATTCATTATTATCTTCTTTGATAATTTAAATCGGAAAATAATTGAATAATATACCAATAACACTTTATTAATCCAATTCATATAATGAATGTATAATTGTATATGAATTAATATTGATCATTGAATTAAAATTAACATATTGATGTTTCAAAATTCAACAGAGGTGGCGTAGCGTTGTGTTTAAGCTCTCAAGGCAGACGTAACGGTGAAGCATTAGTACGTTTCATCAATAAAGAACATAGAGATATGGCATTAAAGAGGCATAAACATCATATAGGTTCACGTTATATTGAAGTGTATAAATCATCGGGCGAAGAGTTTGTAAGAGTTGCGGGTGGTACAAGTGGTGAAGCGCATGCATTTCTCTCTCGTGGTGCTCAAGTCATCGTAAGATTACGTGGTTTGCCATACGACTGTGTTGCAAAACAAGTGGTGAGTATGAAATTGAAGAAATAATAAAGAAAATGCAATTAAAACAAAAAACAATAATCAATAATAAATTTTTGAAAGTAATTTATCAATTTAATTAAATATCAATTGTTTTTATTGTGTGTAGATTGAATTCTTTGCTAAAGGACAAAACCCATGTCAAGTGCTTGATGCTGAAGATGGTGTTTTGTTTGTTAAAAAACCTGATGGGCGTGCAACAGGTGATGCATTTGTTTTATTTGCTAAAGAAGAAGACGCAGATAAAGCTCTAAGTAAACATCGTGATTGTATTGGCGTACGATACATCGAACTTTTCCGCAGTACAACAGCTGAAGTACAACAGGTATATAAATACATATGCTTTTTATCAATGATTTATTTAATATTTAATAATATTTATAAAATATGATAAAATTAATGTGGACATGACATTTTTCAGGTTTTAAATCGTGCTATTGATTCAAAGCCACAAGTTGACATGCCACCAGTGTTACCATTACCACCACCATTTTTGCCGCAATACATAATTACATCAGGTACTCGTAAAGATTGCGTGAGATTGCGTGGACTACCATACGAGGCGCTTGTAGAACATATTTTAGAATTCATGGGCGAACACGCGAAGCACATTGTTTATCGTGGTGTTCATATGGTTTATAATTCTCAGGTAAATTTAATAACCAATTGTAAAATAATGAAAAATAAAATTTTAGACATTATTCAATGAAACATTTAAATAAATTATCTTTTTGAATATATAAACACAGGGCCAGCCATCAGGTGAAGCATTTATTCAAATGGATAGTGAAAATTCAGCATTTGCATGTGCATCACAGCGTCATCATCGTTATATGATATTTGGAAAAAAGCAGCGTTATATTGAAGTATTCCAGTGTAGCGGCGACGACATGAATC
Source organism: Microctonus brassicae (assembly GCA_918226075.1). Taxonomy (NCBI): domain Eukaryota; kingdom Metazoa; phylum Arthropoda; class Insecta; order Hymenoptera; family Braconidae; genus Microctonus; species Microctonus brassicae. Next base: position 74,883 of record OW445485.1, on the reverse strand, counting down.
TGGTATTAACAGGTGCGACACCACCAGTCGCCAAATCATTGATGTCCGGTACGTTAAGCACACATACACATCCGGCGTTAGCACCTCCTGCCGCGCCAGCCACTGTCCCCGTACAAAATAACCAACCCCCATTATGGGATATACATGCATTAGTACAGGCACAAGCTCAAGCTCAGGCACAAGCGCAGGCACAGGCACAGGCACAAGTGCAAGCTCAGGCAATAAGAAATCAAGATTTTTGGTTGATGGCGCTTGCTGCGAATCCGCCACCATCGTCAAATTCATCAACATCATCCAACACTAATGTTAACAGTAAAGCTCTCGCGTTACCTTCATCTGCGCAACATCAATTGTCCACATATACAATGACCCCGCACGCGGCAAATGCAGCGGCGGCCGCCGCTGCACACGCAGCCGCTATTCAAGCTCAACAAAATCAGACGCCATTATTATTTTTTAATGTACCCTCGCGAATTCCAATGCTTCGTGCACCAACTCCGCATCCTCATCATAGCATCTTACCACAAATTGTTCAAACTTCATCGATTAATCCCGCTACATTGATGGGTCTCAAACGTTCGTGGGAAAATGCTTTTCCTACAGATACTATAGGTAATGTACAAAAACGTACGGCTTGGCAATCACCCGCGGCTTTTCATGCGTCTGCCGCGGCACCTGGTCTCGCGTATCCTGCTCAATTTTATCCTCAACTTTGAGTTTATAGGTTCATCTTTTTGTTATTAATATTTGGATTAGCCGAATCGTTATTGAATTTACTTATTTCATACAGTGCATTTGTAATATTGTTGATTATAATGTGGTGAAGATGTGATGAAAGCATTATTGTGGATAATTATTTTCAAATTTATGATACGAAGCAATCATTTCTAAATATTATGAATTTTTCAAAAATTTTTTTTTTATTTATAAATGATGAATTCGAGTTTATTATTTGTGCTTTTAATTTGACTTCTATTAAACTAGCGTTATAATTCACAAGCGTGCTTTTCAACATTATACTCGTCAAATTTTTATTCAACTTAATTTTTATTTATCACAAATGATCTGTATATATACATATGTTTGGAATTCGTCTATGCACAAGTGCCTTACATGCCTGCGCCCCCTGAAGCTCAAATTTTGCCTAACACAATCGATATGCGAATAATAAAGTAATTGGAACAAAGTTCACAAGCCATGATATAATCAATTATTGTTCCATTAGTTTTTATTTCCTATCAATTGTACAAATGTTGTGCCTTACCATAATAGATTCGATTGGTTTTTATTTTGTACATATCTATTAACAAGCTTTAACTTGAAAAAAAAAGATAAAGAAAACAACAAAGTAATCATATATATTTTGATAGACAAGTTTTTCAATGAATTATATAAATTTTTTATTCATTAAATTCAGGGATTAGATATTCATTATGAATGTATGTATAATCATACAAATTTTTCTCTATACATACCTATTATAGGATTTTTCAACCTTTTATCCACGTGGATTGGACGCTTATTATGAATACCGTCCTGCAATTTTATGCAATGTTAGGGTTCAAGTCCCGCGGCACAATGAGTCTTATAATAATAATAATAATAATAATAATAATAATAATAATAATAATAATAATAATAATAATAATAATAATAATAATAATAATGTTTCTAAATTCGAATCACTCTACAATTGTTGGCTAAACAGAGAAAAAAAACAAACAATCGAATATATTGCGTAATATTCATTTTGATTTTCTTCTACTACATAAGTTCTTTTTTTTCACATAGAATTAGTTTAGAGAAAGGAAAATTAATGTTACTTATTATTGACACGAGCATATTATTCAATTCCATTATTCAAGTATTTACGCCTTTCCTTCTCATATTTATGTATACTATGCGTTCATATTTGAATGAAAAATAAACTTGAAGTAATGTCAAGTTGAAAAATGAAACTAAAAATAAAAAAAAATGTCAATGAGTTCGATATCTTGCCACTTAAAAAAAGAAAAAACAATAGAATCATTCTAGCTATTATGAAAAGGTATTTTCTTTCAAAACTATTTGATTGGGATTATCACTACATTACAATAATATTTTGCATGAAAGTGGTTCTCATGAATATAGCCATCTCTACAAAAAGCTACAGACTATTTATGTAGCTGCGCAGACACTTCTATTGGGGGGTGATTTTCTTTTAACAGTGAAGTCTTCCGCTATTATTGAACATGAAAAAAAAAATTTATTTTAATGAAAGAATTTTTTTACATAGCATGTAATTTCATAATAATGATAATCATAAAAATGATGATGATGATGATGATGATAATAATAATAATAATAATAATAATAATAATAATAATAATAATAATAATAATAATAATAATAATAATAATAAAGTAAGAATATGAATTCTAACAGTGCTGGAAGCCGATACAAATTTAAACCCGCGACGATGAATAATACCTGTAGAGACACATTGGTTAATGTGATGTATGTGCTATCAACACATATACGTAATAGTTTGTCGGTTGTTTTTGCAAACTGTTATGTTTTATGTGTATTTATATTTTATATGTAATTAATTAATTTTGGATGAAATTTTGACATAATACTGTTGGCTTTCGCTGGATTCGTTCCACATTATTTCATTTATAAATTTTAATACTTATACATAAATGCAAAAAGTAATCACAGAAGTGTCAGGCTTTGAAATTACACTCACTAACTGCGCACATTCTACTTATATTTCTAATTCAAAAATAAAAATAAAAAAATTTACATTGTGCATTACGCGAATGACTAACATTATGGTGACTAAAAACATTGTATTCGTTTCACCTCATTTGATAGGTATTTTATTAGAATCTTTGCATGTTGAGGAGCATCCATGCTGTAATCGAATAAACGGTTAAAAAAAAAATTTTATTATCAAACTAAATATCCTGATAATTCCTGAGTCTTGTTAGTACTAAAATTCTATCATGTTTCTAGCGGAAGCTAATCAGTTGTTAATGTCCATTCCATTAAAAAAAAATTATTTTTTCGTTCATATACATATTTTCTTTTCTCAAAACTAGATTTTTTTTTGTTTTGTGAAAAAAGTACAATTTTTTTTTTTCTGGGATACTATATATATGTATCGCTGCTTCAGCGTTAAGGCACCAATTACATGCTCTCACACAATTTAAATACAGAAAACACCTTTATTTTACTGCTGTATACTTTTTTTCTGTAAACCAATGATTATATAATAATATATAATAATCATGTTTAATAAATGTAATCATGTCTCGTGGATATCTTTTGCGCTTGTCGGGTTTGGTTGGACTCTATTTCCTTATCATATCCATAAAATTGATGGTACTTTCTCAAGTGTTATTATAATTATTATTGTTACGATACTTCCAAACTTTTTCATTTTTATTGTTCTTTCTCGTTTGTATAATTGTTTTTCCATCAAGATAATTAAAAGTAACAGGAAACAACTATTATTCAACAATTAATATAAAAACTGTTAGCATATTGTATGTTTCAGGCATTTATTTAATTGTTGAACATTTTTCTTTATTTTATGATTTTCATGGATTTATCTAGATATATATTAATCCAGAGATTTGTGAATCGGATAGAAAAACAAAGTAGAAGAAATGAATACGGACAGTTCGACTTGAATAATTGTGATCTTGGGACGGTACCTCAAATATTCCTATCATGATTTTTAGAAAAAAATATACCTTGGGCTCACAGGTTATTTTATGGAGTGAAAAAGATTGTGTTATAACATTTATATAGTTTTTTTTTCTACTCCATTCACTGTTTTTATGTCTTAATTTTTTTATTTACTCAATCATACTGTCATCCTTAATTTAAACCGTAATTTCTTCTATTTTTCATCTATCTCTAGCTCTATATTGATAGTTTTTTATCCCTATCTATTTAGTTATTTCTGCTATTTTATACAATTTTATATGTATACGTACATATATGAATTAATTCATAGCATTTGGTTCGCTATGTTGTCATTGTTCCCAATCTGGATGTCATGTGGTACGATGATGGGGTATTTTTTTTATATATAGCAGTGAAAAAAAAATTATTCAACACTGGGACGATTTTTACACATGCAAAAATATGGAAGGAGGACTTATTTAAAAAAATGGTGAACTTCATGGCGTTTCATCTTAATATGCCAGATTCATTTTGCAAGAATACAAAAGCTTTATGTGGTTGTAGAGAATATAGAAAGGGGTGATGGAGAGGGGTGCAACAAAAAAAAGTAAATGAACGCATTCTCGGATGTGTCTTCAAATAGTGTAAAATTGCAATCGAATAATTTAAGTGATTATTGGTTTGAATGGTTTTGTATGTGAGTGAGTGCGATTGTTGTTTTTGTCTTTTTTTTCTTAAATTTGGCGATTTGGCAGAGGGGGCAACAAATGCAAGTGGTGCGGCCTACGTATATAATTATTCAATCACAAAATACATGGTGAAGTGTCGCAATTGCGGTATGGTGAATGGGAATCTACATACGATACTAACTTCTGTGCTTCCAGGTAGGCCAAGTCCATTCATTATTTCACAAAAACGTCCAAGGCGTACGCGTTTGTCTAAAATTTAACGGAAAAATATTATCAATAAAATGGTTCATTAATTATTTCATTTGTTTATTTTTATCACGAAATTTGCACACGCCTTGGTCACACTAAGGTGTATTGTGTATAGCAAGCACAACAAGAAAAAAATCAACACTGATATACAACTTTCTGCACGAAGTCCGGCCAAGGTGGCTTATTATCAGTAGTCTTTTTTCATTTATTTTATATTTATTTTTGTTTTTGTTTTTGTATTGTATATATAAAAGTCATTTGGGTTCATCGGTTGAATGGTTATTGGTTTTTTTTTTCATGTATGCAAAAGTTAACTTTGATTATTTATTTTTTATGTTTATTTTATTATTTTAATTCATCGATTATATTCATTTTAGTATAGACATTTTAATTTTTCATTCTTAAACTAATCAAAGTGGGTTTTATTGTTTTTATTTCATTTATTATTATTGTTTTTTGTTTAAAAAATAATCGCCATTTTATGTTCGGGAATAGTGAAACAACGTCGGTGTTTATTGACTTTGTTTACTCAAGTTTCTTCTTAATATCAATTCTTGCATTGAATAATTACAAAAATTTAATGAATCGAGATATTATCTTAGTATATTCAGTGAAAATTCTCAATGATATAAAAATAGTAATGAATAAATTAAATTTACATTATATTTTATTTTTATGATAGATGATATGCTGATACCGGCTCCTCCATCGCCAGCATTTCCACCTGGTCCAATGTTTCCACCACAAGCGACAATACTACCACAGGGTTTACCAGTAATGGCACCACGAACTTTTCCAGCAGTTGTCTGCTTTCCTTATCCATTATCAACAACAGCAATGGATCCATGGCATCGAATTCATGCACCAGCAAGTTGTGTTGGTAAGGCAATTCCATGTTCAATCAAAAATGAATAAGAAATAAATATTATTTTCAACTTTTATGGTCGATCAATTTTATGTATTTGTTTCAGCTGATATTGGTCTACATGGTTCAACAACATTTGGCATTATTGATAGGCCCATGGACTCTCCGCATGATGTTGATCAAGGTCCACATCAACAAATGCTGCCATTACAAGCAGCTAATAATTGAGTCGAACATGACAATTTTAATCATTGGATGAAATCATTATAGCTCACTGCACTATTACGTGTCAATTATTTTCATTTGTTATTAATTTTTACTTTTCGTGAAAGATGAACAGAGAACAAAATCCATAGAATAATTTAATTAAAAAAAAAAAAAAAAAAAAAAAAAAAGAACTTGGTTCTCAAAGATCTCCAACGTGTTCCACATACGCGACGTGCTCTTTCTAGTCTGAAGACGAAGCCAAACTGTCGCCTTAATTTTTTTTTTATTCAACTTTATTATCGATTTAAGAAAAAAATCAATTTTTTTCATCATCTATAATATTTTCAATTTAAATATATCAGTTCGCAATTGCATAAATTAATAATTTGCGATACACACAATATTCAAAATATAGTATTTCGACATCATAATTTCATTTATTCTTATGTTGAGTTTATAAAAAAATATAGATGCACGGCATGACAAAAGAACAACAAATTTCATTTCATCATCGATTTCAGGTAAAACATGATAATTATTGATAGATATTGCATTATGATGATAATTTATAGAACAACAAATATCACGAGTGTCTTCCGAATGTCGTAGATGAATAAGAACGACTATGTTGCATAATGATTCTAGATTAGAGTATTTAACATAATATAATATTTATAATTTCTCGAGTTTAATGTATCTTTGGTTGACATTGAATATGTAAATAGAAAATGTTATAGGTAAAATGGCGTAAATTAAGCTTCATGTTTCCATAAATCATCACAGAATTATTTATTATTCGTCATTTCTTCGTGCATATAATTCTTACAAAATTGATATAAAAAGGCAATAATTAGAAAATAAATCAATTAAATTATATGTTTATCAATACAATATTTATACATGGAAATTTAAATGTTGCGCAATTTTCAGACAATTAAAAAATATATCTTAATATAGAAAAACAGTAATGGAAAAAGTTAGTGATATTCAATTATTTGTTTGTTTGTTGAATGCAAAAAAATTGTTTTAATGCTGATAGAAATTTTCTATGCACATTTGTGCAATATAAAATATTATATTAAAACTGGTAAATATTTATTCGAATTATTTGTATTATTATTGTGCCTTTAATAAGTTATATAACTGATTTGATGATATTAAAAGATCATTTAATAATATAATACGTGAAAAAATGGAAGAAAATTTACAGATTCTGAATGCACTGTCAAACGAAAATGTGATTGTTTATATTTAAGAGATCGCGTAGTTATGAAAAAATATCTATATTCATTTATTTTTGCAAAATATTTTTTTGTGTTCAAATTTCAAAAACGATTAGATATATCATTTATATAATAAATTGATAAAAAAATTATTTATATAAAAAGCAAGACAAAATAACGAATATATAATATATAAACGTATATAATTCATATATTAATATATTTTATAGATAAATTATAATTAGCCAAATGAAAAATGACAATTTCACGATGTAAATACGTGTCGAATTAATATTATATATAAATATATATATACATAATCAATTAATGCGCTCTCAACGGCAAATATAAATTTTGTATATCGAAAGCTCGTTAGTAAAAATCATGTGCAATAATCGAATAATGTACTTATAACGATATTCAATTGCAGATTACAGTTGAATTGGAAATAGAAAATTAATAATAATTTTGGTGGTTAAACAAAATGATTTTATTATTATCATTCGTGGCATTGAATTGCAAGTAATAAAAATTGCCTAATGATACTTTTGATTGTTAATTGCATAATGTTAATGTACTGGAAAAAAAATAAAATATCGTCTCAAATACCATAACATAAAGTAGTATCGTCAATCATTTTTATTTTTTTTTTTTACATTTAAAGTCCTTTTATACAGATAAAATAAATTTAACACATCCATGAATAATTTTACTACAAAGTTTATTTATTTATATAAGTACAAATTATATTAATGCGTAATTATTCTTTGATATGTATATTATTGAATTGCGGAATATTCACCCATTAGAGTACAACAATTCTTTTTGTGTCTAAATTTTTTTAAAAAAAATTCTATCATGTAGTGAAATTTTAATTTTATTTCAATATCAAAAGACGTGATTTTTATTTCTTAATTATACTGATCATTTATAACGTTCGTTATATATATTCAATATAAAAGTACGTATAGATAAAGTGGACGGATGTAATATAGCAAAAACTAATATTACTAACAACCTTAATACGTAACATATATGCAAGTGAAAAGTACTGAATGCGATATAGAGAAAGAAATCCGTATAATAGTACATGAAAAATTGGACTTAACATATCGATTCATTATTTTTTCATTGATGAAAAAATTAGTCATTTCAATTGACCTTTTAAACAAAATATATATAATTAGTGCAATAATTAATAATTATACTCGTGCATAATTAATATACGAGTTTTTTATATCACAACTTAAACAAGCTAAATTGTGCTCTACATGCATGTATACTCATACACATAGTTTCTATCACTTGAATGTGTGGCAGTGTACATTATTATCAAGTTTATATTTATTCGTTCATGCGAATTATTTTATTGCTAATAATATTGATTCACAACAATAAAAAATTGTAAAAAAAGAGAGGGAAAAAACTTATAATCATACAAAATCATGAATAGTTTCTGTGAAATAAAAAAAAATTAGTAAAAAACATAATTACTGAATGATATTTTCATTTTTGAAAATTAAAAAATATTCATAAAATATGTAATCATATACTTCTGATATATTATGAGTATGCAAACAAAATTATATTTTGTAATTTATATACATTGTTTAATGTTGTATTTTTTTCTAATAATCAACTGTAGCAATATACTTCTCTAAAATTTATTTCTATGAACATTATATAATTCATAATCTATTTTTGTACTTTTTTAGTTGCATTATTTTTTTTTTTTTTTTTTTTACATTGCAGTTTCTAACGGTTGACTTTTACTTCTCGAATCTGCCGACAATTGTGTTAATTCTGTAGGTTCATGTGGAAGAAATACGTCAAAATTTGTCTCTAAAATTGCTTCGCTTTTCGACCGCAAAGGTTTTTCCTCACCGATATCGAGATTTGTCTCCAATAAAGTACCACTTCTTGGTCGCTCCTCATAATAATATGTTTGTGGTGATAATGGCGTATTAAAATAAACCGGAACTGGTTCAGAAGCTGGCGTTGTCGGTGAACCATAATTATCATAATCAATGGATGAATATCCTGGCATTGTATCAATATCACGTTTAAGCTCAGTAATTGAATCTGTCATAGTTAAACTTGAATTTAATGGTAATGTAGATACATTATTAAGATATCCAGATTCATTTTTTGGATTATTTGGTGTGTCTTCAGGTGCTACTTCACTATTAGCCGTCGATTGCCAATTGCTATTAGTTCTTGAAGTAAATGTCGAATGATTACGAAAACCATCATTTCTATATGCAAGATCAAATATTGGATTGTCTGCATGGGTAATTGGATACTTTTTAGCAGTACCTTTAAAATCACTTGTACTTGGTGAATATCGTGGATTGTGCGTTTCATAAACATCATAACTTTGATTATCTTCTAATGAAGAATTCAATTGTGATTTGTTAATTGAATCAATACTATCACCATTCATCATTTTTTTGTAATCCATCGATCGTGAATTTAATGTATCAGTTGACTTAGTTGTTATGGGCTTTCTTCTATATGCTAATTCAGTGAATCCTGTTGTTGATCCAATTGATCTCAATGAATGTAATGATTGCCGAATGGAATTACGTCGTTCAAGTCTCTCTACCTTACGTTTTTTTGATTTTGATATCCAAAAACCTATTGCAGCAGCTAAAAGTGCAAGAGCAGCTCCAATCGCGCCTAAAACTCCAACAGCTACGATATCTTTTCGCCACGATAACGGATCGATGTAAACTCTGGGATCAATTTCACAAATGAAAGGACTTGACTGAGCGCAATCATCAATTTCAATTGTTTGATATGCAAACGTTGTACATTGATCGACTCGCTCTAATTGTTGAATCCACACACGTTCAAAATATTCGAAACGTTCTTGTTGTTTTCTTAAAAATCTCCAAACTCCAATATAATTTCCCATGATAAATGGCATTGATGCATTAGCCATACGGCAAAAATCACGTGCGCTATAAAAATCCATTGGAGCACCAATGTATATGTAACATGTGTCACCAACAAGATCCCATGATGGTGGGCATTTTCCACTTAATACAGATTTGTTATTCATGTGAAAAGGCTGATAATCAACTTGAAGTAATTCCGGTGAATCACCACGATCTCGAATTCGTCCACCAACTGCCAGTGTTTCATTGTAGCCCCACCAATTGTGCCGTGCATCGATGTGAGATCGCCACATTTCCAATTGACTAGAAGACAAAAAAAAAAATTATCTATCAATCAATGAATTTATTCATTTATTTATAATTTAAATATAATAGAAATAATACGAGTAACGAGAAAAATCTATAATATTTTTTTCTATGAATTAAGTGATTTGTCAAAATACCGATTTATTATTATTTTCCATTGCAAAAATTGTATTTTTACAGCAAAGTTAAAATAAACGACAAACTAGTAAATGTAAACTACTTACATATCGAATAATTCCGCGTTGATAACTCTGGTTATATAATCATGCACATGCGAATTCATTTTTGTATGAAATAAAAAGAAACAAAAAGTAAATGAAATAATAAATTGAAAAACTTTCAATTGCTGCAAAAAAATAAAGTAATAAACAAAAAAATTATTAACGTAAACTTACAATGAACGATTGACAGTGAGTATTTCATAGTCATTATCAGGATTAAAAAAAACATTATCGACGTATTGTTGTCCTGGAGTACCAGCAATTACCGTACTCCTTCCATTACGATCAATTGCATAATTTCTATAAATATAATTAATAATTTTTAATATATTCAATAACATAACTGGTAAATTAGATAAAACAATGAATAAATTGAATTACTTATAAAATCCATTATGCGATGTGCTCTGATATATTGGAAGGCGGACACGTTCAAAACCCGAAATCTCCAATAAATGAATTCCAAGATTTGCATGTAGATAATTTAATGTCATATTACTGACAACTTGTTTTAATATAATATTATTTTCATAAGGTGAATTATTTTTAACAAAATAATTGCGATATATTGTAACCTCTTGATACGGACTACTTTGTCGACCTTCGATATACAATGTTGGTTTATCGACATTTTCCGTAAAGAGATTATTATGCACGAAGCTTTTGAGCGATGTGGCAGAACCTCTTGAATCTGAACGTATTGACAACCCACCTTGGTTGCGTTGCACAAGATTATTTCGAAAATAAATCAATTGTGTATTTTGTACATCGAGCCACACTGCAGCTTTGCAAGTGGAAAAATTACCATAGAGCTTGCGACAATTATTGAAAAATTGATTTCGTTCTAGTGTAATAATAGCATTAACTTCGCCTGCATTCATATAACTAACAGCTCCCTCTTGAGAATGTGAAATTTTAGAGTATGAAATATTATGTTGAACATCACGATTAAATCCAATTGCGGAAATTGGTAGTGTAACAACTTCAGCAATGAATCCATGTACATTACTTGCACCATTAGCAAATAAACGAATACTAATGCAGGGTCCCTCTGTTTTGAATAATTTTTTTTCGTATAAACTGTTAAATTCCAAGTGTCCAATTTTTTTTGCAGTCCCATTATAAATTTCACCGTCGTATAGTGTTATTCCGTCAGCGCGACCAGGCTTGCCCGTTGAATTGAATAAATTAAATTGCAATAATCTAAATCCAAATGGTTTGGTACGATAAGCGCTACGAAATATTTTAACACAATTAACTGGATTATTGTCATATTTGTAATAAATTAATACACGTTCTTCGATTATTATTTCTTTTGCTGTATCACAAATATCCACCATACTAAATAAATTATATGGTATATTGAGATCTTTTAATGATGAAAAGGAACTTTCATCTGCTTCTCGACCTTCACCCGTAAGTGAAATTATACTGACACCGATGCCCAATACATTATTAATATTATTGAATAATAATTCTACTGTGTGTGCTGGTGATATGAAATTTATTCCATGATGAGCACACTGATTTATATTAACATGCGATATTATTGGACTCTTCATCACAGATTGAATCGCCGGTGATTTTTCATTATGTAGTATACCAGCGCCAGTAATATTTATATACTTGAAAACTGATTCGATACGCCGTACAGTTTCATGTGTAAGAACATCATGGATTCGATGCTCATAGAGATGATGTTCAAATTCACTATTGGCAATTCTAATTCCACCCCAATAATCGTATATTTCATTGAGATTTCTTTCACCACAATGAACAAAAACATAATCACCATCCCATGGACAGTCATATTTATTACCATATAATTGACCGTTTAAACGTATTTGACAATCTTCAATACGTTCCTCATTACCAGAGCATTGAAGTGGCTCCAGCCACGACCATATGCGCGTCAATGAACCCGGATGAAATTCATAACGACGATCATGTGATACATAAACATTTAATGGATCATAACCGAGTTGTCGACATGCGACCTGTGCATTTCTTTCAGTAAATCGTGAATCACACAGCGGAATCCATTGAAGTGTAGTCCGATTATAAAATTCAATGAATCCTTCATTAGTTATTGAAGAACATTTTCTCTCTTTACATAAACGAATTGTTTCCGTTGGCAAAGTATTTATCGATCGTTTAGAGATGATTTTATTTTTTATTATTGTATTATTACGATTAATCGGCCGCATAATTATTTCATGGCCCAATGCACCTTCAGCTTTTAGTGTACCAAGCACGAGAATACCAACATTTGGTGCAAATTCCATTATAACATCGGGATGTATGTTTACCGTTGCCCCCGGCATAATCGTTATATCAGATTGTATTATATACGGTGTTGATCGAGAATATATTGAAAAATTTTCTACAATTCGACCGCCTATATTATTGTAATCTATGGTTGGTTTTATTTCCCATGATGCAGAAATTGATGAATCCAATGAATCACTTGTAAGATAAGGTTTGAAATTAGCTAATGCGTGATTATTCCAATCATCAAAATCAAATATTCGTAATTTTATTTCAGTTTCATTCGATGTACCCCACCAATTTTCTGTAACGTCAACTTCATTATTAATTTTTGCCGTTTTAATACCAGCCAAAAGCTCATAATCAAGCATATTATCACCAAATAAATTTCGATTAATGTATACTTTTTGTATACCATGAAATCCAACAACGTATGTAGGACGATTGTATATTTTATAAATATCACGATTAATAATTATATTATAATAATTATTTTTAATTTCATTGAAATGAAAGTGAGCTGGTATTTCACCAATAATTTCTGATTGGCTGTCAACTTTAAATTCTACCATATATGTTCCAGAATTTTTTTCAATTCGGTTATGATCAAATTTCATTTTTTTTTCCATTCCACGAATTGAAATTAATCCGTCTTTACAATGGTTATTGTCAAAAATATTGTATGTCATATTTAATGATGCGTAATGCCCATCAATAATAAATTGAAACAGTCGATTATTGCGCCAAGTATTATTACCAAAATACAATGAATGGGTAAAATTTTCATTATATTGCCATACATATGGCAATAATAAATTCAATCCACCACGTGAATTCCTTTCAATACTACTGTCTTGTATTAGCCAATGAAAAAGATTATTTGATTGTCTTATATCTCGACTAAATTGCACTACTCCTTCACCATTATCCGTAATCAATGTTTTATTTATGTGAATTGATATTTCGGAAATATTTGACTCAAAAATATTCCAATGTGGTGAATTGATATAAATTGCTTCTTCTTCATTATATGAAATTTCACAATTAATTAATCTAATTGATTCATTTGCTTTTCTAAAATAATGATTGCCCAATTCATCTAAATAACGATTATAATATGACGCAAGAATTCCATGTTTATTGCCTTTAATTTTTGTTTTTGAAACATAAAGCGTGGGAATTGGTCCTTTAACAATACGATTTTGAATATTTTGTATCGGTGCTGACAATGTTGTAAGAACTAACACTGCACCACCAAGAGCATTTGTACCACTTTCATATTCAAGAATAACTGAAAATGATGTTGATGACACAGGAAACACCGATAAATCACGTTTAACATTCCAGATATTCATCCTATGATTATTTATTCGTTGTGAATCATAAATAATTATTTTTTCGGTGCTACGATTTTCAATTGGATTGAGCAATTGTATACCAATAACGTAACCGGGTGTGCAATGAATTGGTATTAATTGTTTAATATTATCATTAATATTCTTGGCAGTCACAATGTATTTGATGTCACTAGTAGCAATATCGATAGTATTTACAGTTCCGGGAATGATAATAGGTTCATATGATACATCAACGGTACTACCCAATGATTGCATGAACCATCCTGCGAATTCTCTCTGTTGAACCGCAGAGAGTGCAGGATTATGCCTTATTCCTGCCACTTTGTTGTTTTCGATACGTGAATTTGATATTTTAAGACCTAGTTGTTTGAAACTTATCCCGCTGCCTTTATTATTAGAAAAATCACTATTTTTTACTGTATTTACCGCATTAGCCGAATATATATCGGAATAAATTATTCCAAGACCATCATGTACATTGTTCACTATTTTAACCCCTTCCAATGAATGACGAGCAAAATCAATTTGTAATGCTGAAATAATGACAAATATATTTAGTAATATGCATATGTAATAATATAATAGAAAACATTTAAAATAATTTATAATTTCACGACAAACTTTTCATTGCAAATAAAATATTATTATACCTGGTTTGAATGAATTGGTGGTATAATCCAATAGTCCTGCTTTTTCAATTGTGATAAATTGTAAATCTGTGCGATCAGCAAGTGGGCCAAGACGTAAACCTGCCCAAGCTGCTTCTGAACATTTAACGCCAACATCATTATCATGAGTACACGAGTTCTCAAAATCTCCAAAATATTCGGCTTTACATCGACAAATGTCAATATCATCTTCAGTGCATTGTACATTACTAACAATAATATCTTCATTAATTCCAGCTTGAGGAATTTCGGCCCTCTCCATATTCCATTCATCAGGATTAAGTGTAAATCCTAATTGATGACAAACTAGCGCAGCGTCCCTTATTGTCCATCCATAATTGCAAACAGTGCCCCATTTATCATCAATTCGGATTTGTAGGCGACCTTCGCGATTCGATCGTCCGCCTAATAAACGCACTGACACCATTTCAGATTCATCAACAATTGCTTTTGATACAATTTCTGTTACACCATTCGTCAAATTATCAGGCATGATCGTATCATTTATTTCAGTTTCGTCATCATTATCAATAATAATTTCCTCCTTTAAAGTCATGAGAATATTGTTTGGGCCATTTCCCCGTGCATCCAATATTCCCGCAACCATCATTCCAACAGCAGGTGGAAATTTCAGAGTTACACCTGGCTGAAGAATCAATTTACCGCCAGGTCGTATATTTATGTCACGTTCAACTGTATATTCACCAGTGGATAATATTTCAAGTCCGTCAACCTCACCACCAACGAGATTTGTTCCTGGTCGAATAAATGACGCAACAAATGTTGTATGTGGTATTATGGCATTTGCCGCCGGATTACTGTTATGTAATAAATAAGGTAAGTAACGAATTTTTGCCAAATTATAACGATCTTTACGATGAAATAATCGTTCTTGAATTTTCTCCTCATGGATATATCCGAGCCAATTATATGTGCAATTTATTTCTTTGCTTTGATCCTCTAAATGTGAACCAATTTCATATTTGGACTGAAAATTTTGTAGTATATTACGAAATACATGAACATTACTTGATGAAATAACAATAACAGCTGCTACACGAGAACGTGGAATTAATCTTGATCCTTGAATATCATTTTTGTCAAATGGTTCTTTAATGTTATTATCTCGTAAAAAATTACGCGTAAATATCAATTGTTGTATATCACTATAAGGTGATAATCCAATATTAACAACAAAAATCCCACTATTTTGATAAAATTCATTGTATTGGACAATAATATTTGCTGATAATATATTGAATTCTTCATAAAGAGGATTACGAATTAATAATCCACCATATAAATTATTACGAAAATGATTGTATTCAATTTTTCCATTGATATTTAGTGCTGGACTGAGTTTAATTCCAATGTGAAAATTTTTCATAAATATATTGTGGCCAATTTGAAGTTTTAATATACCATGATTATGTTTCCAGCTTGATTCAATTTGTACTGCAGTACTAACACTTGTATTGAAACAATTTCCCGTTATATTTACATATGATATCCCAGTGGAATTACCAATTAAAACACCAATATCTTCATTACGAAATATTTCTGAATATTCAATGACTGTTGTTTGATTGAAATGTATATATTCACTTGATAGACTGTCGTTCAACCAAATAGCAAGACCATAACCACGATTTGATGAAATTGTCGATCGTGATATATTTCGATTACCACCCGTTACTGTTATATTGACTCCCGCACCATTATTAAATAATATACGACTCGAAGTAATGTTAATATCGGGAACACCATTTAATACATGAATTCCCGCAATGTGATTATTATTTTTCACCGATGTATCGTGTATGTGTAATAAAGAACGAAGCCTTTCCGCAACAATACCGCGACCATTATTATCAGCAATTACACTATTAGTTACATTAAGATCATAAATTTTTTGATAACCCGATGATAATCGTATAAATGCAATCATTTGTGTTTGTGGCTGGGCTTCAAAATTTATATATACATTATGTCGTGTTGTCGTTACGCTTTGATATAGTGTTCCATTTCTCACATTTACTCGTGCTAATAATTTATCATTTGTATTTGGACCATCGTAAATTTCAATTTTTGCACTATCATTGCGATCAGTTATCATTTCAAGAAATTGTACAGTTAGTACATGACCCGGACGTGTAAATACATGTTTGGGACAATTTTTTGTGTTAAATGAGTATTTTGATTGTAACAATGATATTGTTAATGGAAATGTTTGGCTAGTTGTGGGGAATCTGCAAATATCAAAAACGTCAGATCGATCAAGTTTATCATTAGGTTTCGCATCGTGATGAAGATATTTAATTCCATCAGCACCATTATCAATGATGACACAATTATCAATATGCGCCATGCCCATTGAACTGTTTATATAAATTCCATATCCGCGATTATTACATATTGTTGAATTTTTAATGACAATAGGCGATTCAGGCATAGTAATATTTATGCCAGTGTAAGCTGAATGTAAGATCGTTATCCATTCCATTTGTGGTGGTACACCTTCAATATGTAGAGCTGATGTAACATTATTTTCACGTCCAGTGCCAGCATATCTGCAAATAATCAATCATTTTAAGCTCTATTTAATTATATTTATTATTATAATTGAATAAATTGTTAAATTAATTTATGAATAATTATTGATGGTATTAACTTAATATTAAGATGTCGAAGAATAGATTTGGATCGTCGAACATAAAGTGTATTCTCTTGAATGAGTGGTTTATCATATATTGCACTTTCAAATCGAATACCGCGCCAATGTTTAACCGCCTCTCCACCCCCATCATGACCTGGTAAACATGATATTGCAATATCTGGATGATAATTGCATACTCCGGCACCCAATTGTCTGGATGACCATTGGCGACACTCTTGTAACGATGATTCAATACCCCGACACATTGGTTCTTCATAAAGAAGACGAGGATTTGTTGGCCACTGTTTATCTAACCAACCTGCCCATTTACCACCTTGAAATCCAAGTGCACGACATGCTGTTTCATAATCTGCTCGTGTCCAATTACGAGAGTTGGTGCAAATAGACCGCCATGATCCGCGATGAAATAATTCAAGTCTACCATCTAATGGTGTTTGTCCATCTACTAAACGAATCGTTGGTGGATCAATTTGTTCAGATAGAGTTTCCGTGCTTATTAATGTTATTTGAGCATCTGATTTTCCCTGAAAGAAAAAACAAAAAACCCGCATTAAAATAATATATGATATAATGATATTGATTAACAAGTAAACAAATATATAAAAATATTGACTATAATTCGCTGTTATAGACAGGTCCCACCTAGTATACAAACAAAATTCAAGGAATTTCATTTGTAACATCATTCTAAGAATTTAATATGAAATTTCAAGTAAATATTGTCAGAAAAAAATCACTCATAAACTATTAAGTGTAACATAATAATTATCGAATTTATAGATGAATATTTCAATAAATGTATGAATAAGTAATCCAAAATTAATTTTATCATAAATAACGATAATTAATTATAATTTAATTGCAAGTAATTATTTATAAAAATTAATTTATTAAAAATGTAAATTGAAAAATATCCAAATTAATACAAATTCAAAATAACTGTATCGAGTCAGAATAAATGCCTTATAAAATTGACTTTTAAATTACTGTATATCTTACAGTTGAAGATTTCATTCTAACGATACTTTCATTTTTATTTACATCCACATTTGTACAATAATGTATATGTCTTACAATTTGTGAGTGGGGGGTAATGGTGATAATCTACTTTGATATATAAAGTAAATTTAGCTATTTAGTGAAGGATTAATTCCTAAGGTCTTTAGGGTTAATTCTGCCTGAATTAAAAATTAACCTTCATAACCCAAGACATATAACGCACATAAAATGCCAGACTACATGATTCATTCATAATTCATTTTATCATTCACACATTTTTCTACGACATGCATACATACGTATATCGAATCATCTTTACAAATATTCACTTCCACTTTCTATCTATTGATTGACAATTGGAAACAAAAATTTTACTCATTCAATAATTTTGAACAAGGAAAAAAATTTTCATAGTTATAAGTATGTATCATTGAGACATAAAATTTAATTGCTACGTTGTTATTTATTTTTGTCCGCGTATTTTGTTTTTAATTTTTTTTTTTTTTTTATTTCTTACAACTATAATTCTCATGGATTGTCTCAAGAGTTTCGGCCCGATGATTTTTATGGCAAGACTCGACCGTTATTCCGGAAACTATAAAAGATGTTCCATTGTCGAAGGAGATACGTCTATTGTCTATTCTCTGGTTCTTTACTTCTTTGGTAATTTATATAGATATTATGTAGCCCACTGCTAACTTTGCCACGAAATAATTCGTCCAAGTATGTACGTATAAAATAATATATACATATATACAAAATTTGATAAAGATAATGTTTTCATGTATTCATGTTTGATAAAAATAATGCATAGCGTGCATACGTATGTGTCATCAATATAGTTATATTATAAAAATTCAAATTAAATGGTCGTTATGCATGGGGATTAAAATAAGTACACCATTCACTATGTTTGTGGTATTTCCGGCGACAGGAGATTCTCTTTCTCTCATACAATTCAATACGTAGAGGTATGTAATTGACCTTATATTCATATCACATGGTATGAAATAACCAAAGAACTGATATTTTTGATCATAAAATTTCATGATGTAGGATTATAAACTTGCGATAAAAAGCAGAGACGAAAGGCAATTAAGTGTCCGGTACGTGCGTGGATGGGAAAAGTGACTTTTGTTTTTGTTTCAATTACGTTTGACAAACATTTCATCTCCAGAGGCAAAACTACGAGTCGGTATCTATATATGTATTCATTCAAGTATTGCACAATTGGACTTATACATAGTATAGAATTTTATTCAGTGAGCGGAACGTACATACGAATGGTAGCTGTGTCTTGAAGTGCATCTACCTAACGGCTCCAATATTAGTCAGTTAGTTGCTCACAATTAACGCAATTAAAACTCGTATAAATGTACCTACAGTCCTTTATCATCAACTCTTCTCTGTATGAATAAGTGCGTGCGCGCGCGCTTGCGTGCGTGTGTGTATGTATGTATGTATGTATGTATGTATGTATGTATGTATGTATGTATGTATGTATGTGGCTGTATCGAATGCTAATAAAAAAAACAAATCATGGACATAAACTCAAAATTAATAGTTTTATCAATTAATATTTCTCTAATTCTTGTGTACAGTCAAGTAAACTCCTATAAAATAAATTGGAATTGTATAACATATATATATATATATATATATTCATATTATGATAGTTATCTGTCAAATAATAATATATATTATTTTGTTTAATGCAACATGAGTCATGTAAAAAGCATCGACAATTACAAGTTGCATCGGTGAATCACCGTCAATTATGATATACCCAGAAAAACTATACGATTTCGTGTATTATATTTATTATACCTCTAATACTATTCTCCGTAGGCCCGTGTAATTTTTTTTTTCATTTTTCATTTTTTTCAAGGTAAACAAATACTATATGATGTCATGATGATGATGATGATGATGGAGAAAAAAAAACTGTGTACATTCTGCAGGTGTATTGACAATCATAATAACAAAAATCATTACAATAACTCGCTTAAAATGTATAACAGCTGAAAAATAATTTTTGAGTATATCAGGTACTACAAAAACTTCAAACAATATATTCTTCAGAATGTAGTTTAGAAAAAACAATCGCCTTTCACTATTGAACCCACACAAATGAATAAATTCATGAATACAACATGATCAGCAAAGTATATAAAAAAATAATCCCATCACTACACTACCATCAAACAATGAGATAAAATTTTGTAGTCTATTTAATTCATTTTATCAAACGTTTCTACATTTCTTAATCTTTATTATTCTTCCTCCCACCATTTTTCTTTTACTTTCCAGATATAAGCATCTCTCTTTCTCTCTCTCTCCCTCTCTTTTGATAGCATACACTACAAGAAGCAGTCAACAAAGGACATTCTTGACTCTGGATTGCATCTAGCCTTTACCGTCAGCATTCATATCAATACATTTCACATCAGATATTTTTTCAGTCCTATTTTTATATAAAAAAAAATCAGAAATTCTTTGTACACGTTCATATAGTTGAATATAATCGCGTACTGAATATACATAGAAGAAATTTATTTACCTGAGCTGTAATGATTCCTCGAACAGTAATTCCAATCATTGGTGCAAATCTAATTTCAACGCCAGATTCAATTATTAATTCACCATCTTTTTCAACAAAAAGATCTTCGCGTAGTATATAAGGACTACGCGATTTTTCGAGAATTCGTTGTTCTCCAATAATATATCCACCGGATATCTCGTGAAGATTCGTTGTATCATTGTCCAATGATATTGAAGGTTCTGTATAATAAATTGATGGTATATCCGTTGCCACTTGTGCATTGTTTTCATATGCGATAATCGCAATCACCACAAATAAAACTCTTAAAAACATATTGCACTATTGATATAATTTCACGTACACTGTCAATTAATCTTACTTTACTCTTTGAAAAATTTATTCATTGTAAAAATATTGCTCAAATAAATGCTAAGTATATTTGTGTATATGTTTATTATCTTCGTACATTAACCTGAATATATAACACTATTTGTCAAATTAATTATTTTTCTCACTGTAATATAACATATTTTGTTTGTTGTTTGAAGATTAATTGTAACAAAACAATGAAAAAATAAAAAAAGAATTAAATAAATAGAACTAAAATTTCACAACATAAATCATTGCATAAATAATATAATCCCATGAATAAAATTCACTTTTGTCCGTATATTTCGTGTAAAATCATCTGACAATAAAGCTTAATTTGATTATACATCGCCATTTTTCTCAAAACATAAATATTATAAACAAAATAAAAACCACTTGCACAAAATAATCAATGAATTATTTACATAAAAATTATTATAAGCAATAGTATAAACACTTTTTTCAAGACACATTTTCTCTATACATAAAAAAAAATGTATCTACCAGCAGACATTGAATTGGGTGCGGCCTCACTATACTATCAGAGATCACCAGAGAGACTAACCAGAGGGCCAGAGGCCCAGAGCTAGGGACGCCGTTGTCTTTTCCCCATCATGTACATAATATATGTTTTTTACCTCTGAACAGCTCTCAACTGTATAGGCAACATATGCGATTCTACCTTTCGAATTGTGGTATAGTTTGTCACGTGATGTCTTTGCATTACGTCGCACACAGGTTGTAAAACAGGTGATTTGCATTGTATAATACGTTTCTTAATTTATTTTTATTTAAAATTCATGTGCTATTTATAATATATTGATGCCAAATTTATGAATAATAAATAACATTTTTAATATTAATCTGAATACAATTAATATATATCATCTACAATATATTTTGCAAAATTATTTAACGGTGTTCTTCAATCTATGAGTAATCAACAATGCTTTCGATTTTCGAATGGCTTGAATATCCAGGCGCTAAGAATTAGTAACCAGCGCCACCGTTCGCAAGCAAATTTTACAATCTAAAAAAGATATTGCTATGCGCTTATGCATGGAGGGGATATACTATTTGATTGAAGCGCTCGCAGTGTATATGGGGAGAATTACAACGGGGAGATAGCTACGATTACATTCAGCTGATTCAGCATTGAAAAGCATTAGAAAAAATGGGTGGGAACAATTTCATTGAAATTTTTAAACAAATGGATAAAGAATATCAAATGTACATTATAGATAAAAATGGAGGCTACCAAAATATTTTAAAAGAAACGTTTTCTTGCACTACAATTTTTGTGATAGAAGTCAGTGCGATGCTGCTATACAAACAGAAATAACAGTGCCCAAAAGGGTAACAATTATTTCTAATAATTGTAGTGCAAAAAAATACAATAATAAGAAGTGTGGAACATTACAAAAAACATACGCAGATATTGTATATTATAATTAATTATCAATTATTAATTTATTTATATTACTATTTCACTTTCAATACACAAGAGCAAAAACAAATTAATTACTTTTTTTTGTTAAATTTTAAATATATACATTCACTTAAGTACATGAAGTCAATTTAACCTAAAACAAAAATTTTGATCTTACATAAAACTAATATACATTAAGTTTACACTTACTTTCTTTCACCCAGTATAATCAAAACATATATAATTAATTAATTTTGTTTTTACTAAGCGAAAAAATAACATACTTCTCCTTGTAGCTTATTTTATTTAATTTTTCCCATTAATTTCTATATAAATCGATCCCACGGTTGTATTTCGCATAATGGTTAAAAGACGTCACTACCATCACGCGCATAACGAGTAGTAATTATGGAGGGTAGAGGTAAGGAGAACTGTCTCATATGGGAGGAAAGCTGAAAAAGTGTCCAGCTACAAGCAGTAAATAATAGTCCAAAAACCCTCCAAAATGGCGCTAGCGTAGGCAAATGGTGTGGTATGAATGTAGCAGTTGTTAATGGATTGAAGTTTGCCGAGTTAGAAAATTTAATATTTTTAGTGACTAGAGTAGTTAGTAACAGTCAAGTATACAATGCCTCAACAATTTACGTAGTCCAAAATTATTTTGTAAGCATAACCTAAAATTATTGCTGTGAAAAAACGTAGAGAGTGAAAAAAATTTTGTGAACTTTGAATCAAACATTTAGTGATTTTTTAGTGTTTATTGTGATAAAACTTTTTAAAACATTTCAACAATAATGGGCAGAATTTGCGCGGTGAAAAGTTGTCCAAGTGGGCGTAAATTGAGAACTAAAAAAAACGATTCGTCTCAGCCTCCGTCTTATTTTCAGCCAATAGTATGTATATTAATTTTTTCTGAATTACTTACTTTAGGAACAATTTTTTATTTTTTCAATTTTTGTAGTCAATCAACATTTAAAAATGATTTGTTTAATTAAATTAACAGACACCGGCGAGATTGGAAAATTGGGAAATTTCCTTGGGCATTAATTTGAAAGCATCAGATTATATTTGCCATCTTCATTTTAAAGAGGAGGACATAAAAATGTACGATAAATTTGTTATAAAAGGTGAACTCAAGATTTTTCCTAAAGGGAAAAAACAACTCAAAGATGAAGCTTTACCAACACTCGAGCATCAGTTTGTCTCGATAGATTTCAATCACTCTGAAGACGAACAGCATTGTCAAGTTGATGAACATCAAATCGAGCAACAAAAAATACTAGTAAATCAAGAACTATCTAATAATTTGATGGATGCGAATATTCCAACTGAAGAAGACTTAGAAGAATTACCGTTAAGTCAACATGTATATGATATTATCGAAAGTCAGCAGGATACCGAAGCAAAGATACAATTTGAAGATTTAAGGGATAATATAAAAAAATTTTCATTACCGCCATCTTGGTTATATCTAGATAAACCAAATGGACTTATATTCATGCGGGTGAATGAAACAACCCTGAAAATCGTAAACCATTTACGATTAAGTAAGAATATGTCAATTACTGTGAGTACTAATCAATGTCCGAGTAAATTTATCCGATTTTTTTTTTAGTAACAATAATTAATTCATATAAAATTGCAGGTTATTTTTTCTAATAATGAAGAATTGTTACTGAACGAGAAAATTGATTCGTTTCGTGGTATTTACGATTACTTAAAATCTGTAGAGAGATGGCCATTGTGCGTGGGCACTCAATTTGACAATAATAGGTAAGAATGATTCATTTTTTACATGCATAAATTAATGAACTACAAAGAAGGGTTGAATACGACTTGAATTTTGACAATTAATTAAATTTTTAGGTATTCGAGAATTTGTAAAGGTGTCATTATTGGTGAAGATACTTACAAAAGAAATCAGCCCAATCCAAGATGTAAATGTTGTCGAATTTTAAGAAACCGCTTACAGAACCGTGATTCAACTTCCATTAATTTAGAGAGAGTAACAGCTCATAAACAACGTATTTCAAATGTGATTAAACAATGCAAACGTTTACAAAGAACGGTATGTTTTTTAAATAACTATTTTTGTATCAGCATGAATTTTTACTATTAATCAAACTGTTTGGATTAGATATTGAAAACTTTTTATCATTGTACGTGAATGTTTTGCAATATAAA
This sequence comes from Microctonus brassicae, assembly GCA_918226075.1. Lineage (NCBI taxonomy): Eukaryota > Metazoa > Arthropoda > Insecta > Hymenoptera > Braconidae > Microctonus > Microctonus brassicae. Next base: position 50,054 of record OW445485.1, on the reverse strand, counting down.
TATATATTTAATGTAAGTATAGGTGTTATAATGCTTTAAAAATTTTACGAAGTAGGACATGGAAGGGTTATAATTTATAGCTAAGGGGTGCTTGCCGTTAAATAATAAGTAACAAATTCGATCGAGCTTTCAGTTTTCTGTGACTATTGTGTGCAAACTGTTTCCAAGATTTTTAACAATGTTGGTATTGTGATTATGGTTACTAATTATGGTATTAAAATATAATCACATTGTTTGTTTGTTCAACAGGATACTTCTCGTATTTGTGCTCTTTCAACGGCTGCGTATTGAATAAAAAATCGATTTTTACGAGGGATTTTGAGATATGAATAATTGTAACAAAAATTCGAAAGAAATTAACATTATGTATTCGATATTTTTATAGCATTTTTCAACGAATTTGAGCATTAAAATCTCAATAATATTTCAGCAAAAATAGTTTTGATTTGTATATAAGAATTGTACATATACATTTTTGCTGAAGTAGTAATCATCGAAGATTTGTCTATAAAATTTGTATATTTTTTCCATTCCGAGAAGAAAAGATTTTCTTAGTGAATAAAGAAACTTTTCTCATTCTAATCACAACAAAGTAGAGCAGGATTATAATTTTGTATATTGTAATTTTTACGTTAGTGAAATAATAATAGAATTAATTTATTGTGATTGCATAGATGTAGTAGTCAAAAATCAGGAGTTGATATAATAATAAGTTATCGTTTTATAATTTTCAATGTTAATAGGACGTTGATAAATTAATATTAATGAATATTTATAGTATAATATTATTCTGCGGTATTAGCGTTTTTCACTTTGAACAGATTTCGAAGTAAATAGTATTGGACATTTTCAAATTAAATATTAATTAGTTTTTAATATTAACTCGAAATCTTACACAGATTTGTCCTCGAACTTGCGATGAATTTATTATTATTCTTTGTTATAAAAAGCCGCTGATGGATAACTGTTAGTTAGTTATACATCATAATTCATATCTTTTGCATTATGTCATTTGTGAAGCACTTGTAGTGCGCTATATTTGCGGCACCTTTTATGCGTTAAAGAATAAAAATATTAATTTTTTAATTACTTATAATAGAACATTAATATTACTTATGTTTAAACTTCGAGGAATGATAACCTGCACTACCATGAAGGTTAATCATATACATAGTATCAACTGTGTCATCAATTTTGTAATATTGTAAATTTTTTAGTATTTTTATGAAATAAATAACGTACAAAATTAATAACTTTTTTATTATTTATTCACAGAAAATTCTATTGAAAGAAAAAATATTTATGGCCAAGTCCAAGTGTGCCAAAAAGTCTGAGGCTGTAGTGCAAGATGCCATCAAGAAGTTACCTACAGATTTTCAAAATGCCGTTAATTCATGCTTTGCAGCTGCAAAAAAAAAAAGTGTGAAAGGTCGACGATATACGTTAGAGTGGATATACGAGTGTATATTGATTCGTTTAAAAAATAGAACTACATATGAATTTTTACGCAAGCGCAATATTTTACCTCTCCCGTCGATTGATACTTTGAATAAGTTTATCAGAAAAATTAGTTCTTCTGCTTATGGCTTTCAAGCTGCTACTTTTCACAGCTTGAAAGAAAGATGTGAGACGATGCAGGAAGGAGAGAAACGAGGAGTGATTTTGGTCGACGAGATGAAATTAAGCGAAGGAATATTTTTCGACCAACAATGCATGAAATTTTGTGGCTTTGTGGACTTGGGAAAACATACCCCCAATGATTTGAGAAATGAAACGGCAGATCATGCGTTAGTTTTTAAATTTGTACCGTTCAGAGGTAGATGGGTTCAAGCCTTGGGTTGTTTCCTTTCGAAAAATGCATGCAAAAGTGAACCACTGCACAAGCTAATTTTAGAGTGTATCGTGCTTATGGAAAATAGTAGCATATGCATTGATGCTGTGGTTATGGATGGTGCATCATGGAATCGAGGCGTGTGGAAAATTTTTGGTGTGGATGAAAAAAACATCAGCTGTGAACATCCGTGTGATATCTTGAGGCGATTATGGATGATATCTGATTTCAATCATTTATTAAAATGTTTTCGAACATCTACCTTAGATGATAGACTCCAAGATTTCAAGGTATAATTGATTAATAATATTTTTATTTAGAATTTGACCGATGTAGTTCCAATTATTAATTACTATTATGAATTTTTCAGACCCCTTACGGAACTGTTAAGAAACAGCATTGGGAAGCTGTCTTAGAAGAAGAAAATTACCGGCAACCAAACATGAAAATCGCTTACAAGCTAACATCATCGCACTTGAAACCAAAAGGCTTTCAAGTGATGAATGTTCCTTTAGCAACTGAAGTATGTATATTTCAAAATTTTCACTAATATCTACTGATGAAATGATTCTCGTTTCTTTGATTAATTATATTATTATTAATTTTCTTATAGGTATTCGGTCATGAGGTATCTGTTGCAATGGCACACTACCAATCAAAGTGCGACAAATTAAGAGATTCAACTCCAACGCAAAAGTTCATTGATTTAATTTTCAACTTGGTCCAAGCTATGTCATCGCGTATACCAAGAGATGCTTTGTACGCTAAAGATGATTGTCGTAACAAACAGGTAAGAATAATTAAAAAATGAAACAAAATAATAAAATCTTGTAATTTTGTAGGTTTAATTGAAAAATGATTAATTGAGAAAGCTTTGACTCAACAATCACGATAATTGGTGTCATGCAAAAACTCTCAGGTACTCAATACTGATCGTTAACTTGTTATATTACAAGTAATTTGTAGAAACTGATCAGATTACAATTTTTGTATCCATGTGTCATTATGACAACAGGTGCATTCATGAACTGAAGAAATTGTACATCGGCATATTCTTCTATTGTTTCTTATTTTTTTATTGTTTTATCAATGATTAATTGCATGGGTTTAATACTTCTATACTTACTTTATATTTACATATTTCAGGCGATACTGGAATTCCTGCAATTTTTAGAAGATTGGGAAAAGCTTGAAAAAAAAATACCTGTTTCGAGGAGTACTGCAATAGGACTGAAAGTAACTTTACGTGCAACACTAGAAATTCTGGAGATGCTTAAAAACGTATGCGATTTTAAATATTTGATGACAGCAACTCTATCTCAAGATCCTTTGGAGGTAGCTATACATATCAACATCATTTTATCATCATCATCATCATCATCATCATCATCATCATCATCATCATTATTATTATTATTATTATTATAATTATTATTACTTCTATTTCCTAATGCATATTTATGTATTTTCAATTTTAGAGATTTTTTTCTGTCATGAGATATTCGTGTGGAGGAAATGATCATCCCGATCCAAAAATGTTTGCCCAAGTGTATCGCTTGGCATCTTCTTTTTCTCTAATACGTCCACCAAGAGGGTGTAATGTTTCCGGCACGAATCTCCTAAGAAGCCTTATAGAAGCTAAGGAAGTTTTAACTTCTTCGAATAAGGGCAGTAAGGATTCATGGCTTCAAAGTATCGATGATATGTTAGAAAGCACTGAGCCAATACTTGCAGGCTCTTCCACCGATGCAGACCATGATTACAACGAGGCTGTAACCAGTGATGCCGTTCAATCTTACATTGCTGGTTATATTGTTCGTAAATTGAAGAAAAATGTGAAGTGTGAGAATTGTTTACAGTGTATACAAATGAGTGCGGAAGCTGGTAAAGAGTTACAGAGAAACGACGTTATTTGTAAAATGGATTTATATGGAGGATTACTTTTTGCAAGTAACGAATTGTTTAGTCTAACTAAGCAATTAGAAAAGTGTGTACTAAAAGCTATCAGTAGAAATCTCACTAATTTAGAAACAATTTCGGAGATATCAGTAGAGCTCAAAAAAGAAGTGTTATTGAAAGTTGGATGCTTTGAACATGAAAATACATTGACTAAAAAAATTATTGATATGTATGTAGTTATGCGCGCTCATTTTCTGGCAAAATCAGAAAATAAGCGCTATGAAGAAGCTAAAATAAGGACCAAAATAAATAGGAAAAATGCCAAATTATTTTCTTAAATAAAAGATTTATATTTTCAAACATTTCCAATAGTATATTTGTTGATTGAAATATTTATATTAAATAATATATTTTATTGTTCATAAATTAACATACGTTTATATTTTTTCTGCGAATAAAAATGTTTTGAAACCTGAACTATTTAATATTTCTTATAATTCATATGAATTAATTTTTTAATGAAAAAACTGACAGTTGCGAAATTGATTTTTATTATTCTTCTTTCGAAAAATTTTTGTTCTGTAATTTTGTACATGCTAATCCCCCATTTTATTTATTATTTTAATATTATAAAAATTAATCAGACGTTCAAAATTGCTAAGCAAATAATCGATTATGTATCTGTTTTTATTTTATTCTTATTTTGAAAAGTGCGCCATAATTCAGAGGAAGTTATTCTGTCCTTGTTTATTTCTCTTTCCTTTTCTAATCATTTTTAGCGCTCTTTTCAAATATCACCTGGTAGCGACTGTAGCGCCACCCTTCTTTAGCACATTTTAACGGACACTTTTTCATACATAGAGACAGTTCTCCTTACCTCTACCCTCCATAGTAGTAATGATGATGCCTCTCTTTTTCTTCATGTTTTGTATCGCCCAATAGCATTTGGTGCACTCTACTAAAGGCTATACAGGGATTTACATGAGAGTGCACCAAATGCTATTGGGGATTATAATCTGCAATGTTGATAAGTTATCATCAAACTTACCTACACAATATTATCCCCTGCAATAGCTATCCAATAATATTAATATATATATATATATATAACCCCCCACTTTTCGTAAAGTTTTTGGGAATAAATGAAAGTATGCACGTATGTATGTATATATACAGCATCTAACAAAACGGAAGGCATTCATTATAGAATTTTATGTGCATATCTGTACATGTTACTTAGTACAAATTTTATAGCCGGTATATAATTTAAAACAGGTGAGATCATAAGTATACTTACAATATATTAATCCTATGAATATATTTTTTCATTATGAATCTATATTTAAGAATGCATGTACAGTATCGCAGAACGTAATTATTATTAGTACATATATATTTCGGAAATTGATTATGCAATATTACAGATTAAATATATAGCATGCGAAAATTCATTTGTTTTAGCAAATAAAATTTTATTCAATTAAACATTTGACAATCATATTATATTCGACAACTAAATTCCAGTTATATGTAACATAATTTTAACTAATTTTTCATTAATTTCATCATCATCATTGTTATAGATTTAATATACATAAAGTTTGATTTCAGTTTTTAACACCAAACCATTATTCACAATGGTGGCTCATACAGTACTCCTGGACTTCACTGTATCAACAAATGTTATTGCCGATGCTGATAAACGATCTAATCTTAAGTCAGCAATTGCTAATGTATTGAATGATCATTTTAATGGATTGAAACCATTTACTGAAGCAAACATTGACGGTAGTTTTATTATACTTTACACTGGACCAAGAGGCAGCCTTATAACTGTTCGGGGATATCCTGAGGGATTGGTTACAATCAATGTTGAATATTATAAACGGGATGAAGACGATGCGCTTCTAACATTTCAGGTATATAAATAATATTTGTGTAATGAATAATATTCTGGTTTATATACCTAATTGAAAACTGTAATTAAAAATATTAGGTTAGTATGAGCAGCAATTAATTGAGATATGAATTTTAAAAATCATAATATGAAATCCTTCAATTTTATTTATACATTGAATATAAAAACATTTTTAATAGAGTACATTTACTTGAAAAATTTTGAAACATTTTTATAAATATTTGAATGAACATTGATAAATAATTTTGAATAACTTCAATCGATGACAGTCAATTTTCTTGATAGTAATTGGTTAAACAAATCATACGATATTAGCTCTATTGTGAAGTAAAAAAATATCGGGGGCAAAGAGCAAAATCATTGCTTAACTGACGGAACAATTGTAGCAGTGGCGTTACTTGGAGGCTGATATTGCCCTGGCTTTGAATAGTCAGCGCAGCAAACGTTTACCACCTGTAAGGCGAGGAACCATATATGATCTCTATTTGACACTATCAGGTAGACATATTGCTTTTGCAAATCGAAAAATCAAAATAATAACAAAGTTTGTTCCTTTTTTCACCTATTTTTCGTTAGTATTGTACAAATATGTTTCCTTCCCACGACACATACATTTGCCGTGACAAATAATTGTTTCAAACAATATTTGACTATACATCATGTTTATTATTGATTGTTAAACATGTACAAGGAGTGATATGATAGAGGCCGTTTGTGCCAGGAATGTGGAATGAGATACCCCAGCACTTTTGTTACATTAAACAATTTTATCTTACATGTTTAATTATTGCACTGAACATCATTTATTTTAAAATATGTTTTTCATTCGGAGAACAGAAAAAACATTACATAGCTCATAGATAAAAAAATATTTATCGATCAAATTTGAAAATTCAGTATAATTTAGAAATCATTTTTACTTCATACAGTGTTCAACCAGGATATTTGATATTTTTTGACTTGTGAATAATTTATTGTAAAATTATTCGATTCATCATTTTAGGCGCACATACATACGTACTATTGCTTGTAATTTATTTACTTATTCATTCATTCCATTATTCAATGATCATTGATTGTAAAAGGAGTGTTCTTGTTTTTTATCAAATTAATTAATTTATTTCATAATACTAAATTTTTCATCATCAATATTTCTAAACTACATATTACGATGTAGAATGGTTGATTTAACTAGATAGTACGTTTGTTTCTGTTTATAATTTATTGGTTTGCTTCATGACTAATTGATAGTCGACCAGAGATTTGGAGATGGCAATGCAGGCAGCAGCAACAGCTACGCGATCACACACGCTTGCCACAATAAAACGCGGTGGTCCATTTGAGAGATACTTTCCTACCTCCGGTGAGTTTTTATTTATAATTGTGTTTACGGTGCTACGTCGAATCTAATAAAATCAAACAAGGAAATATAAATGATAAAGTAAACAACGAACAGTAACAAAAAATTTTTTCCCCTTCAATAATTTAATTTTGACAGGAGTCAATTGCAGATAGTGAAATGAACTGCGAGTAAACAAGTCTTATGGTGTATAAATATTCAAAGTGGTTATTGCATAATTGCTTAATTATTTCGTATTTTATTAAAGACCATAATAATAATTTATAGTTGTATTGAGTGCGATTATTCAAATAGCTATACTTCTTACATAATGTGCATGTGCAAAGTAATAAAAAATTGTGTAGCTTGTGAATTTTTTGAATTTTCAATTGAATATTTATTGAGAAGAAATATTTGTTGTCAAATTAAAAATTCCGAATTTTATAATGGTCCATATTTTTTATAATATGCCATACTGTCACATATATTCAATAGCTTCTAATTCTTCGCTTTGTTTTGTAAAAAATTGCATGTCAAACAGAATTAACATAATTTAATGTTGAAATTTTGTGTACTTATGCTTCGGATTTTATCGACAAAATAAAATCTAGTTGTATCGGCAAGCATTTTTCATTTATTATTATTTTGTATGCTCAATAATATTATATTAAGTGTATACTATATGTCAAAAAATAATCACTATTAATATGTTATACACAAATATTGATAAGTGAAAATTTATATTTTTTTTGTAAATTAGATAATGTAAATAGTTAACAATGATAAATGAAATTTTATTTTATTGAAGATGAAAGACTGCTGGAATATGATATTGATAAGCTGGTATTCGAAGCGCGATCTCCATATCAAAAAGTACAAATCGTCCACTCAAAGTCGCTTGGAAACTTATTAGTACTAGACGAGTTACAAAGTAAATAAAATTCATTGAATATTTGAATTATATTGGTTAATTATTTCAAATGAACTTCATTAAATTATTTTTAATATTGATATTTTTATAAAAAAAATTTAGATATGTCAGAGGCTGACTTGATATATACGGAAACTCTTATGCAAAGAGGTAAAGAAGATTATGTTGGGAAGGAAATTGTTATTTTGGGTGGAGGTGATGGTGGTTTACTTTGGGAATTGCTCAAAGAAAAACCTAAGCACGTAATAATGCTTGAGGTAAATATCAAAGACGTATGCATACATGTACATTTACATGGGCGTGTATTCAATGTTTTTTTTTTTTTTTTTTTTCTTTTCAGATTGATGATGTGGTAATAAAGGCCTGCAGTCAACACATGAGGAGCATCTGTGGTGATTGTTTAGATAAGAAAAAAGGAGATAATTATGAGGTAAAATGAATGTAATAATTAATTTTTGAATGAATCAAAAAAAAATTTTTTCCTTTATGACAATAGATAATTGTTGGAGATTGTGTAAAAGCACTCACGCATATGATAGAAGAAGGCCGTCATTTTGATTATGTTTTTGGTGATTTAACTGATATACCTATAAGTACAACGCCCCATGGCGATGCTTGGGATTTTATCAGATTGATTTTAAATTCCACCATGAAAGTATTGAAACCATCAGGAAAATATATGACGCATGTAAGTTTCGCTAATCATTTCCATACTTATTAGTCCTCGGCTTCAAACACGTCAATAGTTTATCATTTTTATTTTTCATATTAATGCTTATATATATACTCAGGGTAATGGTGCGTCATGTCCTGAAGCCTTAGCCATGTTTGAAGAGGAATTATCGCAATTATCAGTGCCAGTAAAATTCAAAAAAGATCACGCTTTCATCCCATCATTTTTCGAAGACTGGATTTTTTATCAAGTTTCGCGTAAATGATCGATTAACAATAATTGGCACCATTGTACTGTACTAAATGTAAAAGTCAATCTAGCTCACATCATTTTACCAACGTTATGACATACGTTTAGTTGTAGCATAAATAAACAAATTAATAGATATTTTCCTTCTCATAAACATCTCCAAAGCTATAAAATAAGGAATCATTATTAATTATTGTTAATCATCTATATTAATATATAATGATAATGATAATGATAATGCATGTACATATAGATAATTGAAAAGTATTATATTCTTGCGTCAATATTCATTTGCCAATTACTATTTGAAAATGATTTAAATCGTTTAGCGATTAATATTATTTGAATGTTTGTAGAATAGAAGAATAGAAACGGAATATTTAATGCACAATTCAAATGATTAAAATCAATTTTGCATCGTTTTAATAATTACATTAACGTCATTATTTAACTATATCATTTCTTCAATACTGAAATTCATAAATTATGAAGGCATGAAGTATATTATCCAATAGCAAGGGCTCTGTAGACTATTTTTGAATGAAGCTTTTTGCTCTAATGAATTGAATCTCAAAGAAAATAATTTGAATGTATATAATCTTTAATGTTCTATGAAACTCTTATAAAAACAATATTAAAACAAAAACAAAGTCAACAAGTGAATTCTATATGATATTTAAATTTTTATTCATTTATTCAGTATGCGTTTTTTCTCTTGCGTATTCAGATTTTTTTGTATGAATTAAATTATATTATTAGCGTGAAAAGCTTTGAATTTTCATTTTGATAAATAAACATTGCTCTAAAATGAACCAAATACTGTTTTTAGTGATATAATAAAATTATGAATAACCTCATGATAATTATTATCTGAATAAGAAAACTTTTCCATATCTTTCATGATACGTGTATTTCATTGTTTTATAATAAATTAATAATTATGTATACATTAACGTATGAATTAACGTATTTGACTAAGAAATCAAGATTACATTTATGTTATAGACTGTACAGGATTATTATTTGATTTCGTCAATGATTTTTGATACAATCAAATAACTTATAAATTTTGTGTTTCAAGTCAGTATAATTCGCCCAATTTACATTACAAACAAATGATATATCCGAAATAATGTGTCATAATTCTTTTATACATTACATCAAATTATAGTTTGTCTTACGAAATAACCATTATATGTTTTCGTATTACATGTTGTATAACTCGTCCATGATGATATATAATATATGTATAAGTACATTTTTCAAAGTCTTGCGCAAAGAAAAAGAAGCCTCAATAAAATAAAATCTTCATTTATGCAAATGAAAAAGATGTGGTTAAGTCAGACTTTTGTCACTTCTTATATTCTCTGTTTTTTTTTATCTTATAATGCTATTTTTTTTTTTTTTTTCGTTGCCCTATACAAACTTGAAATTAATAATATTATACAAAAAATATAAAATAAATTTAATTTCAAATAAATACAGTCAAGTATTACAACTGTAAAATTAATTATGTATATATTCGTATTTATGTTTCCAATGAAAATTCAAAGTCTCGATGATACCGTGATTTTGATATCTCAGCAAATTGTTCATTTTCTTGTATTGACGGTTCAGTTTCTGTTTCAACTAATATTTGTTGAAGCCATTGTTGAATTTGATTTGGATGTTCTTCATTGCTTTGTTTTTCGATATGACTGGAGCAATCAATATTTTTATTAAAATTTACGAAATTTTTTGTATTTATATACGTATTATCATTGGACAATATTTTTACTTTATCCGCAAAAAAAGTTTTTATTTCATTATTATCAATTTCATTTGATGAATTATTATTCATATTAAATTTACTTGAACACAAACCACTGATATTGCCATTATTTGAAATATCCAGCATCTGCGATTCATGTTTCGTTAACTGGGAACAAACATTTTTCAATAGCGAACACATTGGTGAGCAATTATTTTTTTGTGTTTTTGTAATTATTTTCATCTGTACCGAAGAATCCAAATATAATTTATTGGTCGTGTGCTTTAAACTAGTATCAAAACTTGAATTACTTGAATTACTTGGAAATGAAATATTAATTGGTGTAGCACTGACATTTGTTAAATGAATTATTTTTTTATTTGAATTCGATAAATTGAATAATTTGATTATATTATCATTATCTTTTTCAATAACTTGTATTGATTTATCAAAAATAATGTGATCATGATTAGCATCTTCATATTCTTCAACTCGATATGGCTCGGCATATTTACCAACCATCGTGGTGTTATCTGATAATTCGATTTTGCCTAATTTATCAATTAACTGTTTCAAGTTATTGCATTCTGTATCAAGATTAATTGTGATTGGAGGTACAGAACAAAAAAATTCCCAATTTGATTGAGCAATAGACAATTGTTGATTATGTACAACTTCAATTTGCCGTAATAATTGTTTTTCTCTTATTTTTAGACAGTTAATTATTTCTTCAAAATAATTAGTCACTTCAGTACGAACCTTAACAAATAAAATGAATCATTATAATCAATTGTAACAATAAATAAATTGAATTGCTTTAAAATTAAAATAATTAAAATATTTATACCTTTTTGACACTTTTATCAAGTGACTGTCTTTTCTCACTTATGATTTTAACACGCGTTTCATCGCTCTGATCTGTTACTTCATTTTTGCTTATCATTATAATTATATATTTAACTTTTATAATAAAGTTGTTGTCACGATATTCCGGGAGATATTTTTTTATTTATGTATTATTATTTTATCCAAAACAACCATCAGGTACTTTCTTCGTGTGCACTATAGCGAGAGAGTAGAGCAAAAAATTACTATTATTATTATTTCACACTTTTGCTTCTTTCCGTATATATGTATGTATAATTATCAGATATATTGCGCTCATTTCAGTGTGGTAACATTTCGAACTACATAAACGACGACGGCGGAAATAATTTTTATTTCTTCAAATGTATATAAATAACATTTTTATAAATGAAAGCGTTACAATTCATAAAATGAATATTTTGATTATTTATATGTGCTATTTCTTATAGATTTACTTTCAAGTGGCTTTGAATACATAGAATATATATTATTTGGTATAACTTGAAACATACACCAATAGCAAAATACATTTTTTAACATTGATCCCACACATACAACAGTTTGTTTAATTTACTCGTTGATAATTTATATATAATCTATATGAATCGATTAAATGTCAATTTATTAGAGATAGAGATGAAGTTCTGTGTATAATTACGATCAATTTTTTTTTTTACATGAAGATTTTTCATAAAAATGAAAATATCAATACTGACCACCTGATGCAGTACAGCATTTAACTTTCTGTGACCTGTAATAAGATATATTTATGTTTATTAATTTTTTTATAAGTAGTATTCAATTTCAAATGAGAATTTTTTTTTTTATACATTTGTGGCACGGGATTTGAGATATTTGGCGTGATTCAAATAAGTTTCAAAATAATCGTGAAATTTAGTATGCGTTAAGATGCTCATTAAGGTGCTTAGATATTTATAAATATCAAGGTATATCAAATTGTTTATTAAAACTTTAAATTCAAAGATATATTTTTGTTTACAATTGCTTCATTAATACACATGATATTTACATTAAAGTAAATACATATATTGCTGATACTGTACGAGATTATTGCTTTACAATAAATTATTACAATCACATATTTATGCATCGTTAGAATCATTGAATTATTTCGGCGTCTAAATATATTTATCATTTATACGATATGTGTGAAATGACGAATACATCATAGGCACTTTTTCAAAATAAACTTTATCCATGGATTCTTTTTTGTTAAATTTTATTTATTTAACTTTATTTCATGAAAAAATTGCAAGATTAATAATTTTTGTAAATATTAATGCACACACAACACGCGCGCAAACACACATACACACATGATAACGATTCTAATAGACGAAAATAATAATACTAGAAAAATTCAAATGATTCCGAGTTTTCTTTTAGCGAAATGGATAATATCCAAATACCGGTTTCATGAAGTCCAAAATAATAGTATGCCTTAATTGTTAAAAAAAAAAAAACATCTATGAAACCTATATTTTTCATGAATCTAACAATTTGAAATAATCAAATTGAATTGTGAAAATATTTTACTGACGAATAGTAGTTTATATTCGAATTCCTGCTAATATATAAATCACATGAATATACAATTATGACTGGAGCATGTCAAAAATGATTTGAATCAACATCTTTCATGTTATTATTTTGTCACTCATGGTTTTTCTGATTTTTGACGCTGCGAACCCGTAATAGTGATGTATCCGATAATGAATATGTACCTGGCTCGAACACTGGCGGATATTCTAATCCTGGATAATCATCCGGTGGCGGTGATGTAGGTGGTGGTATATATGGTAAAGTTGGTGGCAATAAATTTTTATTATTATTTATAGGTCTATTATGAAACATTCTATTAGCAGCCACTGATGAACGATCAATTTGTCCATCTGGACTCCAATCGCTAACTGAACTAACTGAACTAATACTTTGACTTAAAGTATGACAGTGACTGACGCCACTATGTGAACTCAATGATTGACTAAATCCACTATCACCCGGGCTTTGACCACCTGAACGACTATTTTGACGTTGATTAACACTTTTATCGCGAAATAATGCCCGATGAAGTCTCGGTGAGCCCAATAGTGTTTTTTGCGGTTCTTTACTCAATTCTAAAGTCATTGGTTTTGGTGAATTTTTACTTCCGAATAAACTTTTCAATCGACTCACTTTCTGTACATGTTCATTGCCCTTGTCAAGATGCATTTCAAATGCTGCTCTCATTCCATCCTGTTCAAATGGTAAATTGAGCATCGGTGGCGGTTGATATTGAGCCACATTTTTCAAACGATTTTTCTCTGTTGCAGTTATTTTTTTATCCGATCGTCTCAATGAATCAATCCAATGTCTTTCTAATGACGTGCGATCGCGGCCATTACGATCATTTAAATTAAAACTTCCTTTACGACTTACCGAAGCTTCTTTTTTTGCACGTTGAAGTGTTTCCGACATTGTACAGCTACTAAGATCACCACTTGATCCAGAATAACCATTATCTTTAATATATTTTCGTGGTAATGGTTGAAATGGCAATACTATATCATTTCTATTAGATTCCCTTAATGTACGATGGTCTCTCGAACGATTAACATTCAGATTTTCATTTCGCGATTGTACTTGAGATATTAAAACAGATTTTTGATCTCGTTGACATTCACGTGGTATTGTTTGTCGATAATTTGCATCATTTTGTTTTGGCGGGTAGTATACTGCACTATCGGGTATTCTTCTTAGATGGGAAATTTGTGATTTATTAAATTGTCTTGATAATGATGAAAGTTGTTTAGAGTATTCATCTTTTTTATCTCCATTAACATCATTTTCATAACGATGATCGTAAATTATATCAACTTGATGTTCGCTAACTGTTTTTCCTCCTGAATTACGCATATAAATTGAATCATTTCTTGTAGAATTGGATGATGACTCTGCACAATTTTTTGGATTACCATAAATCATGCCATTATTGATATATCCATTGTTAAAACTACAATTTTGTTCGTATGCTGCATTATTGTCTTCAAAATTGCGATGATATATATTAACATGATCATTATTCAATGATGTTAAGTGTGGTGATGCTGATCTGTTGCTGAAAGCACGTGGTCGATTATCATTTTGATGTGAGAGCATGAATTCCTCTAATGTAACAAATCCACGTAAATCATCGGGTCTACGGCTACGACATGACTGAGATCTAAATGAAAAAAAGAAAATAAATCACTATAAACTTGTTTATTCCTAATTATAATAGGCATGTTGTTTACTATAAAATAATTTACCTATCTGTTGTTTGACGGTAATCACTTATAACCTGATTGGTATTTGGTACATCAGTAGAACTATGTGATGATGATAAACCGTAAAATGTACTTCCAGCAACCATTACCCTAAGTTCGGGTGTATTATAAGAAGACTCTTGTTTTCTGCACAAATATATATTTCATTAGCTAAACAGTTAAGTAACAAAAATTGTTTCCATATATACATATATATATATATATATATATATATATATATATATATATATATGTATATATATACATAATATTTGTGGATACCTTGGAGTTGATGATGGAAGTACTCGCCGATAGCTTCTGAATTGTGCTGTTGGAACAGGAACATTTTGAGTTCTAGCACCTAAAAATCTTAAATATTTTCTATCTAAACTTGCACCACCAGTTTCATTTGATTCCTTAGCAGCCAAATCTTTTCGAACAATTTTTTTTAACGATCCAAAGGTTTTTTCACAATTAGATTTAGTATCTGATGTCATTTGACGTTCCGATTTATTTTTACTACTCTCAATATCACTTTCATCAGTTTCACTAAAAAGACCGCTGTTACGATTATGACTATCAGCACCTAAAGTAACTTTATTAATCGAATCAAGCCATAATGACAAATTATCATCATTATCAGCAGCAAAATAAAATACTGTTCCTGTATGATAAACTTTGAATGCGAATTTTCGAGATTTAACTTCGGAAGCTTGTGATGCGGTAAATCCTGGTAATGATATGAGACAATCGGATTTAGTACTGTCTTGATTTTTGAATCTATATAATGACGAACCTTTCAGAACAAACCATGAACGTGCCCATGCCCCGCCTGCACCTCGACTACGATAGGTTAACCAACCATCTAAATCCCCCAATCCAATATCTTTCACTGAAACATTTCGTCGTTTAACTAAAAGTATATTACGTTTTCGACTACCTCTAGGACTACCTGATGATATTTTCGAACTACTATGTAACCCAATACTGCGTGCTACCATCATTGCTTTATTAACAACTCCTCTATCATAATGTTTATCCTTTTCTAATGTTCGAAATTTTAATTCGGGCGTTGGAGCCTGACGTGATAAACTAACGCCATCCATTGAATCAGTCATTCGTGTAGGTGATTCCGATGAATTTTGGATACATATTGGTGAATTTGAATTATTAAATTTTTCAATGAATAATTCATATTTTTCAAATAACGGTTTGTCGTCCCTTAATTCCTTTTCATTAATTCCAGAGTATCCAGAATGATCAATACCAGTTGTTGATAGTGCTGATTTCTTTTCACTCATCACGGTTATATTTGGCTGTTGATCAATAAAATCGATTGATTTATCAACAAAATCACGATAACCTTCAAAATATTCACTCTGATGAAAAGGCACACTGATTATTTCGGAATTCGAACGATTTTCAACTAAAATATCTTTTGATGTGTGTTTCACGTTATTTAATCGATCTGGAGCTTTCGGACATTCACTAATATTCAAGTGAGTGTCATTTATGTTTAAATTTAATGGTGCGGGTCGTGTAAAATATTTTCGTGGTGGTGGTTCGGGTGGTGTTAGTTTTAATTTCATTTGTACCAATTTTTTATCATATATTTGTTGATTTGAAGTTTCTTTTGTGTTTGAAATACCATGAATATTAGTTGATGTAGCTGGCAATGGTTTAATAGATACTCGAGCATTAGTAGATTGATCTGCAACAGTTGAATTTCCCCCATAATCTAATGTTTTCTCACTATTCTCGGTATCCATACTACAAAGCGATGTTTCAAATTTTTTCAATTTTAATGGTGCATCAGTGTCACTGCTACTGCTTTCAATACCATCCATATAACTGGTAGTTGATTCGGATTTTTCTTCGCTGCTCTCACGATTTGGCGCAATATTATTATCATTTTGCAATACCAATTGTCTTATTCTATGTGTGACAATATTATTCTCAGTCAATTCACTATTTTTATTATTGTATATTTCATTGAATGCATTATCATCACTATTTCCGTGATTTTTCACTAAATTCATTTCACAAATTTTAGCATTTGAATTTATACTTTCTATTATGTTGCTCTCATTCAACATTGCAGGCACTTCGAGATTAATTATCACGTCATTATTATCACAATGCTGAATAAGTTTTTCATCCGGCTGTTGAGGTTGTACAATTATTTTTTCATCATTCATAATTTCAGTTTCAACATTTGTATCATATTTGTGTTCCTCATTATTTGAATTATCAACTGTAACAATTTCTATGCATGAATTAGCATCAGTCTTATCAACATTAATATTAGATGAATTCGTTGCAAAATTAATATTTATATTTAATTTATTGCAATAATTAGATACCACTGAATTATTATCATTATTAAAATCATTTTCAGTGGTATCTGTTAAATCGTATGCAGGTGTACTATGACTTTTATCTAATTTCCCTCTGTCTTTACGGCAATTCAAACCAACATTAATAATACCAATTATTTCATTATCTCCATTTACGCTATTATTACTCGGCTCACTGCACTTATTCAAAGGCACTATAATATCACCATTATTGCTTTGGATACTGAGCGCATTATCAATAACTCGATTATTATTATTATTATTATTATTATTATTATTATTATTATTATTGTTGTTGTTGTTGTTGTTGTTGTTGTTGTTGTTGTTGTTGTTGTTGCTATGTATTACATCATTATTTGAAATTTTGTCACTTGAAATATGGTGATTTGATTCATTTGAATGTATATTATCAACTCGACATAACTTTTCATTAAATTGTACACATTTTTCATCTGTTGGCACACCACCCACTTTTTTTTTCCGCTTGGTTTGTTCAATGCCCAAACATGTTTGTGGTCGTAAACATAATGGTACACTATCCAATCCGTGGGCACAGGATGCTGCTTTATCACGCAACTGAAATGTCGTACTGTGTTCCTGTTTCAATTCTTTCCACAATTGTTCAATATCTACGGCGTGTTTTGTTGTTGGGCTTGCACCAGTTATTGTTGCACGACGTTGGACTAAATTACGCGGTTTCGATGCGTATAAACGACCAGATAACGGCGGTTCTAATTCACTATCAGAGCTGCTGCTATCCGTTGCCATCGTATCTAGAATACTTGTCGTAACAATTATACTATTGGATTTAGGGCTTGGAATTTTAGGTGCATGCCTGTGAAAATTGTAAATAATTAAATTTATTAATTGATTATGTATAAGATAAAAAAATAACCAATTATTATTGTACCTTGGTAATGGCATGGTAAAATCAGGAATTGTTAATAATTCTGGACGTGGCGATGGCAGGTTGTGTTGCCATCTCGTTGTATATGAAGTTTTTTTATTGCTTGGTAAACGATATGGTTTTATATAAATTTGACCATAGACTTTTGTATGCCTTGGACGTCGTTTTAATGTTAATAAAACTTCAGCTGGACTCTCATTAAATAATTCTAAAACATTTTTTCTCTCCCAGCCAACAACTGTTTGATAATTAACCTGTAAAAATTGATCGAGCAGAATTAAATCATTCATTGTTACTGGACAAGTAAAAAAAAATATTAATTTATCAATTACCTGAACAATCTCATCACCTTCCTCCATTTTGCCACATTGATGAGCTGCGGAACTGAATTTTATTTCAGCGATTTGATGGGTACCATGGAATGATGGTAAAATGTAAAATCCCTGTAATATTTTTTAATTTAAAAAAAAAAATCTTTAATAATTATATGTAACTTTGCTAAATTATTCAAAAATATATATTTAAATTCATATGTATATATATTATATATTTAAATTTACTAAGTCATCTCCAGGTCTTTTTTTTAATGTCGCCAAGTCCAAACTTGCAGGTTGTAAAATCATTGGATCTGAAATATCTTGAATAATATAATCTGCCAATTTAGCCAATTTTCCACATGTATTTCTTATTTCCTCTATTGGTTTTTCGGCAAATCGATCTCTTTGAGCACATGTTGACATTTCAATAGATAATCTTAATAACTCTGTTTTTTTTTCATTATATTCTAATTGCCCACTGAATGGTGGCCGATCAAGCCACCTAACTAGTGGCTTCACTGCCATTACAACTGCCACTACATCAGATAATGTTTGTGTTTTAACGGGTTTAGAGCCTGTTTGTCTACACAATTCATTGTGCAAACTGTAAGCCTGGCAAGACAATCGTAACGCTAATAGTTGTAAATTTTCACGATCCAATTCATAATGAAAATTACGGAGATATTCAACTGCTTCAAGAATTATTTCCTGATGACCCAATTTAAGTACTCCCAATTGTTCCAGATCTTCTGGTCGCAAATTCAATAATTGTTGACCATTAACTTTATTATTTGTAAAACTATGTACATAAGGAAGCACTGAATTATCAAGACCTGAAAATAAAGTATTTATGTTGAAAATGAATTTTTGATAAAAAAGAAAAATTTGTTAATAAACAATGACAAATGATATGAAAATACGAAAATGCTTTTTGGCAAACGAAGCTTTTGAATTATCCCTCTAACCCCTATTATCATGAGAATTACTAATGTGTTATATACATAGTTTTTAAGAAAAATAGATCGATATTAAGGAAAAAAAAAATAGAAGTACGGTAATATGTAATAAATATGAAAATTCACATGTGTGAACGATCAAACTTTTAGAGTCTTTGTCACGCCCAAAATAATATCACATGAAACATCAGCAAATATCTATAAAATGAATGATAATAATGGCAATAAAAGTTAATAATGAAATATGAGTACCTTTTAACCATTCACACACTTGTTCAGTTTTCCATTCAGCAACATTGACATACGCCATGACCCGTCATTTACGTTTGACACACAAAACTCGAGATTTTTTTGTGAGTCGAAATTATATTATTACTAGTATACAGGTTGAGTCATACACTTGCTCATAATTTGGACCGTGGAAAGATGCAATGCACTTGACCAATAGAAATACACGATTCATATTTGATATCTCATGAATGAGGAATAGACGAAACAACAGTCTCTTATACGTAGTCTTATTTGTTCACATAAGTTCTTGTTTTGATGATTCCGATATGCAAAACTAGTTATCATTGGATATATATACAGACATAGTATAATTGTTTTAGATGGCATATTGGGCGAATGCATATATATGCATGTATATATAAACAAAACAAGATGGTTGGCTGATTTTCATGAATCCCACTCAATTATTAACCAATTATCGTAGGTCGGAGTTACTGACAGTATAGTGTAAACGTACATTATCCGACACCCTGTAGTGACTGTACCCAACATAATAATAATAATACTATATGCATATATATACATGCTACCATGCATAATAAGTATGCAGCAGTGGCTATGCATAGACCATAGTGTATTCCAAGGAGCACATTGAATAAATGAATATTTTATCTAAAATTATTTCAACTTATCTACATTGAACAAAAATATTTTTTCGTTTTCATAAAATAAGTTGAATATATATACACATATTTATTTCTTTACAATCAAAGTTGTGTACTTGTGATATATGTTGTGATCATTTATATGATTCGAAAATAGCCATAATTTCATTCTTATTGATTGGTTAGTAAACAAAGGGGAGAAAAAAACAAGATATAAATATTTATTCTCATCAGCGTAATATAAATAAACAATTAAATTTTTATTTTCTTCTGGAACATAATCTTACTTGGCGATTAAATTCCTATGTCAAACAACACAGGAATATATAGATATATATCACTGTACACATGCCTGCATGCATAAAGTCATACATATTAAAATACATATAAAAAGTTTTTTAATAGTGGTTGCAATTACATAATTTTTTGACATATTGTATTTGCGATTTTTCGCAATGAAATGATTAAAAATGAATTATCATCAAGTCAATTTTGATATTCTTTATTATTTTCAAGCTGAATATAGTATAATTGTACTTAGTGGGATATAAGATTTTAAATATTGATCGATTTGAAAAATCACGCGGATGTTTACAAAAAAATGGCTACCATCCAATCACGACTGCGCAACAACTCTATCATTATACATTGAGCTGCAGCGCCACCTGAGTTATATCTCTTTTCAATATATGTACATACATATAAGGTCATACTCTGTGAACAACTTCAAATAATACACCATTTTTTTATCATAATAATAGTACAACTTAAAATATATTATTGGGAGTCGTGGTATTACTTTTGTACTGGCTCAATTTAGGAAAATATATATTCTAACTGCTATCAATTTCGAAATATTATTATTTATTAGTTCACTCGGTAAAGTATTCAATACATAAATGAATTTCAAATTCAAAAGAAACATTGCTTATTCAATAAATGTTATTAATTATTAGTAAATTTATAACCTTCAGGTACATCATTATCAAACTGTCTAATTTTGTTAATTACGTCAAAAGTAACTTAATAAAATATAGTTTGACGGCAGATAGAATAAAATATGCAACGTGCACTTCCTGTAAAACGACGTCGGGTTCGCGTGAGATCACGATCACCAACACCAGTTCATTACATTGATCTCACAACTGACTCGCCGGTCATCGCAACAACAACAACGACAGCAGTCGCAATAGCAGCACATACACGTCGTCGTCTTAATGATAATAGTGATATGAAATCATCGTCTTCTAATGAATCAAATCGAGGAGCACCTTCGCGACGAATGGAGACAATAGACATTCCTGATACTCCAGAGTCTGTAAGGTAAAATAATAGTATTATTAAAAATTCATTGCTTTGAATGTCACATCAAAATATTATATTGATATCTTTATTATATATTATTGTGATTAATTCAGATCTCGAATACCGAGGAAATTGAGTAATAATACAAATCTGATTAAATCAACAACAATCCCAATTGACGATTTCGAAAATAATGAAGATCCAGGTGATCGTATTCCAGCTGTTAATGACTCACTTGATGGAATAACACCAACGGTATTGTCATGTCCAATTTGCTATGAAGATTTGAGATCTTCACGAAAACCAATGACTACCAAATGTGGTCATTTATTTTGTGAATCTTGTATCCAAGCTACATTGAGTTCAAGAAAGAAATGTCCAGTATGTATGGCGTCAATTACGATTAAATCTTGCATACGCGTTCATTTTTAATTGAATAAAAAAAAAAGTTTTACATAACGAGATAAAGGGAATAGGTGAAATCAAATTAATAAAAAGTATCATTACTATAATTTTAAATTGAATTTCATGTTGCGAACATAGTTCATTATTTGAAAAGATACATTAATGTAAATTTACTGACATAAATTATGTAAATATTTCTACTTTCAATTGATGTTTCGTATCTTTTTTTGTGTCAGTATTAGCAATGAGATATTTATAATATAATCGGAAAAAAAATAAGCACATAAATAATTAAATAATACATGAATGATTACACAAAGATAAACGCAACATGTGTTTTTGTGGGAAATAAAGGCAAGTTATTTTTTCTGCAAATTGATCACTTGATAATAGTAAATAAACACCGATTTGGAAATAAATTTTTATAGTTTTATGCATAATTGAAATAATAAATAATATAACGTATTAAATATTCAATAATACATGCATTAATTTTTTATATCATCTCTCATTAAGTACCGTCCCACTTATAAATTTCATTAAAATTATATAGAACGTTAGATGTCGCATCTATAATGACTCTATAAAACGATTCATCTTGTCTTAACAGATATGAAAAAATCTGATTTTCATTTATAGCAATAATACAATGCCATAAATTATATCAATCTTGTGAATAATAATTCTCATCATATACTATAAACGATTAATTTACCCATCAGTGATATGAATTCGTTATAACTGTAATTAACAGTTCATATAATATCATAATTAATTTAATTTAGTAACAATATTAGATGGCAGTTTATATTATGCATAATTGGGTTCTTACTCTAAAAGCCAAAGATAATAAAAAATATAAGTTATTAATTATTTAAAATGAACATTTGTGGAAGAGATGGAATTGATTTTTAGTATGTTTTCAGTGAAATTGAATGATAATTTTTTTCCTGACAATAAAGTTATTAAACTTTGGGAAAACTGAGGAAAGCCGTCAAATATTATTGTATATTAACATTGCGTTGATGTAAGAAGTAATTACATGAAAAATTATGTCGAATCATGGAAACGATTCTTCAACAACTAAATATCAATTTTTTTAATTTTTCCATCATAAATTATTATATGCTAATGCTATCAACATTCAAATATTATTCTAATAGTTTTTTTATGTGTAAACGCATTTTTCACTTATGTATGTACAAATTCAAACGAAATTTATGTTTACTCGCTAGTGAACAATAATAACAATCATATGTGATTTTCTATTTATAATTATGATAATTTATTATATGTATATATTTACTATATTAATTCAATTAATTATGCGTATATAAATTACATCAAAAAGCTCGCATGTTTTACGTGTAATTTTAAATAATTCCCGCCATATTTATAATGACACACATATATATATGCGTAATCTACAGGTTGCAATGACGGCGGTGGCGGCGGCGACAGTATATGCTATGCACCAGTATAAGGTACATATTATTATTTGTTGTTTACTATATGGAGGTATGGAGGGTAGAGGAGGTAGTACCGCTACCCTCCATAGTTTACTACTCCACATTTTTTAATAATAATAATAATAGTAGTGTATACCCTATTAATCTGATTGGTGGAGTATATATACTTCCACCAGTTCTACCAACATTACAACATTACATTGTCGCATTTAAGCAGTCTTGCAACCAAAAGAATAATGATAAGTAAAGAAAAGATAGAGAGAAAATTATATGTATATACGGAAATGGAGTAGTTCGTCCGGTCGTATTTGTGTATTTTGTGTGGATGAAGAAAAATATTTGTACTTGCATAAGCTTTCATACATTACTTTGTTCTTTATTATGTATGTTAATAATGTGCATTTCGTTGATTGCATGGAGTTATATATACAAAAGCAACATTTATTATTCTTTTGTGTAATGCTGCTAGTCAGATAACAATCTCTTCTTTACATCACAAGAAATGATATAAAGCAAAAGAACAAGAGATCAAAAAAGATATATGTATATATATTTTCGAGTCAGTGACACGGATGTAGTGTCACATTGTTCAACACAAATATTTAATGATTAAATTGAATTAACGTAAAGCTTACGTCTGTGTGTTCATATAAAATTTGTGTAATAGAATGAATAATTTTTTTTTTGTTCAATTTAGTTTAGTAAAATATATTTTGTGCTTGGAAATAGACTGACGATGTTGATGCTCATGATGATGATGATGATGATGATGATGATAATAATGATTATGATGACGATAACTAGTTTTGATTCGCGATTAGTTATTTCCTTTCGGTATATCTCGTGATGATTGCTGCTTTCATGCCGCAATATTCCAAGTGTCATTTGTAAGTCGATCAAAAATTCACTTTTTATTTCCCAATAAATTTTTATGATTCATAAATATGAATGTATTTGGAGCAAATTCACTATAAAATATTATTTTTTTGTTCCAATATTTTTTATGTTCATTCAAATTTACAAATGAAAAATATTCATATTTATGTTTAGATTGTTTATCAGTCCATACATGTGCACGTATATTTACATTTCAGTTAAGAACTTTTTCGTGAATAAAGTTCTCAGAAATTTATTTGTAGTTTATTGATATTTTTTTTATTTCCTGTATCTCTATTCTTTCATTCATTTTAGGGAATTCAATAACACTAAGGAAATTTTACGAAGTGTGTTTTCGTTTCTCTCACAGTCAACATATTATTTGTAATTAGATACAATGTATATGTATTTTAAAATATATGACTACATCAATGACGTTGAATGATAAGACAATCATCATAAATAGAAAATACTCATGAACGAAACAGTGAACATTGTGGTTCGGAGCTTTTAATTGTACATAATTATTCTCATTACTTGCCTGAAAGTAATGCCTGTTCATCAGATTAATGTTAATCCTCCTGATTGGCAATCACCCCAATCCCACGATTCTTCAAATAATACAAGTCCAGCTGGAGGTGAATCAATACCAGAATGGTCATCAAGGGTAAGTATTTCAATAAAATATTATATTTTTATTTTCCATCTATTATAATATATGGCATGGATAAAGTTCTAGATATACTTAAAGTACATGAATTTCCAAAAATAAAACTTGTGATCTACATTAATACAAGCCAATATAAGCTTTGCATTATACTACACTACAAAATAATACAAGCCAATATAATGACACCCAAAATAACTTAACATAGCTGCTCACTTACTTAAAAATCATTTTTATTTATTTAGGATGGTTATGTATCATGTTATGAATTATAAAGAAAACTATAAAGCTAGTTATGATAGTATTTATTTTATAATGTTGATTAATTTATTAAATTTTTATAAAATTAAAAAAAGTAAAGAATTTTCTTTGATTTTTCCAAATGAGTATAACGATCAAACGATAAATTACTTGATGATAAAATTTCATTGTTAGTTAAAATTGATTACACATCTTCATACGAAATATTATTAATGAACTGTTTATTTATAATATGAAAGTTTTATTCAATGTTACAAATTCATTGCAATTACTATGTTGTATAATTATCTGTTTATTTAGGAAGCTGCTTATACCACTGTTGTGACAGTGATTCCAAACCACTGTCATTCTTCAGTTAGCACATTGTCCTCGAGTAACCATGACATTTGTCGGTAAGCTTAAAAAATAAAGACTTTAAGCGAATTCAAAATAATTGAATAACAAAGCACGTATATAATTTTATTCATGTATTGTCAAATGTTAAATAGCATTTGTCACTGTGAGGGTGAAATCGGAGCACCCTTATTGGCACCATGTTATTGCAGCGGTAGTTTGCGTTACGTTCATCAAGCATGCCTTCAACAATGGATAAAAGCATCCGATACACGTGCTTGCGAATTATGTAAATTTACATTTATTATGCACGCCAAAACAAAACCATTTTCTGAAGTAAGTTATCATTTATATTATCTATATGTTACACATTATAATAATAATATGAAGCATGTTGTCCAACATTATATTTATTTATTTTATTTCAAGTGGGAAAAGTTAGACATGACAGCACCAGAAATACGTAAATTATGGTGTGCAGTTGCGTTTCATGCAGTAGCAGCACTGTGCGTCGCTTGGTCATTATACGTTCTTGTTGAACGTTCAGTAGAAGAAGCACGAAAAGG
This sequence comes from Microctonus brassicae, assembly GCA_918226075.1. Taxonomy (NCBI): domain Eukaryota; kingdom Metazoa; phylum Arthropoda; class Insecta; order Hymenoptera; family Braconidae; genus Microctonus; species Microctonus brassicae. Next base: position 23,977 of record OW445485.1, on the reverse strand, counting down.
TTTTGTCGATTGGCCATTTTGGACAAAATTAATTGTCGTTGTTATTGGTTCAACTGGCGGCCTTGTTTTCATGTACATTCAATGCAAAGCTTATATTGAACTTTGCAGGCGATGGCGTGCATTCAACAGGTGATTATACACTTTTATTTAACTATGCATTTTATTTATATTATAATATTGATTTAATATATTTCTATAATGTTATTTGAACTCATTTGTTTATTTGTTTTTGATTCATTTCAGAGTTATATTCATTCAAAATGCACCAGAAAAAATTGTGCTTCCACCATCGCCAGCAGACTCATTACGTGAAGTAACATTTCCATTAAAAGATCCTACTGCTTCGTTGCCTGAATTGAACCGAACACTGTTACCACGTACATTAGAACCATCATCCGCATCTGAAACTACAAAATCTGATAATTCATTACCGCCCGCTCAGCGACATGATGCTCAACTCAAACTATACGTATTTGACAAATTATCATCGTCTGATGATAATCTGTAGTACAATAAAACAAATCCGTCGATTTGTTTTGAATAAATTATTTCAGCATGAAAAAAATCATCAAAACTCAAGTATAACTATATAATATACGTATTAAAAGTCAGAATTTTAATTCGAATTACAAGATGATGGCTACTGGGCCAGTGTGTGCAAATAGATGAAACAAAATGTGGAAATAAAAAAAATGATTGAATTGCATAACAGAAGTATACATGTATATACAACTGGTTGTGGTTAAATAGATGAAACAAAAACAAAGTTATTGGATATAAAAAAATGATTACAATGCGAAAATAAAAATCTAATTTGCTTCCGAAGGTATAATCGATGGTTTTTCATGGGTCATTTGTTTCTGCAATTTCCATGAAGCACTTTCACTTGATACTCAGTACTTCAATGATTAATATTGAAAATGGAAGGAGTATATGTATGTGGGTAAAATCGAGAAAGAGAGATTGATTGATGGATTGATGGATATATTTATTATGCCCTAGCCATAAACTATGGGGCAACAGAGAGAGAGAGAAAGAGAGAAAAGGGGAAAGGGATATATTGGCATAACTATAATGAATGCCTAAATTCTTTCTCTCTCCCCCGTAAATTTCTCAATTATGTACATAATTATTATATCTGTGATGTTATTAAATAAATTTTACCATATTCAAATGAATTATCGCATTTCCAATAATGTTTTACCAATATTTAAATATGAATAATAAACGAAATTATAATTTAGTATAATTTTCCTTAATGATATTATTGACAATTGCAATAGATACATATAAACGTGTAGAGTAGAAAGTCAGATATACTCGTATATGTTGAAATACTCTATTAGGGAAAGGGCATTTTATCTCATTACAAGAATTTAGTTATCAATAATTTTTCTACTATCGTCCGATCATACATCATACATCTCATATTTATCACAACGTAATACATAATATATAAAATTTTATTGAATTTTCTTCTTTAAAAAATAATTAAATTAATTGAACAATGAAATTATTTATAATTTAGTTGAATATTTTGTCATATTACTTTTTGGATAAATATTTATAATTTAATTTTACTGATAAGTTTTGTGACATTAATTAAATTGATTTTTTTGTACTCAACGAATATTGCCGAGTATCACCGAATATTAAGAGCTGCGCTAACCTACCATTGACACTTGCGCGATTTCAATAGTGTCTATATCACGTTCGTGTCCCTGTTCGGGTTTAATTTATATTTAAAAAATGTAATTATCCATTTAATGTATTTATTAATAGTTGTAACCATGGTATTTACATAAGATTTATGTTTATGTTTTGTATTATGAATCAGTGAATCATATACAGTTGTGGCGCAAAATGTCGGAACTACGACAAAGAATTGTTGGTGAATCAACGGGCATTGAGGGACATAGTAATGAAGATCAGGTAAAAAGCATTTGACATTTCATTGATTACCAATAAATACTTTTATTTTTTATTATTTATATATTGTGTATTGCTTATATGTCTAATTACTATTTATATACTGCAAAAAAATTTCATTCACAGAATAAAAAATAGGTTAAACAGATGAACGGATGTATATGTTTTTACTTCATAATTTTGCTATAACAATATTATAATTGCAGCATTTATATTAAAAAAATATAATAGTTTTTGATAATATTTATCTTAGTCACTAAAGAACTATTATTTTTAAGCGACAATTATAAAAAATACTATGTATACAAGCAAAAATATGTTTATTTTTCATATAAATTTTCTTAATTTATTCAGAGAGAAGATATTGAGTCGGAAGACGATGGAAAATTAGAAGTCGATGAAATGGCAAAGAGTTTACCTCAAGGAACAGACCACACCCCTGATATCCTTAGTGCTGCTCTAGCTGGCTTACCTGATCGGTAAGCATGAAAAAAATAATGTATTAATTTAACTGAAAATGATTAATTTAAATTGTTTTTTTTTCAAAACAGCTGGAAAAATTGGGTGATTAGGGGTATATTCACATGGTTAATGATCGCTGGATTTTGTCTCATTATTTATGGCGGGCCTCTTGCTTTAATGGTCACAGTGAGTTTTTATTAATAAAACAAACAAAAATATGAATATATATTTAATATATGGTATTAAAATATTTATGAACAGTTTTTATTCATTTCAGACTTTAGTTGTACAAGTGAAATGTTTTGCTGAAATAATTAATATTGGTTATGCCGTATATCGGATTCATGGTTTACCATGGTTCAGGTCATTATCCTGGTATTTCCTCATAACATCTAATTATTTTTTTTATGGTGAAAATTTAATGGATTATTTTGCAGTAGTAATTAATCAAACTGTGAGTAAAAAGATTTGCACATATCTATTTATTTTATTTAGACTACAAATAAAATATCCTCGACGTTATGAATATAGTTCGAGTAGAAAATTTAATTTGTACGTTGCAATATCATATGAAATGATTTCTATTTTAATCTTGGATGAGTCTCTGTACATAAAATCGATAAAAGAAACACTTTAGGAATACATTCTATATTGAATGAACGGCTTCCATTTAACTTCGAAGTCTTGAAATGATAAATTTATGAACCTTCTTTCATGTAACAATAATTCCAATATAAATGAATAAATTATATAATTATTTTTTTACTCCTATTACAGGATTATTTAAGAGTGCTGGTAACATACCATCGATTTATATCATTTTGTTTGTACATCGTGGGCTTTGTTTGGTTTGTATTATCCCTTGTGAAAAAATACTACATGAAACAATTTTCTTTATTTGCCTGGACCCATGTTGCTCTCCTCATAGTTGTCACACAGAGCTATTTAATTATTCAAAATATATTTGAAGGTCTAATATGGTGAGTATTTTATTCTTTCATCATTTTTTAACTCTTTATTATTACTATTTTTCCTCTAATTGTTATATTTTTATTGTAGGTTCATTGTTCCTGTGAGTATGATTGTAATAAATGACGTAATGGCATATGTTTTTGGTTTTTTTTTCGGTCGAACGCCCTTAATTCAATTATCACCAAAGAAAACATGGGAGGGATTTATAGGTGGTGGCATTTCGACGGTCGTATTTGGATTAATGGTAATAGATGAAAAGTAACAGTTTTATAAAAAAAAAAAAAAACTATTTTTTAAGCAAAAATTTGTAGTTTCATTTTTTTATGATTTATTTTCAGATGTCATATGTTATGTGCCAATATCGCTACTTCGTCTGTCCCATTGAGTATAGTGAAATTTTAGGACGAATGACAATGGATTGTGAACCTTCGAGTTTATTCAGAGCGCAAGAATTTATTCTTCCAAAAAGTTTCCAATTCATAACTAAAATGGTAATAATTAATAATATTTTGATTTGAAACTTTATTTTTTATGATTATAATTAAATTAAAATAATATTGTGCAGCTACACGTGAAAAATAGTTTGACTGTATATCCATTTATGCTTCACTCCTTATCAATGTCAGTCTTCAGTTCAGTTATTGGGCCATTTGGTGGATTTTTTGCGAGTGGTTTCAAACGAGCATTTAAAATAAAGGTAAATTATTTTTGATTAGTGAACATAATAATTTTTGAATAATATATAAATATATAATTTATAGGACTTTGGCGATGTAATACCAGGTCATGGTGGAATAATGGATCGTTTTGATTGTCAGTACTTGATGGCAACTTTTGTTAATGTGTATATCTCATCATTCATTCATACGGCATCACCGCAAAAATTATTGCAGCAAGTTTTTAATTTGAAGCCGGAACAGCAATTACAATTATTTGTGGCATTGCGAGACACGTTAGAAAATAGAGGTCTCTTGAATGCGTCATAAATCCTTACTTATAGTTTCCTGAGAATTGATCTGAATCTGAAATATATTGAAAAATTAAATTTTTCATATTTTTGAACTTGAGGTTATGAATTTAAAAATAATGAGAATACTTATTGATCTTTTCAGTTGATGATCTAAAATGTGCAATCATTCCATATATGATATTTTTCTGAACGTATTAGATAATGATTTTATTTCCATTTCATATCGTTTCCATTAATAAGGACACTATGATCCGGCTTTTCGAGTGCAATACTATTAACCCTGAATATATGTGTTGATAAATATTTGGTTATCATTGACGACTCACAAAAAAAAAAAAAATTGTTTCCCTACAATTGTGCACTTTTTTTTTTATATTCAAATCTTTTTTAATTTATTAGATTTTATATATCTAAAAATTCCAATGATATTACAGATTCTAATCATGATTTTGTTTATTAAAAAAAATGTAAAAAACAATGAATTTGTGGTAATTCACATAGGCCAAAGATTAATTCAACAATGCATAATATTCATGTTATTTTTAATTTTTGTATAATCAGATTTCCATTATTCTATTCTTTCGTATAGGATTGTGATAATGATTATAGAGAATAATTATCGAATGGTATAATCTACTTAAGTTTCAGGCCGTTCACATCTCTAATTATCAAGTTAAATTTGTAAATTTACTTTTTTTTTCTCTTTATAATCATACCAATTATTATTTTTTGTTATACGTAAACATTTATTTTTCTTAATATAGAAATTAATAGATGATAAAAAATCAATTGATGATTTTTTTCATCGTATATACGGCAATGATATAGCGAATTAAGAAAATTAAATCTGTATATGAACATCTTCTTGTGTGTTGTCTCGACGTAATAGATGTATAAAAATGTAATGTTCAAACTATTACATTGTGACATTAGGGAAAATTATTCAGAGTTGATCATAATTTAATTGTTATGTGGTGTTTTATAACGCAACGTTGCGCGAGAATCTATGTTGTCCTATAACGTGAATATTTCTTCCTGAATTAATATTCACTTCGATTATTTTTTTTTTCAATTCAATTATGGTAATATACATATATTTTGCTCTTTAAATTCAACTGAAGCGTATCAGTATTTTTTTCCTTGTATCATGTTATTTGTTATCTAGTTCACTGAATTTCCGACTGGATAAAATGTCTGTTATTCATTTGTACATGCTTATTTTTTGTATGATTTTTTCTCTGTTACCACAAAACTAAATGAAATTTTTTTCGAATGCATTAATCAATGTAATTACGTACAAAACGTTATGGGAAAAATTAATTAATGTTTTTATCCAGGCGCAACGTTGAATTATTTTATAAATGATGTTATTATATATAAATGTGCGTTATGAAGGTAATGAAAAAATAAATAGATAAAAATGATACTATTGACGTAATAAATGTCTACTATATACATATATAAACAATTCTTTTTTCATTTTCTCTTATATTAATGGTCTTTTATAAGCCCATAATTTATTATGATCATATATCAAATGAATTTTATCATACATATATTTGAATAAATATAACAAATTATCATATTGTCCACAATACAGTTTCGTTGAGATAATATCAGTTTCATTCAATGCATAATTTTTGACAGTACCATAAATACAATCATGTAATTCCAATAAAAATTGATGAATAGCTTCAATAGTTGCTAAGTACCATCTTGGACTCTTTTTTTGATGTCGCCAAAATTGGGATATTCGTGATTTTAAGACAATACATGGTAAATTTTTCAATCTTTGATCTTTATAAATTGATTTAGTTTGATTCCATGTACTATCTATGAATACGGCTCGAGTAATTGAATACTCATTATTTTTTATAAATGTCATATCATGTTCATTGCTATTCCTGTTCTTTTGTAATTCACGTGATAAAAATTCTCCAATTGTTACAGAATTTTTACTTGGAAATACTAGGACAACCTTTTAAATAATGAAGTATTTCAGTAATGAATTTTGATAATCTTGATTTGTAAAAACTTTTTTCACTCACTTTATCGTTCGATGAGAATTTTGGAAAATCAGGATATATGTAAACTGTTACATCTTCTGGTGCTAATATAGCTGCATGAATCGCCGTACTTTTACCATCTATTTCACGTGCATGTTTAATTACATCAATTTTGATTGGTAACTGTAAAAGAACGTACATATCAAACATAAATTCGAATATAATTATTAAATATTATATGCAATTTTTGATACATAAAATGCTATGATTATAATTAGACTAGACGATAATTTTAATATTACCTTTACCCGTGGAAAATATTTACAATCAATCACAGGTTTACAACAAGTGTAACAAAAAAATTTACGTGATTTAAAACATTGTCCACATATTTCCCTGCCTTCAATTGTATTCAAAATACTCGCGTCATTTATTTTCAACATACGGAATGGTTCTTTATCAATAACACATTGTTGTGATTCAATCGGTGTCAATTTATTAGATCTTTCTTCATTCAAACTTGTTTCAACAGGAGATTCCGTCATATTTCATTTATGAATATCAGCTCATAAATTGCTAAGTGAAAATATAAAGTTGATTTATTGTGTAAGTTAATACATTCAATTATAAATACAAATAGATTCTGTGGAACATGCGACCACACACATTACACAAGGACAAGATGGTGGCAATGGTGGCATGTATGAAACAAGTAAATCACCAATGAAATAGTTGCAAGGTTTCCCCTCCGCGCCTGCGTCAACAGAATGGAAACTTGAAAAACCAAAAGTCCCGTATGAAGAAATTTGTTTTAAAGAAGAGTAAATAAATAAACAGGAAGCACCTTCAATCAAATATAAATATGATCGATGGTTAATGATTTGTTAATAAAATGTTTGTGTTAAAATATCACAAACTCGAAGTGAGCATTTTTTTTTACCTTGAAAAAACGTAATAGAGTTCGATAGTGTTTTTCAAATATTTTCTTTGTACTATTAAATATAGCAAAAGATTGAAAAATTAGAATTGATATTTCTGATGAATTTGCTATAAAAAAATTTCATCATAATATTTGTAAATATAATTAATTTGTAAGTCAATATTTTCAAACACAGTATACAAAAATTAATCAAATAATAAACCAAAATCTGAAACTATGAAATTAAATTTGAACATCTTTATAAAATATTGAATGAAATAAATTTTTTTCAACTAGATATTGTTCTAATATATGTATGATTGTTTGCTGGCCTATTATTTATATTATAGAGTAATAATTATAACATGTACCACAATTTATATTATTGAAATTTAATTCATTATAAAAAACTCCAACAAAAATAGAAGATAAGGTAACCAATGAATAATGCAATTTTCATTTTTTTTTATTTGATAATTTAATAGAATGATGACATCTATAACCAAGAGATATCGGATAGTGTATTGAGGAATTCATATGGTTTTTTTTTTCATCTAAGCTCCATTCGTGAGAAAATTCATAATATAAAAAATGGTGAAATGCAACGTATTAATAGACATAGAAATTATTAAAATATATATGTTTATAAATTATCATGCGTTGCGAGTAAATGAAAAATTTCAATTCTTTTTGTGAACGGGAAGAAAAAAAATTACATTCGTAAATAAAATAAAGGAAATATATATATATATATATATATATATATATATATATATATATATATATATATATGTATGTATGTATGTATGTATGAAAAAATTAGATAGGAAATTGAAAAGCGGTGGACGCGGTAAAAACACTTATGCATCAAATATTAGAAGTGTCGTCAATGAAAACGATGAATAATTCAATTTAATTCTCATCTACTTCGCCTTCTTGTTCTTCATCAAATTCAGCATCTTCATCTGCAGTCGCTTCTTGATATTGCTGATATTCTGATACCAAGTCATTCATATTAGATTCGGCCTCTGTAAATTCCATTTCATCCATACCTTCACCGGTATACCAATGAAGGAAAGCCTTTCGCCTGAACATAGCGGTAAATTGTTCAGATATGCGTTTGAACAATTCTTGTATGGCAGTGGAATTACCAACAAATGTAGCGGCCATTTTAAGTCCACGTGGTGGGATATCACAAACAGCAGTCTTAACATTATTTGGAATCCATTCAACAAAGTATGAACTATTTTTATTTTGAATATTCAACATTTGTTCATCAACTTCTTTCATTGACATTCTACCGCGGAACATTGCGGCAACAGTTAAATATCGTCCGTGTCGTGGATCGCACGCAGCCATCATGTTTTTGGCATCAAACATTTGTTGCGTGAGCTCAGGTACCGTAAGAGCTCTGTATTGTTGGCTGCCACGTGATGTTAGTGGTGCAAATCCAGGCATAAAGAAGTGAAGACGCGGGAATGGTACCATATTTACTGCTAATTTTCTTAAGTCAGCATTCAATTGACCAGGGAATCGCAGGCATGTGGTGACACCAGACATGGTGAGTGATACAAGATGATTCAAATCGCCATAGGTTGGTGTGGATAATTTCAATGTACGGAAACAAATATCATAAAGTGCCTCATTGTCAATGCAATAAGTTTCATCAGTATTTTCGACCAGTTGATGAACTGATAGAGTAGCATTGTATGGTTCAACCACTGTGTCAGACACTTTTGGTGATGGTACAACGGAGTATGTATTCATTATTCTGTCAGGATATTCTTCACGTATTTTAGAGATCAGTAGTGTACCCATACCGGAACCAGTACCACCACCAAGAGAGTGGGTTAATTGGAAGCCTTGAAGGCAATCGCAACTTTCAGCCTCTTTCCTCACAACATCGAGAACAGAATCAACGAGTTCAGCTCCTTCGGTGTAGTGACCTTTGGCCCAATTGTTTCCTGCACCGGACTGCCCAAAAACAAAATTGTCAGGTCGAAAAATTTGTCCAAATGGACCTGATCGCACGGAATCCATTGTACCAGGCTCTAAATCAACTAAAATCGCCCTGGGCACATATTTACCACCCGATGCTTCATTGTAATAAACATTAATTCTTTCCAATTGAAGATCAGAGTCTCCATGATAGGCACCAGTCGGATCTATACCGTGTTCATCGCTGATAATTTCCCAAAACTAAAAACAGATTAAAAAAAAAAAAAGATTAATTATTTGTTACAGGGAAATATCGATACGGATAAGCATTTGTTTTCATATATTTTCCTTGTGTGTCGATTAATAATTCGGGTATGTGCATCATTACCAGTATTATCATTTATATTTGGAGAAAAAAAAAATTGTTCAATGGCTCTGTTGCAAGTTGATTCAATTTAACTCGAGTTGCTTGACTGCCAATCGAGGCTAATTAACAGACTCAACATAGCGAACACAGTATTATGCCATGAGTCCCGTCCATCTATTCAGCCTATAGTTGGATGCACTCAACCATAGTGAAGGAGCAGCTTTGTTACTATTCATTCGGCATAGCAACACTAACAATGGAGGAGAGATATTGCTCCGGTTTTATATGCACACAGATGTACAAAAAAGAAATAGATTTAATGTGATAGCCTACGCACATTATTTTTTCTTCCTCATCGTTCAAAGACCTCAGCAATATCTTTATTCTTTCAACTTCGAGAACTTTCAGTCCAACAATGCATTATATAATTTAAAAAAATGATAATGACGGAGTATTATATCAAAGACGTGTAATATAATAATTAGGGACAGTATGAAATGAATTTCTTAAGCAGATTAGTTTATTTCATATATATCAGAATAAAAAAAGTGTTGTTATGATCTCATTTGATACTCATTTATGAGAGAAGAAAAATAATGTAAAAAGTCAAATCTCTGAAGTCATTCAAGCACTACCATATATGAACATGCGCCGGGAAAGCCACATCGACAAAAAACTTGCTTCATTCTATCTTTCTCTAACTCCCACTCACATATATCGAATATAACATATATTATTACTGAACGATATGAGTCACCAATGCCAGTCCTTGCTATATATAGTGATGATGATTGGACTACTTGTGTATACGATAGGAGAGACTATTAGCATAAATGCAGTACTATGATCAAATTTTTTATGTGTACTATTTTTTAATTTTAATTTTTATTATTAATATAATTGAAGGCTTATTTGTCATTGATATAATCATTTTCAATAGTGACGAATATATTAAAAAATGTTTCATGATAAGATTTTGATTTTTAAATGCCATTATTTTCTAATTATCACGATATTTATACGCTTGACAAAAATTCTGTAACTGCATTATTAAATATTACACTAAAATTTCACGTGTCAATAATTGAAACATGAAATTTGTATATTCAATTTAAAAAAATTACATCCAAGGACTTATTTAGACATTAACTCTTTTTGTTTTTCAAATTAACAAAAAAAATAATAAGCAGTCGAAATTGACAGGAAAATGATTTCAATCAATTTATCCCGACTCAACTAATGATTATTTGTAAGTTGGTTCATGTAAATCATAAAAAAATTATCCGTTGGCGTTCCAATTATAAATGATCAATACTTTAAGTGGTAGACATATTATGATTTATTTTTTTCTTTTAGTAGTTATGCTACTATTGCAGGGTCATCGGCAGAACAGTACAAGAACATATATACATTAACCTAAAGTCTGAGTCACTAACGGGGAACATACAAAGATTTATTTTTTGCTTTATTAAGGTGCGTCTATATACAGCAGGCGTCATCGTTGTCGCAATAATCTAATTCTTGATCTCCTTGGTCCCAAAAAATATGCTTTTGTATGATTATTATATGTAATCGAAAATAAATATTTTAATATGGTTCATCAATTCATAAAATAATAAAATTCATGACATACTTTTTTTTTTTTTTATTTTATTATTGAATGAACGTAAAAAATAGATGAAAAATAGAAGTTGAGGTACAATTCCCGGGCATTGACTTTATATGGTATCCTTGAAAGCTATGGAGGCGTAACAATAATGTTACTTCTCATTGGCTGACTTTCAATCATTTTTTTCCTCAGTTTTTAGCCGATAACGATCTTTTATTATTGTCAATTATATGATATCTATAGAGTCATTGTTAATTGTCAATATAAAACTAAAATTTTGAAATCTTCTCTAGAAAAAATACATTTTACTTTTGTGTTGAATAAAACTTTCGATACACAATATATTTTTTAATAAGGAATTATTCAATTTTTTCACGGAATATTTTGAAAATTATTTTTACAGTAAAATATATCTGTGTATGAGAATAAGATGAAAAACCAATAATCACACTTAGCAGCAGCAAGGATTTAAAGAATGTATGAGTGAAAGAAAGAAAACTGCGCGCGCATTCGCTCGATTCTGTTGCCGCATCAACCGGTATATCTTGTACTAGACATTGATGGCAAGCCACACCCAGGCAAAATGACAACACATATATATACATATTTTTTTTTAACCGAAGTCAATTCATGAATCTCTTTTCCTCAAAATTTCCATCAATACGCTTTTTTCAACTCAAAATTGCCGCCAAACATATATCAGGACAGAGTCGCACTCTGCAGATAAGGGTAAGTAACTAATGTGCAGACAAAATGAGGTCATAGTGTAATGTGTTCCAGAAAGTTCTCAATATAACGAGAAAATAAACAGAAAAACCGTTAGAGAACCCGATGCTCTCCGGCCGATATAACGCCGTTACTATGAGTCTACAAAAATATGTAAAACGTTATAACCCAAATGTTAAGTTAGAAAAAAATTTATAAAGAAAAAATTGTACTCGATTTTGAGACAATAAGAAAGGAGGAAGGAAATAATTTTTATTTTTGAATGAAGTGACGCCATGTCTGCTCAACTTTCCATCCCTTTTTGGTCTACGTTAATCTTTTCCTTTTCTTGTTTTGTACTTTTTCAATCGAACGATACATGCTCACGATGATCTCAGTAAAATATATATGTAATACAAATAATTTTCAATTGATTAGTAAATTTACAAAACACGACTCAAATGACTGTATACATTTCTTTTTCTTTTTTCATTTCTAATATTTGAAATTCACTACACATGACAAAAATAAGTTAAAATATTCTATTAAAAAGTTATATTTCTATATTAATACCTTAGCTCCAATTTGGTTACCACATTGGCCAGCTTGAATGTGCACGATTTCCCTCATTTTTAATAGTGTATTGGATTTTTTGTATTTTAATGTATATGGAAATTAATAACGAAGCCTGAAGCTTTTTTTCTCTCGGAGGCAACAAAATACACAAGCTGCGAGAGTCCACAAACGAATGAAATGGCTACGGCGTCTGTTACAGATTTTCAAGTATACCGGTCGAGCTGAGTGGTGGGAAATATAAGCTCGCTCTTATTCTGATATCTCATTGGTTCAATCATTTCTCCCACTACATTATTATATCTCCCTCTAATAAAGTCCAGGCGCAGTCGCTATACACTATACTGTCGCGCAACAATGCGCAGTAGACTTATGAATTATGGTTCTGTACTTGTATAGTTCTATGGTCTATACTCTATGGGCTATCCGCTATCCGGCCGTGGTATTAAGTATTGTTGGCTAATGGTTATGGCTGTTGTCATCAGCAACATTGTCTTTTTTGTTTCCTGTTCAGTCTGTGTCTTTTGTTTTTACTCAATTTCATAGAACCATTTAGATATTATGCGGCCAATTTACTATGTATTTTAATTTCACCAAACTACATGTTCATATCTTAAATGAGATCCTATTATCCGATTACTTGAGAATAAATTGAATTTTTAAAAAATCATGATAATATAAAATTATAAAATTATTTTTGTTTATCTTTACACATCTTTTATTAATAATTTTGCATTTATGTAAACATTGAACATCTTTTTGTTTAGTTTTCATGATTTTGTTGCAATTATACGATTTTTAATTAGTAATTTTCATGTGGAATAATCATTAGATTTTAAGGTCAACTGCACACGGTCAGAAATTCTTACCGAACTCGATGGATGTAATTATTAGACCCTAGCTGTTGGAATAACGTCGGAGATAGTATTCGGGCATTCCGGAGCTCGTCAGAATTTCTGACAATACTGTGTAGCTGGCCTAAGTATTCAACAATTGTTTATATCATCATGGAGATTTAAATATTGTTTTTGCCAATAGTGGTGCTTTTGTTAAATTTTCTCCATTAAATTATTTTCGTAATTATATTATTAGATAAATGAGAATCGACATGATAATATTTGTAAAATGGAATATGTACATCAGATTATAGGTATATAGATATATTACTGTACTTATTTATGGTGTATTTTTAATGCAATGAACCGTTGGTTTTTCTTTCAGTTCGATAGAAGAAGCCAAACTGTTCCACCTGCTATAAAAAGACTAAAATAATAACAGGTGGTAAAGCTGCACTACTACTACCTTTTTGTTTTTTTCATATCCGCAAGATATACATATATATACATAAACATACATTTTTTTTATGCGTATGCGAGTATAGTGAAAAATAGTAAAGATATATACCGTATAGGTTTTGATGCATGTAACATTAACCAAACAACACGAAATAAGAATAATCAATAAAACATGAGTCACCAAGCGACGCTCGAATACCACCTTTAATGAAAAAAAGTACACAAATAAAATGAATAATTCCGTATCACCAAGTGAATATGGATATCGGTATATCATGATTTTATTTTAATATAAAAATATGTTTTTTTATTAATATCCTAAGCAAAAGGTTGGAAATTTTATTTTTTTATTATAAGTATTATTTCATTGGAAGTTGGTTAGTAATTTTTAATGGATGACGATTATTTATATAGTATTATTTATTCGAAAAATATTGATTGAATTGTTGGCAAATGCAATGATCGATTTGTTAATATTGATCGTAATATATACAACAATATGTGAATCACATGAATTAAATAAAAAATGTCAGCGTATGCAATTTCGGTGAGTGTGGTATAGATGGTATAGTATTCCACAATACAACATATATCTCTCTAGCATCACTATGTATGGATCACCTTCATGACTGTCACTACTTTAAATTGAATGTACATATCTGTGTATCTGTGTCGAAATGCAGTTGTATGTATTACATATTGACATCATAAAATCGAGAATTGGACGATGGAACTGTGTGTATAAAAATGGTCCAGAATGTTTGGATGAAAATATGTATATGCAATGTATGGATTATCTGTTGATTTTTATTTCAGGTAGAAAGTGATTAATAATTCTTTTCGTATCTATATTTATCTATAAGAATTACACAATGGAACTTTTTATTACGGAAAATAATATTACGGGGACATGGAATGATAACATTTATGTCTCATGTGGATTGTACTACTGCAACTTGCTCTCTCTCTCTCTCTCTCATTACACATATGATATATGTATAATGTATATGTACATTAAAGTTGGCAGGTGACATATCTGTTTTTAAAAATTCACATTACTTTATTTTAAATATAATACATTGCTATTTACATCATTTTGTGGTTAATTAAAATATGGTAATTATAAAATTTGAAGACGAAAAAACATATTTATTTAATTATTTATATGGATTAAGGTATGAGAGACGATAAACTGAGTCACAACATCATTTGGGGAATTGCGTGAGTGAAAGACATTTTAAGGGTGATCCCCCATTATGACGTTATATAAATGTTGTTGAATTGTATGTATTGGTGGTGTGATCGGGTGCAAGGTACGGTTGTCGTCTTGAGCTTGTCTCGTTTGCGCACATCGGGACCACACTATTGATTTCTCGTAAAATACATATAAATATATATACATATATATATATATCACTTTCTCATTCTGATATTTATATTTATAGGGGATTTGATGTTCCAAGATGCCGTAGAAGGAGTTATCTTCTGTGACCTGTATATTCTTGGAGCGAAAGAATCGCGACAACACAACAAGTTCTGTTAATATATAGCAGTCCTCCTTGGACAATTTGGTACATGAGTAGGAGGAAATTGCAAAGTAAGAGGATACACATATACATTGCATGACCGTTTGTATACATGTCGCATACTACAATATTGATGCTGTATCTGAATGTTTTTTTCTCACATAATCACCATTTGTGGGACCAATTGTAACTACTATACTATATAACCTGCCCAATTTTGCTGCAATAATGTGACCATAAATATATTTCCAATATACCTTATACATTGTCCATGAAAATTTATGATCCGCGAAGATGAAAGATCTTGTTTGTATTTTTTTTGATTTTTTTTTATTCGTTTCCTTTTTTATTTTAGTGTATGGACAATATATAATTCATTCACGAAATTCTTTTTAAAATAATGTGTAAAAAAGACAATATATGACGATGAAGTTATGTGTGATTATTTTTTTTTTTGCGAATTACGTAGTTTTGTAACATTTATTTGTCAAACAGAATTTATATGAAAATTTTTCAATAATCATATGAGATTTTTCTTCTTCGATTTGATGGGTCAGTCGTATATGCCTTTCTAAATAAATTCTGATTGGACTATACTGTTGCTATTTATTTCATATTGTTTTTATTTACTTAAGATTGATAACTATACATTGATTATCAATCACCTATTGGAGAACAGTAATAATTTTCATTGCTAAAATACACAAGATAAAATCAAATTGCAACGCAATTATAAAACATAGAGTAATTACAACTAATACTTCTTACTGATCAACTGATGTCAGTGCCGTGGATAAATTAAAAAATAATATTTGGTATTATTGTAAAGTTTATGTTATGAGGATTTTATATATTATTAACATGAAAATAATGGAAGTACTCGTGTAATTACTTTTAGAATATTTTCATAATGTTATTAAACAAATGGAAAATTTGAAAAAGTTATTCATTCATTATTATTCTATTTCTCCAATATCACAAAGTTATTCTTTACATATTTGCAAACTCTGAGAAACGTCCAATGTTAGATGAGATGCATATCAACTTTTAAAATTTTTTTCTCATTTAGGGATATAAGTATCTACATGTAAATTGATTATTGCATATTTTTCAATGTCTGTAAATAACAAATATAGTAATAATATAATGAAATAATAAAGAATTGGAGATATTTAATAGGAGTTATTAGGCAGAATTTAATCCATTGGAGCATGTCGTTATTTAAAATCGATTTATTTGTGACTGTCTACATACGTATAGCACACCCATCTCCTTGAGTTACAGCTAGTATACATATACTCATCTATGATGGCTATGAAATTCATTCTAGCGCATCAAGATACAACCAACCATTGACAATTGCCTTAAGGCATCATCCGATACAGTCAAAGAGAATTGCAAATAAGAAACAAGAATACCAACAAGCGGTTTCCCGTTAAGTTTTTCAAACGTCATAAGAAATAATATATATTTTACGTTCTCGAAGTGTATTAAATAATATGATCATTTATTTTTTATTAGATGTAAGTGATGAAAAAAATCAATAGATGAATTGTTAAACGATTATCAAATTGTACAACAAGCAATAATGAAATACCTCGGCATTTATTATTTGGAATATAATTTCATATTATTTGTCTAGCACTTTTCAACAAAAATGGCTAAAATGTAAATGATGAAGGAAAATCAAAATTCAGCTCTTCATTTTATTTTTAAAATACCAATAAGTTGAGTGAAACAAATGCGGGCAAATATAGAAACGCCCATGTGACAATTTTTTATTTTTTTTTGTCTCATCCCTGGACCGGTGTGTTCAACATGTTAGTTATTGCAGTGTCATCCATTGATCAAGGTATTACCATGGATATAATAGCAAATAGTTGGGAATTGAATCAAAAGATCAATTATTTTCTACTATACCAAAAATAGTGGAAAAAATTGATGCAATATGTTCAATATCGAATATTTGGCCATCAATTTTATTAATTGACTTATGAAACTTATGAATTTAGCTATCTGTGAGAAATTCTAAAATTATTTTATTGATTTCTTCATGATATCTCAAGTGTAGATTGTGTCCACCGTTTTGGAAAATTTTCAATCTGAAATAAAGTAAAAAAATATAATTATAATATTTATCATATTATATATATGGAGAAATGAAATTCATAAAATATACATATAATGAAAATAATAATGACTTTGAATTTAGAATATTTTCTCTCAAATAAATTGGATGTTCAGCAGCAACAATAACATCACGACTCCCATGGATAATCATTGTTGGTGATTGAATTCGTGAAACAATTTTTTTACAAATATCACCATTGTTTTTTTCATAAAGTTTCATCATAGCCATGACCCACGCTTCCCAAGTCTTTCGAAAATAATTCTCGCCATACATGGCTAATAGCGGAGCCCTCATGCGCTCAGACCACGTATCTATGTTCATTATGCCTGCAGCAGAGAAATGAAAATAGGAAAAAAAAAAAAAATATGAGCCAGCATTATTAAAAAAATACTATATTCTAAATACCATAAATAGTTGAACGATTATAATACGTATTTTATTTTGTAAACGTACCTTTGTATATTTTCATTTCTTCTGGTGAAATATAAGAATTCGCTGCAAGAAGAATCAACTTTCGAACGCGCTGTGGATTTTCAGCAGCAAGAATAAGAGATGTAATAGCGCCATCACTCCAGCCAATAAGAGAAAACTTGTTGGAAAATCCCAACGTCGTCATTAAATCGTGGGCGTAACATGCGTCACGCTCGAAAAAATTCTCTGGGAATGTTCTGTCTGGTGGTCGGGACTTGCCATAACCCGGTGGATCCCATGCCACCAATGTCAACTTTGTTTTGTCTAGATTTTCAAGTTGCGGTTTAAAATCTGTCCATATTGAGCCTTGATGAAAAGAAATATGAAAATGGGAAAATATTTGAATAAACATTTAATGGATGAGTTTCACATAAATGGAAGGAAGAATTGTATGAATTATATTTACCTAGAGCACCAGGGAGTAGTAAAACTGGATGATTCCCCTCACCAGTTATCACATGATTAATATTAATGCCGTTTACATTAATTTTTTTTTCCTACAAAAAAATATGAGATATATTTGAATGAACTAATCCAGACATATATAAAATTATTGATTATTGACTTTTTATGTAATATACAATCATGTATATTACATATGATTGAATTCTTTTTCACATATGCTTATTACCTGAACTGTAAAAGTAGCGATCGATGAATTTCGAGCACCTGCACATATGTTACATGTCTTCCGTAAATTTCGTGAATAAAATATTGATAATTTGTATGGACTAATGTGACGCCCAATCAATAGTATACATGAATTCATCATTAATAAATTTTCAATGACGATAATATGTACACCCCAGCTAACAATATATTTCATATGAGCTTATACAGAACACTCATATGTTTTATGTTATCAGATTGATATTGGTTATGTTACTCGAGGTCAGTAACACTTAATTATATAATTATATAAAGACGTAGATATTAATTTGTTTGATCATTTCATTTCTCGAAAATAATGGAGTTAATTTGAATAGGAATTTTAATAGATAAATAACTAATGTCTACATTGAAAATATTTATTCCAGAATGAGAAAATGACAATATATCGGAATAATTTCGAAGAAAAAACAAAATTCATCGAATAATTGCCCAATTGTACATATATTTGTATGTTTCATATTGTTTACTTAGCAATAAGAATGAAATAAATAATGATCGATTATGAATCAAAATTATATTTAGGATTACTGAATAAATTTATTTTCAAGATGCGCGTACGCATGTGTGTGTGTGTGTGGACGTGAGTGAGTGAGAATCAAATAGGGAAAAAAAATCCATCAACCTACATACCATTGATCATTACCGTGATTGTTTCTCCGAATGTTCTAATCTTTAAAACTGACAATAATTTGAAATATTTGCAATTCGAGATTTTACTTTATTGAAAATTTTTTTTTCGACGTATGATTTTTTAGTCGACGACATAATACTTGAGATAAATTTACACTAAATTATTGTTTGTTTGAATGAGTTCACTCATAGTAGTAGGTAAACATTATTTTGGTTATAGGCATTTGTCCATTAGATGATTATTTAATAAAAATTGCAGTGTAGAGTTCATGTCGGCTTTCTTCTATTCAATTAATATTCAAATAAATTCTTAATAATAATGTCGCGATATGAAAGATGGTAATAAGATATTTAATGGTCAAGGAATATATGAAGGTTTCATTTATCATGAACTTCGTGGATTGCGATCAGCTTCCATATAATATTCATCAAGTAAATGTTTCTTGTATTTTGTCTGATCATTCCACAATTCTGCTGCTTGAAGATTAAGAGGGCTTTCGTTATTTGGCTCTAAAAGTGAATTTTTGAAATATATATATGAATGAACATCATTCTGTTAAAATTGTAATATCATTACAAAAAATTTGAAATGTATTTAAACTGCATTTACCTCCAAGTAAAGACTGAATTGATAACAAAATTGTACGAACATCATACAAAGCGCTCCATTTGTCCTTCAATATATCCAAACAAATATTACCAACATGATCAACATTTGGATGAAAACAAGGTGTCATGAATCGTACAATAGGTGCACTATATGGATAACTATGTGGAAATTCCAATGTTAATTTATATGTCAGTCCAGAGTACACCTGTGTATAAATATACAAAGAAAACACAGTAGTTTTAATGAAAATAAAGTTATGAGCATGGATAATAACTTGAGAAATTTGTATAATTTTTTTTACCGTATCCCGTGGACCAGTTATTGTTCCAATCCACTTGAACAAATTTTCACCATCGGGAAATGCTGATACACCTTTTTCAGTGCACATCATTAGTACCATAAGTTCTTTTTGTAATCTGAAATTGAATAAATTCATGGCTATTAATGTTTATTAGGCAGTACAGAGTTACATGCAATTCATGAATGAAGAACATATATATTTATATAAGATGTAATCTAGATATATCATTCAATATCATGCAAACGGATAATTATTATACCAGATGCTATAAGTCAAAGTAATTAATACATCAAATTTCTGATATCGCCAATAAGTATAAATATAAGGTTATGTTAAAATATTTCATTTTTTTTAAATAAATCAAAATTATTATGACACATTTGTCACAAATACAATGACAACAGCAACAAATTTTGGTCAATTTACAATATTATAAATTATTAATCGTGCTTATATTGCTTTCGGTATTTATTATAAAATTCATATCACTTACCGTTTGCTAACAGCATGATTATCTTTTGGTATATTTTGTTTTTCTTCTTTGGCTTTACTGTTTGCACTTGGTGACGAATAGAATGGATTAATATTTTGTGCCATTATTTGCAATGAAATTTTTTCTGATTATTTTCACCCAACTTTTATTGTAAAATATTTGTTTTCGGAACGAACTCAATTCGAAGCGCAGCAATAGAGAAGTATCCAACAGACAAACAAGTGCACCACACAACCCACACAACAGTCATTGATGAGAAATGATTTGAATGTGCATTTATTGGACGTATTACCCAAGCTGAAAACATAAACGTCAAGAACAGCTGGCGCTCGGAATTCAAATCGCCATTAGGGACATATATAATTGTGAGATATTGAATGTGTATTAATACATAATTATAAAAGAACAAAATTAAGCCTTTATTTATCAATTTGTTTTTAATGTGATTTTAGATATATTGAATTTGAATGTGGTGATTTTTCGGGTCAATATGAATCACATTTTATCATTCTTCTTTCTCACACTATAAAAATTATAGAATAAAAAAAAATTAATCGCTATAATAACTTTTGGCGTTGTATGATGACGATACATAAGTTCCAAGTCTTCTCATATCAGGACTATTTATATCCCGATTAATATAATGACGTCTTTCAATGACTTTATCAAAAAATCTGCTCAATTTCACTGATGATGTATTACCCGCTGCTAATGATCGGACTTGACGAGAGTCCTGCAAAATATAATTTTAGGTATTCATTTGTTTGGAACAGACTTTTTCTATTCTTATAATTGTTTATTTCCAAATAATTGATTGTGAATTTCACCAAAAATATTTCATCTGCACCACATTCTTCTGCTATTGTAGATGATCTTCGATGGAGGTTAGAACGTGATGTGACCTGATCCAATTTTGTTCCTACGACTAATATTGGAATCTGTAGAATTCATTCAAGAAATGGTTAAGTATTAAAATGAATTAAACTTAATTCCGAAAATAATAATAATTTTCACCTGCGTGGCACCAACGAAACTTTCTGGATCGAAATCATCAAATGATTTATTTTTTCCACTATTTGAATCTTTACTTAAAACTTGTTGCAACCATTTTTGTAAATTCTGTTGCGATTTTCTATTTGATAAATCATGAACTAAAATGATTCCTTATGTAAATGCGAATTAAGAAAAGCTATTAGTATTATTGGTCAATTTTAATTAATAACAAAATGATAACAATGGAAATAAGAACTGAATACAACCGTTTGTGGCATTGTAAAAGACATGTCTACAATTTTGATGATTTTGACTGCCACCTATATCCCATAATTCAATAAAATAAGTCTTTTGATTCGGTGTTCCTTGTTTATATTCGTGTAATTTAACTTCCACTGAACAACCAACTGTCCATGATGGATTATTGATTGGTTGTTGTACAGATATTAAATGTGTAAGAGATGTTTTTCCAACACCTGTAATGAAACAATTTTTGTCATTGATTATATTACAGCAAGAAAAAATAACAGAATCAAATGAAACTCTAAATTAAAATAAATATAAATACAGTTGTATTTTTTTGTTATTTGGATGGTTAATGAGCCAACTCATGAATTTATGCTCTGAATAATTATTAATTTTACTGTGTGTTATCACGAATACTAACCAGAATCACCAATGACAATGATTTTAACTTTGTCAATTGATGCCATTGATAAATCAGAAGAATAGATTGTATATTTATACAATGAAAGGTGTATAATTGTCTTCTCTACGATATATCAAGTTATATTCATTTGATGTTTGATGACATGCCCATATGCATATATCTTTCGGTACAGGTATCAAGTAATAAAGTAAAATAACTCTATGTGAATAATGAGAAATTGTATTAATTGATGATCATATTCACTGTGCCACTATACCTTTTTTTTTATATTTGTTATAATTTTAATAATTGATATTGTTGTTCTAAGGCAACAGTAGCAAACCAGTTGCCAGAGTGCGTTCGGACTTCGGAGATATTTCGGGGCTCGCCGCTCGGGCTATATTCCACTTGCAACTCTTAGGCCGGGTACACACTGAGCGAACGAAGGCAAATTCATTCGCCAGAATTGGTTCAATGTTTGATAAAGAATGTTTCATTGTTCACTTTGTAACGAACAAGTTATGACTGTGTTTGAATAATGATCGAAATTTGTGTAGGAAAAAATTCATTTTTGATCTAATTAAAAATGCTGATGCATCTAAAATTCAAAAATTATTTTTTAATTTCTACATGAGGAACAATTATATATTTTTCTCAATACACATTTATATGGGAATGAAAACTTTTCTCTCGCGTCATTTTTACGGTGGTGATATGACTGCTTTTCGGATGGACAAAAAAAAAAACTGCAGACGTTACCTTTTTGTGTACTTTATATTTTGCCATATAAAATTTCAAATCCGAGAGAAAGACATTGCCTCAATTTGTCTGCTCCCACAAACTTTGCCATATATATTATCATTGTAAATAAAAAATGACAATTTGCCATTTTTAAATAAGTATTGAGGAAAAATATTGTCTGTTGCGCTGTAAACTAATTCATATTTGTCGCAAGCCGTTACAATTTTTCCCTAGTTGTGCGCGATATACTTATATATTTATAAAGCTAGTTGAAAGTAAAGTCACTGGAAAAATTTGAATATTATATAACTTTGGTATGCTGTAAAGTTGTGTTAAAAACCGTCGTTATACCATGGTACAAAAGAGCTTAAGGTCCCATTAAAAGTGCGAACAAACATATTATTATCATGTCATAGCGTGAAAATCAATTATAGAGTGCAGTTAGTATGTCGAAAGAGGACTGTTGGAGGAGAATCATCCCAGAACATTATCCCTAAGTGTGAGAAGTATAGTAATAGTGGGTTGTGATGCAGAGGAATCATTAGAGAATCGTCTCAAAACATTCTACCATAGTACGAATGAGATCGACCAGAAAACCTCCTAAAATCCGTTGTACTATAATATGAAAGAGCTTTCAGGATGCAGCATTTCCATTAGAGGATTTCCCAAAATATGTCGTTCAATAGCACGAAAGAACTCTCATGATTTACTCGCTTTATAGAATAACCACTTTTCCCAAAAACAAATGATTTTACTCACTTTCTCAGGATACATCTGCACCAGAAAAACCCTTCTGAAAACCGTTGTATTGTGCTATGGAACAAGAGATCTTAGGATTCACCTGTATCAGGGAACTGTTTAAAAGCCGTGGTGGTGTAAAATAGTACGAAAGTGTTCTCAGGATACATCATTCGCATCAGAGAACTTTTGAAAAACCGTTGTACTATAGTGCGAAATAGCCCGATAACTGTTTAAAAACGCCGTATTATGAAAGAGTTCTGAGGACTTGATTGCA